>CM071594.1:232058715-233308715 GCA_036435485.1 Saposhnikovia divaricata
ACTTTTCCACATTACTTTCAGTTGAAGATATTAATTTTTATAAATACCTAAAAAGATCAATCATATCATATCTATCAATTATTAATATTTAATAGTAATTAATCGATTTAAATAATAACATAATTAAAATAGACAATTGGGTACCACGTACTTTCTGATTTTACTTATTTTTTATCAGCTTAAATCGCAAAAGCCCTATCCAAAAGATTGCTTGAATTTATAACGAAATCCATTCAGACCAATATATTCTAGAAAAGTAAGTGAAAATTCTACACCCATTTAAATACTTTTGTCCAAAAAAAATTAAATGTTTTTATGATTTTAATCATATCGTAGCGTAGGCACCATTCTAAAAATTTCCGATTCAAGTGATTTTTCTTAAATATAATTGAACACACGTACCCAAACCGAAATACTTACTTATTTACCCTTTAACATTTAAAATAAATAATAACATAATCTATCTATCTCTACTAATATATTAAAATCTTGATTTTCAATTTAATTATCTTAATTATTAAAATAAAAAAATAATTACTAACATGATTATATTCCAATTCCAATCAAATTCTTCACAAAACAAATTCCTCACAAAACACCCGCAACACCACCGCCTCCGCCTACACCATATTTAGGCCTACTCCCTTCCTGCCTACTCCTTCCTGCCTACTCGCGTCAAAACCTGGTCACCCACCGGAATTAAGGTAGTGTTCTCAATCTCCATCTATTGAATAACATAATTACCTTTGTTCATCTGTCACATGAATTCTGCATATGCACAGCCTTCTTTCAAACTCTAATTACAATTCGAGGGTGTATATTTGTTTGTGTTTATGAATTGTGATTGTTGCTGATAAATCCATGTTTAAGCATGATCGAACTAAAAAGAGGTTCTCAACTTAAAAATAAATGAATGTTATAATTGTTATTCTTAATTGGCTGTCCGTGTTCATGAATTAGATTTTAATTTGTTTCTCTTGACCAAATAGGGTTGAGTTCTCCGGTCGTTCACCAGCTGTGAGCCCAGCAGGCCTCTGCATTTCAGTTATACTCACTCTAATCCTTATTCAAGCCTGTGGATTGGTACACAAAATCATATGAATAATAACATGATGTCACATTTATATTATGATTGTTTTGATGATGTGCAACTGTACAGACCACGTTAGACATTATAATTGTGTAATATCAAAATTTATAATATCTTTATACCAAGTAAGCTCTACTTTGTGTAAAACCTTACCAATGGTAAAAAAGGGCTCATGGGCAAGTCTTGGTGCAGAGTTTTAGTGCATTATAAGGATTAGCCACATGTCCTTCAATACAATTAATGAAGTGTGTCAGATTAATAAGTTGTCTGCTTGGTAATCTTCATTTGTGTATTTTAAGTTTATATGCATACAATAGAAGGCTTAGAGAATATTATGCTTTGTGATGTAATTGGTTTCTTTGCTTCAACTTCAGAAGGATGTTATTAATAGCTTTGAGTTTTGTTGTAGCTACTACAGCGGTTTTTTTCCAACTGTGAACTCTCCAGCCTCTAGATATCATTCTTAACCCAACTCCCCAAAATCCGAGTATAATTTCTACTGCGTATTTGGTACATTGAAATTACGTGTGATTTTCTACATACTACTTTAAAATTTTAAATTATTGGTGCATTGACTTGATTTAATCTTTAGGCACGACTATCATCTAAATCATTTCTTCCTTTCATTGAAGAGCTATCTGCTGATGCCGTGGGCGATAAGGATGACTCTGGTGCTTTGCGTTTAGTGTTTACATCAACTAGATATGAAGATAAACCCGAGCCAATCATGTTAGGAAAGTTCAGCTTGGCACGTCACTCGCGGAACTGTCAAGCAGCTCTATCATAAAGCCAGTGTTGCATCTTCTTTTATATCATATGACCCAAGCCAAATTTTGCCACCTTTCTTGGCCGGATTTCTGATCTCTGCTGTAAATTTTCCACAAGGATGACGCCTTGCACCTCTATACCGCTTCCAATCCATCGAGCATCACCCAAGTGGAATCAATTTTACGGATAAAATCAGCTACCTGTAGTAGTCTTCCGACTCAACTAATTATTAAAATATCATGTTGAATCCGATAGTACAAGAAATCAAGCATTGTGCAAACACCAGTGTCAAGTTTTCTCCCACTTTAAATCAGAGCACACCCAACAGTCAACAATTGAATTAAGGTACATATCTTAGCCTCAACTTTATTTGTGTGGATTCGTAAGTTTGTTTTTAATTTAATCTCCTTATATTGTCTCGGTTCATACCAAGTGATATCAATTGACCATACTAATGTTAAATTGATTGATGTGCTCTAATTGAGTTCCTAAGTTGTTCTTTATGTGCTATGTGTGCATATGTAAAAACCTATAATTAATAATTCTGATCTCTATTGCAAATTTTCCCCAGGGACGACGCCTCACACCTCTATACCGCTTCCAATCCATCGAGCTTCACCCAACACAATCAATTTTACGGTTAAAATATCCAAACACCAGTGTCAAGTTTTCTCAGCACACCCAACAATTGAATTAAGGTACCTATCCGAGTCTCAACTCTATTTGTCTGCATTCTTAAGCTTTAATTTACTCTCCTTATATTGTCCCGGTCAATGCCATGTGATATCAATTGACCATACACAAATTAAATTGATGTGCTCTAACTGAGATCCTAAGTTGTTCTTTGTGTGTTATGTTTGCATATGTAAAAACCTATAATTAATAATTAATTTGAGTTCTTTCCGTTTATCCATATTCACCACTTTAAGTTTTAACTCTTTGTTTATGCATAATCATGTTCTAACTCATGATTTTTATTCTGCCAGAATTCATTGTATCAAGTTTGAGCTTCTTAGATCTCTTGGTTCACAAATCCTATTAGTTGTGATCATCTACATCATTGATCTTCTAAAATCTTCCCGGGTATCATAAAATAACTTTCCAGCAAAAATAATTCATATCTTAGCCGCATCACGTTTAGCTTTCATTTTCATTTCATGCTTTCCCTCCTTTCTACTATCATTTGATCTGAAATTCCCTTGAACCATGACATGTTCTACGCTAGATATCATAGCAAACCAATTTGATTTCGTGCTTTTACTTATTATTATAAATATAAATCTTATTTCCTTCACTCTGCTTTTTTAATATAATATATTTTGATACTATGATTCAGACCCATATCAAAGTTGCAAACTCTCAGATTCACGAGTCCTATTCTGCATTATGAAATGAGTCTTTTGAAGCTGCATGATTACTGCTCGCAGAAAATTGTATGAGCTCTCTCTTTTCTTTTATATGGAGAACCTACAATAGTCATCATACAGCTTCACTCACTGAAATCATCATACGACTAATTTGTAAAAGAGCAGGCTGTGTTAATCTTAACTTAAGACAACCATGATAAAATCAATCTTTGTACGAAAGAATTTTCTTCCATGATTTTATTTCTCACAGACTATTTCACTAGCACTTGCGGCACAACAAAACTACTCCTGATGCAACAGTTCTACTAAGTAGGGAATGTGTTTTTAAAAGAATTTTTTTTAAAAAAAACGCTTACTAGAATTAACACGTACCTAATAAAGAAAATTTGTCCATGACTATACCTGCTTTTCATGTGTCAAGTACCAATGGCACAGCTGAGAGTCCAGAATATATTCTTGCTAACCTTGCTGTTTATGCTCAGGCTGCTGGTAGTTTGCAAACCTTTTTCCCAAAATCTGCTACACTTTTTACACAAAATTCTGCATAAATCAAAAACAGTCTGCTGCCGAAAAACTTCAAAAATTCTGAGCACATATTCTTCCACTCCAAAATCTCTCCAAACCATACTATCATGCCAAAATCTGCACGAAGAAAACAAAAAACCGCAGCAAAGCATAACAAAACTTTGCAAAGAACCAAAAAAAATTATGAACATCCTTTAATATATTATTGAGAAATTACAAATTCTGCTACAATATCTAAATGTGCAGACTGAATGTACCTATTTTCCTGCAAAAAAATAAAGGAAAAAAGAACTGCAGTTATTGTTCACAAAATTTCTGCCAAATATGCTTTTCCAACTGCTACATCTCCTGCACATCACGAAAAAACCTACTACAATTTAAAATTCAGCAGATTCGACATCTTAAAATTCTACAGAAACAACAAGGAAAAAATCTATAGAAACAACAAAAAGCTGCTAGAAAATAATCTGCAGAGAAAATGAAAACATGTAGCAAAACAAGCCAATTCTGTAGATAAATAAAGGGGGAAATGCAGTAAAACTAATACACAAACGAGATCACATTCTGCAAAAAAATAAAATTTGCAGAAAACTCCACCTAAATTTCTACAAAAAAACCATCAATAGTCTTGAAAAAATTTGAATTTTTTTGGCAAATGCAGAAGTAAAAATGCACTACAAAACATACACTATGTTGCACCATTACAACATAGTAGACATTATACAACTTAAAGTTGATGTTAAATAAGTTATGAAAAGATTAGGATAAAGAAGAATTCAAGACTCACTTTACTCACAAACATCTTCAATGCCCTCAATGACCAACCTGCATCATATCTTTTATTCCAATTCTCTAAACGCAACCTGCACCATATCTGTGATTCCAATTCTCTGAATGCCAACATTAATTATCGATAACACAACCAACCATAATTGTTTTACCCCCTTCTATCTTCCCACTGAAGTTTGTATTGCTATACATACTATAAATTGACTTATTCAATTGATAATTACAAGTTACAACTACAGGAGTTTGTATCTACTTATTTTAGACTTTTTGTGTTTCGTCTTGGATCTTGGATATCATAGTACATATGTTTTTTGCTGTCATGATCTTAGAAATTTCGGATTTGACTATTTTTTATCAATGGATTTTATATTTGTTATCCATGTCGTTATCTTTTGTCATTGCAAGAACATGTCATGATATGTATGGTTCTCCTACTGGTGTTTTAAGTATATATTTCTCATCAAACATATCTTCACTTCTATGTTATAAAGAAAGACGATCATGAATAGTCTTTCTGTTTCTTTAGTAGTCTCCGAGTTTGTTTAGATTATGAATTTGTTTTGAATTGTCTACAACTCCATCATTTAAAGCAGCGCTTGCTTTTTTGAACAGAGAAGCTATAACATAAATCATTTTTCAATTTTTATACTTTGGCAGATTTTGCAATGATTAAGAATTATAAATACGATTCTTGCATCAAGAACCTCATGATTTAGTTGTAATACTGTCAGATTTAATTATAAGACTACTATAAAGGTATCTTTTTCATTAAGGACATCATGTCAAACCACTCACTGACCTACCGAAAATATTGACACGGCCTAATTGTAATTTTTAAAGGGTTAATGGGCAAAAAGGACTCGGTGTTTGAGTGGGGACAATAAGCCACTCGAGTCCTTGTGTGTGTAACAAGATATAATGAGGGTTAAATCAGTTGAAGAGTTAAAGCTCTGAAGTCGTACTCAAAATATATGCAATGAGTTTTTTGTTACGGACCTCTATTACTTCGATATTATGAAGGATCAGTTAAGTTTGACCTTTCAATTTTAATTTACTAAATTTTATTTAGATAGCATCAAGATTAATACATTTAATCTATGATTAACTACATTTGTATTTATATATTTAAAAATATTACCTACTTCCATTGTATTAAGGCAAAAAAATTTAATGACTAAGGTTGGATATGAATAATTGTTTTTCAGAAATCATACAAAAAAAAAAAGGAATAGTAAGACAACTAAAATTTTTATATGGTAATTATCACATGTCTACAGGTTCTAGGTATATATAGGAATGATATATGTCTTCTACTTCTAAAAAATGTATAAACTTTTTTTGCATTGGTTATCTTTAAATTTCAGATATCATTCTATCAAAAGATTTAAACTTCTATTCCTTCTCAGTTATGTTGATGTGGTGATGACCATAAGTCCATAACGAAGGGGACTATGTTCGTATGTGTAGTATGAACTTGGGATTTGACTATGAACTTATTAAGCATGCAATGTACTTTGGACTCCCCCGAGATGGTTACACAATTGAGCATTACTACATGTGGGCAATTCATCAAGGTATTATTTAATAATCAAGGTATTGTTTAATTGGTCGATTGAAGTTTTAATTTTGAATATTTTGATAAAAAACTTTAAAGGTTGTTACATATAAGCATAATGATGGTATTGTTTAAGATCTAATTGTCTGGTGTCACTCTATAAAATTAGCATTCCTTGCCTACATTGATTAAGTATACTCTTAGTTTCCATATTTTTCCAGAACATTAAATGTTACTCCCTCCGTCCCTCCGAATTCTTTACGTTTGCGGATCAGTTTTCGGCATGCATTTTAAGGTGCATTTTAAGGATAGTTCTATAACTTATTTTTGATATTTTCTTTCAGAAAAAGAAAATATCAAAAATAAGTTATAAAACTATCCTTAAAATGTACCTTAAAATGCGTGTCAAACACGCAGTTTTTTATGTAAAGAAATGAGAGGGACAGAGGGAGTAACAATAATCAATCACACTTGCATTTTAACTTACTCACGACCATCTATATACACATTATCATTCCCTCATGTCTATAACATTTTACATATATAGGTGATCTGCGACCATTCGACCACCTAGGTTTGGGAGTGAAGACAGGTATACTATACATCTGGCACAACAAAGCAAGCAACTTCTTTGACCCTCTTTTTCAACTTCAAGACAGATTAAAAAGGCATCTACTATCAAGAAGAGCTGATCCATGATACCAATGATAGCATATATATCTTTTTGAATAATCATTTTTTGTGGGTTAACTATTATATAACATACTGATTACTTAGTTCCCCTCGAGGAGGCAGACGATATTGCTATGAAAAATGCAACCAATAAATTTAATACCAACTCCTGAATAGTACTTTCTCAAATCATATATCCCACTGTGTAAAATGATTCAAATACAAGACTTTTCTTTTTAGAGCGGAGGATGTCCTGATTTGCTTAGGAATAAGAAAAAAATTACGGCAAAAGATAGTTTGGCAAGAGCCTTGCACTAAGGAAGTCCAAAAGTGATGTGCGTATGCTCCTCTTGATAATGAGTTTGATAAAATAACATGTTCAACTAGCTTCTTGGATTGAAGAAGCTACAGTATAATCCTGTTGATAATGAGTTCGAAGAAAGTAACATGTTCATCTTCTTGGATTGAAGAAGCTATAGACATTTTCTGGTGAGTATAAATTGCCCATCAATTTTTATTAGAACGTTAAAGCTTATTTATGCTTTCTAAAAAGAACAAAATTGCAGTCATATATATAGAATTTGATATTTAGCATAATAAATAAACTTTTGTATTTGTTAGCGTGGTAGTTTGTAGGTATTTGGAATTAGTACTTGCATACGTTTGATGTAAGTTCCTCGGGTGATTTAAGTTGTTTCAATCAAACAATATAGGGCCGCATAACACAAAAGCAATATCTTTAGAATTGTTATCATATCCTCTATTTACAAATCTGTTACAGGCCAAATACAAGTGCATGAGTGGTGTAGGAACTTACATAAGTGAATGGATTATGCCTAATCATTCCATACGCAATGAATTATAGACTCATCAGAAAGGTAGAAAGTGAAAAAACCAAACCAAAGATACCCAGTATATCCCGCTCAGAGCAGGATCTGGGGAGCATAGGTTGTACGCAGACCATGCCCCACTTTTTAGGGTAGGGAGGCTGTTTCCGTGAAGATCCTCGGCTATGTGCACGACATATACGGTGAGTGATATATACAAAGGAATGTAATAGATCACAGCAATACCTGCGCCCATGGCTTTCTCCACACGAGACTTACCTACCATGCCCCTAGATACCACCAAGCGAAACTCCCTGCACCTGCACAACCGGGAAACATATGATAATAAAAATGAAAAAATGCAACTGGAAAAAGATAGCGAAAAAAGCCGAACTCCTAAGATAAGGCCATCCGAGACAACCCAACTGTGAGGTTCTCCACTACAAAGCCGTCCCCTAGCAGAGAGTCCACCACTCTGATCTGTCGCCTCCACGAACACCTGTCAGCGGTCATGGTCTCACTTAGGTTCATAGCCTTCAAATTCAACCTAAGCTGCTCTTCCCATGACCTCCTCGGTCTGCCTCTCCTCCTCACCCCAACAACTGAAAGACTCTCGATCCTTCTCACTGGGGCTTCCGGCCGCCTCCTACGGACGTGGCCGAACCATCTCAAACTCCCTTCCCTAACTTTCGCAGAAAGAGGCACCACTTCGAGCTCGGTCCTAAACACCCTATTAGGGATTCTATCTAGCATCGTGCGACCACACGACCACCGCAACATCCGCATTTCAGCTGCTTCCAACTTGCTTTCGTGGGTCTTCTTCGCTGCCCAGCACTCAGAACCATATAACAACGCAGGCCGGATTGCCGCTCTATTGAATCTCCCTTTCAACTTTAAAGGAACCTTCTTGTCGCACATCACCCCTGACGCTGCCCTCCACCTTAGCCATCCAGCATTGATACGATGGTTGACATCGTCTTCAACCTCACCTTCCTTCTGGATGATCGACCCCAGATACTTGAACTTATCTGTACGTGGGACGATCTGATCTTCGATCTTAACCTCCACCCCTTCGTCGATGGTCTCGCCACTGAAGTTGCACCAGAGATACTCGGTTTTAGTTCTACTCACCCGCAAGCCTTGTGACTCCAAAGTAGATCTCCATAGTTCCAACTTCTCGTTGACCTCCCCCCTTGACTCCGCCACTAGCACGATATCGTCAGCGAAGAGCATGCACCACGGGACGGCGTCTTGGATCCCACGTGACATGACATCAAGGATAAGTGCGAACAGAAGAGGACTAAGGGCCGAACCCTGATGAAGCCCAATCTCAACAGGGAAGAAACGAGAGTCACCCACTGGCGTCCGGACGCAAGAACTAGCTTGGGATCAAATATATTCCACATTTTTTTTACCAGCACATTCTGTGAATACAAATTAAAATATCATAGAAATCAATTATAGGGGCCGTTTGGGGTAGCTTAAAAAAAATAACTTATTGCTTTAAGTTAATAAGTTGATTATAAGTGATAAGCAAATCAGAAATTATAAGTTAGTAAAATGTTTCGTAAATCGGAAATTATAAGTTTACTGTAGAACACATATTTTTAATATAATTTTTCTAAATCGTGTCGAAATATAGCACATATGGTATGCAAAATGATCGTTGAGAGATGGAGAAAAATATGGTGAAGTTAGATTTGAAAAAAATATCGTCGATTGACGGGAAAAAACAAATTAAAAACGAAGGGATTTAGGAATAGTACAAATAAGTTAATAAGCTGGAAAGAAGTTGGGACTTTCTAACTTTTAACTTATGAACTTATAAGATCATAAGTCATTAAAATAAGTTGGTAGGCAAACACTTGTAAATAAGCTGGACTGAACTTAAAGTCCAATAAACCAACTTATCAGTTCAGCCAAACAGGACCATAGATAGCACTTAAATTATGACAAAACAAAATCACATCCATAATATTGGCGAAAATTGCCAAGTGACTTTTTGGACAAAATTACATTTTATTAAATATTCATCCTTTTGACTTATGAGCAAAAACTTTTAAAAGAATCCATATATTCAAACTCCACAAAATCATCCTACAAAATAATCCTATACAATTATCATATCATATACTAACAAAAAAATGTTTTAAATATAAATTTAATTACATAATAAACATGTAACTAAAATATACTATAAAAATAACATTGCATAAAAAATTAAAACAAATTGAATTGTCAAACTAAATTAAATGTTCATATAAAATCAAATAATCGATATATAATTTATATACTCTGCCCGTGCTTCGCACGTGTTATAGGCTAGTACTATCTTATAATAAGCGAAAAAGGTATAATTTGTA
Source organism: Saposhnikovia divaricata (assembly GCA_036435485.1). Taxonomy (NCBI): domain Eukaryota; kingdom Viridiplantae; phylum Streptophyta; class Magnoliopsida; order Apiales; family Apiaceae; genus Saposhnikovia; species Saposhnikovia divaricata. The sequence continues at coordinate 232,068,672 of CM071594.1, forward strand.
GTTTGGTTAACCCTTTTTTGGTTATGTCCATTTTTGGTTATCACTTATTCACAACTGTTAGATCATTAACTCAAATAGATCATGACCGTTAGATATAATAATACTAAAAGTTGTTATATACAGGGGTACAAGGTTCGATTCCCGCTAACAACATATTAATTTATATTTAATACTAAAAATTATTATATACAAAAATGTAAAGTTCAAATTCTTCCAAAAACATATTAAAATTAATATTTATAATATTATATTACACTATAAACATATAAAAAATTAAAAGAAATCCGTGCTTTGCACGAGCTATAGGCTAGTAGACTAAAAGTATAATTTATCATATTTTTCGTTCTTTTCACATATTGAAATATAGACTTTTGATGATCGTTTTATTTTTAAATTGTTGGATTTTTATTATTTGATTTATTTTTTAGATTCAATGGAATATATATATATATATATATATATATATATATAGCTAAATAAAAGATTATTTTAATCGAAATATTCTTATATATTTCTAATATTTTGAATAATAGCTACATAAAAAATTACAATATTTTTACCAATCAATATATATATATATAAAGGAGGATACGCGGGCGCTTAGGTGGCGCTCTAAGATCGTCTCAATCTATTTTTCTAATTTTTCAAGAGTTTTAAAATTTTAAATACTAATAAATAAGCAATTATTTTTTATCATATTAGAAGTAGAAGAGGAGAGATTTAAGAGTTTAAGTTAGTGGAGGAGAAGAGTTCGAGTTTATAAAGAAGGCATATTAATTAACATATTCAAAGTAGAAAAGACCTACAAATTTATAAATCAACCCGAACTTTAATTTATAGGGAACACATATAATTAGAAAAGTAATCCAAATGTATCACTCTATATATATAGTCAATTCACAATTCTTATTTGCAATTTTGCAGGATTTAGTAAGTTTTTTATTTTTAGATTTAGTTGTGTTTACACTATTTTTTTATGTGTAATAGAAATTTATATTTCTTAACATATATTTTATATAATTTTTTTTATGCACAGGAACCCATCAAATTTATGTATTGATAAGGTATATCTCTTTGGCATATGAATTTAACAGGATTATTTGGTTGATTCTTGAGAGAATATTGATGTAGAAGGTAGAAGGACAAACACCAATGAACCCAGGTAGAGTGTTCGCTCCTGCAAAACCAAAATCGTGATGAAAAATAACAAGGTTTAAGTTATTATTAAATTTGTACTATTGAAAAAGTATTAAATTTCTTTGTAATCGCGATTGCTACTTCATCAACTTTATCTTTGTTATAATTTATTTCATATTTTTATTCATAATTTTTTTAAACAATAAATATAAAAAAAACTTTTAACATTTTAGAAGTAGAATAGGTGTTCGAATTTATAGATAATAAGAGTTCGAATCTATAAGGAAGACATATAATTAGAAGTTCCATTAGAAGTAGAATATGTATTTAATTATAAGGTAGATGATTAAAAGTTCTATTAGAAGTAGAATAGGAGTTCGAATAAACACTAATAAATATAGAAATATCTTTTAACATATTAGAAGTAGAATAGGTTTCGAATTTATAGATGAGAAGAGTTCAAATTTATAGCGAAGACATATAATTCGAAGTTCTATTGGAAGTGTACTAAGTATTTATAAGACATACAATTAAAAGTTCTATTGGAAGTAGAATAGGAGTTCGAATTTATAGAGAATAAGAGTTCGAAAGGAGGATACGCGGGAGTTTAGGTAGCGATCTAAGATCGTCTCAATCTATTATTCTAATTTTTTAAAATTTTAGGATTTTAAACACTAATAAATATAAAAATATTTTTTAACATATTAGAAGTAGAATAGGTGTTCGAATTTATAGATAATAAGAGTTCGAATTTATAGGGAAGACATATATATAATTGGAAGTTCCACTAGAAGTAAAATAGGTATTTAATTATAAGGCATATGATTAAAAGTTCTATTAGAAGTAGAATAAGAGTTCGAATAAACACTAATAAATATAAAAATATCTTTTAACATATTAGAAGTAGAATAGGTGTTCGAACTTATAGATGAGAAGAGTTCGAACTTATAGGGAAGACATATAATTAGAGGTTCTACTGGAAGTATAATAAGTATGTATAAGACATATGATTAAAAGTTCTATTGGAAGTAGAACAGGAATTCGAATTTATAGAGAATAAGAGTTCGAATTTATAGAAAAACATATAATTATAAGTTCTATTGGAAGTAGAATAGGTTTTGAATATATAAAGGAGCCATATTGATAAGTGGATTTTATATCCACTTGGAGCGTCTATAACGGCTTAAATTGATTGACTTGGACTCAAGTTTGTTGTAGTTTTGATGTGTTTTGCTTAGTTGTGCAGATTTACGAGAATGTTAATTAAGGTTGATGCTTCTATCGTTTTTTGAGGATTAATTGATTAAAATTCGGATTTCTGAGAAGGGTTGCGCAGTCTACACTGTTTTGGCCATATCTTGAGTTCTAGAAGTCCGTTTTCAGTGATCTTACAGCTCACACGAAGCTTGGGAGATTTTCTACAATATGGGACAGAAATCAGGTTCAGGGGACGTACTGTATTAATTCGCGCGCGGGTTCTTTAAGGAGTGAAGCAGAAAAATTCCAGTTGTCTTTTTTCTAATTCTAATTGAATTTTAGGTAGTTTGTTGCACCTAAATTGATTTCCAATTGTATTTTAGGATGTTTCCTTGTTGGGCAAGACTTTTAGAGCCTATTTAAACACATCCTACCATTGTAATTGTATAATTAGATAGGAGATACAATATCAGATTTTTATTGTAACCGTAGAATTACAAGGGAGAAAAGTGGAGAAGGATTCAATGCTCGTGACAAGCTCGGATCAAGATCTACTTCATCTTTTGTGTTACTCTGGATTATAGATTTGTCTTTTCAACTCTTGTTTTATTAATATTATTGCTTCTTTTATTCATATCTTGTTTATTATCATGTTTTCATCACAACCCATGACGATGAACGGTTCAATTATGAAGTAATCGTTGTCATGGGATTCTAACGGATTTTTCTATGTAGCTTAGTAGTTTGATTGCTTTAAAGATATGTGTGTGGTGAAGTATTGATATCCTAGTATGGTTTAATCTTAATGCTTTTAGATGCGTCGCGAACATCTAAATTGAATTTTTAATCTCTTGTGAAGTGAAAGTGGATCTTGAGATTTAGAACTTGCCATGCTAGCATAGGATTATGTATGTTTATCATCATGATTTGTGGCATAAATAGAAATATATTATGTTGCCCTATGTGATCAATTTGGATAACTTGTTCTTCAACTGTTACGTTTCAAATTCTATAGACATATAGGGTCTAAGCATAATTGGTGTCTATTCATCTTCTATCTCTTTTGTGAATGTATGTTTAGTTTGGTATTCGTATACTGAGAGGTAGCGTGTACTTATTTCGTGTTGTCCGATCAGATATTAAACCCATCACATGCATTGATTAAAGGCATCAGCTCTAAGGGAAGTAGATAATGAAGTTAGAGTCCCATGTTTATTCTCATATATATATATATATATATATATATATATCCAGTAGTTTTCATCACTTTAGTTAAGTAATTCTTAGATTAATTATTTGCATCTTATTTTAATTTAGATAATTAAAACCCATATTTGTTTATTTGTCTTAGCAGTGAATAATAATCATACATTGTTGCATAGGCATATTTACTAAATAAAACCATAACCAGATCTCAGTGGAACGAACTTAATTGTATTACTTGTGACCACGTATACTTGCGTAATATTGTGCTAACAAGTTTTTGGCGCCGCTGCCGGGGATCGTCGGTGTTTTATTTTTAGTTTATGTGCTTGTCATCAGTGGTCGTTAGCGTTCACTGACTCGGATTTCTTACTTAGTTTGTTTGTTTCGTGGTGTTTTCAGGTACTTGAACGTGTATGCGAACACGTTTGCAAACGCGTAAACTGGCAGAAGAAGAACTTGCAGCAGCAAAAGAGATGGCAGATTTACCAGTAGCAGCTAAAGCTTTGAAGGATTATTCTCAGCCTAAGATCAATGACATCCAGTCTAGTATTGTCAGGCCAACTATTGCAGCGAACAACTTTGAAATCAAGCCTATCATAATTCAGATGGTGCAGAACTCAGTTCAGTTTGGGGGTGGTTCTACGGAGGATCCTAACATGCATATCAGGGACTTCATTGAGATCTGCGACACTTTTAAGTTCAATGGTGAATCGGATGATGCTATCAAATTGAGGCTTTTCCCATTCTCTTTGAGGGATAAGGCTAAGGGCTGGTTACATTCACTACCAGCTGGTTCCATTACTACATGGGAGGATCTAGCTCAGAAATTTCTCATTAAATTCTTCCCTATGGCAAAAACTGCAGCATTAAGGAACCAGCTAACTCAATTTCAGCAACAATCTGGAGAATCTTTGTGTGAAGCTTGGGAACGTTACAAGGAGATGCTTCGGAAGTGTCCACATCATGGTTTGCCTGACTGGATGGTGATCAATGGTTTCTATAATGGATTGGGAGCACAGTCGAGACCCTTACTAGATGCAGCATCAGGTGGAGCTCTGTGGGCTAAAAGCTACGAGGAAGCTTATGATCTTATCGAGATGATGGCAGCAAATTAATATCAGAATTCAATTCAGAGAATGCCACAATAAAAGGTAGCAGGACTTCTTGATGTTAATGCAGTCACAGCTCTAGCAGCTCAGCTAGAGGCAATGAATAGAAAAATAGATTCTTTGGCAAATCATGGGGTTCAACAAGTTGCTAGTATTTGTGAGCTATGTACGGGTGCACATGAGACGAATCAGTGTGCTATCTCTTCTGAATCAGCACAGTTCGTGAGTAATTTTCAGAGACCTGTTGCACCAGTTCCAGCCACTTATCATCCAAATAATATGAATCATCCTAACTTCAGCTGGAGCAACAACCAAGATATTCATCAACCTCAGCCTTATCAGCAGTTTCAGGGTCAGCAAGCAAGGCCATTCAATCAAGGTTATCAGCAGCAGTATGCTCCAAGGCAACCATATCAGCCTCCGGGATTTCAGCTACAGCCCCAGGCTCATGCGGGGCAATCTACCAATGAACAATTAGAAAGGGATGATTTGTGGGTGATGGTGAAGAACTTGCAGGCTTCTCAAAAGGTCTTGGAAACCCAGGTGGGACAGATTGCAAGTAATTTATTTAGTAGGCCTCTAGGAACTCTTCCTAGTGATATAGAGACTAATCCAGGCATAAGGGAAATCAAGGAACAGGTGAATGCAGTAACTTTGAGATCAGGAAAGGTTACATCAGATCCTCAATCAGTAGCTAAGGAAGATGAAGAGATTCAGAATCAGCGGGTTGAAAAATCTGCAGTGCCAGAAATTGAGAATTATGATTTAGTGGCTGATCAGCTTGATGGTGAGAAGAGCAAGGAACCTGTTGAAAAGTCTAATCCAAAGCAGTCTACAGAAATCAATCAGTTTTATCCACCCCCTCCATTCCCAAAAAGACTTCAAAAGCAAAATTCTGCTGAAGATTCTCCAAAGCAGAAGTTGGTGAATCAGATCTATCCTCCTCCTCCATATCCTGGACGCTTGCAGAAAAGTCAAGAGAAACAGTTTCAGAAGTTTATGGATGTCTTCAAGAAATTGTCCATTAACATTCCTGTTGTTGAAGCATTGGAGCAGATGCCGAGATATGCAAAGTTCATGAAGGATATTTTGTCACGAAAGAGAAGGTTGGAAGAATTTGAAACGGTGGCTCTAACGGAGGAGTGTAGTGCGGTTCTGCAGCAGAAGTTACCACCTAAACTTAAAGATACAGGAAGTTTCACCATTCCGTGCACTATTGGCAATCTTTCTTTCAGCAAGTGCTTGTGTGACTTGGGAGCTAGCATCAATCTCATGCCATTATCAGTTTTCAAGCAACTTGGTCTGCCTGAGCCGAAGCCAACCAACATCTCTTTACAGTTGGCTGATAGGACAATCACGTATCCAAGGGGTATAGTGGAGGATGTCTTAGTGAAGGTTGATAAGCTCATATTTCCTGCCGATTTTGTGATTATAGATTTTGAAGAAGACAAGAAGATTTCCATAATCTTGGGAAGGCCGTTTTTAGCTACGGGCCATACTTTAATTGATGTGCAGAAAGGAGAACTTACAATGAGAGTGCAAGATCAGAATGTCACATTTAATGTGTTCAAGGCCATGAAATTTTCGACAGAAGATGAAGAGTGTTGCAGTGTGGAAATAGTTGATACGGGTTAGAGAAAGAAGCTTGATCAGTTATTGAGCGAAAAGTTGAATACGCACGTGCCAAAGCATCACATCACTGATTCCATTGACAGTTCTTTAATTCAAGATCGCTCGAGTGTAAAGCTTGGGGAACTTCCACCACATTTGAGGTATGTCCTTTTGAATAATGAGCTAGTGATTTTTGAAGTTTGTTATGATAATGTGTTGCGAAAGTGGAAAGCCGATGATAAGGAAGAAGAAAGTTTTGTTCAGCCGTTCGAGTCGGAGAAGCACCTTAGAGGTGTGAAGAAGAAAAAGAAGAAGATTTGGCCGTTGGGTAGTAAAATCAGGTTGAAGTCTGACGGAAGAAATTTGTGGAAAGCAATTAAACAAGATGTCAACGTTCGTATGAATGGTCTTTCTGTTGAGAATGGTTCAGTTATTCTTTTGAAACCGCCTTGAGTTGAGGAAGTAATGTCAAGCTATTGACGTGAAAGGAGCGCTTCATGGGAGGCAACCCACGCATTAGTGTAAAAAAAAATAAAATTTGAGTGTTATATTTCAAAAAAAAAAAGAAAAAAAAAAATTTTTGTGCAAAAAAAAAATTGTTCTGCAAAAAATAAAAAATAAAATAAAAAGATCAGCAGAAAATTGCGCGCGCCATATCTCCAATCTGGCGACGCAGCCTCAAGAAATTTCTGTCCAGCCTGCCTTGTTGTCCAGTGTCCGAGTGATGTTCAAAAAAAAAAAAAATCAAACGCCAGCGAGACCACGCGCCAACTACGCGCCACAGCTTATGTTCAAGGAAGTATACTTGATTTCTCGCGTCCCTGTGCCAGCTGCCCCGCCTAGCAAATTTCATGCCCAGGTACTTCTTGTCCATGTATCATGTATGTGTGTTAACACGTATATATAATTTTTTTTTCCTTTTTCTCCAATCCCTTTTCTAATTATTTTCTCCACCTAAAATCCTAATTCTAATCCTATATTTATTCCAAATCATTCCCAATCTATCTTCTATTTTATATTTCTTTCCCAAAATCTACACAATTAAACCTCTATATATACACCTATATATACACACCAATCCTACCCCATTCCAATTATTTTTTTTTCCTACAATAAATTTCAAGACTTCAAGATTCAAGTTTGGGGGATTTTTTTAATTGCAAGCTTCACCTCTCTGGTTCGTAGTTGGGGTATAATTTTACCTTTTATTTTGATATTACGAATTATGTTCTTGCATTATTAGGATTGTGTGTTCTTGATTATTTGGGGGTTTGGTGCATTCGAATTTTTTGTGGATTTTGGTGAATTTTGTGAATTGGGTATTAATTTTTATGGATCCTAAGCGTGGAAGAGGTTGTGCTAGTGTTGCAAAATTTTTGTCTTTGATAGCGGAGGTTGAATTTAATGGGTTGTTGTTGAGGCCAATTGCTAAAGAAAGGGGATTTTTGCCTAACAAGCATGTTGAGTTGCGATGGGGAAGGATATGTCAGGCGCCTTGTAGGTATGTTTTCTACTATCCCTCGTATTTACTTCCATTCAATGCGGACATTGAATCTTTCAAGTTTGGGGGTGGTTTGAGGGATAAGTAGTGTATATTAATGTATATTTGATAATGTTAGTGTTAGTATATCATTGTGTTCATATAGAATCAATTTTTTGCATATTAGTATTAGTAAATTATGCATTTGTGTTCGTGTTATCTACGTTTGTTTCATATAGGACATTCTGCATATTAGTATTAGTAAATTATGCATTTGTGTTCGTGTTATCTACGTTTGTTTTATATAGGACATTCTGTTTTTATATATCATGTGAGTTCATAATAGTTTGCATTTGCACCCATGCTCGATAGGAATTTTGTGTTGTTGACGCTTTTGATTGAGAAGTGATATACTTTGTTCTTGTGCACACACATACACTAGTAAGTTAAAGCTAGTAGACTTATTGAATGTTGTAAGTAATTAAAAAGACATGAATATGTGCAATATGATTTAGTTCTCATTCTTTGAATACAAGGTGCGTTAGAGAGATTTTTACTTGGGATTGAGTATGTTTTTCCTACCAAGTGAGATTTTGAGCCTTATATATTGCATATTTGTTGCAATTTTTTTTCGTTTGCTTGAGTGTCCACGGATTGTTTGCATTGCTAGCAGTTGTTTGAGGTCTTTCTTGAAACGCATGACATTATTTGACGATTAAAATGATAAAGGCATTAGGATTAACCGCATATTTTCCCATATCACCACACCATGTTTACATGATCAATTAGTTAACCCGTTGAGCTTAATCCTATTTTTTCGGTGACACACCACATTACTTGCCTAGACCTTTTTCTTGTATTGGCCTTATATTAATTTGAACCCACATTGTCAAAGGCTAGTAGAGTACTTAAGGGAGTAATAAGGTGTGCAAGAAGGGATTTATTATTGGTCATACTTTTGGGGGAAATATTGAAAATTTGGGTTTAGTTCTTTACTTGATAGTCGACATGTGTAATAAATTCATGGGATTATTGTTGTTTATATTATTGTTCTTGTTCTATATAGTTCTCGAAAAAAAAATGAAAAAAAAAGAAGAAATAGAAAAAAAAAAGATGAAAAGAAAAAAGAAATCTTGAAAAAAAAAGAGAGAACAAAAAGAAAAAAAAAAGAAAAAAATATGTTATGAGAGCATGTTGTGTTTATTGTGATCCTACTTTGGTCGACTAGTCGAGTGTTTTTGTTGAGAAAAGTATGGGAGGGAAAAATAGGTGGTTGTGTATGATTCATTATGGTACTTACTAGCTTTTGACACTTCACCTGTTTTGGCTTATTTGACATACCTTGTCCCTAGCCCCATTACAACCCAAATAAAGACCTTTTGATTATCGCCATTGATGTATGTTGTGTTAAGAGTTAGATTGATACCAAATGTCAAGCATGCTTATGATTTTGTTGGAATTGAGTGATACACTTACCCTTGTTCTTGAGTGAATATTCTTTTGTGAGTGGATTGTGAGTGTTTGCTTGTTTTTGCGTATGAGATCCCGAGTTTTGTCTCAAAGAAGTACTCTTGTAGGCTTAGCATGGTTACTAACTTATTCTTACACTTGACATGGACTTTTGAGAGCTTATGCAAGTTCATTGAGTAGACTATGTGAATGCTTGCACTTTCGACACCAAGACATTGCGTATTTACTTTGATTCTTAAGTTGATATGGCATGAGAGGATTTGAAGGTATGGTAGGATATTAGTACTAGATTAGTTGCATCTTCATATTAGTTGCATTCATGCATTGCATTGCATTGGATTTTGTGGGTACATTCGCTATAGACCCTCACGAGACCTTACTCGTCCACTGGGGCTGCCTAGGGGTTTAAAGGACTTGTTGAATATGCCAAATGCAACCGTGATCACCTACGGAAATGGTACTAGTTAGTTAGTTGAGTTGTTTATGCTTGAGGACAAGCATCAGTTTAAGTTTGGGGGTGTGATGAGTGGATTTTATGTCCACTTGGAGCGTCTATAACGGCTTAAATTGATTGACTTGGACTCAAGTTTGTTGTAGTTTTGATGTATTTTGCTTAATTGTGCAGATTTACGAGAATGGTAATTAAGGTTGATGCTTCTATCGTTTTTGGAGGATTAATTGATTAAAATTCGGATTTCTGAGAAGGGTTGCGCAGTCTACATTGTTTTGGCCATATCTTGAGTTCTAGAAGTCCGTTTTCAGTGATCTTACAGCTCACGCGAAGCCTGGGAGATTTTCTACAACATGGGACAGAAATCAGGTTCAGGGGACGTATTGTATTAATTCGCGCGCGGGTTCTTTAAGAAGTGAAGCAGAAAAATTCCAGTTTTGCCCTTTTTCTAATTCTAACTGAATTTTAGGTAGTTTCTTGCACCTAAATTGATTTCCAATTGTATTTTAGGATGTTTCCTTGTTGGGCAAGACTTTTAGAGCCTATTTAAACACATCCTACCATTGTAATTGTATAATTAGATAGGAGATACAATATCAGATTTTTATTGTAATCTTAGAATTACAAGGGAGAAAAGTGGAGAAGGATTCAACGCTCGTGACAAGCTCGGATCTAGATCTACTTCATCTTTTGTGTTACTCTGGATTATAGATTTGTCTTTTCAACTCTTGTTTTATTAATATTATTGCTTCTTTTATTCATATCTTATTTATTATCATGTTTTCATCAAAATTCATGACGATGAACGGTTCAATTATGAACTAATCGTTGTCATGGGATTCTAACGGATTTTTCTATGTAGCTTAGTAGTTTGATTGCTTTAAAGATATGTGTGTGGTGAAGTATTGATATCCTATTATGGTTTAATCTTAATGCTTTTAGATGCGTTGCGAACATCTAAATTGAATTGTTAATCTCTTGTGAAGTGAAAGTGGATCTTGAGATTTAGAACTTGCCATGCTAGCATAGGATTATGTATGTTTATCATCATGATTTGTGGCATAAATAGAAATATATTATGTTGCCATATGTGATCAATTTGGATAACTTGTTCTTCAACCGTTATGTTTTCAAATTCTATAGACATATAGGGTCTAAGCATAATTGGTACTATTCATCTTCTATCACTTTGTGGATGTATGTTTAGTTTGGTATTCGTATACTGAGAGGTAGCGTGTACTTATTTCGTGTTGTCCGATCAGATATTAAACCCATCACATGCATTGATTAAAGGCATCAGCTCTAAGGGAAGTAGATAATGAAGTTAGAGTCCCATTTTATTCTCATATATATATATAGTAGTTTTCATCACTTTAGTTAAGTAATTCTTAGATTAATTATTTGCATCTTATTTTAATTTAGATAATTAAAACCCATATTTGTTTATTTGTCTTAGCAGTGAATAATAATCATACATTGTTGCATAGGCATATTTACTAAATAAAACCATAACCAGATCTTAGTGGAACGAACTTAATTGTATTACTTGTGACCACGTATACTTGCGTGATATTGTGCTAACACATATAATTAAAAATTTTATTGGAAGTAGAATATAAGGAATGTGATGACATTTTTTACAATATTCTAAAATTGTATATTTTTTATACAATTTATTTATACTTCTATTAGGAAATTTTTACGTGAATCCAGTACTAATCTCATAAAAAAAAGACTCCGTATTTAAAATAAAAAGAACTTATGTGTTAACATAATAAAAGAACATTCTCATGCGGGAACCTAAATAAATACATAAGTATCTATAATATAAAGAGAAAATAAGATGTTTTTTTATTTTTTAAAACTCAATATAGTTTAGAAAGCTTGGAAAAAATAAAAATTGGAATTCACTATATTTTTAGGTTTTGATTTTCACGAAAAAAGTTGTATAAGATAAGTATTATCAATAATATGTAATGAAGTTGGAATTTCGATCCCAAACGAGAGCGACTCGAAACATGTTTAACGGGAAGACGGCTCACTAGAAAAGATTGTATTAGCTATTAGAATTTGATATTAACTTTATAAATTTTTATCATTTTCAGTATTCGATTTTTATGGATAAACATTGTTATACAAGTAATATATGTAAAAGTTAGGGTTTTGATCTTAACGAGAGAACGGTACAAAAAATATAAGATGTATTTTCATTTTTTAAAGTTCCATCAATATTAGAAAGTTTAAAGAATGTAAAAATTGGAATTTACTCTCTTTTAAGGTTTTAATTTTTTTTTAAAGTTATTCATAAGATAAGTGTCATCAATAATATGTAATGAAGTTAGAATTTCGGTTTCAAATAAGAACGGCTCGAAACAAGTTTTAACGGGAAGACAACTCACTAGAAAAGATTATCTTAGTTATTAGAATTTGAGATAGATGTCATAATTTTTATTTTTTATTTTTAGGATTCGATTTTTATGGATTAAAATAAAAATATAAGTCTTTATTATATATGTTAAAGTTGGGATTTCGGTTTTAATGAGAGAGTGGCTCAATCGAAAGAATCGTGTTTAAAACAAAATCGGTTCATTAGAAAAGATTATATAACTATTGAAAGGCAGAGTGTATAAACTTGTAACACTATAACTAATGTAACTCAAACTAAAGGAAAAGATACTTAACCAGAAGACAATCAAGAACAGGAAGTCACAAGAAATCAACACTAAATGAAGACAAGGTAATTGATACAATTAAACATGCTAACTATGATCAAGCCAAGAAGAAATCATTGAGAGAAGTTCAAGTCAAAGTTGTTCATGCCTCAATGATTTGATTAATCAAGAATCAAGATCATAACTATCGGTATCAACAAGACCAATTGATTTCAAGTGAAGAAGAAGGAAAGCAAATATTGGAAAGCCAAGTTATTCAGTGAATATGGTAATTTATTCAAGAAGCAGAAACACTATCAAGACTAGTCACTTATGAACCAGACCAGTGCATCAAGTGTCAGGACATTGATAGCAAGTTTATGTCAGTAATAAAGAACCATGTTCAAGAGCTTGTTGAAGAATAAAGAAGACATGAAGATATCACAAGTTCAAGATGTGCATTGAAGTTTCAAGTTGAAGACCAGAATATTTTCTAAGTACTAAATGTTCTGGATGGCTAAGTAGAAATTCTCAAGTAGAAGTTCTACTTAGGAATTTCGAGATAGCCAAGTAGAAGTTCCATTTAGGAATTTCGAGATAGCCAAGTAGAAATTCTCAAGTAGAAGTTCTACTTAGGTGCAGCTTCAACATGACACATGGCATCTTCTGATTGGCAGATTTCCAAGCTTTCAAGATAAGGCAAGAATTATGTGGACATCATTGGGCCACGTACATCTTAGTCTTTGAAGACTACAGGACATAGATTACATGTAGTATAAATAGAAGTACTTGTGTAATGTTTTAGTTAGTGAGCAATTCTAGAGAAAAACACAAGAGAAAAAGAGAGAGTGCATTCACAGAGCTTAGTATCATTCACTTCTCTCTCAACTTCTGTTATACTTTGTAATGAATGTTGTAGCAACCCTTTCAAGTTATATATAAAGAAATATATTCCTTGAATCTGTGTGTTCATTTATTGCATCGTTTTTATTGCCTCTCATATTCGAAAAGTTGTATTCACCCCCCCCTCTACAACACATTTGGACCTAACAATTGGTATCAGAGCTATTTGTTTAACATACAAAACATAGATCCTTGTGTTGAGTAGAAGAATCGTGAGTTTTCATTTTTCAGATCTACTTTTCATTTTCTCGAAAAGTGTGTTTTAATTCGTTGGTAGTGAAAACTCATCTGAAAAATTATTTAAATACTCCAGGTGTGATTATTTAGCTTGGGTGTATTTTAATTAATTTTTGTGAATTTATCTGGGTTAGTTCATATTTGGTGTTCTTGAGTGTTCATCATCTGTTCTTATCAAAGAATACAACCCAACAACTTTTTGATCTCCTTTTCAATAGTAAAAGAATAAAAAGGTGGTTTTTGGATTCTTTGATTTACTTTATTCAGCCGAAAGTAAAAGACATACTCAGTACCTAGCATGTGGGTTAGGTGGGTTTGGTGAGTAAAGCATTCAAAGTCAAAAAGTGTTAAAGTGATAATATTGTTTATTCAATATTTAAAGAAATCTGCAGAAAAATTATTCTAAGGCAAAAATTTCTACATAGAAGTTCTACTTGAGAATTTCTACATAGAATTTCGACTTGGACAATTTCTACTTGGTGATTTCGACTTGAGCAAAATTTCTACTTAGAGAAATTTCGACTTAGGCAAAAGTTCTACATAAATATTCTACATAGCCTAGTCTTGGGTACTTAGAAATTTTTAGTGACCAGAATTGAGATGGCTCCTAAAAATGCATTCAAGATCCCAATGTTCAACAAAGATCACTATGAAGAATGGGTTTTCAGAATGAGACTATATCTAGAGACTATTAACCCTGAATATCTGGAAGTCCTTGACAAGGGTAAATTTGTCCCAATGGCAGTTATTCCTTCACATACGGAAGGAGGAGTGGTTATACCACCTCGGTCTGAGCCCAAAAAGGCAGCGGACTTTTCGGATGCTGATAAAGAGCAAATAGCTTTGGATACTGCCGTACGACAAACCTTGATGGAATCTCTTGATCATGAAATGTTCAACATAGTCAAAGGTTTGACTACAGCGAAGAAGATTTGGGACAAGATAGAAGTTGTCATGGAAGGATCTGCAGAGGTCAGAAGCAACAAAACACTCATACTCAAGATGGAGTATGACACCTTTAGAATAAGGAAAGGAGAAGGCATAACAGATGTCTACCTACGATTCAGTCAGTTGGTATTGGATTTGAATCTGAGAGGTGTGACTCTCCCCATGGTTGAAACAAATACGAGATATCTGAGGAACCAGCCAAAAAGCATTGAGCATAGGGTCTACGCAATCAGAGAAACCAGAGATTTGCATACAACTTCTCTGGAAGAGTATTATGGAATATTAAAGACCTATGAGCTGGAAACGCTTCAAGATCAAGCATGGGACAATGATTCAAAGTCAAAAGAAAGTGCATCAGGATTAGTTGCTGATGAGGAAGAGTCTAAGAAGGCAATGGTTGCAGCAAAGCCTAAATCATCACTTGCACCACATCAAGTTGATAATGATGACGAGTGCGCATCTGACAGTGATGATGACTACTACACCCAAGAAGAGCTGGACAACATGGACGATAGTGTCGTGGCATACATGGCAAGGAAGTTCAGCAACATGAGATTTAGAAAAAGCAACCGACCACAGAGAAAATCTTCATCTTATTATCGGGCTGCTAAGGGTGGTGGTAGTTCGTCAGGCTACAAAGGAAAAGGCAAGAATACCAGCTACAAATCTCCTTTGGATTTCAAAATGAAGTTCAAATGCTATAATTGTGGTGAAGCTGGACACTTTGCCTCGGACTGCAAAAAGCCTAAACAGACTTATCCAAAAGAAACATTTGAAGCTCTCAAAAGCAACTATGAAGCACTGTTGAAGGAAAGACATGGAAAACGAGCTTTATTGGTGACAGAAGGAAGAGCTTGGGATGATTCAGATGAGGAAGATGTTACTCAAGTAGCAAACTTCGCGCTCATGGCTGAGACATCAGAGGAACCAGAGGTACCAGTTCTGACTCTTAAAGTAGAAATGTCTATTGATGATTATAAAGAACAGAACGGGGCTCTTAGTGAAGAGATCTATATGTTGTGCAAAAGCCTAGACTCTTCTCAAAAGGAACAGAAAACACTTGTTGCCAAATGCAGAATGCTGGAGGCAAAAGTGGAAGAGCTAGAGGCTGCTTGCACTGTAGATACTTCTCTAAGAGACTTTATTAAATCTCTGGAACACAAGCTCGTCCTTAAGGAAGAAGTAGAAGCATGTCTTAGGAACAATCTAGCTGAGTTAGAAACAAAATGCGAAGCTTACAAACTAGCTGCTAGTAAAGTGTATGTAGATAATGACACATTTAAGAAGATAACTGGAGTAGGTATAGGGCTTGATTATTCTGACCTTCCTAAGAAAGAAGGAAAGAGACCTATTGACCCTAGTTCCAGTGACCTTAAACAGGAAACACCTAGAATTCTTAAATCGGCTGTCAAACCTATCTACAAACATCTTGTTCCTAGAATAGAAGAAGAAGAGACTGAATTGATAGCTAGATATGAGATTGAGATGGAAGATCGTCAGAAAGAACAACCTGTAACTCCTATTAAACAAGTTAAAATCAATTTCCCTAGAGATGAATCTAGACTGGGATTAGGAGCTAAGGCTGTTAAACAACAAGGAAAGAAAGAAAAAGGCATAAAAGAGGTTAAGGCTGAACGAATAAAGAAAGCATGTTATCATTGTAAATCTACTGAACATCTTTCTTATGCATGCAAAGCTAACATGAATGTTCCTGCTGCACATGCCATGCCTACCACACATACAATGAATAATCTGCATCAGAATCATGCACAGTGTGGTCAACCTAACTGTATGCCATGCACTTTTAATATCATGCAAACTTTTGTGCATTTAATGAATGCATCTAGCCAGTCATGCTCAAATACTGTTGCTAGCTCAAATATCAAGAAAAAGTATGGTAGAGCCAAGACTGTCAGTCCTCCTAAAGTTAGGAGTGACAAACCTTCTCCTAAGACTGACAAATCTGTCAAGTCTGAGAAAGGAAAGGAGATAGTCGAAAGCTCTAGTAATGTGAAGAAAAGTGCATCTCCTGTTGTTAAATCTGTTGATTCTCGATCTTATCGAAAAGCCGGGCCCAATCAAAGTTGGGTTCCGAAGAATGTCTAACCAATCTGTCATTGCAGGGCATTAAGCAGAATAGAAATAAAGTTATATGGGTGCTAGACAGTGGAGCATCGAGGCATATGACTGGAAACAAGTCCCTGCTTACAGAGTTGGTTATGAAGGCTGGCCCTTATGTTACCTTTGGAGATGACAGCATAGGTGTGACTAAGGGATATGGCAAACTGAAAACTGGCAATGTCATCATTGAAGATATTTCCTATGTTGAGGGACTAAAGCACAATCTGTTGAGTATAAGTCAATTCTGTGACAAAGGTTACGAAATTGTCTTCAACAAGAAAGGTGTCTCAATCACTCACATCAAGGAAGGCTCACTAGCTTTAAGAGGAGTTCGAAAGGCAGATCTTTTTGTTGCAGATATGGATTCAGCAAATCAGGATGAGGTCACCTGTTTCTACAGCAAAGCCTCGGATGATGAAAGCTGGTTATGGCACAAAAAGCTATCTCACTTAAACTTCAAAACGATGAATGCTCTCGCAAGGCGAGAATTGGTGAGAGATCTACCTCAAATGGAGTTCGCTCCGAAAGGACTCTGTGAAGCTTGTGAAATGGGAAAGTCGAAGCGAGCATCGCATAAAAGCAAAGAAATTTCTAGTATTACTGAGCCTCTACAACTTCTTCATATGGATTTGTTTGGCCCAGTGAATGTCCTATCTTTGTCTAGGAAAAGATATGCTTTGGTAATCGTGGATGACTTCTCCAAGTATACATGGGTATTGTTCGCAATGACGAAAGACGAAGTACCTTTCTTAATCATTGATCACATCACTCAAATTGAGAATGTTTCAACACTTACTGTGAAGACGATTAGATCAGACAATGGCACTGAATTCAAAAATGCAGTGCTAAATGACTTCTGTGTATCTAAGGGAATACGTCGTCAGTATTCAGCCCCGAGAACTCCACAGCAAAATGGAGTAGTTGAAAGGAAGAATAGAACTTTGGTTGAAGCAGCAAGAACTTTGTTGTATGATTCAAAACTTCCTTTGTATTTCTGGGCCGAAGCAGTGAGTACCGCTTGTTACACTCAAAATAGAACCTTGATCATAAAAGATAAAGAAAAGACACCATGTGAGCTAATGAACAACAGACGACCAACAATCAAATACTTTCATGTCTTCGGAGCAAAATGCTATGTGCTTATAGATGATGAAAATCTAGGCAAGTTTGCAGCAAAAGCTCGTGAAGGAATCTTTGTTGGTTACTCTACAGACGTGGTGGCAGCTTATAGAGTGTTCTTGGTGAATGATCGAAAAGTGACGGAAAGCTACAACGTCAGATTCGACGATACCAAACTCTCATCAATTTCAAGAGATTCTAGTGAACCTGAGTCCCTAAAATTTCAGAATCTGGACTTAGAAGATCTTGAAGATGAACCTGAGTTGGTTGTTCCATTAAATGTTCCAAGCGTACATGAAGAACCTGAGTCTAGTGAACAAGCTAATCCTACAAGATCAGGAGAGACTTCTTCAGTACCAACCGGCAACAACTCAGGGGGAGTAAATAGCAGCTCAAGGACTACTGTTCAAGGCTCGAGTCGAGTTGACTCTAGTTCTGTAGGAGCTGGCACTAACTCAGGGGGAGTTAGTGAAAATATTCAAAGTAGTCAGCACCCCAACTCAGAAAGTCAAGCTGAATCATCTAGACAATTTCCAGGTGAACGGGTATGGAATAGAGACCATCCGTTTGAGTTAATTATTGGTGATCCAGATGCTGGTGTGACTACTAGAAGAACTGCAAGAGCTGACATGGCTAATATCTCCTTATATTCTGGGTTCTTATCCAAACTTGAACCTAAAGAAATAGAAGAAGCTCTTGGCGATGCTGATTGGGTGATTGCAATGCAAGAGGAACTCAATCAGTTTGAAAGGCAGAAAGTTTGGAAACTGGTACCCCGACCAAAGAACAAATCCGTAATTGGAGCTAGGTGGGTATTCAGAAATAAACTGGATGAAAACGGACTTGTAACACGAAACAAGGCTCGTTTGGTTGCAAAAGGTTATTCTCAGCGAGAAGGAATTGATTATGATGAAACCTATGCACCAGTTGCAAGACTTGAGGCAGTCAGGATGTTCTTGGCATTTGCAGCACATAAGAACTTCAAGGTATTCCAGATGGACGTGAAAAGTGCCTTCCTGAACGGAGAGTTAGAAGAAGAAGTGTATCTGGAACAGCCGCCCGGCTTCGTTGATCCAGAACATGCAGATTTTGTGTATCTACTCTTCAAATCTGTCTATGGCCTCAGGCAATCCCCAAGGCGATGGTATGAAACCCTATCTCTATTCTTAATTGAAAATGGTTTTGTTAGGGGAGTAATTGATAAAACATTGTTCTATAAAGTTGTGAGAAATGACTTAATACTTGTTCAAGTATATGTGGACGATATTATTTTTGGGTCATCAAATGAGCGCTTGTGCGAGAAATTTGCCAAGCTAATGCAGGAAAAATATGAGATGAGCATGATGGGAGAGCTGTCCTTCTTCCTTGGATTACAGATCAGTCAGAGAAAAGATGGTATCTTTATCTGTCAATCCAAGTACGTCAGAGATTTACTCAAGAAGTATAATCTAGAAGATGCATCAGCAGCTAAGACTCCCATGGCAACAGCCACGAAGCTTGATGAAGACAAATCAGGTAAATCAGTTGACATCACAAGCTATCGAGGTATGATTGGCTCACTCCTCTATTTAACTGCAAGTAGACCAGATATAATGTTTGCAACTTGTTTATGTGCAAGGTTCCAAGCGGATCCTAGAGAATCACATCTCGTAGCCGTCAAAAGAATTTTTAGGTATCTCAAGGGCACACCAAATCTAGGGATTTGGTACCCAAGAGATACAGGTTTTAATCTTATTGGCTATTCGGATTCAGACTATGCAGGTTGCAGGATTGATAGGAAAAGCACATCTGGTGCTTGCCAATTTCTTGGCAGAAGATTGGTGTCCTGGCAAAGTAAAAAACAACATACAGTATCTACTTCTACTGCTGAAGCTGAGTACATTGCTGCTGGAAGCTGTGTAGCTCAAATACTGTGGATGAGGAACCAATTGAAGGATTATGGCATGGAGCACAAGAAAATTCCAATCATGTGTGACAACACAAGTGCCATTGCCATAACCAACAATCCTGTAGATCACTCAAGAACCAAGCATATTGACATCAGGTATCATTTCATAAGAGAACATGTCGAGGAGGGGACTGTGGAGCTACATTTTGTGCCCACAATGCAACAAATTGCAGATATATTCACCAAACCTCTTGACGAAGTAACATTCAATAGGTTGGTTGGTGAATTGGGAATGCTTAACACAAGTTAGTAAAGCCTTCTATCTGTAAAATCCATGTTTATGTTTGTATGTGCAAGCTAATCAATCATTATGTGCTTAGACTTTAATATGCCTAATTAATGATTGTTATAGGTTGCATATAGTGTGATTTTGCATGAATTCATTGTGTTTTAAGTGTCTTCTATAGCACAAATCTGTGAATTTATGCTTGTTAAATTGCATGATCATAGGGGGAGTTAAATTCATAATAGTCTAAATATTGCATGATTTTTAGATGAATTTACCTGTGTTTTTCATGTAATTAGAGGCCTTAGAATTATCAAGGAATGTTTTAATTATGTCATATATTAAAATCCTTGAATTGATATTTATATTAATTTGACAAAATTAATTGTTGAGTTTTTCAAAGAAAAATTGTCAAATTATTCTAAGTATCTTCAAAATTTCGAGTTAGTCTCTATCTCGAAACTCATATAGAAATTCGACTTGAATTTCGACTTGAGCTTCCAGGGTGAAGTTTTGAAAATTCTAAGTCTGGGAAGAATTTCGAGTTAGTACCTATCTCGAAATTCATCTCGAAATTCGACTTAAAGTTCGAGTTCGAGTTACCAGTGTGCCTAGTTCTATCTTCAAAATATTCGAGATAAAGTCTATCTCGAATTTTATCTCTAAGGTTGAGATGAAGTTTCCTTTAAGGGAATATTTTGAAAAGAACTGAGAATTAACTTCGAGTTAGTCTATCTCGAACTTTATCTCGAAGTTCGACTTGATGTTCGAGATAGAGTTCTTGGTCTATCTCGAAACTCAACTCGAATTTCGACTTGGTGTTCGAGATAGAGTTCTCAGTTAAGCTAAAGGGAATTTTTCCGAGTTACACTCCTAACTCGAAACATATCTTGAATTACCCTGGACTTTTTGATTCAAGGAAGTATTTTGGAAAGAATTTGAGATTAACTTCGAGTTAACTTCTATCTCGAACTTTATCTCGAAGTTCGACTTGATGTTCGAGATAGAGTACTTAGTCTATCTCGAAACTCAACTCGAATTTCGACTTGATGTTCGAGATAGACTCTAACTCGAAAAGTATCTTGAATTTTCTGTTTTTCCAAGTTTACTACAAATCAATAATGTTCAAGATAGTATTTCCCTATAGTTTCTGCTGTAATTTTGGTTAAAGTGCTTCTTTGTGCATATTTGTTCGAGTTAACTTCTATCTCGAACTTTATCTCGAAATTCGACTTGATGTTCGAGATAGAAAAGTTCGAGATAGAAAAGTTCGAGATAGAGTTCGACTTAGATGTCCCCTGTATGGACTTAGTACTTTTCACATTTTTTTAACAGGGACATTTTTGTCATTTCTCATTCACCTATATATACATCTCTAACTCGATGCCTAAATTCACTTTACCTAATTCTAATTTTCAGCAGCCGTTTCACAAGAACAGTGCGATTTTACTAATTACATACCTTTGATCCCTGTTTTTGTGATTAAACTCGTAATAATCACGAATTACTGCCGATTTGTTGACTGCTATTATCTGTGTTAACAGTAATCTTTGTGTTAGTGTGTTTTGTGAACATCCATACACGCGTATATACATACACACGAACACATATTGTTTGTGTACTGTTCATAAACGCGATTCCATTTTCTCCATCAATAAACACACACGATTCCACTGGTATAAACACGAAATAGCAATTGGTTGTTGAATTGGATCCCGTAGTTTGATTTCTCAGATTCCTTTTGGTATTCTTGAAAAATTAAAAGGGTTACAATTCTATTTTGTAATTCGGAAAATTAATTGTTTTTCAAAATAAAAATAAAAATTCACATCTTTTAAAAGAAAAACATTTAATCAAAATGGCTCACCAATTTTCACTTGCTAAAAACAATTTTTACAATATTTCTACGGAAATTGGTGATCAACTCCCGCGGTTTAAGTTTTGGATACGATTTCTCAATTTGTATTCCAAAGCTAGCCAAGCTTTTACTGCTAAACCTACACTAGTACATGATGCTTTACAGCAATTATGGACTAGTGCGGTTACTTTTGGGAGTAAATCAACCCCCTACGGTTTCAGGTTTACCTTAGCGGGTCAGGAATATGAGGTGACAGAACAAATTGTCAACAGAGTTCTAGGATTCCCAATTAAAGATGCCTATGATCCAGAACCTACTGCTGCAGAACGCCTCAGATTCTTTGAAGAAATTGGATGTTATCCTACAAAAGGCCCAATCACGGGAAATATCCAAAAGCAATTCTTCCATGCGGAATGGAATTACTTTTTCGAGGCCATCACAAGATGTTTTCGGGCACGCGAAAAAGACTTTCATCAAATTCCTATTCCCATGCAAACCTTTGCAGTAGCCCTAGCAAGAGAACTGGATATAAACTATGGACGTATAGTTCTCTCTGAGATAGTGGCCTCAATGGGATCCCTTGCAAGCAGAGACCTCTCTACCACTGATGTCGTCTGTTGGTTTCCTCGGTTTCTTCAAATGCTAATCAATGACTTAATACCGAAGGATGCTCTTGCTATTCGACAGGGATTTGCCAGAAGCCCCACATCTGAATCACTAGGGATGGGCACTAAGTCACTTGCAACTATTGCAAATCAGGATAAACATCAAGGTAAGCCAATGTCTACTCCTGAAAATATACAAATGTGGCTTAGATATGATGCAGGAGTTACCAATTTGGAGGCATCATCACAAGTCTCATCACATGCTCAAAATCCATCTGTTCATGCTGAGGCATTTGATGAGATTCCGGATGAGGAAAGCGATGATGCACAAGGTAAGCAATCAGGTAATCTCTCTATGCATACTATTCATTCCTCCTCCTACGTTTCTGATTCCGCGACCCATGAGACTGCTAACCCGCAGGATCTATCCAACATTTCTTATCAAACTTCTGCAGGTACTACTTCACTTTTAGGATCAGTCATTGAAGACATACACGAGCGTGAGACAGGGAGTGTGTGTGAGAGGTTAGGGAGAGAGGGACCTTCATTTTTAAGGCCCGAAACCGAGCGCCAAATACCAACAGAACGCGTATTAGAGCGAGGTCACCTAAACCAAACACCGTCCCTTAATACAGAAAATTTTGATACTCGTATGACTTCAATGGAGAATAAAATGGAGCAGTTCGGGCAGTCGATGGGGCAGTTGGGGATTAATGTTGGAAACAATCAACGGGCTCTAGACGACTACGCAGCAAGAATGGCAAGTCAAGCTACAGCTTTTGATGATTTGACAAATAAGGTCAATGACTTGGGCCATGCTGGTGGTGTCTTGGGAAGCACTCTCAATGAGAGGATGGGGGCATTGGAGTCTACAATGCATACAATGATTGTGGAGATCAGTAGAATGATGTTCGCAGTCAGGAGTTTTGTGCCCCCGGAGTGCTTCGAGTCGGAACAACCTCCCCCCGATGCTGGAGCAGGTGGTGCAGGTGGTGCTAGTGGAGCGGGAGCCTCTGGTTCTGGTTTTGGAGGTTCCTATGCAGCTGGTGGATCTGAAGACCATGGTGGAGCTCAGGATAACTCACCTAAGGGGGAGAGTGGAAAGGAGACGAGACAGCAGGCAGTTCACATCGAAGAAATTGAAGAACCCGCTGATCTTGTTAAGGAACCAGAAATTGAGCCTGCTGTTGCTGAAGAGGCTCTGAGGAGGAGAAAGGGTAAGGCAATAATGGTTGAAGAAGATGAACCAGTTATTGACCTGAGTCATCAGGACAAAGTACAGGAGGTACTAGACTCAGATTCTGATATGGAAGACGTACCTTTCGCACATGCTGTAAAGCGATCTTTGAAGGAACAAGGTGGAGGTGCTGGTATGTCTTTCGGAATGCCTGAAGAAGATCCTGTTGATGAAGAAACCCTGCAGTCTCAACAGTTAGCCTTGGAACAAGCTCAGTTCCATAAAATGAAGATGATGCAAGAACATGCTGCGTTCCTAGAACAGAAGGTGGAGCTACAAGGGAAGCAGTATGAGTATGAGCTTGCAAGGCTAGCCAATCCTCAAGTTGATCTGGACAAAAGAAGGATAGGGCAGAAATGGGATGAAGCAAGGAAGATAATGATGGGACCATGTGCAAAAGGAGTTCATAACAAGGATGCAGATGATCTGTTCTACAACTTGAATTTGCAGAATCCAATGACTGGGGACTATATAAATGCTTTGAAGAGATTAATTTCTAAAGTCAGGGTTGGATACAATGCAAATCTTAAGGAGTGGCAGGTTATCTTGTCTTTGGTAGAAGGAGTCCCAACATCTTTCCTATTTGTGGATGACCAATTCATAATGAGAAGATCTGCGTCAGAGTTGTTCTTGCTAGCGACTAAAATTCAGTACTCTCAATCTGAGGAGCTAAGCATTCTGTACAGGGATCAGTTAATGCAGCTAGCAGAGGACAAGGGTCCAGAATTCTCAGCTTATCCAAATTTTGTCCGGATGGTGGTTCAAGGAAAGATGAAGAGGGTGAGCATGGAGGAAAAGGACTTAATGGAACTTTCAGTGGAATCTCTTAAAGCAGTATGTAGACAAATGATGGGTAAGGGATTCGCCTCTGAGCTTAAAGATAAATCCGTGAGGATCATTGAAAGAGTCATATTCTTGAAGAGCAATGAGGTGTGGAAGTGTGATGTCATTGCTCCAAACCCTCTCGACAACGTGAAGATTGAGCCGGAGCTGATAGAACAGAAATGGAATATTCTTCAAGCAATGAAGAATGTAGATGAAGCTTTGACTCTTCCTTCTGGAGAACTGGAACAAGGAGAAATAAGGGAGGCAGTTGGCGTTCCAGGGAAAGATAGTGTATACTGGATACACTCTTATGCTGATGATACAGCTGATGCCTTAGCATACATAGATGCAGACCAGAAACAAACACTCTTGCATATGAGTAGACAATGGCTGCTACAGACTCAAGATGCTGCATTTCTAGAGAAAGTGTTATATGTGTTCAAATGGGGCGAAGTGGAAGACAAGTTTGTTGAAGAAAAGCAGAGACTCGTGAGTTACCTGTCTGAAGTAGTGGTGGAAAAGAAGCAAATGGAGCGAGATGCGGCTAGTGTCCACAATACTAACCGTGTCAAGGGCTACCCCAAGATGATCTATTGTCAGTTTAAAGCTGATAAAACTCATTGGAAATCTCAGCTCATCATGAAGAACTTTGAGGATATTCCAAAGATCAGGACTACTCAGGAGGTGGACAAACTCAGAAGGCTTTTCAAACATCCTTATCCAGAGCCCAAGAACCCTCTAGAAATGGAAGCTGTAAGTCTGTTGAATGCTAGGTGGAAGCAGCTTAAAGATCCAGTATACAAGAAAGAAAAGCAGCAGAAGGAGAAGCTCAAAAGGCAGAAAGAAGAGAGAGACCAAGCTGCTGAAGCTAGAAAGAGGAAACGGAATTAGGGTTAAAGGTCAGAGTGGTGTGAACTTGAAGTTGGAAAAACTTCATGTCTTTCGGTTGCTTTAACTCACTTGAGGAAAATTCACCTTAGAGTGAATCCAATAAGGTGATACAAGCTTGACCATAAGGTATGAAATAATCCAGGTGATGGGAATCACTCAAATGATCTTTAATTCGAGGTTCGAATTCTGTTTCTAGTTTTTATGTTCATTGTATTGTTTTCAAGTTCTTTTCAATTGTATATTATTCAAGAATGTAATGTTAATTATCTTTTCTCGTCTCATTGTTTAGTTGAGTTATCCTTCATTAATTTGAATGTCATTGTTAGACAATCAAATTGGGGGAGATTGAAAGGCAGAGTGTATAAACTTGTAACACTATAACTAATGTAACTCAAACTAAAGGAAAAGATACTTAACCAGAAGACAATCAAGAACAGGAAGTCACAAGAAATCAACACTAAATGAAGACAAGGTAATTGATACAATTAAACATGCTAACTATGATCAAGCCAAGAAGAAATCATTGAGAGAAGTTCAAGTCAAAGTTGTTCATGCCTCAATGATTTGATTAATCAAGAATCAAGATCATAACTATCGGTATCAACAAGACCAATTGATTTCAAGTGAAGAAGAAGGAAAGCAAATATTGGAAAGCCAAGTTATTCAGTGAATATGGTAATTTATTCAAGAAGCAGAAACACTATCAAGACTAGTCACTTATGAACCAGACCAGTGCATCAAGTGTCAGGACATTGATAGCAAGTTTATGTCAGTAATAAAGAACCATGTTCAAGAGCTTGTTGAAGAATAAAGAAGACATGAAGATATCACAAGTTCAAGATGTGCATTGAAGTTTCAAGTTGAAGACCAGAATATTTTCTAAGTACTAAATGTTCTGGATGGCTAAGTAGAAATTCTCAAGTAGAAGTTCTACTTAGGAATTTCGAGATAGCCAAGTAGAAGTTCCATTTAGGAATTTCGAGATAGCCAAGTAGAAATTCTCAAGTAGAAGTTCTACTTAGGTGCAGCTTCAACATGACACATGGCATCTTCTGATTGGCAGATTTCCAAGCTTTCAAGATAAGGCAAGAATTATGTGGACATCATTGGGCCACGTACATCTTAGTCTTTGAAGACTACAGGACATAGATTACATGTAGTATAAATAGAAGTACTTGTGTAATGTTTTAGTTAGTGAGCAATTCTAGAGAAAAACACAAGAGAAAAAGAGAGAGTGCATTCACAGAGCTTAGTATCATTCACTTCTCTCTCAACTTCTGTTATACTTTGTAATGAATGTTGTAGCAACCCTTTCAAGTTATATATAAAGAAATATATTCCTTGAATCTGTGTGTTCATTTATTGCATCGTTTTTATTGCCTCTCATATTCGAAAAGTTGTATTCACCCCCCCCTCTACAACACATTTGGACCTAACAACTATTAAAATTTAATATTGATAATATCGTAAATCGTAAATATGTATTGAATTTTTTTTAAAATTTTTTTAATGCCGTCGTAAAGCGCGGCTTTGTCGACTAGTAAATATATAATAGCAAACAAATAAATGCAATTTTTTAAAAATGTATGCTTAAATTTCCTTTTATTAAAATTTTATTTATATTTATTAATTTTTGAAACATAAAGTATTTTATCCTTTTTTACAATTATGATGGGTATGTATGTCTCGGCCCAAATTTCTAAGTTGAATCTCAGCCGTTGATTAAAATAAATTTTGAAACTTAAACTGTGCAAATTCCAATCCGCACCCCAAATTTCTAAGTTCAATCTCAGCCGTTGATTAAAATATATTTTGAAACTCAAACTGCAGATCTCAGCCAGGAGAATCCAATCCGCACCCAAATTTCTAAGTCAATCTAAACCGTTAGATTAAAATAAATTTTGAAACACCTACCTACCTACCCATGCCACTTCATCGATCCGCAACTAATCTCCAAGTCACTCCCAACCGTTGATAAGCAGATAAAAATAAATCACTCGATTCTAGGTTGTTAGAATCTGCTTATAAAAAATCCCAATTCGTTACAACACATCACCTCCTTGTATTCTTCCTTTTCCTTCTAATTTCTCTCATGGATTACATAAATCATTTTCCTCACGTAGTACTCCCGGAACCTGAATTGGATAACGCCATAGCTCCACCAAATTATCCATTTACTCAGTTTCTCACGTATACGGATGCACAATTTTTCAATGATTTGCGAAGGTTTCTCACGGGTGTCTTGGATGAAGACTATCCAATTAAACCACTCGATTTTACTAAGGTGGTGTTTGGCTGGGCTTATAAGCCCGGACTTATAACTTATTTTCGGGTAAAAATTTCATATTTTGATAGTTTGTTTTTATGGTTGTATTTAATGTATGTTTGAGATTTCATAAGTTGCAAAAATAAGTTGGAAAATAAGTTGGAATGTTAGGAATCTCTAACATTGACTTAAAATAAGTTGACTTATTCTGGAAATAAGCTCCCCCAAACACCCCCTAAACAGGATTTCAGTGACTTATCTGCTTATTTCCATAACCTTGAGGTACCACCAGATTTTCTTTTTATGCCTCTCTTTTTTTTTCATCATTGGGGTCCGCAACCCGAAAAAGGTAATACAGACATGAATCAGAGAATGTTTGATCCTTTCTATCAGATTGAACGATGTTATTGGAAAAAGACCGCCGTTAGATTTCTTCCTGGTGCAAAAAGTATCAGTACCTATCGTCTCTACCAAGGTAACATCCAAGCAAACCTGGGATCTCGAGATGCAGAAAGGGGATTTATTCTTACTGAGTATAGGCTTGGACCTGAAGGCTATTTTGTTGCACCAGCTGACACCGATCTACATCGGAAGAGATCTCCATGGGCTATTGTGAAGTTGGCGAGCACCTAGTTAGATTATATATAGCTCTGTTGTGAAGATGGCGATTATATATATATATATAGCTCTGTTGTGAAGATAGCGAGCAACTAATTACATTATATATAGCGCTAGGTACAAAGATCTAGCAATGGTTAACCTAGGTATATAAACTAATTAGATTATATGATTTTCAATTCGTGAAGAAACACAATGATCTCGACGGCCAATGTACTGTTCATGAATCAATACAGTTACACAACCTTTATATGTGTGTGCATTTTTCTATTTATTTCGATTGGTTTCATTTATAATCAGTACGTACGATATGTTCAATTGCGTTTTGTGTTTTAGCTCACATTAGTGATTTAATTGTTCTCTACGAAATTGTGTGTGTAGATTTGAAATGTTTGGTTTGATGATTTAAATCAATTAGTAATTGTGTAATTTTTGCATTTTATAAGGAAGTGTAGCTTATTTTTGCGGCTCTAATGTTATTATATTAGTTGTTTGGTAGGTTATGATTATACGACTAGTTGTGAGTTTGTGACCAGTTCAGGAGGACACATTTAGGAAGATATGTTAGGCCTCATTTGGGATTGTTGGTAGGTACTGTCGCTCCATTTTAAATTTTTAAATGGCAATTGATAACGGGACCTCCCTTCGCAAAGCAAATTTATTATATTTTTGTTGTTTCAGAATTGACTATTTATCTTATCCTTTTTTATGTCATACATTGCTAACATGGGGAAATGGAATAACTGAGGTTATGAGCCTTGCGAGCTACCAAAATCCTTTGGCCTTGAATCAGGGTCTTAGGTCAACAACAACTTTTGGTCGAAAAGAACTTAAAGAATTTTTGTGGTTGCTATTTGTATAAAAGCTTCTACCGTCCATGCTTTTAGATAAGTTTCTTTTGCAACCAATAACATACATGTTGAGTTCAGTCCTCACCTTGGTTGGAGATGTGCCACTAGCAACGTGCAACATTTACTTGTGAGATTTCAAACTGTGAACAACAATACTACATTTGTGTTTTTTTTTATTTTAATATGTATTTAATTAATTTATCTAAGGACCTAATTAGTACCATATTGTTCATATATATTATGAATAATTAAACATAAGCATAATAAGCCAAGAGCAATTAATGTAGAGTGGTGATATATGCACACCCCAAATTTGTTTATGCACATCCTATATTTTATTTGAACCAAAATAACCTTGACCTTGACCTTCATATGTCAAACTTATCTCATTTTTACCTTTAGGCCAAATCTTACTATAATAGAAATTTAACAAATGAATATACTTGGGAGTAAGACAATATATATTCGAGTTTATTTATTTTTCGATAAATGAATATTTTATTCAATTCTTGATACATGGATATAGATAACTATTTTATTTTCTTATGATAACATTGTTTTCACGAGATTAATTTATTTTAATTACCACATTATCCCAAGTCGTGATAAAAAAAATTATTCATTAGACGAGATTATTCGTTATCGAACATTCGTTTATCGAGGTTCTACTGTATTGTGCAAAATATTTTTTAATAATAATATGTTTTATCTAGTTTGGATAAGTTGTATTATTTTAAATTATATTTATAAAAAATTTTGTTTATAATAATGATAAAAGGAAAAAAAAATTAAATTGTACCATTACACTAAAGTCTGGTTCTCTTTTCTTTTGGTGAGTCGCCGGTTTGAGAGTCGTTTGGGGAAAATCCTTTTCTCTCTTCTCTCCCCCCTTTCTTCTCCAAAAACATAGCCGCCAACCTAGAAAATCAGGATCTTCTCTTAGTCAACATCTTTTGTTCCTCTCCCTGGCTTTTCCCTCCTCCGGTCGGTGGATACCGCCCCATCCTTCCTTCAACCCACACACATTCCTCTCATTCCGTTTCCTCCATCTCTTTCTAGTTTTATTTTTCAATAAAATTGTTTTGCTAAAAATAATTAAGACATTTGAATCGCAAGCGCACAATTCGTTTCGTTGTAAAATTTAATGATTCGTTCCACAGGGACTAGAATTTTCGCAATCCTTAATTTTTAATTTACTCGAATTAGAACAATTTTGAAAATTTGTTTTTATACTAATTATTTCCTAAAAGAGAAATTTAAACTATTTTAAAGAAAATTAAATCTATTTTAGTTCTAATCTAATTATTCTAGAAATTTGAAATTCGAATTAAAAACTAGATTATATTTCTAAACCCTTTTTTTTTACTTAAAAGAATACATTTTAATTAAAGAAAATTCTAAGATAGTTTGGACATGAATTTAGTACACTAATTCATTCTAATTAATTAATTCTAAGAAACTAGCAACAAGAACCACTCTAAACAGGAACTTCTCAGCAAAATGTACAACTCGGTGAAATCAGAAACAAACTAGGTAGACTCAGCATTTACAGCAAATACTCAATAAACAAACTCAACAATAAAACCAACAATAAAACCAGTGACAACGATTTGAACTCGATTGATAAACAGAGAAGGAAATCCAGAAACCCAAACAAAATAATTCTTTCTAGCACTCGCGAAGAACCACTCATCGATTAACTCAAGAACTCAGAAGACAATTCCATAAAACTCAGCAACGGCATATCACCCCTGACGCTGCCCTCCACCTTAGCCACCCAGCATTGATACGATGGTTGACATCGTCTTCAACCTCACCTTCCTTCTGGATGATCGACCCCAGATACTTGAACTTATCTGTACGTGGGACGATCTGATCTTCGATCTTAACCTCCACCCCTTCGTCGATGGTCTCGCCACTGAAGTTGCACCAGAGATACTCGGTTTTAGTTCTACTCACCCGCAAGCCTTGTGACTCCAAAGTAGATCTCCATAGTTCCAACTTCTCGTTGACCTCCCCCCTTGACTCCGCCACTAGCACGATATCGTCAGCGAAGAGCATGCACCACGGGACGGCGTCTTGGATCCCACGTGACATGACATCAAGGATAAGTGCGAACAGAAGAGGACTAAGGGCCGAACCCTGATGAAGCCCAATCTCAACAGGGAAGAAACGAGAGTCACCCACTGGCGTCCGGACGCAAGAACTAGCTTGGGATCAAATATATTCCACATTTTTTTTACCAGCACATTCTGTGAATACAAATTAAAATATCATAGAAATCAATTATAGGGGCCGTTTGGGGTAGCTTAAAAAAAATAACTTATTGCTTTAAGTTAATAAGTTGATTATAAGTGATAAGCAAATCAGAAATTATAAGTTAGTAAAATGTTTCGTAAATCGGAAATTATAAGTTTACTGTAGAACACATATTTTTAATATAATTTTTCTAAATCGTGTCGAAATATAGCACATATGGTATGCAAAATGATCGTTGAGAGATGGAGAAAAATATGGTGAAGTTAGATTTGAAAAAAATATCGTCGATTGACGGGAAAAAACAAATTAAAAACGAAGGGATTTAGGAATAGTACAAATAAGTTAATAAGCTGGAAAAAAGTTGGGACTTTCTAACTTTTAACTTATGAACTTATAAGATCATAAGTCATTAAAATAAGTTGGTAGGCAAACACTTGTAAATAAGCTGGACTGAACTTAAAGTCCAATAAACCAACTTACCAGTTCAGCCAAACAGGACCATAGATAGCACTTAAATTATGACAAAACAAAATCACATCCATAATATTGGCGAAAATTGCCAAGTGGATTTTTGGACAAAATTACATTTTATTAAATATTCATCCTTTTGACTTATGAGCAAAAACTTTTAAAAGAATCCATATATTCAAACTCCACAAAATCATCCTACAAAATAATCCTATACAATTATCATATCATATACTAACAAAAAAATGTTTTAAATATAAATTTAATTACATAATAAACATGTAACTAAAATATACTATAAAAATAACATTGCATAAAAAATTAAAACAAATTGAATTGTCAAACTAAATTAAATGTTCATATAAAATCAAATAATCGATATATAATTTATATACTCTGCCCGTGCTTCGCACGTGTTATAGGCTAGTACTATCTTATAATAAGCGAAAAAGGTATAATTTGTAGTTTGGTTAACCCTTTTTTGGTTATGTCCATTTTTGGTTATCACTTATTCACAACTGTTAGATCATTAACTCAAATAGATCATGACCGTTAGATATAATAATACTAAAAGTTGTTATATACAGGGGTACAAGGTTCGATTCCCGCTAACAACATATTAATTTATATTTAATACTAAAAATTATTATATACAAAAATGTAAAGTTCAAATTCTTCCAAAAACATATTAAAATTAATATTTATAATATTATATTACACTATAAACATATAAAAAATTAAAAGAAATCCGTGCTTTGCACGAGCTATAGGCTAGTAGACTAAAAGTATAATTTATCATATTTTTCGTTCTTTTCACATATTGAAATATAGACTTTTGATGATCGTTTTATTTTTAAATTGTTGGATTTTTATTATTTGATTTATTTATTAGATTCAATGGAATATATATATATATATAGCTAAATAAAAGATTATTTTAATCGAAATATTCTTATATATTTCTAATATTTTGAATAATAGCTACATAAAAAATTACAATATTTTTACCAATCAATATATATATATATAAAGGAGGATACGCGGGCGCTTAGGTGGCGCTCTAAGATCGTCTCAATCTATTTTTCTAATTTTTCAAGAGTTTTAAAATTTTAAATACTAATAAATAAGCAATTATTTTTTATCATATTAGAAGTAGAAGAGGAGAGATTTAAGAGTTTAAGTTAGTGGAGGAGAAGAGTTCGAGTTTATAAAGAAGGCATATTAATTAACATATTCAAAGTAGAAAAGACCTACAAATTTATAAATCAACCCGAACTTTAATTTATAGGGAACACATATAATTAGAAAAGTAATCCAAATGTATCACTCTATATATATAGTCAATTCACAATTCTTATTTGCAATTTTGCAGGATTTAGTAAGTTTTTTATTTTTAGATTTAGTTGTGTTTACACTATTTTTTTATGTGTAATAGAAATTTATATTTCTTAACATATATTTTATATAATTTTTTTTATGCACAGGAACCCATCAAATTTATGTATTGATAAGGTATATCTCTTTGGCATATGAATTTAACAGGATTATTTGGTTGATTCTTGAGAGAATATTGATGTAGAAGGTAGAAGGACAAACACCAATGAACCCAGGTAGAGTGTTCGCTCCTGCAAAACCAAAATCGTGATGAAAAATAACAAGGTTTAAGTTATTATTAAATTTGTACTATTGAAAAAGTATTAAATTTCTTTGTAATCGCGATTGCTACTTCATCAACTTTATCTTTGTTATAATTTATTTCATATTTTTATTCATAATTTTTTTAAACAATAAATATAAAAAAAACTTTTAACATTTTAGAAGTAGAATAGGTGTTCGAATTTATAGATAATAAGAGTTCGAATCTATAAGGAAGACATATAATTAGAAGTTCCATTAGAAGTAGAATATGTATTTAATTATAAGGTAGATGATTAAAAGTTCTATTAGAAGTAGAATAGGAGTTCGAATAAACACTAATAAATATAGAAATATCTTTTAACATATTAGAAGTAGAATAGGTTTCGAATTTATAGATGAGAAGAGTTCAAATTTATAGCGAAGACATATAATTCGAAGTTCTATTGGAAGTGTACTAAGTATTTATAAGACATACAATTAAAAGTTCTATTGGAAGTAGAATAGGAGTTCGAATTTATAGAGAATAAGAGTTCGAAAGGAGGATACGCGGGAGTTTAGGTAGCGATCTAAGATCGTCTCAATCTATTATTCTAATTTTTTAAAATTTTAGGATTTTAAACACTAATAAATATAAAAATATTTTTTAACATATTAGAAGTAGAATAGGTGTTCGAATTTATAGATAATAAGAGTTCGAATTTATAGGGAAGACATATATATAATTGGAAGTTCCACTAGAAGTAAAATAGGTATTTAATTATAAGGCATATGATTAAAAGTTCTATTAGAAGTAGAATAAGAGTTCGAATAAACACTAATAAATATAAAAATATCTTTTAACATATTAGAAGTAGAATAGGTGTTCGAACTTATAGATGAGAAGAGTTCGAACTTATAGGGAAGACATATAATTAGAGGTTCTACTGGAAGTATAATAAGTATGTATAAGACATATGATTAAAAGTTCTATTGGAAGTAGAACAGGAATTCGAATTTATAGAGAATAAGAGTTCGAATTTATAGAAAAACATATAATTATAAGTTCTATTGGAAGTAGAATAGGTTTTGAATATATAAAGGAGCCATATTGATAAGTGGATTTTATATCCACTTGGAGCGTCTATAACGGCTTAAATTGATTGACTTGGACTCAAGTTTGTTGTAGTTTTGATGTGTTTTGCTTAGTTGTGCAGATTTACGAGAATGTTAATTAAGGTTGATGCTTCTATCGTTTTTTGAGGATTAATTGATTAAAATTCGGATTTCTGAGAAGGGTTGCGCAGTCTACACTGTTTTGGCCATATCTTGAGTTCTAGAAGTCCGTTTTCAGTGATCTTACAGCTCACACGAAGCTTGGGAGATTTTCTACAATATGGGACAGAAATCAGGTTCAGGGGACGTACTGTATTAATTCGCGCGCGGGTTCTTTAAGGAGTGAAGCAGAAAAATTCCAGTTGTCTTTTTTCTAATTCTAATTGAATTTTAGGTAGTTTGTTGCACCTAAATTGATTTCCAATTGTATTTTAGGATGTTTCCTTGTTGGGCAAGAATTTTAGAGCCTATTTAAACACATCCTACCATTGTAATTGTATAATTAGATAGGAGATACAATATCAGATTTTTATTGTAACCGTAGAATTACAAGGGAGAAAAGTGGAGAAGGATTCAATGCTCGTGACAAGCTCGGATCAAGATCTACTTCATCTTTTGTGTTACTCTGGATTATAGATTTGTCTTTTCAACTCTTGTTTTATTAATATTATTGCTTCTTTTATTCATATCTTGTTTATTATCATGTTTTCATCAAAACCCATGACGATGAACGGTTCAATTATGAAGTAATCGTTGTCATGGGATTCTAACGGATTTTTCTATGTAGCTTAGTAGTTTGATTGCTTTAAAGATATGTGTGTGGTGAAGTATTGATATCCTAGTATGGTTTAATCTTAATGCTTTTAGATGCGTCGCGAACATCTAAATTGAATTTTTAATCTCTTGTGAAGTGAAAGTGGATCTTGAGATTTAGAACTTGCCATGCTAGCATAGGATTATGTATGTTTATCATCATGATTTGTGGCATAAATAGAAATATATTATGTTGCCCTATGTGATCAATTTGGATAACTTGTTCTTCAACTGTTACGTTTCAAATTCTATAGACATATAGGGTCTAAGCATAATTGGTGTCTATTCATCTTCTATCTCTTTTGTGAATGTATGTTTAGTTTGGTATTCGTATACTGAGAGGTAGCGTGTACTTATTTCGTGTTGTCCGATCAGATATTAAACCCATCACATGCATTGATTAAAGGCATCAGCTCTAAGGGAAGTAGATAATGAAGTTAGAGTCCCATGTTTATTCTCATATATATATATATATATATATATATATACAGTAGTTTTCATCACTTTAGTTAAGTAATTCTTAGATTAATTATTTGCATCTTATTTTAATTTAGATAATTAAAACCCATATTTGTTTATTTGTCTTAGCAGTGAATAATAATCATACATTGTTGCATAGGCATATTTACTAAATAAAACCATAACCAGATCTCAGTGGAACGAACTTAATTGTATTACTTGTGACCACGTATACTTGCGTAATATTGTGCTAACAAGTTTTTGGCGCCGCTGCCGGGGATCGTCGGTGTTTTATTTTTAGTTTATGTGCTTGTCATCAGTGGTCGTTAGCGTTCACTGACTCGGATTTCTTACTTAGTTTGTTTGTTTCGTGGTGTTTTCAGGTACTTGAACGTGTATGCGAACACGTTTGCAAACGCGTAAACTGGCAGAAGAAGAACTTGCAGCAGCAAAAGAGATGGCAGATTTACCAGTAGCAGCTAAAGCTTTGAAGGATTATTCTCAGCCTAAGATCAATGACATCCAGTCTAGTATTGTCAGGCCAACTATTGCAGCGAACAACTTTGAAATCAAGCCTATCATAATTCAGATGGTGCAGAACTCAGTTCAGTTTGGGGGTGGTTCTACGGAGGATCCTAACATGCATATCAGGGACTTCATTGAGATCTGCGACACTTTTAAGTTCAATGGTGAATCGGATGATGCTATCAAATTGAGGCTTTTCCCATTCTCTTTGAGGGATAAGGCTAAGGGCTGGTTACATTCACTACCAGCTGGTTCCATTACTACATGGGAGGATCTAGCTCAGAAATTTCTCATTAAATTCTTCCCTATGGCAAAAACTGCAGCATTAAGGAACCAGCTAACTCAATTTCAGCAACAATCTGGAGAATCTTTGTGTGAAGCTTGGGAACGTTACAAGGAGATGCTTCGGAAGTGTCCACATCATGGTTTGCCTGACTGGATGGTGATCAATGGTTTCTATAATGGATTGGGAGCACAGTCGAGACCCTTACTAGATGCAGCATCAGGTGGAGCTCTGTGGGCTAAAAGCTACGAGGAAGCTTATGATCTTATCGAGATGATGGCAGCAAATTAATATCAGAATTCAATTCAGAGAATGCCACAATAAAAGGTAGCAGGACTTCTTGATGTTAATGCAGTCACAGCTCTAGCAGCTCAGCTAGAGGCAATGAATAGAAAAATAGATTCTTTGGCAAATCATGGGGTTCAACAAGTTGCTAGTATTTGTGAGCTATGTACGGGTGCACATGAGACGAATCAGTGTGCTATCTCTTCTGAATCAGCACAGTTCGTGAGTAATTTTCAGAGACCTGTTGCACCAGTTCCAGCCACTTATCATCCAAATAATATGAATCATCCTAACTTCAGCTGGAGCAACAACCAAGATATTCAACAACCTCAGCCTTATCAGCAGTTTCAGGGTCAGCAAGCAAGGCCATTCAATCAAGGTTATCAGCAGCAGTATGCTCCAAGGCAACCATATCAGCCTCCGGGATTTCAGCTACAGCCCCAGGCTCATGCGGGGCAATCTACCAATGAACAATTAGAAAGGGATGATTTGTGGGTGATGGTGAAAAACTTGCAGGCTTCTCAAAAGGTCTTGGAAACCCAGGTGGGACAGATTGCAAGTAATTTATTTAGTAGGCCTCTAGGAACTCTTCCTAGTGATATAGAGACTAATCCAGGCATAAGGGAAATCAAGGAACAGGTGAATGCAGTAACTTTGAGATCAGGAAAGGTTACATCAGATCCTCAATCAGTAGCTAAGGAAGATGAAGAGATTCAGAATCAGCGGGTTGAAAAATCTGCAGTGCCAGAAATTGAGAATTATGATTTAGTGGCTGATCAGCTTGATGGTGAGAAGAGCAAGGAACCTGTTGAAAAGTCTAATCCAAAGCAGTCTACAGAAAGCAATCAGTTTTATCCACCCCCTCCATTCCCAAAAAGACTTCAAAAGCAAAATTCTGCTGAAGATTCTCCAAAGCAGAAGTTGGTGAATCAGATCTATCCTCCTCCTCCATATCCTGGACGCTTGCAGAAAAGTCAAGAGAAACAGTTTCAGAAGTTTATGGATGTCTTCAAGAAATTGTCCATTAACATTCCTTTTGTTGAAGCATTGGAGCAGATGCCGAGATATGCAAAGTTCATGAAGGATATTTTGTCACGAAAGAGAAGGTTGGAAGAATTTGAAACGGTGGCTCTAACGGAGGAGTGTAGTGCGGTTCTGCAGCAGAAGTTACCACCTAAACTTAAAGATACAGGAAGTTTCACCATTCCGTGCACTATTGGCAATCTTTCTTTCAGCAAGTGCTTGTGTGACTTGGGAGCTAGCATCAATCTCATGCCATTATCAGTTTTCAAGCAACTTGGTCTGCCTGAGCCGAAGCCAACCAACATCTCTTTACAGTTGGCTGATAGGACAATCACGTATCCAAGGGGTATAGTGGAGGATGTCTTAGTGAAGGTTGATAAGCTCATATTTCCTGCCGATTTTGTGATTATAGATTTTGAAGAAGACAAGAAGATTTCCATAATCTTGGGAAGGCCGTTTTTAGCTACGGGCCATACTTTAATTGATGTGCAGAAAGGAGAACTTACAATGAGAGTGCAAGATCAGAATGTCACATTTAATGTGTTCAAGGCCATGAAATTTTCGACAGAAGATGAAGAGTGTTGCAGTGTGGAAATAGTTGATACGGGTTAGAGAAAGAAGCTTGATCAGTTATTGAGCGAAAAGTTGAATACGCACGTGCCAAAGCATCACATCACTGATTCCATTGACAGTTCTTTAATTCAAGATCGCTCGAGTGTAAAGCTTGGGGAACTTCCACCACATTTGAGGTATGTCCTTTTGAATAATGAGCTAGTGATTTTTGAAGTTTGTTATGATAATGTGTTGCGAAAGTGGAAAGCCGATGATAAGGAAGAAGAAAGTTTTGTTCAGCCGTTCGAGTCGGAGAAGCACCTTAGAGGTGTGAAGAAGAAAAAGAAGAAGATTTGGCCGTTGGGTAGTAAAATCAGGTTGAAGTCTGACGGAAGAAATTTGTGGAAAGCAATTAAACAAGATGTCAACGTTCGTATGAATGGTCTTTCTGTTGAGAATGGTTCAGTTATTCTTTTGAAACCGCCTTGAGTTGAGGAAGTAATGTCAAGCTATTGACGTGAAAGGAGCGCTTCATGGGAGGCAACCCACGCATTAGTGTAAAAAAAAATAAAATTTGAGTGTTATATTTCAAAAAAAAAAAGAAAAAAAAAAAATTTTTTGTGCAAAAAAAAAATTGTTCTTCAAAAAATAAAAAATAAAATAAAAAGATCAGCAGAAAATTGCGCGCGCCATATCTCCAATCTGGCGACGCAGCCTCAAGAAATTTCTGTCCAGCCTGCCTTGTTGTCCAGTGTCCGAGTGATGTTCAAAAAAAAAAAAAATCAAACGCCAGCGAGACCACGCGCCAACTACGCGCCACAGCTTATGTTCAAGGAAGTATACTTGATTTCTCGCGTCCCTGTGCCAGCTGCCCCGCCTAGCAAATTTCATGCCCAGGTACTTCTTGTCCATGTATCATGTATGTGTGTTAACACGTATATATAATTTTTTTTTCCTTTTTCTCCAATCCCTTTTCTAATTATTTTCTCCACCTAAAATCCTAATTCTAATCCTATATTTATTCCAAATCATTCCCAATCTATCTTCTATTTTATATTTCTTTCCCAAAATCTACACAATTAAACCTCTATATATACACCTATATATACACACCAATCCTACCCCATTCCAATTATTTTTTTTTCCTACAATAAATTTCAAGACTTCAAGATTCAAGTTTGGGGGATTTTTTTTAATTGCAAGCTTCACCTCTCTGGTTCGTAGTTGGGGTATAATTTTACCTTTTATTTTGATATTACGAATTATGTTCTTGCATTATTAGGATTGTGTGTTCTTGATTATTTGGGGGTTTGGTGCATTCGAATTTTTTGTGGATTTTGGTGAATTTTGTGAATTGGGTATTAATTTTTATGGATCCTAAGCGTGGAAGAGGTTGTGCTAGTGTTGCAAAATTTTTGTCTTTGATAGCGGAGGTTGAATTTAATGGGTTGTTGTTGAGGCCAATTGCTAAAGAAAGGGGATTTTTGCCTAACAAGCATGTTGAGTTGCGATGGGGAAGGATATGTCAGGCGCCTTGTAGGTATGTTTTCTACTATCCCTCGTATTTACTTCCATTCAATGCGGACATTGAATCTTTCAAGTTTGGGGGTGGTTTGAGGGATAAGTAGTGTATATTAATGTATATTTGATAATGTTAGTGTTAGTATATCATTGTGTTCATATAGAATCAATTTTTTGCATATTAGTATTAGTAAATTATGCATTTGTGTTCGTGTTATCTACGTTTGTTTCATATAGGACATTCTGCATATTAGTATTAGTAAATTATGCATTTGTGTTCGTGTTATCTACGTTTGTTTTATATAGGACATTCTGTTTTTATATATCATGTGAGTTCATAATAGTTTGCATTTGCACCCATGCTCGATAGGAATTTTGTGTTGTTGACGCTTTTGATTGAGAAGTGATATACTTTGTTCTTGTGCACACACATACACTAGTAAGTTAAAGCTAGTAGACTTATTGAATGTTGTAAGTAATTAAAAAGACATGAATATGTGCAATATGATTTAGTTCTCATTCTTTGAATACAAGGTGCGTTAGAGAGATTTTTACTTGGGATTGAGTATGTTTTTCCTACCAAGTGAGATTTTGAGCCTTATATATTGCATATTTGTTGCAATTTTTTTTCGTTTGCTTGAGTGTCCACGGATTGTTTGCATTGCTAGCAGTTGTTTGAGGTCTTTCTTGAAATGCATGACATTATTTGACGATTAAAATGATAAAGGCATTAGGATTAACCGCATATTTTCCCATATCACCACACCATGTTTACATGATCAATTAGTTAACCCGTTGAGCTTAATCCTATTTTTTCGGTGACACACCACATTACTTGCCTAGACCTTTTTCTTGTATTGGCCTTATATTAATTTGAACCCACATTGTCAAAGGCTAGTAGAGTACTTAAGGGAGTAATAAGGTGTGCAAGAAGGGATTTATTATTGGTCATACTTTTGGGGGAAATATTGAAAATTTGGGTTTAGTTCTTTACTTGATAGTCGACATGTGTAATAAATTCATGGGATTATTGTTGTTTATATTATTGTTCTTGTTCTATATAGTTCTCGAAAATAAAATGAAAAAAAAAAGAAGAAAGAGAAAAAAAAAAGATGAAAAGAAAAAAGAAATCTTGAAAAAAAAAAGAGAACAAAAAGAAAAAAAAAGAAAAAAATATGTTATGAGAGCATGTTGTGTTTATTGTGATCCTACTTTGGTCGACTAGTCGAGTGTTTTTGTTGAGAAAAGTATGGGAGGGAAAAATAGGTGGTTGTGTATGATTCATTATGGTACTTACTAGCTTTTGACACTTCACCTGTTTTGGCTTATTTGACATACCTTGTCCCTAGCCCCATTACAACCCAAATAAAGACCTTTTGATTATCGCCATTGATGTATGTTGTGTTAAGAGTTAGATTGATACCAAATGTCAAGCATGCTTATGATTTTGTTGGAATTGAGTGATACACTTACCCTTGTTCTTGAGTGAATATTCTTTTGTGAGTGGATTGTGAGTGTTTGCTTGTTTTTGCGTATGAGATCCCGAGTTTTGTCTCAAAGAAGTACTCTTGTAGGCTTAGCATGGTTACTAACTTATTCTTACACTTGACATGGACTTTTGAGAGCTTATGCAAGTTCATTGAGTAGACTATGTGAATGCTTGCACTTTCGACACCAAGACATTGCGTATTTACTTTGATTCTTAAGTTGATATGGCATGAGAGGATTTGAAGGTATGGTAGGATATTAGTACTAGATTAGTTGCATCTTCATATTAGTTGCATTCATGCATTGCATTGCATTGGATTTTGTGGGTACATTCGCTATAGACCCTCACGAGACCTTACTCGTCCACTGGGGCTGCCTAGGGGTTTAAAGGACTTGTTGAATATGCCAAATGCAACCGTGATCACCTACGGAAATGGTACTAGTTAGTTAGTTGAGTTGTTTATGCTTGAGGACAAGCATCAGTTTAAGTTTGGGGGTGTGATGAGTGGATTTTATGTCCACTTGGAGCGTCTATAACGGCTTAAATTGATTGACTTTGACTCAAGTTTGTTGTAGTTTTGATGTATTTTGCTTAGTTGTGCAGATTTACGAGAATGGTAATTAAGGTTGATGCTTCTATCGTTTTTGGAGGATTAATTGATTAAAATTCGGATTTCTGAGAAGGGTTGCGCAGTCTACATTGTTTTGGCCATATCTTGAGTTCTAGAAGTCCGTTTTCAGTGATCTTACAGCTCACGCGAAGCCTGGGAGATTTTCTACAACATGGGACAGAAATCAGGTTCAGGGGACGTATTGTATTAATTCGCGCGCGGGTTCTTTAAGAAGTGAAGCAGAAAAATTCCAGTTTTGCCCTTTTTCTAATTCTAACTGAATTTTAGGTAGTTTCTTGCACCTAAATTGATTTCCAATTGTATTTTAGGATGTTTCCTTGTTGGGCAAGACTTTTAGAGCCTATTTAAACACATCCTACCATTG
The DNA here is from genome assembly GCA_036435485.1 of Saposhnikovia divaricata. Classification (NCBI taxonomy): domain Eukaryota; kingdom Viridiplantae; phylum Streptophyta; class Magnoliopsida; order Apiales; family Apiaceae; genus Saposhnikovia; species Saposhnikovia divaricata. Next base: position 232,111,039 of record CM071594.1, read on the forward strand.
TAATTGTATAATTAGATAGGAGATACAATATCAGATTTTTATTGTAATCTTAGAATTACAAGGAAGAAAAGTGGAGAAGGATTCAACGCTCGTGACAAGCTCGGATCTAGATCTACTTCATCTTTTGTGTTACTATGGATTATAGATTTGTCTTTTCAACTCTTGTTTTATTAATATTATTGCTTCTTTTATTCATATCTTATTTATTATCATGTTTTCATCAAAATTCATGACGATGAACGGTTCAATTATGAACTAATCGTTGTCATGGGATTCTAACGGATTTTTCTATGTATCTTAGTAGTTTGATTGCTTTAAAGATATGTGTGTGGTGAAGTATTGATATCCTATTATGGTTTAATCTTAATGCTTTTAGATGCGTTGCGAACATCTAAATTGAATTGTTAATCTCTTGTGAAGTGAAAGTGGATCTTGAGATTTAGAACTTGCCATGCTAGCATAGGATTATGTATGTTTATCATCATGATTTGTGGCATAAATAGAAATATATTATGTTGCCATATGTGATCAATTTGGATAACTTGTTCTTCAACCGTTATGTTTTCAAATTCTATAGACATATAGGGTCTAAGCATAATTGGTACTATTCATCTTCTATCACTTTGTGGATGTATGTTTAGTTTGGTATTCGTATACTGAGAGGTAGCGTGTACTTATTTCGTGTTGTCCGATCAGATATTAAACCCATCACATGCATTGATTAAAGGCATCAGCTCTAAGGGAAGTAGATAATGAAGTTAGAGTCCCATTTTATTCTCATATATATATATATAGTAGTTTTCATCACTTTAGTTAAGTAATTCTTAGATTAATTATTTGCATCTTATTTTAATTTAGATAATTAAAACCCATATTTGTTTATTTGTCTTAGCAGTGAATAATAATCATACATTGTTGCATAGGCATATTTACTAAATAAAACCATAACCAGATCTTAGTGGAACGAACTTAATTGTATTACTTGTGACCACGTATACTTGCGTGATATTGTGCTAACACATATAATTAAAAATTTTATTGGAAGTAGAATACAAGGAATGTGATGACATTTTTTACAATATTCTAAAATTGTATATTTTTTATACAATTTATTTATACTTCTATTAGGAAATTTTTACGTGAATCCAGTACTAATCTCATAAAAAAAAGACTCCGTATTTAAAATAAAAAGAACTTATGTGTTAACATAATAAAAGAACATTCTCATGCGGGAACCTAAATAAATACATAAGTATCTATAATATAAAGAGAAAATAAGATGTTTTTTTATTTTTTAAAACTCAATATAGTTTAGAAAGCTTGGAAAAAATAAAAATTGGAATTCACTATATTTTTAGGTTTTGATTTTCACGAAAAAAGTTGTATAAGATAAGTATTATCAATAATATGTAATGAAGTTGGAATTTCGATCCCAAACGAGAGCGACTCGAAACATGTTTAACGGGAAGACGGCTCACTAGAAAAGATTGTATTAGCTATTAGAATTTGATATTAACTTTATAAATTTTTATCATTTTCAGTATTCGATTTTTATGGATAAACATTGTTATACAAGTAATATATGTAAAAGTTAGGGTTTTGATCTTAACGAGAGAACGGTACAAAAAATATAAGATGTATTTTCATTTTTTAAAGTTCCATCAATATTAGAAAGTTTAAAGAATGTAAAAATTGGAATTTACTCTCTTTTAAGGTTTTAATTTTTTTTTAAAGTTATTCATAAGATAAGTGTCATCAATAATATGTAATGAAGTTAGAATTTCGGTTTCAAATAAGAACGGCTCGAAACAAGTTTTAACGGGAAGACAACTCACTAGAAAAGATTATCTTAGTTATTAGAATTTGAGATAGATGTCATAATTTTTATTTTTTATTTTTAGGATTCGATTTTTATGGATTAAAATAAAAATATAAGTCTTTATTATATATGTTAAAGTTGGGATTTCGGTTTTAATGAGAGAGTGGCTCAATCGAAAGAATCGTGTTTAAAACAAAATCGGTTCATTAGAAAAGATTATATAACTATTAAAATTTAATATTGATAATATCGTAAATCGTAAATATGTATTGAATTTTTTTTAAAATTTTTTTAATGCCGTCGTAAAGCGCGGCTTTGTCGACTAGTAAATATATAATAGCAAACAAATAAATGCAATTTTTTAAAAATGTATGCTTAAATTTCCTTTTATTAAAATTTTATTTATATTTATTAATTTTTGAAACATAAAGTATTTTATCCTTTTTTACAATTATGATGGGTATGTATGTCTCGGCCCAAATTTCTAAGTTGAATCTCAGCCGTTGATTAAAATAAATTTTGAAACTTAAACTGTGCAAATTCCAATCCGCACCCCAAATTTCTAAGTTCAATCTCAGCCGTTGATTAAAATATATTTTGAAACTCAAACTGCAGATCTCAGCCAGGAGAATCCAATCCGCACCCAAATTTCTAAGTCAATCTAAACCGTTAGATTAAAATAAATTTTGAAACACCTACCTACCTACCCATGCCACTTCATCGATCCGCAACTAATCTCCAAGTCACTCCCAACCGTTGATAAGCAGATAAAAATAAATCACTCGATTCTAGGTTGTTAGAATCTGCTTATAAAAAATCCCAATTCGTTACAACACATCACCTCCTTGTATTCTTCCTTTTCCTTCTAATTTCTCTCATGGATTACATAAATCATTTTCCTCACGTAGTACTCCCGGAACCTGAATTGGATAACGCCATAGCTCCACCAAATTATCCATTTACTCAGTTTCTCACGTATACGGATGCACAATTTTTCAATGATTTGCGAAGGTTTCTCACGGGTGTCTTGGATGAAGACTATCCAATTAAACCACTCGATTTTACTAAGGTGGTGTTTGGCTGGGCTTATAAGCCCGGACTTATAACTTATTTTCGGGTAAAAATTTCATATTTTGATAGTTTGTTTTTATGGTTGTATTTAATGTATGTTTGAGATTTCATAAGTTGCAAAAATAAGTTGGAAAATAAGTTGGAATGTTAGGAATCTCTAACATTGACTTAAAATAAGTTGACTTATTCTGGAAATAAGCTCCCCCAAACACCCCCTAAACAGGATTTCAGTGAAAACCAAACCAAACCAAACCAAACATACCCAGTATATCCCGCTCAGGGCAGGGTCTGGGGAGGGTAGGATGTACGCAGACCATACCCCCACCTTTAGAATGGGGAGGCTGTTTCCGTGAAGACCCTCGGCTTTGTGCGAGAAAAAGAGAGAGTGTTTTGGTATGGAAAAGATCTGAATGATACCTGAGCCCATGGCGTCCTACACATGGGATAAACATACCTGTGTGGGTTTGCTCTCCGTTGTGAGATGATACCTCCGCTCCAAACAACCCTGCAAGACATAAAAACAACAATATTAAAACAACATTATAAGACCAGAAAATAGGGGAACGCTGAAAACAGTGACTTATCTGCTTATTTCCATAACCTTGAGGTACCACCAGATTTTCTTTTTATGCCTCTCTTTTTTTTTTCATCATTGGGGTCCGCAACCCGAAAAAGGTAATACAGACATGAATCAGAGAATGTTTGATCCTTTCTATCAGATTGAACGATGTTATTGGAAAAAGACCGCCGTTAGATTTCTTCCTGGTGCAAAAAGTATCAGTACCTATCGTCTCTACCAAGGTAACATCCAAGCAAACCTGGGATCTCGAGATGCAGAAAGGGGATTTATTCTTACTGAGTATAGGCTTGGACCTGAAGGCTATTTTGTTGCACCAGCTGACACCGATCTACATCGGAAGAGATCTCCATGGGCTATTGTGAAGTTGGCGAGCACCTAGTTAGATTATATATAGCTCTGTTGTGAAGATGGCGATTATATATATATATATAGCTCTGTTGTGAAGATAGCGAGCAACTAATTACATTATATATAGCGCTAGGTACAAAGATCTAGCAATGGTTAACCTAGGTATATAAACTAATTAGATTATATGATTTTCAATTCGTGAAGAAACACAATGATCTCGACGGCCAATGTACTGTTCATGAATCAATACAGTTACACAACCTTTATATGTGTGTGCATTTTTCTATTTATTTCGATTGGTTTCATTTATAATCAGTACGTACGATATGTTCAATTGCGTTTTGTGTTTTAGCTCACATTAGTGATTTAATTGTTCTCTACGAAATTGTGTGTGTAGATTTGAAATGTTTGGTTTGATGATTTAAATCAATTAGTAATTGTGTAATTTTTGCATTTTATAAGGAAGTGTAGCTTATTTTTGCGGCTCTAATGTTATTATATTAGTTGTTTGGTAGGTTATGATTATACGACTAGTTGTGAGTTTGTGACCAGTTCAGGAGGACACATTTAGGAAGATATGTTAGGCCTCATTTGGGATTGTTGGTAGGTACTGTCGCTCCATTTTAAATTTTTAAATGGCAATTGATAACGGGACCTCCCTTCGCAAAGCAAATTTATTATATTTTTGTTGTTTCAGAATTGACTATTTATCTTATCCTTTTTTATGTCATACATTGCTAACATGGGGAAATGGAATAACTGAGGTTATGAGCCTTGCGAGCTACCAAAATCCTTTGGCCTTGAATCAGGGTCTTAGGTCAACAACAACTTTTGGTCGAAAAGAACTTAAAGAATTTTTGTGGTTGCTATTTGTATAAAAGCTTCTACCGTCCATGCTTTTAGATAAGTTTCTTTTGCAACCAATAACATACATGTTGAGTTCAGTCCTCACCTTGGTTGGAGATGTGCCACTAGCAACGTGCAACATTTACTTGTGAGATTTCAAACTGTGAACAACAATACTACATTTGTGTTTTTTTTTATTTTAATATGTATTTAATTAATTTATCTAAGGACCTAATTAGTACCATATTGTTCATATATATTATGAATAATTAAACATAAGCATAATAAGCCAAGAGCAATTAATGTAGAGTGGTGATATATGTACACCCCAAATTTGTTTATGCACATCCTATATTTTATTTGAACCAAAATAACCTTGACCTTGACCTTCATATGTCAAACTTATCTCATTTTTACCTTTAGGCCAAATCTTACTATAATAGAAATTTAACAAATGAATATACTTGGGAGTAAGACAATATATATTCGAGTTTATTTATTTTTCGATAAATGAATATTTTATTCAATTCTTGATACATGGATATAGATAACTATTTTATTTTCTTATGATAACATTGTTTTCACGAGATTAATTTATTTTAATTACCACATTATCCCAAGTCGTGATAAAAAAAATTATTCATTAGACGAGATTATTCGTTATCGAACATTCGTTTATCGAGGTTCTACTGTATTGTGCAAAATATTTTTTAATAATAATATGTTTTATCTAGTTTGGATAAGTTGTATTATTTTAAATTATATTTATAAAAAATTTTGTTTATAATAATGATAAAAGGAAAAAAAAATTAAATTGTACCATTACACTAAAGTCTGGTTCTCTTTTCTTTTGGTGAGTCGCCGGTTTGAGAGTCGTTTGGGGAAAATCCTTTTCTCTCTTCTCTCCCCCCCTTTCTTCTCCAAAAACATAGCCGCCAACCTAGAAAATCAGGATCTTCTCTTAGTCAACATCTTTTGTTCCTCTCCCTGGCTTTTCCCTCCTCCGGTCGGTGGATACCGCCCCATCCTTCCTTCAACCCACACACATTCCTCTCATTCCGTTTCCTCCATCTCTTTCTAGTTTTATTTTTCAATAAAATTGTTTTGCTAAAAATAATTAAGACATTTGAATCGCAAGCGCACAATTCGTTTCGTTGTAAAATTTAATGATTCGTTCCACAGGGATTAGAATTTTCGCAATCCTTAATTTTTAATTTACTCGAATTAGAACAATTTTGAAAATTTGTTTTTATACTAATTATTTCCTAAAAGAGAAATTTAAACTATTTTAAAGAAAATTAAATCTATTTTAGTTCTAATCTAATTATTCTAGAAATTTGAAATTCGAATTAAAAACTAGATTATATTTCTAAACCCTTTTTTTTTACTTAAAAGAATACATTTTAATTAAAGAAAATTCTAAGATAGTTTGGACATGAATTTAGTACACTAATTCATTCTAATTAATTAATTCTAAGAAACTAGCAACAAGAACCACTCTAAACAGGAACTTCTCAGCAAAATGTACAACTCGGTGAAATCAGAAACAAACTAGGTAGACTCAGCATTTACAGCAAATACTCAATAAACAAACTCAACAATAAAACCAACAATAAAACCAGTGACAACGATTTGAACTCGATTGATAAACAGAGAAGGAAATCCAGAAACCCAAACAAAATAATTCTTTCTAGCACTCGCGAAGAACCACTCATCGATTAACTCAAAAACTCAGAAGACAATTCCATAAAACTCAGCAACGGCAGATTAAAACAAGACCTAGAGCCATATCTCATTCTAACGATTACCACTCAAAGTCAAAGAACCAGGAATTCACAGAAAACACAAACTAAAACTGCAGCAAAATTTAAACAAAACAAATACAATACTCCAAATCAAACTCGGGACAAATCAAACTCGTTAATTACGTACGAAAATCACAACTCATTTAAAACTAACACGCAGACTCAACTCTGATTCAAACACAGGCTTAGTATTGAAAACGCAGCGAACTCAGTAAAATATATCGAACAAACAGAGAACGACATTAACTCAACATAAATCAGGGCAGAAAACGAACTCAGAAACAAGTTAAACACAAAATTACGATGATCAACAACGAAATTAAACAATGAAGTAAAAGGAAGCGAGGTTTGTGGGTGATTACGAAATAAAAGAGGAGAAGATTGGGGTTGAGAGATTCAAACGAAAGAGGGAAAAGAAAAGAAGAAAAAAATACAGTTTCCTATGGTATTAATCGAAGAAGAAGGGAGATAAAGGACAGGAACGGGGGCTGGGAGTGTTTATGGGTGTTGTGATTGAATTGAGAAAGTGAAGAAGGGGAGTAAGGTATGTTCAAATTAAATAAAAATGAAAAGGGGAGATTGTTTGTTCGCAGAACACTAAAAAAAAAAAACAGGGGAGAGCTCTTTTGTTTCGAATTAACAGAATATACGATAAAACCAAACCAAACCAAACATATTCAGTATATTCCGTTCAGAGCAAGGTCTGGGGAGGGTAGGTTGTACGCAGACTATGCCCCCGCTTTTTAGGGCAGGGAGGCTGTTTCCGTGTAGACCCTCGGCTAAGTGCAAGATAACGAGATACAGAAATATAAACGGTTTACGCGAAATTTTTTTTTAAATCCATACCTGAGCCTATGGCTTTCTCCACATGGGTCCTACCTGGCCTGGTCCGTGCCCTGTTTACTCCCATGTTACGCTCCAAGTGCCTGAAAACCGAGAAACATAAATGGTAAAATGAGCTATAAATGTTACCTAATCCGGACGCCTACGATAACGCTAGCCGAGACACCCCTATTCTGAGGCTCTCCACAACAGAGCCGTCCCCTAGGAGAGAGTCCACAACTCTGATCTGACGCCTCCACGCACCCCTATCAGCTGTCAACGTCTCACTTAAGTTCAACGCCTTCAAATCCAACCTAAGCTATTCGTCCCAAGACCTCCTCGGCCTGCCTCTCCTCCTGACCCCTACCACCGAAACATAGTCGACCCTCCTCACCGGGGCTTCCGGCCGCCTCCTACGGATGTGGCCGAACCAACGCAACCTCCCTTCTCTAACCTTCGCAGAGAGGGGTGCCACTTCAAGCTCACTCCTAAATACTCTGTTAAGGATTTTATCTGCCATCGTGCGCCCACACGCCCACCGAAGCATCCTCATTTCCGCCGCTTCCATCCTGCTCTCGAGGGCCTTTTTTATCGCCCAGCACTCCGATCCATAAAGCAACACCGGTCGAATCGCTGTCCTATAGAATCTCCCTTTCAACTTTAAAGGGACCTTCTTGTCGCACATCACCCCTGACGCTGCTCTCCACCTTAACCACCCCGCCTTGATACGATGTTTAACATCGTCTTCTACCTCACCTCCCTTGTGGATGAACGACCCCAGATATTTGAACTTATCTGTACGCGGGACGCTCTGGTCTCCGATCTTAACCGCCAACCCTTCCTCGATGTCCTCGCCACTAAAGTTGCACCAGAGGTACTCGGTTTTGGTTCTGCTCAGACGCAAGCCTTGCGACTCCAAAGTAGCTCTCCAAAGTTCCAACTTTTCGTTGACCTCCGACCTCGACTCCGCCACTAGAACGATATCGTCAGCGAAGAGCATGCACCACGGGATGGCGTCTTGGATCCCTCGAGACACGACATCAAGAATGAGGGCAAAAAGGAGAGGGCTTAGGGCCGACCCCTGATGAAGCCCGATCTCAACAGGGAAAAAGCGAGAGTCACCCACTGGGGTCCGGACGCAGGAACTAGCTTGGAAGTACATGTCTCGGATCACGCTAATAAACGCGGATGGTACTCTCCGCTCTGCGAGGCTCTACCAAATTGTTTCACGGGGGATGCTATCATAGGCCTTCTCAAGATCAATGAACACCATATGAAGGTCTTTGCGGCGCTCCCTGAATTTCTCCATAAGGCGTCTGACGAGATGAATGGCCTCGATCGTCGATCTCCCCGGCATAAAACCAAATTGGTTCTCTGAGATAACAACTTCTCTTCTGAGCCTGCACTCCACCACTCTCTCCCAAAGTTTCATAGTATGACTGAGTAACTTAATACCCCGATAGTTACTACAACTCTGAGCGTCGCCTTTGTTCTTGAAAAACGGGACTACAACACTACGTCTCCATACATCTGGCATCCTAGCACCACAAAGGAGTTCGTTGAACAGATCTGATAGCCATTTGACGCCAACTTCACCAAGACAGATCCATACCTCGATAGGAATCTGATCCGGACCGACTGCCTTCCCTCTCGCCATCTTGCGAATAGCTTCCTTGACCTCCTCCTCGCTGATACGTTCACATGGTGCGATAACAGACGAAAGGGGAACCTGTTGCTCCACCCCGGCTTCACTCCTCCTAGCCTCATTGAAAAGGTTATGGAAATACGAGCTCCACCTTTCCTTAATAGCAACTTCATTCAAAAGCACTTGGCCTGACTCATCTTTAATAAACTTAACAGAGGCTAAGTCACGCCGCCCTCTCTCCCTAGCTTTAGCTAATTTAAAGATAGCATTCGCTCCTTCCTTGGAGTCCAAGTGCTTGTACATCCCCTCATAAGCTACCTCTTTGGCTTTCGTCACGGCCTTCTTCGCTTCTCGACTCGCCACCTTGTAAGCTTCCTTCTTCAGAGTCCTCTCCGGCCCTGAGCACGTTGACAAAAGCTCTCTGAAGAGCGCAAGTTTAGCCTTAACTTTCCTTTGGACCTCCTCGTTCCACCACCACGACTCCTTACGCCCATTGAACCTACCTGAGGAGACCCCCACCACCTTCTCTGCCACACACCGAATGTCTCTCGCCATGTTGCTCCACCTACAATTTACATCTCCACCACGCGCAAAACTCCCTACGTTGAGGAGGGACTCCTTGAAACGGCCGCCATGAAAAATTTATAAAACTATATTTTATTTTTCGAAAATTAAAAATAAAACTAAAGAAATTAACTACGAAATTTAAATTATACTAAAACGATGATTTGGAATTAAATGGCCCACAATAAAATTGAGATTTTTAACGGGGCAAAATTACGAATTAAATTACGAGCAAGAAAATAAAATTTTGTTACTTTCAACCCATAGTGGTTAGCTTTCGCTACTTTGTCCACTACTTGAATTTACGAAAATAACGAAACAAGGCAACAATAACGAAAGAGCAAGACAAGAAGTAAAGAAAATAAAAATTGCATTAATTATAATAGGAGTGTTTACAAAATTTGAAACTAAGAAAAGAAATACAAGAAAATAAAACTACCCTAAAATCTAAGTTACTAAATACAAGGGGGGTGAGGGGGTATTTAACTATTTATAGGATAGGAATTAGGGTGAAGGGGGGTGTTGGGTAAATCCCCACCATACATTTGTGGTGTGTGGTGGTGGAATCCTAGCCATCTATTTATTTCCTTCCCCCTTAAGCTTTGAAGAGTTGTTCTTGGCCATACACTTCTCTAATATGTTGGGATGATCTCCACCTTCCACTTGTCTTGAAATATTCCTTTTTGCCCCAAGCTCCTAATTCTTTTCCTTCTTTCATTTTTGGTCCTTTTTCTTCCTCTTTTTCCCTTCCTTGCACTTTATTTATTTATTTTGTCATTTCTTTATTTATTTACGAATTTCCTGAAATGCAACAAAATAAATTATTAAAACACGAGTTCAAGCAATAAATAGGTAATAAAAATATGCAAAAATATGCACTTATCAAAAATCGAGATCCAGTCCTTTTAGGGTGAGATCTCTTTGCCGTACCCATCTTTTTTGGTTGTTGATTGTCCCCAATTGTTTGGGATTTATGTTTGGTTGTATTTGCTATTTGTGGTCATGTTGCGTTAAGAATGATTTCTTTGTGTTATTGGGAGATCTGGAAAATCCGTATCGAAGCTGGATTGGTGTTGATTATTGTGAAAGCTCACCTTGCACAACAAAAGATTGTTCAATTTATGGTATATATGTATCCCCAACCTCAGTTGGTGTAACTGATGGGTACGAACACTTGGCTATCACCGATTTTTTACGTGCGCAGGTCAATCGTGATTACACTATTTTCAGGGATGCTGGTGTCGACTGGATTGATCGAGAAACATTTGTAATCATTTTTATTATCAAGAATATTTATATTCTACATGTTAAACAATCTGAAAACAAAGCGGCTATTTACTTAGCTCGTTTTTTGTTTCACAATCAGGTTGTAGTTGACAGTTTGGGGGTTTGTCCCGACTGGGTTTTATTTGCTGCAAGTTTATAAAATCACTTTGTTTGTCAAAAAAAAAGTCTGGTTCTCTTTTTGCGACCTAGTAAACCAAAGGATTAATATTGTGGTAAATTTACTAAGAGATAGAGATATTTTAGTCAAATTAATGAAGAAGGGTGTGCATAAATAAGTTTAGGGTGTGCATAAATGAGCACCCTTAATGTATTTATATGCGGAGTCTAACTATATAGGTATTTATTTATTTTATGTTTATTTTGATTGTTCGTAATAAGAACAATTGTTTGTGGGCCATAGTTCATTATGTTATTATATGAGGTTTTATTTTCTGTGCAAGTAATGTAACACCCCCTACATAATCATTATCAGTTATTGAATTGAGTGTCTTCTTTTATGTGTTCTGATCCATCATCTTTTCACCCTTATGTGGTTGAGAAACTCAGGGTAGTCATTCTTTGTCGTTGAATCACCCTGGTTTTATCTTGTTAATTTCATTCGTTAAAACTGTCTTTCCATTTCTTGTCATGCATCACAAGTACTTAGGCAGATAGAATTATCACAAGGGTCAATTAAAATGTGAAACCAATTCGCAATTATCACAAGAGTTAACTAGTTAAGAGTGACATGACCATTCCAATAATCAATATGTATGTGCATTCTGGGGATCTCATTTCTCAACCAATCTGTATAACATTTGGTGGATCTCAACCAAGGTTGCAACAGTTGCAACCAAGGTTGCAGAGGTTGCAACTGTTTATCCATTTTATAATAGGCCTCATTTGTTTATCTGTTTTACAACCTTATTTGCAACTGTAACAACCTTGTTTGCAACCTTTGCAAATATGGTTGGAGAAGTTGCAAACTTATTTGCAATTTTTTGTGAAACGTGGTTAACTATTTATACTAGTTTAAAATCCGTGCGATGCACGGATTTCTTTAATATTATTAGTATGAATTTTTTTTATTAGTTTAAATTAATTTTTTTAAAACATGAATTCTAGAAGCTTAAATTTTTATATGAGATGATTTGATAATAATTACATAAATGTTATCTGTGATATTTCTAGAAAAAGAGTGATTTTAGTTAGAAAATATAGAAAAGATGATAGGTTTTAGTTGAAAAAGGTAATCGGTTAATTATTAGTATATTATTAGTTTATTTTATTAAATAAAATGCCCGGGATACGATTAGAAAAAAAGAGAAATTAGTTAGAGAAAATCAAAAAAGGTAACATGTTCTAGATGAAAAAAGGTAATTGATTAGTTTATAGTAATTATAATTTAATTACGTTATTTTACTAAATACAATTGCTCGTAATATTTTTAGAAAATGAGAAATTAATATTGTCCGTGATATTTCTATTAAAAGGGGGATTTTGGTTAGAAAATATAGAAAAGATGATACGTTTTAGTTGAAAAAGGTAATCGGTTAATTATTAATATTATAATATTATTAGTTTATTGTATTATATAGACCACCCGTGATATAATTGAAAAATAGATATTTTAGTTAGTGAAAATAGAAAGGTAAGTGAAAATTAAAAAGATAACATGATTTATGTAAAAAAGGTAATTGATTATTTTATAATAATTAAATTTAATTATTTTATTTTACTAAATAAAATTACTCTTACTTTTTAGAAAATGAGAAATTAATGTTGCCCGTGATATTTCTAGAAAAAAGGAAATTTAATCAGAAAAAATAGAAAAGATGATACGTTTTAGCTGAAAAGGTAATCGGTTAATTATTATTATTATTATATTATTATTTTATTTTTATGAAATAGAAACTCCCATGATATAATTGGAAAAAGAGATGTTTTAGTAAAAAAACGAAAAAAGGTAACGCATTTTGGCTGAAAAAGGTAACCGCCTATGTTATAATTGGAAAAAGAAAGATTTTAGTTAGAGAAAAGAGAAAAGGTAACATTTTTTGGCTGAAAAAGGTAATTGATTAGTTAATACTAATCATAATGTAATTATGTTATTTTATTAAACAAAATTCCCGTGATATAATTGGAAAAAGAGAGGTTTTAGTAAAAGAAAAGAAAAAAGGTAACGTGTTTTGGTTGAAAAAGGTAACCGCCCATGATATAATTGGAAAAAGAGAGATTTTAGTTAGAGAAAAGAGAAAAGGTAACGTGTTTTGGCTGAAAAAGGTAATTGATTAGTTAATATTAATCATAATGTAATTATGTTATTTTATTAAAGAAAATTGTTTGTAGTGTTTTTAAAAAAGGGAAATTTTAGTTAGATAAAATGTAAAAGATATTGTATTTTCTGGTTATTGAAAAATAGAAAAGGTAATATGTTTAACCTGAAAAAGGAAATTGATTAATAATGGAGAAACTTTAGTTAGATAAAATATGAAAGATATTGTCTTTTACCTGAAAAAGAAATTATTTAGTTATTGAAAAATAGAAAAGATAATATGTTTAACCTGAAAAAGGAAATTGATTAGTTAGTAGGATGGATTTTATCTGAGTAAGGGTAAATAAGTAAAATCAACAGGTACCGTACCGACCGACCGACCTACCAACCAACCAACCAACCAAACTTTTAATGTTTCGACTTTTATATAATAAGGCTAGCGTTCAAATAGAAACCAACCTTAGAATAGAAACTAGAAACCTACACTAAATAAATTATATTTCATTTATTTTAATGGCCCCGCTAGGGGCACCTTCACAAAAAATGTTTAAAATTCTCTCTATTCAACAAAAATATAAAAAAATATAAAAAAAAATTTTAAAAAAAAGTACTGTTCACGTGCCACGTCATCACGTGAACAGTAACTTTTTTTATTTATTTTTTATATATTTTTGTTGAATAGAGACAATAATTTTAAACGTTTTTTGTATTGGAGTACCCCTAATTTGGTCATTAGATTAGCTTGAAATATTTAATTTAGGTTTAGTTTCTAGTTTCTATTCTAAGTTAGTTTCTATTAGAACAAGACCCTATATAATAATATAGATTAGTTTTTCACAATAGACTTAAGTTATATATTCAACTTTGCCAATTTTCAAGGTTAACCTTGCCCCTTGGTGATATTATTTATCTTCTTTTTTTGGTTTCAAAAAAATAATATTATTTTTCATTTGGTAGTTTTCGGGAGACTTTTGGTTGAAGAAAATATAAAAGTTTTAATTATTATTTAAATGAAAATATTGGCCCCGTCAGTGACATACACACATATTGAAAATGCGTAGGTATTTGTTTTTAAAGCATACATACACACATATAATACATCTCTTCAAAATTTAGAGATTCTTTTCTAAAGTATTATAAGAACTTTTCTATCATCCAAAGTAATTTATAATATAAATTAATAAAAAAAATCGTCCTCAGAATATATGCAAGGAATCTGCAGCCAATTAAGTGTTCCTGTATACATAATCTAAGGGCATCTCCGATAGAAGTTGCCAACTTCTAACACATTATCATATATATTATTTTTTTATTTATTCTCACCTCCATCTCATTGTTGGCAACTTTTGTTACAAATCTACTCCAATAGTTGGCAACTTTAAAAGTTGCCAATGTGGTCCCATACATCAATTTTATATTATCTTATAAACACATATTATATTTATATATTTTAAATAAAATTAAAAATTTGGATATTTAAAATACTTAATTCCCTCCCGTAATGATTTTTTTCCTTTTTTTGACATTACATTAATATAAAATATCAAATGATTTAAATTTTTAAATATAAAATAATATTATCTTTACATCAATATCATTTGATAAAATAGTGCAAAAAAAATGATATTTTTTTTTCTTTTCTTCTCATGTGCATTAATGATATTAGATATGTGAGATATTTAGAAAAAAAGAAAAAAAAAACATTTAAATAGATAATAAAATGTGGGAGATATAAAAAAAGGGTAAAGTTAAATACTCCCTCCGTCTCTTTTTACTTTTCTCGTTTGATATGTCGGGACTGTTCATAACATGAGACAAATTACTAATTTACATTTAATCTATAAGACAAAATATAGTCATGAGTGATCTTGTTGGATTCGTATTTATGAGTACTTTAATACAGTGAAGTTTTTATATTTAAAATTAATACGAAATTAAAGATATTAACAATTAAAAGTGTGCGTTGGCAAACGTGATAAAGGGAAACAGGAAATGTTTTAAGAGATAGAGGGAGTACACTTTTGGGAAGTTGTATGTGTTTTAACTAAATTGAGAAGTTGCCAACTTTTGGCAACTTGATGGCAACATTGATCCTCCAATAGGTGGGCAACCAAGGGTACCATGCCAAATAGGACTTGGCAACCTCTTGACAACCCCTATTAGAGATGCTCTAAAAGGACCTAAGATATGAGAGGCAGATGGAAGGTGTCAAAAACATGGGATATGAGATGATTGTGTTTCCTGAAGCAACTATAATAACTCTCGACAACAGAAGAACATTTCCAAGCTTCGTGAGGTAACACATTTCACCAATAAGCCATGGCTTAAGAGATATTCGGTGTAGAAAATACCTCAAGAGCATGCCTTCATCAGTTTTGATGATTTTTTGAGTGATGCAAAATCTCCTTTAAAACAGAAGCAATCTTATGTGACAAATGCCGCCCCGAGAATATTTATTTTACTCTTTCACAACCCTTTTTCCCCATCGTCAGTCACCTTTCAACATGAGTCGCAAGTTGATTTGAAGTAGAGTCCACCTTTTTACTGGCTACTGTTCAATAATGCTCTATCACCATCTTCTGCTTGTATCACAGGAAGATTTATATATTGGCCAAATGATGTTCTGCAGTAGCCTGGAGGAATTACCATGGGTCTACCAGTAGCCATGACAGAGAAAAGTAAAGATCCAAATGTCGTTTAGCAAAAGAAGAGGAATATATTGGTAGAACGTTGTCGAGTTTAGTATGAACTAACGATTAAGGTAACGTTACGATCAATGAATGATGAGTCTTTCTACATTATTCATATCACTTTGAGGATATCACTTTGAGGTAGGGCTGATCATTCGGACGACGGTTCGATCCAAAACCAAACCGAAAAAATCGAAAACCGGAAACTTCAGATTTTTAAAACCGAACCGATTTTATAAAAACCGATCCGAACCGAACTGAAAATGTCCGGTTAATCCAAAACCAAACCGAAAAAACCGAAAACCGAAAACTTAAAAACCGAAAACCGAAAACTTCAGATTTTTAAAACCGATCCGAACCGAACTGAAAATGTCCGGTTAATCCGGTTCGCTTCCAAACCGAGTTTCAAAAAAAATTATGCTGTCCAGATTTTGCTATAAACTTGTTCTAAGCATTTGGGCCTGAAACAGGAGTCTCATGCTTCATTTATATAGGCAGTGAGATACTATTACTCTTATTTCCACTCGATGTGGGACAAATGTTTTACATTACTACTGGCTTCTTGTCATGGACCATTAACTTATAGTCTCTCCAGTCGATTGTCGCATGGTTTGTTGATGAGAAATTTTGTCTCAATGCCATGTCCTCTTACCTGTGGAAGTGGTCACAGAAATCAGCTAATGAGGCTGCTCAATCATTCTTTTTGCTAATATATTGACAGTAAATTAGACTTCAATACAGCTTATATTATCATGACATCGTTAGTAGATATTTTTGTCTTGTAATCCTATACACCTACATTAACAGAAGCTTGTTATTGTTTAGCTCCTGTATCGGTTTTAATGTAATAATGAACATAAAAACTCAGTATTGTCTACATTATTAAGGATTATGTTGACGGAGGAATTTGGGAACAACAAAATTCGAGGTACTTCGCCGGAAACAAGATCTGAGGCGGTGGTTCTTTGTCGGAGAAAACGGTGGTGTGTGATTATTGAGGTTGATTGGTGGCTGAGATTGATAGGGTTAGTGGCGGCTATTCAGAGCTCTCGACTTCCAACCCCTCAATCGGCCTACGTACCCCGGTATTTATAGGGGATCAAGCCAGACGTAGTTCTTGGAGAACAAGAAACCCAAATGGGCTTGGATAACGAACCAGCTTCCAGAATGTTCTACTATGAGGCCTAACCACAAAGGCCCAAGGCTCATCCAAGATCTCAAGACTTCACGGATAAGGAAACTTCCCCCGTCGAGGACTAGTCCTATCCGTTACCAGCTATTTCTTGATTTCAAGGATGCAGGTATAGCCGTGGTTTACCCCAAGTGCAGAACGCATCCCTGTCCCCCGAATGAGAAGCACCCACCAGATAGCAGGACAGGTGATCCAGAGCTTTTGGGTGCAAAGTGCAGGATTACTCCAAAGTTCCCCAATGAGAGCGCGCCCATTGGCTACAGGAACAGAGCTCCCAAAGCACACACCAGAAAGTCCCCATCTTTCCACCTTAGGGCGCACGGATGCCTCCCTTAGCGTCTAAGAAGGGTCCTTATATCCAGGCAAACCCCTGGAGGCCTTCTGCGACGGACATCCCCCTCCTGAGATACGACAGGAGGGAATTCTTCAACTTCTAGTATTCCAGCCTGAGTAGAATCCCACCTAAATAGAATCCTAACTTGAATAGTATCATAAGAGAGAAAATTTGTTCAATGTCTTCTTAGAAAACCACCTTAAACATATTTATCCCCATATTTCACATTTAGGGCGCGCCCTAACTATAAGGAAAGCCAGGGCGCGGCCTAATTCCTCCAACTTGAGTCAAAACCCTAATTTATTCTAGAATTCCCCCAAATTGAACCCACATTTGGCCCGAATCCATCTTGAAAATACCCGAACCGAATTTTGGCTATAACAACTACCCCCCAATTCCATACGAAATCAGAGATGATGTATGGAATTTCTCCTAGAAAAACCCAAAATTCACTCAAGATTTCCTTTAGGGCGCGCCCTAAACTAAGGCGCGTCCTGGGGAATTCTAAACGTTTTTACAGCTGTCATCCACCATTCTTTTCAAATCCCTATAAATACCCCCTTCTCTCTTACTTTACTCTTTTTCTATTCTCTCTCTAAAAAACCGAACTCCGGCGACTTCTCCTTTTCCGAGCAATTATCCGGCTAACCTCGACGGTTTTCTTCAATTCTCTTCCACAAATCTCGTTCCAGAACCTTTAAGGTACATTTTTATGCCTCTAACTCGCGTTTTTACCCTGTATATTGTCCGATTTTTCGATTTGACCCTTAGTTATCTTTGTGTTCTTCGTATTACTGTGTATGCATAAGTGTATATATTTACATTTGATCTTGTTTTGCTGCTATAACCTCTTCAAAATATGTTTCTGATAGATTAATTAAACTTCAGGGCGCGTCTTTGACACAGGGCGCGCCTTGGATTCCCCTGATACCATAATATAGCTTTAGAAACCTAGTTCTTCATGACCCTTCTAGCAGACTTTAGAAAATCCTCTTTTGGGCGTACCTTCATATTGCTAACACCATACACTAGGACACGCCTTAGATTTTTTAGAATATTTACTGTATGTTTAATCTCCATTTATTAAACTCCTGGGCGCGCCCTAAGTCCCTTTTTATTAATTTTGCAGCTGGAGGACAAGGGCGCGTCCTCTCCCTTCCATCCTTTTAAGGAATTCAACAAACGTCTTGGAATCTATTCTCCCTTGCCATCACCGCTTCCACCTAATCGCTACAGACTTCCTTTCTCATTCATCTCTCCAGAAGATAGGACGCGCCTTATTCAAGAATTTGAAGACGGCACCATGAGTTTTTCTAGTGAAAACTCCTCCGACGCTACCACATCTGATCAACCTTCCAATGAATTTGATGCTCAACCGTCCAAAGAATCTCAAACACCCCCTGAGGCGAACCATTCTTACAACTCTATAGAGGATAGTGATTTTGCTCCAATCTCGGAAACATCGGGGGACACTCATTCTTCAGACACATACTCAGCTGAGGGCGCGCCCTCAGCCTCTTCCATTTCTCCTCCAATAAATTCTGAGCCAACATCTCCACCACCTTCCCCAACTCCCTTTGAACACTGGGAAGTTCGTGACGAAGAAATTGACCTCGAATGGGGTAGGTATGGAGATATAACTGAAAAAGAGAAGAATTCACTCCGAAAGAAACAAGGCAAACTGGCTTGTGTAAACATGTCTTCTACTGCAACAAATGACGAGGTAGAATGGGCCATGAAATACTACGGTCAAGAAGGATTTTGGGCCATTCCTCATTCTCATCACCGTCCCCACATTTTCAACTATGGTGGAAACTTTAGAATTCCAAGAATGGTTTTGACCCCTCGACTCGTAGCCCTTGGTGTGGGCGCGCCCTTACACCCATACCTTAGAGAAATCCTTGAATGGTACAATCTGGCCCCAATCCAACTTTCTCCCAACAGCTACAAACTTGTTCTAGGTTTGCTAATTCTCTACCGTGACTTGGGGTTCGAAGCACCCTCGATGCCAGAAATTTGCTACTTCTTCAGCATCCGCCAATCAAACATTGGCTATTACTATCTAGTAATTAACAAGCTTCACAACAACAAAGGCTTTTCTGACGGAAGGATTAGCCATATTAAACGGTGGAAAGAACCCTACTTCTTTGTCTGGGATGTTCCTAGAGTCCGTCTTCAATTCAACACAAACCCATGTAAGTGAGGGCGCGCCCTACACTCCTCTTTTCTTCCATCTTTATTAACTTTTTATTAATCTTTTAAAAACTAAAACAGATAGAAGAATCCAAAAAACTCTTCAAGGCGCGGCCTCAACTCGAGCTACTGCCGTCCTTAAAATTGCAGCTGAAAGATTCAATCTTCAAACCTTAATCACTGAAGAAAACTTAAAAAGGGTTGGAATCCTTTCTGATAGGGTTGGTTCAATTTGTAGATTTAGAAAATTTAGAAATGGTATCGCCGTCCCTCTATCTACTACTAGTGACAACGAAAATCTTGACTCTGATCAGGATGAAGGTATGAAATCTCAAATTAGGGCGCGCCCTAACCCTCCGATTTTACAACCTATCCTTATTATATATCTTGTAACCTGTTATATGAGTTACTTATTCCTTGACTTAACATTTTTATTATTTTTTCTCTTGCAGATATGGCCCCCCAAATTCCACGCGGCTTTGGATCCAAAAAGAAAAATGACAAGGAAAAAGCAACTGACAAAGTGGGTTCTTCTGACAGTAGGGCGCGCCCTAGTCAAATTCAGCAAGAACCCAACCCAACAATTCCTACTTCCAGATCCTTGAAGAGGAGTACTGAAGCCCAAGACCCCCCTATGGACAAGGGCAAGAAGCCAAGAACTGAGGGCGCGCCTTCGTACGTTGAGACCCTCATTGGGCCAGCTGCTGCATCTCTTGTCGATGACAAGGAGGTTGATCATTGGCAAAACATGAATGCTGATGATGAAACAAACTCTATGATCAAAGCCTCTGCTCAACTTCTAATTCAATCCCTAGGGCGCGCCCAAAGGATTCACAAAGAGAAGCTTTACATCAACAAACTCGAAGGGGAAAATAGAAAATATGCAAAGTTGATTGTGGAGTCTGACAACAAATGGAAGAGTAAGTGCGATTCCAAGGATGCTACTATCCAAGACCTCAAAAATGACTTGCAAGATGCCGCCAATCATCGCCAACTCCTGGCTGACAAGAATGACAAGTTGGAGAAAGAGAACGAAGATTTGAAGGTGCAGTGGGACACCCTTGAAATAGAGAAAGCAGATTGCTGGAAAGATGAGAAACAAGCCATAGAAGATAAAAATTTCCAATCTGGGTTTGATTTCTATCTTCTTGGTTTTCTTGCCAATGACCCAGATTACAACTGGGAAGAAAAGTTTGGTCCAGAAAGTGCTGAGGACATCAAGCAATTCAAAATGCTGCACGCGGATGCCATCTTGGCAAAGAGGATCGAGCTGGGATTGGATAAGGATCCACAGGGCGCGCCCTCAACTGAAGAGGCTCCCCTGCAATCTGAACGAATCGAAGATCCAGAAAATCCAAACCGTCGATCCTTCCAACCAAAACTCCGTTCCTGAAACGATCTCTCCTCTCACTGTTGTCCCCCCTAGCGATGCTAAGGACGCGCCTCCTTCTCCCCCCAAGGACGCGTCCTAGAATTTACCTTCAAGTTTATCCGAATTTATTCTAACTTTCAAGGCGCGGGTCCTTTGTAAAACCCTGCAAGTTGTAACTTTAACTTTTGAACTTTATTTGCACCGTTAATGACCTTAATGTTAATTGCCAAATTACTTTTGCCGTAAAACAGCTATAGGGCGCGCCCTAACACATAGGGGGCAACCTTCATAAAATTTTCTTTATCACTGTTAACACATCTTCAAACATTTTCAAGTAATTCTTCCATGCAAACATTATATAATGTGAAAAGTTCTTCAACTAAAATGCTTGTAAATTCTTTAGTGTATATACAAGGCGCGCCCTAGTTTGAGTGCGGCCTCTTGTGTTTTATCAACCAATATTCTTCCAACTCTTGAAACATTGAAACACTTAGAATAAAAAATCTTCATTCATATTGAGGGCGCGCCCTAAAGCATTACCCTTTTTTCAATATTCCTTTTATTTGTCAATTATTGCTTGGATTCAAACAGAATTTCACAGGGCGTGCCCTAAGGCATAAAGCACGACCTCTTGTAATAAAAAGAATCTTCAAAAACTTGAAAAAATGTCTTGATAAACTTTATTAATCTTCAAATAAACTCAAATCTCAACAGAACAGGGGAAGGTATACATGAACTACCCCCCGAGCTAAGGAGAATAAACTTCGAAAAAACGTAGAATAAAAACAGCAAGTCTCGACTAGAACTAAAGAAGGCGTACATATACCACCCCCCTAGACTAGGAGAAGATTTATTTATGCTAGTCTATATCTTGAATATAAGCCTTCATACAATAGGGGGTCAAAGCCGCACCCTACTGATAATATTTCCTCAAATGCTCTGCATTCCATGCCCTTGGGATTGTGTTGCCATCCAAGTCTTCTAGATGATAAGTCCCTTCCCAGATGATAGACTTGATCTTGTAAGGTCCTTCCCAGTTAGGACCAAAGACTCCATGCGCTGCTACCCTTGTACTTGGCATAACTTTCCGCAGAATTAGATCACCCACCTTAAAAGGTTGAGCCTTCACCTTCTTGTTATAATATCGTGCAGCCCTCTGCTGATAAGTTGCCAATCTCAACTGCGAATTAGCCCTCATTTCTTCTAGGAGATCAAGATTTAACCTTTGATTAACCATATTTGATTCTTCATCATAAAAATCTCTTCGGAATGACCCTGCTCCAATCTCCACTGGCACCATTGCTTCACATCCATAAGACAATATGAAAGGAGATTCTCCAGTTGTGGTTCTTGGAGTCGTGTTGTACGACCATAAGACCATGGGAAGTTCTTCAGGCCAATTCCCTTTGCTTTCTTCCAACTTCGTCTTCAAGGTGTGCTTGATTATTTTGTTGACAGCCTCTGTCTGCCCATTGCTTTGAGGGTGATACACAGCTGCAAATTCCTTCTTTATCCCCAAATCATCACACAATTTTCTCAATTCCTTGCTATCAAACTACTTTCCATTGTCCGACACAAGTTTATACGGAATTCCAAACCTGCACACAATAGAGTTGAAAACAAAATCTCGAATCTTTCTTGCAGTAATTGTGGCCAAGGGCATTGCCTCCGCCCACTTGGTAAAGTAATCCACAGCAACAACAGCATATTTCACTCCTCCTTTGGCTCTAGGGAGTTCTCCGATAAGATCTATTCCCCACATAGCAAATGGCCACGGACTCATCAAAGAAGTCAAAGTGGTAGCAGGGCTGGTAGAGTAATTGGCGAACCTTTGACACTTGTCACATGCTTTAACAAATTCGTAAGCATCCTTCTTCAAGGTAGGCCAATAATATCCTTGCCTTAACACCTTCATTGCCAACGAACCACCCCCCGAGTGATTGCCGCATATACCTTCATGAATTTCCCTAAGAATGTAATTGCATTCATCTCCATCTATGCACTTGAGAAGTGGTTGATTGAAACCCCTCTTATATAATATCCCATCATACTCCACGAATCTAGCTGCTTGATACTGAAGCCGCCTGGCTTCCAACTTCTCACCGGGAAGTATCCCTTCTCGAATATATTTTTGAATGGGAGTCATCCAAGTAACACTGGGAATAGATTCCACTTCCATGACTTCAACCTCTGGAATGCTAGGAACTTCCTGTATTTGCAAAGGTACAGTCCCCAATAGCATAGCGTCTTTCTGTGACCCCAACTTGGCTAACACATCTGCACTACAGTTCTCATCTCGTGGAATACACTCTACCCGTACTTCTCGGAACTTTTTGATCAATCGTTGAGCGCACCTCATGTAAAGCTCTGTCCTTGGACCTCTACACTAAAATCCACCTTTTACTTGTCCAACCACTAGTTCTGAATCACTTAACACAATTAGATTCACTACTTTCATCTCCAAAGCCATCTTTAGCCCATTAATCAAGGCTTCATACTCGGCATCATTATTGGTCGCCTGAAATTTGAAGTGAATAGCACTCATTAGTTGATTCCCTTCGGGGGTAAACAAGATTATTCCTGCTCCAGCCCCTCCATTGTTGACAGCTCCATCTACTTGTAACTTCCACCAAGGTTGAGGAACTTCTTCAAATGGAGTTGCCCTCTTAAGTAGAACTTCAGGCTCAATTAATACAATCGATTTTTCTTCATTTTCTGACTCGAATTCAAGAATGAAATCAGCTAAAGCTTGACCCTTTATAGCAGTCCTTGGAGTATATTCCAAATCAAATTGTCCCAGCTCAACTGCCCATTTTAACATTCGACCAGAGGTTTCCGGCTTGTGGAGAATTCCTCTCAATGGATATGCCGTACGAACTTCAATCTTATGAGCCTGAAAATAAGGACGAAGCTTCCTTGACGCCAAAACTAAGGCATAAACCAATTTTTCCATGCTAGTATATCTGGTTTCCGCATCAAGCAAACGCTTACTCACATAGTAAACCGGAGACTGATGATCAACTTCTTCTCTTACTAATACCGCACTAATAGAATGTTCTGAAACTGCCAAGTATAGAATTAACGTCTCTCCTTCCACGGGCTTAGCTAAGAGAGGAGGATTTCCCAAATGCTCCTTTATTCTCTGAAAAGCTTCCTCACACTCAGATGTCCATGCAAAATCTTTGGCTGCCCCCTTTATCGCCTTGAAGAATTCTCTGCATTTATCCGATGATTTTGAAACGAAACGATTAAGGGCTGCTATCCTTCCCGTGAGACTCTGAACTTGCTTTACACTAGCCGGAGATTTCTTGTCAAGAAGTGCTTTTATTTTTGCCGGATTTGCCTCGATTCCACGATGATTAACAATAAATCCTAGAAACTTCCCGGATTCTACCCCAAAGACGCATTTTTGAGGATTCAACTTCATCCTGAACTTCCTCAATATTTCGAACATCTGTTCCAAATGCTTTACATGGTCTTCTGCTTTTAAAGATTTAACAAGCATATCATCCACGTATACCTCCATGGTTTTCCCTATCAACTCCTTAAACATCATGTTCACCAATCTTTGATAGGTTGCGCCCGCATTGATTAACCCGAAAGGCATTCCAATGTAACAATACAATCCTCGATCTGTAATAAAGGAAGTGTGCTCCTGATCCGGCTCATACATAGGAATCTGGTTATAACCAGAGTAAGCATCCATGAAACTTAAAAGAGCATTTCCTGCCGTAGCATCTACCAACTGATCAATCCTCGGGAGTGGAAAGCTATCTTTCGGGCATGCCTTGTTCAAATCAGTGAAATCCACACAAGTTCGCCATTTTCCATTTGGTTTTTTCACAAGAACCGGATTAGCCAACCAATCTGGATAATATGACTCCTTGATTAACCCAACATCTAGAAGTCTATCCACCTCTTCTTTCAATGCTATGGCTCTCTCTCCACTTACTGGCCGGCGTTTCTGGCGAATTCCCTTCTTGGTGGGATCTATATTCAGACGGTGACACATAACCTTCGGATCAATCCCAACCATATCAGCATGACTCCAAGCGAAAACATCCAGATTGTTTAAAAGGAAATTAGTGAGCATGCCTCTTAACTTGGAGTTCAACTGCGATCCAATCTTCAGAACCTTAGTTGGATCCCTCTCATCCACCAAAATAAAAATTGTATCCTCTGCAGGACCAGTCTTTTCCACTGGTTGAGGTGTCCTTGGGTCAAGGTCGAAATCAAAACTTCGAGGATCTTCAACCGGTGCTACGTCCTTGGAGGGCACGTCCTCTTTAAGAGGGAAGTCTTCCTCGACAAGGGTATGCACCAAACCTTTAAGCAACATTCGTCTCCCTTCAACCTGCTCACCCTTGAGATCAAACGAGATTACTTCCTCTGCATCTTCCTCTATTTCCTCCAAAATTCCTTCTTGAAGCTCGTCAAGAACTGAGGTATCATCCTCAGGGCGCGCCCTGTATAGCGGTTCTTCCTCTTCAGGTTCCTGGACAAGATAATGGGCTTTCACCTCTTCTGAGACAACACTCATGACTCCAGAACCACTCTCACGCAGGGCGCGCCCTCCATCTTGCTGCCTTCTGAACCCTTTAATCGCCTTATGGTAGCAATCTCTGGAGTCGTGCTGAGAACCCCGTACAGTTCCCACACCATTCGGCGTAGGAAACTTCATCGCGAGATGATAGATGGAGGTCACAACTTTCATTTCCTTCAACAGGGGTCGTCCTACTAGAGCATTATGTGAGGAATCCACATTCAAAATCATGAAATCCATCATTTGCGTTACAGAAAGGTTTCCTTCCCCAAGAGTTACCGGTAATTTGATAGCTCCCATAACTTTTACCGATTCTCCTGAAAAACCATAGATCCATCCGTTGTCTTGAATCATGTCTTTGTCTAAGAGTCCCAGCTTCTTATAAGTACTATAGTAGAGTATGTTCACCGAGCTTCCATTGTCCACGAAAACCCGATGGACATTCTTCGAACCAATCTGAATTGCTACTACCAGAGCATCATTATGAGGATGATGTACCCATCTAGCTTCTTCTTCAGTGAAAGTAATTTCAGCACATTCTCCCTTGAACAATTTAGGTGGCCTCAATTCCAAACTATTCACATTTGTGAGAGGTCGATACCTCGCTTCCCTGGAATACCTCTCCATAGCGTGATTGCTATCTCCCCCTAAATGGTGTCCTCCAAAGATGGTGTGAATACTTCCTTCTTTGACGAATTTCTTCTCTTCTGGCTTACCTTCTCCGTGGAGGGCGCGCCCTCCATCTCTCCTGTCGGGATTCTCCCTATGCTTCTTCACCTCCCTAACAATCCATTCCGTCAGGTATCCTTCCTTAATCAAATCTTCAATCTCTTCCCTGAGTTGACGACATTCATGTGTGTTATGCCCTGAGGATTCATGGAATTCACAATACTTTTTCTTATCCTTGCTCTGCCAGGAAGTCAATGGTTCCGGCTTTCTGAAGAACCCTTTGTTCTTATTCACCTCAAAGATATGTTCAATAGAAGCTGCTAAAGGAGTATAGTTACCCGGCCTTTGATCGTAAGCGTATGTATCAGGTGGACCCCAACTCCTTCCAGTTTCAGTTAGATTTATCCGGTTCGCACCAGTTGCTATACGACGAGTAGGACTGGGAGACCTATCCTTCCTTTTACCAATCTTTGCCTTAGAACCATTCTGACTGTCAGTTTTTCGGTTGTCTGCCAAGGATTGTTCCACAATTTTGAAAGACTCAGCTTGTGCAAACACATCAGCCAACGTAGGTGGATCACGTCCTTGAAGATGTTTCCAGAAATCTGTTCCCACCGACAATCCAGCAATTAAGAAACTCTTGAGTGTTTCATCTGTCGCTCCTCTCACCATAGTGGATTCCGAGTTGAATCTCTTGAAATAGGATTGCAAACTCTCTCCTTCCCTTTGTTTGATGTTGGCCAAGGTCGTGACCGGAGGAGCATATTTTACCGCAGCCTGGAACTTAGTCAAGAACAAGTTCCTCATCACCTGCCATGATGTAATTATCCCCGGACCAAGCTTCTGAAACCATTGCTGGGCACTCTCTCTGAAAGTTGCTGCCAACAATCGACACCTAGCCAGTTCTGTAACTTGATAGACATCCATCTCAATATCGAAATGTCCGAGGAATTCCACAGGGTCTGCATTTCCATGAAATCGCAAATCATTAGTCATTGATCTATACCCAGCAGGGAGCTGCGCCTCTCTAACCTCAGTTGAGAAGGGAGAAGATGTTGGAGCAGTTGCAGATATTCTTCCTCCGTCTAGGTGAGCAAGGAGTTTCTTTAAGTCATCCACATTAAATGTTCCCACTCCAGGAATATTCTGGATATTTGGTTGTTCCACAGTCTGAGTACCCCCCGGGGGCGGAGGTGGCGGTGGAGCCGCCGTCTGAACACCTCCTTGAATTTCAACTTGTGGTTGAGTCACAACCTCTTGAGTTTGAATTTGATGACCCTCGGGATTTCCATGAGGTTGTGGATTCCCTTGAGAACCTCTCTGATACTGTTCTCCCGAGCGAGAGTGCGTCCTCGACCTGGACTCACTGGAAGTACTTGAGGGAATTTGATGGATGCGGGGGGTTCTCCCCCCTGAGGGCGCGCCCTGATTACGGGGGCGCCTGTTTCCCTGGTGCCAATCCATTCTTCTGTCACCGTTATCACGGTTTCTTCTTTCAGTATTATCACGATGAGGAGTTCGGTGGAATCCAAGGGGCCGCGACCTGTTTTGAACAGGGGGCACGCGCTGTGGATTATTATTTCGAGCAAGAGTTCTCTCATGTCCAAGGGGCCGCGACCTGTTGTCAGGGGGCACGCGCTGTGAATCATGGCTTTGAGGAAGGGCTCGCTCATGTCCAAGGGGCCGCGACCTGTTATCAGGGGGCACGCGCTGTGAATCATGGGGCCTCGACTCCATATATTTGTCTTTCTTCTGAAGCTCGAGGAGCACCATCCTTAAATCATCGTCATCAAGCCTTATTCCAAGGCGTTCTTTCAAGCTGGCAAAATCTCTCCTTTCTTTAGCGATTTGCTCTTCGTCCCTTTGAATCTCATGAGGAGTGCGCCCTGAACGGTGAGGATGAGGGCGCGCCCTCTCTTGAGGATTCACCAACCCGCGCTCAGAATTATTTTCACTAGGATATTCAATAATAGGATCAGAATAATCTAACCTTCGAGGAGTAACCAGCTGAAATCTCTTTTCATGACTTTCCTCCCCCCTTCGAGAATCTTCCACGGTCTGAGGGGATTTCCCTGATCGGTGATGATTTCGTGGGATACTCCGAGATTTTCTCCTTGATTCTTGCTCTTCCTCCACCGAACCCAATCTTGCCCCGAAACTATTTATGGCATCTTGCATAACATACAGCTGTTCCATTAATGCCGAATTACTGATGAGAACGGGCGGCTGTCCGCCGATGGCGGCCGGAGTTCCTTGATGTCGCGGAGGAGCAGCTATATTTTCCGGGACGTAAGCTTCATGTCGCGCTCGGTTATCTCCCAAGCTATCTTCAGAATCGTAACCATCTTCTCCTTGAGAACCTCTGCCATGATTGTGAGACATCTTTTCCTCCTAAGATGTAGATCTTGATTGGCTCCCCTCCTTCTAGCGCCAATTTGTTGACGGAGGAATTTGGGAACAACAAAATTCGAGGTACTTCGCCGGAAACAAGATCTGAGGCGGTGGTTCTTTGTCGGAGAAAACGGTGGTGTGTGATTATTGAGGTTGATTGGTGGCTGAGATTGATAGGGTTAGTGGCGGCTATTCAGAGCTCTCGACTTCCAACCCCTCAATCGGCCTACGTACCCCGGTATTTATAGGGGATCAAGCCAGACGTAGTTCTTGGAGAACAAGAAACCCAAATGGGCTTGGATAACGAACCAGCTTCCGGAATGTTCTACTATGAGGCCTAACCACAAAGGCCCAAGGCTCATCCAAGATCTCAAGACTTCACGGATAAGGAAACTTCCCCCGTCGAGGACTAGTCCTATCCGTTACCAGCTATTTCTTGATTTCAAGGATGCAGGTATAGCCGTGGTTTACCCCAAGTGCAGAACGCATCCCTGTCCCCCGAATGAGAAGCACCCACCAGATAGCAGGACAGGTGATCCAGAGCTTTTGGGTGCAAAGTGCAGGATTACTCCAAAGTTCCCCAATGAGAGCGCGCCCATTGGCTACAGGAACAGAGCTCCCAAAGCACACACCAGAAAGTCCCCATCTTTCCACCTTAGGGCGCACGGATGCCTCCCTTAGCGTCTAAGAAGGGTCCTTATATCCAGGCAAACCCCTGGAGGCCTTCTGCGACGGACATCCCCCTCCTGAGATACGACAGGAGGGAATTCTTCAACTTCTAGTATTCCAGCCTGAGTAGAATCCCACCTAAATAGAATCCTAACTTGAATAGTATCATAAGAGAGAAAATTTGTTCAATGTCTTCTTAGAAAACCACCTTAAACATATTTATCCCCATATTTCACATTTAGGGCGCGCCCTAACTATAAGGAAAGCCAGGGCGCGGCCTAATTCCTCCAACTTGAGTCAAAACCCTAATTTATTCTAGAATTCCCCCAAATTGAACCCACATTTGGCCCGAATCCATCTTGAAAATACCCGAACCGAATTTTGGCTATAACAGATTACTATGCCATACCTTGATGTGTATGTTTAAAGGTTGAGGTCCCATTGTCTGGTTCTATAATGCTTTAGATCCTATTGGATAACTTGGATACTTATATGCCCATGTGCTAGAAGATGTCTATTTCGACTTAAAGAATTATTGCAGATGGGTTTTTTCCTAGTCCTTTTCTAGTAGTGAAAGTTAAAAAAAGATGGAGACTAGTAGTGACTACAGTATTGTGAAACTAATTATACTTGAAGCTTTGGTGCATGTCCGCCAAGTTTATGCATATAAACATAAACATATTTGCCTGGTAGGTATACATATATACCTCAACATTTTTATTATTCTTTTAGAACTCCTCTGTCCCCAAAACAGAGCCTTCTTTTTTTTTTTTTGACAAAATGCAAGTTCATACCATTAAATTAAAACAAGTCTTGCCGGGACAAACCCCCAACTGACAACGCAATCAGGTTGATAAAACAATAAACGAGCTAAGTAAATAGCCGCATTGTTTCCAGACTGCTTAACAAACTGAATCCATAGATTCTTGAAACTAAAAAAAGTTACAATGGTATCCCGATCAATCCTACTAGCATCAGCCCTGAAATCCGTAGCAGCACAATTGACCCTCACATAAATGCATACTGAAGCCCAATGTTCCAAACCTTCAACTGAAGTTGGGAAAGCATAAATTCCCGAAACCGGAACAAACTTTAATTGTGAAAGGTGAGCTCTTGTGAATTCCACTACCATCTCAAGAATGCTCCAGCTATCTACCTGCCGTAAAACAGCTATAGACCTGCCGATACCCCAGCTATCTACATGCCAAAAATCAGCTATAGACATGCCGCGAGTAGCATTGATGCAAGCTTTCAAGATTTCCCAAAATGCCAAATAAACCAATTTCAGTGGAGTCAATAACGACATCATCAAAAATATTAACATTAACATAAACAACAATAACTTAACCAATAACAATCGCACACAAAGCGATACACACGCCGAGAGGCGAGACAAAAACCCAACAATTGAGGACATCAATTGGAATTTCGAGCTCAAAAACCGGAGCCAAAATAAAGAGCTCGATTGGGATTTCCGAAACTTTTGAAGCAAAAGTTCGAAATTATTGAAAAAAACAGTAATTAAAGGCTCGGATGAGGGGGGGAGAGACCGGAAATGGGTTTGAGAGGAGGGGAGGGTGAGAAGGATGGAGAAAAATAGATCGGGGAAGAGAGATATGACGGCTGTGGAGGTGGAGAAAGGAGGGGATAGAACGAAAGAAAACGAAGGTGATTTAGAGGAGAGGGACGATGGTGGAGGCTGGCTTGAGATGGTCGGAGAATTACAGATCTGGGAAGAGGAAGGGGTGGCTGGAAGTGGGGCTCGAGGCTACGGGAGGCTACGGGGGTCGACCCTCATTTGAGAGGAAAACCCTAGTTAAAGTCTTAGATATAGAGAGCCTTCTTTGATAACCGTAAAGCCCTATGGACATCTCTGAGGTGGTTCTCTCAGCAAGCCTGTTTTATAGTGATCAGCAAAATAGTTAAATCGTTGTATATATAGTAAACTAATTTTGTGAATTATATATCAAATGTATCAGTTTCACCAAGAGATTAAAGATTACCATATTGATCAAGGGGAGCTTCATAGCGAGTAGTCACAAAGGATCAAGGGGAGCTTCATCATGTATTAATCATCTGCTATATTTTTAAAAATTATTTAAAAACGGATAGTTTGGAGAAATTTTGTATTTTTTTTTATCTCATATGATTTATTTATTTATTAATTTATCTGATATGTTTTTAAAAAATTATTTAAAAGCAGATAGTTTGGAGATAATTATATTTTTTTTATCTCAAATAATTTATTTATGTATTAATTATCTGATATGTTCTTAAATTTTATATAAAAGCCCGGTCGGTAACCAAAGCCCAAATACCGACCAACCAAACTTTCAATGTTTAGGGTTTAATAGTATAATATAGTATAAATATATCCTTATATCCAGTGCGTCGCACGAGATATTTTTAAAATTTCTTATATTATTATTTATATACCTTAAATTATAATATATATATATATATATATATATATATATATATATATATATATATATATATATATATATATATATATATATATATAGGGAGCTACTCTGGTGATAACTTCCTTATGGTGAGAACTAAGAACTAATTCAGAAACACTAAATTTATAAATCAAATCACCAAAATTTAAATACAAATATATTCTATAATATACCACCCCACCCCACCCCACCCCACCCCACCCCACCTGAAATCAGTAAAATACACCCCCAAAATCACAAAAATACAAACACCCCAACCACCCCAACCCCCCACCCCCCTGAAATCAAATAAAATACAAACCCCACCATCCCCACCCCCACCCCACCCCACCGCACCCCACCCCACCGCACCGTACTGCACCTGAAATCAGTAAAATACATCCCCAAAATCACAAAAATACAAACACCACCACCACCCCACCCGAAATAAATAAAATACAAACACCCCCACCCCACCCCACCCCACCCCACCCTACCCCACCTGACCTGACCCCACCTGAATAGCAGTAAAATACACCTCCAAAATCACAAAAATACAAACCCCACCCCCACCCCACCCCACCCCACCCCACCCCTCCACTACTCCACCCCACCACCCACCACCCACCACCCATCACACCTCCCGAAATATTTATTCGGAAATATTTTTCCCGAAATATTTATTCAGAAATATTTTTTTTCCGAAATATTTATTCGAAAATATTTTTTTACGAAATATTTATTCCAAAATATTTTTTTTCAAAATATTTATTCACGAATATTTTTTTCGGAAATATTTACTCGGAAATATTTTTTCCGAAGTATTTATTCGGAAATATTTTTTTCCAAATTATTTATTTGGAAATATTTTTTTCCGAAATATTTTTTCCGAATTATTTATTCGGAAATATGTTTTCCCGAATTATTTATTCGGAAATATTTTTTCTGGAATTATTTATTCGGAAATATTTTTTCTGAAATATTTATTCGGAAATATTTTTTTCCTAACGGAAATATTTTTTTAAAATATTTATTCGGAAATATTTTTTCTGAAATATTTATTCGAAAATATTTTTTCCAGAAATATTTATTCGGAAATATTTTTTTCAGAAATATTTATTCGGAATTTTTTTTCGAAATATTTATTCCGAAATATTATTTCCCGAATTATTTATTCTGAAATATTTTTTCCAGAATAATTTATTCCGAAATATTTTATTTCGGAAATATTTATTCGGATGTATTTTTTTCGGAATTATTTATTCGGAAATATTTTTTTCCGAAATATTTATTCGGAAATATTTATTCTGAAATATTTTTTTCGAAAATATTTATTCGTAAATATTTTTTTCCGAAATATTTATTCAGAAATATTTTTTTTTCGAATTATTTATTCGGAAATATTTTTTTCCGAATTATTTATTCGAAAATATTTTTTTCCGAATCATGCTGATGTATGCACTGACTTGATTTTTTCATTTTTTTATTAATTTTAACGTTTTGGTGATTCTGCTAGATTTTGGTGATATGCTTTGGGGACTAAATTCTCATTTTAAGAGTGGTTCTCATTTGATCATCTCCCTATATTTATATATAAAAAAAACTTAACAATACTTTGGAGATGTGTTTGATGATCTCTGACGGAGAAGTTGATGATCTTTATGGAGAAGAAGTGAAATCAATACCATCGCTGACAAACCCGATGTCTTAAGGTATGCTGTATATTGACCCTCATATTTTCTATTGGTCGTGTAATTGATTATGTATGTGCACATGTAATGTATATTTGTATTTTTATAAGAAAGAAAGGCGAATCAAGAACCTATGATGTGGCATACTTAAAAATATCTCAATACATTTTTTTCTAATTTTTTTGATATTGTATGAAAAGAAAGTATTCTTTTCGAGTATAGATTTTATGATTTTGATTAAAGAAATCTTTTATTTACATGTAATGTACCTTGTTATTTCTCCTTTTTTTTTTTTTGTTTTTACTCCCGGTTTATTGCTGTGTTGCTAATTATTATTTTATTTTTAATATTTCTCTGCGTATTATTTTTTTTGGATGGTTTTGATTTTGTTTATATTTTTATTAGTATTTATTTACGTTTTTTATTTTTTTTATTTTTGATAGTGTTTCCGTTTTTTTTTACTATTATTAGTCATCTTTGTCGCTTTTCTTAATTTTGTATTTGTAATTGATCTTTGTTTTACTGATTGTTTTTAGGGTTCGATTGATTTTATTTTTTATTTCATGATTTTTTTTATTATATATTTGGGCGTTAGATGTCTAACTTCATAAACATCAAAACCTTTTAATTTTTAAAAATAGGTTAACGTTGTTTGTCTAATTTTTAAAAGATACTTATTTAGTGCATAGCATGAATCTTATTGTTTATTATTATATACTTTATTATTTATAGTTTATAATCAAATTTTTTTAGTATACTCTATACAATTTACTTTTTATTGCAAAATGGATGAATTAATTAAAATAAAATCTAACACGGTGATGAGAACCGAGAAGGGTACGATGCAGAAACAATGCCAATATGCTTTATCACAAAGGATTTAGAATTATAAGGGTCTTTTATTTTGGTTGGCTTAGGGCTCATTTGATAAATCTGGACCATATTATTTGAATGAGTAGAAATCTAGATGATCTAAACGAACAGTTAATTTGGAAATCTGGACGAATAATACTGTTTGTTAACATATTTTTTAAAGATTTCTGGATGAGTAAAATTTACTATAATACCCTACTGAATGACTAAATACTATTTGGCAAATAACATATACACCTTGCACACTACAAAAAATGTTACTTTATACGACGATTTTATGCGACGGTCAAGGCTGTCCCGTCGTATATAATATTTTATACGACGGACAAAAAATTACCGGCGTATATATATAACACATATACAACGTGCACTTTATTCGTCGTATATTTTAATATATTATACGGCGGCTAAGTTTTTTCCCGTCGTATAAAATATTATATACGACGAATATAATTTACCATTGTATATATATTATATATATACGACATGCGTCTTTATTCATCGTATATGTTAATTGTTTATACGATAATAAATTAGAAACCGTCGTATATAATAAAATCTATATTACCACGCGAAAATATTTCCCAAAAAATTCTAATTTCCCTCTTTTCCCTCTTCACATTTCAGTCGTATATCTTTTATTTTCTCACAAATTAGGCTAGCCGCTTCTACTTTCTACTTTCCCTCTTCTCCGGTCTATTTTACAAATTAGGGCTCTTCGCTAGCTTCTAATATCCTTTAAATCTTAACAGGTACTTTCCTCGATTTAATTGTTGTATTATTATTTTCCTTGAATTTTGTATATATAGAGGTGATTGAAATGATTTGATATTTTAATTTGGATATTGGGACTGATTTATATATATATATATATATATATAGGATTTTGCTCAAATACAAACCAAAGCTTAAATACAAACTAAAAATCACTATCTCCACACCCTATTTTACTATCTTCACACCATATTTTACTATCTCCACCCCTATATGACGTTACGTACCCCCAATATGACATTATTATGTCATCACCCACCACCTATATGACATCATTATTACATCAATCACTATTTTATTTAATTATTTAATTTTTCTTATTTTTAAAATAAATTTTTATATTTTTATTTATATTTTTATTTTTTTAAAAAAAAATTTGTTTTAATTTTTATATATTTTTTTTGACACCATTGGTGACATCATCAATCACTAAATTTTTTATTTGAATTTTTTTTCTGGAAAAGTATTTTCCTTATTAGATATTTTTTTGGAAAACATTTTCCAGGGAATATATTTCAATAAATAAATTTTACGAAAAAAAATTTATTGGGAAAAAAAAATTCTGAGAAAAAATTTTCCGAGAAAAAATTCCCGAAAAAAAAGTTCTTAAAAAATTTTTTCCCGAGAAAAAATTTCTGGGAAAAAAATTTTCGGGAAAATTTTTCCGAGAAAAAACTTTTGGGAAAAAAATCTCGCAAAAAAATTCCCGAGAAAAATTTTTCGAAAAAAAAATTCTCGAAAAAAAAATTCGCGAGAAAAAATTTTCGGAATTTTTTTAGATATTAGAGATTTTTGCTGTGTATATTAGTTATTTTAGCTGCGTATATTAGTGATTTTAGATGTGTAAATTAATGATTTTAGTTGTGTAATTTTTTCCGAAAAATTTTTCGGGAAAAAAAATTCCGGGAAAAAATTTCCGGATTTTTTTTCCAGATATTAGTGATTTTAGTTGTGGATATTAGTGATTTCAGCTGTGTAAATTAGTGATTTTTGATGTGTAATTTTTTCTTATAAAACTTCTCGGGAAAAAAATTCTCGAGAATTTTTTTCCGAGAAATTAGTGATTTTTAGCTGTGTATATTAGTGATTTCCGGTGGGGGTGGGGGATGGGTATAAATTAGTGATTTTTAGCTGTGTATATTAGTGATTTCAGATGGGGTGGGCTGAAGTATAAATTAGTTATTTTTAACTGTGTATATTAGTGAGTTCCGGTGGCGGTGGGGGTGGGGGTGGGGTGGGTATAAAATAGTGATTTTTAGTTATGTATATCATTGATTTCAGATGGGGTGGGCTGAAGTATAAATTATTAGCGATTTCAGATGGGGATGGGGATGGGGGTGGGTGTAAATTAGTGATTTTTAGTTGTGTAAATTAGTGATTTCAGATGAGGTGTGGTCGTGTGGTTGTGACGTCCCTAGATCCGGGGTCATGGATCCAGGTCATCACGGTCCAATTTCCATTTATTAAAATCCTACTCTTGATAGCTGGAATATAAATGCTTAATAAAACTCACACAATAGACCCCACACTTTAATATTAACACACACCAGTCATATGCTCAGAGAACAACATCCACAATATAAAAAGTTTAGAGTTAAACAGTTATTACAAACCCAGAATCTTACTAAGTACATTGTTGAATAATACTTCTACAGGAAGCATTTCAACAACCAAAAGTTTATTACATGAGCTTACACACTTAATGTACATAAGTCTACCAGGACCCGTTTGTCTATACGCTACCTCTTGCGGGGTGTAGTGCGAAGTATCGGCATGAGACCTAGCTGTTGTATAAGTAAATGGCAAGAGTGAGCTATGATAGCTCAGCAAGATAATATTGTAAACTAGAATTTAAAATGTGGACAGGTATACATATATATACATATATAAGCAGAAATCAATTATAATCCTTAAGGAAGAATAAAGCTCTTATTTAATAATACATCATCCACTTACTATTAGAAGAAAGAAATCTTAAATAATATAATATCAGTTTCTCTTCATCTGTAACCATAATTCCATCATATCATATCATTATTCTGTTTCCAGTATAGAAATCTGAAAACCATTGTCAACACTTTCTTTTCAAAAACATTGGGGATATCTGCTGTCGCCTGATACGTTAGGACGGTGATCAGTCGCCTAATCGTACCTGCTCTCTTTTTACTACCGGTAGAAGGAATGAAGATCATCCCTGGAGGAAGGCCACCTGCTAACATCCTCCCTTGGCATCTTCGTGCCGTAATAAAAAAATAATAAATGCTGGACTGTGTCGCACACAGCCCTGACACAGCCACTTACGCAAGTCTGTTGCAATCCCCCTTTTTTTTTCAAATCATTTATCTATTCATAGACTTCATTTCCACTTCCATTCACATTTCTTTCACATATACCATCACCTTCTAAACATATGTCATAATTCCCTGATCATGACTCAGACAACTCCTTTATATATATATATATATATATATATATATATATATATATATATATATATATATATTGTTCCATCTACTTTTATAAATAGTAGATAATCATAAAAAAATACTTATTAAATCACAATATTTAAAAAGAATATTTTTAGCAAAATATTATCAATCATATAACCCTAGATAACAACTGATACCATTCTTTTATTCACTCTAGATAAAAATTGATACCATTCTCTTATCATAAGGCATGTTCACTCCATGCATAATCTTCTCTATACATATGCATATCCATCTTCATATTCATACACATCTTCGTATACCTTTCTTTTTAATATCAATACTCAAGGAAGACAAATTCTTCACAATATAATAATAATAGCATCATATATATATATATATATATATATATATATATATATATATATATATATATATATATTCCATGAAATCAAGTTTCTTGAAGATAAATAATTTTCCAAGTAAAGATAGAAAAATCTTGCCTGGATCTCTAAAACGAGTAGATATGATCCTGAGTTTGTCTCCCGTCTCTATTGAAACGAAAGGTTCACCGTTAGTATATATTCCACTTAATCACCTAATCTTTATACAATAACACCCTTGACACATAATATATGTTTGAAATAGCTTTTACGCACCAAAAGTTCCAAGAACTTAATCACTTTTAAACTCGATCAAAGTTTAAGTGTATTCCACCATTTCTCTTAATAACCACACTCGATTGTAAAAATTCTCAGAAAATATCAATTCCGAATTTTAATCCAAGGTCAACTGGTAATGGTCCTCTGACCACCCTACTACAATATCCCAAAAATTTATAACTTTTAAAAAATGTTTAAGTATGGTAATTATAGCCTCAAAGTTGATACAATTACGTTTTCTCGGTTCTCGAACGTCTTTTACTAAAACTGACTTTTCTCCTAAACCGTTCATCAGATTTTAATGTACTTTATATCAAAACGATCTATGAACCAAGCTCTACCCTCTCATGATCAGTGGTTTCCCTGGACAGAAACCTACCGTACGAATATGGGGACCAAAAACAGGGTATCTATTTGGTTTAACGAAAATCGGGCATTATAACGGCTATATTTTCATACTTTCCAAAATATTACTCCTCCAAATCCATCATCCACCTTATACACCATCACCTACACCATGTGGTCATCTTACCAACCATGGTTACAAGCACACAATACTTCCATATTCAACTTAAACCACTTACAAACACATATATCATCATGAATAATCACTTATATCAACATATCTACTAACACCACTAATATCCTTCATAAATACAAAAGGGCAAGAACATTTATACCTTCTTGAAGCTTTAATCACACTTAATAAACCTTTGATAGTCCTTACACAACCTTAAAGTGGATGGAATTAGCTAAAAAATCATAAAAACCAAAGTTAGCTCTTGAAATCACTATTCATTACTATTCATCATCAATTTTGATGATTTTATTACCTTGCCAAATGATGTTTGTTTGCTATGAAACTTGGTGTATGTCTTTATATATCCTCAATTAACCTCCTTGATTTTTCCCTTGATTTTAGATTGCTTGAAACTAGGGTTTTGAATTTTTTTTTCCTTGATGAATAGTGAAATTCGAATTGGAAGAAGATGATGGAAGGGAAGAGATTTTTCTTGATTTTTGATCTTATCCTAGCTAATCTACTTTTGGTAGATATTTAGCTATGTCATATGGATAATTATCATGTGATTTTACTAATTAATCCTTAAGAAAAGTGAGTGGAAAATGATGTAATGGATGATGTAATTGTAGATGATCTAGAATACTTGTTTTCTTGATTTTTCTAAGTATTATGCTAATTCTCTTGATAATTAATAATATGGTAGGTATCCTTGTTAATATTTAAATCTTGGTTGTTTGGTTTCCATACTCGTCTAATTGTGATTCGGTTCGAATATACCTCATTATCTCAGTGGTTCTGAAATCATTTAACAATCCAAATTCCTTTGATAATTCCTTAACTTAATAATCCTTTAGTTTACCCTAATACACTAATTCCTCAATATATAATTTCTTTAATATCTCCATGCTCCTTAATATCTAATAAAATAGAAGCTCATTCGAACTCAAAATCCTCAAAAATCTGTATTCAGGAATTTCTGAAATCTATCGTCATTTCGAGTCACTTTTTTTCCTAGTACAATACTAATATGGTTTCTGTTTACTCATTTTCTGTTTCAATTATAGTGTACCTACATACCATTCCCCTAAATCCTCAAATTTTACTATTCATGTGATCACTATAGCATTTCTAAAGTTAGGGTTATTACAGTCTTCCCCCCTTAAAAGGATTCCGTCCCGGAATCACGTTGGAAATGTCCATAGGTACCTTTTTCATTCACACCTTCTAACTGCCACACTACTTCCTCTATCCTTTTCCTTTCATAATATCTCTATCTTGTTTGCGCAGAAATACACCAACATAAACTTTCTTGTCATTCATCAACATGCCATTTAGCGTATCAATAGTAGTACTTTCACTATCTTTTTCTTGCAAATTCCCTCATGTTTTCAGTCATTCCATATTATCTCATCTCTCCTTCCTCTTTTGACTAAGGGTATCTGCCACCACATTGGCCTTTTCTGAATGGTAGTGTATCTCACTATGGTTTGTCTATATTTTGATCTCTATCATGTCATAAATATTAGTACTTTATCTTAACACATCTCGTCTCTGTAAAATCCTCCAGAAACTAGTCTTATAATGCTATTCCTTGAAACAATTGTAAGAAAATACTACTTATAATATATATTTCCTGTTCGTCTCGACGAGTCTGTGTTTTCCCAAAACACTCCTACTTTCCTTTCCACAGCGTTTCCTAGCCCTTAACAGATACTAATTTTCCTTATCTATATTATTAACTTATTTACTCCATTAATTGATTAAGTCGATCCTTAACCAAAGACTTACACACAAAATTTAAATCGAAAAACAAGTACCTGTATCTGCATCTGGTTTCATCAACGCTTCCCCTAAGGTCATGTTGTACACTCTAGCAGTAGGCCTATTTGAAGCAGTCACACTCTGTCCTGGCGTGTATGACCCACCAGAACGGCAATCTCTAGCAATGTGTCCTAATTTCCCACACAAGTAACACTTAACATCTCTTTTAGGGTTTGTATCAGTTGATGGGCACTGGTTAAGGTAGTGTCCTTTTTGTCCACACTTAAAACAATTTACTCCCAGCACCCTACAGACTCCTATATGCTTCTTACCACACGTGTCACAATCTGGCAATGGTGGTCGTGATTGATTGGACTGAAACGTTCCAGAAACCTTACCACCCTGATTCATCGTCTCACTAGCAACCTTGTTACTTCCTGACCTTCCCACAAACTGAGATTTTTGTCCTTTACCGACCTTGCTAAAGTAACTTCCCTCACTTAAACCTCCTTTCTGACCCTCAAACTTCCTTTTCTTATTCTCTCGACCTATTTGAGTCTGTTCACTCTCGGCTTCTATAATAGATGCTTTTTGAACTACTGCAGCATAATCAGTTAACTCAAATGGTGCCACTCTCGTCCGTAGCCATGGTTTCAATACTTGTTGAAACCTTTTCGCTCGCTGTTCTTCAATACGCACATCAGTAAACTTCGTTTCATATTCTGCCACTGTTAGGTTATCCTGCCTTAACTCCAAAAATTTTAGTTCCATTTGGTTTTCCAGGTACCTAGGGGAATATTTGTCTAGGAACACCCTAGTGAAATGCTCCCAGGTTATCACTCCCGCACCTTCTAGATTCTTCTTAGCTTCCCACCAATAATTTTCCTCCCCCTTTAAGAGATAGGCTGCAAAGATTGTTTTCTGATCCTCCTCTATCCTCAATATCTCAAAAGCTTTTTCCATCTCTTTTAACCAAGTTCTGGCTACTACGGGGTTAGCAGTTCCCTCAAATTCTGGGGGTTTTAATGACTTAAAGGCACGAAAGGAATTAGCTGCCTGATTGGGGAGAACAGGTGGTTGTTGGGGATTCTGTGGATTAGCTAAATTCTGCCTTAATAGTTCCATGAATTGGTTATAGGGATTGCCTCCCGGATTTCCTTGTTGGCCAGTTGATTCCTCTTCTTCTTCTTCATGATCTCGTTCATTATAAGCATTTCCATCCTGCCTATTCTGGCTTCCTTCATCTCTCTCATTTTCCCTTGCATTCGCTCTACTATTACGCTTAGGTGGCATGATTCTGTATATAACAATAATCTCCATTAATTACCCGAATTTAGGGTACAATATACATCATTTCTATATACACAATTATATCGTTAATTAACTCATTTGTACATCACAATATTCTTATCTCCACACGGTTTGCATCTAGTTATATTATAACTTTAGTAAGTAAGTGTATCGCCTTTAACACGATAACCTTTTCATTAAGTCAATCACCTTATATACATCAATATTTTTGAATCTCAACATTTATTATTAAAATGCAGTAAAAATTTAGACAGAATGCACAAACTTCATTAATTTACATAAATATTTTACAACTTGGATACAACATCTTTTACTGCGAGTATTATACATCATAGAGTACATGGTTCGAAACCTACAAACATAACCGTACATACTAATCTGCTACAACAAAAGTACTACTAGCTGTCTTCCAATCAGACTAGGATTAAAACAGTAACCAACTAAACTAATCCCCCAAAAAGACATCAGTAAGATGACTAGTCTGATTAGTGACGAAGACTACTACCCCGACTCACAGTCCTGCCCTAATAATGTCTCGGATCTGGACTACCATAGACGTGACTGTATCCACTATCGCAGCCCTCCACTCTGGGTCTCCTCTATCAGCTAACAGCCTCCTAATGTCCCCCAGGGCCCGTAGCTCAACACTCACTAATCCCAAGGATATACCATCAGGAATGATACCTCCTATCCCTCTCTCTGACCTCTACATCAGTGTGTCTATCACCCAGCGGGACTCCTCTAACTGACCCTGTAGGGCATAGTACTCTGTCAACAGGATGGCTGGAAGTGAGTCACCTGTCGGTAAGGGTGCCTCCTGAGGGGGCATAGCCGCTGGGAAAGGTGCCTGTACATGTGGAGGTGGTGGAGGTGCAAATGGTGGGGATGGAGAAATAGACTCGGTATCTGCATCCTCAGATGGATCCTCCTCTATCTCATCCTCTGGAAAGATAAAATGTCCGGGCGGAGTGAATGGCTCAGCTGGATCCTCTAGAGGGCCAGGACTCGGTAAGGGAGATGGGGCTGGTGATGGTACTGGAATAGGCAAGGCAGGGGTAGGTATCATATGGATATCGGTCCACTCAGTCCCCTCCTCCTCCTCCTCCTCCTCAGCTATGACTGACAATTTAGGCCTATTACGTAACGGCCTCTCCTCCTCCGGAATCTCCCATCTCACTCTAGAAGGACCTGCCTCATTAGATCCTGTAGAAGGTCTACCAATGTATGGCACTATGGCTACAGCATCTCTCTGTCTACGCTCCTCTACCTCCTCTCTCAGCCTCTGCTCACACCTCTCTCTGGCTGCCGCTCGACGTCTCTCCCTGAGGTCATCGACCGCATACTCGGGAACCTCTACCCCGGATAGCTGTAGATCTACAAGCTCCTACTCTGACAATCCTATCCACTGAGGGTCTCGACTCGGCTCTCCCATCTCTGATCCCTATAATAAAACATAAAATTCTATTAGTAATAATCTATAAAATTATAATCAATGCTTAAAATAAAACTATCTGCGATATACCACCCTTGAACTCGATGGGAGTTCACAATTTATATTATTACTGATACAATTATTATATTACTCTTGTTCTTGAGCATTATGACTCTTAGCTCTGATACCATCTGTGACGCCCCTAGATCCGGGGTCATGGATCCAGGTCATCACGGTCCAATTTCCATTTATTAAAATTCTACTCTTGATAGTTGGAATATAAATGCTTAA
Organism: Saposhnikovia divaricata; assembly: GCA_036435485.1. Lineage (NCBI taxonomy): Eukaryota > Viridiplantae > Streptophyta > Magnoliopsida > Apiales > Apiaceae > Saposhnikovia > Saposhnikovia divaricata. The sequence continues at coordinate 232,154,324 of CM071594.1, forward strand.
TAAAACTCACACAATAGACCTCACACTTTAATATTAACACACACCAGTCATATGCTCAGAGAACAACATCCACAATATAAAAAGTTTAGAGTTAAACAGTTATTACAAACCCAAAATCTTACTAAGTACATTGTTGAATAATACTTCTACAGGAAGCATTTCAACAGCCAAAAGTTTATTACATGAGCTTACACGCTTAATGTACATAAGTCTACCAGGACCCGTTTGTCTATACGCTACCTCAGGAATAGGTGCAAGCGTTCTCTCAAAAGGTCGCCTTTCCCTTACCCTCTTGCGGGGTGTAGTGCGAAGTATCGGCATGAGACCTAGCTGTTGTATAAGTAAATGGCAAGAGTGAGCTATGATAGCTCAGCAAGATAATATTGTAAACTAGAATTTAAAATGTGGACAGGTATACATATATATATACATATTTAAGCAGAAATCAATTATAATCCTTAAGGAAGAATAAAGCTCTTATTTAATAATACATCATCCACATACTATTAAAAGAAAGAAATCTAAAATAATATAATATCAGTTTCTCTTCATCTGTAACCATAATTCCATCATATCATATCATTATTCTGTTTCCAGTATAGAAATCTGAAAACCATTGTCAACACTTTCTTTTCAAAAACATTGGGGATATCTGCTGTCGCCTGATACGTTAGGACGATGATCAGTCGCCTAATCGTACCTGCTCTCTTTTTACTACCGGTAGAAGGAATGAAGATCATCCCTGGAGGAAGGCCACCTGCTAACATCCTCCCTTGGCATCTTCGTGCCGTAATAAAAAAATAATAAATGCTGGACTGTGTCGCACACAGTCCTGACACAGCCACTTACGCAAGTCTGTTGCAATCCCCCTTTTTTTTTCAAATCATTTATCTATTCATAGACTTCATTTCCACTTCCATTCACATTTCTTTCACATATACCATCACCTTCTAAACATATGTCATAATTCCCTGATCATGACTCAAACCACTCCTTTATATATATATATATATATATATATATATATATATATATATATATATATATATATATATATATATATATATATATATATATATATATATATATATATATTGTTCCATCTACTTTTATAAATAGTAGATAATCATAAAAAAATACTTATTAAATCACAATATTTAAAAAGAATATTTTTAGCAAAATATTATCAATCATATAACCCTAGATAACAACTGATACCATTCTTTTATTCACTCTAGATAACAACTGAAACCATTCTCTTATCATAAGGCATGTTCACTCCACGCATAATCTTCTCTATACATATGCATATCCATCTTCATATTCATACACATCTTCGTATACCTTTCTTTTTAATATCAATACTCAAGGAAGACAAATTCTTCACAATATAATAATAATAGCATCATATATATATTTATATATATTCCATTAAATCAAGTTTCTTGAAGATAAATAATTTTCCAAGTAAAGATAGAAAAATCTTGCCTGGATCTCTAAAGCGAGTAGATATGATCCTGAGTTCGTCTCCCGTCTCTATAGAAACGAAAGGTTCACCGTTAGTATATATCCCACTTAATCACCTAATCTTTATACAATAACACCCTTGACACATAATATATGTTTGACATAGCTTTTACGCACCAAAAGTTCCAAGAACTTAATCACTTTTAAACTCGATCAAAGTTTAAGTGTATTCCACCATTTCTCTTAATAACCACACTCGACTGTAAAAATTCTCAGAAAATATCAATTCCGAATTTTAATGCAAGATCAACTGGTAATGGTCCTATGACCACCCTACTACAATATCCCAAAATTTTATAACTTTTAAAAATGTTTAAGTATGGTAATTATAGCCTCAAAGTTGATACAATTACGTTTTCTCGGTTCTCGAACGTCTTTCACTAAAACTCACTTTTCTCCTAAACCGTTCATCAGATTTTAACGTACTTTATATCAAAACGATCTATGAACCAAGCTCTACCCTCTCATGATCAGTGGGTGCCATGGACAGAAACCTACCGTACGAATATGGGGACCAAAAACAGGGTATCTATTTGGTTTAACGAAAATCGGGCATTATAACGACTATATTTTCATACTTTCCAGAATATTACTCCTCCGAATCCATCATCCACCTTATACACCATCACCTACACCATGTGGTAATCTTACCAACCATGGTTACAAGCACACAATACTTCCATATTCAACTTAAACCACTTACAAACACATATATCGTCATGAATAATCACTTATATTAACATATCTACTAACACAACTAATATCCTTCATAAATACAAAAGGGCAAGCACATTTATACCTTCTTGAAGCTTTAATCATACTTAATAAACCTTTGATAGTCCTTACACAACCTTAAAGTGGATGAAATTAGCTAAAGAAATCATAAAAACCAAAGTTAGCTCTTGAAAGCAATATTCATTAGTATTCATCATCAACTTTGATGATTTTATTACCTTGCCAAATGATGTTTGTTTGCTATGAAACTTGGTGGATGTCTTTATATATCCTCAAGTAACCTCCATGATTTATCCCTTGATTTTAGATTGCTTGAAACTAGGGTTTTGAAATTTTTTTTCCCTTGACGAATAGTGAAATTTGAATTGGAAGAAGATGATGGAAGGGAAGAGATTTTTCTTGATTTTTGATCTTATCTTAGCTAATCTACTTTTGGTAGATATTTAGCTATGTCATATGGATAATTATCATGTGATTTTACTAATTAATCCTTAAGAAAAATGAGTGGAAAATGATGTAATGGATGATGTAATTGTAGATGATCTAGAATACTTGTTTTCTTGATTTTTCTAATTATTATGCTAATTCTCTTGATAATTAATAATATGGTAGGTATCCTTGTTAATTTATAAATCTTGGTTGTTTGGTTTCCATACTCGTCTAATTGTGATTCGGTTCGAATATACCTCATTATCTCAGTGGTTCTGAAATCATTTAACAATCCAAATTTCTTTGATAATTCCTTAACTTAATAATCCTTTAGTTTACCCTAATACACTAATTCCTCAATATATAATTCCTTTAATATCTCCATGCTCCTTAATATCTAATAAAATAGAAGCTCATTCGAACTCAAAATCCTCAAAAATCCGTATTCAGGAATTTCTGAAATCTATCGTCATTTCGAGTCACTTATTTTCCTAGTACAATACTAATATGGTTTCTGTTTACTCATTTTCTGTTTCAATTATAGTGTACCTACATACCATTTCCCTAAATCCTCAAATTTTACTATTCATGTGATCACTATAGCATTTCTAAAGTTAGGATTATCACAGTGGTGGTGGTGGTCTGGTAATGGTGGTGGTGGTGGTGGTGTGGTGGTGGTAGTGTGGTGGTGGTGGTAGTGGTGTGGTGGTGGTGGTGGTGGTGATGGTCGTGATGTGGTCGTGCTGGTGGTGGTGGTGGTGATGGTCGTGGTGTGATGGTGATGGTGTAGTGGCGGTGGTGGTGGTGGTGTGGTGGTAGTGGTGGTGGTGGTGGTGGTGTGGGTGGTGGTCGTGGGGTGGGGGTGGTGGTGGGGTGGGGGTGGTGGGGTAGTTGTGGTGGTGGGGGTGGTGGTGGTAGTGGTGGGGTGGTGGTGGTATATTATTGATTTCAGATGGGGTGGGCTAAAGTATAAATTATTAGTGATTTCAGATGCAGATGTAGATGGGGATGAGGATGGGGATGGGGATGGGGATGGGGATGGGGATGGGGGTGGGTGTAAATTAGTGATTTTTAGTTGTGTATATTTTTAGTGGTGGTGGGGTGGTGGTGGTGGTGGGGTGGTGGTGGTGGTGTGGTGGGGTGGGGTGAGGTTTGTATTTTTAATATTTTTTGTCAAAAATAAAATTAATGATTTCAATTATGTTATTTAGTGATTTCTGTTTTTTGTTTGTAGTTAATTTTGGTTTGTAGTTGAGTAGGACTATATATATATATATATAGAGTCCCCTTCTAGAGAGGACCTCCTTATATGGAGAATATGAGAGAACCATGTATTTTTTCTGATTCTACAGTAGAACCAAATTTTTTTTATTTTTTTTCAAAAAAAAAAATTTTTCTGAAAAAAAACTTCAAAAAAAAAATAAAAAATTCTGACCTGCCACGTCATCATTGCCACGTCAGCAGTGCTGACGTGGCAGTGCCACGCCATCACTACTGACGTCACTGCTGACGTGGCAGTGACACGTCAGCAGTGCCCAGCAGGCAGATTTTTTAATTTTTTTAAAAAAAAAATTAATTTTTTTAAAAAAAAATAAAATAAATGTTTGGTTCTATCACAGAATCATCAAATTGGTCTTTTTTTGTATAGAACAAAAAAAAATGACTTTTGTTTATAGAATTAAAAATTAAAACTTTGATTCTACTATAGAATCATATAAAATTAGTAGTTATCTCATATTCTCCATATAAGGAGGTCCTCTCTAGAATAATGGTCTATATATATATAGTAGCCTATAACCAGTGCGAAGCACGAGATTTTTTTTTTTTTTTTTATGCTATAGATCATGTAAAATAATTTTGAATTATCAATTTAAGCAACTTTAAATCATAACTCATTCCTGTCAAAAAAAAAAAAAAAAGAGTCATAAGTCATAATTTTGAGTTTACCCTTTATCTGATCCAATAATACCATATGAGCTCTTGTTATTATAGTGACTTATATGCCACCGTCAAGATTCGAGAACATAACTTAAAATACCCGATTGAGTTGAAAACACAGGGGCCGTTTTGCATAACTTAAAAAATTTTACTTATTTCTTTATGGGAACAAATGTATTATAAATGATAAGTAAATTATTAATTATAAATTATCATCAGTTTAATTTAGCAACAAAAAAAAATATCATTAGTTTGGATAAATTTGTTGGTAATATATAGCTCCGTTTGGCTTAACTTATTTTTCAGAAATAAGTAGCTTATTTTGAAAAAGAATATGTAAGTATGTACTTTTTTATGAAAATAAATACTTATTTTTGCAAGATAAGTAATGTCAAACTCCCCTTAAATATTTATTTATGTTAAAAAGTATGGAAATACGTATTTTTTCAGAAATAAGTACTTATAAGCTACTTATAATCGAGGTCAAACACGCCGATAACTTATTATATACAACTAACAATATAATAATAAAAAATAGCATAAGTTACCTTTTAAAGTGATTGTATACATTTTAATGAAGTCAAGTTGCAAAAATTAAAATAAGTAACTGAAATAAGTTAGCATTTTCAAATTTTCAGAAATCAGCCTATAAATTACTTATAAATCATTTTTGCTTATTACACATTATTACACAAAAGTTCAAAATAAACTCATTTTAACTTATAAGTCATAAGTTGTCCTATGAGCCGTAGCCAATCAGGCACACGATATGGTCCCCAAACTTGGATTCATGTGAATTATAAATTTTGTATCACATTTTTGGGTTATTATGGATTTGTAAAGAAATGAAACTATAATTCATACTCCTACACGGGTCCTTAGCAATTTTGTTTAAGTACTCAATTACTTAAAACTTGGAAACCTACATATATATTAACTTGTAAATTTACTTAGCAAATTTGTTTATATGTCCATAGACTGATACTTGAAAAGACTACAATCTACAGATACCCAACCATACTGACTCACTATTCTATTTTTTTATGTTTCTGCTTCTCCGGTTACAATGTACGAACATTGTTATTTGGGGTATTTGGGCCTACAACTTGATATGTGTAGTCCGCTTTGAAACCCAAAATGATCCTAATTTTAAAATTTATTAGATTTGACATAATTATACCATTTCATATTTATAATTAAAAAAAAGTGTAAAATTACACTTGTAATATAAGATTGCTAGAACATTTAGAGGGTGTTTGGGATTGCTTAAAATAAGTTACTTTTGACTTAATGGAGGTGTTTTTAACTTAAAGGAGAAAGTGAAATTGTTTACTTTAAGTTGAATGAAAGTGTTTGGGTAATTTTACTTAAAATTAAATGGGGATTTAATAATTTTGACTTAAAGTAAAATTTGACTTAAAAAAGTTTTAAATTCATAATATTTAAACTTTACAAGAATTGTGAAAAAAAAAAAAAAAAAACTCCATAAGTCATAAGTACCTAAATAGAACTTATGACTTAAAGCAGTTTTTTAGCTTAAAGTTGGCTTAAAACTCGTGGTGCCAAACAGCCCCAAAACAACTTAAAGCATGCTTTTCCTTTAAGCGTGTTTTGCCAAACAGGCTGTTAGGCGTATAATAATCCGATTATTATACAGGTGTTGATTTTATATTGTTAAATAATTTTTTAATTATAATTATTTATAATTTAAATTATTTATTTATTTTATTACTATAAATAACCGGACCCCGTAAATGTATTTTATGCGTCGGTAACCATACTCAATACATTCAAGTTTTTTTTTTTTTTTTTATCTGTATACTCAACTAAAGGCTGCAAACCTTTTTATTCGTACACTCTGGACTAAAGGTTGAAACTCCAAAAAACTGCTCATAATATGCCATATATCGTTTATGACCAAGCTTGTTAAAAAAAACATGGAGCAAAATAGAAGTTTTTCACCACAGTATTTACATAATCCTTCAGTTCCAATAGAAGTGCATGAAACCACCCATTTTCCTTTACCCAACTAACCCTGCCCGTGCCACTCACCACCTCCATTTGCAATTGCTTCTTTTACGTACTAATTTTGTATCCTAATTTCCTTTCCCTACTTTTGAAGCTACCTTGGTACAAAACCACTTCTCAATGAGGCATGTAGTATTAGGCGAGATATGTGTCTCCCGACACTTGTTCTAAGTTTATGCAAACACATAGTAAACCTTGTCGGCACTGCCACCTTTTATACTTCCCTTTCCAATAGAAAACAGTACCTAAACTATCTTTTCTTATTGCACAATGAGAATCATCTTCCAAAGCTTCACTCCATTCTCCTGGTCTGGTAATAGGTACATCCACCGAACTTAAACTCCCACTGTTTTTGCCACTTTTCACTGGCTGAAACAATCCCAGTAGTTGCTGAAGAACAAAGATACGAAATAACAGCATAATGATATTGTCTCAACTTTATGCTATCTGAGCTAAATCAAACAGCTGAATTGCACCAATAACATCCCCTCTTTAAAAGTTTTGCCACTTGCCTAAGATAAAGCGAGGAACTGAGTCTTGTCAGAAATGATAGTGCTTCTACTTTTCGACATCGCTAATCCTGCAATAAAAAAAAAAAAACTAATGCTAAGGTCACATGATTCTTTAAGTATCAATCTTTAGAATATTAAATTTAAAACATAGACATTAGAAATAGCTGAAGTGCATATTAAAACAGATTATTAAACTACTGTCAACAATTTATATTAAATGTCAATTAACAATCAAATATGTATCTTTTCTTTGCAAGCTTCGGTACCTGAAGCACTACACAAACTGAAATACATGCTCAAGAAATAAGAGCAATTTAATTTACAAAAGAAAATGAAATATTTATAAAGTTCTTGGAAAAAACAATTGCCTTTAGAAGCGTATTCTCTCGATAAAAGTATTACCTTGCAAAAGAAACTTAAGATAAAGGAATTCCTTGATGACCCCCCTCTTGCTTTCATGAAAGCCATTGCTACGGTAAGACCAAGCTTTCTTCGCTATCAAATCAATAGAATTTATTATGTAGACATAAGGATTAGGACTTGTATTTTAGAAAAGGACAGTGAGATAAATTGTTACAACATGTATTCTTCATTTTAAAGACCCGGAATTCTGCACTATAATTAAGAAAATTTGAGTTTGCGATCATACTTCATATAGCTTTTTTAGATTAAAAGTTTTTGTAGTACAATATTATGGGTGACTACTTATGAAATCAAAATTGTTCACCACGGTTGGACCACCACCTCACACACATAAATAACCACTATAACTCTCTAGGCACAATTCTTTCTACCAACTAATTAATTTGAGGCATTCATTACTGTTAATATATAAGTGAACGCATAGCTATAGGACATATTAGTACATTACTAACTTTTCGTCCAACTTCCTAGCACTTAAAACTTTCCTAGCACACATTAAATCGAGAAAGTTTTGAGCTATTTATAATACAAAACCAATGGCCATACCTTTTTACATTATTGTGACTAAATTTCTGGAGCTCAAAGTTCTGCTGTCCTGTCAAAGCTGAAGGCCCTTATAAAACTGGTTTAATATATAGTTCTCATGAATTATAGTATAAATACTCCCTCCGTCCCATCCATTTATTTACCAAATTTTGAAAATTTCTGACACGCATTTCAAGGTGCATTTTAAGGACAGTTGGATAACTTATTTTTACAATTTTCTTTTATTTTATTGTATAAAAATAGAACAATCCTATTTCTATACCAAAAAAAATATTTAGAAAATAAGTTATGCAACTATCCTTAAAATGCACCTTGAAATGCGTGCCTGAAATTTTCAAAGTTTGGTAAACTAATACTTGGGACCGAGGGAGTATCAATTTATAACCGGTTAATGATATAATATCACTTTCAAGCGATATCCTGCTGAATGTTCTTATTATTATATTGCATCTAAAAATGTGTGCATTTAAATAAGACATTATCCACCAAGCCTCTCTAACAATACCAACATGATATTTTGATAATCATTGCATTTAGGGTTACCAACACTCACGTGCAACAAAACATATGAGATATGTAATAGCCAAGCTACGATGGAAAAAAATTACATATACGCTCCTCCTATGCATTTTATGCCATAGCAGGTTGTGTTGTTTATCAGTGAATGACATTGTTGGCAAAGGAAGTAAAACACTCATTATCAAGCGGACATAGAAGTAATTAATGAAATAATGCATAACTGCATTTTAAATTGTTAACACAACTAAATACATATAGACAAATTGTTCTACCTGCAGCAAGATTTTCTCGAAGCCATCTTGAGTTTTTGGGGCATATCTGACTGTCCCACCACCAATAGTACTTCTTTTGCGAGTGCGAGTTTGTATGCGACAAAGCTGCCACGATGCCAATTTATATTTGTAATGCAGATACCAAACCAACTCCCAGAACAATTCAACCCGCCAACATATAACTTGAGCTGTAGACCTGAAATAGATTGCAAAAAGTAACTTCTAAGTTCTGTCCAATCAATCATATACTAATAAACCGAATCTTTTATATATCCTGATAACAGAGTTAAAAATAGAAACAAAATTCAATTTTGTGACAATAATACCAAGAAACTAAACAGGAAAATTTCATACCGGATTAGGAGAGCCGAAACTTATCCACAAAGAGTAATTTTTGCCTTCAAAAAATACTAACCTAACCTGATCAAAGCCACAATACAACACAAAAAATAAAAGGGATGTCCTTCAAAAAATTTCAGCCACAATATTATTTTACAGCTACAATTGTTCCATCTTGTGGATGTCCTTTGTAGACGATTCACTACTAGAAAAAGTGCAATAGACATCAGTTATAAACTGATATCTGGGAATTTTCCAACCGATGTCTTTGTCGGTGTAGAGAAAAGTCATCACCTTTGACATCGGTTTTTAGCCGATGTCTAAAAGCATGTAAAACATTGGTTTTTTGTAGGTAACTGATGTTACTTTTGACATCGCTTTTTAGCCGATGTCTAAGAACATCTAAAACATCGGTTTTATGTAAATAACTGATGTTATAAATGTTCTTAGACTTCGGCCATGAACCGATGTAAAAGACAAGGAGCTTTTGGATATTGTTTAATATAAATTGATGTCTATGTTTATAAATTTAACTGCTCTAATCATGCATCTATGCAAAAAAAATAGCAAAACCAAAGACAAGTTGAAGCAATCGCATATAATAACCAAAACTTTGATTATCATTACCAAACCTACAGAGTTCCAGTATAAAACAACAATAAAACCAAAAATATAATCCTCAAAACTATTACATTCTAGTCAAAATGGCATTCCAATAGTAGGTTTGTACCCCGTGCATCTACCATAGCTTTTATGGCCTTCTTTTGCTCTCTCCGATTAGCCAGGGGCCACCCAAACACCCATGATTGTCTAGGCCAGCCTCATACTTTTCTTCATCTTCTGGTTTGTTCACTTCCTTACAAGCTTTGATCCCTACAAGCAGAGCATAGCTTTTCTTAAATCTGTATTTTGGTATCTCTCTGTAGACGAAACCAGACATCTATCACAACTTTTATGCTAGTCAATAAGTTTCAGTTGGAACTAGAAAAGTAAAATAAAATTTTAAGAATATAACTTACAGTCCATTTTAACTTCTCTTATTACAGGATTCTCAGGAAGTAGATGTCAAAATTACACCTCGACTAAAGTACGAAATGAATATGATATTCATCGTTTTTTACGAAGTCGTTGAGGATTGACACCATATTAAAAGGTCAAATCAAATAAGAAAATCTCAAACAGGGTTATGAAAATTTGAGCATCAAACTAAAGTATCTACAAAATATTTACATGGAATATCCAGTAATGGTAAGGAGAGATGCATTTGAAAGCGAAAATGTTATGTAATGCATACCACACTTGTTGCAATGAAAGAAATTTTCACGGCCACCAACTCTGGCATAAAAAGGAAATGGATATTAGCAGACCATCATTGCACATACATTCAGTACTTTAATCGAGATCAATGCAAACATAATAAGGGAGAAATTATAAGAAATAATAGTCACTGACCTACAGATTCCACAATCATCACAATGGAATTGTTGTTTGTCTGTCTGCAATGGATATGCATGTACATAAAGAAAATGGAAGAGTTCAAAATTGTTTTTTCGAAGGAAACTTGAACAAGCTATAATTTAAATAAAGATTAAATAGATGTGAAGTAGTATTAGGTCAATTACATCATCATCGTAAAACTTGCACACGGCACAGAAATATTCTCCCATGTTCACGCCGCAATTTGTGCAAGTGCGAGCAACCTGGTAACAATAAGCAGAAGTACAAACGGAAATGTTGAGCTACAGACTAGATTTACAGAACAAGCAGTACCACATTCAGCTCAAGAAACACATACCGGCTGCTCTGTGTCACAAACAGAACAAATAACCTACAACAAACATTTGATTGTATGCACCTTAGTCATCACTTACAAAGGAAGAGGAAAAAATTAGGATTTGCACGAGACTAATAAAGAAAACAAAATAGATCCAAACATACTTGCTTCACATCAGACCGGACCAGATCGTGTATCTCAGAGGGAATGCTAAATATGCCCTAATAATAAACGAAGGTCAACCCCAGAAATCGCACATCAACATAAACATGTACACAAAGAAAGTCAGTCAAGTACAATGAACATAAATAAAAGAGCTTAGAATAAATTAAATAGGTTGCTCACCAATGCTTCAAGTTCAATTATTAATATAATCTATGAAAGCAGATCAAACAAAAACCTACATGTAGATGCAAAGCAAAGAGATGAGAAAAGAAGAAAAGCAAAAACCATACAGTGGCTTCATTGTGACAATGCCTACAATCAAAGATTTCATTGCAACAGGGATCTCGAATTTTGCATCTTCTCCTGTAATGCTTACATCTGCATAACAGATTAATCCCACTGTCAAATTCTAAATAAATACCATCACATAATGCATACAAGACCACAGATCCATGCATCACTGAAATGAAAAAGATGTTTAGGATTATTTCATTTCCTACAATCTTTTGTTAAAATCTTTTAAAGAACAAGGCATCGCTTGGTTTCCTGATAATTGATCATATTTCTGAACTCAAGATTTGCACAGGCCTAATCAAGTCATAGACTAACTGCACAACTACCCAGTTAAACGATTATTAACTAAATATATGGAAACTCATCAAACACGCTGTTACATCGTCATATAACTAGAAAACATCATAAACATTTAAGACCAATGACACAACTAAAAATCTTAAATAAGTACAATTCATCTCAAATCAGAATAGACATAATTTTTTTAGTAAAAATATAATAGAGGATACAGATAAACCCAAAATTCACATTGAAACTAGCTCGTGACCTTTACTCTGTCATGACATATAGACCCACTGACACGTTTCTAACAGTGTATCAAGTACTTCGGCCCAAGTATATCAGTGTTCGTCACTAGATAATGTAATTTTAGTCTATAATTTTACAAAAGGTTGTAGAGGAAAATATTAAAAATTTAAAAGAGTTCAACGCTCAATCAATTTCATGACTTATTGTTATTCAAGTCCAATTTCTCCCAGTAATCAACTGATTAGCTACTACAACCTGCAAGTCCAACTCGATCAAACACTACAATTCATAACTAGTCAACTTCATAAATCAAACCTAGTCAGTGTCTCCAACTAATCGACAACAAATGTTTTACGGATTGCCTACAAGGCTACAACTAGCTGCAAGTCCAACTCAGTCAAACATTCCAAGGAAATCAAAAGGTTTACTTCTAATCAAAGTCTAACCCTGCCAGGTACACGCAAATATACCATAAATTGGGGACTAGAGTCTGTTGGAGTAACTAACTCTGCCAGCTAAGCAACAGCTCAGCACGAGTTAGTTACTTCCATTCTCTCCACATTGCTCCACATTGCTGTCATATAAATAGATTTCTAGATTTAGTTTGTTACTTACTTAGCTTACTTGTTAAGAAAACAATATACAGATACACAATGAGAGATGCTCTCAAGCTTGTAAATATGCATTACTTTGTATGATTCTGCAAGTTTATTAGATATACAATTCGTGTGATTTGTTCATTGTTCTTCACATTTCATACCTAAAACTACAAAATCAACAGAGTCGCGGAGTAGAGTCTTGGATATCATGAAAACAAACATTGGCAAGAAAATTTTAAAATCAGTTTCCAAAGTACAAAGTACAAGCTATAATTGGAAGGTGGGTTTTCTAAATCATTAGCCTAACCATTATGTTCTAGATTCAACTATACAAATGTAATTTTTCATAAAAAAAAAACCCACTAAGTATAATCTCAAAACAAGCATTGTTCATTCATACATAATTCAGAAAATGAATTCCCTAATTCTTTCATACATAACACCCCATAGAAGCACATAATCTCAAAACAAGCATTTATAAAATTTATATACATTCAGTTAGCTTCTACCATTTCAAGAATCAATCCAAGCACAAAATTCATGTCCAAAACTATGTACACATAGACATTTATAAATTGAAAATATATAATTAACCAAAAATTTAAAACAAGACCAGAGTAAACACGTAAGTTAAAGAAAACACCACACTATAACAGAGTGTAAAAAAATAAAAACAAAATCACCGGAGTTGAGATGTGGTGTCCCCGGAATAATGCTAGTAATTTGTCAAAATCACCAATTAATATATTCAAAGAACTGAAATCAAACAACAAAAATAAATTTGAAACACACATACAAATTAAAGCTCGATTCGTGTTATAGGGCTCGATTAGAACTTGTATAGGCTTCGAGAGTATCGATTTCTAGAGAATCGAAAATCAATTTCTCAAATTAGGGTTGCGTGAAATGCTTGCTCGATTTAGGGCTTCTGTGCTAGTAGCTCGAATTAGGGCAGTGAATGTGAATGTGTGCGTGATTGAGACTTGAGAGAGACGGTAGAAAGAGTAGTAGTGACAGACTAGAGAGAGACAAATGGAAGAGAAAGGGGTGAGAGAAAAGGGGTACTGAAAGAGTGAACAGGTGAGGGAGAAGGAGAAGGGGGAATACAGTAAAACCTCTATAAATTAATATAGTCGGGACGGAGAATTTTATTAATTTAGAGGGGTAGATTAATTTATAGAGGATTTTTAACATTAAAGAAAATTAATTTTTAGTTATAAATATTTTAAATAGAAAATTTTACAATTTTTATTTTATACTTAATTCAATTAATTTAATATACATTGTTTTACAAATTCAATGTATATTAGCAAGATTCAAACTAAAGATTCATGTATATTTAGATGATATCAAAGATAAAAGAACATTTTTGAAATCTTTTGCATGTAAAGAAGCAATCAAGATATCAAAAACATTGATTAATAACTCTTCTTACTTTACGAAAACACTACATTGGAACTTTTGGATCTAACAAAGTGTTAGTAGTATTTTTGTTATTCGTTCGCAGGAAAGGACTGAATGTAATATCAAGTTCAGGTATATTATCTCTCACAATTCAGAAGTGTATAAGAATGTTTGGTTTGTTTATAAACTAAATTAAACTAATTATCAATCGAAAATAAAATATATGAGGAAAACAATCCAAGAACTGGGGTTCTTCACTTGGTTTCAATGCACATTCAATATCTATGTGACATCTACGTTCTTTACTCTGCTAAAAACAATTCTTCTATTCTTCTAAGATTGTAATGTTCTCTTCCAAGATACAATATAGTGTCTACAACTAAACCTTAATTTTCACCTCCGTGATACAATCAAAGTACAATCATAAACTATTACGCACCAAGAATTATAAGTCTCACAACTCTCCTATTAATCTTCTAATCAAATATTCGAGTTATATCTGTTAAATCGTGTACTAAAATTGCAACTCCTCTTCCAAGTTATTACAATTCCTAAAATCCAATCAAAGGTTCATGACTCCTCTAATTGTGTTAAGCTCTCAATAACAAATCAGCAAAGCAAGAAAACCACAGATAATTAAACACACATGAATACCAAGGAATACTACCCAATCCTCAGATTAGAGAATTAGTTACACACGATTAAATTAACAAAACAAGAATTAATAAAAGAAATCATAATTAGAAGAATATAGAAAAGAAACCTTTTAACTTCAATCTTCAAAGAAAATAATGGTTCTCCAGAAAAAATCCTAAAAGATGCGTACAAATTGTATTTCTCTAACAATGAACCTCGTTTTTCCCATCCCTAGATGTGTTTATATAGATACTCCTAATCTTGCCCAACAAGCAAATTACCTTCTATTACAATTAGAATTTAAAGAAGGTACCAAAACTGCCCAGAATACAATTAGAATTAGAAAAAGGGCAAAACAGTAAATTTATGGCCTTCTTTTATAAGAAAACGTGCGCGACTTTAATCATCACATTCCTTGCACGTGCTTTCTATCCCAGGTTGTAGAAAATCTCTCGAGCTTCGTGTGGGCAGTAAGATCGCTAAAAACGGACTTCTAGAACTCCAGATATGGCCAAAACAGTATAAGCTGCGTAGCCTTCCCGGAAAATCCGAATTTTAATCAAATAAATCTCCAAAAACAATAGAAGCATCAACTTTAATCAACATTCTCGTAAATTTGCACAACTAAGCAAAACACATCAAAACTACAACATCTTGAGTCCAAAACAATCAATTTAAGCCGAACTGAGGCATTCCAAGTGGATATAAAATCCACTTATCAAACCCCCAAACTTAAACTGATGCTTGTCCTCAAGCATAAACAATTACAACTAACTAACTAGTACCACTTCCGTAGGTGATCACGGTTGCATTTGGCATATGCAACAAGCCCTTTAAACCCCTAGGCAGCCCCAGTGGACGAGTAAGGTCTCGTGAGGGCCTATAGCGAATGTACCCACAAAATCCAATGCAATGCAATGCATGAATGCAACTAATATGAAAATGCAACTAATATTCTACCATGCCTTCAAATCCTCTCATGCCATATCAACTTCAAAATCAAAGTAAATACGCAATGTCTTGGTGTCGAAAGTGCAAGCATTCACATAGTCTACTCAATGAAAATGCATAAGTTCTCACAAGTCCATGTCAAGTGTAAGAATAAGTTAGTAACCATGCTAAGCCTACAAGAGTACATCTTTAAGACAAAACTCGGGATCTCATACGCCAAAACAAGCAAACACTCACAATCCTCTCATAAAAGAATATTCACTCAAGAACAAGGGTAAGTGTATCACTCAATTCCAACGAAATCATAAACACAACTTGACACTCGCAATCAATCTCACTCTCAACACAACATACATCACTGATGACAATCAAAAGGTCTTTATTCGGGTTGTAGCGTGGGCTAGGGACCAGGTATGTCAAGTAAAGCTAAAACAGGTTAAATGTCAAAAGCTAGTGCCCAACAATAATCATTATTCAATTCCCTTTCTATTAAAACAAATACTTCCCCACACTTGGATTTTTCAATAACCCTTACATAATAACTTGACTAGTCGAATGAAGAAGGATCATACAAACATAAGAATGCTCTCAAATTTATTTATTTTTTTCTTTTTTTTTCTTTTTTTTTTCTTTTGAGAGCTAAGGAATAAGCACAATGATCCATAGATATTTTTATGAATTTCGACTAACAAGCATCAACCAAAATCAATATTCCCCAATGGTATGATCATCAATAACCCCCCTTTTATGAACACCTTATTACTCCATTAAGCACAATACTAGCCTTTGACAATTTAGGTTCAAATTCAATGTAAGGCCAATAGAATAAAAAGGATAATGGCAAGTAATGTGGTGTGTCACCGAAAGAATAGAATTAAGCTCAATGGGTTAACTAATTGATCATGTTTAAAAGGTGTGGAAATATGGGAAATACGAGGTTAAACCTAAGTGCCTTTATCATCTCATCATCAAGTAATATCATGCATTTCAAGAAAGATCTCAAGTAAGTGCTAGCAATGTAAACAACATGTGGACACTCAAGCAAACGAAAAATCATGCAAAAGATATGCATATAGGCTCAAAACTCACTTGGTGTGACAAAACATAATCAATCGTAGGTAACAAGACTCTCTAACGCATCTACTTGTACTCAAAGCATGAAAACTAAATCAACTTGCACATATTCATGTCCTTCTAATTACTCACAACATTCAATGAGTCTACTAGCTTCAACTTACTAATGTATGTGTGTGCACAAGAACAAAGCATATCACTTCTCAATCAAAAGTGTCAACAACACAAAATTCCTATCAAGCATGGGTGCAAATGCAACTAATATGAACTCACATGATATACGAACATAAAAACAAAATGTCCTATATGAAACAAACGTAGATATCACGAACATAATTGCATAATTTACTAATACTAATATGCAAGGCATGAAATCCTACATGAACAAATAATACAACAACATCTACTAATCCCTCAAACCACCCCCAAACTTAAAATATTCAATGGCCGCATTGAATGGAAGTAAATACGAGGGATAGCAGAAAATATACCTACTCGTCCTCATCCTCGGATGAATCAGTATCTGGCGGTGGATAAGGTGTACGAGCTCCATAAACGGGCCATCGAGCCTAAATACCCGCATCTCTCAAAGCTGTAGCCATATCCTCGGCATACTCCCGGTTACTTGCATGAATAGCATCCATACGCCTATACAACCGTCTAAAGTGAGCATCCAAAACCCTTGGTACTGTAGAAACCCGTGGCGGAGCGCCCGCTCCCTGACCACTAGCATCAGCACCAACATCATAACCAAGCCCCCTCGGATGTGGGACCCCTCCTTTCCAATCCGGCATTCGTTTAATAGACACGTCAACAATGGAAGCCATAGGCGACTGCAAATCCTCATCCTCACCCCATGTCACACCACTAACCTTACACAAACCAGCTATAACAGAAGCATGTGGCATTGGTGACTGTGCACTAGACTTCAAAAACCTGAGGATATTCTGATAAACAATATAGCCGACGTCAATGTACTTCCCCTTTAGAATGCCCCACAGAATAATTGCTCTGTCAGCTGTTACGTCGCCAGTATGTGAAGTAGGCATATATTAGCACAAAGAAATAGATACCATGCTCGTGCAAACTTATTCATCGCAGAAGACGGAAAAGTAAGGGGCTCACGAGTACCCAACTTATACTTCCAAACTGTACCGGGAACACATAACTCAAGAACAATTGCCTCCATATCTACATCCGCACTAGTCTTCAATGCCCAATCTTCATTCCCCACTAGCTTAGGTGGTTGTCCTAAAATTGGACGAATAGCATCTTATCTGTAATCCACCTGTTTACCACGAACCACACACACCCCATCCGACTCACCTTTAGCATTCGCGTAAAATTCCCTAACAACATTCAACGGAACCGGAGCAGGTGCCTTACAAATCTCTCCCCAACGTAACTCACTAATCACATCAACCAATCCATAATGACGAGTTGGCAAAAATCCCCTTTCTTTCGCCACTGATCTTGACAATAATTTATTATACTCAACCTCCGCATCCGGAGAAGAAAATCTCTCCACCCTAATAGAACCATCCCTCATTCGCTTAGGCGCCATAATAACCAAAATCTCACTAAAAAATAACACCACCAACAACCACTAAGAAATATTCCACCAAAAAAAAACACCAAGCAATATCACACCAAAAATACCCAATTAACAAGACTAATAAAAACCCCCAAACTTGAATTTTTAGAGATGTAGAGATGAAGAGAATGAATTGGGTGTATATGTATGGGTATATATAGATAATGGAGGGATAGGATGAATATAAATTTTAATGTGTATAGGAGAAATTTTGGTGGGTAAGAATTTGATATGTGATAGAAATAGGATTTAAAAATTTAGGGAAAAAAAAAATTTGAATTGAGATAGGTTTTGAGATTTAAATAGGAGATGGAGGGATATTTGTTTTTGGAATTGAAATAGGAAAAGAATTGGGTTTAGGGTAGTGTATAAAAAGAATTGGGGTGAAAGAATTTTTTTTTATATGGTCGCGTACAGCTCCAATCTGCATAAGAAAAGCAGTTGAAAAAAATTTCTGCAGCATAATCCTTCACGCAAGCCACGCGCGTGGAAGGCAGACTGCTCAAAGGGCACACACGCATGCGCAGGATGCGCATCAGGCGCGCAGACAGCGTAGTGGCCAGTAACGCAGGCGCAGCCTGCGTTTTAGAGGGGCAGATAGCGGGAATTGCAGAAACGCAGGCGCAGCCTGCGTTTTAGAGGGGTAGACAGCTTTTTTTTTTTTACACTAATGCGTGGGTTGCCTCCCACGAAGCGCTTCTTTAACGTCATTAGCTTGACGCCGATTCTCAACTGATGATGGGGTCTTGGAAGTGAAGAATGCTCATTCCTCGCTCCACTGTTTCTCCAAGCAGGTATGGCTTAAGTCTCTGCCCGTTCACCTTGAATACATCTGACCCTTCTCTAGTAATCTCACAAACCCCATTAGGATAGACCTTCACAATCTCAAAAGGTCCGGACCATCGCGATCTGAGCTTTCCGGGAAATAGACAGAGTCTTGAATTAAATAATAGAACATGTTGCCCAACCTCAAATTCCTTCTTCTGAATATGCTTGTCATGCCACAATTTAGTCTTCTCCTTGTAAATACTAGCATTTTCATAAGATTGGAGCCTAATCTCCTCAAGCTCTCCAAGTTGAAGCAAACGCTTCTCTCCCGCGGATTTTAGATCCAAATTCAAATTTCTTGTCGCCCAAAACGCCTTATGCTGAAGTTCCACCGGCAAATGACATGGCTTCCCAAAAACCAACCTATATGGAGACATTCGAATATGTGTTTTAAATGCCGTCCTATATGCCCAAAGAGCATCATCAAGCTTTGTTGACCAATCCTTTCTCGAACTTGCCACTGTCTTATCCAAAATTGACTTCAGCTCACGATTCGAAATCTCAACTTGTCCACTTGTTTGCAGATGATAAGGAGTTGCCACCTTTTGTGTCACACCATACTTTTTCAAGAGACCAGCCACCTGTTTATTGCAAAAGTGCGAACCTCCATCATTGATAATAGCCCTTGGCACTCCAAATCTAGTGAACACATTTTTCTTTAGGAACTTCTTCACCACTCTAGCATCATTAGTAGAAGATGCAATAGCTTCAACCCATTTAGAGACATAATCAACTCCCACCAAAATATACTGGTTCCCATAAGACGATGGAAATGGACCCTTGAAGTCCATCCCCCACACATAAAAAATCTCCACCTCAAGAATAGATTGTAAAGGCATCTCGTTCCTCCTCGAAATATTCCCAACTCATTGACATCTATCACATTTAGCCACAAAGTCTCTAGCATCCTGATGCATGGTTGGCCAATAGAATCCCGACTGCAAAATCTTAGCAACTATTTTCATGCTACTGTTATGACCTCCACACTCTAGAGAATGACAATACCTGAAAATATGAGGAACTTCATCATGAGGTACACATCTACGAAACATTCCATCAGCACATTCTTTGTAAAGTAGTGGTTCCTCCCAATAGTAATGCTTCACATCATAAAAGAACTTCTTCTTATGGTTATAAGAAAGATTATCAGGCACAACTCTGCCCACAATGTAGTTCACAAAATCTGCATACCATGGTGTAGACAGCGACACAACTAGAAGTTGCTCCTCCGGAAATTTATCATTAATAGGTATTTCACCTCCTACTTCTCCATCTCCTTGGTCCAACCTAGATAAATGATCAGCTACTAAGTTCTCGCACCCCTTCTTATCTCGAATCTCAAGATCAAATTCCTAAAGTAAAAGAATCTAACGAACTAGACGAGGTTTGGCATCCTTCTTTGTCATCAAGAAACGAATTGCAGCATGATCCGAATAGACAATCACCTTAGACCCAACAAGATAGGATCTAAATTTATCCAGTGCAAATACCACTGCAAGAAGCTCTTTTTCTGTAGTGGAATAATTGATTTATGCATTATCAAGAGTCTTGCTTGCGTAAGCAATCATGTGCATCCGATTATCCTTCTTCTGCCCAAGAACAACACCCACAGCATAGTCACTAGCATCACACATGAGCTCAAATGGCAAGCTCCAATCGAGAGATGTAACTATGGGTGCAGAAGTAAGTTCCTTCTTCAACCTGTTAAAAGCATCAAGACAACTTTCATCAAAGTCAAAAACACAATCCTTTTCGAGAAGATTGCAGAGTGGCTGAGCTAACTTGGAGAAATCCTTGATGAACCGTCGATAAAAGCCAGCATGCCCAAGAAAGCTCTGAATACCTTTCACAGATAAAGGTGGTGGCAATTTTTCAATAACTTCAATTTTTGCTCTATCGACCTCAATGCCTTTACTAGAGATTTTATGCCCAAGCACAATGCCCTCCTTCACCATGAAGTGACACTTTTCCCAGTTAAGAACAAGATTCATTTCAGTACATCTCTGCAACACCTTTGATAAACTGGCTAGACATGATTCAAAGGAAGAACCATAAACCGTGAAGTCATCCATAAAGACCTCCATGTCTCGCCCTATAAAATCTGAGAAAATGTGGTTCATGAGCCGTTGAAACGTCGAAGGACCATTACACAAACCAAAAGGAAGCCTCCGATAAGCAAAAGTGCCATAAGGACAAGTAAAGGTGGTCTTTTCTTGATCTTCGGGTGCAATAGGAATCTGAAAGTAGCCCGAAAATCCATCCAGAAAATTGTAATATTCATTTCCCGCCAACCTTTCGAGCATTTGATCAATGAATGGGAGGGGAAAGTGATCTTTGCGAGTAGCATTATTCAACTTCCTATAATCAATGCAAACTCTCCAACCTGTTACTGTTCTCGTAGGAATCAACTCATTCTTCTCATTGTGCACAACAGTCATCCCACCTTTCTTTGGAACAACATGAATAGGACTAACCCATTTACTGTGTGGAACTGAATATATGATACCAGCATCAAGTAACTTAGTGATTTCTGTCTTCACCACCTCTTGCAAATTCGGATTCAGTCTTTTCTGTCCCTCAATCACAGGCTTATGATCATCTTCTAAGGCAATTCTATGCATGCAAAGAGCAGGGCTAATTCCCTTGATATCTTGAATTGTTCAACCAATAGCTGATTTATGTTAGGAATATGTTGTAGTTGATGATAACTTCACATTCAAGCAAAATTGTATAAGTATTGTAACTGTCAACGGATTGAGGATTTATAACTCTATCCGTTGACAGGTAGCTCATCAACGGATGAGGTTTAGTAGCATGTTGCAATGTCACCATTTATCAGTTGATAGTGTTCTGATTCTTGAGTCATGTTGACCATCAATGGATAGGCAGAATAGAATAACTAATTGTAAATATTCTATGTTATAGAATTCTGTCTAAGTGAAAGGAGCATCAACGGATGAAGACATCATAGTATCAACGGATAAAGCAAAGCAACCATCAACGGAAAAGACTGTATAGCATCAACGGATACAGTCCAGTTAGTCATCAACTGATGCAACCTACAATCAACGGATACTACATTGGATCCTAGCTGGTAATTAGCAGTTAATTGTGGCAAGTTGTCTGACAGAACACATGGGTTGACAAAAGGTGCATAAAGCGGCGTGGTAGCCATAATTTGGTTAAAGAGAAGAAAAGATTCAGCTTCTTTATAGTGGAGCAGCAAGTCAAGTTGGAATAGTTTATTGAAACCATAATTCAGCTAGTACTTGTAAACTTGGATATATAACCAAGTGTAGCAACTCTTTGGTAGATAAGAAAAACTGTTTAGAAAAGATATATGTGCTTAGGTTTTTCTTCACTGTTCTTTGAAGCAAAGAGTTGTAAAACAGAAGCTGTGTACATTTTGTATCACAGAGATTTCTTCGAAATAATGCAGTAGGTGGTATATTTAACCACTTGATTTTTTACATGTTTGTGTATGTTTTTCATATAGCAATTGTCTCAGCAAAAATCTCTATATAAATTTCTGTGGTTCTTATCAGAATTTATAAATATCAAGAATTGTATTCAACCCCCCCTTCTACAATTATACAAGTGTGTAATCTGGGAATAACTATTGGTATCAAAGCTAGCTTCTAATATATCTGAAGTTTAAAGATCAACATACTTCCAGCATGTCTAAGAAGGATTATGGAGTAAAGATACCAGTTCTTGATAGAGAGAATTACTTTCACTGGAAAGTAAAAATGCATCTACATCTCATGTCCATTGATGAAGGTTTTGTAGAATGCATTGAGAAGGGTCCTCACATTCCAATGAAGACTGCATCAAGAGTTGGAGTTGCTGCTGATGCACCTGATGTTCGAGTCCCCAAACCTGCCGCTGAATGGAGCATTGAAGATGTAGCAGAGGTTCACAAAGACAAAAAGACCATGAATATTTTGTTCAATGGTCTAGAAACTGATATGATTGACAATGTTATTAAATGTACTACCTCCAAGGAAGTATGGGACATTGTTCAAACTATTTGTGAAGGAACCGAACAGGTAAGGGAGAACAAGATGCAACTACTAATCCAACAGTATGAGCACTTCCATTTCACAAATGGAGAAACACTGAATAGCACATTTAGTAGATTTCAAAAGCTACTAAATGGCTTAAAACTGTATGGTAGAATCTATCAAGTGAAGGATTCTAATCTCAAATTTCTGAGATCACTGCCCAAAGAATGGAAGCCAATGACTGTTTCCTTGAGAAACACTCAAGAGTACAAGACATTTACTCTTGAAAGGCTCTATGGAACTTTAAAGACATATGAACTAGAAATGGAGCAGGATGAAGAAATTGAGAAAGCCCAAAAGAAAAGTGGGTCAGTTGCACTTGTTGCCAGTGTAGATCAGAAGGAAGAGAAGATGATAGAAGCTGCTCGTTCCACATCAAACAGGGAGGTTTGTGAAGGTGGAGCAGAATCAAGTAAGAACAAGGAGAAGGTGACTGAAGAATTGAATACCCTTCAGCAAGATGAATTAGATGAGATAGATGAGCATTTGGCATTTCTATCTAGAAGATTCTCTAAGCTGAAATTCAAGAGACACTCTGGGATGACCAAACCATTTAACAAGGACTATTCCACGAATAACTTTGTGGATAAATCCAAAATTAAATGTTACAATTGTGGAATTGCTGGTCACATGATAAGTGAATGCAAGAAGCCTAGGTTTGAGGGCAAGGGAAAGCCAACTAAAGCAGTTGACTATAAAAAGAGATATTTTGATCTCCTCAGACAGAAGGGAAAGGCATTCATGTCCCAAGAGTATGATTGGGCTGCTGATGGTAATCATTCTGATGATGACACTGAATATGTCAACCTTGCATTAATGGCTGATTCTGGAGAGCAGGAAGCAAGTTCTGCTAGCAATCAGGTAACTACTACTAATCTCTCTGAGCTCACCAAAGATGAATGCTCTAGTGTTATAGATGAAATGTCTAATGAGATCTATCACTTGAGTGTTACTCTTAAATCACTTACTAAAGAAAACAATAGAATTAAAGAGACCAATCTTGTTTTAAGTGATAGGAATGCTGCTCTAGAAATTCAATTTCTAGAATTTCAGAAAATGAGAGTTGATTGCAAAGATGCTAATAATGAACTTGAAGCTGTGTTAAAAAGAGAGATTCTTTTAAGAGACCATCTTGAAAAAGAACAAGGATTAATTGCTAAATTTCAAAGTTGTAGGAACATATCACAAAACATAGTAGAGGTCCAGGGAATAGAATCATTTGTGAAGAAATCCTGGAATAAGAAGAAGAAGGAGCTAGAACCTTGTTTTGAGGATCTAGAGACAATTTGTGAATCAACTGATAGTGACCATTCGTTGACAGTTGAAACACCAATGGATGAAAGTTATCCGTTGACTAACAAAAAGTCTGTTAGTAAGAAGGAACTCAAGAAGCTGGATAGTAAGTATGGTCCAGTTGCCAAGAATTTTGTTTCTGGTGAGTGTAGCCAAGTCAAATCTAGTGATAAGGCTAATGCAGGAAATTCACACAACATAAAGGGTGTTGGTAAATCAGAGATAGATATTGAGGGTAAAAAGAAAAAGAACAGAAATGGGAAGATAGGCATCAACAAGAAAAACAATTACTCTCCTGATAAGTTTACCCCTAGGAAAACTTGTGGTAATTGTAATAGTGTCAATCACCTCTCTTCCAATTGTAAGTCTGTTAATAAGGCTTCTGTTCATGTACCTCAAACTATGCCATGGATGCCTGCAATGCCTGTTATGCCTAATTTGTATCAAAATGCTCATTTTTCAAATCCATATATGAACATGCCATGTGTGTCTAATCCTTATTTTCAATCTGTGAATATGCCACAAATGTCATGGAACATTCCAAGCATGAATAATATGTATGCTAATCCACAAACACATGCATCAAATATTTATGCAAATGAGCATCCATCAAATTCTACCACTCAAGCATCTACATCCAAGATGAAGAATGCCAAGAGTGAAAAGACAAAGGCTAACAAGTAAGGACCCAAGGAAACTTGGGTACCAAAATCAACTTGATTTGGTTTGGGATGTGTGTAGGGAAATAGGAGGAATCTATGGTACTTAGACAGTGGATGCTCTAGGCACATGACAGGAGATTCAACCCTGCTCACAAAGTTCAAGGAAGTAGCTGGCCCTAGAATTACCTTTGGAGATGACAGCAAGGGATATACTAAGGGATATGGCTTGATTTCAAAAGATAATGTCATCATTGAACAAGTGGCCTTAGTTGAAGGTTTGAATCACAATTTGCTGAGTATCAGTCAAATCTTTGACAAGGACTATGAAGTAAGGTTCATAAAAGAAGCCTGTGTTGTTTCTCCCAAGAAAGACAACAATGTGGTATTGATAGGCTTTAGAAAAGGAAATGTTTACATAGTTAACTTCAACTCAGTATGCTCAGAATCCACTACTTGTCTCTTTAGCAAGGCAAGTAAGGATGAGAGTTGGCTATGGCATAAAAAGCTGTCACATTTAAATTTCAAAGTTATGAATGACTTGGTAAGAAAGGATCTTGCTAGAGGAATCCCTCAACTGGAGTTCATCAAAGATGGATTGTGTGATGCATGCCAATTAGGGAAACAAAATAAATCATCTTTCAAAAGCAAAACGGAGTCATCCATTGTTCAGCCACTTCAATTGCTGCATATGGACTTATTTGGTCCAGTAAATGTCATGTCCATCTCAAATAAGAAATATTGTCTGGTGATTGTGGATGATTTTTCTAAATTTACATGGACATTCTTTTTGCACTCCAAAGACTGTGCAAGTGAAAACATCATCAATCATGTCAGACTAGTAAACAATGGTTCTGAGTTCAAAGTACAAAGAATCAGAAGTGACAATGGCACTGAATTCAAAAATTCCATAATGAAGAATTTCTGTGAAGAGAATGGAATTGTTCATGAGTTTTCTGCTGCTAGAACACCTCAACAAAATGGGGTTGTTGAAAGGAAAAACAGGACTCTCATTGAAGCAGCTAGAACAATGTTAAATGAATCAAGGTTACCAACATATTTCTGGGCTGAAGCTGTCAACACTGCATGCTTCACTCAGAATATTTCATTGGTCAATCAAACTAGAGGATTGACTCCTTACCAGTTATTAACCAGCAAGAAGCCAACTTTAGCTTTTCTCCATGTCTTTGGATGTAAGTGTTTTGTACTAAGAAATCAAGGAAATAACTTAGGCAAATTTGAAGCAAAGGCAGATGAAGCTATATTTGTTGGATATGCAGCAGGGAAAGCCTATAAAGTCTACAATCTAAGAACCAATATTGTTATGGAATCTGTACATGTTGTGTTTGATGATCAAAAGATTTTAGGTCTAAATGATGAAGGCTTCCATGAAAAGTTGGAATTTGAGAATGAGGAGGAAGGAAGAATGTATTATGATGATGATGAGGAAGATGAAGACTATGACCATGAAAATCCACCAAAAGTTGTATGTCCAACTAGAAGTGATGCTCACACTGGAAATGAAGCATCCGTTGACAGTCATATTGAAGCTCCTGATGCATCCGTTGATAGGCATTCAAAAGCATCCGTCGACAGGCAAAATGAATCATCCGTTGATAGATAAAGAGATGCATCAATTGACAGTCATTTTCAAAACTCTGCAAGGACAACAAACTCAGGGGGAGTTTCTCAAAGTCAACACTCAATGACTAATCAACAAAGTCATGCTCATGATAATGAAGCAACCTCATCAAAATCAAACCTTCCACCTGCAAGAAAATGGACTAGGAGTCACCCATTTGAGTTAATCATTGGTGATTCAAATTCAAGAGTCCAAACTAGAAGAGCCACTCAAGAAGAATGTTTATACAGTAGTTTCCTGTCTCAAGAGGAACCTAAGAGAGTGGAAGATGCTCTTCTAGATCCAGATTGGGTATTAGCAATGCAAGAAGAGCTAAACCAATTTGAGAGGAATAAAGTATGGAAGCTTGTGCCCAAACCTAATGATAGAAGTATCATAGGTACTAAATGGGTTCTCAAGAATAAGATAGATGAAAATGGCATAATTGTGAGAAATAAAGCTAGATTACTGGCAAAAGGCTACTGTCAAGAAGAAGGAATAGATTTTGATGAAACTTTTGCTCCAGTGGCAAGACTTGAGGCAATTAGAATCTTCCTAGCCTTTGCAGCACATGCCAATTTCAAGGTCTATCAGATGGACGTCAAGAGTGCCTTTTTAAATGGAGAACTGGAAGAAGAGGTCTATGTCCATCAACCTCCTGGCTTTGTAGATCCAGAATTTCCAGAATATGTATATTTTCTCATGAAAGCACTTTATGGTTTGAAGCAAGCACCAAGGGCCTGGTATGACACTTTATCTCAATTTCTTTTGGAGAATCACTTCACTAGAGGTATAGTAGATAAAACATTATTTCATAGAAATGTCAATGGCTCCTCTTTACTTGTTCAAATCTATGTAGATGATATTATCTTTGGATCTACAGATGATAAGCTTTGCAAAAAGTTTGCCAAACTTATGCAAAGTAGGTATGAGATGAGCATGATGGGTGAACTAACTTACTTTCTTGGTCTACAAGTAAAGCAAGTTAATGAGGGTATTTTCATAAGTCAAACAAAATACATTTATGATCTTTTAAAGAAATTTGACTTAATGGATTGTACTTCTGCAAAAACATCCATGGCCACTGCAACTAAGCTTGAGTTGAATACTAAGGAAAAATGTGTGGACATCTCAAGCTATAGAGGCATGGTAGGCTCACTTCTATACCTAACAGCCAGTAGACCAGATATAATGTTCTCTACTTGTCTTTGTGCTAGATTTCAAGCTAATCCTAGAGAATCTCACTTGATTGCTATAAAGAGAATTTTTAGATATCTCAAGGGAACACCAAACCTTGGCATTTGGTACCCTAGAGATACTGGTTTTGATCTAATTGGCTATTCAGATGCAGATTATGCAGGTTGCAGAATTGATAGGAAAAGTACTACAGGTTCCTGTCAATTTCTGGGAAACAAGCTTGTTTCATGGTTCAGTAAAAAGCAGAACTCAGTTTCTACATCTACTGCTGAAGCTGAGTATATTGCAGCTGGAAGTTGTTGTGCACAGATTCTATGGATGAGAAATCAGCTCTTTGACTATGGTTTAAAAGTTGATAAAATACCAATTTTCTGTGACAATACTAGTGCTATTGCCATCACTGAGAATCCAGTGCAACATTCAAGAACCAAGCACATTGACATCAAATACCACTTCATTAGAGAGAATGTAATGAATGGTACTATGGAAATGCATTTTGTGCCAACTGAAAAGCAGATTGCAGATATCTTCACAAAACCCCTTGATGAATCATCATTCACAAGATTGGTAGGTGAACTAGGTATGCTCAACTTCTCAATATCCTAGAAATATTTGCATAAGACACTGCATTGCAGCTGGTGAGTAGTTATGGTTTTTCTAAAAATGTATATCTATCAGAAAAATTGTCAAAATTTGATTAAGGCAAAATTACACTTTCAACGGATGTTCTTTATCCATTGTCAGCATAACTCATGACCAGATTCTTAGGGTCAACGGATAACAGTTTATCAACGGATAAACTGTACTTCAACTGTTTATTTATTATCCGTTGATACCTTTTTACTTTTTGAGTAAATCTTATCCATTGATAAATTTACTGACCTTTTATTTCTAGCCGTTGATACATGCATACACCCCAGTATGTATAATCATGGCTATTTTTCCGCCTAATTCATTTAATCGTGACAGTTACTTTTGCCCAATAGAATAATTACTCTTAATTATTTTATGATTAAATTCTGAGAAGTATAAAAGCTGTTTAATCTCTTTACAGTTCACTTCACCTACTCACGAAATTTCTTAAGCAAAAACTTTCATCTTCTTCTTCACAAAGCTCTCTGCAACTTAATCGATCTACTTCAATGGCACCTATTGTTAAGATGATGTCCTCAACTGGATTCACTTATGAGAAGAACAACTTTGCTACCCTTGTGGATACTGCTAGTTCTCCTGAAGCGTATCACACAATGATGAAGTTTGTGAAGAACTGTAAGCTGTCCTATGCTATGACTACCACCACACCCCTCATCCATGAAGTAATTGAGGAAGTGTGGACATCAGCGGAGTTCGACAATACTGATGGTACAATATCTTTTTCTCTTAAGGGTAAAAAT
The DNA here is from genome assembly GCA_036435485.1 of Saposhnikovia divaricata. Classification (NCBI taxonomy): domain Eukaryota; kingdom Viridiplantae; phylum Streptophyta; class Magnoliopsida; order Apiales; family Apiaceae; genus Saposhnikovia; species Saposhnikovia divaricata. The sequence continues at coordinate 232,183,667 of CM071594.1, forward strand.
TATGTAGCTAATTCTGATGTAATTACTGCATGCTTTAAACTGCCTGAGAATAACTGTCTTACTGAACCCTCTGATGCTGAAATTGTTGCCATGCTAAAATCAATTAACTATGCACTTAGTACTGATAATTTAGGCAAAATTGTTAGGAAGGGTATGGTTAAAGAATGGAGCTATCTCTGTGATGCCTTCATTAAAACATTTTCTGGTAAAATTAGTAATTTTGATGCTGTTACTAAATCAATGCTAGTTATGCTTTGTATGCTTCTCACTGATAAGTATTACAATTTTAGCACACTAGTCATGTTTGAAATAGCAGCTAAGTTAGGCAAGAAAGAAACTAGGGGCAAGAATATCTATTTTGCTAGATTTTTGATGCTCCTAGCCCTGCATATGTCTGAGAATGAGCTATCCCTCTCTAACCCGGATAGCAAGTTCAATTGTTTTGTACAGGAGAAGAAGGTCCTTAGTGACTTGATTCGAATGAATCTTAATGCAGGGGTACAATTGGTATATCTACTAATTGTTCAAGTAACTGTTTCTAACCCTGAAACTCCCATCTCCAACCCCCAAATTTCTTTGCCTTCAAGTGTCACTATGGAGTCTGTAACTGTGACCAAACAGGCTCCTACCAAAGTGGCCAAATCCAAAGTTTCCAAACCACATTCTAAAAAGCAAACCTCAAGTGTCTCTTAAAAGACACCTGTTGTAAAAACTACCACAACTCTTGAGGGGAGTGTGAAGGAGGTAGTGAGTGGTGAGGGAAGGGGTGAAAACCCTAAGGACAAGGAAGGTGAGGCAAGTGCAACCCCCATTTTAGTCTCTCAAAAGACTACAAATGTACCTTCAAGCCAGACTCTAGTTACATCCTCTCAACAGGGTGTGATTACTGATTTAAGTTCTCCACAAAGAACAGTGCACAAAAGGGATAGGGACACAGCTACCCCTCTCTCTAAAACCTATGAAAGAAGGGTGAAATCTAAACATGGGGTTACACAGGGCACACACACTGTACAGGCAACTGTACCTTCTCAAACTCAGTTTGATGTGGCTCCAGTAAATGTGGAGTCATAGCCCCCTCCTCATAACCTTCAAATTGAAACACATGCAAATCCATCATCACCAACTCTCTCTCTGGATGTGGATATGATTTCCACATCAACTCCTGATTCTCCATCATTGAAATTCTTGGAGAAGCCCTACTCACCAATTGGTGGTCATCGTCTATTAGATGATTTGTTCGACCATCAATCTTCCATTCCTGAATTCTCAACACAATCTGTGCCCTTATCTTTAAAATCAATCTCCACAGATTCATTGTTGGTTTTCACTTCAACGGATAACATCATTTCTTCATCAACGGATATCCTTCATCCGCTGCCAAGTGTTTCTCCATCAACGGATGTACCTATTACTAGCCATCCGTTGATAGTCATAACTACTACATCAACGGATACCCCTTATCCGTTGATGACTTCCTCTAACACAGAAATATCTGACATTCCTATGTCAAGAATAGAGGAATTTGCAGTAGTTGAAACACTTTTAGGAATGAGGGAAGGGAGTGAGAGGCTGCCTTGTGAGCAGGCAAAAGGAGAGGAAAATACTGAGGGGCTGGCCATTTCTTCAGGTCAGGCAAAAGGAGAGAATGAGTGTACCACCTTAGTAGGTGAAGGTGAGGGTGTGAGTGGTGTGAGCCAAGGGGAGCCCTTGATGCAAGAAAAGAGAGATGAGAGGAGAGAAGGGACTACAGCAATGGAGGTGGATGCTGTAGCCAAAGAATTGGCATATCAAAGAGAATATCAGTCAACCATTGACTCCATTTCCTTGGATGCAGATACTTTCACTCCACCTCCTGCATATCAGGTTCTTGAAACTCAAAGCAATGTGGAAGCAGAGGAGTCCATGCACCTAGTGCACACTTCAGAATCACGACAAAGGGCCAAAGAGTCACTGGCCAACCTTTCACCTATTGCTGAGAGTGAGGATCTTGAAATTGAAAGTGAAGATAGCCAAGACTTTGATGAAGGTCCTAGTAGTATCCATGACTAGAAATTTGGTACTCACTATAGCTACCAGGACCTTGATCAGGAAATTATCAAACAATACCAGTCTGCCATAGGTGAGCACCCTACAGCAGATACACAAAGAAAGGCTACTCTTCAACAGGTCATTGACTCCCTCAAGCTGCAAAAGATGCAAATGGTTATTAATAGAACAGGCTTGGAGGAAGTAAAGACTGAAATCAAAGAGGTGAAAGATTCTGTCAATTCCAAGATTGATCAACTGGCACCCACCACTACTCAAAAAGTGTTGCAACAGAGAGTTCTCAAAGAAGATTCGGTGGCTAAGTCTCTGCAACAACTTACCAAGAGGGTGGAATCTATGGAATTGCAGATGGAGACATTTCTTCACCAACAGAAACTACAAACTCAGCTTTTAGAAAGGCTAGTTGGAGCTCCAATTTCTCTTCAAACCCTTGATGCTAACAAAAAGGGGGAGAAAGAGGTTGTGGCTACAACTACAACTACAAGTCAAAATCAAACTTCTGAGAGCAGAGAAGCAGCATCTAAGGGGGAGCAACAGCCAACCATAGTGGTTAATCCCAGAGATTTCACTATAAAGGCTTCCCCTATAGAAAATCAAGAAAGCTTTCCTGAGAATCTGAATCTTGACATTTCAGAGCTCTCAGATGGTGAGAAGCAAGCAAGAATAGAAGCCTTAATGAAGATCAACAAGGAGGCAAATGAAAGAATTATGAGGACAGAGAGAATGATCAAAGAATCAATGGTATCAACTCTGTTCTCTACTCAAACCTCAGCTCCAACAATCACAACTACAGTTCTGAAGGTGCTCACTCCAGAGATTGTGGCTCCTACATATTATGATGCAGAATCTTCTTGGGTCAGAGAATTTGAGTCTCTACTTAAATCCAGAGCCTTTTCCCCACCAAAGGAGAATGGAAAGAACAAGCTGCAAATGGACTATCCATTCCCTAATGATGATGGAAAGAAGCTAATGGGAGATTCAATCAAAGAGTTCAAGGAAAAAACCAACACAAAGGAGAGAGAATGGATGGCTGTAATCATAAGGAATGGGAAAGTTTTGAATATATCCAACAGCCATCCTAGATTTGTTGAAGCTAAGAGAGAGGAGATCTCCAGACTTCAAAGGGAAGCTCATCCAAGTACTGAAAATCAATATGAAGACTCAGCTGAGAAGCAAGCCAGGCTAGCTCAGGAGTTATGGGATGAGATAGAGGATGAAACAAGGGAACCTGAGGCTGAGGAAATTCCCAAATCCAAAACAAGGAGAGTGAAAGCAAGAGCTAAAAGGCCTGCCTCTCCAGAAAAGAAAAGTGAAGAAACTACAGGTAGCTCATCAATATCTATGCCTCCAACAGTTATCAACCCAGCTGTGAATTTTCATGGTGACCATATAATTCCTAAGGAGGAACCAATGGACTTTGATTCAATTGAGGTACCCTCATTTCTGCTGGAATCAAAACAGAAGAAAAGGGCTTCAAAGAAGCAACCTCCAAAGGGACCAATCCAAATCTCTAAGGTGCCTGCTATTGTCAAGCAGCCAACTTTGGAAAGCAAGGAGGACTTCATCTTTCAGGCAGAAATTGAAGAATACTCTGACATGAATCTATACCTGGATGAATTATCAGAAGTAAGAGGAATTGACAAATTCAAACAATTGCCTAAGAGATTAGTCTTTGTCTACAAGGGAGGTAAAGAAAGAACATGGCCACTACAGAGGGTTCTTGGAGAAAACTATAAGACTTTAACCAAAGTGTTCTCTGCAATCAAGAAAGACACAGGGTTCTCCAGGATAGCAAAAAGGGAGATACTAAAGAGGATAGAAGACATAAGGAGAGAATGGAACTCACCATCAAGCTTACCAAGGAAAATGAAGATCCCATATAATGGAGAGAAAATCCACATTCAACCCTACTGGATGATGGAGTTCAGGGATGAAGATGGCTGCAGGAGATTCTTCAGGTTAGAAGACCAACTGTCTAAGGCTAGTTCCCAATACCTTAGATGGTTACAACTAAAGCTAAATCCAAAGGTTGTTGAAGAAGAAGCCTTCTATAGGCAACTCCAAACACAAATTGAGTCCAACTCTGCCAAGGAAGGAAGGTCAAGGGTGCTACCAACCAGAGAGAAGAAACTTCATTAATATGCTCAGTCTAGAGGAGTACTCTCTCTGTAAAGTTTCTTAAAACTTTTAGTTCTTAATTTTTGTAGCTTAATACAATGTTTGCATTTCTCAGTAAATATCTTTAGGAATGTTTTTATTATCATCAAGGTCCTGAATTTATGCTTTAACGCCATCAAGCATAAATTGGGGGAGATTGTTAGGAATATGTTGTAGTTGATGATAACTTCACATTCAAGCAAAATTGTATAAGTATTGTAACTGTCAACGGATGAGGATTTATAACTCTATCCGTTGACAGGTAGCTCATCAACGGATGAGGTTTAGTAGCATGCTGCAATGTCACCATTTATCAGTTGATAGTGTTTTGATTCTTGAGTCATGTTGACCATCAATGGATAGGCAGAATAGAATAACTAATTGTAAATATTCTATGTTATAGAATTCTGTCTAAGTGAAAGGAGCATCAACGGATGAAGACATCATAGTATCAACAGATAAAGCAAAGCAACCATCAACGGAAAAGACTGTATAGCATCAACGGATACAGTCCAGTTAGTCATCAACTGATGCAACCTACAATCAATGGATACTACATTGGATCCTAGATGGTAATTAGCAGTTGATTGTGGCAAGTTGTCTGACAGAACACATGGGTTGACAAAAGGTGCATAAAGCGACGTGGTAGCCATAATTTGGTTAAAGAGAAGAAAAGATTCCGCTTCTTTACAGTGGAGCAGCAAGTCAAGTTGGAATAGTTTATTGAAACCATAATTCAGCTAGTACTTGTAAACTTGGATATATAACCAAGTGTAGCAACTCTTTGGTAGATAAGAAAAACTGTTTAGAAAAGATATATGTGCTTAGGTTTTTCTTCAGTACTCTTTGAAGCAAAGAGTTGTAAAACAGAAGCTGTGTACATTTTGTATCACAGAGATTTCTTCGAAATAATGCAGCAGGTGGTATATTTAACCACCAGATTTTTTACATGTTTGTGTATGTTTTTCATATAGCAATTGTCTCAACAAAAATCTCTATATAAATTTTTGTGGTTCTTATCAGAATTTATAAATATCAAGAATTGTATTCAACCCCCCTTCTACAATTATACAAGTGTGTAATCTGGGAATAACAATTTATATTGCCGAAGAACATATAACAACTTTTCTAGCTCATCATCACTAAGCAAAGCAGAAACTACCACAGGATATGTATTATTAGGACCCAGAAAAGCATACCTCAAATTAGCAGGTAGAGGTTTAAGTTCAACCTGTGGTGCCTCTGAAAGTGTAAAAGCCATCTCAACTTTTGTGTCTCGTTCAACAAGTGCTTCTTCTTCTGCTACATCATCTAACACCCATTCTGCTCCCACGAAGTGTTCATTTTCGAGCTGCACAATGTCATCCACTATGTCAACGGTAAAACAAGTTGCTCCAAAAGGAGGGATCTTCATTGCTTTGTTCAGATCAAATTCCACTTTGTCCTCGCCAACATTCAATGTCAATTTTCCAGGTTTAACATCGATTGTAGTGCCAACAATAGCCAAGAATGGCCTTCCCAAGATAATTGGCATCTCGACATCTTCATCCATCTCTAACACCACAAAATCACAAGGTATGACAAATTTATCCACTTTAACAATCACATCTTCAATAACCCCTAACGGATACTTAACAGAACGATCCGCCAACTGAAGTGAAATCCGTGTCTTTTTAAGCTCCCCAAGACCAAGCCGTTTGCAGATTGAATATGGCATCAAACTCACACTTGCCCCTAAGTCACACAAGGCTTTCATGTTTTCCATCTTCCCAATAGTACAAGGCAAAGAAAAGCTTCCCCGATCTTTCAATTTCTGAGGAATGGCCTTTTGGATGACTGCACTGCATTCTGCATTAAGAGTAATAGTTTCTGCATCTTCAAGTTTCCTCTTCTTTGTCAACATCTCCTTAAGAAATTTAGCATAAAGTGGCATTTGATTCAAAGCTTCAGCCAACGGAATATTAACATGCAACTGCCGGAACATAGTCAAGAACTTTTCGTACTGCTTCTCTAACTGCCTGTTGTGAAGTCTCTGTGGAAATGGAATAGGAGGAACATAAGGTGGTGGAGGAACATACGGTTTTTCTGATTCTTCTTCCTTATTCTTTTCATCTTCTTTTTCCGACTTGTCTGCAGCAATCTCTACTAGCTCATCCTTCTTCTCAGCATCACTCTCTTTAGGCTTAAGAACCTCAACCTCGGGCAACTCTTTTCCGCTCCTCAAAGTAATTGCTTTGCATTGCTCTTTACCAGTCTGGTCGGGTTGACTAGGAAGAGACCCATGCTCCCGAACACCCATCTTTGAGGCAATCTGTCCAATCTGTGTTTCTAGCATCTTTTGAGATGATGCCATCTGATCTATTCTTGATTCCATATTAGCCAGTGCCCCAGAAGTTCCTTGCATAATCTTATTTTGTGCAACCTCCCACTCAGCTGGTTCTTTCTTTGGTGGAGGTTGATACTACTACTGTGCTTGATATGGTGGTCGTGACTGAAAACCAGGAGGTTGATTCTGCCTTGGAAGTGCATAGGAGGAATTAGCTGCATGATTGTTGCTGTAAGAAAGATTATTGTTTGGCCTTTGATTCGGATTGTAGTAAGAATTATTCTGCACAGGCCACGGCTGTCTTCCTTGAATAAAAGATGCTTCTTCTGGAAATTGTTGCACATAAGAGTTCTGACTAGCACCATAATCATGACACCCTTCCATAGGTGAAGAAATAGCATTCACATTTACCTTTTGTCCTCGCACCTCCTGAGTTAGAGTATCCAACTTTTGAGCCAACATGTTGATCATCTCAGATTCTTGTGCTGCTTTAACTGAGCTCGTCCCACTAGGTGCCCATGAGTAATTATTAGATGCTAATTCCTCAAGGAGTGCTTTAGCCTGTGTAGTTGGTGCCTTCTTGAAATTTCCACCAGCAGCCACATCCAAACTCAAACAAATATCTGCATTCATGGCCCCATAAAAAGTGCTAATGATCTGCCAATCTTCTAAGCCATGATGTGGACACTTCCTCAATAGTGCCTTGAATCTCTCCCATGCCTGATATAGACCTTCACCCAGTTGTGCTTTAAAACTTATAATCATAGTCCTCAACTGTTGCGTCTTGTCAGAAGGATAGTATTTGGACAAGAATGCAGTAGAAAGACTCTCCCATGTAGTAACCGTAGTGTTTGGAAGTTGCTGAAACCATTCCAAAGCTCTTCCCTTAATAGAGTAGGGAAACATATGGAGACGAATCTGATCACTCGTAACACCAGTGATTCTGAATGAGCCACACATCTGCACAAAACGCTCTAGATGTCTGTGTGGGTCTTCTAGTTCAATGTCTCCTTCAAAAGCTTGATTGTTGATCATCTGAATTAAGCTCGGATTAATATGGAACTGAGCTGCACCAATCTCTGGAGTTTTGTACATGCAATTGGCTGGATTCGGTGTCTCATGGTCCCAAATAGAAGATTGATCAACATCAACAACAACTCGAGGTTCCGGCTCTCCCATCTTAGCTTTCTTTTTTCTTATTTTTCTCAAAGTACGCTCGATTTTAGGGTCAAATTCCAATTTTCTAGCGCACGAAGAACGTCGCATACACCTGAAAATCACCAACAAAACAACTTGTGAAACCAATTAAAATCTAAACAATAAGAAATAATTAACCTAAACTCAACTATACTGCCTTCCCCGGCAGCGGCGCCAATTTGTTAGTAGTATTTTTGTTATTCGTTCGCAGGGAAGGACTGAATGTAATATCAAGTTCAGGTATATTATCTCTCACAATTCAGAAGTGTATAAGAATGTTTGGTTTGTTTATAAACTAAATTAAACTAATTATCAATTGAGAATAAAATATATGAGGAAAACAATCCAAGAACTGGGGTTCTTCACTTGGTTTCAATGCACATTCAATATCTATGTGCATCTACGTTCTTTACTCTGCTGAAAACAATTCTTCTAAGGTTATAATGTTCTCTTCCAAGATACAATATAGTGTCTACAACTAAACCTTAATTGTCACCTCCGTGATACAATCAAAGTACAATCATAAACTATTATGCACCAAGAATTATAAGTCTCACAACTCTCCTATTAATCTTCCAATCAAATATTCGAGTTATGTCTGTTAAATCGTGTACTAAAATTGCAACTCCTCTTCCAAGTTATTACAATTCCTAAAATCCAATCAAAGGTTCATGACTCATCTAATTGTGTTAAGCCCTCAATAACAGATCAGCAAAGCAAGAAAATCACAGATAATTAAACACACATGAATACCAAGGAATACTACCCAATCCTCAGATTAGAGAATTAGTTACATATGATTAAATTAACGAAACAAGAATTAATAAAAGAAATCATAATTAGAAGAATATAGAAAAGAAACCTTTTAACTTCAATCTTCAAAGAAAATAATGGTTCTCCAGAAAAAATCCTAAAAGCTGCGTACAAATTGTATTTCTTTAACAACGAACCTCGTTTTTTCCATCCCTAGATGTGTTTATATAGATACTCCTAATCTTGCCCAACAAGCAATTACCTTCTATTACAATTAGAATTTAAAGAAGGTACCAAAACTGCCTAGAATACAATTAGAATTAGAAAAAGGGCAAAACAGTAAATTTATGGCCTTCTTTTATAAGAAAACGTGCGCGACTTTAATCATCACATTCCTTGCACGTGCTTTCTATCCCAGGTTGTAGAAAATCTCTCAAGCTTCGCGTGGGCAGTAAGATCGCTGAAAACGTACTTCTAGAACTCTAGATATGGCCAAAACAGTATAAGCTGCGCAGCCTTCCCGGAAAATCCGAATTTTAATCAAATAAATCTCCAAAAACAATAGAAGCATCAACTTTAATCAACATTCTCGTAAATCTGCACAACTAAGCAAAACACATCAAAACTACAACATATTGAGTCCAAAACAATCAATTTAAGCCGAACTGAGGCATTCCAAGTGGATATAAAATCCACTTATCACAAAGAGGGTTAAGGATGAGTTTCGTAAAGATTCAAATTTTAGAAACCTAAAATCATATTGTATAATAGGGATAATAGTGTAATACATATATTTTTGATTATAAAGGATTTATTAATTTATAATATTAATGGGATCATATATTTATATAGGGTTTTTCAAAAAAATTATTATCCTTTTATCTTATCGAAATTGATCATTTTCTAAACTGGCCCAAGTTGGGACTGGAGGAAATTATTAACTTAGAGAGATTATTAATTTATCGAGTATTAATTTAACGAGGTTTTGCTGTAATTTTTTTCTAAAACTTTTAGTTACGAAAAAAGGGGTATAATTCCCTCGTGTTTTTTTTTAGAAACTCAAATAGAAAACGTTTATGTAAGTAAGAACATCTCCAACGGCGTTGGATAAAAATGATTGGCTAAATTACATAAAATATTGATTATGTAAAATTTGTCGAATCTGTAAGGCATTGTGTTCCGAGGGTATTGGCTATAATGATTGGCTATATTTTAAAAATGGTATGTTATTAATATTTCAAGTTGTTATTAATGGAATATATAATTTTAATATAGAAATAAATGATGTGGCAATTCACTACAGGTAGGGCTGAGCAAAATCGAACCGAAACCGAAAAATCGAACCGAACCGTGCAAATTCGGTTCGGTTCGGTTCTAATTTTTTGAAAATTCGGTTTATTCGGTCCGGACCGAATAGACCGAAATAAAAATCGGTTCGGTTCGGTTCTTTGAAAAATATTTCGGTCCGGACCGAATAGTCCGAATAATATATACTTTAATTTTTATATTTATGTTATATACATTTTATATATATCTTATAAAATACAATTATATTATCTAATTTGTAAATTCTAATTATATCTATGTTGGTGAAATAGTGGTGATAATTGATTATTATTTTTGTGATAAATCATGAATTTTTAGCTTTATTTATAATATAGGTTTTTTTTCAAAAAAAAAATTCGGTTTTTTCGGTCCGGACCGAACCGAACCGAATTATTTCGGTTCGGTCCGGTTCGGTCCATGATTAAACTTCGGTCCGGTTCGGTCCAAAAAAAAATGACATTTCGGTTTATTCGGTTCGGTTCGGTTCTGGACCGAACCGACCGAATGCTCAGCCCTAACTACAGGTCTCTAGAGGTTCGACAAATATAGCCAACATCAAGAGATTATCTATAATTATAGACAAGGGTTTTGTCCCATTCGAGTGCAAATTTTTTTACACATTCTTTATAATTCTTATTTATGGTAATTAATTTCAAATTTTACCTAAGAAGTCTCTCCCATTGGAGATGCTCACTGATGTCAAAAAGTATATTTAACATCGTTAAAAAACCAATCGATGTCAAAAAAACTCATTTAACATCGGTGATTTTTCGAACTGTTGTTAAATGAGTTATGTCTATTCCACTTTTTCTAGACTAGAGTTTATATTTACAATTCTAACTTGATTTTCAAAAATTCTTAGCAGAATTTTCTTAATCAAATCCAAGTTCAAACCAGAGAATTGTGCTATTAAGGGGAAGTCTTGTTGATAGGGGAAGTCAGTTTAGCTACTAAATTTACAAGTCTATATAATTATTATTTTTCTTGTAAAGGAGGAATAATTGTATTTGTAGATTAGGATTATAAATTTGTAACTAATTAAATCCGGCCCATGTGAAGATTTATGAAGTTTACCGGATTGGAGCAATAAGGTGGAAAGTGTGGAGATTTCAATTTGTAAAATGTACTTGTAATAGCTAGCTATTATCCCCAAATTAAATACCCACTACCCCTGACCCCTAATTAAGTTTTATTTTTCTCACTTTTTGGTAAGTTTATCAAAAAGGGGAAGATAAAATGAAAAACATATGTGTGTTTTAATAACTTAAGTCACTAAAAAGATTAAATATTTTATGAAAAAGCTATACACACTCTAACAGTTGTTTTGCAGATCTTAAATCTTTTAAAGATACAAACATATTTGTGAGTTTTTAAAAGTTTAGTGATAAGTTCCGCACTTAGAGCATCTCCAATGGTAAAATTTGTTAGTTAAATTCATCTATGTGTCACTTACATGGCATTTATGTGGCACATTTTAGATATTAGGTAAAAATTCAATACTCCAACCATTATCCATTAGCAAAAAAATATAACTAAAATTGGGCTAGCTACATTTGTAAAACCTCTAAATCTATTAGGTATAATTTTAGATAATATAATTATACATAATACCATTGGAGTAAACCTAGAACTTCTTAGCTATAATTTTAAATAATTATCAATATATTATATTATAGCTAACAAATATACATAACACCCTTGAAGATGCTCTTACACAAAGGTAAACCTAAACTCAAACTTTGTATGTTTAAATATCTGCAAACCATTGTGTGCTTTAAAATTCCTTGTATGCTTGCATGTTTAAATTGAAAAAGAGATTTCTAAAATGTAGAGGAAGTAGTAAAAACTTCTAAGAATAGAACTGCATTGAACCTTTTTCATGCATACACTTAGGGGAAGTTAATTGCACACACATATTTAATTTTTACTTATTTAATTTTGACAAATTATAAAAAAGGAGAAGATTGAGAGGTATCATGATTTCTCTTTAGGATTTTAGTATTTGTCACACTTAAATAGTGAATATTAAATTAGGTCTAGGATTCACTTTAATCAGATAGTAAATCCTCCCTTAGGGTATTCGACGAGATATTGGCCTAAAAACGAGATAAACTGGCTAAGTGTTTTTAAACCCTAACGACCTAAACCTAGAGTTATATGTCATATTTGAAGTGATATATATTCTATGGAATTTTAATAAAAATTCTAAAGCAATAGCTTAAGGCAAAAACATTTGACCATATTTTTAAACACCGTTTTGACAAAAATTGCTACTGATTTATTTAAACAAAGTGTTTGTTTTAAATGTTTTAAATCTCAAATATACTCAACATATTCTCAAATATTTATCTTTCAAATTGTTTTGCCAAAAGCCTTGTCTAGATCCCAAAAGATGATTTTATTTTAAAATGCCTTATTAAATCGTTTTAAATGATATAATTAAATACAATCAAGAAATATTCAAATAAAATATTCCAAAGACTTCGTGGTCATTCTTTTGTTAGGAACACTACTACAGAATTGCACTTGCATAGCGTTTATATTTGAACTTCAACAACGTTTTTAAACGCTATGCAAGTAGACGCTATGGAAGTGCACTTGCACTTAAATAGCATTTTTGTATACGCTTTCTAAAAACATAGTTACATAGCGCTTCCATAAACACTATGCAAGTAAGCATTTCTCAAGTGAATAGACTTCAATAGCTCTTGAAAGAGCGCTATCTAAGTGGTTTATTTCTAAATATATATATTTTAATTTTTTTTTGGATTTGTTTTACTTGTGATATTCTTAAAATTTTCAAAAATACAATAAAAAATTAACGCAAGTCAAGGTAAACTAAAATATAATTTGAATATATCACATTTATCAACTTTTATAAAACTAAAATATCACTAATTCCGTTAAAAAAATTACTAATTACACAAGTCAAATCATTATACAATTAAATCTAAAAAATCTACACTCCTTGAAGTTTGCACCATCAACTTTCTACTTGACTATCTGTTTTAAAAGTTCAGCACTTTGATGGAGAAGGCAAAAACGAAAGCAAATATAAGTGCAAAACCGGAAACAACAGCTGCAGCAACTCCACTGAAGTCATGACGATATCCAAAATACGTCTGCAAAATATCCTCCAAGATGAGCAAAATAATATCTTAGCTTAAAAATGATATATATGATTAATAATCTATTAAGCAGGAAACCGGCAATGAACCCTCCAAGAGCAAAGTTGTAAACACTAACTGCTAGATTGATAGCAACTATGACCACAACGGTAATAAGAGCTGCTGCCTGAACATGCAAACATAAATTGTAAGTTAATATGTCTTGTTCAAAAATAATCGATTTTATTAAAGAATTAACGGTTTTGCAGATATATCTTATTAGCATAAATTGTCCAATTACTGATGAGTTGAGAGAGCATTCCTCTTAGTAGTCCGAAAGGGGACCCAGATGCACTGACATACATTTGATTTAACAGAGAGAGCAGAGAGCAAACTTCCACAAAATCCAGATGACATAGAGCAAATCAATGCGGATTGCAAAACAAGATCATTCAAGATGGTGATATACTTGATTTATAGACTAACACCATTAACTGCCTCGAGATGACGCTAAATAAGAAAACCAGCAAGTTTCTAAGGAAGAAAATTTCAAGAATTTGTTTTGCCACATGAAACAAATAAAAGAAATTCAAAGAAACTACACAGTTATACGATCTACCTAAAGTACAAATTAACACATTTTAATATGTAACTAACAAAAAGATGTGATTACTGTGAAAGTTCCTGTTCTTTAGAGCCATTAACTAATTAGCATAATAATTTTCTGTGTAAGTTCTATAAGTTTCTCATATCACAGCCAAGAGTATGGGAATCAAAAGCAGCAACCCATGTTTGCAGATATCAAGGCCGCACTACCTATACTATTGAATTTTTAGCCAATATGTGTACTATTGAATTGTCATTCAAACTACAAAAATCCTTCCTCCATAATCCATTCTATGATCACTCAAAGAATGGACAAGAATGGTTTAGCCTACAAACTAATGCTCAAGTACATGAGCCAACATATAATTATTTTGAAAAGCTATATACTTGGCCGTAAGTCTCCCAGGCCCACTTTCCCTTAATCAATCCAAATTCATTGTGTAAAATAAATGAGTATGTTCCTATACAACGATGCTCAAACATCCAGGCATTGTGAACTTGAATACTTGATTATTAATTGGGCAAACACTGGGTGAACATAGGTAAAGTTCAGTCCGACTTGGTAAAGTACATAAATATGTGTTAGAACTGAGGCAAGGCTAACATCGTGTTGCAATAAAGTCACGAGTAAAAAGTGAGTAGTACTATTAATCAAATATATTTTACAAAAAACGTAATATTATTTTTACATGATAATGATGCCTTACATGTGATTGCCTAGAGAGATATATTATAGTGAAACATTGTATTAAACATAGCCGATTACAGATACTATATCTCTCTCAAATAGAATGTTTATAAAATTTACCCCTAATGATAGCGCTTATCAACATCTGTTAGACCACAATATTTGTCTGGAAGGGGAAGCAATGATTTAGTAAGAATAGAAAATGAGTTTAAACATACAGAAACTTCCCCTGCAATTAGAAATTTTGAATATGCACAAAAAAACAAGTATGCCAAATAAAAAAGATAGAGAAACCCATAAAGTACTAATAAGATGTATTAGCACAAAAGGAAGTATGACTTTACAGGTATATGTTGACTGGTCCAAACAGATCCATATGCAGCAGCTGGAGGGGCTCATCAATTAATGACTCTGTCTTGCTCTTGAAAGATGTCTTTCTTTATTTCCCTTTCTGACATGAGTCACAAAATCCATCCTTCACAAACTCCACTTGATGCAATCCTCAAACAAGGCTATTTTTGACCAAGTTATTGAGAGCCTTGAAATTCAAGTATGACAGCTTCTTATGCCATAGCCAACTTTCATCTACACTTTCCTTGCTGAAAAGACAAGTGATTGAGTCTTGAAATGATGAATTAAAGTCAGCTATGTAGACATTCCCTTTCCTTCTTCCAGTTAGGATTGTCTTCCCTGTTGTCTTGTCAGAAATTGTACAGGCTTCACCAGAGAACTCAATTGAATTCCCTTTGTCACAAAGTTGACTTATGCTCAGCAAATTGTGCTTTAAATCTTCAACTAATGCAACTTCTTCAATAATTACATTGCTTCTTGAAATCAAGCCACATCCCTTAGTATATCCTTTGCTGTCATCTCCAAAGGTAATGCTAGGGCCAGCTTTCACCACAAATCTTGTGAGCAGGGTAGGATCTCCAGTCATATGTCTTCAGCACCCACTATTTAGGTACCACAGATCCTTTCTCTTTCCCTGCACACAACAAAACCAATCAAGTTGATTTTGGTACCCAAGTTGCCTTGGGTCCCACCTTATTAGTTGCAGGCTTGGATTTGACAACCTGTTTTTCCACCTTAGGTTTATTAGGGTTTAGATCCACCTTGACCCTAGGGGTTGGTTGCTGCATCATAGGCCTTGGATAAAAATCAGTAGAATGATAACTGTTATGAAATGCATGTGTACAATTTTGTGCACAACAGTTATTGACATTAGGCATACTACATGTCATGTGTGGTCTATTAAGATTAACAGATGAGCAACACATATTGTGCAAACTAATTTTGTGCATTGCATGCACCAGGCATATGTGAAAAAGAGGGACTAGGCACAATGTTTTGCATGGCATTCATAGATTGACAATCAACATATAGATGCTTAGTACTACCACACTTAGCACATGATTTTCTAGGTGCATATCTATCAGATGTGTAGTTGTTATACTTGTTGATTCCTATCTTACCATTTCTTTTTTTGACAGGTTTTGCCTTAGTCTCAGAAACAATGTCCATCTTTCCTAATTTCTCATTAAGTTGTTTATTTGTTAGATGGCCAATTTTCCCTTTCTCAATCACTTCATTTTCATGATCTACACCCCTCACAAACTTGTGTGCAGCCTTTTTCTTGATAGGTTTAGCATTATGAATTTTTCTGGTGTTTGATGAACTGGCCGATGGATAATCCTTATCCACCGTTGGATTGTTCACCGGTGGATACTCAAACTCCATTGAGTTATCAGTATCCGTCGATGAACAATCTTCACCAATGACCAGCTTCTTAAAAACTTTCTTCATTCCCTCATTAAATTCATTTAAAACTTGTTCTCGAGGCTTAGAAGCTTTCTCGTTTGATTTAGCTAATTCAATCCATTTTTCATTAATTCTCTTTTCTTCAACCAAATCATGTTTCAGTAATTCTTCCCTTTTTAAACTGATTTCAAGTTCTTTTCTAGCAGCTGTACATTCATTCTTAAGCTGTTCTAGAAAAACCAACTCACTTTCCAAAAATGCATTTCTTTCAGCCAAAACAGTATTAGCCTTTTTAATCCTAGCATTTTCCTTGGTTGATGATTTTAATGTGACATGCCAGTTATACAGTTCATGTGTCATTTCTTCTAATGTAGTTTTGCATTCATCATTAGATAAATCATTAAGATTGGAAATTACCTGAGAGGTTGAACTTGTTTCATTGGAATTAGCCATCAGGGCTAGGTTAACAAACTCTTCATCATCAGAATCATCACTGCACTCAGCCCAATCCTTCTCTTTGGACACAAAAGCCTTTTCCTTTTTCAACAACTCAAAGTATTTCTTTTTGCAATCCACTTCACTGGATTTGCCTTTGTTGAATGTTTTAGGCTTTCTACATTCATTAGAGAAATGGCCTCCTAACCCAAAGTTAAAGCATTTGAACTTGCTTCTATCAACAAGAGATTTTTGTTGATTATCTCTTTTATATGTGGTGTTAGGTTTAGAGAAGTTTGAGTTTCTTTTAAACTTTAACTTGGAAAATCTCTGTGAGAGAAATGCCAAGTGCTCATCAATTTCATCCAACTCCTCTTGAGTGCTTGGTTCTTCTTCTTCTTGCTTGTCCTTGCCCTTGCTGACTTTCATCATGCCTTCACAAACCTTGGGTTTTGGTGCAGCTACATCAGCTTGAATCTCCTTACTGGATCTGTCCTCAACCTTTTCATCAGAGCTTGCAACAAGAGCTACAGTCTTGTGCCCTTTATGACTTTTATCCATTTCATCATCTTGCTGCATTTCAAGTTCATAAGTCTTCAACATACCATACAGCTTGTCAAGAGTAAAATATTTAAACTCAAATGAGTTTCTAACAGAGATAGTCATTGGTCTCCACTCCTTTGGCAAAGATCTAAAAAATTTGAGATTTACATCTTTAACAGCATAAACCCTTCCTAGGAGCTTCAGACCATTTAAGAGCTTTTGAAATCTAGAATAGATCTCATTCAATGATTCACCACTCATACAGTGGAAGTATTCATATTGTTGAATCAATAGCTGTTACTTGTTCTCTTTCACCTGATCAGTTCCTTCACACAGGATTTGGATAGTATCCCACACTTCCTTAGAAGTAGTGCAATTTCTGACATTTTCAAACATGTCTCTATCCAGACCATTGAACAAAATGTTCATGACCTTCTTGTCCTTGATGACCTCTTTTTCATCTTCCTCTGTATACTCAGCTAAAGGTTTAGGAATTCTTCTTTCAGGCAAACGCACATTGTCTGGTCCAAATTCATCATCTGCAATTTTTGTTGGCACATGAGGACCAAGATCAAGGCGTTTTATGTAGTCTTGATCTATAGACATCAGATGAAACCTCATCTTGACTTTCCAGCGAGAATAGAGCTCTTTGTCTAAGATTGGGATCTTGATTCCAGTTTCCTTCATACTTGCTGCCATATCTGTGATCTTTAAACTTCTTTTGAATTAGAAGCTTGCTCTGATACCAATTGTTGTTTCCCAGATGTATGACAGTTAGATTGTAGAAGGGGGGGGTTGAATACAATCTTTAAGTTTTATCAATTCCAACAATTTAAAATTGATAAACTTCAAAGATCTAAGAAAAATTGAAACTAAATTAACTCAGCAAGAATTAAAAATATTCAGGTAGATGGTTTGTCTACCTGAACTGGTTTTATATCTTGAAGAATTTCTAAGTCAAAAATGACTCGGCTGCAGTGTTACAGGGTTTAGTTCTTTCTCTTTACAACTTGCTTTGAGAGAGAAGAACTTAGAATGATATTCAACTATGCAAACACTGATACAGACTTAGCTGTATCAACTTGAATATATATTAAAGTAATTCCAAACCTATCTATTTTACTTTACATTTTGCAATTAAAAAAATAGATAAAGTTGGCATCCATGTGAGTAGTGTAGCCTTCACACTTTGGGTAAGTTCCAAACGCATGCACAGACTTGACATGCTCCATTCTTCAAGATATGATTTCCCAGTCAAAGAGAATCTTAACTGGCTTCCAAGATGTTTCTTGATTGCTGCAATTTTGTCTTATTGAACTGACTTGTCTACATCACTTGATAAAAGCTTGTTATCCACCGGTCAGTTAAATTGCAGCATCCACCGCTGAGAGACTTGTTCCTTATCCACCGATCAACTTCATGATATCCACCAGTCTTCATTTCATATATGAGAATCCTGTGGCTCCAAGTATTTACAATTATGCCACTCCATTACTTCCATATCCACCGGTAGACTTTAGGTACAATCCACCGATCAGCTTGAAGGTATCCGTCGGTCAGCTTCATGGTTATCCACCGGTTACTTACCATAGGTGGATAATCAGTTACAGCTTGTTGCATTTATTTACAAAATAAATCCTAACTACAAAACTAATATTATCCATATAAAAATACATCTTTAAGTGTATGGATTAAAATAGAGTGTAGTAGGCTTCCCAGGTTAAGAACATTTATAAAACATTTTCATAACTGGCTACAGAATTAAGACTCAACAATCTAACTTCACTAGCCTATGTTATCATCAAATGCATATAATCCTAACATCAAGGGTATCACAATATCAACCCTAACAAAGTAAAAGTTGCACACTTTTGTGAAGATTTACCTGACATATGCAGCACGACCCAAGTGATAGAAGTCCTCTCATGAATGCAGAAAACTTTCGTGCTTTGAGAGACTTCAAAATGACTTCGCGCGTTACTCAGTCCCGTGTTAACATCACCAATGCGTTCTTCTAGTGCCAACAATTCCTAAAATTCATTAACGCTGTTAAGGGACACTGTTTTCAATTGACATTACAATGGTAGAAAAATAGATAAGCCACTACATTACCTCGTAAGACATGTTATCTACATCAAGCCTCATATCTCTGTGCCTGTCGTGCGACTCAGCAACCCCATTTATAAATGGATCAAACATAATATCCTGTCATGCAGTGAAAGAACTCAGAACTAATTTAGTAATAATGAGCATCTTCTGACAAAGATGTGTACATATACTCTTACACTGTAAGAGCTATATGTAGATATAGGTTTTTACACCTGCTCAATCATGATATATCATACATTTATATTACAGTGATGAATTCAGTCTCAAGATATTCCCTTTAAATCCCACGATTATCACCTAGAATATCTACATGGCATATTACTAGTGGATCATGCAAGTCCTTACAGGTCACCTTATTGCATTACAAAAATCATTCCCTTTAGTTTCAGTATGCTGCAAAAGCTTCTAATGGAAAACATTGCAAGTTTACGAGTTATAATAAAGGCAAAATAAAGGCAAGAAATAATTTAAAAAATAATTACACCCTTTTATTTTAGACTCAAAATGCGAGATTTACTTTTAAAGCCGTAATTATATAACCGTATATATTTGAAATTTATAAATAAAAATCCTAAAATATAGAACTAGTCTGAAAAAAATATGTATGAAAAATAAAAATAACAAAGTTGAGAGTGACGTTATATGTTAGATAAACTTTTTTAAAAACTTTGTACTATCTTTAAAATTTGTTGATACACTGCTTGATAATAAAAAAAAAACTCCCTGCAGTTATTTTGGTATGCGTTTTTTTATTATGCTTGTAGTAGAAAGATAATAGCAATTGTACTGTGCTACTTGTACATAGGTCATATATCTTAGTATATATCTTAGTTAGGCCTGTAAATGAGCCGAGCCGAGCCAAATTCTAGAGTGCTTGTGTGTCGTTCGTTAAAAAAAAATCGAACCCGAGCTTAGATCGAACCAAAAAAAATGTTTGAACTCGATTCTTTATGGAAAAGTGTTGTTCAAGAACGGTTCACGAACAGCTCGTGAACATGTCTCACAAATTTTCTCGTGATCTTGTACTCGCGAACAACTCAATAATATTGTTCACGGGTTTATTCACGAATTGGTTTACGAATTTATGATCACAAATAAATCGTAATAAATGAAAAATATAATATGCTCTTGTGTTGTGTATAAAAATCAAATATTAAAAAAACAAATTAATGAGTTTGATAAATTATATTTTAATATTTGTTTATATTTGTTAATTACTACATAAATATAATGTATGTTAGACAAATATATATATGAGCCTAATTATTAAATTTGTTCAAAACAGAGCCGGTTGACGAACCTATTTATGAGCCGGTTCATGAAACTGTTTACGAACTATGTTCACGAACACCTTAATGAACTTGTTCACGAACTATCGAGTCGAACTGCACTGTGATTATGTTCGACTCGTTTATAAATCGATTTTAAAATTGTGTTCAAGATCGGCTTGTTTATGAATCGAACCGAACCCCCTAATCCTAAATGTAATGTAACGACGTAGGGATAAGCCGAACGCCGAGCCGATCACGAATGTATCAGCTCATTAACAGTCCTAATCTTAGTCGCATTTTCCAGATCATTTTGGGGTCCTTCATTAACAGTCCTAATCTTAGTCGTCTTTTCCAGATCATTTTGGGGTCCGGTTGATATCCTACCGATTAAAACCTACTCCAATTAAGGAGACGGTCACAATCTAAATTGTTTTTGAATAAATGCTTACTTTATATATAATTGTCTAGCTATTGTCTCCTCCACTATAATAAACTAGCGTTTTACCTGTGCTGCACACCGAATTTTTATTTTTATTTTTTTAAAAAATAATCGATAATTTTAAGTGCAAATAATAATAATAATTATTATTATATTAATTTTATCACTATTAGAAATTATTTTTTTAATAAACCCATATTTAAGTATGTTATATTTTTAATAAATTAAAATATTTATAACTAAAGAGTTACGTAATGTATTGAATTTTAATTTTATCCCAATAACAATAATCCTCCAATGCTACTTAATATTTTACGATATTCAAAATAATAATTTTGTTAGTGTTGGATTAAATGGTAAATTAAAATTGGGGGTTAAAATTCACCTCGTTGTCATAAAAAGAAAAATATTAAAAATTTATTGAATTAAAAAAATAGTTAAATTTGATTAAAATTATCTTCTTCTTTTTTGTTATAAAATAGAGAAATTAAATTAACATGGGATGAAAAAAAATAGTATACATGATGAGGAGAAATAGTAGAAATCCTAAATTATGAATGATTAACTATGTGATTAATTTTGGTTACAATATAAGTGATTAGTATGTATCCGAATTCGAAAATTTGAAACCGTATTCGAAAATATCTAGAAAAAAATATCTTAATCCTGATAATATCCGAATTGTTTTTATATCCAAAATTTCATAATTCTGAAAAATGAAATGATATCCAAAAATAATATATGAAAGTATCTTACTTTTAATTATAAATAATGTTAAAAGAAAAATAGTAAAAAATATTGATTTTAAATCTAGGGTTAAGAAGGTTAATTTAAAAAATACTATACATATAAAATATTAATTTATTTTATAATCATTTCATTTTTTGATATATTTATAAATTATAAATATTATATATTTATTCAAAAATCGGATTCAGATATTATCGGATACAAATGTAACTATATATCTATTCTAAACTGTCGGATTTGGATACAGATAATATCATTTTATTTCGGATATAGATAATATCCGCTTTTTTCAAATACGAATTTCGGATTTTTCAAATATTTTTGACAGCCCTAGTTGAACTTGATGAAAATTCCTTTTTCTATTATACAAATATGAAAATCAAATAATTATGCTATTATAAGAAAGTATGTATGAGAAAAAATAATAAATATCCTAAATTACAAATAGTTAAATATGAGATTAACTTTGGATACAAAATAAGAGATAAGTAGTAAATAAATAATTTTTTATTTTAACTTCTTTTTTGGTGTTGAATTAAATGGGTAATTATGATCGAATTTTGAAATTCTCTTCTTTATTATCAAAATTAAAATTAAAATAATTATGAGGGAAAAAATGTAAAACTAAAAAAGAATGTGATCATTCAATTTTTTCCCTGAATTTGATTGGTGATGAAGTAAATGGTAAATCATAATTAAATTTTTCTCTTTGTTATGGGAATAATTGTGGGATGAAATGAGTAGAAATAGTAGCACGGGATGAGTGTAATTAAAAAAAATTATAAATTTTAAACGATTAACTATAGGATTAATCTTGGTTACAAAATATAGAATAATAGTAAATAAGTCAATTTTCAGTCTTATTTGATTGGTGTATAGGTATATAGTATTTTTTGATTGAAATTTAAAATTCTTCTCTCTGTTATAGAAAAAAGTAGTAATTTGATGGGTGTAGAATAAAATGGCGAATTATGATTGTTTGTTAAATAATTATGGGATGAAGATTTAGTAGATTTGCTAAATTTAAAAAGGGTTAACTATAAGTCTAACTTAGGTTAAGAATTAGATGATTTTAGTAAAAAAAAATAAACTTTTAATCTGGTACATAAATGGTGAATTCTAATTAGTTATAAAATTATTACTCAATTCTTATTGATTATCTACATTTCATATAAATAATCAATATAACAATTTTGACACAATTTAATAAGGTGCTTGTCAAGAGAAAATAGGAGAGAGCCAGACAACATGTTTTAATCCTACTTAAAAAATAAATAAATTAATTAATACATGTGTATTATATGAATATTAAAATAAAAGTAATGATTTTTTTGTACATTTTTTTGGCCTGATTTTGATTGGTGTAAAAGTAAATGGTATTGTGATTGGAATTTAATTTTGTTCTCTTTGTTATAGGATAAATAATAATTTGATTGGAATTAAATATTAAGTTATGACTTATGATTGGTTAAAAAATATTGATTTTAAATATCTAAATATAGGGTTAAGATGGAAAATTGTAATTAGTTGCACATAAAATTATTGATTATTTTTTTAAAAAAGGGTAAAAAGCTATATCTACAGTTGGAGTTGTGTGAATCTGCTATAATCTTTTATATACATATATAAACAAACGTGAGCATTACTATATGTTATGCCCGAAACTCAGCATAGGTCCTAAACAGGCCCAATGGACTACATTAGGGGTCCACCTCTCCTAATGGGCTCAAATATCTCTCAATGAGCCCAAATATTGAAGAAGGATCAACAAGGCATGAGGCCCGATTAGGGATCGCCTCACCTCTATCTCATAAATCTCTTGAAGACACTATCACCCAAGGGGTCTCACGCTAGGCCTCCAAGGGGTCTCACGCTAGCCGGGCCTCGGGGTCGCAGCTACCGGGGCCGCAGCCCAGGGTCGCATCTACGGTACAAACAGCATCGCTATCTTATTATGTTTCTCCATATGAAGGCTCAACACCATCAGGAATAAGTCCAGTATACTATCAAGAATAATATGGAAGCCCACGACCCCAAGCTATGGGTCGAGTTCGCTAGCAGTCCCGAGTATGGGATCGCACCTATCACATCTCTTTGTAAGGTCCAGCGAGGCCTAGAGGTCCAGCGTGGCCTAGAGGTCCAGCGAGGCCTAGAGGTCCAGCGTGGCCTAGAGGTCTAGCGTGGCCTAGAGGTCCAATGAGGCCTAGAATACTCATATGAAGGCTCATGACTAAGCCCAGCGAGGTGTCGCATGAGTAGGATTATCTCCACAGCGTGGGTGCACCTCGCATGACTAAGCCCAGTGAGGTCGCATGCGAGGCCACGTAGCTTTTCCATTAGCCTCGCCAGTGAGGCCCTGTGATTCTAGCATCATGTTAGCCATAGGTAACCTTTATTGGGCCATGGGTCGTGAGCAGGATTAATGGATAGATTACATCAGCCCGTGGGTGACTAATGGGTTTGGGCCAAAAGGAGCCCATAGAAACCCTAGCCCATCAGGGTAACTTGTTCTCCAAGAACTACGTCTGGCTTGATCCATATAAATAGGGTACGTAGGCACCTTGTTTGGATATGCCTCAGCTCACCCCTGACTATCTATCAACAAGATCAGCCACAAACAAACACCAATCTCCTCCCATGTTCTTCATGTTCATAGCAAAATATCCGTATTTTGCTCCATAAATCCAGTAACCTCCAATTTCGTGTTGTAACGAAATTCTCCCTACAACAATTGGAGCTAGAAGGAGGGCTAGTCATTAATTTGGGAGAACGATGACTAACTCGAACAAGAAGAACGGACAGGCCAACAACGGAGAGGCCGAGGTCGGGCTAGCGTGAGAGGCCGAGGTCGGGCTAGCGCGAGACCCCGGGGTAGCACATAACCCCGGGCTGCAAGGATCGAGACCCTGAGGTAGTATATGACCCCGGACTGCGACCCATAGGAGTGAGGCCATGCTTGCACCTAGCGTAGCGAGGCTATGCTTGCACCTAGCGTAGCGAGGCCGGGTTCGAGAAGAATAAGCGACATCATCAGGAGCCAAGGTTCGGAATGACCCCCATCTCCTCGTTGAGATCGTGAGCGGTCCTATCGTCACGAAGACAGACCCCCTCTCTTCGTATAGAGCGCGAGCGGTCCCATTATCGTGACGAGAGACCCCCCCTCTCCTCGTTGAGAGTGTGAGTGGTCCCATAAGTACGAGCCCGACCCCGAGATTGTAAGAAGGAGGATTGTAAGGAGGATCAAGAGGAGTCAAGCTCGAGAAGCTTACTACTGACAAGAAGGATAAGTGATAGAGGCCAAGGCAAGGGTCAAGGTCCTAAGTGACCCCCATCTCTTCGTTGAGATCGTGAGCGGTCCCATCATCGTGACGACAGACCCCCATCTCCTCGTCAAGATCGTGAGTGGTCCCAACGTCGCGACGACAGACCCCCTTCTCCTCGTCGAAATCATGAGGCCCACTATATGATGCAGCTAACGAGGCCCTCTCTTATGCGACTAATGAGGCCCTATACGGAGTGACTATTGAAATCTTGAGATGCCTCTATATGAGATGCTTCTTCTTGGTGGAATACCTCTACTTCGAGGAGAGGGGGGACGCCCCCGATCCTTGGGGTAAGGGGGGACGCCCCCGACCCCTGCCGACAATGAGGTCCTCAATTACCTCAAGACACTGGGAAGAGCAGGCAACAAATAAAGAGGTTGAGTACGAGGCTCTCATCAATTAGCCTCAAGCTCGCACTAGAGATGAAAGGAGAGAAGCCAAAGTAGTTGAAGATCAAAATGAGCTCAAGACCTCAATATCTTATTACATGTGCAATAAAGGGAAGCCTGTTATGACATTGAAGAAGCTAAGTGCTCTCGCTTAGCCTTGGAAGTGCCCCGGGATAGCGTGATGAGGCCCAAGGCCCCGGGATAGCATGACGAGGCCAAGTGCCCTGGGTTAGCGATGATGAGGCCAAGAGCCTCGGGATAACATGACGAGGCCAAGGGCCCCGGGATAGCAATGGTGAGGCCAAGTGCCTTGGCACAACAATGAAGAGTATAAGTGCTCTGGGATAGCGTTGAAAAAGTCAAGTGTGCTTATAACGGGATCACACATAATTCTTTTCATTACAAATGGTGTCAACTCCAAATAATACAAGAAGGTCGCTGAAACACTTTGATTCCTCATCACATCTACAATGATAACGAGGACTCGGGGGGTAGTAGCATTACATAAACAACTCTTCTAGTGAGACATTTAAAAATATAGTGAGACAAGGCCAGCACCTAGCGTTGTGAGGCTGCACCTAGGACATTTGAAAAAATAGCGAGACAAGGCCAGCACCTAGCGTTGTGAGGCCGCAAGCCCAATATCTTGTGATGCGAGGCCACTTGATCCAGTGACGATGATGGTGGGGATCAAATGAAGACTCAATCAACTATCTTAAAACACTTGAAAAGAACAATACAAGATTCTTATAAAGAAGGTATCAAGGGAACATCTGCGAAGACCAGCACCAGGCCAACACCTATTTTGCGAGGCCATTATGTCATGTGACGTGAGGTTGGGGATTGCATATATGATTTGAGATCTACAAGTGCTATGGAGCCAATCCAATGAAGCTAGCATATATAAACGGGGTCAGAACCAACATCATGAGATGCGAGATAAAATAAAAAAAGGGTCGCGATTAGTGTCCCAAATTAAACGAGAATTATGACAAATGGCAGAAGGATGACAAGCAACTTATGTTTTGGAGCTCACGTGTACGAAAGGAAGAAAAAGCTAGACAGCAATGCGAGGGGGAATATGCCAAGGCCCTGCGAGGGGTATTAAAGAGTAAAAGAGTTTGGGTTGGGAGAATTCATAAACAAGGCAGCACTGAATTCATAAACACGAGTTGCGAGCTGGTCCACGTTAAAAAAAAGGCTACGTGGTTGGAAGAAAGAAAAACAATATGAAGCAAAAACGAAACATGCATGGCAACGATAGTACGTTGGCATACCATCCAGGGAGACCAGTAGCGAAAAAAAAGGATTGGAAGAACACGCTGCAGAGGTGGCCAGCAACAAAAAAAAATCGTGGCACGTGTAATACAAAGGCGGAGAAAAAATAAAATCAAAGACAATGAGCTCTTATTTGTTGGACCAGCACGAAGTAAAAATCAATCAGTTTAAGGAGACAAAAGCTAGAGGCAGTACAATCAAGCTAAAAGACAAGGCGGGATCTGCTAGATTAAAAATAAAGAAAAAGAGGCTACAAGCATTACAAATTGGCGAGAGTTGGCAGTAACAAAAATGGAGCCAAGCAAAAAAGGAGTAGGCCACGCACACAACCAATAAAATAAAAGGAGAGGACCCTCATAATTTCATGACTAAGAGAAGAAAACACAAGCAACAACTCACAAGCAGACGAAGCATGGCGAAAGGAAAAGAAAATAGCTTGGCTGGCAATTGGAAAATATAATGGAGCCCACGAAAGAAAATCAAGAGGATGTGTGTTTGATGAAGTGCGTTTAAAAAAAAAGAGGCAAAACTGGATTGGAAAATTAAAGGACTCATTTGGGGACTAAAGTTGACGAGGTGTTGCTATCCTTGCTGATTAAAAAGAAAAATATAACGCGAGGAGTCAAATTTTCTAAGGGCCCGAGTAAGTTCTGTTCGCTTTCCTTGCTGCTATCCTTGTTGTCTAAATGATCAAGAATTGGGGGCCCGACGATAAACAAAATTCAATGTAAAAATGGAGTGCACATGAGGCATGTGCAAACAAAGAGGCTGGATTTAAATTGGTGGCAGGACCCGCACTTCAATATATTTATTCAAAGAAAATTCAAAACAAAAGCAACCACACTTGAGTTAAAGTTCAAGTACAGTGCATGAAATAAAAAGTGGCCAGGTGTTGGAGTGAATGCTAGGCTTGGAGTGAATTACATGCGAGGTGGGACCGTAGTTATATTCAACAAATCAAAATACTACGAAGTCAAGATGGAAGTGCTAAGGGACCCGTGCAAGGACTATTTAAAAAAAATCAAAACAAGCCAAAAGTTGTCTTTAGTGAAGTAAAATGTCAAAGGGTGGCAATCAGCTTATACACTGTAAAAGAGCACATGAATGTGGTCTACGTATGCGAGGTGGAACAAAACAATAAACGAGCTCGCTTCGTTGAAACAAATATGCCATATGATGCGGGGAGAGTCAACAAAATGATCAAATTATTTCTAAAAACAGTTTAATGACAGAAAAAATTACTCTACACTGGTATGCCAGAAAAAATTACTCTACAAGCCTGCCAAGACAAACAATTTTTTTTGCGGGGCCCGTGTGAGGATTAAAACAACCAAGAAAATGAAGAACCAAGCTCACGTGAAAGTTTAGTTTGAGGAATGACATTACACAATATCATTAATCACGTGGGGCCGCTTATGATTTTCAAAATGGCAAGCTAAAACTTGCAAGCTTCAAATTCAAGCTGGTGCAAATTGATTTGAGAAATCAGTTAAAATTAGAGGGCTCATAAAGTGAAGTCACACAGCACAACGAAGTGAGCAATGCGAGGAGGAGAGTCACCTCGTATGGAAGCAAAGAGTATCAAAATAATAATTAAATAATTTTGATGAGCTCGGAATAATGAAAAGGAAAAAATAAATTTATATCAACAAGGAGCAAGCTCGAAGAAGAGTCCTCTCATCATATTACAAAAAAGGACTTGAAGACATAAGTGGAAGACACAACTTTACTTGATTCCACATCGCATTCATAATGGCAATATGGAATCGGGGGGTAGTTTTTATGCCCGAATCTCGGCATAGGTCCTAAACAGGCCCAATGGACTACATTAGGGGTCCACCTCTTCTAATGGGCTCAAATATCTCTCAATGAGCCCAAATATTGAAGAAGGATCAACAAGGCATGAGGCCCGATTAGGATCGCCTCACCTCTATCTCATAATTCTCTTGAAGACACTATCACCCAAGGGGTCTCACGCTAGACCTCCAAGGGGTCTCATGCTAGCCCGACCTCGGGGTCGCAGCTACCGGGGCCGCAGCCCAAGGTCGCATCTACGGTACAAACAACATCACTATCTTATTATGTTTCTCCATATGAAGGCTCAACACCATCAGGAATCAGTCCAGTATACTATCAAGAATAATATGGAAGCCCACGACCCCAAGCTATAGGTCGAGTTTGCTAGCAGTCCCGAGTGTGGGATCGCACCTATCACATCTCTTTGCAAGGTCTAGCGAGGCCTAGAGGTCCAGCGTGGCCTAGAGGTCCAGCGTGGCCTAGAGGTCCAGTGAGGCCTAGAATACTCTTATGAAGGCTCATGACTAAGCCCAGCGAGGTGTCGCATGAGTAGGATTATCTCCACAGCGTGGGTGCACCTCGCATGACTAAGCCCAGTGAGGTCGCATGCGAGGCCACGTAGCTTTTCCATTAGCCTCGCCAGTGAGGCCCTGTGATTCTAGCATCATGTTAGCCATAGCTAACCTTTATTGGGCCATGGGTCGTGAGCGGGATTAATGGATAGATTACATCAGCCCATGGGTGACTAGTGGGTTTGGGCCAAAAGGAGCCCATAGAAACCCTAGCCCATCAGGGTAACTTGTTCTCCAAGAACTACGTCTGGCTTAGTCCCTATAAATAGGGTACGTAGGCACCTTGTTTGGATATGCCTCAGCTCACCTCTGACTATCTATCAACAAGATCAGCCACAAACAAACACCAATCTCCTCTCATGTTCTTCATGTTCATAGCAAAATATCCGTATTTTGCTCCATAAATCCAGCATCTCCAATTTCGTGTTGTAACGAAATTCTCCCTACAACACTATACACCAGTGTCCGACATCATCTAAATTCTCTGATTGGTTAACTAGACACGTGAGCATTACTATACACTAGATACTAGACAGTAAGGAAATTTAGTAATGTCTCGTGATTGGTTAACTGATATGCGGTAGACTGTGGTAGACTCTGGTATTATAATAAAAGGCTATATTGCTTAAGATTCTTTTAATATTGCGCGCATTAGGGAGAAAGCTAGGTGTTCCTAATAATTCATTCTAATTCTAATGTAGATGTCCGAAAAACCATCTTCAATCTAGATAGTAGATTAGTATACAGATTATATATTTCTTTACCATATATATATCTATACTATACTATTAAAGCCGAAACATTAAAAGTTTTGGTCGGTCGACATTTGGGTCGATTTACGGGCCTCTTTATTTTAAAACCTATTTTGAACGGGCCTAATCTATTTTAATTAAATCATATTTAAACATTCTAATTTACACTTTTGGGCCTATTCATTTTAAATCTATTTTAACGGTCTTACTAAAAACATATTAATCCAAAGGTCTACTTATGTAGATCTATTTAATATATATTATAATAAAAAAACACGTATTATTCTAATACAAACACATCTTTAAAACAAAATTAAATATAATAAAAACTCAAATATTAAAATCTATATATATTATATTATTAAAGTAGACACATTAAAATTTTGAATAAATATTAAAAGTTACCCGTGCATCGCACATGATATAAGCTATATAGTATATATATATATACTATACTATTAAAGCTGTTCTATTGAAAGTTTGGTCGTCCGTCGTCGGTCATTGGGCTCATATGGGCTTCAATATAAACAGAAACATTCTCTAATTTAAAACCAACTCTAATTCTATTTACAAACATAATAATACAATTTAAAACATATAACATAAAAAAAAAAATTAATCGGCAGCAAAAAAAAACCTTAATCAAAACAGAAACTTTATCTAGTTTCACTTTTACTTTACAACCGACTCTAATTCTTTTTTTTTTTTGATAAAACAACCAACTCTAATCTATACTATACTAATAAAGACGAAACATTAAAAGTTTTGGTCGGTCGGTATTTGGGTCAATTTACGGGTCTCTTTATTTTAAAACCTAATTGAACGAGCCTAATATATTTTAATTAAATCATATTTAAACATTTTAATTTAAACTTCGGGCCTATTCATTTTAAATCTATTTTAACGGGCCTACTAAGAGCATATTAATCCATAGGCCTACTTATTTAGACCTATTTAAAAACATATTAAAGCTGTTCTATTGAAAGTTTGGTCGTCCGTCGTCGGTCATTGGGCTCATACGGGCTTCAATAAAAACAAAAACATTCTCTAATTTAAAACCAACTCTAATTCTATTTACAAACATAATAATACAATTTAAAACATATAACATAAAAAAAACTAATCGGTAGAAAAAAGAAAACCTTAATCAAAACAGAAACTTTCTCTAATTTCACTTCTACTTTACAACCAACTCTAATTCTTTTTTTTTTTTTTAAAAACAACCAACTCTAATCTATACTATACTATTAAAGACGAAACATTAAAAGTTTTGGTCGGTCGGTATTTGGGCCAATTTATGGGCCTCTTTATTTTAAAACCTAATTGAACGGGCCTAATATATTTTAATTAAATCATATTTAAAAATTTTAATTTAAACTTCGAGCCTATTCATTTTAAATCTATTCTAACGGGCCTACTAAGAACATATTAATCCAAAGGCCTAAGTATTTAGACCTATTTAAAAGTATATTCTAATTAAAAGACACGTATTATTCGAATACAAACACATCTTTAAAACAAAATTAAATATAATAAAAAATCCAGTATGAAAATCTATACTATATTATTAAAGTTGAAACATTAAAATTTTGAATAAATATTAAAAGTCACTCGTGCATCGCATGGGATATAAGCTAGTATATATATAGTTCTTAAAAAGATGGCCGGGTTGAGCATTGCAAATGATTAGTGAAATTAATACTGATCAAAATTTCAAATTTATAGGTTGTGCGATTTTGCTTGCAAGAAAAAGCTTCATACGTAGCTTTTCCTGCCTTTAGTCAAAAGCATTGGGAACGAATGATAGTTTACTTTTAATTTCCGATCATTCGCCTAATTTGCATATAAATAAATACTCATATATAATAGATCGATCAATAAAATTATTATTTAAAATGCAAGCCCTCCGCAACACATGACATGAGTCATTTGCTAATGATCCTCACTATCACCTTACTAGAAATAAAATATTGTTTACTGTAAAATAGTGATTCATGGCAGTCCTGCACATACAAGTACTATAAGATCATTTGTTGAGTATTGAATACAGTAAAAGAATACAGAAGGGGGGGGGTGTGAATGGATTCTTGAACTTTTCATTGTTCTTGAATCTTTACAACAAGATATGTGTTGAGTATGTGAGATATATAAGTGCAGATAACAAATACAAACACAACACAATATCACTTTAATCTAATATTTTATTAGATAAAGATTTTGCTACAATCTGTGAATACAAATGATAGTATTCTCAGCTTCGTTTTTCTTAGAGAGATATTTCTTGTGATGTATCTTGAAAAACTTATCTGCTAAGGAAGTGAGGCTGTATCCTTATAGACATGGATACACCTACTTACTATAAATAAGGTAGGTAAAACAAACTACTTTCCAGTATGTCTAACTCATTTGAGTAAGAGTCCAAATGGCTACAGATTTGACTTTGCAAAGCCTGTTCAGATCCACTTCTTTAGCTCCTTGTCCCTTTGTCTTATCTCTCCAAGCTTCTTTGTAGGCTTTCCAATGTGCTTTATAGTACATAGTCAAATAAAGCGTCTTGGCTTGTTGTAGGTTTCTGACTTGTGCAATTCTTCAGTATTTTGTCTCCAAGAATGTATTCGACAAGTGGCTAAGTGATTGATTCGAGAACTTGAATTGACTTAATCGATAACTCTGAGTTCTCGAATAGTGTTATATTGACATATCAAATCACTTCTCGAATAGCTCTTTTCTCTGGGACTCCTTGAGATATCGAATAGAGCATTTTGACATATCGAATCCCTGAGATGTCGAATAGCTTCTTTAGTCCTTGAGATATCTAATAGAGCATTGACTTGTTGACTCTTAGAGAACTCGAATGATGCTTTGACTTGTTGACTCCGTGAGTTCTCGAATAGAGTAATAGACATATCGAATCTCTAAGATATCGAATGAGATATCGAACAGTGTATTCAGAGATATCGAATAGTGTCTTCTGAGATATCGAATCTCTGACTTCTCGAATAGACACATGTACTTCTCGAATTGGTACTTAGGCAAATTCTTCATTTCTTCAAATCCCAACTGTGATTATTTGACAGTCTTTTTCTCCTTGCTTGAGGCATGAACCTTGGAACTTCTTTCAAGCATTATTCTTGACTTTATAAGTACAGTTACACAACTAGGATTTGATGCCTATTACAAATACAGAATAAATAGAAACTCTACAACTAGAGGTTCCCTCAGTTAAAAGGTCATGTAGGTAATGCATAGCATTACACATACTTAGGCTTGTTATTAGATGTATTCAGGCATGCTTCTGTGACTAACAATCTCCCCCAAATTGTGAGTAAGACCCTTAGTCATAATTTCATGTCTGATAACAAGCCTAACATACATAAAGATAAAACTTGACAGTACATGTATGAATTTTGATTAGCAATGTGGATAGAACTACATGGTGAGTAATCTTACAGTCTATGATGAAGTACTAGCCATTGTCATTTATTTCCTTTCCATAGCTTTGGCTTGCAAATCATCATATGCTTTCTGTCTTCTTTCTTTCTCCTTCCTTGTATTCTCATCCATAGCTTTTATTATTTCTGCCATAGCATCCAATTCTTCAAGCAAAATTGAGTCTTTGAAATCTTCAAGTACTGGTTTCAGAATGTTTGCAGGATAGTGGTTGAGTAGATTCATTCTGATGTGGACCTGATCCCCATTTCTCCTCCTATACTTCACCACATAGGGGTTAAACTGAACTCTACACAATCCCTTTGCCCTTAGCTTTTCTGCTTCAATCTCCAGTCTCTCAATTTCTTTCTCCCTTGCTAGCCATTTCTCAAGACACTCTTTTCTGATTCTCTCCTCATGATCTCTCTTCATCTTCACAAAATCAATTAGCTCCAGCTTCCATACTCTTTCCACTTTATCTTCTGAGCTCTACAATGCAATGATTCTTTCTATGTCATGTAGCTTGCCCCAGGGTTGACATCCTCCTTGTTTGAATTTATCCTCCCTTCCATCAGTATATTTGATCTCAAGGCAGTTATCAAAAATGGCAACATGATAGATTCTTTGAGCTTGTAAGAATTGCAGTTGGTCTTCATCAAAATCTTCATCTAGTGGTTGGAGTTTTAAGCCTGGATAGATTGTCAGAGTCCTTGATTTGGATAGCTTTGGTTTTCTTGCAGCTTGTTTGAATTTGATCCTTTTAACATGGTTGCCTGGCAGTAGCATGTGACCTTTGTTTGTGGACCATTGTAGTATTCCATTAGCAGTTTGCTTTTTGAAATATACAGATGGTTTCTTGACTTGAATCTTCTTCTCTTCTTGAGGTGGCAAGACAGTTGCAGAAGCCATAGATGTAGATTTTGGTAGGTCACTACTAACAGTATTCACCCTAAACTTAGAGTCTTGTGATGTGGTGAGGTTACTGTCAGCAATGCCTAATGCTTGCTGTCTTCCACTCTTCCTCTCGGAGACTTTACCTTGGTCATCATCCTTCTTATCCTTGCTATCTTTCTTCTTCTTCTTATCCTCATCCCCCTTATCACTCCTGTGATGACTTCTACTTCCATCACTCTTGTCATCATCCTTATCATCCTTATTCCTCCTAGGTTGAGCTATTTCCAGAATTGAACTAGTAGCTATGATTGTTCTTAAGATGTGAAGTGCTTCCAACTCTTCAGCACTTCTGTTTCCATCTTTCTTTTGTAGCTGGTCAATAATAGCAATGATGAGTCTGTGGTTTTTAGGGTTAAGATCATGGGGGATAACCAGCTGTTTAACATCTTGAATTCTGGTACCAGACTGATAAAAGATGGTTCTTGGTTTGGTGCATACTTCAGGCAATCTAGTTAGTTGACCATCTTTTAGTTCAGTGTACAGTTTTTGGTTGTTCTCCCCTTTCTGCTCAATTAGTTCCAAGATAGCATCAATCTCAGAGTATTTTAAGGCTTTCAAGGTTTCAAATGATAGATGCCATATCTTGCCATTGGTCACCATCATGATTTCCTTGAGATAGATTTGATTTAGCTTTCTTGGAATAACTGTTAGATATTTGATTTGATCTCTGAGGCTTCTTCTGTAAAATAAGGTATCCCCTCCAACCCTTGCTTTTGAGGTTTACAGAAACTTCAAGAATGCAGCATCATGATAAATCTCTGAATTTGCTACTTCTATCAGCTTGGCCTCTGTAATCACCTTAGCTTCCACTGGCTCATCTTCAAGTCTGGGTACTTGGACTGGATTGCTTGGCATGGAACCTGCCACTACTGTAGTAGTGACAGTTTGCTTTTGGCCACTAGGTGTAATAATGTGCACAGGTGGTAGAGTGACCACTGGCAGAGAAGATG
The DNA here is from genome assembly GCA_036435485.1 of Saposhnikovia divaricata. Taxonomy (NCBI): domain Eukaryota; kingdom Viridiplantae; phylum Streptophyta; class Magnoliopsida; order Apiales; family Apiaceae; genus Saposhnikovia; species Saposhnikovia divaricata. The sequence goes on from CM071594.1 coordinate 232,218,622, forward strand.
GAGGTTCATCAACCTTGAGTTTGCCCTTGCCTGAGACATGAGATGTAGGATTTGAAATTTGTTGATGGCCACCCTCATTAATCTTGATGCCTTTAGATTGAGATTGAGATTTCTCCCCCTTAGTCTGAGGCTCCCCCTTAGGTTTATTCCTTGTTATCCTCTTCTCCCCCTTAGGCTTGTTGTCAGGCACAGAGGCTGTAGTAGGGGCCTTTGGAGTTGAAGAGTCTTCAAATAGAGGGATACCCATGTGCTTCATCATGGCAGACAGCATAGATTGTTGATGCAGAAGAACATCAGCTGTGGTAATGGCTTGAGTGTTCAATTGCTCAGTTAGATTTGTAACCTTTCCTGCCAGATGGGCATTGGATTCTTTGAGAGACACCACCTCCCTTTCAAGAGTATCAACCTTGGTGAATAGCTCTTTGGCCTTGAAACCATTTAGGGATTGATCTTGTAGTCTCTTGAACTCATACTTTGACAGTTCACTCATAGGGACTTCAGTGACTAGCTTGTCTCCATAATGGTTTTTGAACATGGTCCTCAACATAACATTGGCCTCTGTAGTCTGGTCAGATAGAATTTGAAATTTGCTTCCTAGACCTGTGACTGTATCTTTAAGTAGAGCTAGACCATTATCCATCTTAGTGCAGGTGGTGTTGCAGTGTCTGAGATCGTTGACCACACTGTCTAGTTGAGGAAATTTGGCATCAAAGGCCCTCTTTACTTCTTCTACTGAAGTGGCTGTCTTGTCACACACCTTGTTGACTTCAGTTTTGACTCCCTTGCCAAGGTAGTGTGCAGCCTTGAGGAAACCCTTGTAGGAATCATTGACAGCTTCATACACTTCACTAGGGGACAGGGATTTTGCATTTGAACCCAGTGAAGTGATGTATTCCTCTCTAAGATATTGAAGTGCTTCACTGAGAGTTACATCATACTTTCCTTCCATCCAGGCATCTACATTGCCATCTCTCTCAGCATCATCAATAATCTTGGCCTTCTGCATCTCCACATCATCCCTGTGGCATAGTAGGATGGCTTCATAATCTGGATTTGAGATGTTGGAGGTGACAAGGTTCTGGGCTATTTTTACAAACTCAAGAATCTGATCCACAACATAGCTTTGGAGAGCTTCAATGGACATTTTTGGTGGAACATACCCTGATCCTGAAGCACTGTCATGTTGCACAGGCTTTAGCCATTGGGACAGAAAGTGAGAGCTAGAGCTAGGCAAGCTAGACTCCTCAGTTACAGATGCAACTTCTGTAACCGGATGGAAAGACTCTGCTACTGTTGTCTCCACAGGAGTGGGATGAGTTACAATAGTAGTTGACAAAGGCATAGAGTCTCTAGTTAAAACTAGTGAATCCTCTGTGTTTGTGATGGTGTCATTAGAAGATGCCCCAGCATGCATTCCCTGACCATCTAAATGTGGTACCTGGGTGGTGAGCAAGGTGTCATGCACCAAGTCACTTGAATCCATTGGCTCATCAAGAGAAAAGAATTCTTGATGATCAATGCCTTGCTCCTCAATTGCTTGAGTTGCAGGCTCCAAAGAAATATGAGTGGTAGATTCTAGAAGAGAAGTGTGTTGTAGATTAGATTTTGGCAACTCCTCCTGAGAGATAGAAGGAGTTTCAATTGTGATGTGCTCTCCACTCAGTGTTGTGCCAGCCTTATCACTCCCTTGTGCTGACTCTTTACAGATAGGTGCATTGGGGAGGATGCTTGATTCTATAGATGCACCCTGTTGAGAGGATACATCTAGTAAGCTGTTTGCCCCTGATTTGCCAACTTCAGCCATTTGGGTGACTGAAGAGGTGGTTTTAGATTTCTTCTTCTTCTTTAGGCTAATGATAGGTGACTCAGTTTCCTCACCTCCTAAACCTAGTTCTACAGCCAAGGCTGCTTCAGTTAAGATGGTTAAAGGTTCAGAAGCAACCTGTTTTCTCTTCTTTTTACTAACATCACCCTTTTGAGAGGATGATGCAGTTGGCTCTGTGTTTGGTAGAGTGTTTGTCTGAGAGGTTTGGTTAGCAAGCCTTGGGTTAGCATTGTGTTCTTCTTGCTTAGGCTGTGCTAACTGAGATTTAGACTCAAATATTGTTGTGGGGGTAAGACCTAAACAAACCCTCCATGTGGGGAGTTATCTTAAGCCTTACATCCACATCATTCCTAGTCTCCAAGTTACCAAAAATAAGTTTGGTCATGGACCTAGGATAGCCTATTTTACTTTTATCTAATCCTGGCAATTCAATCAATGAAGCATTTTTAAAATTAAGTACTGATTGAATAAAGCGGGGAAAGAAAATTTCAGTACCTCTCTTGGCTGTGTTTTTACCAAGTCTCCCATATAGCTCTTGTATAATGAGATGTCCAACATCTATCTTTCTCCCATGAGCCAAGGCATAGGCAAGCTGCTGCACAGGTGTACTAATCTGATCAAAGCTCGATTTCCTAGCAGTGAATACCTGAAGGAGTGTAGCAAAAACATAACTCCATTCCTTTCTCAAGTACTTCCTATTCAGCTTTCCAAGTTTAATAGCCTCTGAGTAGTTGATAAATTCAAAGAATTCTTCTAACTCAACATCTGTGGCCAGGGAGTCATATGCCTCTTGCTGCAAATCCAAGGCTTCATTCATGTCTGCGACAGTGATAGTAATATCCATGCCTTGAATCTTGCAGTAGACAACATATGAGGTAATAGCATTCTCAAGGGCGATGACCTCCACTGTAGCTGTCCTCCAGAATTGTTCTAATAAGTCTATGTACAGGGTTGGGTTGGCTGATAGTGCACCCTTGATGTAAGATTCAGACAACCATCGAACAAAGCACTTGAAATTAGCATTTGGTGCTTCCACATCACTGGTAATTGCGATGAAATTGGTTTGGGATGGTATGGTGAGTTGAGTGTTTGCCATTTGGGTAGAGAAGAAAAGAGAATTAAGGTTGAAGAAGAAATTCGCAGTTAGGGTTTTCATAGGTTTTAAGAGTTTAGATGCTTGAGAGATCGAACGAAATGAGTTGAACAGTTGTGAAATTGTATATATATGAATAACTTGAGTTGTCGTTTAGATCTAAGTTTTGTATCGACAAGACAATCATTTGAGAAGTATAAAACAACTATTCGATAAGTCAAGAAAGGCTTATTCGATATCTCAAGTGGTTTGTAACTCACAGCTGGCAGTTATTTAACTCAGAAAATAATTCTAAGCTAAATAAAATATGTTTTTATGAGCGAAATGAAAATTTGAATATAAATCCAAAAAGCGATTAAGTGTTAGCGAGAAATTAGCCTTTTCAAATGATTCGATAACTCAAATACAGTATTCGAGAACTCCATCATTAGAGAACTAAAATACTCTATTCGAGAACTCAGAGTGTGCTATTCGATTTCTCCAAAAGACACTATTCGAGAACTCAAGAGGGTTCTAGATAGGCCTATTCGAGAACTCGAGCCATGAAAAAACAATGAACCATTCGAGAAGACTGACTTATCGAACTATACTTTTCACTCATAAAATTCAATTTTCACTATCTTTTAAAATTTACCAGAAATATTCACTGAAGAATATTCTACCAAATTAAATAGTGATTCTCTCAAAATTTCACAGAAATTTCAAGCTAAAGATGTATGATTTTCAACATATGCAGCATTGTGGAATATTTATAAATCATACTCCAGCCAATACTTACTTCAAAAATATTGAGCATTTGATAAAGTAAGTATTTACTGCTGCAACAATCTAGTTGATATATTCACTTAGCCAGAATTTGAAGAATTCAGCATTCTAATCTCACTGACCAACCTTGTGAAGGTGGCTTCATCTAATGGCTTAGTGAATATGTCAGCTAGTTGTTTCTTTGTAGGAACATAATGTAACTCAATGGTTCCATTAGTTGCATGCTCCCTTATGAAGTGATATCTGATGTCAATGTGCTTTGTCCTAGAATGATTGACAGGATTGGAAACTATAGAGATTGCACTTGTGTTGTCACACATGATTGGAATTCTTTCCAACACAAGTCCATAATCTCTAATTTGGTTTATGATCCAAAGCACTTGAGCACAGCAACTTCCAGCAGCTATGTATTCAGCTTCAGCTGTGGAAGTTGACACAGATTGTTGTTTCTTGCTGTACCAAGAGACTAACCTTTATCCAAGAAACTGGAAGCTACCTGAGGTGCTTTTCCTATCCACTCTGCATCCAGCATAATCAGCATCAGAATAACCAATCAGATTGAACCGTGTGTCCTTAGGATACCATAACCCCAAGTTTGGTGTGCCCTTCAGATATCTGAAAATCCTCTTTATTGCTATCATATGTGATTCCTTTGGATTTGATTGAAACATTGCACACAAGCATGTTGCAAACATGATGTCTTGCCTACTAGCAGTGAGGTAGAGTAGATGACCAACCATGCCTCTATAGATTGAGATATCTACCTTCTTGCCCTTAACATCTTCATCTAACTTGGTGGTAGTGGCCATGAGTGTCTTTGCAGGTGAGCATTCTTCTAAGTCAAATTTATTCAATAGATCCTTGATGTACTTGGTTTGACTTATAAAAATACCATCCTTCCTTTGACTCACTTGCAGCCCAAGAAAGAATGTTAATTCTCCCATCATACTCATCTCAAATCTGCTCTGCATGAGCTTAGAGAATTTCTCACACAGCTTCTTATTTGTAGAGCCAAATATGATATCATCCACATAGATTTGAACTAAGATAATATCATCACCATGTTTCTTGTAAAACAGTGTCTTGTCCAGTGTGCCTCTAGTGAATTGATTCTCCAGTAGAAATTGTGACAATGTGTCATACCATGCCCTAGGAGCTTGCTTAAGTCCATACAATGCTTTAAGCAATCTGTAGACAAAATGAGGAAATTGTGGATCCTCAAAGCCAGGTGGCTGTTGCACATATACTTCTTCTTCCAACTCCCCATTCAGAAATGCACTCTTGACATCCATTTGATAAACCTTGAAATTAGAATGTGCAGCAAATGCTAAGAAAATTCTGATGGCATCTAGTCTAGGAACAGGGGCAAAAGTCTCATCATAGTCAATGCCTTCCTGTTGAGAGTATCCTTTTGCAACCAACCTTGTTTTGTTTCTTATGACTACACCATTTTCATCCATCTTATTCCTTAGAACCCATTTTGTTCTAATAATGGTTCTATCCTTTGGTGCAGGCACAAGTTCCCATACTTTGCTTCTTTCAAATTGGTTTAACTCCTCTTGCATAGCAATTATCCAATCAGGATCCAACAATGCATCATCAAGTTTCTTAGGCTCAACTTGGGATAGAAAGCAACCATAGAGACATTCATTTAGAGTTGCTCTCCTTGTCCTCACCCCTGTATTTAGATCTCCAATTATCTGATCTGCAGTATGTGATCTATCCCATTTCCTTGTATGTTCAGATTGATTTCTCAGCCTTGATGTTGCTTTATCATCCAGATCATGATCATTTACATTTCCTCCCCCTGTGAAGTTGCCACTAATCACAGGCATGTCTTGGATGCTTGTTTCTTCATTGTTGGTTGACACAGGTTCTTCATTCACTTGAGTTTGTTGGATTGTGGGCTCAAATTCAGTTTCAGTCTCCTCATCCGAATCATCTAGATTGTCAAACTTCAAAGGATCTTTATCTTCATCATTGGCTTCTTCTAATCCAGGTAGTTTGCTGTCATCAAATGTCACATCTGTGCTTTCCATAACCTTTTTTTGAGTGATGACATAAACTTTGTATGCAATTCTTTCCATAGAGTAGCCAAGAAAAATTCCTTCAAATGCTTTTGCATCAAACTTTCCAACATATTCTGTGTTGTCTTTTAACACAAAGCATTTGCTTCCAAAAGTATGAACATACTTTAGAGTGGGCTTCTTTCCAGTCATCAAGTTGTAAGGTGTCTTTCCAGTGTTTTTGTTGATGAGGGTTCTGTTTTGGATATAGCATGCAGTGCTCACAGCCTCAGCCCAAAAACATGTAGGCATTTTTGCATCAAGTAACATTGTTCTAGCAGCCTCAATCAGAGTTCTATTCTTTCTTTCAACAACTCCATTTTGTTGTGGAGTCCTTGGAGCTGAGAATTGTTGAGAAATACCATTTTCTTTGCAGAATGCTTCAAGCATGGCATTTCTGAACTTTATTCCATTACCACTTCTTAATGCAATCACACTTGCATTGTTGGCCTTTGCTTCCTTGTCAATTTTCTTTATATGCTCAATGATTACTTGTGGAGCCTCATCCTTTGATGCCAGAAATTCTACCCATGTATACTTTGTGAAATCATCAACCATCACCAGAGCATACTTTTTCCTTCCTAGTGACATAATATTGACAGGCCCAAATAAGTCCATATGAATTAGTTGTAGGGGCTTGGTTATTGATGTCACTGTCTTTGACTTGTGGCTTGATCTTTTCATCTTTCCCTTTTGACAAGCCTCACACACTCCTTCTTGACAGAATTCAAGTGTGGGCATGCCTCTCACTAACTCCCTTTTGAATAGAGAATTAATGCCTTTGAAGTTCAAGTATGATAGCTTCTCATGCCATAGCCAACTATCTTCATTTGATGATTTTGAGTAAAAGAAACAAATTTTGTCCTTGTTTGCAGAGTTCATATTTGCTACAAAAAGGCTTCCTTTCCTTACTCCAGATAGAGCAAAGTCACCAGTCTTCTTGTGGGTGATCAAACATTCATCTTTGTCAAAATTCACTTTGAAGCCTCTGTCAGTAAATTGACCAACACTCAGTAGATAGTGCTTGAGTCCCTTGACCAGTGCTACATTTTCAATGATGACATTTCCAATTTCCAAGTTGCCATATCCCAGTGTGTTGCCAATGCTGTCATCTCCAAAAGCAACCATTGGGCCAGCCTTTTCCTCATACTGTGATAGCAGGGCCATATCACCAGTCATATGGTTTGAGAATCCACTGTCCAAAATCCACATGACCTTCCTTTCACTTTCTTTGCCCTGCAAACACAAATGTATTACTTCTCCTTTGGTACCCAAACAAGTTTGGGTCCATGTGGCTTAGCAACAGTTTTATCATAAACAACATGCTTATCAATTTTCTTGATGTTAGTCTTCTTATCACTGTAAGAAGTCTTAGAATCAGGGTTCTTAGACTTAGGTGATAGATGCACCTTCCTAACTTTAGGAGGACTTGAAGACTTTGTTCTTGTGTAGTGTGTGTGAACATTGTGATTGATGCAAAATTCCATTAATTGTCTTCTCAAATTAAAGCAACTAGTCATTACATTCATGTTACATGGCATACAATCAAATCTATCACAGAAAGGAGAGTTTCTATGTCTTAAAGGCACAAAGCAATCATAGAATGGTTTAGCAACACTACCAGATGGTTTCTTGCATGCATGAGTTAAATGGTTAGTGCTAAAACAATTTTGACAAACTTTCCTAGGGGCATTTGGAACATAAGCATAATTGTTGTCCTTGTTAATCCCTAATTTGCCATTCCTATTTTGTTTCTTTTTAGCCACTTTCTTCTAAAGCTCATTATTCCCAGCTGAAACAAACTTCATAAATTTCTCAAGTCTAGGTCTACCTCCTACTGACTCCTTGGCTTTGGTTTTGACATTCTCACTCTTAGAGGATGCTTGTTGTTCATTTGATTGCGCCTTATCTTCATCATCCAACATTTGCTTAATGAGTAAGGCATCCTCATTGATAAGTGGATTTATATCCACTTGGAATGCTTCGTTTCGGCTTAAATTGATTGACTTGGACTCAAGTTTGTTGTAGTTTTGATGTGTTTTGCTTAGTTGTGCAGATTTTCGAGAATGTTGATTAAGGTTGATGCTTCTATCGTTTTTGGAGGATTAATTGATTAAAATTCGGATTTCTGAGAAGGGTTGCGCAATCTACACTGTTTTGGCCATATCTTGAGTTCTAGAAGTCCGTTTTCAGCGATCTTACAGCTCACACGAAGCCTGGAAGATTTTCTACAACTTAGAACAGGATTCGTGCACGCAAGTTGCGTGTGGTGGGCGCAGGTTGCGCGGCAAGCAGACTGATGGGAGCAGAGAATTTACTGTTTTGCCCTTTTTCTAATTCTAATTGTATTTTGGGCAGTTGTTAGTACCTAAATTGAATTCTAATTGTAATAGAAGGTAATTTCTTGCTGGGCAAGAAGTATAGAACCTATTTAAACACATCCTACCATTGTAATTATAGATGTACATAGGTAGGTAGATAGATACAATATCAGATTTTTATTGTAACCGTAGAATTGCAAGGAAGAAAAGTGGAGAAGGATTCAACGCTCGTGACAAGCTCGGATCTAGATCTACTTCATCTTTTGTGTCATCGTGGATTATAGATTTGTCTTTTCAACTCTTTGTTTTATTAACATTATTGCTTCTTTTATTCATATCTAGTTTTATATAATGGTTTCATCAGATCCCAAGACGATGAACGGTTCAATTTTGAACTAATCGTTGTCATGGGATTCTAACGGATTTATCTATGTAGCTTAGTAGTTTGCATGCTTTAAAGATATGTGTGTGGTGAATTCTTGATATCCTAGTATGGTTTAATCTTAATGCTTTTAGATGCGTCGCGAACATCTAAATTGAATTGTTAATCTCTTGTGAAGCGATAGTGAATCTTGAGATTTAGAACTTGCCATGCTAGCATAGGATAGGTTGATGTTTTGACATCATGATTTATTGCAAATAGAGATATTATGCTGCCCTATGTGATCGATATGGATAACTTGTTCTTCAACCGTTATGTTTTCAAATTCTATAGAGATATAGGGTCTAAACATAATTGGTGTCTATTCATCTTCTATCTCTCTTATGGATGTATGTTTGGTTTGGTATTCGTATACTGAGAAGTAGCGTATACTTGTTTCGTGTTGTCTGATCAGATATCAAAACCATCACATGTATTGATTAAAGGCGTCGACTCTAAGTGAAGTAGATAATGAAGTTAGGATTCCATGTTTTAGTAATTTTTAGTTTGTTAATTTGTATCTTAATTAATTATAGTTAGTAAAAACTTAATCATGTTAGGATGGTGGATGATTTAGAAAGGGCATTATTTGGAACATACACTGTTGAGCTGCACAAATTTCAAAAATTGGTATGTGCGTACCAAGAGGCTGAAGAACATGGGAAAGATGCAGATCTTCTACTTGTCTCAGAATTTAAAGATGGAGGTAGCGCATTAGAGCCAATGGAGGAAGTTCTCTTTGAGGAACCAAAGGCTTCAGTAATTTACATTTACCCTCCTCCATTATATTCAAGCAAAGGCCGCGAATGTGTGTTTTTCTACAAATTGTCAGATTTTGGGTCAACAGAAGAAGGCATAGGAACAGAACATAGTTGTTATATGAATAGGCTAAGTGAGGAGAAGGGGCAGAAAGTGTGCCGCCGTGATGACGATGAAGTCTCGCGAAGAGAGGACCAGGCAAACTATTATCATCCGTAATGGGGGCTTGGAAGTAACGTCAAGCTATTGACGTTAAAGAAACGCTTCATGGGAGGTAACCCATGCATTAGTGTAGGAAAAATAAAAATTTTAAGTGTTGTTTTTTTCAAAAAAAAATAAAAAAAAAAATTGAACAGGTTGCGCAGGCTGCGCCTGCGTTACTGGCTGTCGCGCAGGCTGCGCCTGCGTTACTGCACAGTAGGCAGGCTGCAGGTTGTGCGCAATTCAGTTTTAAAAAAAAAAAAATTATTTTATTTTATTTTTTTCTTTTTTTTTGTACGCAGCAGCTACTGATACTTATATATATATATATATATAAAAATTTCAAACCCCAAAAATTCCTTTTCTAATTTTATCACCCCAAAATTTTTAATTCCTACTTCTATTTTAATTCCAAAACCATTTCATCATCCTAACCTATATCTATTCTAATTTATATCCCTAAATCCTATTTCTATCCTATATCAATTTCATACCCTATCTAAATCTCTCCTACACTCTAAATTTTTTATTTTCAAACCTATCCATCATCTTATATATATACACACCCAATCATACAAATCCAATTCCTCTTCTATTTTTTTTTTAAAATCTCTAAAAATTCAATTCTAAAGAGGAATTAATTACAAGTTCACCTCTTTGATTCGTAATTGGTTTATCTCTTCTCTAATTCTATTTTTATTACGAATTTGTGTTCTTGTAAATTGGGGATTTTGTATTGTTCTTGGTATTTGGGCTATTTTTGGCGTGATATTGCTTGGTGAATATTGGTTGAGCTTCTTGTGAGTTGGGAATTGATTCTTATGGCTCCTAAGCGTGGGAGAGGTGGTGCTAATTGCTAAAGAGAGGGGATTTTTGCTTGCGATGGGGAAGGATATGTAAGGCGCTTTTTAGATATGTTTTCTGCTATCCCTCGTATTTACTTCCATTCAATGCGGACATTGAATATTTCAAGTTTGGGGGTGGTTTGAGGGATAAGTAGTGTATATATATGTGATTGTTAGTCATTGTGTTCATGTAGGATTTCATGCTTTGCATATTAGTATTAGTAAATTATGCATTTATGTTCGTGTTATCTACGTTTGTTTCATATAGGACATTCTGTTTATAGGAATTTTGTGTTGTTGACGCTTTTTGATTGAGAAGTGATATGCTTTGTTCTTGTGCACACACATACACTAGTAAGTTGAAGCTAGTAGACTTATTGAATGTTGTAAGTAATTAGAAGGACATGAATATGTGCAAGTTGATTTAGTTTGCATGCTTTGAATACAAGTAGGTGCGTTAGAGAGATTTTTGCTTGGGATTGAGTATGTTTTCCTACCAAGTGAGCTTTTGAGCCTTATTGCATATTTGTTGCAATTTATTCGTTTGCTTGAGTGTCCACGAATTATTTGCATTGCTAGCAGTTGTTTGAGATCTTTCTTGAAACGCATGACATTATTTGACTATTAAAATGATAAAGGCATTTAGGAATAACCGCATATTTTCCCATATTACCACACCATGTTTACATGATCAATTAGTTAACCCATTGAGCTTAATCCTGTTTTTTCGGTGACATACCACATTATTTGCCTAGACCTTTTTCTTGTTTTGGCCTACATTAATTTGAACCTGCATTGTCAAAGGCTAGTAGAGTGCTTAAGGGAGTAATAAGGTGTGCAAGAAAGGGTTTATTGTTGGCCATAATTTTGGGGGAAATATTGAAATTTGAAAAAAATTTGGGTTTAGTTGTTTACTTGATAGTCAACATGTGTAATAAATTGTGGGATCATTGTTGTTTATATTATTGTTCTTGTTCTATATAGCTCTCGGAAAACAAAAGAAAAAAAAAGAAAAAAAAAATCTTGGAAAAAAAGAAAAAAAAATTGAAAAAAAAGAGAAAAAAAAAGTTATATTATGAGAGCATGTTTGTGTTTATTGTGATCCTACTTTGGTCGACTAGTCGAGTGTTTTTTTTGAGAAAAGTATGGGAGGGAAAAATAGGTGGTTGTGTATGATTCATTATGGTACTTACTAGCTTTTGACACTTCACCTGTTTTGGCTTATTTGACATACCTTGTTCCTAGCCCCATTACAACCCAAATAAAGACCTTTTGATTATTGTCATTGATGTATGTTGTGTTAAGAGTTAGATTGATACCAAATGTCAAGCATGCTTATGATTTTGTTGGAATTGAGTGATACACTTACCCTTGTTCTTGAGTGAATATTCTTTTGTGAGTGGATTGTGAGTGTTTGCTTGTTTTTGCGTATGAGATCCCGAGTTTTGTCTCGAAGATGTGCTCTTGTAGGCTTAGCATGGTTACTAACTTATTCTTACACTTGACATGGACTTGTGAGAACTTATGCATGTTCATTGAGTAGACTATGTGAATACTTGCACTATCGACACCAAGACATTGCGTATTTACTTTGATTCTTAAGTTGATATGGCATGAGAGGATTTGAAGGTATGGTAGGACATTAGTACTATATTAGTTGCATTTTTCATATTAGTTGCATTCATGCATTGCATTGCATTGGATTTTGTGGGTACATTCGCTATAGGCCCTCACGAGACCTTACTCGTCCACTAGGGCTGCCTAGGGGTTTAAAGAGTTTGTTGCATATGCCAAATGCAACCGTGATCACCTACGGAAGTGGTACTAGTTAGTTAGTTGTAATTGTTTATGCTTGAGGACAAGCATCGGTTTAAGTTTGAGGGTGTGATAAGTGGATTTATCACCAGTCTTCTTGTGGGTGATCAAACATTCATCTTTGTCAAAATTCACTTTGAAGCCTCTGTCAGTAAATTGACCAACACTCAGTAGATTGTGCTTGAGTCCCTTCACCAGTGCTACATTTTCAATGATGACATTTCCAATTTCCAACTTGCCATATCCCAGTGTGTTGCCAATGCTGTCATCTCCAAAAGCAACCATTGGGCCAGCCTTCTCCTCATACTGTGATAGCAGGGCCATATCACCAGTCATATGGTTTGAGCATCCACTGTCCAAAATCCACATGACCTTCCTTTCACTTTCTTTGCCCTGCAAACACAAAGGTATTACTTCTTCTTTGGTACCAAAACAAGTTTTGGTCCATGTGGCTTAGCAACAGTTTTATCATAAACAGCATGCTTATCAATTTTCTTGATGTTAGTCTTCTTGTCACTGTTAGAAGTCTTAGAATCAGGGTTCTTAGACTTAGGTGATAGAGGCACCTTCCTAACTTTAGGAGGACTTGAAGACTTTGTTCTTGTGTAGTGTGTGTGAACATTGTGATTGATGCAAAATTCCATTAATTCTCTTCTCAAATTAAAGCAACTAGTCATTACATTCATGTTACATGGCATACAATCAAATCTATCACAGAAAGGAGAGTCTCTATGTCTTAAAGGCACAGAGCAATCATAGAATGGTTTAGCAACACTACCAGATGGTTTCTTGCATGCATGAGTTAAATGGTTAGTGCTTAAGGAAATTTTGACAAACTTTCCTAGGGGCATTTGGCACATAAGCATAATTGTTGTCCTTGTTAATCCCTAATTTGCCATTCCTATTTTGTTTCTTTTTAGCCACTTTCTTTTCAAGCTCATTATTCCCAGCTGAAACAAACTTCATAAATTTCTCAAGTCTAGGTCTACCTCCTACTGACTCCTTGGCTTTGGTTTTGACATTCTCACTCTTAGAGGATGCTTGTTGTTCATTTGATTGCGCCTTATCTTCATCATCCAACATTTGCTTAATGAGTAAGGCATCCTCATTGATAAGTGGATTTATATCCACTTGGAATGCTTCGTTTCGGCTTAAATTGATTGTCTTGGACTCAAGTTTGTTGTAGTTTTGATGTGTTTTGCTTAGTTGTGCAGATTTTCGAGAATGTTGATTAAGGTTGATGCTTCTATCATTTTTGGAGGATTAATTGATTAAAATTCGGATTTCTGAGAAGGGTTGCGCAGTCTACACTGTTTTGGCCATATCTTGAGTTCTAGAAGTCCGTTTTCAGCGATCTTACAGCTCACGCGAAGCCTGGAAGATTTTCTACAACTTAGAACAGGATTCGTGCGCGCAAGTTGCGTGTGGTGGGCGCAGGTTGCGCGGCAAGCAGACTGATGGGAGCAGAGAATTTACTATTTTGCCCTTTTTCTAATTCTAATTGTATTTTGGGCAGTTGTTAGTACCTAAATCGAATTCTAATTGTAATAGAAGGTAATTTCTTGTTGGGCAAGAAGTATATAACCTATTTAAACACATCCTACCATTGTAATTATAGATGTACATAGGTAGGTAGATAGATACAATATCAGATTTTTATTGTAACCGTAGAATTGCAAGGGAGAAAAGTGGAGAATGATTCAACGCTCGTGACAAGCTCGGATCTAGATCTACTTCATCTTTTGTGTCATCGTGGATTATATATTTGTCTTTTCAACTCTTTGTTTTATTAACATTATTGCTTCTTTTATTCATATCTAGTTTTATATAATGGTTTCATCAGATCCCAAGACGATGAACGGTTCAATTATGAACTAATCGTTGTCATGGGATTCTAACGAATTTATCTATGTAGCTTAGTAGTTTGCATGCTTTAAAGATATGTGTGTGGTGAATTCTTGATATCCTAGTATGGTTTAATCTTAATGCTTTTAGATGCGTCGCGAACATCTAAATTGAATTGTTAATCTCTTGTGAAGCGAGAGTGAATCTTGAGATTTAGAACTTGCCATGCTAGCATAGGATAGGTTGATGTTTTGACATCATGATTTATGGCGTAAATAGAGATATTATGCTGCCCTATGTGATCGATATGGATAACTTGTTCTTCAACCGTTATGTTTTCAAATTCTATAGAGATATAGGGTCTAAACAAAATTGGTGTCTATTCATCTTCTATCTCTCTTATGGATGTATGTTTAGTTTGGTATTCGTATACTGAGAAGTAACGTATACTTGTTTCGTGTTGTCTGATCAGATATCAAAACAATCACATGTATTGATTAAAGGCGTCGACTCTAAGTGAAGTAGATAATGAAGTTAGGATTCCATGTTTTAGTAATTTTTAGTTTGTTAATTTGTATCTTAGTTAATTATAGTTAGTAAAAACTTAATCTTGTTATTTGTCTTAGTAGTGAATAAAAACCATACATTGTTGCATAGGTGCATGAACTGATTTTAAACCAAGATCTCTGTGGGAACGAACTTAACTTATCGAATATTACTTGTGACCGTGTACGCTTGCGCGTTATTAGCAAACAAGTTTTTGGCGTCGCTGCCGGGGATCATCGGTGTTTTATTTTTGGTTTATGTGCTTGTCAATAGTGGTCGTTAGCGTTCACTGACTTGGATTTCTTATCTATCTTGTTTAGTTCGGTGTGTTTCAGGTACTTAAGTGTTTGAAGATGGCATGCGAGGAGTTGCCATGGTGGGCATATTCGAGGACATCCATGCCTTATCAATGTGAGCGATGTTTGGGCGTTCATGATCCCTCACAATATTGTTACTACGAAGGAGTTGATCCATATGTCAGTTATGAGGAACAACCATATTTTTAATACCATCTTCAACAGTACCATCAAGATGTTCCAGATATGTCATATTTCTTTGGAAGTGAAGAGTTTCAACATCAGCAACCTACTCCTACTTTTCAAACAGATGAGGTTCCTACAAGGGAGGAGCATAGGAGTCTTGTAAAGGGTAACGAGGAGTCTTTAAAATCTTTGGAGACACTAGTTGCTCAAGCTGTGAGATCATTGGAACAAGAGACTCTAGAGGAGACTAGGATGCGTGTAAAGAGTAACGAGGCATCTATCAAATCTTTGGAAACAATAGTTGCTCAAGTTAGGGGTTCCTTAGAACAAGAGACTCATCAATTCATACCAGAGGCAATTCCAGAAAATAACGGTGACTTGGAGCAAGGTACTGTATGCTTAATTGAGAAAGACAAATTCCAAGGTGAGGTGAGCATTCGCAAGCCATGCGAGGAATTTGATCATGTTAGGATGGTGGATGATTTGGAAAGGGCATTATTTGGAACATACACTGTTGAGCTGCACAGATTTCAAAAATTGGTATGTGCGTACCAAGAGGCTGAAGAACATGGGAAAGATGCAGATCTTCTACTTGTCTCAGAATTTAAAGATGGAGGTAGCGCATTAGAGCCAATGGAGGAAGTTCTCTTTGAGGAACCAAAGGCTTCAGTAATTTACATTTACCCTCCTCCATTATATTCAAGCAAAGGCCACGAATGTGTGTTGTTCTACAAATTGTCAGATTTTGGGTCAACAGAAGAAGGCATTGGAACAGAACATAGTTGTTATATGAATAGGCCAAGCGAGGAGAAGGGGCAGAAAGTGTGCCGCCGTGATGACGATGAAGTCTCGCGAAGAGAGGACCAGGCAAACTATTATCATCCGTAATGGAGGCTTGGAAGTAACGTCAAGCTATTGACGTTAAAGAAGCGCTTCGTGGGAGGTAACCCATGCATTAGTGTAGGAAAAAAAAATTTTAAGTGGTGTTTTTTTCAAAAAAAAAAAAAAAAAAAAAATTGAACAGGTTGCGCAGGCTGCGCCTGCGTTACTGGCTGTCGCGCAGGCTGCACCTGCGTTACTGCACAGTAGGCAGGCTACAGGCTGTGCGCAGTTCAGTTTTAAAAAAAAATTATTTTATTTTATTTTTTTTCTTTTTTTTGGACGCAACAGCTACTGATACTTATATATAAAAAAATTAAATTTCAAACCCCAAAAATTCCTTTTCTAATTTTATCACCCCAAAATTTTTAAATCCTACTTCTATTTTAATTCCAAAACCCTTTCATCATCCTAAACCTATATCTATTCTAATTTATATCCCTAAATCCTATTTCTATCCTATATCAATTTCATACCCTATCTAAATCTCTCCTACACTCTAAATTTTTTATTTTTCAAACCTATCCATCATCTTATATATATACACACCCAATCATACAAATCCAATTCCTCTTCTATTTTTTTTTTAAAATCTCTAAAAATTCAATTCTAAAGAGGAATTAATTACAAGTTCACCTCTTTGATTCGTAATTGGTTTATCTCTTCTCTAATTCTATTTTTATTACGAATTTGTGTTCTTGTAAATTGGGGATTTTGTATTGTTCTTGGTATTTGGGCTATTTTTGGTGTGATATTGCTTGGTGAATATTGGTTGAGCTTCTTGTGAGTTGGGAATTGATTCTTATGGCTCCTAAGCGTGGGAGAGGTGGTGCTAATTGCTAAAGAGAGGGGATTTTTGCTTGCGATGGGGAAGGATATGTAAGGCGCTTTTTAGATATGTTTTCTACTATCCCTCGTATTTACTTCCATTCAATGCGGACATTGAATATTTCAAGTTTGGGGGTGGTTTGAGGGATAAGTAGTGTATATATATGTGATTGTTAGTCATTGTGTTCATGTAGGATTTCATGCTTTGCATATTAGTATTAGTAAATTATGCATTTATGTTCGTGTTATCTACATTTGTTTCATATAGGACATTCTGTTTATAGGAATTTTGTGTTGTTGATGCTTTTTGATTGAGAAGTGATATGCTTTGTTCTTGTGCACACACATACACTAGTAAGTTGAAGCTAGTAGACTTATTGAATGTTGTAAGTAATTAGAAGGACATGAATATGTGCAAGTTGATTTAGTTTGCATGCTTTGAATACAAGTAGGTGCGTTAGAGAGATTTTTGCTTGGGATTGAGTATGTTTTCCTACCAAGTGAGCTTTTGAGCCTTATTGCATATTTGTTGCAATTTATTCGTTTGCTTGAGTGTCCACGAATTATTTGCATTGCTAGCAGTTGTTTGAGATCTTTCTTGAAACGCATGACATTATTTGACTATTAAAATGATAAAGGCATTTAGGAATAACCGCATATTTTCCCATATTACCACACCATGTTTACATGATCAATTAGTTAACCCATTGAGCTTAATCCTACTTTTTCGGTGACATACCACATTACTTGCCTAGACCTTTTTCTTGTTTTGGCCTTCATTAATTTGAACCTGCATTGTCAAAGGCTAGTAGAGTGCTTAAGGGAGTAATAAGGTGTGCAAGAAAGGGTTTATTGTTGACCATAATTTTGGGGGAAATATTGAAATTTGAAAAAAAAATCGGGTTTAGTTGTTTACTTGATAGTCGACATGTGTAATAAATTGTGGGATCATTGTTGTTTATATTATTGTTCTTGTTCTATAAAGCTCTCGAAAAACAAAAGAAAAAAAAAATCTTGGAAAAAAAAGAAAAAAAATTGAAAAAAAAAGTGAAAAAAAAGTTATATTATGAGAGCATGTTTGTGTTTATTGTGATCCTACTTTGGTCGACTAGTCGAGTGTTTTTGTTGAGAAAAGTATGGGAGGGAAAAATAGGTGGTTGTGTATGATTCATTATGGTACTTACTAGCTTTTGACACTTCACCTGTTTTGGCTTATTTGACATACCTTGGTCCTAGCCCCATTACAACCCAAATAAAGACCTTTTGATTATTGTCATTGATGTATGTTGTGTTAAGAGTTAGATTGATACCAAATGTCAAGCATGCTTATGATTTTGTTGGAATTGAGTGATACACTTACCCTTGTTCTTGAGTGAATATTCTTTTATGAGTGGATTGTGAGTGTTTGCTTGTTTTTGCGTATGAGATCCCGAGTTTTGTCTCGAAGATGTGCTCTTGTAGGCTTAGCATGGTTACTAACTTATTCTTACACTTGACATGGACTTGTGAGAACTTATGCATGTTCATTGAGTAGACTATGTGAATACTTGCATTATCGACACCAAGACATTGCGTATTTACTTTGATTCTTAAGTTGATATGGCATGAGAGGATTTGAAGGTATGGTAGGATATTAGTACTGTATTAGTTGCATTTCTCATATTAGTTGCATTCATGCATTGCATTGCATTGGATTTTGTGGGTACATTCGCTATAGGCCCTCACGAGACCTTACTCGTCCACTAGGGCTGCCTAGGGGTTTAAAGGGCTTGTTGCATATGCCAAATGCAACCGTGATCACCTACGGAAGTGGTACTAGTTAGTTAGTTGTAATTGTTTATGCTTGAGGACAAGCATCGGTTTAAGTTTGGGGGGTGTGATAAGTGGATTTATCACCAGTCTTCTTGTGGGTGATCAAACATTCATCTTTGTCAAAATTCACTTTAAAGCCTCTGTCAGTAAATTGACCAACACTCAGTAGATTGTGCTTGAGTCCCTTCACCAGTGCTACATTTTCAATGATGACATTTCCAATTTCCAACTTGCCATATCCCAGTGTGTTGCCAATGCTGTCATCTCCAAAAGCAACCATTAGGCCAGCCTTCTCCTCATACTGTGATAGCAGGGCCATATCACCAGTCATATGGTTTGAGCATCCACTGTCCAAAATCTACATGACCTTCCTTTCACTTTCTTTGCCCTGCAAACACAAAGGTATTACTTCTTCTTTGGTACCCAAACAAGTTTGGGTCTATGTGGCTTAGCAACAGTTTTATCATAAACAGCATGCTTATCAATTTTCTTGATGTTAGTCTTCTTGTCACTGTTAGAAGTCTTAGAATCAGGGTTCTTAGACTTAGGTGATAGAGGCACCTTCCTAACTTTAGGAGGACTTGAAGACTTTGTTCTTGTGTAGTGTGTGTGAACATTGTGATTGATGCAAAATTCCATTAATTGTCTTCTCAAATTAAAGCAACTAGTCATTACATTCATGTTACATGGCATACAATCAAATCTATCACAGAAAGGAGAGTCTCTATGTCTTAAAGGCACAGAGCAATCATAGAATGGTTTAGCAACACTACCAGATGGTTTCTTGCATGCATGAGTTAAATGGTTAGTGCTAAAACAATTTTGACAAACTTTCCTAGGGGCATTTGGCACATAAGCATAATTGTTGTCCTTGTTAATCCCTAATTTGCCATTCCTATTTTGTTTCTTTTTAGCCACTTTCTTTTCAAGCTCATTATTCCCAGCTGAAACAAACTTCATAAATTTCTCAAGTCTAGGTCTACCTCCTACTGACTCCTTGGCTTTGGTTTTGACATTCTCACTCTTAGAGGATGCTTGTTGTTCATTTGATTGCGCCTTATCTTCATCATCCAACATTTGCTTAATGAGTAAGGCATCCTCATTGATAAGTGGATTTATATCCACTTGGAATGCTTCATTTCGGCTTAAATTAATTGACTTGGACTCAAGTTTGTTGTAGTTTTGATGTGTTTTGCTTAGTTGTGCAGATTTTCGAGAATGTTGATTAAGGTTGATGCTTCTATCGTTTTTGGAGGATTAATTGATTAAAATTCGGATTTCTGAGAAGGGTTGCGCAGTCTACACTGTTTTGGCCATATCTTGAGTTCTAGAAGTCCGTTTTCAGCGATCTTACAGCTCACGCGAAGCCTGGAAGATTTTCTACAACTTGGAACAGGATTTGTGCGCGTGAGTTGCGTGTGGTGGGCGCAGGTTGCGCGGCAAGCAGACTGATGGGAGCAGAGAATTTACTGTTTTGCCCTTTTTCTAATTCTAATTGTATTTTGGGCAGTTGTTAGTACCTAAATCGAATTCTAATTGTAATAGAAGGTAATTTCTTGCTGGGCAAGAAGTATAGAACCTATTTAAACACATCCTACCATTGTAATTATAGATGTACATAGGTAGGTAGATAGATACAATATCATATTTTTATTGTAACCGTAGAATTGCAAGGGAGAAAAGTGGAGAAGGATTCAACGCTCGTGACAAGCTCGGATCTAGATCTACTTCATCTTTTGTGTCATCGTGGACTATAGATTTGTCTTTTCAACTCTTTGTTTTATTAACATTATTGCTTCTTTTATTCATATCTAGTTTTATATAATGGTTTCATCAGATCCCAAGACGATGAACGATTCAATTATGAACTAATCGTTGTCATGGGATTCTAACGAATTTATCTATGTAGCTTAGTAGTTTGCATGCTTTAAAGATATGTGTGTGGTGAATTCTTGATATCCTAGTATGGTTTAATCTTAATGCTTTTAGATGCATCGCGAACATCTAAATTGAATTGTTAATCTCTTGTGAAGCGAGAGTGAATCTTGAGATTTAGAACTTGCCATGCTAGCATAGGATAGGTTGATGTTTTGACATCATGATTTGTGGCGAAAATAGAGATATTATGCTGCCCTATGTGATCGATATGGATAACTTGTTCTTCAACCGTTATGTTTTCAAATTCTATAGAGATATAGGGTCTAAACATAATTGGTGTCTATTCATCTTCTATCTCTCTTGTGGATGTATGTTTAGTTTGGTATTCGTATACTGAGAAGTAGCGTATACTTGTTTCGTGTTGTTTGATCAGATATCAAAACCATCACATGTATTGATTAAAGGCGTCGACTCTAAGTGAAGTAGATAATGAAGTTAGGATTCCATGTTTTAGTAATTTTTAGTTTGTTAATTTGTATCTTAGTTAATTATAGTTAGTAAAAACTTAATCTTGTTATTTGTCTTAGTAGTGAATAAAAACCATACATTGTTGCATAGGTGCATGAACTGATTTTTAACCAAGATCTCTGTGGGAATGAACTTAACTTATCGAATATTACTTGTGACCGTGTACGCTTGCGCGTTATTAGCAAACACTCATCAATCTCAAGTGTTGGTATTTTAAATATTGGGGTCTCAGCCTTTTTCAAAACCTGAGGCACTTCCTCTTGAACAACAATGTCATCTTCAATGACTGCATAGCCTTTCCTCTGGTTGAGAGTGTCATAATCAAGTCCAATAGCAGCCTTAGGTCTAGCTAGATTTTTCTCATGGTAGGACTGCAATAGACTAGAGGAATTCTTAAATGTTTTCAATTTGAATTCATTTTCAGCTAGTTCATCCCTAAGAGCTTTCTCAACTTGACTAGCACATAGAACCTTATTCTTTAGATATTCGATTTCTTGTTTAAGGTTTTCTACTTGCATAGCAATTAGTTCTAGTTCCTCATTTCTCTTGTTCAACGGTTCATTCTTAGTAGACAGTTTAGCAATCTCTTCATTAGCAGCAGTCATACTAGTATGAATATTAAACATCTCAACAGATAGTTGTTCAACCATAGATTTGTATTCAGAAACAGACATGTCTATAGTAGTGAGGGATGGTACCTGAGAGTCTGATTCAGATAGTTCTTCCTTGGAGTTGGCCATCAAGACATAGTTGCAGAATTCTTGTTCTTCTCCATCACTATCAGAATCATCCCAACACTTCCCTTCAGCTATGTAGGCCTTACCTGGTGTATGCTTCTTTAGCAGAGCCTCATACTTAGCTTCAAGCTCAAGAAACTCCTTATCCTTCTTTTTAGGCTTCTTGCATTCACTGGCAAAATGCCCTAGGTCATTGAATCTATAACATCTCACAGATGACCTATCCACATAGCTGGTTTTGAATTTGTTTTTGTTTGCTTTCACAGGTGCCTTGTTCTTGTTGAATGAATGATTTTGAGATCTAGACTTGAAGGGCTGATTCCTCTTAAATCTGATGTTTGGGAATTTTCTAGCCATAAAAGCATATGAAGTGTTTTCCATGGCATTCAACTCTTCAAGAGTGTAGAACTCATCTTCTTCCTTTTCATCAACAGGTTCAGTCACTTCTTCTTCAGTTTCTTCATCATCTACTATATCTTCTATTCTCAGTTGACTTGTGGATGCTTCCAGGTCTTGAAAGGATTTATTGACAATCAAGGCACAGGATGTGTTTATCATCCTGCCTTGGTTGGCTTGGATAGCCCTCTTCTGAAGCAACTCAAGTTCATGAGTCTTTAAAACCCCATAGAACACATCATATATGACTTTGTTCAAATCTCTTTCTCTTAGAGATATGACCCTTTGCTCTAGATGGTTTGGTGCAGATATTAGAAACTTCATGTTTAATTCCTTAGTGCTGTAAACCTTCCCATTCATTTGAAGCTCAGTCACCAGCTTGTGAAATCTCTCAAACATATCAGTAATACTTTCTTTGGACTGTGCCATGAAAGCCTCATACTGTGTGACCAGTATCTGTTTCCTATTCTCTCTTACCTCCTCTGTCCCTTCACATAACACCTCGATGTGGTTCCACATGTCCTTGGCTGATGTGCATGATGCTATGTTGGCAAACATCGACATATCCATGGAGTCTATGATCAGTAACATGAGATGACTGTCTAGGGCAACCTTTTCCTTCTCTGAGTCCGTCCATTTGGATGGCTCTTTTGCAACATATGATCTAGGAATGACTATTGTGCCCACTGTAGATTCAGCAATTTCTTGTTGTGGTACAAATGGACCATTCTTGAGGATGTCAGGGTAGAGAGGATTGGTAGCTTTGATGAACAACAGCATTTTTATTTTCTAGAGGTTATAATTCTCTTTGTCGAACTTAGGGACCTTCACCGTACCTGTAGTCTTTGGTGTATTCGAACTCATGATTGTTTTTTGTTTAGATTAAACAGCCTGCTTTGATACCACTTGTTGAGTATTGAATACATTAAAAGAATACAAAGGGGGGGTGAATGGATTCTTGAACTTTTCTTTGTTCTTGAATCTTTGCAACAAGATATGTGTTGAGTATGTGAGATATATAAGTGCAGATAATAAATACAAATACAACACAATATCACTTTAATCTAATATTTCATTAGATAAAGATTTTGCTACAATCTATGAATACAAATGATATTATTCTCAGCTTCGTTTTTCTTAGAGAGATATTTCTTGTGATGTATCATGAAAACTTATCTACTAAGGAAGTGAGGCTGTATCCTTATAGACATGGATACACCTACTTACTACAAATAAGGTAGGTAAAATAAACTACTTTCCAGTATGTCTAACTCATTTGAGTAAGTGTCCAAACGGCTACAGATTTGACTTTGCAAAGCCTGTTCAGATCCACTTCTTTAGCTCCTTGTCCCTTTGTCTTATCTCTCCAAGCTTCTTTGTAGGCTTTCCAATGTGCTTTATAGTACATAGTCAAATAAAGCGTCTTGGCTTGTTGCAGGTTTCTAACTTGTACAATTCTTCAGTATTTTGTCTCCAAGAATGTATTCGACAAGTGGCTAAGTGATTGATTCGAGAACTCGAATTGACTTAATCGATAACTCTGAGTTCTCGAATAGTGTTATATTGACATATCGAATCACTTCTTGAATAGCTCTTTTCTCTGGGACTCCTTGAGATATCGAATCGAGCATTTTGACATATCGAATCCCTGAGATGTCGAATAGCTTCTTTAGTCCTTGAGATATCTAATAGAGCATTGACTTGTTGACTCTTAGAGAACTCGAATGATGTTTTGACTTGTTGACTCCATGAGTTCTCGAATAGAGTAATAGATATATCGAATCTCTGAGATATCGAATGAGATATCGAACAGTGTATTCAGAGATACCGAATAGTGTCTTCTAAGATATCAAATCTCTGACTTCTCGAATGCTAGACTTCTCGAATAGACACATGTACCTCTCGAATTGGTATTTAGGCAAATTCTTCATTTCTTCAAATCCCAACTGTGATTATTTGGCAGTCTTTTTCTCCTTGCTTGAGGCATGAACCTTGGAACTTCTTTCAAGCATTATTCTTGACTTTATAAGTACAGTTACACAACTAGGATTTGATGCCTATTACAAGTACAGAACAAATAGAAACTCCACAACTAGAGGTTCACTCAGTTAAGACGTCATGTTGGTAATGCATAGCATTACACATACTTAGGCTTGTTATTAGATGTATTCAGGCATGCCTATGTGACTAACATCATTCATAAACAAGGCCAGCCACGTGTGCGGGTTGGTTATGGCCTGCTAACACACTCCTGGAACAAATTAAAAAGCATGGTTGATAAATATAAATCAGTCTACAACACAAACATATGTGACTAGTAGATATAGATTTTCGTACAGCACACTGATGATTCATAGCAAAGTAAGCTATGATACATCCACAAGTAAGCTCCATCATTTTTGCTTGGAATCATTACCTCTTAGGACTCTTATAAAACTTTCTTAGAAAACACAGCTATGTGACATACATTGTCTTCACACAACCATTACATCCATGATACATAGCAAATTTGTAAGCATGCATGACACATCCACAAGTAATTAGTTTTAGACTTCTAGTATCCAAGTTTACACAACTTCAAAACATACATTGTCTGAAACAAGAAATAAAATAAATAGCTTTCCAACAGCACTTTGCAGGCTTGCAGCAACAACTGGAACCTGAAAACAGCTGGAATGATCTACTTATTACAGGCTCGCCGTTGCTGGAACCTGGAACAAATTTGCAGCAGGGAAGAAAAAGAATGCAGATTAGTAGATCACTACATCAATTTCCAGAACAATGAAGATAACACAAACAGTAGGGCTGAGCAAACAAGTACAACAATTTCAACTCGACAAACAAGTGATACTCTTCAGGATTGAAGATACACTTTCATAATATCAATCTTAGGCCAACCACAAATAGTAGTGCTGATCCATATTACAGTAAACTCACGAACTAGCCCAGTAACTTATACTTTGCATTAAACTATAAGAATTTGAGTGAGTTTTTAAGTCAAAAAAAGTTCTTTAAAAAATAGAAATATTCAGTTTTGTTGGGCAGGCAGAGTAGGAAAAAATAGTAAGAAACATAAAGTCGTTATTAGAATTTGCGTAAAAGAACCACTAAGAAGTAAGAAAGCAGTATTGTTTCTACAATATCATAAGAAACATATTTCCTTGAGTACAATTGTTCTTAGAGTGGAAGATAAACGAAAGACCAATCTGTGCCCATGTCTATCATTCTGACATGAGAAAAGTTGAAGATTCCGGTAAAAGAGGCTTTGCATCTTAAGTTTTCCTAATAAATATCTACCAGCTATAAGCATGATTTTCGTGTATACAACATGTGTCTGTAACATTTTGGTTCACACATGTTCCTTGAGCAATAAGTAATTAGATTCAATGGCCAACTCCATACAACAGACAACTTATATAATAACGTAGTTGTTCCATATACAGGACATCAAGGAGAAAGACATATACTTGAGAAACACAGGGAATAAACTGAGTTTAAAGCACTATTACATCAGCTATATACTTACCTCTCATTATGATTAACTATCAAAATAGCCTAAGACTCTTGAGACTCTTCCCGGGTCTCTAGAAACAGCCATAAACTATTTATAAACACCATACAAGTAAAACCATTGCATAGCAATTCACATAATGAAGACAGAAGCCATATAAACATAATCTTGAAACCTTGCAGCTTTGAGACATAAGAATTGAATGCTTGTTGAGCTTGAGAACTTGAGGTCTGACTTCTAAGGACTGAGGTTGAGTCATTGAGAGTTGAGACTAGAGGCATTGAGGTTGAGGTTGAGCTTGAGCTGCTTCAAATTTTGAGTAATCGAGTTTGTGAAATTGTAATAAAACCCTCAGTAAACTTCTAGTTGTCTAAAGCCCAATTGTAATTTGAAAGCATAGATAGTTATGAGGCAAAACTTATTTATATATTACTATGCTCTATGCAGGATGGACTATGGCGTATTGACGTATGCAGTGCAGTGGGCAGTGGTTATTTACATATTATATAAATTTATATAAATTATATATATATATATATATATATATATTTCAATAATCAATTCGGTTCGATTTTAACCTATAACCGGAAACGAACCATTTAAAATGGTTCGGTTTTTGATTTTTTGGTTTCGGTTTCAGTTCACTTTTAAAGGGTTCGGTTTTTACCGGTTTCAATTTTAAATCGGTTTTTTGCTAGCTATGTCCTCATCTTGCCCAAGCTATGTCTATTGAATTACTCCTACACAAAGTATAAAAGAATATCAGTAAGTCTGATAAGAAATACAAACCTTACCATCTATTTTATCATGTGACACAAGATGAGAGCATCTATACTTCCGAGTTCCGATGCTTCTGTTTGTGGTTGCATTCATTTCGGCATTTCGCTGCTGCTACTAAATTTCTCCATGTTGTATGAAAACTTTTTTTTTTATCTTTTCATCGACATGTATATTTCGATATTCTGTGTTCAACAGTATCATATTTGCTATTCTAGTCAAGAGTTTCCGATCATCTGCTGGTGGAGTTGATGAGTCATTACCCTCTCTTCAATTTTTTAATGGAGTATCAGAGGAGCAAATTACACATCTTATACCATTCACTCGGGTGTAGGATCTCCGATGTATGACCTTACCCCTACTCCAAGAGGTAGATAACTTTTTTCCGTGAAGACCCGGCTCAAGTTTGGTAAATATTCACATTCTATTTTAGACTTTATGTTGCCTACTGTAAGTAATTCTCAGAATAGCCATATATCTTGGTTGAGGATTTTAATCTCTTCTCCTGTCTTCCGCTTCCATTTTGCACTTCCGAGTTGGTGATTTAGTCTTAGCATTTACTTAACAAACAAAACTACTATAATAGTGGCGATGGGAGTAGGGATCCTCACTTTTTTTCAAAAGTTTTTAAGAGTAACTGTCAAGTACCAAATGTTCTAGAAAGGTTACATGTTCATATGATGTTGCACTAACACTTGAGATAAGATATGGCAAAAACTGGTGTAGCAAGATCTTGCGATAAAAAATATTGAAATGTAAGGATTGATAAAATAAGAAAAAGTAAATGCATTTAGAGGAAGCATATTGACGTATGTAGTGCAGTGCAGTGGGCAGTGGTTGTTTACATATTATATAAATTTATATAAATTATATATACATATACATATTTTTTAATAATCAATTCGCTTCGATTTTAACTTATAACCAAAAACGAACCATTTAAAACGGTTCGGTTTTAAATTTTTCGGTTTTGGTTTCAGTTCACTTTTAAACGGTTTGGTTTTTACCGGTTTCAGTTTTAAACTGGATTTTTGCTAGCTATGTCCTCATCTTGCCCTAGCTATGTCTATTGAATTACTCCTACAGAAAGTATAAAAGAATATCAGTAAGTCAGCTGATACAAAATACAAACATTACCATCTATTTTATCATGTGACACAAGATGAGAGCATATATACTCCCGATGCTTCTGTTTGTGGTTGCATTCATTTCACTTTTGCTAGTAAATTTCTCCATGTTGTACGAAAACTTTTTTTCATCTTTTCACCTAAACATATATTTCGATATTCTGTGTTTAACAGTATCATATTTGCTATTCTAGTCAGGAGTTTCCGATCATCTGCTGGAGGAGTTGATGAGTCATTACCCTCTCTTCAATTTTTTGATGGAGTATCAGAGGAGCAAATTGAGGATATAAGGTATGCTAGTGAAGACAACGAGATAAATGGTTCAAATGATAATGAATCTCACTGTGGCTCAAGTGGAGTGGTTATGAAGAGGACAATGATGATAATGGCAGTGAAGGTAAGATAGACTGGGTTGAGGATGACGAAGAAACTGACCATGACTTGAAGAAAAAAGTTGAGGCATTCATCTATAAGGTCATACAAGGTAAAAACTATAGAAACTATGACTATACACTGCAGCATCTATAAGCCAGCCTGAATACTATCACTTCTTACTGGGAAGTAACAACATCGTGTTTGTTTTTTATGCATACTTGTGTATTTTTTTTCAACTTGAATGCATAAACTTTGACTACGACACACCATATGGAACACCACCCACTCACCTTCCTATTACACAAATTTCCAAGTGAAGTAGGAGAGTCCCAAGACCACAAACAAAACTAAAGGACAACTTTGATTGATGTGATCAGTTACTAAAATCATAATAATCATTACCATAGAATTTAACCAATTCTGACAGTTACCACAGAATTGACAAACTTTTTTTTATCTTTTCATCTACACGTATATTTTGATATTCTGTGTTCAACAGTATCATATTTGCTATTCTAGTCAGGAGTTTCCAATCATCTACTGGTGAAGTTGATGAGTCATTACCCTCTCTTCAAATTTTTTAATGGAGTATCATAGGAGCGAATTGAGGATATTAGGTATGCTAGTGAAGACAGCGAGATAAATGGTTCAAATGATAATGAATCTCACTGTGGCTCAAGTGGAGTGGTTATGAAGAGGACAATGATGATAATGGCAGTGAAGGTAAGATGGACTGGATTGAGGATGACGAAGAAACTGACCATGACTTGAAGAAAAAAGTTGAGGCATTCATCTATAAGGTCATACAAGGTAAAAACTAAAAACTATAGAAACTATGACTATACACTGCAGAATCTATAAGCCAGCCTGAATACTATCACTTCTTACTGGGAAGTAACAACATCGTGTTTGTTTTTTAATGCATACTTGTGTATTTTTTTCAACTTGAATGCATAAACTTTGACTACGACACACCATATGGAACACCCACTCACCTTCCTATTACACAAATTTCCAAGTGAAGTAGGAAAGTCCCAAGACCACAAACAAAACTAAAGGACAACAACGTTGATTGATGTGATGAGTTACTAAAATCAAAATAATCATTACCATAGAATTTAACCAGTTCTGACACTTACATAGATCCCGGAAAGACAAAAATGATGTTTAAGCCAGACAATGATGGTTAAGCCAGACAAAAGATGTTGAAAAATAAACACTTATGTGCAATATTCTTATAATTTTTGAGAATCATACCTCTCCCAGAATTGAGGTGGGACATGCATAACTGAAAGGCATATGACTCAGCCTATTTGTAGTTCGAGGATCCTAATCCAATTAAACTAGATTGTAATAAGTAAATAATATCAACTGTCACAGGAATCTCAAAAGATGATAACCGTCAGAAGAAAAATCAACAAGTCAATCTATAGTTTTAATGTTTTACACTGGAAGAAGTTCAGTCTACTGATCAAGCCTCAGTGTAGCATTCAAAGTGATGGATTTATTTTTAAAATGACAGAGATTTCTATCAGTGACAATGAAACAGTTTCAGTACAAATGTATTTGAAGAAAAGTCAAGAAAAGAAAAAGACCACAGCTTTAAAGTCAAGATGAAGAGTTTATATTGGAGTTAGTCGTTCATGAACCAGATAGTACATCGAGCGTCAACAACGAACCAGTGTATGTTCTTTATTAAATTACGTAGTACTAAGTGAAGTGTTGTCTACTAAAGGATATGTATTAATTCTCCTTTAATTAATTAAATCAAATAATTAATTTAACTAAATAAATTAATTCTATTCAAATTAATATATTTGTTAAAGTAATTATTAAATTAATTAAATCGGAATTAATATGTAAAAGAAATAATTATTTAAATGATTGTTGCAAATCATTTGATTAATTATAAGCTGAAAATATATGATAATATAACTATCAAAGGATAGTTATATTCAGTTAATGTTGGACAGTCATACACAGTTCAAGTTTGATAGTCATATTCAGTGCAAGTTTGATAGTCATATTCAGTTCAGGTGTGACAGTCATATTCAGTTCAAACTGGATAGTCATATTTAGTTCAAACTGGACAGTCATATTTAGTACAAACTGAGACAGTCATATCTAGTTCAAACTGGATAGTTATACCGAAAGTTATATTGAATGGATTGTTATATTCAGTTCAAACGGACAGTCATATTACTTGCAAAGGGATAGTCATACCGATTGTTATATCAGCCAGCAGATAGTTATATCAAGCTCAACGGATAGTCATATTTAACTACAATATGACTATGATTAAAGTAATGATCAGGAGGCTATATAAAGAATCAGAAGACAACAGACTAAACAACACAGACACACGCAAATACTCACAGGAAGAAAAAGAAGAGCAAAAACATATCATTTCTTTCATCTTCAAGCAATTAAATTGCCATAAATTCTTGAGTTCCTTGTAACAAAAATTGTATCCATTGGAACTTAATTATTTGTGACTTGTGTACTACTAGCGAATTAAGTTTCCTAGTTCTTGATTTGATATCTTAATTTTTATTAACTAAATTAGAAAAGTTCATGTCGAATTTTCTAATTAGTTATTAATTACTTGATAATCAATTATATTGATTTTGTAACACCCATCAAGTTAATATATTGTTATATTCAACTTGAAATTTGTGTTATTTATATTCCGCACAAATTTGTTTGAATTAAATTTTATTCATAAGACAAATTTGGAGAAAATGATATAGATTGTATTCAACCCCCCCTTCTACAATCTTATTGGACCTAACAATTGGTATCAGAGCCTATTGATTGATACACAAATCAAGATCCTAATTTTACTCAATCAAAAATCAAGCTCGAATTTTTAACTCTCTTAAAAATTCATCATGTCAGCCAAAGGCAATGTTAAAATTCCTATCTTTAATAAAGATAACTATGACATGTGGAAAAACAAAATGGAGTTATTTCTTGATTTAGCAAATCCAAGATTCTTGTGGGTTTTGAAAAATGGACCAGTAATTCCTATCCAACATGATGCTGAAACGGTTACACATGGAGTTGTGACAATACCTGCAAAATCCTATCCAAAGGACCCTAAGAACTTTACCGCTGAAGAAAAAGAGGAAGCTGGATTGGATAAAAATTTGAGACTCATTCTATTAGATTCCCTAGATGCTGTAATGTATAGCCATGTAAGGAATTGTAAAACTGCTAAGCACATCTGGGAAACTATTGAGATCATTAATGAAGGGACTGATGAAGTCAAGGAAAATAGACTTCAAATTTTGACCTCTGAATATGAACACTTTAGAGCTGGCCCTAATGAAGGCATTCAGGAAGTGTTCGAAAGGTATAACAAAATAATCAACAACTTGCAAGTTCATGGCAAGTAGTATACCCAGAAGGAGATCAACATGAAGTTTTTACTGACTATGCCTACTCACTTAGAGCATAGAATCACCGCCATCAGAGAATCTAGAGATTTAACTAAGATTGCTCTTGAAAGGCTTTTTGGTGTTCTGAAAACATATGAATTAGAACAAGTACAGCAAAAGGAATTCTATGGCCAAGGCAGAATGGCAAATTCTTCTACAGCTCTAGTAGTTGAGGTTCCTTAGGAAGTGGAATCTAAAGTTGTTCAACCTAACAGCTTTAACAAGGAACAAACTGAAGTGGAACATGGCCAAACACCAGCTACTTAGGATGGTGGAGAATTTTACTCACTTGAAGAGCTGGATCAATTGGAAGATGAATTTATGGCGATGATGGTGAGACAATTCAGTAACTTCAGATTCAGAACAAATCCAAAGTTCAGGTTTAAGTCAAATAACAGATTTCAGAGAGGAGGTTCTTCATCCTCTAGTAACAGGGGAGGTTACAAAACTGGAACTATTGACAGAAGCAAGATTCGTTGTTTCAATTGTAATGAGTTGGGACACTTTGCTACTGAGTGTCAGAAACCTAAGCAAGCACAGAAGAAAGATTATGCTTCTGAAAAGAAGAAGAGTGGAAGAGCTTATGTAGCTGCTGGTAAAAGCTGGGATGACACAGACAGCGAAGATGAAGAATATGGAAACTTTGCGCTGGTGGCAAATGATGATACATCAACTTATTACACCACACCGGTAATTCTAACTGATGCTGAGTTAATTCATAGTTTATGTAATTGCTTGACTAATGCACAAAAAGGATATGATAGAATAAGTCTTGTAAACACTAAACTTGAAAATGAAGTGTTAGACTTAAAAAAGGTGCAGATTAATCAAGATAAGAATATAGAAGAAATAGCTAGACTTAACTGCAGAGATAAGTTGCTAGGAGAATACATGGTAAAACAAGTTGATAGGATTGCTGAACAAGACATCAGGATTAAAGAACTTGAAACACAGATTAGAGCTTGTTATAATACTGTTAAAGTTTCTAAAGAGTTCTTCAACAAACAAGCAGTAGAAAAAACTGTAGGAATAGGGTTTGATTACAATCAAGCTATTGGTTCTTTGAGCAATCATTCTCCTAATCCTATTTCAGCTAAAGAAAGAGGTATACCACACATTCTCAAGAATGTTGAAAAACTAATGTTTAAAAAATATGTTGCTGAACCACCCAATATGCTTTCTATTGTCATTCAGGAAGAAATGAAAAATGAGGACAGTGCTAATGGCATAGTCCTTGATAATGACAAATCTGCTAAGGAACAAGTTAAGGTTGTTGAGTTAACTAGTTCTTCTCAAATTGGGTTAAGTGACAACAAGTTGAAAAAGAACAATAACAAGTCTGACATGCATGCTATGCCTATTATTGATTCTTCTCATAAAGCATGTGGTGTTGTCAATTGTATGTCCTGTGCTTTAAATATCATGTCTGCTTACTTTTTTGGTAATCATGCATGTGCTGATAAGACTGCCCCTAGACAACATATGAACAGAAACAAAAATGTCAGATCAATGACTGCTAGTCCTCCTTATGTTACGAGAGATACATTTGTACCTAAGCCTAAACAAAGTTCTACTAAGGCTATTTACAAGGTCAAATGTCCAGTCAATGAAACAAGTGTTATTGCTGCTAAAGAAATGTGGATACCTAGAATAAAATAGAAGTTTGTCAAATCTGTTTATAAAGTGAAATGTTTGTTGAATAATGGTAAAGCTGTTGTTAAAGTAAAGAATGTTGTTTTTCCTGACAAAGGCCAATTCTTTAAGTATTCTGGACCCAATCAAATTTTGGTTCCAAAGAAGGTTTAATCCGTTTGTCATTGCAGGGTGTTGAGCAGGTTGAACGAGTGACCTGGATCTTGGATAGTGGATGTTCGAGGCATATGACTGGTGACAAAACCCTGCTGACAAATGTGGTGGAGAAGGCCGGCACAGTAGTTACCTTTGGAGATAACAGCAAAGGTAGAACAGATGGATATGGCAGACTTGAAGCTGGAAATGTTATCATTGATGAAGTCTCTTTTGTGAAAGGACTTGAGCACAATTTGCTCAGTGTCAGTCAATTCTGTGACAAAGGTTATGAAGTTCATTTCAACAAGAAGAATTGTCTAATTTCACACAAGAGACATGAAAAGCCACAACTGACAGGAGTTAGAAAAGGCAATCTGTACGTAGCCAATATGAACTCAGGAAGCACTGAAGAAATCACTTGCTTCTACACTAAAGCATCTAATGATGAGAGTTGGCTATGGCACAAGAAACTTTCTCATCTTAATTTTAAGACAATGAATTCTCTGGTTAAAAGAGAGTTGGTGAGAGGTTTGCCTTCAATGGAATTCACTCAAGAAGGACTTTGTGATGCATGTCAAAAAGGCAAGCTAAAAAGGACAAGTCACGGGAGCACTGACACATCTTCAATAACTGAACCATTACAATTACTTCATATGGATTTGTTTGGTCCAGTTAATGTGATGTCTATGTCAAGGAAGAGATATGCTCTAGTGATTGTTGATGATTTTTCAAAATACACATGGGTCCTATTTTTGAATTCTAAAGATGAGACTCCATAACTGGTGATTGATCACATCAAATTAATTGAGCGAGATTCTACGTATCCAGTGAGAGCTATAAGATCAGACAATGGAACTAAATTTAAGAATGCAGTTCTAAATGACTTTTGCACTGAGAAGGGTATAACCAGACAATACTCAGCTCCAAGAACTCCTCAGCAAAATGGGGTAGTGGAAAGAAAGAATAGAACCTTGATTGAAGCTGCACGTACTATGTTAAGTGAATCAAGGCTTCCATTGTACTTTTGGGCTGAAGCTGTCAATATTGCGTGCTATACCCAGAATCGAACTCTAATCATTAAAGATCAAATGAAGACACCCTATGAAATTATGGCTGATAAGAAACCATCACTCAAATACTTTCATGTATTTGGGGCAAAGTGTTTTGTGCTTAAAGAAGGTGATGATCAAGGTGGTAAATTTGATACCAAAGCATTTGAAGCAATTTTTATTGGTTATTCAATGAGAGCATACAGGGTGTATGTGATTGATGAACAGAAGATGATGGAAAGTGTCAATGTAACATTTAATGACACTAAACTCCCTAGTATCCAAACTGAGAATCCATCTGAGAAGCTATCTTTTGATGACATGACAGATATAGATTCAGATGATGACAATGCACCTGAGATTTTTGCTGATGCTAATGACAATAATGATGATCAGGGTAATGGTGATGAAATCAATGATAGTAGTCAAAATTCCCCCGACTCTTTTAAACAATCATCATCTAATCAACCTGGCAACAACTCAGGGGGAGAAAATGAAGGGTTAACTAGTCACACACAACATCACAATGAAGATCAAGGCGAATCATCAAGATCTAATCTTCCCAGACAGACTGTTTGGAATAGAGCTCATCCTTTTGAGTTAATCATTGGTGATCCAGTTGTTGGTGTGAAGACTAGAAGAGCTTTTCAGAATCAATGTAATTATTCAGGGTTTCTGTCTGAAATGGAACATAAGAAAACTGAAGAAGCTCTTTCTGATCCTGATTGGGTGATTGCTATGCAAGATGAACTCAATCAATTTAAACAACAAGAAGTTTGGAAGCTGGTACCCAGACCTACAGACAGACCAGTAGTTGGCACTAGGTGGGTATTCAGAAACAAACTTGATGAAGATGGCACAGTGACGAGAAATAAAGCAAGACTGGTAGCAAAGGGTTACTCCCAATCTAAAGGCATTGATTATGATGAGACCTATGCTCCGGTGGCTAGACTGAGGCCATAAGAATATTCTTGGCATTCACAGCATTTTCAAACTTTAAAGTTTATCAAATGAATGTCAAGAGTGCTTTCTTGAATGGCAAGCTAGATGAAGAGGTTTATGTAGAACAGCCCCCTGGCTTTGAAGATCCAAATTTAATTGACTATGTCTACTTCCTTTTCAAGGTTGTCTATGGTCTTAAGCAAGCACCAAGGAAATGGTATGACACTCTCTCTGAATTTTTACTTGAAAATGATTTTGTTAGAGGTGTCATAGACAAAACTCTCTTCACAAAGAAACATTAGAATGATACAATTATAGTCCAAGTCTATGTGGACGATATAATATTCGGGTCTACTAATGATCTTTTGTGCAAGAAATTTGCAAAGTTAATGCAGGGTAAATTTGAAATAAGCATGATGGGTGAGCTGAAGTTCTTTCTTGGATTGCAAATAAATCAAAGGACAGATGGAATATTTATCTGTCAATCCAAGTATGTCAAAGAGCTTCTCAAGAAGTATCAAATGGAGGACTCATCTTCAGCAAGAACACCATCATCTACTGCTGTCAAATTTGGAGCATGTGAAAATTCTGCCAAGGTAGATATCACAAGCTACAGAGGTATGATAGGCTCATTACTTTACCTTACTGCGAGTAGACCTGATATTATGCATGCTACGTGTTTGTGTGCAAGGTTCCAATCGGATCCTAGAGATGTTCATCTCATTGCTGTTAAACGAATTCTGAGATATCTTAAGGGTACGCTTAACTTAGGCATCTGGTACCCTAAAGATTCTGGTTTTAATCTTGTTGGATATACAGATTCAGACTATGCAGGAAGTGTTGTGGATAGAAAAAGCACATCTGGGAGTTGTCAATTCCTAGGTGGTAGACTGGTTTCCTGGTACAGCAAGAAACAACAAACAGTTTCCAACTCAACAGCTGAAGCTGAATATATAGCTGCTGGAAGCTGTTGCGCACAGATTTTGTGGATCAGGAATCAGCTGAGAGACTATGGCTTTGTACTTGATAAAATTCCTATTTTATGTGATAATACAAGTGCCATAGCAATCTCTAACAATCCTGTGCAGCACACAAAGACAAAGCATATTGACATCAGGTATCATTTTATTCGAGAGCATGTCATGAATGGTGCCGTGGAGTTATTTTTTGTACCTACGGAAGAACAAACAGCGGATATTTTTACTAAGTCTCTTGACGAATCCACATTTACCAGAATTGTTGGTGAATTGGGTATGTTAAATAGTCCTAGTAATTAAACTGGTTAATATCTGAGGTTTGATCTTTAATAATTTACAAGTGATTGATGTGTTAATATTTGTTATTAAAATCACTTGTATAATTATTTTATCAACTTATACTTTTGCTTGTTTCTTCTTAAATCATTGTTATTATCTTCTTTATATATTTTTAATTACTTCTTGTAATTTTAGAATAATTCATTTTCTTTAAAAATATTTTTCTCAAATTTTACAAGCTGTAATTTATGAGAAATCTATTTTTCTTGAAAATGTTATTATTTTAAATTCAATTTAATTATTTTTGCTGTTTTAAATAAATTATAGTTTCTTTTTGAATAATTTTCTATGTGGAAATTATTTTATTAGAAAACTCATAGATTTATTAATTCATTAGAAATAATTATGTAAATATTTAGTATGTTATTTTATTTGATTTGTAGTGTTTGTCCTTTTGTTATTAATGTTTGATTTCGTAAAAAGGACTACCTATGATCGTTTTAATAATTTTTATTATGTCTGCTAATGTTAGTGTAAATTAATGTGTTATTTATAATATATTATTTAATAATAATTAAGTTGTTTTATTTTTAGAATTTATTACTTGTAAAATTCTGTTAATATTCGATTTTTAGGATAGTTATATTAGCTGTTTTGTTGAAATATAACTATCGGTATAACAATCCATCTGATTGTTATATTCGAATTTGTCATAGTTATATTAGTTAAAATTAGTGTAATATAACTTAATAATAAGATAGTTATATTACTGTCTTTGTATATATAACTGTAATTATTGTATAGTTATATTATTGTTTTTACTCAGAATATGACTATCAATATAACAGTAGTTTTTCTGATTGTTATATTCTGTGTTTTTCGATAGTTATATTAAAATTTATGTGTTATATAACTGTCTAACAAGGATAGTCATATTACGTTTACACGTAATATAACTATCGGTATGACTATCACCCGATAGTCATATCACAGCTGTTTGATACTTAAGAAAATAGTTATATCCAGTAGTTATATTTCTGTTTCTCTTCAAAATTGGCGTGTTAAGTCACCCAATCACTGTCGATACATACACACAATATATACATATAACTACTGAATTGCTGCCCGATTTTCATCTCAAATCACGATTCAAAGAACATTATTTGATTACCCAGTCAATTATCATCAAATCAACGGTTTAAATGTAAGATTTAGGTCGAGTTTTAGAAGTTGGAGTTTGAAACTTTCGGATTTTCGATTTGAAATTCAAGATGAATGATTGTGATTTTTCAAAATCTAAAAATATACATGTGTTTGTATTGATATCAAGATCATTTCCTAACTTTTTCAGAATTTTTGATGAAGAATTCAATTTTTCGAATTCTTTAATTATTTATTAATTCGAATTTTGTGAATTAATTAGTTTAATTGTTGAATTTTGCAGATTCCATAAATTTAATATTTGATTTGGAATGGCTGGTTCTTATAATAATTTTGAGCTTGTTAATCACAATTATATTGGATATTTTAATCCCGAGGATTGCTCGGTGGATCGGTTCAAGCCCTGGATAAAATTCCTGAACGAATAAAATATCTGTAGCCATCCTATAACTGCAAATGTTCCCATAAAATTTGGTCCACTTAAACTAATGTGTACTACAGCTGTGGTGGCCCCAGATGGAAGCTCGTTTTCTTTTGATTTTAATGATAAGACATATACAGTGGATGAATCTGTCTTCAATGCAGCGCTAGGACTTCCAACTGAACAGTTTGCTGAATTGCCGTCAAGTGATGAGCTGACTCAATTCTTTACAAATCTAAACTATCAAGGTCAAGTGGATCTCAACCGACCACTCAAAAGCAACCTTGTTCAAGAGTGGAACATCTTCTTTGAGATCATAGCAAAGGAATTTGCCAACTCTACCAAGAGTAACAATAATGTCATCACAGGTATGTTACAGTCTATTGGTTACTCAATTGCTCATAACAGAAGGATCAATGTTGGTAGCTTGCTCTGGTCTATATTGATAAAACGGTTGAGAAAGGCTAGAAAGAATTTTGGGAAAGGTAAAATGGTTAAGTGTCATTATCCTCGATTTTTTACATTAATTTTTAATCATCTTATGCCTAAGGATCAGCCTGCTCCTTTTCCAAATGATCGAATTCAATGGTATGGTAAACCAAACAAGAAGTTCTATACTAGGTTGGATACTTCTAAGGTTTTGTTGCATGTTCCAGTGGTCATAACACCATATATGTCCACATTCATAAATTTGCAAAATGTTATGCCTCAACCACTTGCTGGGTTACTTGAAATTGAACAAGCTCCAGAACATGAAGCAAAACAAGCTTCTGAACATCAACCAGAACCAGAACCTCAACCTGATCCAGAACCAATAACTGCTTCTGAATCTCAACTTCAAGTGGATCAACCCACTCAGAATGAAGATAATGTACCTATCAATGATCAGGTATTTGACTAAACTACTTTGCAATCTAAATATCTTTCTTATAGTCAATTAAGTGTGAGAAGTGACCAAGGGGCTGTAGAACCATAACCCTTATCCCAGGTCAATGCACCAAACACTGATCCTAAATTCTCGAAACACTATCGCAGAAAGAAATTGTCATTCAAAAGAGCTAACCCTAGTAGTGATGTCTTGAGTGAAACTGATTAGCCTTTACAAAAGAAAGGTAAAACCATGTCAAAGGCAATCATAAACCCATTCATTCCTTCAAGCAGACCCCTGTTACTCACAATGGGGGAAGATATTTTCTTACATAAAGCTGAAAACAATGTTATGCAAGAAGAGCAAGTTACAGTGCCTGCCATTGTTACGGCAGAAGAACCCTCACAGGTTGATCGGGATTTGCGAACTCCCATTGCACCACCACTGACCTTCCAAGAGGAGGCTAGGGTGATTTCTAGTGCAGGTACAATGGATGCAGCTCAGGAATATGAGAGGAGTGATGTGAGAATTACCTCAAATCTGAGTGAAACACTAGCACGTGAGGTGAGTGATACTCATAGAGCGATTGAGGTGAGAGCACACAATGACACATACACTTTATCTCTCATGGCACAACTCGATCAAATGAAAGAAAGTCTTGCTCAAGCTGAAGAAGACAATAAAAACTTAAGGTTTGACAGGGATAACATGAGAACTATCTTCAACAACAAGATCAATGCACTTAAACTCTCTCAACAACAAGCAATCGAAGACTCTGGAGATGTCACAGTGGCTCAAGATCTCATTATATCTTCTATGTCGAATCAGATTGAAGATCTTCATAATAACATAAATGAGAATCACTTATCCACTGAACATCGTCTCAGTCAAATTGAAAGGCAAAACACTCACTTACAGTAGAAGAGAAGAAATTCTTTGGAAGTAGTGATGAAAGTGACCTTGGAGCTGGTACAAGCCATAAAGCTGTAGAGGATTCCTCAACTAAGGGGGAGAAATCTAGAGGGGGAGGAAGTGTGAGTAAAGAGAAAGATGAAGATATGAGTGAGGGGAAGAAGAAGACAACTCAAG
Source organism: Saposhnikovia divaricata (assembly GCA_036435485.1). NCBI lineage: Eukaryota > Viridiplantae > Streptophyta > Magnoliopsida > Apiales > Apiaceae > Saposhnikovia > Saposhnikovia divaricata. The sequence goes on from CM071594.1 coordinate 232,258,468, forward strand.
CAGCAGAACAGGATGATGATGATGCGGTAGAAGGTTATTACTATACAGGTGAACCTGATATTGATCTGTTTGCTGACTTACAGTTTCCTGATGTTGGTGAAGAATTCGATGACCCAGATCTCAGTTTTTGGGATGATGAAGAGCCGATAATTCCTGATTCTGTTGAAACACAAAGAATGAATTTTGAAGCAAATAAAGAACTTGAACAGAATGAAGCTAATCTATCTATGAGAGAAGAAAGACTCAAGAAGACACTCGAACAGTTAGCCCATAATGAAAGACTTCAAAAGGCTGAACAGGAAGCACTTCAAAAGCAGCATGCTCAAAAGCTGGAAGCTAGGAAGATGTACATCAAGTACAAAAATGGTGATAAGTGGGAACGTGCTCAAAAGGTAATAGACTCACCACAAACTTCTGACTATGATGATCGTCGGATGATTGCTATTTTTGAAAGCTTTAAAAAGAAGAACCCTGTACATGACATGTACTTAAAAGCTTTGAAGACAGAAATTGTGAGAATAACTACTGCATCTGATCCCAAGAATGGTGAGCTACTAATCTTTGTTGAATGTCATAAGCTTGGATCTCACAAAGTATCTCTTCAGTTCTTCTATGATAGATCTCTGTCAGAGCTTTGGGTGTTGAGACCAAAAGTAAGAACATCTTCTGAGTTAGGTATACTGCTTCATGAAAAATTTCAAGAGTTTGCTAAAAGAGCTGGTCCTGAAGTTATAGATAACCCTCCACAAGTTAAAATTCTTAAGGGAGAAGTTATTCATACTGTTAATCTTCAGACAGAAGAATTATATACACATCTTGCCAGACATTTGGTGTATGTTGAATATGCTCTTCGAAATCATGGTTTTGCATCTCAAGAAAAAATTGAAGCTGCAGATCATATTCGATCCTATGCTCAGACCAACATGAAGAAGTATAAGCAGTATCAAGGTGAGTTGAGAAAGAAACTTGGAATACCACTGGTTTATCCTACAGATGTGTCATCCAGAAGGGAATTACTTGTTGACTCTAAATTGATCAAGAATCTACCTAATATGGATGAACAAGAAGAAGGAGAAATCAACGAGGAAGAAGGTGGTAAATGAAGATTAGCTCTACAAGTTATATCATTAGAGCTTTGATAGAACAAGATAGGATAATTGTCTTATATGATCAGTCTAGAGGATCATCTATCTTGTATTTATCTTTTCTGTATGAATCTGGATGATGTTAATATGAACCAGAACTTTTCCATTATTTACTTAGCATTTAAAGTGTTTTCTTTTACTTGTTTAATTGGGATTAGTTGAAGAATCCTCTAGGTATTTGCTTGTTATTGTATAACAAACAAATAGGGGGAGATTGAAAGGCATATGACTCAGCCTATTTGTAGTTCGAGGATCCTAATCCAATTAAACTAGATTGTAATAAGTAAATAATATCAACTGTCACAGGAATCTCAAAAGATGATAACCGTCAGAAGAAAAATCAACAAGTCAATCTATAGTTTTGATGTTTTACACTGGAAGAAGTTCAGTCTACTGATCAAGCCTCAGTGTAGCATTCAAAGTGATGGATTTATTTTTAAAAGGACAGAGATTTCTATCAGTGACAATGAAACAGTTTCAGTACAAATGTATTTGAAGAAAAGTCAAGAAAATAAAAAGACCACAACTTTAAAGTCAAGATGAAGAGCTTATATTGGAGTTAGTCGTTCATGAACCAGACAGTACATCGAGCGTCAACAACGAACCAGTGTATGTTCTTTATTAAATTACGTGGTACTAAGTGAAGTGTTGTCTACTAAAGGATATGTATTAATTCTCCTTTAATTAATTAAATCAAATAATTAATTTAACTAAATAAATTAATTCTATTCGAATTAATATATTTGTTAAAGTAATTATTAAATTAATTAAATCGGAATTAATATGTAAAAGAAATAATTATTTAAATGATTGTTGCAAATCATTTGATTAATTATAAGCTGAAAATATATGATAATATAACTATCAAAGGATAGTTATATTCAGTTAATGTTGGACAGTCATACACAGTTCAAGTTTGATAGTCATATTCAGTGCAAGTTTGATAGTCATATTCAGTTCAGGTGTGACAGTCATATTCAGTTCAAACTGGATAGTCATATTTAGTTCAAACTGGACAGTCATATTTAGTACAAACTGAGACAGTCATATCTAGTTCAAACTGGATAGTTATACCGAAAGTTATATTGAATGGATTGTTATATTCAGTTCAAACGGACAGTCATATTACTTGTAAAGGGATAGTCATACCGATTGTTATATCAGCCAGCAGATAGTTATATCAAGCTCAACGGATAGTCATATTTAACTACAATATGACTATGATTAAAGTAATAATCAGGAGGCTATATAAAGAATCAGAAGACAACAGACTAAACAACACAGACACACGCAAATACTCACAGGAAGAAAAAGAAGAGCAAAAACATATCATTTCTTTCATCTTCAAGCAATTAAATTGCCATAAATTCTTGAGTTCCTTGTAACAAAAATTGTATCCATTGGAACTTAATTATTTGTGACTTGTGTACTACTAGCGAATTAAGTTTCCTAGTTCTTGATTTGATATCTTGATTTTTATTAATTAAATTAGAAAAGTTCATGTCGAATTTTCTAATTAGTTATTAATTACTTGATAATCATTTGTATTGATTTTGTAACACCCATCAAGTTAATATATTGTTATATTCAACTTGAAATTTGTGTTATTTATATTCCGCACAAATTTGTTTGAATTAAATTTTATTCATAAGACAAATTTGGAGAAAATGATATAGATTGTATTCAACCCCCCCTTCTACAATCTTATTGGACCTAATAATAACACGTTCCAAAAAACAACCTTCGGCATTCATTTCCTCGTTCAATTCAATCCACGGAGCTTTCTCCTGAAAAAGAATCAAATAAGAGGAAAACATGAGATCTCATCTTACTTGCAGCATATCTAATAATTATCAGCAAAATTACTTACACTATCGCTCATGTAGAACAATTTTACATATCCAGCACGGAGAATCTCATCGTGTTGCTATGATGAAAAAAGAACACGAATTAACATGATAGAAAGGAATTGGTACTAAGAAACTGTATAGGAAAAAGAGATCTTAAACTGACAAAAGTGATTGGTGGATTCGTCTCAAAATATTGAGGCATATATTCCTTAATCCTGTAATTAAACAAAATTAGATCGAAACCTAGAAAGAGAAGACTAAAAAAAGTTTGAAGTGAAGAGTTACATGAAAATTGACATAGCATCCCTTCTTGCCAGATTTCTCTCAATAACCTTGGGTGGTGGTTTCATAGCCTTAGTTGTCCCAGACTTTCTTGCAACAACCTTGGGTGGTGGTTTCACAGTCTTAGTTATCCCAGACATTGATCTAGTGGTCACCATCCTGCAATATAAACTTTAATTAATAAGCATCAAAAAAGTAAAGTTGAAATTATTATACATTAAAAAGAAATTCATATCTAACATTTAACAATCACAACTCTTCTTCAATCAAAGGGACAAACCCTAAATCCTTATTTACAGTTTCAATTCGTATGGATAATCACAACTCTTCTTCAATCAAAGGGACAAACCCTAAATCCTTATTTACAGTTTCAATTCGTATCGATGGCTAAATCCCTAATTCCAATTCGTCAATTGAACAATTATAGTATAAATTTAAAAAGAATACTGGCCTAATTTAGAGAAATGGACCTTAATATCACAATTTGGAGTTGAATGACCCAAAAGATCACAACTCAAAAGATTGGCCCTTTATATCACAAGAAAATGCAATAAATAAATGTGTTTCCTTTTTCAACACAAAAAGCGCATAGCTCAGCTGGTTGGAGTCTCGCTTGGTTAGTTGGAGGTCAGGAGGTCGAATCCCTCGGCCGACATTTTTTACAAAAAACGCATTAAACTGAATTGTTAAAACATGGTTTGCAACTTTGCATACAGAACATTTTGTTTTGTTCCTCAAGTCAGGCCTTTCTTCATTTCTGTTCTTGATCATCAAAGAACACTTAAAATTTCAATTTTCAACCATACATGATATACCTAAAAAATGTACTTTTCAAATTCACTCAAATCTACCAATATCAATAATCAATCAATCCAATTTTAGGCTCTGCACACTGAAGTATTGAACTATATAACATGTCCTGGCTAATATCATATGCCCATTTCATCCACTTCCAATTTCAATCCATTAAAATCATAATGGACACCAAACAATCCAATCCAAAAAAGAGTTAATTTGCATTTAAAATTCCTCGAAACTATATATATATATATATATATATATATAATATATGTATTAATGTATGACTCTATCTGTATGTATATGCTGTATCAAAATTCAGTAATTCACATATTCCCAATTCAAATCAAGAAAATCCCTGTTACGACCAAACTCAACACGCAAGTGCACGTGATCTCAAGTAATATAGATAGCAAATAAGATTCGTTCCTACAAGGACTCGTTGTATTGTCTAGTTAATTCACTCACCGATGTATGATTATTATTCGATGCTACGACAAATTAACAATTGGATTTTTGTTATCACTACAATTACTCTAAGATTTATAACTAATTATCAACTACTTGAACTAAGAATTATGTCGAATTACTTATGCAAATAAAACATGGGATTTTAACTTCATTAGACACTCCATCTATAGTCTCCACTTCTCTAGCCTTTTCATGTAATTTGTTAATACCTGATCGAATACACAAAACTGATATAAGCAACCTTCGTTGCACAAATACCATCCTAAATAACATCCACAAATAAAGATAGAAATCACTTAGTCTCCCAATTATGCCTAATCTCCATATGTCTATAAAGATTGAAACATAATGGTTGAAGTACAAGTATTCAATTGATCACATAGTCGTCATAAAACGGTTAGAGTTACGACACTAATTATGAATGATATTCTCACGCATAAACCTATGCTAGCATGGCAAGTTCTAAACTATTATATCCACTTTCGCTTCAATAAAAATTAACACACAATTACAGGAGTTAGCTACTCTCCTATAACGAATTAAATCAACCATGATAGGATATCACATCAATCACACTATAGGCATCGAGAAAATTCAACAAATAAACTTCATGAATAAATCTGCTAAAATCCCATGACAACGAATTAGTTCATAATCAAACTAATCGTCACCATGGGTTCCAATGTAAACATGATAGAAGAAAACGAATAATGATTAAATTAAATATCAAGGGTTCTAAAGAATACACCCAAACCAAGCATCCACAAACTAGGAAGAATACAAGAATAAATTGAAAACTATCTTCTTCCTTGTTCCTTCGCGCTTCAAAACTCCGTAGGTAAAATACGTGGCCAGACCTCCTTATTCTAGGGTTTTTCTTCCTTTATATAGGCCTCCAGGTGCAAGTAGTTCGAAAGGAATTTTATTTTTTACTTTATCTCTAAAAATCAGCAAATCAAGAATTTCCCGTCAGAACAACCGGCGCTGCCGCGCCACTTTTGTACAGGAACACGGCGATGCCGCGCCACAGACTTCCCTCAGCGCTGCCACGCCATCCATGAGCTCCAACACGGCGCTGCCGCGCCATACCTTCTGTCTAGAACATTGCAGTTTTCCCTTTTTCTTCATTATAACTCCGAATTGCACTCCGATTGCTCCGCTTCATTCCTTTAACACCTGTGTTTGACATTCCTGCACAACACCCTTAAAAGAGATCAAAAATACCACAACTCGAGTACAAACATTCGTTTTAAGCTAAATGGAAACGTTTTAAGTGAATAAAATATCCACTCATCACACCCCCAAACTTAAACCGATGCTTGTCCTCAAGCATAAACAGACAAATTATTTACAACTAACTAGTACCACTTCCGTAGGTGATCATGGTTACATTTGGCATATGCAACAAGCCCTTTAAACCCCTAGGCAGCCCTAGTGGACGAGTAAGGTCTCATGAGGGTCTATAGCGAATGTACCCACAAAATCCGATCTATAATGCAACTAACAATGCAACTAACTATATGTATGCAACTACATGAAAAAAAAATGCAAGGATCCCCTTTAAACTCACCAAAACCAACTAACAAGCAAATATCTCAAAGAATGCAACAAATCCAAATAGAGCTCGACTAAGCCCCTGTATACTAACAATGCATGAACAGAAACGTGCGTGTGTGCGATGCTCATCAGAAATACTCCCAAAACTAGGTCAAAAATCATACATGCTTTCAGTCAGGACAATCACAGGTTTATAACTAGAATAGACTGTAGACACTTCATAGCCTAGGAACACCTCCACCCTTATCCAAGGTAGACAGAAACTCATGCTTTATTACTATGACACATAATACTATATACAATACGCATGCTTATTTAACCGTGAAATGAATGAGACCCCAAAAGGCTTATACAATAATACCCATGTAACGAGTGTTGGGTCAATGGATCCCAGACTATAAAAGGCTTAGGTCACTAGGACTAAGTCCCCTCAGACTTAATTACTCGAGTATTAAAGAGCTCACTCTGGTTAATTTTGCATTTAACAATTAGACTTTTTTTTTCTTTTTTTTTTCTAACTTTTTTTCCTTTTTTTTTTCTTTTTTTTATATGCAATCTGGAATGAGCCTTTCTCATTTCCAACCATAGACTACTCATATAAATATGAGCCGGCTACTAGCCATTTAACACCTAGCCATTATTAACAAATATTTACAACTAGCATGAAATCCCTGGTTTCCCCCAAACTTAGACTTTAGTGCTCCTATGCCATCAAGGGAATAACGAAAATTCTAAATATAATCAAGCGATTAAATCTCTAAACATCCAAAAAGCATGACCCTAACCTAGCCCAAAAGCACCCAATGAGTCTGTGTAAAAGTTTGTTTCTGAACACGCAAGTCAATTTCATAGGTACTATAATTCAACCCTCTACTCATCATCACCACACTCAACTAGACACCTACCTACCAGTCAGAATTAGCAAGTTCTAAGGGATCATGAAAATGCATGCCATGCTCATGCAACTATATGAACATAAATATCACAATAACAGAATGTCCTATATGGCATACATAAAAAAAACAAAATGCTCTAACTAACATGCAAATATGCTAACATACAATTATGCTTCTAACATGCACACACCTATTATACAAATGCACCTTGTATCCCCACCCCCAACTTAAAAATTTTCAATGCCCCCATTGAAGGTAAGAATAATAAGTGTGCAAGGCATACCTACTCATCGTCCGAACCACTCCCATCGGGAGTGTCCGTTGGCGGATAGACAACGCCAGCTCCAAAGGACGGAAAAGTCACGTCCACTCCACTCGCACGAAAAGCCGTGCCCAAAGCATGTGCAAACTGACTAAAATCTACTGCAAACCTGCCTGCATATCGTGCACCGCATCGATACGCCTCGTCAAACGCCTATACTGTCTCTGAGTAATAAAAGAACCTCCTCCCTGAGGCTCTTCCTGCTGCCGTTCCTATTGCTGCTCTACTACATAACCAAGTCCCCACCAATCCGGCTCACCTCCATTCCAATCAGCCAGCCTCCGTATACTCTGATGATCCAGCGCCTCCTGTGGCTGCTGTACAACCTCCTCTGCTGACCAACGAGCACCACAATCCCTAGCCAACCTAGCAATGACCGAACCATAAGGCATCGCCGCAGTGGTACTACCTTGCATAAAACGCATAATCCCCTGATGGATCAAATTGCCCACATCCACAAATTCTCTGTTGCAGATAGCATACAACAGGATAGCCCTCTCAACTGTCACCTCATTCGAATGCCTAGTAGGAATAAGATTGGCACAAATGAACAAGTGCCAAGTACGCCCATATCTATTCAGAGCCGTCGACAAAAACGAAGTGGGCTCAGTAGTACCTCTCCTCACACGCCACTCTGTACCTGGAACACACAACCGTTGAATACCCATATGAAGATCCACAACATCCCGAGTCTTCCCCGACCAATCCTCTTGATCCCTCCTAGGAGCCGGAAGCCCAAGAACACGACGAATAGCAGGCGGCTGATAATCCACACGAAACCCACGAACCTGGCTAATCCCATTCCTCTCCACACTAGCATTCGCATAGAACTCGTGAACCACAGTCATCGGAACAGGTTCCGGAACCTCACAAATTTGCTCCCACCTTCTCTCCATAATATTCTCCAACATGTTCCCATCCGCTGCATTAGGCAAAAGACCCCTCCAACGAGCAATAGGACGCCCTAACAATCGATTATACTCTTCACGAGCCCCATTATTAATAAATTGAGGTCCACCATTGCCTCCCTCAGAATCAGATGAAGATGAAGAACGAGGGTTCCTCCTACCAGTCCCACTACCACCAGCACCCTCACTACCACCACCAACAACCCTTTGTCGCTTGGATGCCATTGAATTGATTGGAAGAAGTGTTTAGAGTGTTTAAGAATTTTGAGATCTGTAAGTTGTGTATGTATAGGTAGGGTTGTGTAAGGGTAGGTATATATAGGAGAAATTAGGGTTAGTGGGTGTAAGTAGTGGGCTTGGGTCGTGGGTCACTAATAACAACAACTATTTTTTTGTGTTTTCAATTTTCTAATTTTTTTTTTCTTAGCAGACCGTGCGGCGCTGCCGCGCCAGAAATAACCTTGGAAAAGGCGCTGCCGTGCCGTGGCTCCTGTTGCATTTTTTTTTTCAACAAATATCCACGTGGGTTGCCTCCCACGAAGTGCTCTTTTCACGTCATTAGCTTGACGTCGCTCCATCTCCTTACATTGCGCAAATTAGAACCGCGGTCTCAACTTCGCAATTCAACTTCTCTCCAAAATATGGCTTTAACCACTGACCATTGACCTTGAACGACTGATCTGGTAACTTGTCGAAAATCTCCACTACCCCATGCTGAAAAACTGTTTTGACTGTGAACGGACCTGACCAACGTGACTTCAACTTTCCAGGAAATAACCGAAGTCGAGAGTTGAACAACAACACCAATTGCCCGGGCTCAAACGTCTTAAGAACCAACCGACGATCATGCCACCTTTTCACTTTCTCTTTGTATAGCTTGTTGTTCTCATAAGCTTGCAATCAAAACTCCTCCATTTTATTCAACTGAACCATATGCTTTTCACCTGCTGATGTAAGATCAAAATTCAGCTTCTTCAATGCCCAATAAGCCTTGTGTTCTAACTCAGCTGGAAGATGGCAAGCTTTCCCATACACTAGCTGAAATGGTGACATTCCCAAAGGTGTTTAATAGGCTGTCCGATAAGCCCACACCGCTTCATCAAGCTTCAACGCCCAATCCTTCCTAGAAGGACTAACTACCTTCTCAAGAATCCGTTTAATTTCACGATTAGACACTTCGGCTTGCCCATTGGTTTGAGGATGATAAGCTATAGCAACTCGATGATTGATGTTGTAGCATGCCATAAGAGATGTAAACTTTCGATTGCAAAAGTGCGTACCTTCATCACTGATGATCACCCGTGGAGTGCCAAACCGAGTAAAAATATTCTTGTGGAGAAAATTGAGTACCACCTTAGCATCATTCGTGGGAAGTGCTCTTACTTCCACCCACTTAGACACATAATCCACGGCTACAAGAATATACTGATTACCATATGACGGAATGAACGGTCCCATGAAGTCGATTCCCCACACGTCAAAGATCTCTACCTCCAACATGACATTCAGAGGCATCTCGTCCCTACGAGAAATATTACCAACTCGTTGACATCGATCACATCTCAACACAAACTGATGAGCATCCTTGAATAGAGTCGGCCAATAGAAACCTGCTTGAAGAATACGCGTGGCTGTCTTCTCACCCGCATAGTGGCCTCCATAAGCTGTAGCATGAAAATCACTAAGAATAGCCTCGGGTGAGCTCTTTAATACTCGAGTAATTAAGTCTGAGGGGACTTAGTCCTAGTGACCTAAGGCTTTTATAGTCTTGGATCCACTGACCCAACACTTGTTACATGGGTATTATTGTATAAGCCTTTTGGGGTCTCATTTATTGCATGGTTAAATAAGCATGCGTATTGTATATAGTATTATGTGTCATAGTAATAAAGCATGAGTTTCTGTCTACCTTGGATAAGGGTGGAGGTGTTCCTAGGCTATGAAGTGTCTACAATCTATTCTAGTTATAAACCTGTGATTGTCCTGACTGAAAGCATGTATGATTTTTGACCTAGTTTTGGGAGTATTTCTGATGAGCATCACACACACGCACGTTTCTGTTCATGCATTGTTAGTATACGGGGGCTTAGTCGAGCTCTATTTAGATTTGTTGCATTCTTTGAGATATTTGCTTGTTAGTTGGTTTTGGTGAGTTTAAAGGGGATCCTTGCATTTTTTTTCATGTAGTTGCATACATATAGTTAGTTGCATTGTTAGTTGCATTATAGATCGGATTTTGTGGGTACATTCGCTATAGGCCCTCTCGAGACCTTACTCGTCCACTAGGACTGCCTAGGGGTTTAAAGGGCTTTTTACATATGTCAAATGCAACCGTGATCACCTACGGAAGTGGTACTAGTTAGTTGTAAATAATTTGTCTGTTTATGCTTGAGGACAAGCATCGGTTTAAGTTTGGGGGTGTGATGAGTGGATATTTTATTCACTTAAAACGTTTCCATATGGCTTAAAACGAATGTTTGTACTCGAGTTGTGGTATTTTTTTTTATCTCTTTTAAGGGTGTTGTGCAGGAATGTCAAACACAAGTGTTAAAGGAATGAAGCAGAGCAATCGGAGTGCAATTCGGAGTTATAATGAAGAAAAAGGGAAAACTGCAATGTTCTGGACAGAAGGTACGGCGCGGCAGTGCCGTGTTGGAGCTCATGGATGGCGCGGCAGCGCTGAGGGAAGTCTGTGGCGCGGCAGCGCCGTGTTCCTGCACAAAAGTGGCACGGCAGCGCCGGTTGTTCTGACGGGAAATTCCTGATTTGCTGATTTTTCGAGATAAAGTAAAAAATAAAATTCCTTTCGAACTACTTGCACCTGGAGGCCTATATAAAGGAAGAAAAACCCTAGAATAAGGAGGTCTGACCAAGTATTTTACCTACGGAGTTTTGAAGCGCGAAGGAACAAGGAAGAAGATAGTTTTCAATTTATTCTTGTATTCTTCCTAGTTTGTGGATGCTTGGTTTGGGTGTATTCTTTAAAACCCTTGATATTTAATTTAATCATTATTCGTTTTCTTCTATCATGTTTACATTGGAACCCATGGTGACGATTAGTTTGATTATGAACTAATTCGTTGTCATGGGGTTTTAGCGGATTTATTCATGAAGTTTATTTGTTGAATTTTCTCGATGCCTATAGTGTGATTGATGTGATATCCTATCATGGTTGATTTAATTTGTTATAGGAGAGTAGCTAACTCCTGTAATTATGTGTTAATTTTTATTGAAGCGAAAGTGGATATAATAGTTTAGAACTTGCCATGCTAGCATAGGTTTATGCGTGAGAATATCATTCATAATTATTGTCGTAACTCTAACCGTTTTATGATGATTATGTGATCAATTAAATGCTTGTACTTCAACCATTATGTTTCAATCTTTATAGACATATGGAGATTAGGCATAACTGGGAGACTAAGTGATTTCTATCTTTATTGTGAATGTTATTTAGGATGGTATTTGCGCAACGAAAGTTTGGCTTATATCAGTTTTGTGTATTCGATCAGGTATTAACAAATTACATGAAAAGGCTAGAGAAGTGGAGACTATAGATGGAGTGTCTAATGAAGTTAAAATCCCATGTTTTATTTGCATAAGTAATTCGACATAATTCTTAGTTCAAGTAGTTGATAATTAGTTATAAATCTTAGAGTAATTGTAGTGATAACAAAAATCCAATTGTTAATTTGTCGTAGCATCGAATAATAATCATACATCGGTGAGTGAATTAACTAGACAATACAACGAGTCCCTGTAGGAACGAATCTTATTTGCTATCTATATTACTTGAGATCACGTGCACTTGCGTGTTGAGTTTGGTCGTAACAAGTTTTTGGCGCCGCTGCCGGGGACGCGGTTTTGTTTAGTTTCAGTATTTGCCATCAGTGGTCATTAAAGTTCGGTGACTAGGACGTTTCTCACCAAATTTCTTATTGGTGAATTTCAGGTACTTTTTGAGAGTGTATGCATACACGAGCTCAAGCACGTAGAGAAGAACTAGCAAGAAGAAAACTTGATTTTGAAAACATCGGGTTAGAAGACGATCTTGAATCAATAGAAAAAATGGCAGATCAAGCACAACCAGTGAAGGCTTTGAGTGAATTCTCTCAGCCAAAAGTGGAGGATATTCATACCAGTATTGTTCGCCCAGCTATTGGGGCTAATAATTTCGAGCTTAAGCCAAACATCATTCAGATGATTCAGAATACAGTATAGTTCGGGGGTAGTCCTGTTGCAGATCCCAATGCTCATATTAGGGACTTCCTTGAGATCTGTGACACCTTCAAATTCAACGGAGTTACAGATGACGCAATCAGATTGAGATTATTTCCCTTCTCTCTTAGGGATAAAGCCAAGAGTTGGTTACATTCTATGCCATCCGGCTCTATTAAAACATGGGCAGACTGTGCTCAAAAGTTCTTGACGAAGTATTTCTCTATGGTGAAGACAACAGCTTATCGGAATTCTATTTCTCAGTTTGCTCAGCAACCTCAGGAATCTTTGGGGGAAGCTTAGGAAAGGTACAAGGAGATATTTGCACGTTGTCCTCACCACAGGATGCCGGATTGGATGATAATCAGCAATTTCTATAAAGGGTTGGGAGCTCAGTCCAGGCCTATGTTAGATGCAGCTTCTGGAGGTGCACTATGGGCAAAAAGCTATGAGGATGCCTATAATCTTATTGAAATGATGGCGGCCAATGAGTTTCAGAATCCTACTCAATGCTTGCCACCAGCTAAAGTGGCTGGAGTTCTTGACTTGGATGCAGCTACTGCTATTGCTGCTCAACTCAAGGCGTTGACAATGAAGGTAGATTCCCTTTCTAATCATGGGACTAACCAGGTTGCTATGGTGTGTGAATTGTGTGCAAGGGCTCATGACACGAATCTGTGTGCTATCTCATCTGAATTCGCATAATTCGTCAGTAATTTTCAAAGAGCTCAGGAACCAGTGCCTAATGTTTATCATCCCAACAATCGGAATCATCCTAATTTCAGTTGGAGCAACAATCAGGGGGGTGTTCAGCAACCCCAAAATCAGCAGTTAAATGCAAGTCCATATAATCAGAACTATCAACCACTACCTTATGCTCCAAGGCAACCATTCAATCCACCGGGATTTCAACCATCTCAAGGGAATTCATTGAATCAGTCTGAGAAGTCTGAATTGGAAGAGCTTCGAATGATGTACAAGAGTCAGGCGGTGTCATTGAAAACTTTAGAGAATCAAATTGGTCAACTGGCCAATGCATTGTTGAACCGTCAACCAGGAACGCTTCCGAGTGACACAGAGATGAATCCAGGCAAGAAGGATCACAAGGAACAGGTCCAGGCAGTAACATTACGATCAGGAAGAATTCTACAAGGTCAGAACAATGAAAAATCAACCGAGGAAAAAAATGAAAAATCTGAACAGACTGCACGGCGCGGCAGCGCCGTTTCCCAGTACAATACTGGCGCGGCAGCGCCGCAGCTCCTGGAAGAAAAAAGTGATTTTGATGCTGGGGTTGAATATGGTCCTAAATTGCTACCTAATGCTACTCCCTCGACTCCTATAACTTGTAAGAATGATAATGCTCAGAAAGTAGTAGAAGATAAGGTGTTTCTACCTCCTCCAAACCCAAAACAAATTCAAAGGCAAAAGTTCGACAAGCAATTTGCTAAGTTCTTGGATGTCTTCAAGAAGCTTCAGATTAATATACCATTTGCGGAGGCTCTTGAGCAAATGCCGAGCTATACGAAGTTTATGAAGGGCATACTCTCAAAGAAATTGAAACTTGAGGAGCTAGAGACCGTTGCCTTGACGGAGGAATGTAGTGCAATCTTGCAACAAAAGTTGCAACCTAAGTTGAAGGACCCCGGAAGCTTTACCATTCCATGTACTATTGGAGATCTCTCATTCAGCAAATGCTTGTGTGATTTGGGTGCAAGTATTAATCTCATGCCCTTATCAGTTTTCATGCAACTTGGTCTTCCAGAACCAAAACCAACTACCATGACTCTACAACTTGCGGACCGTTCAGTTACTTATCCTCGAGGGATAGTTGAGGATGTTTTGGTGAAGGTCGACAAGCTTATCTTTCCAGCCGACTTTGTTATTCTTGACTTCGAGGAAGACAAGAAGATTCCTATTATCTTGGGACGACCATTCTTGGCTACGGACTGAACTCTTATTGATGTCCAAAAGGGAGAACTCACTATGAGGGTGCACGATCAAAATGTCACTTTTAATGTTTTCAATGCAATGAAGCTTCCAACTGACTATGAAGAGTGTCTCAAAATGATATGGTCGACAAGGTGGTTAACTCCGTGACTCAACACTTCATAAAAGCTGATGTGTTGGAAAGAGTTCTTGCTAATGACTCAGAGGTTGAGAACGAAGAGGATAAAGAACACTTGCAATATCTTAATGCATCTCCATGGAAGAAGTTTGGGATTCCATTTGAATCATTGGGGTTGTCAGAATTGAAGAAGTCTCATGTTAGACTTAAACCATCCATTGAGGAAGCACCTACCTTGGAACTTAAGCCATTGCCTGAACATTTAAGGTATGCCTATCTTGGTGATTCTTCTACCTTACCTGTTATTATATCATCTAAGCTTTCAGGCATAGAAGAGGAAAAACTTTTGAGAATCTTAAGGGAATTCAAATTAGCTATTGGGTGGACTATAGCAGACATCAAGGGTATTAGTCCTTCTTATTGCATGCACAAAATTCCTTTGGAAGAGGGAGCTAAACCTACAGTCGATAATCAAAGGAGACTGAATCCTATTATGAAAGAAGTTGTGAAGAAGGAAATTCTTAAATGGCTTGACGCGGGCATTATCTATCCGATTTCTGATAGCTCTTGGGTGAGTCCGGTGCAATGTGTGCCTAGGAAAGGAGGCATGACAGTGGTTACTAATGAGAAGAATGAGCTCATTCCTACGCGAACAGTTGCTGGTTGGAGAATTTGCATGGATTATCGAAAGTTGAACAAAGCCACTCGGAAAGATCATTTTCCACTCCCGTTCATTGATCAAATGCTTGATAGATTGGCTGGACGTCAGTACTATTGTTTGCTTGATGGGTATTCTGGTTACAATCAGATTTGCATAGCACCAGAGGATCAGGAGAAGACTATATTCACTTGTCCATTCGGTACATTTGCATTCAGACGTGTTTCTTTTGGGTTGTGTGGTGCACCAGCTACTTTTCAGAGGTGTATGATGGCCATCTTCTCTGACATGATTGGAATTAATATGGAAGTATTCATGGACGATTTCTTAGTCTTTGGGGATTCTTTTGTTGAGTGCTTGGAAAACTTGAGTTTGGTTTTAAAACGTTGTGTGGAGACAAATCTTGTTCTTAATTGGGAAAAGTGCCACTTCATGGTACAAGAAGGTGTCATTCTGGGACACAAGGTTTCGAGTAAGGGTTTGGAAGTTGACAAGGCAAAGGTGGAAACTATTGAGAATCTTCCTGCCCCTATCTCAGTCAAGGGTATTCGTAGCTTTCTTGGTCATGCAGGGTTCTACAGGCGCTTCATAAAGGATTTCTCAAAAATTTCTAAGCCGCTTTGCAATCTCTTGGAAAAAGATGTACCATTCAATTTTGATGAGGCTTGTTTACATGCGTTCGAGATCTTGAAGAAGAAACTAATTTCTGCTCCAGTTATTACAGCTCCTGATTGGAGCCAACCATTTGCTTTGATGTGCGATGCTAGTGATTATGCAATGGGGGCCGTTCTAGGCCAAAGGAAAGAAAAAATGTTCCATGTTATTTACTATGCAAGGAAAACTCTCAATGATGCTCAGTTGAATTACACCACCACTGAGAAGGAACTACTTGCTATTGTCTATGGGTTTGAAAAGTTTCGCTCTTATCTGCTTGGTCCTTAGGTGACTTTCCATGATCTTCCAATCTAGAGAGATGGTCAGCTACCTGATTCTCCGTCCCCTTTCTATCCTTGATTTCCACATCAAATTCTTGCAACAGAAGAACCCAACGAATCAACCTTGGCTTAGCATCTTTCTTTGCAAGGAGGTAGCAAATAGTAGCATGATCCGTATTCCCGCCTGTCACGCGGGTGACCCGGGTTTGATCCCCGGCAGCGGCGCCAAAAACTTGTTACGACCAAACTCAACACGTAAGTGCACGTGATCTCAAGTAATATAGATAGCAAATAAGATTCGTTCCTACAGGGACTCATTGTATTGTCTAGTTAATTCACTCACCAATGTATGATTATTATTCGATGCTACGACAAATTAACAATTGGATTTTTGTTATCACTACAATTACTCTAAGATTTATAACTAATTATCAACTACTTGAACTAAGAATTATGTCAAATTACTTATGCAAATAAAACATGGGATTTTAACTTCATTAGACACTCCATCTATAGTCTCTACTTCTCTAGCCTTTTCATGTAATTTGTTAATACCTGATCGAATACACAAAACTAATATAAGCCAACCTTCGTTGCACAAATACCATCCTAAATAACATCCACAATAAAGATAGAAATCACTTAGTCTCCCAATTATGCCTAATCTCCATATGTCTATAAAGATTGAAACATAATGGTTGAAGTACAAGCATTCAATTGATCACATAGTCGTCATAAAACGGTTAGAGTTACGACACTAATTATGACTAGTATTCTCACGGATAAACCTATGCTAGCACAGCAAGTTCTAAACTCTTATATCCACTTTCGCTTCAATAAAAATTAACACACAATTACAGGAGTTAGCTACTCTCCTATAACGAATTAAATCAACCATGATAGGATATCACATCAATCACACTATAGGCATCGACAAAATTCAATAAATAAACTTCATGAATAAATCCGCTAAAATCCCATGACAACGAATTAGTTCATAATCAAACTAATCGTCACCATGGGTTCCAATGTAAACATGATAGAAGAAAACGAATAATGATTAAATTAAATATCAAGGGTTCTAAAGAATACACCCAAACCAAGCATCCACAAACTAGAAAGAATACAAGAATAAATTGAAAATTATCTTCTTCCTTGTTCCTTCGCGCTTCAAAACTTCGTAGGTAAAATAGTGGTCAGACCTCCTTATTCTAGGGTTTTTCTTCCTTTATATAGGCCTCCAGGTGCAAGTAGTTCGAAAGGAATTTTATTTTTTACTTTATCTCGAAAAATCAGCAAATCAGGAATTTCCCGTCAGAACAACCGGCGCTGCCGCGCCACTTCTGTGCAGGAACACGGCGCTGCCACTGAATAACCATCTGAAGATCCACAACATCCCGAGTCTTCCCCGACCAATCCTCTTGACCCCTCCTAGGAGCCAGAAGCCCAAGAACACGACGAATAGCAGGCGGCTGATAATCCACACGAAACCCATGAACCTGGCTAATCCCATTCCTCTCCATACTAGCGTTCGCATAGAACTCGCGAACCACAGTCATCGGAACAGGTTCCGGAACCTCACAAATTTGCTCCCACCTTCTCTCCATAATATTCTCCAACATGTTCCCATCCACTGCATTAGGCAAAAGACCCCTCTCATGAGCAATAGGACGCCCCAACAATCGATTATACTCATCACGAGCCCCATTATTAATAAATTGAGGTCCACCATTGCCTCCCTCGGAATCAGATGAAGATGAAGAATGAGGGTTCCTCCTACCAGTCCCACTACCACCAGCACCCTCACTACCACCACCAACAACCCTTTGTCGCTTGGATGCCATTGAATTGATTGGAAGAAGTGTTTAGAGTGTTTAAGAATTTTGAGATCTGTAAGTTGTGTATGTATAGGTAGGGTTGTGTAAGGGTAGGTATATATAGGAGAAATTAGGGTTAGTGGGTGTAAGTAGTGGGCTTGGGTCGTGGGTCCCTAATAACAACAACTATTTTTTTGTGTTTTCAGTTTTCTGATTTTTTTTTTCTCAGCAGACCGCGTGGCGCTGCCGCGCCAGAAATAACCTTGGAAACGGTGCTACCGCACCGTGGCTCCTGTTGCATTTTTTTTCAACAAATATCCACGTGGTTTGCCTCCCACGAAGCGCTCTTTTCACGTCATTAGCTTGACGTAGCTCCATCTCCTTACGTTGCGCAAATTAGAACCGCGGTCTCAACTTTGCGATTCAACTTCTCTCCAAAATATGGCTTTAACCGCTGACCATTGACCTTGAACGACTGATCTGGTAACTTGTCGAAAATCTCCACTGCCCCATGCTGAAAAACTGTTTTGAATGTGAACGGACCTGACCAACGTGACTTCAACTTTCCAGGAAATAACCAAAGTCGAGAGTTGAACAACAACACCAATTGCCCGGGCTCAAACGTCTTAAGAACCAACCGACGATCATGCCACCTTTTCACTTTCTCTTTGTATAGCTTGTTGTTCTCATAAGCTTGCAATTGAAACTCGTACATTTCATTCAACTGAACCATACGCTTTTCACCTGCTGCTGTAAGATCAAAATTCAGCTTCTTCAACGCCCAATAAGCCTTGTGTTCTAGCTCAGCTGGAAGATGGCAAGCTTTCCCATACACTAGCTGAAATGGTGACATTCCCAAAGGTGTTTAATAGGCTGTCCGATAAGCCCACACCGCTTCATCAAGCTTCAATGCCCAATCCTTCCTAGAAGGACTAACTACCTTCTCAAGAATCCGTTTAATTTCACGATTAGACACTTCGGCTTGCCCATTGGTTTGAGGATGATAAGCTGTAGCAACTCGATGATTGATGTTGTAGCTTGCCATAAGAGATGTAAACTTTCGATTGCAAAAGTGCGTACCTTCATCACTGATGATCACTCGTGGAGTGCCAAACCAAGTAAAAATATTTTTGTGGAGTAAATTGAGTACCACCTTAGCATCATTCGTGGGAAGTGCTCTTACTTCCACCCACTTAGACACATAATCCACGGCTACAAGAATATACTGATTACCACATGACGGAATGAACGGTCCCATGAAGTCGATTCCCCACACGTCAAAGATCTCTACCTCCAACATGACATTCAGAGGCATCTCGTCCCTACGAGAAATATTACCAATTCGTTGACATCGATCACATCTCAACACAAACTGATGAGCATCCTTGAATAGAGTCGGCCAATAGAAACCTGCTTGAAGAATACGCGTGGCTGTCTTCTCACCCGCATAGTGGCCTCCATAAGCTGTAGCATGAAAATCACTAAGAATAGCCTCGGTCTCACTGTAAGGAACACAACGTCTAATAATCTGAGCAACTCCTTGCTTGAACAAAAACTGTTCATCCCAAATATACTGCTTGACATCGTGCAAGAATTTCTTCCTTTGAGCATAAGAGAGCTCAGGTGGAATGATGTTACTTACTAGATAATTCACAATGTCGGCAAACCATGGTTCATAATCTTGCACTATGAATAGTTGTTCATCAGGAAAAAACTCATTAATAACCGTGTTG
This sequence comes from Saposhnikovia divaricata, assembly GCA_036435485.1. NCBI lineage: Eukaryota > Viridiplantae > Streptophyta > Magnoliopsida > Apiales > Apiaceae > Saposhnikovia > Saposhnikovia divaricata. The sequence continues at coordinate 232,278,126 of CM071594.1, forward strand.
TCCTTAGTTGACTTTCCATGATCTTCCAATCTTTAGAGATGGTCAGCTACCTGATTCTCCGTCCCCTTTCTATCCTTGATTTCCACATCAAATTCTTGCAACAGAAGAACCCAACGAATCAACCTTGGCTTAGCATCTTTCTTTGCAAGGAGGTAGCGAATAGCAGCATGATTCGTATAAACTGTCACCTTAGTACCAAGCAGATAAGAGCGAAACTTTTCAAACCTATAGACAATATCAAGTAGTTCCTTCTCAGTGGTGGTGTAATTCAATTGAGCATCATTGAGAGTTTTGCTTGCATAGTAAATAACATGGAACATTTTTTCTTTCCTTTGGCCTAGAACGGCCCCCAGTGCATAATCACTAGCATCGCACATCAAAGCAAATGGTTGGCTCCAATCAGGAGCTGTAATAACTGGAGCCAAAATTAGTTTCTTCTTCAAGATCTCGAACGCATGTAAACAAGCCTCATCAAAATTGAATGGTACATCTTTTTCCAAGAGATTGCAAAGCGGCTTAGAAATTTTTGAGAAATCCTTTATGAAGCGCCTGTAGAACCCTGCATGACCAAGAAAGCTACGAATACCCTTGACTGAGATAGGGGCAGGAAGATTCTCAATAGTTTCCACCTTTGCCTTGTCAACTTCCAAACCCTTACTCGAAACCTTGTGTCCCAGAATGACACCTTCTTGTACCATGAAGTGGCACTTTTCCCAATTAAGAACAAGATTTGTCTCCACACAACGTTTTAAAACCAAACTCAAGTTTTCCAAGCACTCAACAAAATAATCCCCAAAGACTGAGAAATCGTCCATGAATAATTCCATATTAATTCCAATCATGTCAGAGAAAATGGCCATCATACATCTCTGAAAAGTAGCTGGTGCACCACACAACCCAAAAGACACACGTCTGAATGCAAATGTATCAACTGGACAAGTGAATGTAGTCTTCTCCTGATCCTCTGGTGCTATGCAAATCTGACTGTAACCAGAATACCCATCAAGCAAACAATAGTACTGGCATCCAGACAATCTGTCAAGCATCAGATCAATGAACGGGAGTGGAAAATGATCTTTCCGAGTGGCTTTGTTCAACTTTCGATAATCCATGCAAATTCTCCAACCAGCCACTGTTCGCGTAGGAATGAGCTCGTTCTTCTCATTATTAACCACTGTCATGCCCCCTTTCTTAGGCACACATTGCACCGGACTCACCCAAGAGCTATCAGAAATCGGATATATAATGCCCGTGTCAAGCCATTTAAGAATTTCCTTCTTCACAACTTCTTTCATAACAGGATTCAGTCTCCTTTGATTATCGACTGTAGGTTTAGCTCCCTCTTCCAAAGGAATTTTGTGCATGCAATAAGAAGGACTAATACCCTTGATGTCTGCTATAGTCCACCCAATAGCTGATTTGAATTCCCTTAAGATTCTCAATAGTTTTTCCTCTTCTATGCCTGAAAGCTTAGATGATATAATAACAGGTAAGGTAGAAGAATCACCAAGATAGGCATACCTTAGATGTTCAGGCAATGGCTTAAGTTCCAAGGTAGGTGCTTCCTCAATGGATGGTTTAAGTCTAACATGAGACTTCTTCAATTCTGACAACCCCAATGATTCAAATGGAATCCCAAACTTCTTCCATGGAGATGCATTAAGATATTTTAAGTGTTCTTTATCCTCTTCGTTCTTAACCTCCAAGTCATTAGCAAGAACTCTTTCCAACACATCAGCTTTTATCAAGTGTTGAGTCGCGGAGTCAACCACCTTGTCGACCATATCAATTTTGAGACACTCTTCATCGTCAGTTGGAAGCTTCATTGCGTTGAAAACATTAAAAGTGACATTTTGATCATGCACCCTCATAGTGAGTTCTCCCTTTTGGACATCAATAAGAGTTCATCCCGTAGCCAAGAATGGTCGTCCCAAGATAATAGGAATCTTCTTGTCTTCCTCGAAGTCAAGAATAACAAAGTCGGCTGGAAAGATAAGCTTGTCGACCTTCACCAAAACATCCTCAACTATCCCTCGAGGATAAGTAACTGAACGGTCCGTAAGTTGTAGAGTCATGGTAGTTGGTTTTGGTTCTGGAAGACCAAGTTGCATGAAAACTGATAAGGGCATGAGATTAATACTTGCACCCAAATCACACAAGCATTTGCTGAATGAGAGATCTCCAATAGTACATGGAATGGTAAAACTTTCGGGGTCCTTCAACTTAGGTGGCAACTTTTGTTGCAAGATTGCACTATATTCCTCCGTCAAGGCAACGGTCTCTAGCTCCTCAAGTTTCAATTTCTTTGAGAGTATGCCCTTCATAAACTTCGCATAGCTCGGCATTTGCTCAAGAGCCTCCACAAATGGTATATTAATCTGAAGCTTCTTGAAGACATCCAAGAACTTAGCAAATTGCTTGTCGAACTTTTGCCTTTGAATTCGTTTTGGGTATGGAGGAGGTGGAAACACCTTATCTTCTACTACTTTCTGAGCATTATCATTCTTACAAGTTATAGGAGTCGAGGGAGTAGCATTAGGTAGCAATTTAGGACCAGATTCAACCCCAGCATCAAAATCACTTTTTTCTTCCAGGAGCTGCGGCGCTGCCGTGCCAGTATTGTACTGGGAAATGGCGCTGCCGCGCCGTGCAGTCTGTTCAGATTTTTCATTTTTTTCCTCGGTTGATTTTTCATTGTTCTAACCTTGTAGAATTCTTCCAGATCGTAATGTTACTACCTGGACCTGTTCCTTGTGATCCTTCTTGCCTGGATTCATCTCTGTGTCACTCGGAAGCGTTCCTGGTTGACGGTTCAACAATGCATTGGCCAGTTGACCAATTTGATTCTCTAAAGTTTTCAATGACACCGCCTGACTCTTGTACATCATTCGAAGGTCTTCCAATTCTGGCTTCTCAGACTGATTCAGTGAATTCCCTTGAGATGGTTGAAATCCCGGTGGATTGAATGGTTGCCTTGGAGCATAAGGTGGTGGTTGATAGTTCTGATTATATGGCCTTGCATTGAACTGCTGATTTTGGGGTTGCTGAACACCACCCTGATTGTTGCTCCAACTGAAATTAGGGTGATTCCGATTGTTGGGATGATAAACATTAGGCACTGGTTGTTGAGCTCTTTGAAAATTACTAACAAATTGTGCAGATTCAGATGAGATAGCGCACAGATTTGTGTCATGAGCCCCTGCACACAATTCACACACCATAGCAACGTGGTTAGTCCCATGATTAGAAAGAGTAAAGGTTAGAATAAATAATTTACCTCAAGAATCGTTGTTCGTTGATTAGAGAAGATATGATGAAAGAATCGTTGTTGTTGTCCGTTGTTTTGTTGGCCTGAAAGTCTGAAACTCTCAACTCAATCGCCGCCCGCCGCCGCCGGTATCAGTATGTGAAGAAAAAACAAAAAAGGGTCGTATAGGGCTGGGCAGTGGGCTGGGTTGGGTAAGTGAAGTGGGTAAATGATAATATTAAATATTAATAATATAAAGTTTTATAAATTATTACTAATTCGGTAATTTATTCGGTTAATCGGTTAATCACGGTTAAAAACCGAATAACCAAAGTTCTGAAATTTTTCTACCGAAAACCGAACCGAAATTGTAATATTGGTTAACCGAACCGAAAATATTTCGGTTATTCGGTTCGGTTTTTGGTTAAACGAACCGAATGCACACCCGTAATGAAAACTATGCGTTAAGATCCAAAAACGAATTTCAGAAATACGTTTATGTAGAAACGCAAATAGTTAATGCGTTTTTGTGTGATAGAAAGGGTCATTTTTTTGAATTGTAATATTTTGGACCATTTTTATTAAAATTGTGATAGAAAGGGCCATCACCCCCTAATTTACCTTGAAAAATAGAGAGGTAGGTTCAACGGTGGCGCGATGCAAGAAATCCTATATACTGCTCTCCTGTTTTTCAGTAGGTCGATTGTCAAACGACTATTTGTTTCAATATTCAAGTTATTATATTTTATTAAAACCCGGAAGTTAATTAAAGTTTCTAATTTAAAAAATAAATGATAAAAATAGAAATATTATCTGAATTGCAAGGGATATAACTTACTACGAATACTACGCTTTTGACTTTAGTAACACATATCGACCGTTAGTTGCTCAATTTTTTTTTCTTCTAGTTTCTTCTAGCGCTTTTTTGTCTTTATTCATGCTAGCTTGGGTTTGTATTGATGTATTTTAGTTTTAATTTTGTTAAATTTTACGAGTATTTATTTATTCACTTTTTTATGAAATTATTAGATTAAAAGGATAAAGGGTTATACAAGTGAACGAGGTAAGCGGGCAACAAGTTACGCCTCAAGTCCTCGTTCAATAGCAAATCCTATTCTACGAAACACATATTCGACTGAGCCTGCATTCATTACATTCTTTATTTTTGTTTACTTCTATTTTAAATTGTTTTTTACTTTTTTAATTATGTTTCTTTTCTTAATTATTGATAATTCGTTATTGTGTTTTAATTTTGTGTTTGTGTTTGTTTTTGGTTTAAATTAGTTTTGATTTCTACTAATTTTGAAGTTTTGTTTTAATCTTTAGTTTTTTGTTTTATTGTAATCCATACTCTTCATCATGGATGTGTTTTACTACTGTGTTTCATGATGACAAAAGAAGTAACTTTGAATGTGGATTTTGGATGAATGAGTACAACTATATGTGAATCTTTGTTAACTTTCTCTATTTTAATTATTCAGTTAAGTCATAATTTATTTTTCTAATTTATTTAATTTATTTCTTACAGATGTTTAAAATTTTACTTTACTTACTTTTATTTACAATTATATTTATATAAAAAAAACCTTAACAATACTTTGGAGATGTGTTTGATGCTCTCTATGGAGAAGAAGTGAAATTAACATCTTCGCTGACAAACCCGATGTCTTAAGGTATGTTGTATATTGACCCTCATATTTTCTTTTGGTCGTGTAATTGATTATTTATGTGCACATGTAATGTATATTTGTATTTTTGTAGGAAATAAAGGCGAATCAAGAACCTTTGATGTGGCATACTTAAAAACATCTCAATACATTTTTTTTCTAATTTTTTGATATTGTATGAAAAGAAAGTATTCTTTTCGAGTACAGATTTTATGATTTTGATTAAGGAAATCTTTTATTTGCATGTAATGTATCTTGTTATTTCTCCTTTCTTCTTTTTACTTCTTTTTGTTTTTACTCCCGGTTTATTGCTGTGTTGCTAATTATTATTTTATTTTTAATATTTCTGTGTGTATTATTTTTTTGGATGGTTTTGATTTAGTTTATATTTTTACTAGCGTTCTACCCGTGCTACGCACCGACCGATAAATTGTATTAATAAATTAATATAAATATATTATTTTAATTTATATTTAGAAAAATATATATTTTATTGGAATATTAATTAACGTAAGTATAAAATTACTTATCCGTGAATTCATACCAATTGAATTAATATTAATATTATGAACCAATCATCAAAACAAATACAACCCCCGTTGAAAAGTTCAAAATCCCTCTTTTTATTGTTTTTTTTTAAAATTTAGCTTTCATTTTATTTCTTTCTTTGTTAGAGAATATTTCTACGTATCATGTCAACAAATTTTTCACTCATATTATGAGAATTCGGTGTATTTATTAAATATCGAATCCTTAAAATATTTATTATATTAATTTATTGAAAATATTTTTATTATCGTGGTTAATTTTTCGATTACATATTAAAAATGTGAAGAAACTTAATCCTCACGACTCCAATAAATCATTAGACTATCTATTAAAAAAAGGTTGCATGTTTCAGCGATATGAGAAAGGATATCTACTGTGCAAGATATATGAAATGAACATAGTTATAACAGTAGAAACTTTCATCTAATCTAGTTTGTTGTGTGATTAATCAATATCATTTTTACAAATTATATGTAGTTTTATTAATAAATTGATTTACAATAAAAAAATTTATCAACTAACCAAACAAATTCAATATATCGCGCTCTTGTAGTAACATATAATTGTTAGATTTTATGGTTATTGCCCTTAGCTTATTTGTAAAGACAACTTAAAATGTGTATTGCAGTTTGAAAATTTGTAATTTGGTTTTTTATTCTTTTCTAGTAAAACATGGAATAATAAATTTTAGTATTCTATTATTCTTAAAATAAGACATAAGTAAATGAGTATCACCTATCTTTTTTTAATTTGACAAACTTGTGAAAATAAGCTACTGTCCATAAAATTGAAATCATGTGTGTAATATATAAACACATAATCACATTATTATATATGTGTCCTTGTAATTCAGATTTTGGGTTAAATAACATGAAATTCATTTTCCTTGAATATATTTTTCCTACATATATAAGAAGAAATTCATGTCATGTACTTTAGGGTCTTGAACGAAAATGACGTGATATTAAATCGTGTACCCAAAATTAGAACGCAAAATGACACTAAATTACACAAATGTTTTCTTGTACACGAAATGAAATGAAATGAAATACGCGAATAGAAAAAATATAACAATTATATGAAATATTACTATGTATCCAAGTTATGTAAATATATAATTATATGTCTTAGAACAATATTGAGATGTTACAAAACAAAACTAAGAGTAAGAGTAACATGCATAGGGTAAAGTCTCTCAAACAAAATGAAGCCCTCATTTTTATTTTTTTCTTATTTCTCGTTAACAAATATCTCTCTTTGTGTAGAATCTTTCTACCAAGTTATTTAGTTTTCTTAGTCATTTTTTATGCTTTGTTGATATAAAAAAAAATATAGTCAACCAACCAAGAAAATTCAATATATGTTCTTAGGTTAAGATATGGGAATTGATACTATTACTTTAATTCAAGAATACAAAATTCAAAAAAGTACTCTTTTATTAAAAATAATATATAATTTTAAGTGTATCAACCTTTTTATTTATCATTATTAAAAATTTTATAACAAAAACCGTAGTTGCTGCTCTCTCTCCCCCTTTCCCAAAAGATGCTAAACTAAAGTTTAGAAGTTGATATCAGTTTTTTAAGTTTTTTTTTAAAAATTTTATATTGATTTTTCTTCTTTTTTTTTTTCAATATAAATATCATTGAGAGTCTAGTACCCCGTTGCCCGTTGGTGGATGTTATCTACCAAAATATTAGATTTTGTACTAACTCCTTGTAAATGATAAGCCTTATTTTCTTTTCCTTGATTTTACTTTGACTTTTACTAAATATCTCTCTTTACTGAGAGCTAATATCCTGTTGGTGGATTTTGTCTACCCATATATTAGATTTTGTTATATTAGTTCATTGATTTGGATAGTATAGAATTATAGTTCTGGTCGGTTGTTTGAATATGTTATGACAAATCAGATATACATATTTCTCACGTTTATAACAAATTGTTAGATTATCTCGCTGAAAACACTGTATAATTTAGTGACATAATTTAGAGATGTACCATAATTGAAGATCTGTTCAATGACTGGATAAAGAAAATTAGTGATATAATTTACTATGTGTTTGTTCAATTTAATTATTTTTGTAGATGTTGTATGCCCTTTCATTGATGATTTTTGCAGGTTTGATCATTTTGTGTATGACATATGTCCTTTTATTGATGAATTAATTATCAATAAATAAATATTGATTTATAAGAAAATTTGTGCTAAATTTACCAATTTATTATGGAAATATTCACTAACAAAATTTTCATTAACTCTGTAATAGTTTTTATTTTTTGATTGATAATTTACACAACAAATAATGTAAAGTACTATTTAAGAATATATTTAATATTTTGAATAATTCAAATATATTGTCAGGTTAAATTTTTTTCATGTTAATTATTGCATAGTTAAAAAATTTCGTAATTAAAATGTTTAAAAATGATTGGTTTAAAACTCATTCGAACATTTTAATTGTTTGATTAGTTTTTTTATGACTGAATTATTTAATACTTTACATAACTTAAATTTTGAATGTGTATTTAGAATAGTGTGGTAAATAGTTTTATATTATTAATAATTTTTAATTCGTGATTTTAATTGTACCTTATGATTTTGAATTGAAAGTTTGAGATATCAAAATATCTATTATACATTTAATAGATTCATGTATTAATGTATAAATTTTTAAATTAAATAATTATTGTATTTAGAATAAATTTTTTAAGTAATCACTGTAAAAAAATATTTATCTATAGGCACACCTAGTAATGTAAACAAATCAGTATAGTGTGATAAGGATTGATACCTACAATTTAGTAAGTCGCTGAATTATTGAAGTTTGCTACTTAATTTTCTAATGGGAAGTAACTTTGAGAGAATCCGGACCGGGGATGATGATAACCTAAATCGTTTTCTATTTTTTTTGTCAGAAACGTTTTTCTGTTGAGTTTATTGGACAATTAAAACATGACACATATAATACATATATACAATTGAAATAAAAAGATAATCTGTCCAAGTATATAATGCCATATAATAAAAAGATATAAAGTAGTACCTTAACCGATATTGATATGATTTAGCCATAAGAAAAATTGATGCATATATTTAGTTTATCAAAGTTTGCTAAGTCTTATGGGGAATAAGCGGCTTAGATTTAACTGATTTAAATTTAATAGATTCTGATTGATGTTAAAATAATTCAAAATCTTGTGATTGGTTAACTAATACATGTTAGATTCGGGTATCCTTTATTTTATTAAAAGATGTTCAAAAACAATTCATAACTAAAAGATATATAACCATATGTAATATATTGTTATGTGGATTTATAGAAAATAATATTTACGGTTAGTAGAAATTTTTTAAAATTAAAAACCATGTGATATGCGAAGTTATTAAATCAAAATATTTTATATTTAAATTTAATTTAATCGTGATTAGTAAATTAGAATAAGCATGGTAAATAATAAAAATTTTGTATACGATTGATTGATTTAAAGTTTAGAAGTAAATTCTGATTGCTTCTAAAATAATTTTAATTTTTTGATTGGTAATTTATCCACCAATCAATAATAATATCCTTATAGCGTATATTTAATAATTAAAATATATGTAGTGTTCGTTTATATGAATTTATTAATTATCTTATTAACAAATTGTGAATAAATATATTTTTGAACCTTTTAAAAAATCGAGTTTTTGAAGATATGAATTTTATCCAAGCTATTTAAAATTTGTTCAAATCCAATTTTGTAGTGTTGGCTTTTATGCATTTATTAATTAATTTTATTAACAAATTATGAATAAATTTATTTTTGAGCTTATAAAAAAAACAAATTTTTGAAGGTATAGATTTTATCCAAGTTATTTAAAATCTAATTTCAAATCCAATTTTTTTCAGATTTTTAGTAAAGTTAGATTATAATTATTTAATATCGATTATAATTATACAATATATAATATAAAAATCATATGATAATATGATTGTGATTGACTTTATATTAAAACAGTGGTTAATTAATGTAACAACCCGAATATTTTTAAATAAATTATTATTATTATTATTATTTAATTATGTTAATTAGTATTTAAAGGGTGGAATTGGATTTGAGAATATCGTTGTGGAGTTCAACGATATTTAGTATCGAGTTTATATGAGTATATTTGGATTTATGTGTGCCAATGTGTGCCCCAATATTTTTATTTGTATTTTAGTGATTTAAAAGTATTTAAATCAAGTATTATTGATCTTCAAAAATCTTTATTAAATTATTAGAGTTGGATAAAATCACGAAATCTTTTGTGATATTATCTTTATGATATTATTTAGTTTTTAAAATTTATTGGAGAATTATTTTGGGTGTTTAAGTATTTTAGAATGATTTTAAGAGCTTTATTATATTTAAAGGATCAAAACTTTGAAAATTCGTATTTAATTCAATTTTGATCCTAAAAATATTTTAAAAATATGTGGGTGTTCATAATTTTACACTCTTTGTTTTAAAAATGAAAATCTTAATTTTCCACCAATTTTCTATTGGATTTCAATTTTTAAAAGTGTGTAGTATTTAATTGTATTGCTTTAAATAGTATTGGGCTTGAGCCCATTAGGGTTAAAAACACACACAACACAGCATATACACAGGCATACATACAAACGCAGCCGCAGGGGAGAGAAAACAGATCTGACGCAGAGAAAAAAAAGAGAGAAAGAGGGAAGAGAGATTGGGGGATACATACATCAATACATATATACATACATATATGTGTGTATAATTCGTGTGTGTGTGTGTGTGCGCGGGTTGTGCGTGTGTGTGTTTGGGGAGTAGAAGAAGCGAACAGCAGAGGAAGGTGGCGCGGCCGGCGGCTCCCCGGCGTCCGGCGGCGCGCACGGTGGTCCGGCGGCGACAGGTCTGTTCAGAGAGAGAGAGAGAGAGAGAGGGCAGGAGAGAGAGAGAGGAGAGATTCGGGGGAGATTCAGACCAAAACGAAAATGGTATAATTTCGTATTTTTATTTATTTATTTAATTTTCGTGTTAATTTAGTTGTGTAAATTTCGATATATGGTTTAATTGATGTAATTAATTTAGAGGTGAATCGCGAATATGTTGTTGTGATTTAATTAGTATTGTTGTAATTGTAATTGGATTTAAATAGTGAGATTATTGTTATGATTAAATTAAATTTAATTCGTGAGTTAATATGGTAATTGTCGTAATTAGATCAATGTGGTAAATTATGATTATTATTGGAATTTCCGTATTTAATTCGGAAAGTATATTTACTAAGTGACGAATGTTTAAGTGCTAAACGTTATAAGTCGAGTTTGAGTAATTATCGAAATTTGTAATTGTCGTGTACTTGGTATTGATTAGTAGGTGGTTACTAATTTACCTTGATAATTGTTAGTTGCATAATGTGTGAGTTAGTAATTGTGAAATGTTAATTGTTATATGCTAATTGCTAAAGTGTAATGGAATTGGTTTGAGTTGTGGTCATTAGTGGGTAATTATCAGTTGCCGTATAATTTGTGGAGGTTATATGAGTTGCTAGTTGCATATGGTGATTGGTAGTGTATGTAAATTGTTTAATGGTCGCAATTAAATTAGAGTTAATTGCAATATTATTGTTTTGATTCGTAGTTTAATTTGGAAGATGATAGTTGTTGATAATAATTGTGGGGATTCAATTCGAGTTCGTTAATATGTTATGATGATTGATGGTTAATTATGAGTCCAATTAAGTATTCAGATTTAGTAATTATGAAGTGTGAATTGTTATTTTTGGAGTTTAATTTAAGGACTCGTTGAATAGTAGAAGTATATTTCGGAAGTTAAAATATAGGGATTTTGATGATTGTAAATTATAACTATGATTTTAGTAGTAATTGAAGCTTCGATATTATATTCGGCCTTGAGAATTGTTAAAAGTTGGTTATATGTGGAGTATTATTGGCTTGTGAATAATTTATGATCGAGTGATTGATAGAAATTGTAAATGTGATTCGAGATGACTAAATGGCTAATTGCTAATTGCTAGTGTTGGATAGTATGTAAAGTTATGTGGCTTACTTGTCATATATGGTCATCGATAAATGTTTATGTGTTAAGTGCTATAAGTCGAGCCATAGATTTGTCGGATGCCACATCTGTCAATTACTTGTTGGTTTATATGGATTAAATGATGTGGTTGAGTCATTATAATTGATAAACGCTAAGTGCAAATTGTTGTTGTTATATAAAGTGTAGATGGAAGGGTTGGCTAAATTGTAAAGGTTTATGTGCACTAAATGGTATGAATCAAGTTATAGTATATGTTGAAAGTATAATTGTCAACTACGTGATGTTGGCTTATGTGGATAGTTTTCAAATGTGGATAAACTTAGTTTACTTTCTTTAAATGTTGAGGTGCCGCATGTCTGGGCGGATACTTTTCCTTATGTGCTAGTTGCCGCATGTCTGGGCGGATACTTTTCCTTATGTGCTAGGTGTCGCATGTCTGGGCGGATACTTTTCCTTATGTGCTAGTTGCCGCATGTTCGGGCGGGTACTTTTCGTTAATTGTTTACTTTTATGTTGCTGCAAGTTGAGGTAGTTTTATTTTGCAAAAACAGGGTTAAAATTGTATTTGAGGGCTGTGCCCATAGTCCGATAAACGAATACTTCATGCCGAAATTTTCTGAAAATCCCCTGCATTTAAATTTATTTAACTTATTTGACTTCAATGGTCTAAAGGCATGTTTTGGGTGCTAACTGTTTATGTATATATGTGTCAAGGAATTCATTTCGAGGATTAATTGTGTCTTGGGGTTTAATTTGTCTATTTATGTATTAATTGGAGGATAATTGTTGTCTCGAGGATTCATGTGCTCAGTTGGAGATTAATTGTGATTTGAGGATTATGTATTAATTATTTTGTGTCATAGAATGTCAATGGCAATATAGTTGTATATGTTAAGTGGAGTTTAATTAAGTGTTATAATTGTTTGAGGTGATTAACACCAGGAATGTCCACTTTATAAAGGAGACCCTTCCATTTTGTTTTCTCTACTAAATGTGTTATGTGTATTTAGTGATAATAGATAGTCAACCATAGGGAGGAAACCTATAGTTTGACTTTAAGTGCCTTAATGGTAATTCCAAGTTGTGTCTACTCGAGATACGTGGTAGGACTGACACGTAATCGTAACAATTACAGTACCATTAGGGCGTGATCAAGTGGAGCAACGTGTATCAAAAAGGAAGGATTGAGACGTCGTGTAAAGTTCATCGAACTGCTTGGGCAAGGTGCGAAGGATTTATTCGCGGTTTTCTGCTTGATGCTCAGGACCAGAGGCAAGTTTATCTATGCATACTCTATCGTTCAGAGTATTCGTATTTTTAAAATATATGAAATGTGCAAACTAGATTTAAATCCATAATTGCAAATTATCTCTTTTATGCTCTATTGTTCAGAGTATATATTATATCGAAAGTGTGATGCATGTATGTATTGCAAGTCTACTAACCGTGCTCTTTCTTTCAGAGTATACATGTTTTTAAAATATCTATGATGAATGCTCTAGTGTAGTATTATGTTTTCTTAAAAATGAAAGTTCTTCAAATGCCTTATTTAAAACTCTTAAATTCGTGAGAAATCGTTCAAGTCTATTCAACCAGTTTTATAACTGCTTTCAACTTATCCCACATGTGATTTTATCCATTGTGCTATAAAAGTTTACAATTGTTCTTTACCCCTATAAGAACTGTTTTATATTCTGTCATGATTATGACACACTTCAATATCTGTTGGAAATGTGAATCCTTCTTTCTGAATATCCTTATTGTAATTGGAACGTCCTTTTGACTGAGGCGCCAGTCACCAATTTTTATATTTATGTCATCAGTAGCAGTGACGCCTGATGATGTATAAGCTTTAGCTTGGGATCCCCTTTCTTTTGAGAACCCGTATTGTGTATACGGGATTTGAGCTCTGTCATGGGCTGATCACCCAGCTTAGCTCGTAGCGTCTTATCGCGGTTCCAATCTTTAAGGGTTATTTATTCTGAAAAATCATATTCTTTATTGTTGAGAATCAAACGTCAAATCTTTTTGAATTGTTCTAAATTAATTCGAGATTTAGATTGTCGTTGAAGCATTTGTTGCACAGTGACGGTTACAAATTGAGAATGAAGTGAGATCTTCTTATTTATCCATGAACTCGTTATTGTCAGGCCGGTTTGGTAGCTGGGTATGCCAGTACTTAGTCGACAAGAGTGAGATTCTGAATAATTGAGAATTTCTTGAATGTTTGTTAAATTGAGAAATGTTGTCTCTTAGTAGCTGAAGCATCTGTTGCTCAGTTGCTCAAAGTTTTTATCAGAAATCGCTATAACAATTGTTGAGATAAATATCACAGTCGTTTATAAAGCTGTCGAGGTGAATTTCTTGTTGAATTCTGTAAACCTCCTTCCTATCGAAAAATTATCGTTATGAATATTTCAAGAATGGTATCATCCTCAAGTTGGATTTTAAAACCTTCAAAATTTTCCAAAAGTATTTTAGTATACTCTATTATATACTTGCTGAGCGCCTCTTTCGCTCATTCTTGCTTTTGTTTAAATCTTATTTTTCAGAGATAGATAATGGATGCAGTTGACTTAGTTTAGCTCGAAGCAGGGCAAGTCTTGGATCGAGTTGATGTTTGGCTCAGAGCGATTCTGTCTTTGGAGTTAGTCTACTAGATGTTTAGTTAGACTGGTATGGTATCCATATTTTTGTGTTGTATTATTTGTTGTATTAGAATATTGTGGCCGTTGTATACCTTTTATCGAGGTGATACAAACAGCATAAGATTGTATAAGATATTGTTGTGTTTAGGGATTTGAGTTGTAATAAAAGAAGTTATTATAAGTGTTTTGGTTTCTTGTTTCCAAGTCTATAACCTGAAAAGATTCTTGGTAGTTAGGGGTCGGATGGCATGTTTTAGATTTAATATTGGCAGTTGATTGTTTGGTTGTTAAGGTTTTCCGCGGTAGCGACCCATATCCCTGACCTCGGATTTGGGGGCGTTACAGAATGGTATCAGAGCAAAGGTTATAGAAACTAGAAACAAGAGAGAGCATAGGATTATATATATAGTTATGTAAGGGTGTCTGAACTCACATAGAGTTCGTGTTGGACTATCAGATATATTCCAATGAGTAAGTCGAGATTAGGATTCTACCTTAGGATGTTGGTTCCGAGCCGAGTAGAATTCCTTGTGATTGGAGATAGTGGCAGTAGAGTCTTTAGAGACTGCTATGAGTTGTTATCGATGTAGGGTATCGTGTATCTTAAGACATTGCGAAGAGAGTTTAGAATTGATCGATCGTTCGTCAGAAGAGCCGACCGAGGATGCATCTGTGGAGAATCGCGACAATATTCTTTTTCGTCTATGATTTAATTGGTTCTCCTTCAATTGGAAATTTCGTTAGAAGACATATTTCGTCTTCTGAATTATAATTATTTTAAACACTTGTATTCACCCGAATGTTGGGTTTCGATTGTGTCAGAGGCTTTCATGATACCTATTTTTCAGGTTTTTCTGAGGCCCTGTCAAGTTTGTTCAAATCAAACTTCCGCCTTAATTTTTCTAATGGTGGATAAATTTTATTCGTGGTACAGCACTGCTTGCTCATCATGTGCTAGTATCCTCTCCCGTTAAATCTTTCTTTCGGGATTAACACCTTTGGAATTTGTTCAGTTTTGTCCAAGGTGTACGTTCGAAAGTTTCTTGCTAGAAGATGCTATTTATTGTTTAACCAGAAATTTTTTTCAAAACTCCTTACTCTAGCTGAGACAAACAACCCTATTATATAGGGGACACAAGGACTATCTGTCTGTGTGATAGAAGTTGGATGGGACGCCATCACTTGTGTGTTGTGCAATACAAGAAGGCTGATTACCTTTAGTAATGTCTTAACTGAGACACGCAACGTTGAGTTTCTTGGATCATATTGATCTCTCAGTTATTCTTTTGTAACCTTTGATGGTTATATAAAGCTTTTACTCATAATCACATTGTGTGACATTCAAATTGATAAGGAATCTCTTTTATTCAAAGATTCCATCGTTTCAGTTGTTTTCATTATTCTTTTGTATCTTAACGAATGGCGACATGGTATTCGGGTTCTAGCGTTGTTGCTCGGTAAATAGTTGATTAAGGAATAAATCGAGATCTTCCGATTGTTAGGTTCCTCGATCGACATTGTTCGTTGAAAGTCGAATCGTGGTTTTCACAAGTGTAACCCGAAGCATTATGGATATGAAGAATTGGAAATGGGTGTACCGAATCGTCTGAGTAGCGAGATAGCGAAGTTGCGGGGATTTCCGTAGGCCTTGGGAATTTCAGTCGGAAGGAAGCGGTGCGTCTTAGAATCCCGTTCTTTCTTCTGTTGATTCCGAGGACGGAATCCTATTAAGGAGGGAAGACTGTAACAACCCGAATATTTTTAAATAAATTATTATTATTATTATTATTTAATTATGTTAATTAGTATTTAAAGGGTGGAATTGGATTTGAGAATATCGTTGTGGAGTTCAACGATATTTAGTATCGAGTTTATATGAGTATATTTGGATTTATGTGTGCCAATGTGTGCCCCAATATTTTTATTTGTATTTTAGTGATTTAAAAGTATTTAAATCAAGTATTATTGATCTTCAAAAATCTTTATTAAATTATTAGAGTTGGATAAAATCACGAAATCTTTTGTGATATTATCTTTATGATATTATTTAGTTTTTAAAATTTATTGGAGAATTATTTTGGGTGTTTAAGTATTTTAGAATGATTTTAAGAGCTTTATTATATTTAAAGGATCAAAACTTTGAAAATTCGTATTTAATTCAATTTTGATCCTAAAAATATTTTAAAAATATGTGGGTGTTCATAATTTTACACTCTTTGTTTTAAAAATGAAAATCTTAATTTTCCACCAATTTTCTATTGGATTTCAATTTTTAAAAGTGTGTAGTATTTAATTGTATTGCTTTAAATAGTATTGGGCTTGAGCCCATTAGGGTTAAAAACACACACAACACAGCATATACACAGGCATACATACAAACGCAGCCGCAGGGGAGAGAAAACAGATCTGACGCAGAGAAAAAAAAGAGAGAAAGAGGGAAGAGAGATTGGGGGATACATACATCAATACATATATACATACATATATGTGTGTATAATTCGTGTGTGTGTGTGTGCGCGGGTTGTGCGTGTGTGTGTTTGGGGAGTAGAAGAAGCGAACAGCAGAGGAAGGTGGCGCGGCCGGCGGCTCCCCGGCGTCCGGCGGCGCGCACGGTGGTCCGGCGGCGACAGGTCTGTTCAGAGAGAGAGAGAGAGAGAGAGAGAGAGAGAGAGAGAGAGAGGGCAGGAGAGAGAGAGAGAGAGAGAGAGAGGAGAGATTCGGGGGAGATTCAGACCAAAACGAAAATGAAATAATTT
Source organism: Saposhnikovia divaricata (assembly GCA_036435485.1). Classification (NCBI taxonomy): domain Eukaryota; kingdom Viridiplantae; phylum Streptophyta; class Magnoliopsida; order Apiales; family Apiaceae; genus Saposhnikovia; species Saposhnikovia divaricata. Next base: position 232,295,047 of record CM071594.1, read on the forward strand.
CGTATTTTTATTTATTTATTTAATTTTCGTGTTAATTTAGTTGTGTAAATTTCGATATATGGTTTAATTGATGTAATTAATTTAGAGGTGAATCGCGAATATGTTGTTGTGATTTAATTAGTATTGTTGTAATTGTAATTGGATTTAAATAGTGAGATTATTGTTATGATTAAATTAAATTTAATTCGTGAGTTAATATGGTAATTGTCGTAATTAGATCAATGTGGTAAATTATGATTATTATTGGAATTTCCGTATTTAATTCGGAAAGTATATTTACTAAGTGACGAATGTTTAAGTGCTAAACGTTATAAGTCGAGTTTGAGTAATTATCGAAATTTGTAATTGTCGTGTACTTGGTATTGATTAGTAGGTGGTTACTAATTTACCTTGATAATTGTTAGTTGCATAATGTGTGAGTTAGTAATTGTGAAATGTTAATTGTTATATGCTAATTGCTAAAGTGTAATGGAATTGGTTTGAGTTGTGGTCATTAGTGGGTAATTATCAGTTGCCGTATAATTTGTGGAGGTTATATGAGTTGCTAGTTGCATATGGTGATTGGTAGTGTATGTAAATTGTTTAATGGTCGCAATTAAATTAGAGTTAATTGCAATATTATTGTTTTGATTCGTAGTTTAATTTGGAAGATGATAGTTGTTGATAATAATTGTGGGGATTCAATTCGAGTTCGTTAATATGTTATGATGATTGATGGTTAATTATGAGTCCAATTAAGTATTCAGATTTAGTAATTATGAAGTGTGAATTGTTATTTTTGGAGTTTAATTTAAGGACTCGTTGAATAGTAGAAGTATATTTCGGAAGTTAAAATATAGGGATTTTGATGATTGTAAATTATAACTATGATTTTAGTAGTAATTGAAGCTTCGATATTATATTCGGCCTTGAGAATTGTTAAAAGTTGGTTATATGTGGAGTATTATTGGCTTGTGAATAATTTATGATCGAGTGATTGATAGAAATTGTAAATGTGATTCGAGATGACTAAATGGCTAATTGCTAATTGCTAGTGTTGGATAGTATGTAAAGTTATGTGGCTTACTTGTCATATATGGTCATCGATAAATGTTTATGTGTTAAGTGCTATAAGTCGAGCCATAGATTTGTCGGATGCCACATCTGTCAATTACTTGTTGGTTTATATGGATTAAATGATGTGGTTGAGTCATTATAATTGATAAACGCTAAGTGCAAATTGTTGTTGTTATATAAAGTGTAGATGGAAGGGTTGGCTAAATTGTAAAGGTTTATGTGCACTAAATGGTATGAATCAAGTTATAGTATATGTTGAAAGTATAATTGTCAACTACGTGATGTTGGCTTATGTGGATAGTTTTCAAATGTGGATAAACTTAGTTTACTTTCTTTAAATGTTGAGGTGCCGCATGTCTGGGCGGATACTTTTCCTTATGTGCTAGTTGCCGCATGTCTGGGCGGATACTTTTCCTTATGTGCTAGGTGCCGCATGTCTGGGCGGATACTTTTCCTTATGTGCTAGTTGCCGCATGTTCGGGCGGGTACTTTTCGTTAATTGTTTACTTTTATGTTGCTGCAAGTTGAGGTAGTTTTATTTTTGCAAAAACAGGGTTAAAATTGTATTTGAGGGCTGTGCCCATAGTCCGATAAACGAATACTTCATGCCGAAATTTTCTGAAAATCCCCTGCATTTAAATTTATTTAACTTATTTGACTTCAATGGTCTAAAGGCATGTTTTGGGTGCTAACTGTTTATGTATATATGTGTCAAGGAATTCATTTCGAGGATTAATTGTGTCTTGGGGTTTAATTTGTCTATTTATGTATTAATTGGAGGATAATTGTTGTCTCGAGGATTCATGTGCTCAGTTGGAGATTAATTGTGATTTGAGGATTATGTATTAATTATTTTGTGTCATAGAATGTCAATGGCAATATAGTTGTATATGTTAAGTGGAGTTTAATTAAGTGTTATAATTGTTTGAGGTGATTAACACCAGGAATGTCCACTTTATAAAGGAGACCCTTCCATTTTGTTTTCTCTACTAAATGTGTTATGTGTATTTAGTGATAATAGATAGTCAACCATAGGGAGGAAACCTATAGTTTGACTTTAAGTGCCTTAATGGTAATTCCAAGTTGTGTCTACTCGAGATACGTGGTAGGACTGACACGTAATCGTAACAATTACAGTACCATTAGGGCGTGATCAAGTGGAGCAACGTGTATCAAAAAGGAAGGATTGAGACGTCGTGTAAAGTTCATCGAACTGCTTGGGCAAGGTGCGAAGGATTTATTCGCGGTTTTCTGCTTGATGCTCAGGACCAGAGGCAAGTTTATCTATGCATACTCTATCGTTCAGAGTATTCGTATTTTTAAAATATATGAAATGTGCAAACTAGATTTAAATCCATAATTGCAAATTATCTCTTTTATGCTCTATTGTTCAGAGTATATATTATATCGAAAGTGTGATGCATGTATTGCAAGTCTACTAACCGTGCTCTTTCTTTCAGAGTATACATGTTTTTAAAATATCTATGATGAATGCTCTAGTGTAGTATTATGTTTTCTTAAAAATGAAAGTTCTGCAAATGCCTTATTTAAAACTCTTAAATTCGTGAGAAATCGTTCAAGTCTATTCAACCAGTTTTATAACTGATTTCAACTTATCCCACATGTGATTTTATCCATTGTGCTATAAAAGTTTACAATTGTTCTTTACCCCTATAAGAACTGTTTTATATTCTGTTATGATTATGACACACTTCAATATCTGTTGGAAATGTGAATCCTTCTTTCTGAATATCCTTATTGTAATTGGAACGTCCTTTTGACTGAGGCGCCAGTCACCAATTTTTATATTTATGTCATCAGTAGCAGTGACGCCTGATGATGTATAAGCTTTGGCTTGGGATCCCCTTTCTTTTGAGAACCCGTATTGTGTATACGGGATTTGAGCTCTGTCATGGGCTGATCACCCAGCTTAGCTCGTAGCGTCTTATCGCGGTTCCAATCTTTAAGGGTTATTTATTCTGAAAAATCATATTCTTTATTGTTGAGAATCAAACGTCGAATCTTTTTGAATTGTTCTAAATTAATTCGAGATTTAGATTGTCGTTGAAGCATTTGTTGCACAGTGACGGTTACAAATTGAGAATGAAGTGAGATCTTCTTATTTATCCATGAACTCGTTATTGTCAGGCCGGTTTGGTAGCTGGGTATGCCAGTACTTAGTCGACAAGAGTGAGATTCTGAATAATTGAGAATTTCTTGAATGTTTGTTAAATTGAGAAATGTTGTCTCTTAGTAGCTGAAGCATCTGTTGCTCAGTTGCTCAAAGTTTTTATCAGAAATCGCTATAACAATTGTTGAGATAAATATCACAGTCGTTTATAAAGCTGTCGAGGTGAATTTCTTGTTGAATTCTGTAAACCTCCTTCCTATCGAAAAATTATCGTTATGAATATTTCAAGAATGGTATCATCCTCAAGTTGGATTTTAAAACCTTCAAAATTTTCCAAAAGTATTTTAGTATACTCTATTATATACTTGCTGAGCGCCTCTTTCGCTCATTCTTGCTTTTGTTTAAATCTTATTTTTCAGAGATAGATAATGGATGCAGTTGACTTAGTTTAGCTCGAAGCAGGGTAAGTCTTGGATCGAGTTGATGTTTGGCTCAGAGCGATTCTGTCTTTGGAGTTAGTCTACTAGATGTTTAGTTAGACTGGTATGGTATCCATATTCTTGTGTTGTATTATTTGTTGTATTAGAATATTGTGGCCGTTGTATACCTTTTATCGAGGTGATACAAACAGCATAAGATTGTATAAGATATTGTTGTGTTTAGGGATTTGAGTTGTAATAAAAGAAGTTATTATAAGTGTTTTGGTTTCTTGTTTCCAAGTCTATAACCTGAAAAGATTCTTGGTAGTTAGGGGTCGGATGGCATGTTTTAGATTTAATATTGGCAGTTGATTGTTTGGTTGTTAAGGTTTTCCGCGGTAGCGACCCATATCCCTGACCCCGGATTTGGGGGCGTTACAATTAATGAATGATTAATTATGAAATTTAAATTAAAATATATTATAGTATATCATGATTGATTTCAAATTAAAATTTTGATTTTCTAGTAAATATTTTTTGATTTAAAAAATATGTATTTATGGATATGTTTAATAAAATCACTATTGTATTTAAATTCGTTTATATGAATTTATTAATTATTTTATTAACAAATTGTGAATAAATTTATTTTTGAACCTTTCAAAAAATCGAGTTTTTGAAGATATGGATTTTATCCCAGCTAATTAAAATTTGTTTAAATCCGATTTTGTAGTGTTGGCTTATATGCTGGCTTATATGCATTTATTAATTAATTTTATTAATAAATTATGAATAAATATATTTTTGAGCTTATAAAAAAATCAAAATTTTGAAGGTATGGATTTTATCAAAGTTATTTCAAATCCATTTTTTTCAAATTTTTAGATAAGTTAGATTATAATTATTTAATATCGATTATAATTGTACAATATATATATATTATAAAAATCAATTTATAATGTATGATAATATAATTGTGATTGGCTTTATATTAAAAGAGTGGTGGATTAATGAATGATTAATTATGAAATTTAATTTAAAATATATAGTGGTATATCGTGATTGATTTCAAATTAAAATTATAATTTTCTAATAAATATTTTTTGATTTAGAAAATAGGTATTTATGGATATGTTTAACTAGTTGACTAATCCGCGCTTCGCGGCGGCCTTCTAACGTTTTTTTAAAAATTTGAAATAAAAATTATTTAAGAAAAAATTGACAAAAATTTATGTATAATATCAATATAAATTGGTGAACAAAATATTGTATAAATTAAATATTCATAGATAATAAGATGTATACCGATTTTGTCTCACGATTTTTTAAGTCGACACCTGTTGTATATATTATAAAAAGCATACACATTAATAAAAATTTAAATACAAAATTTTCTTTGACTTTGATTTCGATTTGCACGTCGATGAAATATTTCTTAGGATTCAATTAGAATTGGGAGGTACTATTGTTAAAAAAATGGTTATAACTTTCTTTTTATATCCTAACTATAATATAATTTAGAAGTGAGACTTACCTTTAGTAACATCAATTATTTCCTTGATTGCATATTTTATGTACATCAATTATATATTTGATTGCATATTTTAGTTTGAAATTTGAGATAATTTAGAAAATTAGATAAACAACTTTCGAGTTTTTAAAAAATTTACAAAAATATATCTATAGTATCAATATAGATTGGTGAACACAATATTGTATAAATTAAATATACATGATAATAAGATCAATTATTCATATATTTTTCTATACCAATTTTATCAAATTATTTTTTAGGTCGACACCCGTTGTATATATTATAAAAATACTAAACACACACAATAATAAAAATTTAAATAACATAATATTGTAAAATTATAATATATATAGACAATTAAATGAATTATACTTATTTTTTATGTCGATTTTGTATCACATTTACTTAGGCCGACACCCGTTGTAATAAATACATATAAGCCGCGTTTCGTGGTGACCTTGTAATATTTTTAAAAAAATTCAAAATATAGACTATTGAAGAAAGAAATCAAAAAGAAATTATCTACAAATCAATTAGTGAACACAATGTTGTATAAATTTTAATATATATATGTATATAGACAACAAAATATACTATATACTTATTATTTACATCGATTTTGTGTCACGTTTTCTTAGGCCGATACCCGTTATAATGATTACATATAAATAAAAAAGCATATTTGATTGAATTAATTAAAAGAAGACATTGGAACATTATGATCAAGAATAATGAGAAAATTATATCGACAAATTAACAATTAACAATAAATAAATAAGGAATGGTACAAGTTCAAACTTTTTGTACCAAGTTTCTCAAGTACTCGTACAAAGATCTCCTAATTCGTGTTCACATACGATCAAGTGTTTCTATACCGAGATCACTAACAAAAATATACATAAACCAAAGTAAATAACAACTAATGATTACTAATAATCCATAATTATAACTAAAATCATAACAAATCATAAATTTAAAAATAAAACGAAGAAAGCAATATTAAACCAGTAAATTCAAACATTAACACCAACAAAAAAGCAACCTGAAAATCACAAAAATTAGTGGCCTACATACATAGCCATGTACATTGAGAATTAAACAAAATAAGAATGAATAAAAAAACTAAAGAAAATAGACGAAGACAAAAGCAAACAGAAGTAAGAAAAGGTTTACAAACATGATGATAAAATTTGATCGTTAAAAGTAATGATTGTGTAAATATAAGAATATAAAATTTATTTTCTATTTCGAATATTTAAATTTGAACTTTTCCCAACAAATTCAAAAAAAAAAAAAAATTCTACTTCGTAGATGTTAATGTACAAAATAACCGCTAATTACCAAACAATTTAATGTAAAACAACTAATTTAATCCGTTAGTCAAAATAACTAACTCAATCCGCACTAATAACTAACTGCCAAACAGGACCAATCAAATCCCCAAGATGCCGCCTACACTTACCATGCTAAGATACGCTAAGATGACAAATCATAAGAAAAATTTAAATAAATCTAAATTAAGTTGAAGATATTTTTGAAACATACAGTAAATAATTGATGGTATAAGTTTTCAACCAATAACCTGTAGCAGAATTTCCTAAAACCGGTCAATTTGGTAATACGTGTAATATAAATCATCAGAATACATCCATCTTATTTACAGTGTGCAACAGAATCTTGGTACATGTTAAGCTTCCTGCATAATCAAAAATCTAAGCAATATTAAAACTAAGACTAATTGTAAAATTCATAAACTAATCAATTGAAAGGAAAAAAAAATCATAAAACAAAGTCTAAAAAAAAGTCATGCGAACACATTGTATATGGGAGAAAGTCGAGTTATGTAGTTCTTAAATAGAGAGCAAGATAATTTGTCACTTATTTGTAATTTCGAACTATTCTCCTATATAAATTTGAATTTGAACATCTATTTTATTGAATATAATTTTCTTTTCTTTATCGAATATATAAATTTGACTTTTTCTTTCCTACAAATTCGAAAACCTTTTCTATTTCGAAAATGTTAATGTTAAAAAAGGAAGTAAATCATCAGAATACATCCATCTTATTTACAGTGTGCAACAGAATCTTGGTCCATGTTAAGCTTCCTGCATAATCAAAAATCTAAGCAATATTAAAACTAAGAATAATTGTAAAATTCATAAACTGATCATATTGAAAGGAAAAAAAATCATAAAACAAAGTCTAAAAAAAAGTCATGCGGACATATTGTATATGGGGAAAAAGTCGAGTTATGTAGTTCTTAAATAGAGAGCATGATAATTTATCACTTACTTGTAATTTTGAACTATTCTCCTATATAAATTTGAATTTGAACATCTATTTTATTGAATATAATTTTCTTTTCTATTTCGAATATATAAATTTGACTTCTTATTTCCTACAAATTCGATTTGAAACCCTTTTCTATTTCGAATATGTTAATGTTAATATTAAAAAAGGAAGTTTTGACTTCTTTTCTAAAAAATAGGAACCAAAGAAAGAAGTTTTAATTTTAATTATTTAAAATTGAGGAATTCTAGAAAAATAGATAAATATTATTCGAGCGATTCTAGAGCTCCACCAAACACCCGGGGAATTTCCTTTATATAATATAAAGATAAAATCATTATTGTATTTAAATTAGAAGTGTTAACTAACCATGGTTAAAGAGGTAGGGTGAGATTGTAAATAAGGAAGGTCAATTTTAGGAATTAGCTCTGGTTGGTCCTAAAATAATTTCTCGATTCTTATTGGTTAACTGACAAGTGGTAGACTCAGGTATTATAATAAAGGATTAGTATTTACTTATGTTTTTGATTTTTTTTATTTTTGACAGTGTTTCCGTTTTTTTACTATTATTAGTCATCTTTGTCGTTTTTCTTAATTTTGTATTTGTAATTGATCTTTGTTTTACTGATTGTTTTTAGAGTTCGATTGATTTTATTTTTTATTTTATGATTTTTTTATTATATATTTGGGCGTTAGATGTCTAACTTCATAAACATCAAAACCTTTTAATTTTTAAAAATAGGTTAACGTTGTTTGTCTAATTTTTAAAAGGTACTTACTTATTTAGTGCATAGCATGAATCTTATTGTTTATTACTATATACTTTATTATTTATAGTTTATAATCATTTTTTTAGTATATTCTATACAATTTACTTTTTATTGCAGAATGGATGAATTAATTAAAATAAAATCTGACACAGTGATGAGAATTGAGAAGGGTACGATGCAGAAACAATGCCAATATGCTTTATCACAAAGGATTCAGAATTATAAGGGTCTTTTATCTTGGTTGGCTTAGTTTTTATTTATGATTTATTAATTTTTATGATTTGTTTATTATGTTAATATTTGATTTATTAGAAAAAATACATTTGATTTGATTTTAATTTTTTAATGATTTAATATTTATTGCATATTTATTTAGCAATATATAATTTATTAGAGGAAAATTTTATTAAAATAGAGAAAAATACTAACCTACTATTAAAATTGATTATAATCGAAACAAAAAATTTATTGAATGAACGTTTTATTAAGAAGTTAACTAGATATTAGTTATGGTAAGTCTTGAATAAAAAGTAGTCGATCAAACAAAACTACCTGACGGAAAGATGGAGCACGCTTGTAGAAATGGAGATAACGGGAAGAAAACGGATCAAATCTCAAATTTGAATTCAGGTAACGGTGACTTGAGATCGGAAAAAAAATCCAGAAGTCATCAACCGGTTAACAAGAAGGAAGGCGAGCAGATACTAAGGGATTTTGTGGAAGCATACGAAGACATAATCGATGTAGATGTTATTAGCAGATTTAGGCAAGGAGACAATCAGGCAATCAACATAGCCTTAAACCAGATCCATTTGAGAAGCATATCTAACAGGAGGCATGATACCAAGCTCTCGAATGGTGATGGTTTGCACAAGGGTTCATTTGCGGAAGTGGTGAAGAGCTCAAGCACAGCAGATGTACAAAATCACCAAGCTCCAGGGAATTGGATTGAAGTCAGATCAAGAAAGAGAGCGCATAGCCAGAAACCAGCCATAGGGGAAGGCACTTCAATCTTTATGGCAAACATACCACCAGAGGTACATGCTAGAACCCTTTGGGAGTTTTTTAAGAAATGTGGAAAAATTAGGGATATCATATTGCCAAGAAAGAGAGACAAAAACAATAAAAGATTTGGTTTTTTGAAAGTAAACAATGAACTAGAGGCGGGGGCTATAATCAACAATGCTAAAGAGCTGGGGGGTTGGGGCACTAGAATTCATATGAGTATCAATAAAACTCATAACTCTGATAATACAAAAGAAGAGGAAATAGGCAGGGATAAACAGTCAGTTCCTCCCCCATCCAAGGAGGTAAAGAAGGTTGATTCAAACCCTACAATGAAGGAGCAGTTTGAAAAAAAAATGTTTGAATTCATTGAAGCAGAAATTGATGAGGAAGTGGAGGAGGGATTATTTCAAACGAAGGTAGGTTTTACTTGGAAAGAAGAAAATGCAGATTCTCTACAACTTAATATTGAGAAGGCAGGTATGTCCTTAAAAATAACTGGTCTGACTGATAGAAAGTTTTTGATCAGAAAGGAATGTGAACGGGATTGGGACTCTTTTGATCCCAAAGTGCTGTCAGAATGTTTTATAAGGATTCGAGATTTTAACGAGAATGATCTGATCTTACCAAGAACAGTCTGGTTGGAATGTATTGGTCTACCAATGGGGGCCTGGCTGGAGGGTAATCTCAAAGCCTTCACAAAAAGGTTGGGTGAATGGATCTCATGGTCTTTTCAGATAGATGAATCCAACTCTTTTGTCAACCCAATAATTTGTCTGGCAACAACGAATTACAAACTGATTTACGAAGAAATGAAAATTCTGGTAAAAGGTAAAAGTTGTGAGATAACCTTTAGAGAGGTGGAGGATATAAAAGATTTCCTAGAGGCCAGAATTTGTCAAAAAGCGGAGGTAGAGGACACGGAGGATTCTCAGAAGGATAGGGGAGTAGAGAACAAGGGCTCGTCTAAATCAAAAAATGATTCTAATGAAGGCTTGGAAGACCATGTATACAAGAGCGTACATAAGGAGGTGCATAACCTAATTAATTCTAAAGAATTGCATGAGGGCCCAACTGAAGTTCAGGATACAATTGTTGAAGATTCACTATCAATCCACTCAAGGTTGAGAGAACCAGAATTTAGCCCTAAACAAACCTCGGCTTCCATTCCGATGACTGTTGCTCCAACTATAAACAATGTGAAAGAGAGAGGGATTAGTGTCAACACCACGAGTTATGAAACATCTGAAAATTCAAGCGGTGCTATTGCAAATTCAAGTGAGATAAGCAGCAACTTGGAAAAACTTTCTTCTCAAAGCACACTTTGTAATCACATTGGCAATCTCAAAATGGGTAGAGCTAGGGGCAGGCCGAGGAAGAAATTGAGATATTTTAAAAACCCCTTTGATCTAGGTCTGAAAAAAATTAAATGTGCGAAGAATAAGGGAGTCTGCAAAAAGGTTGATGTCAAAAAAGATCAAAGATTGGATTTATATACAGTGGAAGAGGATAAGCATTCTAGGTTGAGGAGGGAAGCGGATTTAGTCGTTGAAAGTGCAGAACTTTTGGGTCTATTGTTGCCAATGGGAAGGGAAGCTAGCAAGGAAGAAGTACTAAAGAGGTTAGAGGTGGAAACATCTTAAAACCTTAGTCCTCTCTCTTATTGAATAGTACTATAGTTGAATGTTATTAATGGAAGTTTCATTATTATCATGGAATGTTAGAGGAATCAGAAACATGGTTTCGAAGGGTAATCTTAACATCATGGTGAAAAAAAGAAAGATCGACATTTTATGCTTACAAGAAACCAAGTGTTCATCATGGAATGATTCTTTAAAGCAGTCAATCTGGGATCTTAATTCACATGGTTGGGTGATTCAAAAATCGAAGGGCTTGTCAGGGGGATTAGCAATTTCATGGGATAAGGTGAAGTTTGAATGTATAGGTGTAGCCCAAGAAGAAAATTGGATTTGGGTCCAGCTGAAAAGCATCAACGGAGAAGTATTTTTTAATGTGGTTAATGTCTATGCTCCTCAAAAACCTAAGAGAAAGCTAAGACTTTGGACTCATCTCACCTCAATAATATCATGTATCTTGAATCAGCCATTATGTATTGCAGGGGATTTCAACTGCATCAGAGCTGCTGAAGAATGTGCCAACTGTAATTACAGGATTAAGGACAGTGATAAGTTCAATCTGTTCATCAACAACTGCAATCTCTTTGATGTAAAACTGCTGGATGCAACCTTTACTTGGTTTGGCCCTTCCAATAGGAAAAGTAGACTGGATAGGATCTTACTTAATTCTTCATGGATGGATAAAAAAGAGTGGAAGTTACAAACTTTGGATAGAAGCAAATCAGATCACAAAGGGTTATGGTTATCAGCTACTAAGCTAAATTGGGGCCCGAAACCGTTCAAAATCTTCAATTGTTGGTTAGACAACCCTGAACTGAAGTTACTGCTGGAAGGATTTTGGTCTAGGGAGGCATCTGCTGATGGTAATGTTCAACAAACCTTGAAAAATTTGAAGAAGTCCATCAAGGAGTGGTCTGTTTTCTGCTTAGGGGATTTGGACACCAAGATACAGGGATTAGAGTCTCAAATTAATGAAGAAGAACAAAAACAATTCCCCCAACAAGACATTCTTGTAATGAGAAAGCAACTAGATAGTCTAACCGAAATGAAAGTTGCTTCCCTAAGACAAAAATCAAGAATACAGTGGCATGTGAAGGGGGACAGAAACACAAGGTTCTATCATCAAGCAGTCCAAAGAAGGAATTTTGTAAATGGAATAAAAAGAATCAGATTCAGAGGCGCCTGGTTTTCAGAGGTGGCAGAGGTTAAAAAGGTATTCTTTGATCATTTCCAAAATTTCTTTAGTAACTCGGGTAAACAACAGATTTTTTCTATTGGGGACCTACGCTTAAACAGATTGAAGCCAGCGGATAGTATTTGGTTAGAGAGAGACCTTTCTTTAGAAGAGATTGAATGGGCGTTAAATCAAATGGCAAATGAGAAAGCACCCGGTCCAGACGGCTTTAATATTGGCTGTCTAAAGAAATTTTGGCCTAACATTAAGAGTGAGGTACTATCTTGTTTTGCAGATTTCTCTCATGGAAAGCCTTTTCCAAAGGGTTTTAATTGTTCCTTCATAGCCCTCATTCCTAAAATCTTGGAGCCTCACGAAGCTAAAGACTTTAGACCTATTAGTTTAATCAATTCAACAGCTAAATTGTTCACTAAAGTCCTAGCCTCAAGATTAAATCAAGTGATTGACCAGTTAGTTGATGACACTCAGTCAGCGTTCATCAAAGGTAGGCAATCTTCTGAAAGTATCCTTCTTGCTAATGAAGCTTATCATTCAATCAAATATAGACATAAAGATGTGGTTATCCTCAAACTAGATTTCGAAAAGGCCTTCGACTCGGTTAATTGGGATTTTCTCTGGGATCTATTAAGAAAAATGGGATTTGGAGATAGATGGATTGACTGGATCAAGAGGTATTTTGAGGGGATTACAACTTCTGTTTTAGTTAACGGTGCCCCAACGGAAGAATTTTCTCCTTCAAGAGGGCTCAGACAAGGTGATCCGCTCTCCCCATTACTGTTCAATCTAGTTGCTGAGGCTCTTAACAAACTACTCTTGAAAGCAAATCAGATAGGTATGTTCAGGGGAATAAAGTTCTCGGAGGTAGGTAAAGAGCTCACTCATCTCCAATTTGCTGATGACACAATCTTGTTTATCAAAGGAAATGTAGAAGCCTTCTATAGAGTTAAAAGTACTCTCCAAGTATTCCAGTTGCTGTCTGGTCTGAAAATTAACTTCAATAAAAGTAATGTCTATTGCTGCAGCCGAAATAATGAGTGGGGTAGTATTTGTTCGAACATCCTTCAATGCAAAAAAGGAAGTTGGCCATTGATTTATCTAGGTGCTCCTATTGGTACTTCACCATCAAGAAAAGTTTTTTGGGCACCTCTTGTAAGGAAAATGGAACACAAACTAGCTTCTTGGAAGGCTGAATCTCTAAATAAAGCCGGAAGAATGGTTTTGCTTAAGAGCGCTTTAGATAGTCTACCTTCGTACTGGTTTAGCTTATTCAAACTGCCAATTGGAGTCGGTAAGAAGATTGACAGATTAAGAAGAAAATTTTTCTGGGGTGGTGTTAGTCATAATTTCACGGTCAAAAGAAAGTTGCATTTGGTTCGATGGAACAAAATTACCAGGCCTAAGGATAAAGGTGGTTTAGGGATTGCTGATTTATGTCTCAGAAATAATGCAATGTTATGCAAATGGGCTAGTAAATGGTACAGTGAAGGAGATAGGAGCTGGAACAAATGGCTGAGAGACAAATATCATCCAAATAGAGGTGTTTCATTAGTAGAAGGATTTGCTAATGCCAAAACATCCTTTATCCTTTCTAGTATCCTGAAAGCAATTAGAAGTAGCACATCACTCTCTTCTGCTAGTAAGGAAATCGAAATGGATCTATCAAACTTTCTTAAAACTGTAGGGGATGGAAAATCTATCCTTTTTTGGACTGATCTCTGGTCTAAGGAGGGTCAGATGGCCAAGCTTTTTCCTAAGCTCTTCTCCATTTCAAGTTCTAAAGAAATCAGCCTTTGTGATTTTGCTTTAAAGATAAACTCTTCTGCAGTAAACGCGGACCAGATTTGGAATAGGCCTCTTAGGAATTGGGAACAAGAAGATGTGGTCAAACTCCAATCTTGTATCAATGGTGTGAAACTCAAATCTGGTAAAGATGTTGTAATTTGGAAACCCTCAGGTAAACCTTTTACAGTCAAGGACTGTTATTCACTACTCTCGCAAGATCATAGCCCTTATCTCAAGAGTTTTAATTTGATATGGTCTCTAAAAGTTCCCCCTAAAGTGCACATTTTCCTATGGTTAATGATGCATAATGCTCTACCAACCTCTTATTTGGTTAAAGTCAGGATGGCCAGTAACTCTTTTGATGATAATTGTGCTTGGTGTAGTAATGCCCTAGATTCACAATCTCACATCCTTTGGCACTGTGAACCAGCTACATGGGGCTGGTCTTTTATTGATTCCTGGTGGGAGATGAGGGTGAGAGAGTCTGGCTGGTGGGAATCTATTAAGTCATTCAAGTCACCTACTGTCAACCTGGCCTGGGGCATTGTCTTAGCCTCCACATTGTGGACCATTTGGCTAGTAAGAAACCAAAGAGTTTTTGAAGGGAAAAAAGTAGACAGGAGAAGTCTGGAAAATCTAATTATCTCAAGAACTCTTAGTTGGTGTGAAGCTATTAACATCATTGAACCAAACAATGAGACGATATGGAGGGTTAACCCGGTTGGATTAGTTCTAGCTAGTAGTAAAATAGCAAGAAATATGCTAAGCACAAGTCAAGCGAAACTGTTTGGATTTGTGGATGGCTCTTGGACTGGTAATAGCTCTCTTCTCCCAAAGGCAGGCATTGGAGGCTTCGTAATAGATGACCAAAGGAATTTAGTATTTATTTTCTCTGGTCCAATCCAAGCTAACTCAGCAATGGAGTGTGAATATGAAGCATTGGTATTTCTTCTTACACATCTCGGCAACAGTCAGTGGTTAAAGTCAAGCTTGGTAATCTTTTCAGACAACCAGTTTTTAGTGGATTTGGTCTTGAGTAGTAGCTTCTCAAAACGCACATCGTGGCCTTTGGACGACAATTTCTTCAATTTGGAAGCCAACTGCAGGTTTGTGCTAAAAAAGGTGCCCAGAAATCTGAATGGGGGAGCTGATTATTTAGCATCTCAAGGTGCTTCAAGAAACAGAATGATTTCTTCTTGGTGCTAGTGGAGTTTTTCAGTCTTTTATGCAGTCAAGGCTTAGCAATCCATGGGGCAAATACTTGGGATCATATCAGTCTGCTTTAATAAACCTGGGGAAGGAAGGGGACTGAGCTGATTTAAAAATTATTGTTGAAAAAACAAATGGAGAGGAGATTCAAAAGGAGTAGAATTGAACCAGAAAATTAATGAAATTACAGCAAAGCTTGGTGCACCTGTAGCCAAGAAGGAGATGAAGGAAAGATTGATCTCAACATTGTCGTATTTAACTGTGTTTGGTGCTCAGACAATTTATCCCTTTTAGCTCTGCAGCATGGAATTATAGTGCAAGGTTGTTTTTGCATCTCAAAGCTAGAGGCTACTATTAATATAAATTCTTGGGAGGACCAGATTGGCATGGAAAAGGTCGATGCAGTGTGCTCTGTATGATGTTTCTGGAAACTATTTCTGAGAAGTTGCAGAGGGGTGGTTCCATTCGTTTTTTAAGGATTTGTAAATCTTCTTCTGGATAGTACAAGATGGCTGCTTGTTTGTGTAAACCTGGTTTGAGGGGGTTGTCCGTTTTCTGAGATTTTCCAACTCTTAGTTATCGCAGACAGAACCGTATCTATGTAGTACTAGCCTCTTATCAATTCAGACTCAATCGGCAAGGAAGAGAGCTGTGGGTTACATGGTCTTAAATGAAATGTGTCTCCAGATCGCTATGTTCCTAGCTTGGCGATTACTTCTCTGCATGGTTTCACTGTTTTAGTATTGTAATGGCTAGCTATGTATTATGGTCTCAGTGGTGTTTAGTCTGGATAGTTAATTTCCTTCCAGTGGTTGTAATGTCCTGAGATTGGCTTTGTTTTCTAATATATCCTCTTTGCTTTTCAAAAAAAAAAATGAATAAAAAGTAGTCAATTATATATCTAATAATTATGAAGGAACATCAATATTTATTCTATTATATAAATTAAATTAGATAATATTTAAATTTAGTTCTAAAATTGAAATTTTTTTTTTTCTCAATCCAAGTTCAAATTAATAATTTCCTTCTCATGCAAGAATTTTTCTCTACTAAACTTTCGTCTTAATCTAATGTTTTATTTTTGTAGGTTAAATACCGCCGCGAAGCGCGGTTTATTATCTAGTAATTATATAAAGGAGAATCATGGGATGATGATGTGGCATAGCTAGAATTGTCCGAAACTATTTTTCTAATTTTCTCAAATTTTTGAATTAAAAAATCATAAAAATACAATTCATTCATAATTACACTAGTCGACTAAGCCGCGGTTCGCGGCGGCCTTGTAATATTTTTTTAAAAAAACAAAATATAAATTTAAGAAAGAAATCGAAAAAAAATATCTATAAATAAATTAATGAACATAATATTCTACAAATCTTAATATATATAGACAGCTAAATAAACTATATACTTATTTTTTATGTCAATTTTGTATCACGTTTTCTTAGGCCAACACCCGTTGTAATGAATACACAAAAGCCGTATTTCGCAGCGGTCATGTAATTTTTAAATTTTCAAAATATAGACTATTTAAAAAAGAAATCAAAAAGAGAATATCCATAAATAAATTAGTGAACAGAATATTATTCAGAAAATATCTATTAATAAATTGGTGAACAGAATATTGTACAAATTTTAATATATATATATATATATATAAAGACCGAAATAAAGTATAAACTTATTTTTTACATTGATTTTGTCACTTTTCTTAGGCCGACACCCGTTGTAATAAATATATATAGATAAAAAATAGATTTGATTGAATTAATTAAAAAAAGACATTAGAAAATTATGATCAAGAACAATAAGAAAGTGAAAACGATAAATTAACAATTAAAAATAAAAAAATTAAAGAGAATGGTAGAAATTCAAACCTTTTGTGCAAAATTTCTCAAGTGCTTCTACTTCAAACAGAGAAAAGTCTCCTAATTTTGGTTCACACGATTAGATGTTTCCATACCAAGATTACTAATAAAAAAATACAAAAACCAAAGGAAAGAACAACCAACCAATGATTATTAATAATCTATAATTATAACTAAAATACTAATAAACCATAAATTTAAAAATAAAACGAAAAAAAAATTAAATCATTAAATTCAAATTTAAAAATCAACAAAAAAAAGAGGAACCTTTACAATTTATAGAATATGCAAACCGTAGAATGGTGGCATCCTTTATTATAATACCTGAGTCTACCCATGTGCAGTTAACCAATCAAAAAAATATGAATTATTTTAGAACTAATCAGAGCTGACTTCTAAATTTTAGACCAATCATGTTATATTAAGAATTTTCCTTATTTATATTCTGAATATACCTCATTAACCATGATTAGTTAACACCTCTAATTTAAATACAATAATGATTTTATTTAACATATCCATAAATACATATTTTTTAAATCAAAAAAATTACCAAATCACTATTTTAATTTGAAATCAATCACGATATGTACTAATGTATATTCTAAATTAAATTTCATAACTACTCATTCATTAATCAACCACACTTTTAATATAAAGTCAATCACAATCATAATTGATATGGGCCGAAAATAAGCCCTAAAAGCACATTTATTATTGCATTAAATGAACCTAAGTTGGTCCAAGATCAAAGCCCAATTACGAGGCCGAAAACCTTAATAATGATAATAAATTTGTAATTAATAAATCAGCCAGGAATGAGACTCCAATATCGAGTCCAAAAACAGAGAAGTGAAGAAAGAGTTTTCTGCACCTGGTACACCACAGCAAAATGGTGTAGTTGAAAGGAAAAACAGAACTTTGATAGAAGCTGCCAGAACTATGCTAGATGAAGCAAAATTGCCAACCTATTTCTGGGCAGAAGCAATTTAAACTACTTGTTTTACTCAAAATGCTACTTTGATCAACAAACATGGGAAAACACCATATGAGATGGTGAGGAAAAAGAAGCCTAATTTGAAATATTTTCATATTTTTGGGTGCAAATGCTTTGTGTTGAAGACTTATCCCGAACTGTTGACAAAATTTGAGTTAAAAGTAGATGAAAGAATTTTTGTTGGCTATCCACTATCAACAAAAGCATTCAGAGTTTATAATCTGAGAACCAAGATGATCATGGAATCAATTCATGTGTCATTTGATGACAAGAAAATAACTGGACTTGAAGATGTAGATGAACATGATCAACTGCGCTTTGAAAATGAAGAACTATTCTCTAATGATTTAAACTCTGATGGAGCTATGCCAACAGACTCTGTTGAAGCATACTCTGAACCTCTACTGGTAAATACTGAAGAAACTTCCCAGTCAGAACAAAGGAGAGAACCAGTTGAGGGGGAGCATGAAGAATCTCTTCAAGAAGGTGACTCAAATACTGAAAGTGAGTCAGCTGAAAAATCTGGATCAAACTCTGATGACTCAAACTCTGAAAGCGCAAAATCTGACAGTTCAAACTCTGAGCAGTCAAATTCAGGGGGAGCCTCAGAAATTGAAAACTAGGAGAACATGGATCAAGGGGGAGGATCAAATACTGATAGAAGTCATTTACTTTCAGCTAGGAAATGGACTAAATCACATATACCTGATCTAATTATTGAAGATCCAGATGCAAAAGTAAGGACAAGGAGTGCTACAATAAATGAATGTCTATTTCATGCATTCTTGTCTAAATTTGAACCAAAGAAGGTTGAAGAAGCTCTTCAAGATGCTGACTGGATAACAGCTATGCAGGAGGAGTTGAATGAATTTGCAAGAAATGAAGTATGGACTCTTGTGCCAAGACAAAAAGATAGATTTGTTGTTGGTACTAAATGGGTTTTCAAAAATGAAACAGAGAGTGAGGGAGTTATCACAAGGAACAAGGCTAGATTAGTGGCTAAAGGCTATTCACAGCTGGAAGGAATAGACTATGATGAAACTTTTGCTCCAGTTGCAAGATTGGAGGCAATAAGAATTTTTCTAGCACATGCCTCTCACAAAAGATTCAAGGTATTCCAGATGGATGTAAAAAGTGCATTTTTAAATGGGAAACTTAAAGAAGAAGTCTTTGTTGAACAACCATCAGGTTTTGTGGATCCAAAATTTCCAGATTATGTCTACAGGCTAGATAAAGCACTCTATGGACTCAAGCAAGCACCAAGAGCATGGTATGAAACTTTGGCTCAATTCCTTTTAGAAAGTGGGTTTAACAGAGGTAAAATTGATAAAACTTGTTCCATTTTAAATCTAGAAGTGATTTGCTTTTAGTTCAGATATATGTTGATGACATAATTTTTGGGTCTACTAATGATAAATTCTGTAAGAAATTTGCCAAGCTCATGCAGTCTAGGTATCAAATGAGCATGATGGGAGAGCTTAGTTATTTTCTAGGCCTACAGGTGAAGCAAACAGATGAAGGAATATTTATAAATCAAGCAAAATATACCAAAAATCTTCTAAAGAAATTTGGTATGCTTGACTGCTCATCTGCAACAACCCCCATGGCAACAGTAACAAAGTTGGATAAAGACACAGGAGCTTCAATAGATATGACAAACTACAGAGGAATGATAGGATCACTTCTTTATCTAACTGCAAGCAGGCCTGACATCATGTATGTAACTTGTCTCTGTGCAAGGTTTCAGGCAGACCCCAGAGAACCACATCTAACAGCTGTGAAGAGAATTTTTAAATATCTCAAGGGCACCATAACTTTAGGACTGTGGTATCCAAGAGAATCAGATTTCAAACTACTTGGTTACTCTGATGCAGACTTTGCAGGCTGTAAGATAGACAGAAAAAGCACCAGTGGAAGTTGTCAATATCTAGGTGACAGACTGGTTTCTTGGTACAACAAGAAACAAAAATCGATTTCTACATCTACAGTTGAAGCAGAGTATATTGTAGCTGTTATGCACAGATTTTGTGGATGAAGAATAAATTGCTGGATTATGAATTAAGGTACAGTAAAATACCTATTTTTTGTGATAATTAAAGTGCTATTGCTATGACAGGTAATCCAGTACAACTTTCAATGACCAAGCACATCAGCATAAGGTACCATTTTATAAGAGAACAAGTAGAGGATGGGAACATTGAGCTTCATTTTGTGTCTACAGACCAACAACTAGTAGATATTTTCACTAAGCCATTGAGTAAAACTACTTTTACAAGGCTGGTAAATGAACTTGGAATGATATCTGGTTTTGACTAGAGATACTAGTTAGACTCAAATTTCATTAATAATATGTTCCACATGTGTTTGATTATTCGTATTCTCTGTAAGTCATACATTGTTAACATGTTGTTAAACACTGTTACTCTCTGTTTGATAAACTCTAACAAACTCTGATAGTGTTATTGTCTGAACATAAACACCGATGAAGAATTTTGTACAAAGCATAATTCTCAGTAATTAATCATGAATCCTTCTAAGTTATTTATGATCTAATTTCAAACTATGCAGAAAATTAACACAGCATGATACTATTTCCACATTTATAGCATCTCTTAGTTTATCTATCCTAAACTCTGAGTCTGTAAATATTGTGTGCATTGCCTCTCATAACTAACGTTTGATGTTGATGAACTCTAAACTCTGTTAGTTAAACTTTGTTAAGTTAGATGCTATTATTAGATTAATCCCCAAAGTAAGTAAATATATAGGATGCTAGAACTCCTTTGAGATTATGTTGTGTCTAGAACGACCCAGGAACTTACTGGTAAAAAGTAAGGGCTAAAATTCTCTAATTTTTGGTGACTAGTCAAAGACTAGGAAGACCCGGGAACTTATCAAAAGATAAGGGCTAAAATTATAGGATTTTTGGTGACCGGTTACAACCTCTGATTACTGGAGTTGAAAAAAAATCATAGAAGGGGGATATAAGTTAGTTAAGAATTAATATATATATTCATTACTACATAGTTTAGCCTTCATCAGATATTATGTGTTTCCTATGAGAGTTTATGCAAATAGTGTTTACTGATTTATTTTATGGATTTTATGAAATATTAGATGCTCTTAATATTGAACTAGTAAACTCTGCTATACACACACATTCACAACTGTGCAGTTTTTGAAAGGGTTATGGTAATAGAGTTGGAGAATTGACAAACACTGATGATTTTTGTCCAATACTCTAAGGTAATTTTTATTTTCAGACAATCAATATTCTTAGGGTAAATATTGTTTTTGAAATATGAGATAAATGGTATGAACAACTGTCATGAAATGAGAGTGTACATTTTTCTTGAAAATAGGAGAAGAGATAGCAGTAACTATTGCCATAATTACTGAACGTGTTAAAGTGTTCCATAATCTGTGTGCCACGTGTCCCACTCACACAACTACCAAAGAAACTGTTTGCTTGTATTAATGATAAAATGATTGGGTTTTTAATTTTTAATTACAAATCTAATCATTCTCTTAAACATTTCACTTTTTACACAATCACTCACAAACTCTTACACTTCTTTTGCACACTGTACTCGTACTTTCACCTACACTTTTTCACAAACACTTTACCTGCATAAACTCTTTTCTCACATTTTCTTCTACTATCTGTTCTAATGGCCACTAAACCTTTTTCTGCTCAAGGGTTATTGTTTGTTACTAATAATTATGCAGCTCCATTGAATACTGAAAATGTTCCAGAAGCGTTTCACTTAATTCAAAACTTCTCACGAGATTCAGAGATTGGAACAACGTTAGTCGAACCGAACACACTCTTTGCCTCTCGGATTGCCTCTTTCTAGAATAACTCTATTTATGTTGATGGATGAGAGGATGGGTATCCTTCAATCATCTTCACACATAAGGAGACATAGTATGTGATTACTCCTACTACAGTAAGAGACACCATGGGTTTCGACACACACACTTCATACAGTGTTGCTGGTGAAAATCAGTTGAAGGAGATGTTACAGGAAATTGGGTACTCTGGTTCTTTGGAGAAACTTGGAAGTGTGAAACGGCCACTGCTAAGGAAAGAATGGAGTTTCTTTTTCGACTGCATCACAAGGGCTTTTCAGAAGAAAGTCACAAATTGGGATGCTATTCCCATTGATAGTCTACAAATTGGGTATTCTCTTCTCTATGGAAGTAATTTTGATTTTGGAAGACTTGTTTTAATGAACTTAGGTGATAGATTGTCAGAGTCTACTACTATTTACTTTGCTAGATTCTGTCAACTATTATTCTATGCTTGTGTTTCACATGTTGCAATTAATGAGAATGATTTTATTCAGCCTTTTAAGCTCAATAAAAGGATATACTCTGATTTGACTAATAAGGATGCTAATAAGGAGGATTTTCCAGACTTGATGTTGCCCCTTGCACTTCAGAATTTCTTACATCAACCCCAAGATTTTCCACAGCCACAACCTGAGTTTGAACTTACAAACACTGAACCTCATCAACCTCAACCACAAACTCAAACACCATCAAACACTCAACCTCAAACTGAACAACAACCACCGCCTACCCAGGCCAAACCAAAACATGGAAGCAGAACAAAATATACTGCAGAAAATACACAGCATAGATCTGCTAGATCTAAAAAGGAAGCTGTTCAAGAGAAAAAGGAGTCTGTAAAGGCTAAAAGGCTAAGAAAGCAAAGAGCAAATAGACCTTCATCACCATCTATTGTTGAAGAGTCTCCTGAAGAAGAAGAGCCAATTAAAGTCCCTCAAGCTAAGAGGAGAAGATTAAGAATGCTTATTGATGAATCTGATGAAGAAATGAACTTAGAAGCTCTAGAGGTTATTTCTAAGGAGATACCTACTGTTGAGGTACATACTGCAGAAGAAGCTGCTCATACAGATGAAAATTTAAGAATGAATGAGGAAAACAGAGATGGTTTTGATTTTGTTGATACATTCATACCATTCTCTGATCACTTTGAAACTCCTGCTTCATCTACTTTTGCTCTTTCTAAAAAGGGTGAAGAAGTTGAAAAATCTTCCAAGGCAGAGAATGTTGATGTTGCAAAGTCTATTGATGTTGAACAATCTGCAGAGAAAGAAAATGCAGAGAATGTTGCAGATGCTGATATTGAAGTTGAAGATAGTGCAAAATCCAATTCTACTCAGAGTGTACCAGTACACACTACAGGAAAACATACACCTTTTGATCAACCTTCAGATGCACATGATGTCGAGGAAGCATTTTTTGATAAATATTCAAGGGATTGGTATCAAGATGATTGTATCTTCCCTGCTGGTCGAGCAACTAAGTTTGTGAAGAAGGCTGCCAACTCAATTACCAATCCAGACATTCTTTCTAACTTGCAAGCAACTATAGTTCAACTAAATCATAGGTTTGATGATTCTCAAAAAGCTATTACTGATCTCAGGGCTAAGGTTGTTGGAAGAGATATGTCTATGAAGAGAGAGAATCAACTCAAGAATCAGCAGTTCTCTAAAGCCCAAGAAACTCTGTTTCAAAGACTAGAACATGTTGAACAGAATCAGACTATTTTGTCTGAGAAAATTGATTCGATTGCTACCTCCTTGGAGCTTATTACTTCTATTCTCATTCCTGATGATGTCAAAAAGGAGGAGAGAGTTGCAAAGTCTAAATGCAAGCAATCTCAAACTCTGGCTAAAAAGGATGATGCTGGAAATGGAGGAGCAAGTGATAAAGGCAAGAGTTTAAATGCTGATCCAAGTCAAACTATGAGATATGGCAAGTCTCTTAAATCACAGTCTGTTGGGATATACATTGATACTCAGGGTACTTCAAAAACCAGGAGTTTTCTATTTACTGAAAATCCACAGACTGATGAGGAATTGGCTGCTAGAGTATTTTTGGAAGAAAATGCAGAAGGGGCTACTTTAGAAGACATTCAAGCTGAAGAAAAGAGTTTACAAGAAGAACATTTAAAAGCTTTGAAGTCTGGCAAGTTTAAAAGAAAAGAGAAAGCTCCTAGGCCTGTTCTTAAAGGCGATGTGATTAAAGAGAATGTTGGTACTGAACAGACTTTACAAATGTCTAGAAAACCAACAGAAGATGCCAAACTAAAGTTGAAAGGCAAGA
This sequence comes from Saposhnikovia divaricata, assembly GCA_036435485.1. NCBI lineage: Eukaryota > Viridiplantae > Streptophyta > Magnoliopsida > Apiales > Apiaceae > Saposhnikovia > Saposhnikovia divaricata. The sequence goes on from CM071594.1 coordinate 232,319,080, forward strand.
TTGGTGAAGAAGAGAAAGTTTCAAAGAAAGTTGTTACAACCTCTGTTGCTACACAAGTTGTACAGAAACCTCTATCTACCCAGATGCAAAGGGTTTTTGGAAAACCAACACTTCATGATCCAAATATGATGATTAGAAGCACTACTTCTCTCCAAGACATAACTTTAACTGGTAAACAAGGTCGAGATACAGCTGGATTGGGCTCTCACAGAGAAGTTAGGATAAATACTACTCCTAGAGATCTTTCATCACTGGCTGTTCCAGGTCAAGGTATTACTCAAGAGAGTTTAGACAGACTGAAGTCAGTACAGTTAGTTTATCAGAAAAGTTTGAACAAAGATTTTCTACTATACTTTATGGAAGATGGAACAGTGTACAAAATTAGTGAGTATGATCTTGATTTGAAGCTATGGGAGGAATTAGAATATGTTCTGTATATTTTCAAAGTGAAGAATCAAAGGACTCATCAAGCTGCAAATGTGCTGAGAAAGAAGATGCTACATAATTTGGTAGTAAGAGGTATGAAGTATAACAGCCAATATGTTTCAAAGTACAGAGATTATCAAGGAAAGATTGTGGAGATGAAGAAAGACAGTGCTAAACTGAAGACAGACTTGGGTATAACAGTTCTTGATTTTAACCCAGAGTTAAAGAAAGCACAGTTCATCAGACTGGATAATGAAATGAGGAGAAACAAAATCTATTCTCTGAGATCTGCTATCTACCAAACTGGTGAGAGTGATCCAAAGCTGAAGGAGATCAAAGAGATTATGCAGAGAGAGCTTGAGAATGCAGAGAGAAGATTGCTTATTGATTATCTCAGAACAACACCAGATGTTGAGGAAATTAAGTGAATAATGCTCTGTAAGAATTTCTTGCTTTTTGTAGATTTTGTTTAAGTAGTAAGTTAAACTCTGATTATATATTAAACACTGCATTTATCTATTTTGTTTTGACATCATCAATTATTGTTAACTTGTACATTTTTGCTAATGAACAAGTTAGGGGAGATTGTTAGATATACTTGATGTGAATAATCAGTGTTTAAGTGTTATAGTGACATATCAGAGTTTAGCTGGAAGCCGTCAGAGTTTGGTTAAACGCTGACAGATGGAAGCTCGACATAGTTTGTTAAACTCTGTCTGAAGGAAGCGTCTACTGGTCAACAGAGTTTGAAGATTACTTGAAGATAATTAGAGAAGCAATATCTTTGAAGATTGGATAGCTGTCAAAGAGATTGTGTTGACTTAAGAGACGTGTAGCAATCGTAACTGATATCAATTGTATAGCTAATTTATATGAGTATCAATTTATGATTGTATTGCAGCTGTATGTTTTATAAATATAATTAGGTTAACCCTAGAAGGGTATCGATCAACGAATCATCTTTTGATTGTAACCTAAGCAGCTCTCTGTGATATTTTACATCACCGAGAGAGGAGTTATTAATTCCAAACAGTATTTTAATTGTTCAGAACGTGTTTTTATTATTATTCTCTCATACATATTTGATTATATATTTTGTATTCGGCCTAACAAACCCATAATGATGAGTTGGCAAAAACCCCCTTTCTTTCGCCACCGGCTTTGACAACAATCGATTATACTCAACCTCCGCCTCTGGAGAAGAAAATCTCTCCACCCTACTCGAACCACCCCTCATTCGCTTAGGAGCCATAGACGCAATACTCAAATACCCAAATAAACACAATGCACAACCAATAATCACCATGCAAATTCTCACCAACAATACCCAAATAACAATAACACTACAAAATCCCCAATATGCAAAAACACAAATTGGTAGTAAAAACAAGATGTAAGGAAAATATTTACCCAATACGAATCGGAGAGGTGAACTTGCAATTAAACTCCCCCAAACTTGAACCTTGAAGATTTAAACGTTGAATGGAATTGGAGAAAGTTAGAATGGGTTTTGTAATTGTGTATATATTTGTAAGTATAGGTATATAAGGTAGGAGATATAGAGAAGAGGAGATGGAATTGGAATTAGAATAAATATAGGTTTAGAGATTTGAAGAGGAGATGGAAGGTTTTAGAATTGATATAGAATTAGATTTAGGTTTAGGGATGAGAGAATAAGAGATAGAAAAGGAATTGGGGGTGATTTTGTTTTTTTATATAACAGCTGAAAAACAAAAAAAAATCGGACACACTGCTCCAGACGCAACCTGCGGGTGGCAGGCGCAAACTGCGTGCCAAGCAGACACGCAGGCACAACCTGCGTGACACAGGCGTAACCTGCGCGATAGGCAGACACGCAGGCGCAACCTGCGTGGAAATCAACTGTTTCAATTTTATTTTTTTTAGAGAAAGGATACAATAAGTACTACATCACGAACAAGATAAAACTGCGACAACCTTCTCACGGTTCACCATTCCTCCATAATACGGCTTAAGTCTCTGTTCATTTACTTTGAAAGCATCATCCATAGAACCCCTATATATCTCCACTGCTCCATTGGAAATACCGACTTAACCGTGAACGGTCCCGACCACTTTGACTTGAGCTTACCCGGAAAAAGTTTCAGGCAAGAATTATAAAGCAAAACCTCTTGGCCCGGCACAAACGACTTATGCACCAACTTCCTATCATACCACCTCTTGACCCTCTCCTTGTATATTTTCGCATTCTCGTAAGCTTGCTCACGAAATTCCTCAAGCTCATTTAACTGAAGTAGACGTTTCTCACCCGCAGCCGAAATATCCAAATTCAACTTCTTCAATGCCCAATAGGCCTTGTGCTCTAACTCGGCTGGCAAATGACAAGCATTACCAAAAACCAACTGATAAGGAGACATACCTAGGGGTGTCTTATAAGCAGTTCTATATGCCCAAACTACTTCGTCTAACTTCAATGACCAATCCTTCCTTGATGGATTTACCACTTTCTCAAGAATCCTCTTGATTTCATAATTCGAAACCTCCGCTTGACCATTAGTTTGAGAATGATAAGCTGTGGCAACACGATGAGTCACATTATACCTTGCCATTATAGCAGTAAATTGACGATTACAGAAGTGTGTTCCCTCATCACTGATTATAGCTCGTGGAGTTCAAAAACGCGTGAAAATCTGCTTGTGAAGAAAATTCAGCACCACCTTAGCATCATTGGTCGGTAAATCCTTCACCTCGACCCATTTAGACACATAATCCACTACTAAGAGAATGTACTGATTGTTGCAAGACGAAACAAATGGACCCATGAAATCAATTCCCTACACATCAAAAATCTCAACTTCTAGAATCGTACTAAGAGGCATCTCGTTCCTCCTAGAAATATTACCAACCCTTTGACATCGATCACAACTCATCACGAACCTATGAAAATCTTTAAACAGAGTTGGCCAATAGAATCCTGCCTAAAGTACTTTTTGAGCTGTTTTATCACCACCGTAGTGGCCTCCATATGCGGTAGAATGACAATCATGCAAAATACCTTCCGTTTCACTATACGAAATGCACCTCCTCAAAATCTGATCCACACCAAGCTTGAATAAGAATGGCTCGTCCCAACAGTACCACTTCACATCATGCAGAAACTTCTTCTTTTGAGCATAAGAAAATTCCGGAGGGATGACATTACTAACAAGATAGTTCACATAATCTGCAAACCATGGCTCTTCACCTTGCACCCCAAAAAGCTGCTCATCGAGAAAAGATTAATTAATTAGAGATTTGCCATGTGAATCCTTATCGTGGTCCTCCAAACGTGAGAGATGATCTGCTACTTGATTTTTCGTGCCCTTCCTATCTTTGATCTCCAAATCAAATTCTTGCAAAAGAAGCACCCAACGAATCAACCTTGGCTTTGAATCCTTCTTCGACATCAAATATCGAATAGCTACATGATCCGTATAAACAATCACCTTCGTACCAAGCAAATAAGATCTGAACTTCTCAAAAGCGTAGACAACTGCTAACAACTCCTTCTCTGTGGTGGTGTAGTTAAGCTGAGCATCATTAAGGGTTTTACTAGCATAGTAAACCACATGAAAAACTTTTTCCTTCCTTTTCCCAAGCACAGCTCCCACAGCATAGTCGCTAGCATCGCACATTAGCTCGAATGGTTCCTCCCAATTAGGTGCGGTAATGACAGGTATGGTTGTCAACTTCTTCTTTAACAACTCAAAAGCTGCTAAGCAATCATCATCAAACTTGAAAGGAACATCTTTCTCCAAAAGATTGCACAAAGGTTTAGAAATTTTCGAGAAATTTTTGATGAATCGCCGATAGAAACCCGCATGACCAAGAAAACTACGAATTCCTTTAACTGAAATAGGTGGAGGAAGATTTTCAATTGTTTCCACCTTAGCCCTATCCACCTCAAGTCCTCTACCAGATACCTTGTGTCCAAGAATGATTCCTTCTTGTACCATGAAGTGACATTTTTCCCAATTAAGTACCAAATTAGTCTCCACACACCTTTTCAACACCAAGCCAAGATTATGCAAGCACTCGTCGTAAGAAGTACCAAAAATAGAGAAGTCGTCCATGAAAACCTCCACATTCGTGCCAATCATATCTGAAAAAATAGCCATCATGCACCTTTGAAAAGTGGTAGGAGCACCACATAACCCAAAAGAAACTCGTCGGAAAGCAAAAGTGCCAAAAGGACATGTGAATGTGGTCTTCTCTTGATCTTTTGGAGCAATGCAAATTTGATTATAACCTGAATAACCATCAAGCAAACAATAGTACTCATGACCAGCCAATCTGTCTAACATCTGATCAATGAACGACAAAGGGAAGTGATCTTTTCTTGTGGCTTTGTTGAGCTTCCGATAATCCATGCACACTCTCCACCCCGTGACTGTCCGAGTAGGGATAAGCTCATTCTTCTCATTAGCAACAACTATCATGCCACCTTTCTTTGGCACACATTGAACTGGGCTCACCCAAGAACTATCTGAGATAGGATAGATAATACCTGCATCTAGCCACTTTAGAATATCCTTCTTCACCACCTCTTTCATGATAGGATTAAGTCTTCTCTGATGTTCAACAGTAGGCTTAGCTCCTTCCTCTAGCAGAATTTTGTGCATGCAATAAGAAGGGCTGATTCCCTTTATATCTGTTATGGTCCAACCAATTGCCGACTTGAACTCCCTCAAAATTCGCAATAGTTTTTCCTCCTCACTACCTGACAGGTTAGATGAAATAATAATAGGTAATATAGATGCATCACCTAGAAAAGCATACCTCAAGTGCTCAGGCAATGGTTTAAGTTCAAGAGTAGGAGCTTCTTCAATAGATGGCTTAAGATGCTCTGTAGAATTTTTCAGCTCTGTTAACCCAAGAGATTCAAAAGGCATGTCAACTCTCCTTCTCCAAGGAGCTGAATTTAATTGATGTAGCTGTTTAGCTATGTCTTCCTCTTCAAAATCAAAGTCATCAACTAGAACCTTCTCCAAAGAGTCAGACTTTAACAACTGCTCAATCTCCGTATTGATTGCAGAATCAACCAAATCCACCTTCAACCATTCTTCTTCATCTGTGGGAAATTTCATCGCATTGAACACATTAAAAATGATATTATGATCTTGCACCCTCATGGTGAGCTCTCCTTTCTGCACATCAATCAAAGTTCTACCAGTAGCTAAAAACGGTCTTCCCAAGATTATGGGAATCTTCTTATCCTCCTCAAAATCCAAGATAACAAAATTAGCCGAAAAGATGAGCTTATCAACCTTCACCAAAACGTCCTCCACTATGCCCCTCGGATATGTGATAGATCGATCGGCCAGCTGCAAAGAGATGTTAGTTGGCTTTGGCTCCGGTAAACCAAGTTGCATGTATACCGACAATGGCATGAGATTAATGCTAGCCCCCAAATCACACAAACACTTGCTGAAAGAAAGATTGCCAATATTACACGAAATGGTGAAACTTCTCGGATCCTTAAGTTTAGACGGCAACTTCTGCTGCAAAATTGCACTACACTCTTCCGTCAATGCAACGGTCTCCAACTCCTCGAGCTTCAATTTACGAGAGAGAATACCCTTCATGAACTTGGCATAGCTCGGCATCTATTCAAGAGCTTCCGCAAAAGGAATGTTAATCTGCAGCTTCTTGAACACCTCTAAGAACTTAGCAAATTTCTTATCCAACTGTTGCTTCTAGAGTCTTCTAGGATATGGAGGAGGAGGATAAATCTGATTTTCCTTCGTAGACTGTTCCGGAGAAGATTTTTCAATAGGTTCCTTGCTCTTCTCTAACTCACCATCTTGCTCATCAGCTACCACGTCAGATTTTCCAATTTCAGGCACTATAGATTGTTTAACTTGTTGATTCTGCACTTCTTCATCTTCTTTAGCGGCTGATTTAGGATCTGATGTAACCTTTCCTGATCTCAAAGTTACTGCCTTTACCTATTCTTTGCCATCCCTCCTGCCTGGATTAGTTTCTATATCACTAGGAAGAGTTCCTTGTGGCCTACTAAGTAAAGCACTTGCAAGCTGTCCCATCTGGTTCTCGAAGGTCTTGAGAGCAACTTCCTGGCTTTTAATCATCATCCTCAACTCATCCATTTCTGATTTTTCATTAGAAGATTGCCCCGCATTAGCCTAGGGCTGTTGCTGAAATCCTGGAGGTTGATAGGGTTGCCTTGGAGCAAACTGCTGCTGATAACCTTGATTGAATGGTTTCGCTTGCTGTCCTTAAAATTGCTGATAAGGCGGAGGTTGTTGAGCACCTTGATTGTTGCTCTAGCTTAAATTAGGATGATTCCTATTATTTGGATGATAAGTGGCTGGAGCTGGTGCAGCAGGTCTCTGAAAATTACTCACGAACTGTGCTGATTCAGAAGAGATAGCACACTGATTCGTCTCATGTGCGCCCACACATAGCTCACAAATACTAGCAACCTGCTGAACTCCATAATTTGCAATACAATCCACCTTCATAGTCAAAGCCTTCAACTGAGCTGCAATAGCTGAAGCTGTATCCACTTCAAAAATTCTTGCTACCTTGCCTTGAGATAGTCTCTGAGTGGGATTTTGATATTCATTGGCAGCCATAGTCTCAATTAGATCATATGTTTCCTCGTAGCTCTTGGCCCACAGAGCTCCACCTGATGCTACATCTAGCAAAGTTTTAGACTATGCTCCTAACCCATTATAGAAACCGTTAATAACCATCCAATCAGGCATGCCATGATGTGGACACCTACGAAGCATCTCCTTATAACATTCCCAAGCCTCACACAAAGATTCTCCATATTGGTGCTGAAACTGAGTTAGCTGGTTCCTTATTGCTGTAGTTTTCGGCATAGGAAAGAATTTGGTGAGAAAATTCTGAGCTAGATCCTCCCATGTAGTAATAGAACCGGCTGGTAGAGAATATAACCAGCCCTTAGCCTTATCCCTCAAAGAGAATGGGAAAACCCTCAATTTGATCACATCATCCGGTACGCCATTAAACTTGAAAGTGTCGTAGATCTCAATGAAGTCCCTGATATGCATGTTAGGATCCTCCGTAGGAGTACCCCCAAACTAAACTGAGTTCTGCACCATCTGAATCGTGCCCGACTTGATTTTGAAAGTATTTGCTGCAATAGCTGGTCTGACAATGCTAGACTGAATGTCATTGATCTTAGGCTGAGAATAATCCTTCAAAGCCTTAGCTGCTGCTGGTAAGTCTGCCATCTCTACAATAATTTCAAGTTCCTCTTCCTTATTATCTACTACAAGATCGTCTTCCACCAGTTTTTCCTTACGAGCTTGCAAACGTGTTCGCATACACGTTCAAGTACCTGAAAACACCACGAAATAAACAACTAAGTAAGAAATCTGAGTCAGTGAACGCTAACGACCACTGATGACAAGCAAATAAACTAAAAATAAAACACCGATGATCCCCGGTAGCGGTGCCAAAAACTTGTTCACACAATATTATGCAAGTATACGTTGTTACAAGTAATACAATTAAGTTCGTTTCACTGAGATCTGGTTAAGTTCTTTTCAGTTAATGCACCTATTCAACAATGTATGGTTTTAATTCACTGCTAAGATGAATCACAAATTGGGGTTTTAATTAACTAAACTAGCTAAGATGCAAATTATGAATTTAATTACTAATTAACTAATGAGAATTAAAATCAAATTACTTATATGAGAATAAACATGGAATCCTAATTTCATTATCTACTTCACTTAGAGTCGATGCCTTTAATCAATACATATGATGGTTTTGATATCTGATCGGATAACACGAAACAAGTAAAAGTTACCTCTCATTATACTAACACCAAACTACATATACATCCACAAAAGAGATAGAAGATGAGTAGACACCTAAGTTATCCACTTAGATCACATAGGGTAGCATAATATCTCTATTTATGCCTCAAATCATGATGTTAAAACATCAACCTATCCTATGCTAGTATGGTAAGTTCTAAATCTCAAGATCCGCTCTCGTTTAGCAAGAGATTAACAAATTAGATGTTCACGATGCATCTAAATATATGAATCAAAACCATACGAGGATATCAAGAATTCATCACACATAATTCTTTAAGGCATGCAAACTACTAAGCTACATAGATAAATCCGCTAGTATCCCATGACAACGATTAGTTCATAATTGAACCTTTCGTCACCATGGGATTTGATGAAAACATGATATTTAACAAGATATGAAAGAAAAAAGTGATAAGTGGATGTTATATCCACTTGGAATGCTTCGTATCGGCTTGAATTGATGACTTAAACTCAAATATGTGGTGTTTTTGATGTGTTTTTAGTGAATTTATGCAGGAATAAGAGTCGGATGTGGGATGATGTTTTCCATGCTTAAATGGTGGGTTTTGAGCTTAAAGAATAACAGTACATCAAATTGCGAGAAAGCCGGAAGAAACGGAATGAAAATCGGAGTTAAAACGAAGAAAATAGAGCAAAATCAGCGAAATGAACAGTAACGGACGCGCATGAACAGTAGCAGTCAGCGGGTGAAAAATCAGCCAGAATTTTTGATTTTGTTTTAGCCATATCTTGAGTTCTACAAGTCCGTTTTGGACGATTCATCTGCCCACGCGAAGATAACGGAATTTTCTATCTTTCTAAGGTGGTCCGGAGTCCAGAATTATTGAATAGAATTTTCCTTCAAAACGGAATCAATAGAAATTGCCAGAATTCAATTCTAAACAGGAAATTGCCACAATTCCTACTTCTAATCAGTATGGTAATTATCCTGGACGGCTAGAACATTCCAGAATCAGTCTTGAGCATGGAATTTGCAAATCCTATCCCGTTTAAAGATGGAAATTGTTGGTCTTCTATTCCAACTCTAATATGGTAATTGCTTGATGGAGAGGCAACTTGGGGCTATAAATACACATCTTGGGGAACATAAAAAAACACACCACCCAACACATCAAAGAAGCAAGGGAGAAAAATTGGAGAAGGATTCACCAATACTCGTGACAAGCAACGGAGATCTAGATCTACTTCATCTTTTGTTTTATTCTCTTAGGATACATTATTATTCAGACTTTGTTTTTATCATGGTTTCATTAGATCCCATGATGACGAGCAGTTCCGTTACAAATTAATCAATATCATGGGATTCTAACGGATTTATTTATGGAGCTTTAGTATTTTAATGCTTTAAAGATCTATGTGTAATGTATATCTGATATCCTTGTATGGTTATGCTTCATTGTTAGATGTGTCGCGGACATCTAATTTATTAATCTCTTGTGAAGTGAGAGTGGATCTTGAGATTTAGAACTTGCCATGCTAGCATAGGTTCATGATTGTTTATCAACATGATTCGTAGTATGAGATGAAAATACTTATATTGCCATGTGTGATCTTTATGGATAACTTGCTCTTCAACCGTTATGTTTTCAAATTCTATAGACATATAGGGTCTAAGCATAATTAGTGTCTATTCATCTTCTATCTCTTTTGTGGATGTATGTTTAGTTTGGTATTCGTATACTGAGAAGTAGCGTATACTTGTTTCGTGTTATCCGATCAGATATCATAACCATTGCATATAGTGATTAAAGGCGTCAGATCTAAGCAAAGTATTTAATGAAGTTAGGATCCCATGTTACTCTTGTAGAAGTAATTCGATTCCAATTCTCGTTAGTTAATTAATTCTTAGTTGTTAATTTACTTCTTAGTTAATTTAGTTAATTAAACCCAAATTTGTTAATTGTCTTAGCAGTGAATAAAAACCATACATTGTTGCATAGGTACATGAACTGAATTGACCCTAAACCAGATCTCTGTGGGAACGAACTCAACTTTATTCTATATTACTTGTGACCGCGTACGCTTGCGTGTATTAGTGTAAACAAGTTTTTGGTGCCGCTGACGGGGATCATCGGTGTTTTATTTTTAGTTTATGTGCTTGTCATCAGTGGTCGTTAGCGTTCACCGACTCGGATTTCTTACTTAGTTTGTTTGTTTCGAGGTGTTTCAGGTACTTGAGGGTTTGAAAATGGCAGGCGAGGAGTTGCCATGGTGGGCATATTCGAGGACATCCATGCCTTAGCAATGTGAGCAATGTTTGGGTGTTAATGAGACCTCACAATATTGTTACTACGAAGGAGTTGATCCATATGTCACTTATGAGGAACAACCATATTTTCAATATCATCCTCAACAGTACCAGCAAGATGTTCCAAATATGTCATATTTTTTTGGTAGTGAAGAGTTTCAATATCAGCAACCTACTCCTACTTTTCAAACAGATGAGGTTGTTACTATGGAGGAGCTTAGGAGGCTTGTAAAGAGTAACGAGGAGTCTATCAAATCTTTGGGGATACTAGTTGCTCAAGCTGTGAGATCATTGGAACAAGAGAAACATCAATTTATACCAGAGGCAATTCCAGAAAATAACGGTGACTTGGAGCAAGGTACTACATGCATAATTGAGGAAGACAAATTCCAAGGTGAAGTGGGCGTTCATAAGCCATATGAGGAATTTGATCATGCTAGTATGGTGGATGATTTGGAAAGGGCACTATTTGGGACAGACACTGTTGAGCTGCATAAATTTCAAAAATTGATATGTGCGTACCAAGAGGCTGAAGAACATGGGAAAGATGCAGGTCTTCTACTTGTCTCAGAGTTTAAAGATGGAGGTAGTGTGTTCGCTAAAATCACTACGCAAGTATACGCAGTCCAAAAGCAATAAAGGGAAATAAGGATCGTTCCCACGAAGACTCGGTGATTTAAGTATAAGCGTCTATTCAACAATGTTCGGCTAATTATAGAAGCTTGAACGAGTGATAAAGTTCGGTTTGTTTGAATTAACAATTAACTAATGAAATATCAACTAACGTGTTTTTAAAATAATATGATAAGGGCATGGGGTTCTAAGTTCATGAATGCTTCATCTTGGTTTACTATCAAGATTCAATAAGTTGCAATTGTTAAAGAAGCTAGCGGGAACACTTAGCTAATATGAGCCATCTTTCAATTAACTCATACCAATCCAAATAAACATCCACAAAAGAGATAGAAGTTATAAGGGCATCAATTATATCCAAACACTATATGTCTATGTGAATGGGTGATACAATCGATTTACAAAACAAGTTCCGCAATTAACTACATAGGGGAATAATGTTCTATCGAAACTATATTCCAACACGCGGAGAAGCCGACGAAACCTATGCTAGCATGGTGAGTCCTAATCTCTAAATCCACTTTCGCATTCATTAGAGATTTGACAAAATAGATGTTAGCTACTCATCTATATGCAATTAACACAACCACATTAGGCATTCTTATAAGAAAATCACAAACTCAAATAATCTATCAAGCCAACCATAAAAATCCACAATTCACTACATTAGAACCCCATGAAAGTGTTTAGTTCATAATTAAACTTAACACCTTCATGGGTTCTATGGATAACATAATTAAACAAAATGAAAATTAAGATTAATAATTAAAATTGAATTAGACAAAAGTACTAGAAAAGAAATCACTAATAAACAAGTTAAGAGTTGAGAAAAACTGAAAATTGAAGTAGAGAAATCCTGGAAATGGGTTTGAACTTGAGTGATTCTTCCTTGCTATCACCTAGGATTGATGATTCTCTTGTTCTTGCCTCTTCTCCAATGTTCCCAGCTGCCAGTTAGGTTTACAAGTGATGTAAGTTCGTTTTTATACAACCCTAGAAAAAGCCCATATGCTGAAAATGGCCCAACAGCAAAACAATTCGTTGAGCAGAATTTTTGGCTTCCAGGCTGCAGCCTAGAATCCCGAGCGGCCGCCCGGAGCTCAAAATTGCTGGAAATTTTCTGCCTTGGCTTATTTTCTGATTTTTGGCTTGCTCTTTCCTTTGCACCTTCTTGCACTTTAATAGCATTTCATCCCTTGCATTCTCTAGCCTTCCAAGATGGTGCAACAACACCACAACTCTTCCGAGACGATGCAAACAAGCAATTCCAAGATCACCAACATAGCACGATCTTTGCACCAAATCCACCGACTCTCGACCTTTTGTGTTATTCCATGCAACCTACAAAACTAAACCAAAACACATCAAATGATGCTTGTAAACTTGAGAACGAACAACGATTCTAGCCATTTAGAAGCCTTAAAAGTGGATATAAAATCCACTTAACAAACCCCCAAACTTGAATCATTGCTTGTCCTCAAGCAAAGAAAAATGCAACCACTTAACACATGGGAAATGCATGAATGATATGAACTCAATAACCTAACTACTAAATGCATGATGCATGAAATGCAATATCCCCTCGCAACACAACATTCGTTTCAACAATCCCCTCCAAGAATGCAACAACTAATGACAAGAACCGATTACATTCCAATATATACATAGGTATAAACAAGTGCAAAGCGTGATTGTGTGCTAGCTTCAAAAGAATACTCACTAATGGATCCGAACAAGACAAAACATGCTTTTAAGGGAAATTTACGAGTTTAAAAACAGAATAGAGTCTATACTCTCGACAACCTAGAACAGCTCCATATTCGATCAAGGTCACAATGAATTTATTATGTTCTAAACCTCTAAATACGCTTATTTGACCGTGCACTGGTTGAGGTCCCTAAAGACTTATGCACTAGCACCCTTGTAACGAGCTTTAGGTTAGCGGATCCCAGACTATAAAAGCCTTAGGTCACTAGGCACAAAGTCCCCTAGAACTTACTTGCTCGAGTACCAATGAGCCCAACCGTGGTCAATTATGCCTTATACACATTCAACCTTTTTTTTTTCCTTATCTTTTGAGAATGGGAATGAGTGCGTTTCGCTCCATCTCATTCCACCCCTAGACTACTCATATAAATATGAGCTGGCTACTAGCCAATTGACACCTAGCCATTACTTATCATTATTATATTTCTTTTTTTTTTTTTTTTTTTAGCACGCATACCCAATGCTTCCCCCAAACTTATACTTTACTGCCCTAGAGTCATAAAGAGAATAGGTAAAATTCTATCGTTAAACAAGCGACTAATCCCCCATAAGCATGTAATCCTAGAACAAAATCCAAAAGCATTGAGTAACTATGAATGGTGTAAAAATATTTTAGCTACTGCACTAGTATAGCCTATTTCAACTGAGCATGAAATTGAATTCCTGTTTTCATTATCACACTCTCTTCAAAGACTACTAATTCGAACTTGTTAATGCTAAGGGATCATGGAATGTTATGATATGCAATTATATGAACATAACAATTAAATTAATCTACATGTCGTGCGACTTAAAACTACATGACATGAATGTACTAGCTAGATGCAAATATGACCTTAACCCCACACCCCCAAACTTGAACAATTCAATGTCCTCATTGAAAGTAAAGGGAAAAGGGAAGAAAACGCCCCTAATCGTCTGAGTCGTCACCCTCTTCGGGCTGTGAATCTGGTGGAGTATCTGGAGGAGGATAGGGCTGATGAGTGCCATAAACCGGCCATTCCACCTGAATGCCATCTCGCTAAAAAACTCTATCAAGTGACACTGTCATATCCTGTGCAAAACGGCGATTTATATCATGCATGGCGTCCATACGCCGAAGCAACCGCCTATACTGGGTATCACTGAATCCTGCCTGTGGACCCTGGCGACCTGCGCCTCTCTCAGCCCGATCTGCTCTAACTCTCTGCGGAGGTGGCACAATTCTCTCCACCCCACCTACAATGAACCCATGACCTCGTGGGTGAGGGACGCCGCCCTGCCAATCCTCCAAACGAGCAATTATAGCACTATCAATGTCGGCACTCTGCTGCTGAAGCTGTTCCTCGGCACCCCAATTAACACCGGCATTCATACACAACCGGGTGATAAGATAAGCATGGGGAATAGCTCCTGTAGTGCGGCTAGTCATAAAACGGCACATACCCTGATAAATCAGATATGCTGGATCAATGTAATGGCCTCCCAAAATTCCATATAACAAAATGGCTCTCTCCACTGTAACGTCATGAGCGTGCGAAGAAGGCATCAATCGTGCACATATGAACATGTTCCATGCGCGAGCATACCTATTCAGGGCAGAAGCAGGGAAGTTTAAATGCTCATTAGATCCCGGCTTATACCTCCACTCAGTGCCTGGCGCACACAAATCAACCACAAGTCTATCTAAATCCACTTCTGCGCGTGACTTGATCGTCTAATCCTCGGCCCCCCGAGGTTGAGGTGGAAGCCTTAACACGTTCGAAATGGTTGCACGCCGGTAATCTACCGTTACACCACGTACCCATGAATAACCATTAGCCGATTCCTTGGCATTTGCATAGAATTCTCGGACAACACCTAGGGGAACTTCCAAAGGAGTGTCACACAACACACTCCATCCCCTAACATTAAGCATGCCAAGCAATTCGCCATCGGTGGCGGAAGGCTTGAATCCTCGTTCTTTAGCCACCGCCCTAGTCCGCAATCGATTATACTCATTGTGAGCAATTAATGAAACAAATCGTGATTCATCAAGTGCCTCATCAATATTCGGTTGAGCACTACTACTACCCACAATTCTTGTTCTTTTTGGAGCCATAATTCTCACAGACAAATTAACAAACACCTTATGTGCAAGTCTCCTTATTAACCAATCACACAATATCCAACGAAATTAAACCAAGCAATTGCTTACAACCCACAACAAGATAAACCCTTGAAATCCTTATCCAATCCTTGTTTTTCAATTTTTTAGGTATTATGAGATGCTAGAGAATGAGTAAATTGGATATATGTGGATGTATGTATAATTGGGTGTGTAATTGTGGGGATAGTGGGTTATGGTTTGATATAGGGATATGGATGTGGGATTAGTATATATGAATTTGGGGTTGAAAATGGGATGAGATTTATGGGGTTGAGTAGGGAGAAGTAAGTGGATTCGGAGGTTTTATAAACCTATAAGAACTGCCTAAATATTCAACCACTGCATGCCTTGTTTTTAAGTTCGTTCTGCAGAGTTTTAGAGCGTGCGTGCTCCATGTTGTAGAAAGTACGTGCCCCAGTTGTAGAAATTACGTGCCCCAGTTGTAGAAATTACGTGCCCCAGGCAGGTTGAATGTACGTGCTCCATGTTGATGAATATTCGTGCCCCAGTTGTAGAAATTACGTGCCCCAGGCAGGTTGAATGTACGTGCTCCATGTTGATGAATATTCGTGCCCCAGTTGTAGAAATTACGTGCCCGCGGTCGCCCTGAGTCCTTATTTTGTGCCAGACACCCATTTTCAAACACACATATTTTCCATCTCCTTTCCTTTTCTTTCTCACTTTTTTTTTTTTTTTTATAATGCTTTTTCAAAACAAATAATACTCCAAAATGCATGGGTTGCCTCCCACGAAGCGCTTGTTTTAAATGTCACTAGCTTGACATTTTCTTCGAATTTCAATCGGTAGTACCAAGAACCGCGGATTCCGCTTCGCGATTCACACATTCACCAAAGTATGGTTTCAACCTCTGTCCATTTACTTTGAACGACTCATCAGGTGATTTATCAAAAATTTCCACTGCTCCATGTGGAAACACCGTTTTAACATAAAATGGCCCTGACCATCTCGACTTAAGCTTTCCTGGAAACAATCGAAGACGAGAGTTAAATAATAAAACGGATTGACCAGGAACAAATACCTTGTTTACCAGACGACGATCATGCCATCGCTTCACTTTCTCCTTATAAAGCTTGTTATTCTCGTATGCTTGCAAGCGAAACTCGTCTATCTCGTTGAGTTGCACCATTCGCTTCTCACCCGCAGCCTTAAGATCAAAATTTAGCTTTTTCAAAGCCCAGTACGCCTTGTGCTCCAATTCGGCTGGCAAATGACAAGCCTTTCCATACACAAGTTGATATGGGGACATCCCCAACGGTGTTTTATAGGCTGTTCGATAAGCCCATGCCGCTTCATCAAGTTTCATTGACCAATTTTTCCTTGAAGGACTCACTACTTTTTCTAGAATGCGCTTGATTTCACGGTTAGACACCTCGGCTTGGCCATTGGTTTGAGGGTGGTATGCTGTAGCTACACGATGGTTGATGTTGTACTTAGCCATAAGGTTAGTAAACTTGCGATTGCAAAAGTGAGTACCTTCATCACTAATGATAACTCGAGGAGTGCCGAATCTTGTAAAGATGTTCTTGTGAAGGAAATTTATCACTACATTTGCATCATTGGTTGGAAGTGCCTTGACCTCAACCCATTTGGAAACATAGTCCACGGCTAACAAGATGTATTGGTTGTTGCATGAAGAAATGAATGGTCCCATGAAGTCGATCCCCCAAACGTCGAAGATTTCCACTTCCAGCATCACATTAAGGGGCATTTCATTTCTCCTTGAGATGTTTCCAACTCGTTGGCAACGATCACACCTCAATACAAATTGATGAGCATCCTTAAAAAGGGAAGGCCAATAGAATCCTGCTTGAAGAATACGAGTCGCGGTCTTTTCACCTCCATAGTGGCCTCCATATGTTGTGGCATGATAGTCCTTCAGAATAGCCTCTGTCTCACTGTGAGGTACACACCTCCTGATAACCTGATCCGCTCCTTGTCTGAACAAGTATGGTTCATCCCAACAATACCATTTAACTTCATGCATGAACTTCTTCTTTTGTGCATATGAGAGTTCGGGAGGAATCACTCTACTAACAAGAAAGTTCACAATGTCTGCGAACCAAGGTTCTTCTTCTTGTATTCCAAACAGTTGTTCATCAGGGAAGAATTCATTAATGACCGTGCTGTCTTGGGATGACTTCCCAAGATCTTCCAAACGAGAAAGGTGATCGGCTACTTGGTTTTCTATTCCTTTTCTGTCCTTTATTTCCAAATCGAATTCTTGCAATAGAAGTACCCAACGAATCAAACGAGGTTTGGAGTCCTTCTTTGTCATCAAATATTTTATAGCCGCATGATCTGTGTAAACAATTACCTTCGTGCCAAGCAAGTAGGCTCGAAATTTCTCAAAAGCATAGACAACAGCCAAGAGCTCCTTTTCCGTGGTGGTGTAGTTCAACTGTGCATCATTAAGGGTTTTACTAGCATAGTAAACCACATGAAAAATTCTCTCTTTCCGTTGACCAAGAACAGCACCAACTGCATAGTCACTAGCATCACACATTAGCTCAAAAGGCTCACTCCAATTAGGTGCAGTAATAACAGGTGCAGTAGTTAACTTCTTCTTTAAGAGCTCGAAGGCAACAAGACAAGCTTCGTCAAATTTGAAGGGAATGTCCTTCTCAAGTAGATTACACAACGGTTTAGAAATTTTCGAGAAATCCTTTATGAAACACCGATAAAAACCCGCGTGCCCAAGAAAGCTACGAATCCCCTTGACTGAAATTGGAGGAGGAAGATTTGAGATTGTTTCCAATTTAGCTTTATCTACCTCAAGACCTTGATTAGAAACCTTGTGCCCGAGAATTATTCCTTCTTGTACCATGAAATGGCACTTTTCCCAATTGAGAACCAAATTGGTTTCAACGCACCTTTTAAGCACTAAGGTCAAATTCGCAAGAGTCTCATCATAAGAGGTACCAAATACTGAAAAATCATCCATAAAAACCTCTACATTAATACCAATCATGTCCGAGAATATGGCCATCATGCATCTCTGAAAAGTTGCTGGGGCACCACAAAGACCAAAGGAAACCCGACGAAAGGCAAAAGTGCCAAACGGGCAAGTAAATGTGGTCTTTTCCTGATCTTCAGGAGCAATGCAAATCTGATTATACCCCGAATATCCATCAAGAAGACAATAATATTCATGACCGGCCAATCTATCCAACATCTGATCAATGAAGGGAAGTGGGAAATGATCTTTCCTGGTGGCCTTATTGAGCTTCCGATAGTCCATGCACACTCGCCATCCTGTGACCGTTCGAGTAGGAATGAGTTCATTTTTTTCGTTTGCCACCACGGTCATGCCTCCTTTCTTAGGCACACACTGCACTGGACTGACCCATGAACTGTCTGAAATGGGATAGATTATCCCTGCATCTAGCCACTTGAGGATTTCTTTCTTTACCACCTCTTTCATGATAGGATTTAGCCGCCTTTGGTGCTCTACTGTTGGCTTACTCCCTTCTTCCAATAGAATTTTATGTTGGCAATACGAGGGACTGATTCCTTTTAGATCCGCCACAGACCAACCTATGGCTGATTTGAATTCTCGAAGAACCCTCAAGAGTTTGTCCTCCTCAGCATCTGAAAGGTTAGCGGCAATAATCACTGGCAAAGTAGATGATTCTCCAAGAGAGGCATACCGTAAATGCTCTGGTAGTGGTTTGAGTTCTAGAGTTGGAGCTTCCTCGATAGATGGTTTCAATTGCTGATGCGATCCCTTTAATTCTGGTAGACCCAACGATTCTACCGGTCTCTCCAATTTTCTTTGCCAAGGCATAGCATCCAGATATTGCAGTTGTTCATCTATATCATCTTCATCTAATGAATACTCTCCACTGAGTGCCTTTTCCAAAGTGTCATTCATGAACATGTGATCCAACTTTTCTTGTACCGTAGACTCAATCAAGTCTATCTTTAGACACTGTTCTTCTTCTGTAGGAAATTTCATAGCTGTGAAAACATTGAAAGTGACATTTTGATCGTGCACCCTCATCGTAAGTTCTCCCTTTTGGACATCAATCAATGTTTGCCCCGTCGCCAAGAATGGTCGACCAAGTATGATAGGAATCTTCTTATCTTCTTCAAAATCCAGTATGACAAAATCAGCTGGAAAAATTAGTTTGTCCACCTTTACTAGGACATCTTCAACAACTCCTCGGGGATATGTGACTGAGCGATCCGCTAACTGAAGTGACATGCTCGTCGGTTTTGGCTCGGGAAGGCCAAGTTGCAAGAAAACCGAGTATGGCATGAGATTGATACTTGCTCCCAAATCACATAAACATTTGTCAAAAGACAATTTTCCAATGGTGCATGGAATGGTGAAACTACCAGGGTCCTTTAGTTTAGGCGGTAACTTTTGTTGCAATACCGCACTACACTCTTCCGTCAAAGCAACGGTCTCTAACTCCTCCAGTTTCACTTTTCTCGAAAGAATGCCTTTCATGAACTTTGCATAGCTTGGCATTTGTTCTAGAGCTTCGGCAAAGGGAATGTTGATGTGTAATTTCTTAAAGACTTCAAGAAATTTTCCAAATTGCTTGTCCAGTTTCTGTTTCTGCAGTCGTCGAGGAAATGGTGGAGGTGGATAGACATGCTCTCCTACTTCTTTAAGGACTGATTGTTTAGGAGGTGATGTATTTTTTTCTTCCTCCTGGGTTGAAATTGAAGCTTTACCCTTGTCTTCGGTGTCTCCCAAGTCCACTTTTTCTGTTTCCTCAATGGGCAGAATTCTTTCTGCTCTTGTCATTTCAGCACCTTCTGTGACTTTCCCGGACCTTAGAGTGATGGCCTTGATGTGCTCTTGGTTGTCCTTTCTCCCTGGATTAGCTTCGGTATCACTGGGAAGTGTTCCTTGTGGTCGGCTCATCATGAAACTAGCAAGTTGTCCCATTTGAGTTTCCAGATTTTTAATTGAAGCTGCTTGGCTTTTCCAGGCTAATCTGAGCTCATCTAACTCTGTCTTTTCACTCGAAGATGATTGCCCGGAATGTCCATAAGATTGTTGTGGTTGATGAAATCCCGGGGGCTGAAATTGTCTAGGGGCATATGGTTGTTGAAATTGATGCCCCTGCTGTTGGTGAAATCCAGATGGATTAGATTGCTTGTTTCCAAATTGCTGATTCTGAGAATTATGAAAGGGCTGATTATTTTGCTGAGAACCTCCTTGGTTGTTGCTCCAACTGAAATTTGGGTGATTTCGATTGCTTGGATGATAATTGTTAGGCGCTGGTTGTTGTTGCCTCTGAAAGTTGCTTACAAATTGCACCGATTCACTAGAAATGGCACATTGGTTGGTTTCATGTGCACCCGCACATAACTCACATATGCTAGCCACTTGCTGAAAACCTTGTGATGCCATAGAATCCACCTTCAAGCTTAGTGCTTCTAATTGAGCTGCCAAAGATGTAGCTTTGTCGACATCTAGAATTCCCGCCACCTTTTGCTGTGACATTCTATGAGTCGGATTCTGATATTCGTTCGCCGCCATCATCTCAATTAAATCATATGCTTCTTCATAACTTTTAGCCCATAAGGCTCCACCTGAAGCAGCATCAACCATTTGCCTAGATTGACCTCCAAGCCCATTATAGAAACAGTTGATCATCATCCAATCAGGCATGCCATGATGAGGGCATTTTCTCAACATTTCTTTATACCTTTCCCAAGCTTCGCATAAGGTTTCACCTGATTGCTGCGAAAACTGAGTGAGAGCATTCCGAAATGCAGCGGTTTTAGCCATAGGAAAGAATTTGGTGAGAAATTTCTGTGCCAAATCTGCCCAAGTTGTGATGGAGCCTGATGGAAGTGAATGTAGCCAACCCTTGGCTTTGTCTCGTAGAGAAAATGGAAAGAGCCTCAACTTGACAGCATCCTCTGACACATTATTGAATCTGAATGTGTCGCATATCTCGATAAAATTCCGAATGTGCAAGTTAGGATCTTCAGTAGCAGTTCCCCCATATTGTACCTGATTCTGCACCATCTGAATAGTGCTAGGTTTAATTTCGAAAGTAGGAGCAGCAATTGCTGGCCGAATGATACTTGACTGGATGTCATCAATTTTTGGTTGAGAGTAATCCATGAGAGCCCTTGCTGCTGCAGGAGCAACTACTTCTCCTTCTCCGTTCATCTTTTCAGAATTTGTTAGTTCAAGAGCTTGTTTAGCTTTAAATGCTTTAGAACGGGTTAGCATAAAAGGTTCAAGTTCCTGACAGACAAGTAGTCACCACACAAAAAAATTGTAAGATAGAATGTTCAAGTCAAACAAAATTAACTTCTATTGTAGTAAAACACATAAACAAAAATTAACACCTTAGTCCCCGGCAGCGGCGCCAAAAACTTGTTCGCTAAAATCACTACGCAAGTATACGCAGTCCAAAAGCAATAAAGGGAAATAAGGATCGTTCCCACGAAGACTCGGTGATTTAAGTATAAGCGTCTATTCAACAATGTTCGGCTAATTATAGAAGCTTGAACGAGTGATAAAGTTCGGTTTGTTTGAATTAACAATTAACTAATGAAATATCAACTAACGTGTTTTTAAAATAATATGATAAGGGCATGGGGTTCTAAGTTCATGAATGCTTCATCTTGGTTTACTATCAAGATTCAATAAGTTGCAATTGTTAAAGAAGCTAGCGGGAACACTTAGCTAATATGAGCCATCTTTCAATTAACTCATACCAATCCAAATAAACATCCACAAAAGAGATAGAAGTTATAAGGGCATCAATTATATCCAAACACTATATGTCTATGTGAATGGGTGATACAATCGATTTACAAAACAAGTTCCGCAATTAACTACATAGGGGAATAATGTTCTATCGAAACTATATTCCAACACGCGGAGAAGCCGACGAAACCTATGCTAGCATGGTGAGTCCTAATCTCTAAATCCACTTTCGCATTCATTAGAGATTTGACAAAATAGATGTTAGCTACTCATCTATATGCAATTAACACAACCACATTAGGCATTCTTATAAGAAAATCACAAACTCAAATAATCTATCAAGCCAACCATAAAAATCCACAATTCACTACATTAGAACCCCATGAAAGTGTTTAGTTCATAATTAAACTTAACACCTTCATGGGTTCTATGGATAACATAATTAAACAAAATGAAAATTAAGATTAATAATTAAAATTGAATTAGACAAAAGTACTAGAAAAGAAATCACTAATAAACAAGTTAAGAGTTGAGAAAAACTGAAAATTGAAGTAGAGAAATCCTGGAAATGGGTTTGAACTTGAGTGATTCTTCCTTGCTATCACCTAGGATTGATGATTCTCTTGTTCTTGCCTCTTCTCCAATGTTCCCAGCTGCCAGTTAGGTTTACAAGTGATGTAAGTTCGTTTTTATACAACCCTAGAAAAAGCCCATATGCTGAAAATGGCCCAACAGCAAAACAATTCGTTGAGCAGAATTTTTGGCTTCCAGGCTGCAGCCTGGAATCCCGAGCGGCCGCCCGGAGCTCAAAATTGCTGGAAATTTTCTGCCTTGGCTTATTTTCTGATTTTTGGCTTGCTCTTTCCTTTGCACCTTCTTGCACTTTAATAGCATTTCATCCCTTGCATTCTCTAGCCTTCCAAGATGGTGCAACAACACCACAACTCTTCCGAGACGATGCAAACAAGCAATTCCAAGATCACCAACATAGCACGATCTTTGCACCAAATCCACCGACTCTCGACCTTTTGTGTTATTCCATGCAACCTACAAAACTAAACCAAAACACATCAAATGATGCTTGTAAACTTGAGAACGAACAACGATTCTAGCCATTTAGAAGCCTTAAAAGTGGATATAAAATCCACTTAACATAGTGCATTAGAGCCAATGGAGGAAGTTCTCTTTGAGGAACCAAAGGCTTCAGTAACTTACATTTATCCTCCTCCATTATATTCAAGCGAAGCCCGCGAGTGTGTGTTGTTCTAAAAATTGACAGATTTTGGGTCAACAGATGAAGGCATTGGAATAGGACATAGTTGTTATACGGATAGGCCAAGCGAGGAGAAGGGGCAGATGGTGTGCCGCCATGATGACGATGAAGTCTCACGAAGAGAGGACCAGGAAAACTATTATCATTCTTAATGGAGGCTTGGAAGTAACGTCAAGCTAATGACATTAAACGAGCGCTTCTTGGGAGGCAACCCAAGCATTGTTGTATACTGGTATGTTTTCTACTTTCCCTCGTATTTACTTCCATTCAATGAGGGCATTGAATATTTTAAGTTTGGGGGTGGTTTAAGGGATAAGTAGTGTATAGTTGTAATTATGGTGTGTCATTATATTCATGTAGATTGCATATTAGTAGTAATTCATGCATGTTTGTTCGTATTATTTATGTTTGTTTCATATAGGACATTCTTTTATTTTGTTTTTTTATATATACCATGTGAGTTCATGTTAGTTGCATTTCATGGCATGCATTTTTCATGATCCCTTAGAACGAGCTAATTCTGATTGGTAGGTAGATGTCTTATTGAGTGTGGTAATGATGAATAGAGGGTTGATTTATAGTTCTTATGGAATTGACTTGCATGTTTCATAAATAAAATTTTTACACAGTCTCATTAGGTTGCTTTTGGGCTAGGTTAGGGTTATGCTTGTTTGGATGTTTTGAGATTTAATCACTTGATTATAGTTAGAATTTTCTTTATTCCCTTGATGGCCTAGAACACTAAATTCAAAGTTTGAGGGAAAATAGGGATTTCATGCTAGTTGTGTATAGTTGTCAATAATGGCTAGGCGTCAAATGGCTAGTAGCCGGCTCATATTTTTATGAGTAGTCTAGGGTTGGAGATGAGAATTCTCACTCCAGATTGCATATAGAAAAAAAAAAAAAAAGAGCAAGAAAACAAATGAAAAAAAAAGAAAAAAAGAAGAGTCATGTAAATATTGTTAAATGCAGAATTAACCAGGGTGAGCTCTTTAATACTCGAGCAATTAAGTTCGCGGGGACTTTGTGCCTAGGGACCTAAGGCTTTTATAGTTTGGGATCCACTAACCCAATGCTCGCTACATGGGTATTATTGTATAAGCCTTTAGGGGTCTCATCCATTGCACGGTTAAATAAGCATGTTTGTATATTATGTGTCGTAGTGATAAGTGGATTTATATCCACTTGGAGCGTTCCATATCGGCTTAAATTGATTGTCTTGGGCTCAAGTTTGTTGTAGTTTTGATGTGTTTTGCTTAGTTGTGCAGATTTCCGAGAATGTTGATTAAGGTGGATGCTTCTATCGTTTTTGGAGAATTAATTGATTGAAATTCGGATTTCTGAGACAATTGCGCAGTCTACACTGTTTTGGACATATCTGGAGTTCTAGAAGTCCGTTTTCAGCGATCTTACTGCCCACACGAAGCTTGGGAGATTTTCTACAATATGGGACAGGTGTTGCACGGGCAGGTTGCGCGTGGTTGGCGCAGGCTGTGCGACAAACAGACTGCTGGGCGCAGGTTGCGCGCGGAAAATCTTGAAAATTAATGTTTTGGCCATATCTTGAGTTCTAGAAGTCCGTTTGAGGCCCGTAAGCAGTCCACGCGAAGATAACGAGATTCTCTATCATTCTAATGTGATCCAGAGGTCCAATTATGATTGGAACGTTCCAGAAATACTTAAGAAAAGTCAGCTACGAATTTTCCTTCAAAACCGAATCAGTTTAGGAAACGTATTATGTGCCGAGCTGTAGAAATTCAACTTTGACAAGGAAATTGCTATAATTCCTACTTCTAATAAGTATGGTAATTTCTCTGGGCGCCTAGAACATTCCAGAATCAGATCTATACATGGAATTTGCAATTCTATTCTCATTCAAGAACGGAAATTGCCAATCTTCTATTCCAACTCTGAAACGGCAATTGCTTGGTGGGCAAGACTTCTAGAGCCTATATAAACACATCCAACCCTTGTAATTTGTATCATTAGGAGAGAACCATTATATATCAATTACTTAGATTTATTTGTATCTTTTCATACTTTGTTTTTATCATGGTTTCATCAGATCCCATGATGACGAGAGGTTCGATTATGAACTAATCGTTGTCATGGGATTCTAACAGATTTATCTATGTAACTTAGTAGTTTGATTGCTTTAAAGATTTATGTGTGGTGAATTCTTGATATCCTCGTATGGTTGTGTTTCATGTGTTTAGATGAGTCATGAACATCTAATTTGTTAATCTCTTGCGAAACGAGAGTGGATCTTGAGATTTAGAACTTGCCATGCTAGCATAGGATAGGTTGATATTATTATCATGATTTATGGCATACATAGAGATATGATGCTACCCTATGTGATCTATGTGGATAACTTGTGCTTCAACCTTTATGTTTTCAAATTCTATAGAGATATAGGGTCTAAACATAATTGGTGTCTACCCATCTTCTATCTCTTTTGTGGATGCATGCGTAGTTTGGTATTAGTATACCGAGAGGTAGCTTTTACTTGTTTCGTGTTATCCGATCAGATATCAAAACCATCATATGTATTGATTAAAGGCGTCAACTCTAAGTGAAGTAGATGATGAAGTTAGGATTCCATGTTTTCTCGCATATAAGTATTTAGTAATTTTTAGTTTGTTAATTTGTATCTTAGTTAAATATAGTTAGTAAAAACTTAATATTGTTAATTGTCTTAGCAGTGCATAATAACCATACATTGTTGCATAGGTACAAAACTGAATTGAAACCTAAGATCTCTGTGGGAACGAACTTGACTTATATCTGTATTACTTGTGACCACGTACGCTTGCGTGATTTAGTGCAAACACGTAGTTGTCTAGTAATAAAGCATGAATTCTTGGCTAACTCAGATGAGGATGGAGGTGTTTCTAGGTTATGAAGTGTTTACAGTCTATTCTATTTATAAACCTGTGATTGTCTTGGCGAAGAATAAGTATGGTTTTGATCTAGTTTTAGAAGTATATCTGATGAGCATCGCATACACGCACGTTTCTGTTCATGTATTGTCAATATACGGGGACTTAGTCGAGCTCTGTTTGGACATATTGCATTTCTTTGAGATATTAGCTTGTTGGTTGGTTTTGGTGAGTCTAAAAGAGATCGTTGCATTTTCATATTAGTTGCATTCATGCATTGCATTGTTTAGTTAGATGGATTTTGTAGGTACATTCTCTATAGGCCCTCACGAGACCTTACTCGTCCACTAGGGCTACCTAGGGGTTTAAAGGGCTTGTTGCATATGCCAAATGCAACCGTGATACCTACGGAAGTGGTACTAGTTAGCTGTATATAGTTATAATTGTTATGCTTGAGGGCAAGCATCGGTTTAAGTTTGGGGGTGTGATAAGTGGATGTTATATCCACTTGGAATGCTTCGTATCGGCTTGAATTGATGACTTGAACTCAAGTATGTGTTGTTTTTTATGTGTTTTTAGTGAATTTGTGCAGGAATAAGAGTCGGATGTGGGATGATGTTTTCCATGCTTAAATGGTGGGTTTTGAGCTTAAAGAATAACAGTACATCAAATTGCGAGAGAGCCGGAAGAAACGGAATGAAAATCGGAGTTAAAACGAAGAAAATAGAGCAAAATCAGCAAAATCAGCGAAATGAACAGTAAAGGACGTGCATGAACAGTAAAGGACGCGCATGAACAGTAGCAGTCACAGGGTGAAAAATTAGCCAGAATTTCTAATTTTGTTTTGGCCATATCTTGAGTTCTACAAGTCCGTTTTGGACGATTCAACTGCCCACGCGAAGATAACGGAATTTTCTATCATTCTATGGTGGTCCGGAGTCCAGAATTATTGAAAAGAATTTTCCTTCAAAATAGAATCAACAGAAATTGCCAGAATTCAATTCTAAACAAGAAATTGCCACAATTCCTACTTCTAATCAGTATGGTAATTATCCTGGACGGCTAGAACATTTCAGAATCAGTCTTGAGCATGGAATTTGCAAATTCTATCCTGTTTAAAGATGGAAATTGCCGGTCTTCTATTCTAACTATAATATGGTAATTACTTGATGGAGAGGTAACTTGGGGCTATAAATACACATCTTGGGGGACATAAAAAAACACACCACCCAACACATCAGAGAAGCAAGGAAGAAAAATTGGAGAAGGATTCACCAACGCTCGTGACAAGCAACGGAGATCTAGATCTACTTCATCTTTTGTTTTCTTCTCTTAGGATACATTATTATTCAGACTTTGTTTTTATCATGGTTTCATCAGATCCCATGATAACGAGCAATTCCATTACGAACTAATCATTGTCATGGGATTCTAATGGATTTATTTATGGAGTTTTAGTATTTTGATGCTTTAAAGATCTATGTGTGATGTATATCTGATATCCTTGTTTGGTTATGCTTAATTGTTAGATGCGTCGCGAACATCTAATTTGTTAATCTCTTGTGAAGTGAAAGTGGATCTTGAGATTTAAAACTTGCCATGCTAGCATAGGTTCATGATTGTTTATCAACATGATTCGTAGTATGAGATGAAAATACTTATATTGCCCTGTGTGATCTTTATGGATAACTTGCTCTTCAACCGTTATGTTTTCAAATTCTATAGACATATAGGGTCTAAGCATATTTGGTGTCTATTCATCTTCTATCTCTTTTGTGGATGTATGTTTAGTTTGGTATTCGTATATTGAGAAGTAGCATATACTTATTTCGTGTTATCCGATCAGATATCATAACCATTGCATATAGTGATTAAAGGCGTCAGATCTAAACAAAGTATTTAATGAAGTTAGGGTCCCATGTTACTCTTGTAGAAGTAATTCGATTCCAATTCTCGTTAGTTAATTAATTCTTAGTTGTTAATTTACTTCTTAGTTAATTTAGTTAATTAAACCCAAATTTGTTAATTGTCTTAGCAGTGAATAAAAACCATACATTGTTGCATGGGTACATGAATTGAATTGAACCTAAACCAGATCTCTGTGGGAACGAACTCAACTTTATTCTATATTACTTGTGACCGCGTACGCTTGCGTGTATTAGTGTAAACAAGAAGCAATAATATTAATAAAACAAAAAGTTGAGAAAACAAACCTATAATCCACGGTATACAAAAGATGAAGTAGATCTAGATCCGTGCTTGTCACGAGCGTTAAATCCTTCTCCACTTTTCTCTCTTGTAATTCTACGTTACATTAATAAAAAGTCTGATACAAATTACATGTAGGATGTGTTTAAATAGACTCTAAAAGTTTTGCCCAACAAGGAAACACTCTAAAATACGATTAGAATTCAATTTAGGTGCAAGAAACTACCTAAAATTCAATTAGAATTAGAAAAATGACAAAACATTAATCTTCCAGCCTTGCTTCACAAAGAACACGTGTGCGAATTTGATCTGCACGCTCCCTGCACCTGATATTTATCCCAAGTTGTAGAAAATCTCCCAAGTTTCGCGTGAGCTGTAAGATCACTGAAAATGGACTTCTAGAACTCCAGATATGGCCAAAATAGTGAAGACTGTACAACCTGTCCAGAAATCCGAATTTTACACAAATTTGCTCTTTTCTCCTCCGTTTCTTTTACATTAGCTAACATCTTCAATACCATGACACATGTAACTCCTTGGTAGCATAACACAAGTGTCCAATCTTCATTCCAGTGCTTAATTCCACTATAATATCGATTAGAAACACCAACCAATAGCTACAAGCCTACACAACTACACAAAACACATCAAAAATACAACAAACTTGAGTTCAAGTCAATCAATTTAAACCGATATGGAACGCTCCATGTGGATATAAAAACCACTTATCAAGATTGCTAGTTTCTATTGATTTTAATTTATTTGTTTAGATTGTTTCCTTGGTCTCATTGGAACCTTTATTCCAATTGAGATAGATTTTACTACGTTTTCTTGGCTTTGTTGAGTGTCTACAGGTTTACAATGGGTGAAGTTGATACTTTTGCACTCTTATCTTCCCTAATAGAGGCACATACTCGAGAGATTGCCATGTCGAAGACTACAGATCCCACTATGCATCCAATGAGTAATAATGAGATGTCACCAATGGCCCTTGAAACTTACACATGTTGTGAAGTTTGTGGTATTTATGGTCACTTTGGTTTTGAGTGCTCTTACAATTTTTATAATTCTCAGAATACTCTATTGGGACAAATGAATTCTTTTGAAGAAGGATATGGGTACAATCAGTACTCTAATACTTTTGATCAAGAATGGATGGACCAATCTACTTTCTCATACGTGAACAATGGTGCTCAGAATTTTTCGTATCATGATCAACAATTGTTTAAGCAACAATATTATCATCCACATGAGCAGCCGCCGCTGCAACAATATGAATATCCTCTACAAGAAGAGCAACAGGTTTCTCAAACCAATGTAGATGTGCAACCAGATCAAACGGGTGAGTTATGGGATATGCTGATAAAGTTAAAAAGTAGTTTTGATGAGACCACCGAGATGATTGAAGACTTCAAAAATCAGAAATTGATGATGGAGACTGAAATTGCAAACTTGGTTAGCTCTTCTACTATTACATGGCAACCCGTTCCTTTACCTTCACCATCTATCCAACCAGAAGAGGACTTGACTGATCTCATTCTCAGAAGTGATAAAGAGTGTGATAGTTTCTCCATGGATGTTGATGATGTGACCATTGATAAAGAAAATGAGCATGCCACTGATGATAAGATCAATGATGTTGTTGCTGAGGACAATGTGAGTGATGATAAGGTAATAAAAGAAAGCAGTACTGAGATGGTTGTTGTTTCTCTTCCTCAACTTGTGCCTAAGCTACCATTCCCAAATCGAACCATAGTTCATGTGGATCAATGGTTTGGTAATGGTAAATTTTCTTTCGATATAGCCTCTACTTACAAGGCTCCATTGCTTAAGACTACTTGCTACAAGGTTGATGTGATAACAAAAATTGTCCAAGGTGATCTTTCTCCAATTTTGATTGATGGTCCATAAAAAGTGGCTCCTAAGTGGGAAGCTTGGGAAGTGGGAGAAATTGGAAGTGTCTGCTTAATCAATGATGTGATAAGCCAAGGATTTCGAGTGGCTCCTGAAAAAGTAACGAGTGAAGACAAGCCACCACCTGAGCCTCCACCGTATGTCAAGGGAGTTCGATATTTTTGTGGTGTCGAATTTTATCGTTGTTTTATCACAAAGTTTTTCAAAACTGCACAAGCACTAAGTCAATTATTGCTTATTAATGCCTTATTTTATTTTATTGATGCTTGTTTGGAGAGTTTTTGCAGAATAAAAACAACAAGGAATGATATTCTTGATATTTTTTGTGATGGTGAGTTTTTGATCAAGAAAATGGATGTTCCGCCTTCACCCGAGTATTTTTAAGGAGGTCGAGCCAATGACCTTAAAAAGGAACGCTTCTTGGGAGACAACCCAAGATGTTAGTACGGTAATTATTGTATATTATTTTGTAATATTTTTGTATTTTTTTTAGGGATTTTTTTTTGTTACTCCCACAAGGTGCTTTGATGATTTTTGTGTAAAGTGTTTCAGGTGTTCTTTTTAAATTTTGAGGAAATATTTTTGAAATGAAAAGAAAGAGATCGAGTTGCTGGAAAAAAAAGTAGTAAAAAAACAAAAAATATAATGTTGGCAGTGCGGTTTGAGGAGCAGCCTTGAGAATTTAAAAAAAAAATTGAGCAGGAATAAAATGTTGTCCATGCGGAAATTTTGAAGACCATGCGAATGTTTCTGTTTGCGTGCCTATTTATATGCTGGGCATGTGAATTTTGTGCGGACCGTGCATTAGTTCCTGTTATTTCACTTCAATACAAGCTGTTTGCCCTGTCCATGTGCTTCTCTCCTGCGCGTTGCATGCATGCGTGCCAGGCCTACCTCCAAAGCAGCTGCACCGAACCTGCGCCCGGGCATATTTCCGAAGCTGGTGTCCCAAGCATCCATCCGAACCTGAGGCTGTTCCCAAGTCTGCTACTTTCCCAAGTCTGCCTAAAGTAGCTGCCTTCTAACCTGCTTGCACGTGCTCTGCTGTAACATAATAAAAACAAAAATTAACGCTGATGATGGGGTTTGAACCCCTGACAATGGTATGAGGCTATGAGGAGCAACCTGACTCTAGCTGCCACTTCCAACCACTTATGCCTGGTGAATTGTTGTGTTAAATATTGAAGCTGCTCATTAATAATCATCTCGAGGGCCTGGAATTGTGCAAGCCAACCAGCAACCACTTGATCATTTTTTTTAGAATGACCACTTCAAGCTTATGAGGGGAGTACTTCTAACTTTCTTTGTATATTATTATTATTATTATTATTATTCTTGTTGTTGTTGTTGTTGTTGCAACAACAACAACAACAACAACAACAACTTGTTGTTGTTGTTGTTGTTGTTATTATTGTTCTTTTGTTCTTCTTATTATTATTATTGTTGTTGTTGTTGTTGTTGTTGTTGTTGTTGTTCTTGTTCTTTTTGTTCTTATTATTATTATTATTATTATTATTATTATTATTATTATTATTATTATTATTATTATTATTATTATTATTATTATTATTATTATTATTATTCTTGTTGTTGTTGTTGTTGTTGTTGTTGTTGTTGTTGTTGTTGTTGCTGCTGCTGTTGTTGCTGTTATTGTTATTGTTCTTATTGTTCTTATTGTTCTTATTGTTATTGTTGTTATTATTATTATTATTATTGTTATTATTGTTCTTATTGTTCTTATTGTTATTATTATTATTATTATTATTATTATTATTATTATTATTATTATTATTATTATTATTATTATTATTATATGTACATATTTTCTTTTTCTTTATTTTTGTATTTTTGTTAGGAACCTTTTTAGTATAATTTTTTTACTTTCTTTTCTTTTATATATTTGTTCATTGAGAACAATGAACCACTTAAGTGTGGGGTTGAGTTCTCAATGATTATAAAATCCAAAAAATATATATGTTATAAAATTCAAAAAAAATAGAAAATCAGAAAATTAATTGCCTCGTCTCATAGTGTGTTAACAAGGATAAATACACATCTTGTGGGCTTATTTTGCATGATTATTTGATATGTCATATTTCTGAAAATCATGTTACTTGACGATTCCTTGTTTGTGCTTACGAAAATTATAAAACCTGAGATGTGTCTTTGTCAATTTTAGTGAGTACTGAAGCATGCTTTCACCTTGTGAGATCTTGAGCCTCATTTGTGACTGGTACATTCTATATCAATCGATTTTTATTGTTATCTGTTATTCATCATTGAGTATGTTGCTCTAGAACTTATTTTAAACCTTATTGAGACTACATGGTATGTGTGTGCATGAAGATGGTAAAGGCACTAGGATTAACCACATGTATCCAAACAGTACCTGTGAATTATATCCTTAGTGAACCCCTTTGATCTTTTTATCCATTATTTTTGGTATATCACCACTCTAAACTCTTGAGCTACTTGTTTATTCTTGTCTTGATTTACTAGTAGAGCATTTTAATTCACTTTGGGGTTGGTGAGTGCATAGTGTGGGAATTTCTTTGTTAAAGTGTGAAAATTTGGTGGGAATCAATATGAAGAAAAAAAAAGAAAAAAAATGAGAGGTTAGGTACTCCTTTGAGACCAATGGGTGGCAAGTGCAATGTCATATGAAGGGAAAAAAAAGATCAAGTAGAGTTTGTGTTCATTGATTTGTACAATATGTAAATGAAAAAGTACATGGTAATATGTGCTTGGGGTTTAATGCTTGTGAGAGTTTGCTCAGCTTTTGCACGATCAAAATTTCATGTTGAGTGCTTTAATTAAAAATGAACATTTTGCTCTATTAGTTTGTCGAGTTAGCCACTTGTTAGCATTTTTCTTGATTTCCTACCCTTCACCTTAGCCACGTTACATCCTTTAACAAAGACCTTTTGATTTGTGCATGCATGTATACAAAGTAGTGGAGATTTGGTGGACAACCAGGCATATGGTAGCACATGACTTTATTGATTGAACTTGAGCGAATACACTTCACCTATACACTTGTGTGATTTGAGAGTTATACGAGCTTTTATATCCATGGCATGTTACTCACTGAATGCGGCATTGATATTTATTTCATGATCTTTTTGTCTATCTAGATTGTGTGCTTACTTGGATAGTCTTGTACATATGGTGTGTAAGTGAACCAACTTTCAATATTGTGTGATTGAGGTTTACTTGTGTGGAGTGCTATGATATGTTGCATACTTGAGACTTGGCAGAAAAAATGGATTTTGTGGGTAAATTCACTATAAACCCTCACGGTGATGATGCCTAGGGGTTTAACGGCTTGTTGCATATTCTCAATGCAATCGTATCATCTACGAAAGTGATGTTTGTTAGGACTTAGTTTTTATTTTGTTGCATATGCTCGAGAACGTGCAAATGCTTAGTGTGGGGATGTTTGATAGAGCATATTTTTATATATATTTTAGATGATTTTATTCTCATATTTATTGTGTTTTGCACTGATTTGGATTTTTATTTAATAGATTTAATTGTTTTATTGTAGGAAATAAAGGATTTCTAAACTTGGAGGGATTTGGAGAAAAAGATCTATTTTGGAGATAAATTAGAAGAAAATTCGGAATTATTGGACTAGATGGGTTTCCTACACTGTTTGGGCCATATCTTGAGTTCTAAAAGTCCGATTTCAGCGATCTTACAAATCACGCAAAGCTTGTTAAATTTTCTTTAATCTTGGGATGGGCCAAAGAGCAGATTCCAACCGGAAGAGCCAAAAAACAGAGGAGTAAATACAGTTACGAATTTTACATGAAAATCATATTCAATTATGGATATCTACTTGTATAATATTTAGAACAATAAAATACTTTTATTATTATTATATAGAGCATCAGAAATAGTAGTTTTATGATTAGTTTTAGGTAGGGAGATACATACGTTTTTTTTTACATAGCTAGGGTTTGGAGAAGAAAGACCATGGTATTCATTCTTGTGACATGATTGATGCTTACAGGTTTTATTATCTGAATTTCTTCTCAATTCTTATTAGTTTAATTATGCTTCTTTGTTCTATGAGTTCTTTTACTTGTTTAATTATTAGTGACTAGTCGTAGCTAGGACTTAAAGGGGAAGCCATGTTTGCGTTATAATTCTGGCATAATTTTCACAATGATTTGATTGATTATGGTTAATTCTAATTGATATGTTTTATTGTTTGATTTGCGTAATCGACCGATATCACGAATTAATTTTATGCAATAAGAGTATGATCGAGAGATATATTCACTAGAGGCACACATACGATTAGCAGAATTGAATTTGAGTGCGAGAGCATCATTGGATTTCTGAGAGCGTTAATACTCGAGAGAGATTAACATTGCTTTAATTACCTAACGTATTGAATTACTAAAAGTGATTACTTGTGTAAGCATGTTTCGAGAGTGTTATTACTCGAGAGAGAATGACAAACTCTAGTTGCGCGACCACTTTAGTTACTTTAGCTTAGAAGCCAGTTATTTTGCAAGCATGGCGGACGTGATTGCCCTGGATTTTTAATTCGTTAGTTTAGTATTTATTTAATTAGTGTTATTTTAGTTATAGTTATTAGTTATTAAAAATCTTCAAATAAACGTTTGTCCTTGAAACAATTGACAATAATTAAATCAAGAACGATAGACCATGTCTCCTTGTGGAATACGACCCGCTTGCCATTCTGTACTAGCAATAGACACCGTGCGCTTGCGGTTAGATATAATTTGACACATCAGTAGTGTATTGGGCCTACTGTTGTAAAGAGATTATGAAATCTCTTCCTTTAACCCACTGATGAATGTGTCAACATAGTAGGACTCCCTGTGATGGCCCTCTTGGCTCATTACATGGCCTCTTAGCTCATCAAACTAAGTTATGTAATCTTCCACTTTAACCTTCCGTGTCAACTTGTTGAATTGGCCCATTAAGTTTTCATATCCCACCTTTGAAAACCTGTGGCAGATCTTTTCAGCAAACTCATGCCACAATAAGTTTGGTTCTTCCTCCTCCAATGACCTGAACCACACATCATCCTCCCCTTCCAAGTACATTGTTGTACAAATTACTCTGGCCCTAGCATCTAATGAGGGGTTCAAATGGAAATACTTTTCACATTTGCTTATCCAAGACCTGGGTTCTTTGCCATCAAACCTGGGAAAATCTACCTTTGGAGGTTTATACATAGGGCTACTGAAGGTGAATCTTGATGGACCCACATCAGACTACAGCCAGCTTGCATTGTTGACATGGGTAGTCGAGGTAATAGGGGTGGTATTGAGGAAAAAATCGGTGGTTGTTGCATGGCAGAATATACTGGGTTTAGTCTAGGCACATAGGAGTATGTTGGGGTTTGTCCGTGATGGGGGTTTTTCTTATTGTTATAAGAAGGAGGATTTGAGAAAGGGTTTATAGTAACGAAACTAGATCCAGGTGGATAAAACATATACGGTTGTTGAAAGGGTGGTTTAGCTTGTGACTGTGAAACAGGGGGAGACAAATACTGAGGTGCTCCATGGACAACATCAATATGAGTAGATGGAATAGATTTAGTATTAGTATTTTTCTCAGGTTTGTGTATAGGGTAGTGATTCACTGAGGCAGGTGTACAAGATATGACTCTACCGTTCTCATCTAACACAGTGGAGCTATTTATAGTGCCAAATCTAGTGGGAGTTTGAGGGTTTAAGGGTTGTTTACCTGTTATAGTAGGTCTCCTGTAGACATGAGAGGGACTGCCTTTACCACCACCTTATTGGACAGTGTCTTTCTTCAAGAGAGCAACCAGATCTGAGAAGTTTCTTCTTAGCTCATCGTTAGATTCAGTCAGCTTATTTAAGGTGTTAGAATGTCTTGAATTAAGGTGAGCCGCAAAAGAAGGAATCTGGTTGAAAGGATTGGTCAGTGATCTGGGTCTACATCATGATCAGGCTATAGTATTTTGTGACAGTCTCAGTGCAATCTGTTTAGCCAAGGATCAAGTCCATCATGAGCGGACTAAGCACATAGATGTGAGATAGCATTTTCTAAGAAGTGAGACGAGAATTAAGGTGAGCAAAGTGGGTATTGCTGATAACCCAACTGATATGCTCACCAAGCCGGTTCCACATAGCAAGTTTCAACATTGTTTGGACTTGCTAAATGTTCAGAGTTACTGATTGCCCTTTTAGGGCAAAGTCTGAGTCAGGAGAGTTTTATATGGTACATCTGGCATTATTATAATACGTCTGGTACATCTGTTATAATATATCTGGTACATCTGGAATTATTATAATGCGTCTGGTACATCTGTTATAATGCATCTGGTACATCTGATATCTGTTTTTGTGAGAGGATTCAAGTCAAGGTGGAGATCTGTTATCTGGTACATCTGGTATTATTATAATGCATCTGGTACATCTGTTATCTATTTTTGTGAGAGGATTCAAGTCAAGGTGGAGATCTGTTATCTGGTACATCTGGCATTATTATAATGCATTTGGTACATCTGTTATCTGTTTTTGTGGAGGATTCAAGTCAAGGTGGAGATCTGTTATCTAGTACATCTGGCATTATTATGATGCATCTGGTACATCTGTTATTTGTTATTTGTGAGAGAATTCAAGTCAAGGTGGAGATTTGTTAGAATGTCTTGAATTAGGTCACCTACCCATCACTACTGTTTCTCTGGCAGCTACTGTTTCTTTGGCGGCTACTGTTCCTCCGGCGGCTACTGTTCCTCCGGCGGTCTCACCTACCACACCTACCCCTTAGTTTGTGTCTATGAATAGAGATGAATGTAAGGATTGTAAATATCATCTGAAAATCCTCTGTAATCTGTTTATCCTCTCATATCTATAAAATTATTTCTCTTCTGCATATATAATCTTTCTTGATTCAGTTATAACATAAGGTACCATCCAGGGCTGAAAGCTGAGATTTATTAGCCTCCATTGTAACCTTCAAACCTTCTACACCAGCTTCCAAGCTAGAAATAACTTGTTCATGTTTTTGCAGAGCATGCTTGTCAGCCATTATAAGCCAAGAACTAGCTGCTCTGATACCAGTTGTAAGCAATTGGATAAAAACTAGATCTAAGAATTAAAGAAGAGAACAAAATAAAGAAAGGAAATAAAGTTTTCATTCATCCATGATCAGTACAAGGACATTGCTTGGTTTTAATAGGAAATGCTGGGGACCACTACAGCTACCAATACTCACTAGAGAACAATTCTACCCACTACCAAGACAGTACTGCCACCTGCAATTCTGATAACTAACTTATTAAAATAACGATAAAAGCAAATGACATCGTTTGGTAATTAAAACAAAATAACAGTTCTCGCCATAATCGCGACATACAATATCATCGAAACGGTGTGGAAAAGAAGGAATCTTACCCCTGATTTTCGAGAGAAAAACTGAATAAACCGTAAAAGCTGTAAGAAAAAAAAACTAAAAATATGTATACTGAGTGTTTAACAGAGAGGAAAACTCATCTTCACATTGATATAAAATAATACGATTACATTGTTTAAATAGAAAAATAATATTCAAGACTCCTATAATCTCTCACCACCTATAATCTCTCAATAATATCTTATCTTATTCTTGCTGCTCAAGACAAACGTATTCAGACTCCTATAATCTCTCAATTACGATTGACCAAATCATGTTGACATATCAACACTTTATTTCTATAACTAGAATAACAGGATATATGTTTGAATTAAACAAAATATCCCAACAATCTCTCCCTTAATTCAAACATGTATTATGCATCCGTGCAGCTCGAATGGCTTTTAAACTGAGCCCGTATGGCTGATTCGACTGAGCCCGTATGGCTAATCCGACTGAGCCGGTATGGCTATTGAACTTCTCTGCCCGTTTGGCACTTCAACTTGTTTGCCCGTCTGGCAAGCAACTTTGCCCATCTGGCAATCAGCTTGTCCGTCTGAAACTACTAATTTGCCCGTATGACACTACTTATTCACCAGCCCGTTTGGCTACTATTGTGCCCATCTCATTCTACATGTCTTTTTGCCACTCTATCTCGTTTTCTGCCTTCAGTAAGCTTCTCCGGCATCGCCCTGTCTTTCTCGGCAACCCCATACTACACATGCATCCCATACTACACATGCAGCTTTGCCACCATCCTTCTGCAACGCCGATCTGAAACTACCTTCTTCCAACAATTTGCACACCTTGATATATTGCTGCAAGGGCTACATGCACCGTCCTCTCGTCAATGGCTACCTTAGGATCCTTATGCTCAATTGCACTCCAAACTCCTTGCGCCTTCATGAACACTTTCATCTTAAGGGACCATGTTGTATAATTGCTTCTCGTTAACATGGGATAGTTCAAACCCACAACACCTTCCTTTGCCTTGGATGTTTCCATGGCTTTGATACCAAATGTAAGAAAAAAAAACTAAAAATATGTATACTGAGTGTTTAACAGAGAGGAAAACTCATCTTCACATTGATATAAAATAATACGATTACATTGTTTAAATAGAAAAATAATATTCAAGACTCCTATAATCTCTCACCACCTATAATCTCTCAATAATATCTTATCTTATTCTTGCTGCTGAAGACAAACGTATTCAGACTCCTATAATCTCTCAATTACGATTGACCAAATCATGTTGACATATCAACACTTTATTTCTATAACTAGAATAACAGGATATATGTTTGAATTAAACAAAATATCCCAACAAAAGCTGTAGGGAAACAAAAGAATAGTCCTGAAGGGATTCGAGGGCAAGAATTTTTAAGAGTGTGAGTAAGGCAAAATCGATGATTAGAGATGAGAGAATTCCATTGTTTCGAAACAGATTTGAACCGGACAAGTGATTGGATAGGAATACAAAGTAAGCTTTGGTTAATGAGGTCTTCATTACTGCCGATGGTGTCCGCTGAGGAGGCCGAATGCACCTCCGACGACTTGTGTTTTTTTCTTAACGCACAGGTTATCATATCTGTACCTTGATATTCAAGTAAAACGGATCACGCTTTTTAATGTTAAAGGTCTGGCAAGACAAACGTCATAACACTTATATAGCGTGTTATTAAATTGCAAATATTTCGATGAAAGTATATTATTTTGTGGACCTTGAATTTACGTTTCCAATTTTAACAAGAAATTCAATCCAGATTTTAGAAAAAAATTTCCAATTTGGATTTCAAAAAGTTCTTTATAATCTAGTACTATTCAATAACGATATTAAAATATGGGATATTCAACCATACTTTAAATATTACATTTACTAGATTATAATCCGTCATCGCACGAGTTTCTTTTAATATATTATAAAATTTATTTTATGTTATAATTCTGTTTTTATATAATTACTATTTTGTAAAATTTATTTTAATAATATTTTAATATAATTTAATATAAATTTAGTTAATGATATGCATGATTTAAAATTTATATTAGAATTTTAAGTTAAATACGTCGTTGACGGGATTCGAAACTTAAATTTTTAGTAAAGTAGTTTAATTATAAAATATACCATATAATTACATCTAACGGTTCTTATTAATTACTAAAAATCTAACAACAAAATGGTGTAATATTTTTCGGTATACATTAATGATTGCAAAATTATGTGGTTTAAAACTTATACTATAATTTTTTTAAAATATGTCGTTGACAGAATTCGAACATTGAAATTTTAGTAAATCAATTTAAACATATAATATATCTAATCATTATATCAAACGTTCTGATTTTTTACTAAAAATCTAACGGTCATTATTCGTTGCATACGGATTTCTATTATTATTTTTTTAATTAATTATAGTTTATTATATATAATATTATAAACATTACTCTTAATATGTTGGGAGAATTTAAATTTTAGATCTTTGTATATAAATAATTTTTAGTATTAAATTTAAATTACTATGTTCTTGGTGAGAATCGAACCTTCAATCTTTCTAGATAACATAATCTAGTATTAATTTTATAGTAAAATGTTGTTGGTGGGATTCGAATCTTGGATCTCCAAATTTTAGTATTGTTGTATCTAAGGATCATGATCTATTTGATTTGAAGATCTAACAGTTGTGAATGAGGAATAACCAAAATTAAAAATTAAAATATGAATTAACCAAACTATAAATTATAGTTGTTTTCGCTTATTATAGTATATATATATATATATATATATATATATATATATATATATATATATATATATATCATTATTCTAGAAAGGACCTCCTTATATAGAGAATATGAGAGAATGAATCTAAACAATTTATTTTCTAGGGGCACATACAATTAAAATGCACCATCACACACCACATTTAAAAAAATATATTTGAAAAAATTTCTGGTGAACAGTAGCTGCTGACGTGGCTTGCCACGTCAACATCTGTCGCGTGGCATACTACGTGACACTACCACGTCAGCAGGTGACCCCACTTTTGCTAACGTGTTAGTGACACATGGCATACCACGTGGCAGAAACATGACATGACACGTGGCACTGCCACGGCATCAAAAGTGGGGCCACCTGCTGATGTGGCATGCCACGTCAATAACTATTCATCAGATTTTTTTTATCTTTT
Organism: Saposhnikovia divaricata; assembly: GCA_036435485.1. Lineage (NCBI taxonomy): Eukaryota > Viridiplantae > Streptophyta > Magnoliopsida > Apiales > Apiaceae > Saposhnikovia > Saposhnikovia divaricata. The sequence continues at coordinate 232,359,722 of CM071594.1, forward strand.
TTTAAAAATATTTTTTTTTAAAATGGGTTGGGTTAACATATGTGAGGGTGCATTTTAATTGTATGTGGGTGCATTAGATATGTGGTTTATAATGGTTTTCTCTAATTCTTCATGTAACAATTTCTCTCTAGAAGGGGACGAGATATATATATATATATATATATATATATATATATATATATATATATATATATATATATATATATATATATATATATATATATATATAGGGGGCTACTCCAATACAAACCTCCTTAAAATACAAACCTACAAACCAAGCATAATCTAATATTTCAAGCTAATCTAATGACCAAACTAGGGGTACCCCAATACAAAAAATGCTTAAAATAATTGGCTCTATCCAACAAAAAAAATTAAAAAAAAAAAAAAAATCACTGTTCACGTGATGACGTGGCAGTGGATTTCACTGGTTAACGGTGCTTCGCACCTTCTTGTACGGCGCTTCGCGCCTTTATCATTCTAAAGTTGTAAGGAATGGCAATCAATGGTAAAGGTAATAGACGATTGACGGGTGTGTCGAGGGCCTGCGGCCCTCATGACTACCTAACTCATCCGTTTATTGTCTTAAATGCTTCGCATTTCCACGGCAAGTTTTTTTTTTTTTTCTTTTTTATGGATAGAGCCAATTATTTTAAGCATTTTTTGTGAAGGTACCCTTGGCGGGAACCTTAGAATAAATGAAATATAATTAATTTAGTGTTGGTTTGTAGGTTTGTATTTTAAAAGTGGTTTGTATTTGAGCACTTGCCTATATATATATATATATATATATATATATATATATATATATATATATATATATATATATAGATTAATAGACGTGAAGAGTCCAATCAATTTCGAATCGAGATTGACTCTTACCGTGTATTTTTATCAAGTCTAATTAAAGCAGTCAAAATTAATGTGCTTTAGTAGAGCTCAAAAAGCTTTCTAAAATATAGGTTTATACATGTCCAAGCATGCTTATCTTGATTTGCATTATTAATAACAATTTTATTAATTAAAGTTATAAAACTAAATTTTATTTATAATATATTATTTTATTCTATTTTATTTAATTATATAATTTTAAAAAAAAAGTAATTTGTATTTTGCGCGGGTTATAATCTAATATATCAATGAAAATCAAATTCTCGATAAAAAAGATTTAGAAAGAACTTCAATCTTTCTAGATAACATAATCTAGTATTAATGTTATAGTAAAATGTTGTTGGTGGGATTCAAACCTTGGATCTCCAAATTTTAGTATTGTTATATCTAATGATCATGATCTATTTGATTTGAAGATTTAACGGTTAACGAGGGATAACCAAAATTAAAAATTAAAAATTAAAATAGGAAATAATCAAAATATAAATTATAGTTGTTTTCGGTTATTATAGTATAGTTTACAGTGTATTTTCATCAAGTCCAATTAAAGCAGTCAAAATTATTGAGTTTTTGTAGAGCTCAAAAAGCTTTCTACAATATAGTTTTATACATGTCCAAGTGATATGGGCTAAAAATAAGCCCTAAAGACACATTTAGTATTGCATTAATTAGACCCGGTATGGTCCGAACGTGGGGCCCACCAACAGGGTCCAAAGTCCTATTTTTAATATTAATTTCGTAATTAATATTAGGGGTAATAAACAGCTCAGCAATAAGTGTCAGATAAGGACATTATCTCTACAAGACTTAGCCTCCAAGGCATCCAATTCGATATGGCAACAGACTCCTACAAGGAAGGAGTCTAGAACCTTCCTCAGGGAGGTGACTTGCCCACCAAGTCTCCGAATCCTACCATAATTCTAAGGCTTCTCAGCCTATATAAAGGGCCTGACCCCTCATTCTCAGAACTACGTTTTCTTGGCTTGATTCTCTAATACAGAGATACGTAGGCATTCTGTGAGGACCGTTTAGTCTCGAACGCAGAAGCAGCCATTAAAGCACGAAGCTCACGAATCCTAAGCATTAAATACACAAACCCTAGCCATAATAATCGTAACCTAGTTTTTATTCCACAACATTTGGCGCCGTCTGTGGGAAGACAACATCAACCATGGTTCAAACACGAAGAACAACACCAGTTGCAACTGAGGCCATACCTCTCAGATCTGCTCCACCCATCACCGAACAGGTTCCCCCAGCATCAGGGGCGATTGCCCAACAAGCTCCGCCAGCATCAGGGGCGATCACCCAATCTCAAGTTTCTCAACAATCAGGGGCGATCCCCCACGTTGAGAGTACATTACCTCCGATTACCCGTACAAGACGAGAAACCAATCCTCTTCAGATGGTGGTCTCTCCTCTGATTGATCCGAACAACCCATCGCATGGGGTCCAGATCCACACTACAGATCTCCCCGTGAGTACTAACCCGACATACGGGCGGCCTAATTATCCTCCTATCCAAGGGACAGGCCCAAGTGGTCACGCTTTGCAGATCCGAGATCGAGAGTATCACGATTATTCAGGTCCTTATACTGATGAAACCTCCTCCGACGATGAGGATGATGACCGTGATGAAGCCCCGAAGAGGCGACGTGCTAGTAGAGAACCTCGAATGAGGACTCAAGACATCCGTGATGGACAATCTTTGACAACTGCTGAAAGGATCAAGGCCTATGAGGCCGAGATCTTAAAATTGAAGGAAGATATGGCAAGAGAACAAGCTAGGCTAAATCAAACTCAGCCTCCTCCAACTGCAGGAAGGATTCCCCTCATTGATTTGGAGAGGTCTTCAAGGAGACAAAGAAGGGCTGATGCCTCATTCGGAAGAACAACCACAAGGATGGAAATTCCCAAGGGAAACCCCAAAGATCTGATGCCTCTCGGAGATCCTGATGATCCAACACCCCCGTTCACCGAGGAAGTGATGAATGCTCACATCTCTAGGAAGTTTAAGATGCCTACAATAAAGGCTTATGATGGAACGGGTGATCCCGCAAACCATGTGAGAACATTCTCGAACGCACTGCTGCTGCAGCCTGCAAGCGATGCCCTTAAGTGTAGGGCGTTTCCCCAAACCCTGTCGGGCATGGCGCAACGTTGGTATAGTCGTTTACCTCCAAACTCTATTAGCTCTTTCAAGGAGTTGAGTACCGCTTTTGTCAGTCAATTCATTAGCGGAAGAATTCATGAGAAAAGCTCTGCATCCCTTATGTATGTGACACAGGGAAAGAATGAGAACTTAAGAGATTACATCAAGCGATTCACTAAGGAAACTCTGAATATAACCGATTTGGAAAATAAGGTGGCCATGGTAGCCTTGCAGCATGGAACCACGGATCTCTTTTTTAAGAGGTCGTTGGCAAAACACCCCCCTGAAAGCATGGATGAACTTCAACGAAGGGCGGACAAGTATATAAAAGCTGAGGACAGCATCAAGAAAGAAGCCACGTTGGGCAATGGAGGGAACAAGCGGAAGCAAGAACAAGAGTACGATGCTAGGGACAAGTATCCCCGAGCTAGCAGAGACTCTGAATCTGCTCCAAAAAAGAACTCGGGTCCAAGATTTTCAGAGTATGCCAGACTTAATGCTCCAAGAAGCCAGATCCTGTTGGACATTGAAAAGGAAAAGGATTTCCGATGGCCGAAGCCACTTAGAGGAGACCCAGCTAAGCGAAATAAGGAGCAATACTGCAGGTTCCACAAAGATGTGGGACATGACACCGACGATTGTAGGCAACTCAAGGATGAGATTGAGTTCTTGATACGAAGAGGAAAACTAAGTCAGTTCACCAAAGGTGATGACCGTGGGAACCAGAGAAAGGACAATGACAGAAGAGACAATGAAAGAAGAGATAATAATAGGAGGGATGACAACCATGATCGCAATCCCCAGCCCCGAAGGGCAGTTATCAATATGATCTGGGGAGGCCCGACAGCAGCTGGCACAACTAAGAATTCTCGAAAGGCTTATGCTAGAGAAGTAATGCACATTGTGGGAGAAGCCCCGAAGCGTGCTAAAACCGAGATGGTAATTGGTTTCGATGATTCAGACTTGGAAGGGGTGAAATTCCCCCATGACGACCCGCTGGTCATAACTCCCGTGATTGGAAACTCCGAAGTAAAACGAGTCTTGATAGACAATGGGGCTTCTGTGGATATTTTATTTCATGATGCATTTGTAAAGATGGGTTACAATGACTCTCAACTGACCCCTACAAACATGCCTATATATGGGTTTAACGGAGTGGAGTCTAACGTTGAAGGGACTATTCAACTACCCGTGACTATTGGGCAGGAGCCTAAAGAGGCGACTCAGATGTTGAATTTCTTGGTGATCAAGGCAGCATCAACATACAACGCAATCCTTGGAAGGACTGGACTTCATACATTTAAGGCTGTTGCCTCAACCTATCATGTGAAGATCAAGTTCCCTACCAGGAATGGTGTTGGAGAACATAAAGGTGATCAGAAGATGGCACGAAGCTGTTATGTAGCCTCGTTAAGGCCTGATGGAGTCGGGGGGCAGGTCCTTCCGATTGAAGACATAGATGTCCACAGTGGTAAGGAACATAAAGAAAGGTCAGCAGGGGACATCACACAGAAGCCTCGGACAGCAATTGAGGCTAAGGCGTTAACTGACTTTGTGGTTGAGTGTACCATTGGCAACCAAGAAGTCGGGGGGCAAGAGGTAGTACCCCAAGCAGGAAGTGAACTTCAGAATAAGAATGAGGAGACCAGAAGGAGTGGTGGGTGCTCTATTTTGATGGAGCATCAAAAACAAAATCAAGTGGTGCAGGCCTAGTCTTGCAAAACCCCGATTGGGCTTAAGTTATTCTAGTAGGACTTAGCTTCATATTTATATAGTAGAAGTTGAAATAAGGTTCATTAAAACCATTGCAGAGCATGTTGCTCCGAGTAGGACAGTAGTACTCTATGTAAGGGTTGAACCCATTTCAAGTTATTAATGCAAGATTGTTTTCCATTCATTGATTGTGATTTTATTTATGTGCCAAGCACCTGATGTGTGAGTCAAAGAAGACCAAGTACCGAAAATAAAAGAATACACGAATGAAAACAAATGAATGCATACCTCGAATGGTAGAGTTAGGTTAAAGCAGATAAGAATTTAAGTCCTTGAAGGATCCTGGATAAAGACAAACGTTGAAGTCCTGATGGAACACCCGTTGAAGAAACATATTGCATAGCATGAAAGCCAATGGAAGGCTCATCAAGTGGGCAATCTAACTAAAAGAATTCGATGTTAAGCCTAGTACGGCCATCAAAGCTCAGGCTCTAGCTGACTTCGTGGTTGAATATACCATTGACAACCAAGAAGTCGGGGGGCAGGAGGTAATAGACCAGGAAGGTCAGCAAGGTGAGAAACCCCTGGAAGAGAAGAAGGAATATTGGATGCTCTATTTTGATGGGGCATCAAAAACAAAAATCTCTATTTTCATGGGGCATCTAAAACAAAAACCAGTGGTGCAGGTTAAGTTCTGCAAAGCCCCGATGGGTTCACACTCGAGTATGCCTTGAAGATTGGACTTCCAAACAACTTGCAATGAGGCGGAGTATGAAGCTCTGATGGCCAGCCTTGGATTGACGAGAGCCCTGAGGGTGAAGAACCTGAAAGCTTGTGGAGACTCAAATCTGGTAGTCTCACAAGTCAATGGAGAGTTTGAGGCTAGAGAAAAGAATATGGCCAAATACTTGAGGATTGTGAAAGCCGTGATAGCCCCGCTCGATAAATGCCATGTTGAGTATATCCCAAGAGAGAAAAGAACATTAAGGCCGAAGCCCAGTCTAAGTATGGCTCTTCTGAGATAAAGAATTATGCAGAGAGCTTTTGCTTCCAGGTCCTGAAGACCCCACCATCGAATCAAAATTGGTAGCACCAGTTGATGTAAGCTGAAGGATAGACCCTCTTCGAGCTCATCTCGAGACTAGTTGGCTCCCTGATAATGCCTTGAAGGCACAGAAACAGTTAGTGAGAGTGTTGAGATGAGAGGTCCTTTGTCATTCCTTAATTAAAATCTTGAATCTCAAATCCCGACACAAAATTTTAGCCTTGATGGCCAAAAAGGCTGTCTGCCTCCAATCAAATTTGTCATTTGAAGTTTAAGGACTTGAATCAAGAGCCTTCAATCGAATATAAACCAAAGCAAGGTCCTGTGAGCATAAGAAGAAGGTTGGAAACCTAGAATCAAGAAAAGAAGGTTAACAACCAGCCAAGACACACCGGACTTGAAGTCAAACGCTGAGGAGCAAGTGAACTCCCTGAACGATCATCTGAAAAGTAAGACCTCCTCCGTATGAAGCAAGGGGGGCAAGAACTAAGGGACTTCATCATTCCTACATCTTAGAATGAGAATCAAGGGAATCAAGGGTTGATAATAACCTTAAAACCAAGGTCTCAGCAAATAAGTTAAGGCCCGGAAGGTCACAAGTCAAGGTTCACGAAACCATTTAAGGCATAACAAACACCTCATATTGACCTGAAACCTCGTGTTGGTGATCCAGAACACCAACATCAACCTTAGAATCCAGGCCTTGTGTTATAAATCAAGGGCTAAGGAACTAAGTTGAAGCCTTAGAAGGCCAACAAAGCTATCAGATCCAACCTTGGATCAAGAGATTCGTGAACAACTCAAGAATGAGTAACTGAATCAACATTCCAACAAGGTGGATGAAAGGTTCAAAGTAATTCTATGTAAGATTAGGCAAGCATGAAACCTTTGAAAGGATTTTGAAGCTTTCTCGTGGAAGGTTTGGAAACCCATTTACTATGTCACCAAGGTGCTTCATGAAGCTGACCTGAATCACTCCGCTATAGAGAAGTTTGCTTTAGGCACGGTCATGGGCTCAAGAAAATTGAGACCTTACTTTTTAGTCACGTAAAATCGAGGTCTTGACAGACCAAGCCATTAAAAGGCCATTAATTCGACCAGAATCCTGGTCGAAATGACCAAGAATCCTGGTCGAAAAATTGTTCGACTGAGCCACGAAAAAGACCATTAATTCGACCAGAATCCTGGTCGAAATGACCAAGAATCCTGGTCGAAAAACTCTTCGACGAGGCCACGAATTTGGCCCTTAATTCGACCAGAATCCTGGTCGAAATGACTAGGAATTCTGGTCGAAAATCCGTTCGACCAGGAGAAAATTGGACCCTTAATTCGACCAGAATCCTGGTCGAAATGACTAGGAATTCTGGTCGAAAATCCGTTCGACCAGGAGAAAATTGGACCCTTAATTCGACCAGAATCCTGGTCGAAATGACTAGGAATTCTGGTCGAAAATCCGTTCGACCAGGAGAAAATTGGACCCTTAATTCGACCAGAATCCTGGTCGAAATGACTAGGAATTCTGGTCGAAAATCCGTTCGACCAGGAGAAAATTGAGACCTTATTTCGACCAGAATTCTGGTCGAAACGACCAGGAATCCTGGTCGAAAATCCGTTCGACCAGGAGAAAAATGAGACCTTATTTCGACCAGAATCCTGGTCGAAATCCTGGTCGAAAAATGTGAAGTTTCCTGATCGAAATTTGTGATCAAAATTCAGAAATTTGAATCGAAATGATAATTTTTGAATAGTACTAGCTCGACCCCAGCCAGGGGCTCTGCCCCTTGGACCCCGCCAGGGGCTGCCGTCCCTTGGACCCCGCCCGGGGGCTGCTGCCCCCGGACCCCCGCTAGTGCCGTTTAGCACCGTTTAACGCCATTTAGAATCGCTTAACATTGTTTAAGTGTCGTTCAAGGCTTGTTAGTGCCGATAAGCACCGATTAAGTGTCGATTAGCACCGTTAGTGCCGATAAGCACCGATTAAGTGCCGATAGCACCGTCAGTGCCGATAAGCACCGATTAAGTACCGATTAGCACCGTTAGTGCCGATAGCACCGTTAGTGCCGATAAGCACCGTTCAGTGTCGTTTAATGCCGGTTGGCGTCACTTAAACGTTGTTTAAGTGTCGTTTAAGGCTAGTTAGTACCGTTTAGTGTCGTTTTATGCCGTTCAACGTCGTTTAAACATTGTTTAAATGTCGTTAAGGCTGATTAGTGCCGATTAGCATCGAATTAACATTGTCGTAAACGCGTCGGTCGCTCCACGCTTTACATAAAGACAATACTCGTGAAACACTAGTGTATAAAGATGAACCCTGACCCGAGTCTTGGAAAGGACCGTTAAAACTTCAAGGAAAACCTGATCAGTTTTCCTAGAAGTTGGGGGGCAAATGATATGGGCTAAAAATAAGCCCTAAAGACACATTTAGTATTGCATTAATTAGACCCGGTATGGTCCGAACGTGGGGCCCACCAACAGGGTCCAAAGTCCTATTTTTAATATTAATTTCGTAATTAATATTAGGGGTAATAAATAGCTCAGCAATAAGTGTCAGATAAGGACATTATCTCTACAAGACTTAGCCTCCAAGGCATCCAATTCGATATGGCAACAGACTCCTACAAGGAAGGAGTCTAGAACCTTCCTCAGGGAGGTGACTTGCCCACCAAGTCTCCGAATCCTACCATAATTCTAAGGCTTCTCAGCCTATATAAAGGGTCTGACCCCTCATTCTCAGAACTACGTTTTCTTGGCTTGATTCTCTAATACAGAGATACCTAGGCATTCTGTGAGGACCGTTTAGTCTCGAACGCAGAAGCAACCATTAAAGCACGAAGCTCACGAATCCTAAGCATTAAATACACAAACCCTAGCCGTAATAATCGTAACCTAGTTTTTATTCCACAACACCAAGCATGCTTATCTTGATTTGACTTAGTAATAATAATTTTATTAATTAAAATTATAAAATTAAATTATATTTATAATAAATTATTTATTCTATTTTATTTAATTATATAATTTTAAAAAAATTAAAAATAATTTGTTTTTTGCATTGGTTATAATCTAATATATCAATAAAAATCCAATTCTCGATAAAAAAGGATTTAGAAAGAACTTTAATCTTTCTAGATAACATAATCTAGTATCAATTTTATAGTAAAATGTTGTTGGTGGTATTCAAATCTTGATCTCCAAATTTTAGTATTGTTGTATCTAAGGATCATGATCTATTTGATTTGAAGATCTAACAGTTGTGAATGAGGGATAATCAAAATTAAAAATTAAAAATAGGAAATAACCAAACTATAAATTATAACCAAACTATAAATTATAGTTGTTTTCGCTTATTATAGTGTAGTATATATATATATATATATATATATATATATATATATATATATATATATATGGTCTTGTTCTAATAGAAACTAACTAAGAATAGAAACTAAAAACTAAACCTAAATTAAATATTTCAAGCTAATCTAATGACCAAATTAGGAGTACCCCAATACAAAAAACGTTTAAAATTCTTGCAGTTGACTCTCTTCAACAAAAAAAAAACTGTTCACGTGATGTCATGGCAGTGAAGTCAGCACGTGAACAGTAAATTTTTTTATTTTTTTGTTGAATAGAGCCTAGAATTTTATAAGTTTTTTTTTAACGTGCCCCTAGCAGGGCCCTTAAAATAAATGAAATATAATTTATTTAGTGTAGGTTTCTAGTTTCTATTGTAAGGTTGGTTTCTATTTGAATGCTAGCCTATATATATACTAGTTGACTAAGCCGCGCTTCGCGGCGGTCTTGTAATATTTTTTCTTAAAATAAAATATAAATTTTAGAAAAAAAATTGAAAAGAAAATATCTATAAATAAATTAGTGAACACAAATTGCACGAAATTTAATATATATAGACAACAAAATAAATTATATACTCTTCTTTATGTCCATTTTGTATCACATTTTTTAGGCCGACACCCGTCGTAATAAATACATATAAGTCGTGTTTCGCGACAGCCTTATAATTTTTTTAAATTTTTTCAAAATATATACTATTTAAGAAAGAAATCAAAAAGAAAAATATCTATAAATAAATTAGTGAACAGAATATAGTACAAATTTAATATGTATATATAAATACAACAAAATAAACTACATACTTATTTTTATATCAATTTTGTGTCACGTTTACTTAGGCCGACACCCGTTATAATAAATAAATATAGATGAAAAAGTAGATTTGATTGAATTAATTGAAATAAGACGTTGGAATATTATGATCAAGAATAATGAGAAGATAATAACGATAAATTAAAAATTAATAAATAAAGAAAGAATGGTAAAAGTTCAAACATTTTGTGCCAAGTTTCTAAAGTGCTTGTACTTCTCAAACAGAGAAAGATCTCATAATTTTTGTTCACATGATCAAGTGTTTTTATACCGAGATCAATAACAAAACATAAAAAAGTCAAAGTAAAGAACAACCAACAAAAAAATCCATAATATAACTAAAATCATAACAAATCATAAATATGAAAATAAAACAAAAAAAGAAAATATTAAATCAATAAATTCAAGCCTTTAAAACCAAAAAAAAAAAAAGCAACATGAACATCACAAAAAATCAATGACGCACTCACATAGCCTTGAATTCTACTCTATAAATATTCCATGGAATGATAACAGATAAAACCATTTTGATTGTCATTTTGTAGGGTATAAAATCAATGTATGAATTATTAATTGAACATCTAAATAGATTTATATAAAACTTCCAAAAAAAATTAACTAAAATTCAAAAATAAATTTTTAAAATATATGAGATACGAAATAGATTCTAAATTTTCCCGTATTTTTTTCTGTATTTACAAAATAACATAATAAAATAGGTCTGTTTTCTTTGAATTGGAAGTTACCATGCATAGATGGTCTGTCATGGAAGGTAATTAGCTCATTGCTCTTCGAAAAGTATCAAGTAAAGCTCTTTTTAATAATAAATTTAGAATTAGGTGCATGGAGCAGAGCATCTCTAACTTGTATTTACCACCATGCTCTAGTCTCTACTAAATATGTTATTAGCTAAGGTTCGACTGAATTTCTAAATATGATAAGAAGTAAATGCATTTGAAGGAACATACCGATTAAGTTGTAAATTTGTATTCTTTTTCTCTACAAATTCAAAATCATTTTTTAATTTGAAGATGTTAATGTTAAAAAATGAAAATTCAAAAACTTTTCTATTTCAATTTTAAAAATTTCTTTTCCAATTTAAATAACATTTTGATTTTTTTTCTAAAAAAATAGGACCTAAAAAAAGAAATTTTGATTTTAGTTATTTATAACAGAGAAACTTGAAAACCTTTTATATTTCAAATTTTAAATTTTTTTTTGTTCAATTTAAATAAGGTTTCGATTTACTTTTCTTTAAATAGGACTTAAATATTTAAAATAGAGAAGTTATATAAAAATAAATAAATATGATTTGAGTGATCTGAGAACTTCTAGGGATCCTCATTTGTATAAAAGATAAAGATAAAACGGAGTGGGTATTCTTTTGTCGGAAGACCTAAAAGACGACGTCGTGGAAGTGAATAGGTGCAATGACAGGATCATGTCCGTCAAGGTGGTGGTGGGGGAGATTGTGGTCAATGTGGTGTGTGCGTACGCCCCGCAAGGCGGTTTGAGCGACGCTGAGAAGGAGGCTTTTTGGGTCTGTTTAGATGGGCTGGTAGGGAGTATTCCTGCTGACCAATTCGTAGTGTTGGGTGGCGATTTCAACGGTCACATTGGCGAGAGGTCAGATGGTTTTCCCAGTGCTCATGGAGGTTTTGGCTTCGGGACCAGGAATGCCGGTGGGTCCGCACTGTTGGAGTTTGCTTCGGCCCAGGAGTTGGTTATTGTTAATTCTGTCTTTCAGAAGAGGGCTGAGCACCTCATCACCTTTAGTAGCGGGGGACGCAACACTCAAATCGATTACTTTCTGGTGCGCAGCCGGGACGCTAGAGCATGCGTGGATTGCAAGGTGTTCAGGAGTGAGGCGTGTGCTTCCCAGCACAGGCTGTTGGCCATGGATCTATCCATGGAGGGTCGAGTTGTTCGCAGGAAGAGAGAGTTTAGACCAAGAATCCTTTGGAAAGACTTGAAGGGCGAGAAGGCGGCGGAATTCAGGGAGGCCTTGATCAACGAAGGTTGTTTTGCGAGTGGGGGAGATGCTAGCTTCAGGTGGACCAAGATGGCTAAGGCCATCCGGAGTGTGGGCGAGAAGGTGGTGGGGGTTTCCTCAGGTAGGTGCAGCGGCCATAAGGAGTCGTGGTGGTGGAACGAGGAGGTTCAAAAGAAAGTTAAGGCTAAACTTGCGCTCTTTAAAGAGCTTTCTTCGACCTGCGCAGGGCCGGAGAGGATTTTGAAGCTGGAAACATACAAGGTGGCTAGACGAGAGGCAAAAAAGGCAGTGGCGAAAGCTAAAGAGGAGGCTTATGAAGGGCTGTACAAGCGCCTAGATTCCAAGGAAGGAGCGAATGCCATCTTTAAGCTAGCTAAAGCTAGGGAGAGAGGGCGGCGTGACCTGGGATCTGTTAAGTTTATTAAGGATGATTCAGGCCAAGTGTTATTGAATGAAGATGCTATTAAGGAGAGGTGGAGTTCGTATTTTCATAATCTTTTCAACGAGGCTAGGAGGAGTGGTGCCGGGGTGGAGCGTGAGGTCTCTCTTTCGCCGGGGCTTTCTATCGATTCCTGTGAGCGCATCAGCAAAGATGAAGTCAAGAGTGCCCTGCAGAAGATGGCTAGAGGGAAGGCGGTTGGCCCGGATCTTATCCCGATCGAGGTTTGGCTTTGTCTTGGTGAGGTTGGCATTCAATGGTTAGCAGATCTGTTCAATGTTCTACTCTTGGGTGCTAAGATGCCAGCTGAATGGAGGCGTAGTGTCGTGGTCCCTTTTTTCAAGAACAAAGGCGATGCTCAGAGTTGTAATAACTACCGGGGAATTAAATTACTCAGTCATACTATGAAACTTTGGGAGAGAGTGGTTGATAGTCGGATTAGAAGAGTAGTTGAAATCTCAGAGAATCAATTTGGATTTATGCCTGGGAGATCGACGACCGAGGCTATTCATCTCGTTAGACGCCTTATGGAGAAGTTCAGGGATCGTCGCAAAGATCTTCATATGGTGTTCATTGATCTTGAGAAGGCGTATGATAGCATCCCCCGTGAAGCTATCTGGAAGAGCCTCCAGGAGAGGGGAGTGCCGTCGGCATACGTTAGGGTGATACAAGACATGTACTCCCAAGCTAGCTCTTGCGTTCGGACCCCTATGGGGGACTCCCGTTTCTTCCCTGTTGAGATGGGGCTCCATCAGGGGTCGGCCCTTAGTCCTTTTCTTTTCGCCCTTATCCTTGATGTCATGTCGCGAGGGATTCAAGATGCTGTCCCTTGGTGCATGCTCTTTGCGGATGATATCGTGCTAGTGGCGGAATCGAGGGGGGAGGTGAACGAGAAATTGGAGCTTTGGAGATCTACCTTGGAGTCACAAGGGTTACGTATGAGCCGTTCTAAAACCGAGTATCTCTGGTGTAACTTCAGTGGTGAGGCCAGCGAAGAAGGGGTGGAGGTTAGGATTGAAGACCAGATCGTCACGCAGACGGACAAGTTCAAGTATTTAGGTTCGATCATCCAGAAGGAAGGTGAGATTGAAGCCGATGTCACGCATCGTATCAAGGCAGGGTGGTTAAGGTGGAGGGCAGCGTCAGGGGTGATGTGCGATAAGAAAGTCCCTTTAAAGTTGAAAGGGAAATTCTATAGAGCGGCTATCCGTCCTGCGATGTTATATGGTTCGGAGTGTTGGGCAGAGAAGAAGGCCCTCGTAAGCAAGTTGGAAGCGGCGGAAATGAGGATGTTGCGGTGGTCTTGTGGGCGCACGATGTTGGACAGAATCCCAAATTCGGTGTTTAGGAGCGAACTTGAAGTGGCGCCTTTTTCTACGAAACTTAGGGAAGGAAGGTTGAGATGGTTCGGCCACGTTCGTAGGAGACTGGTTGGAGCCCCAGTGAGGAGGGTCGAGAGTCTTTCGGTTGGTGGGGCGAGGAGGAGAGGCAGACCGAGGAGGTCATGGGAAGAGCAGCTCAGGCTGGATTTGAAGGCTTTAGACTTAAATGAGACCTTGTTAGCAGATAGGTCTGCTTGGAGGCGGCGTATCAGAGTGGTGGATTCTCTTTTAGGGTGCGGTTCGGTTGTCGAGAGCCTCAGAATTGGGTTGTCTCGGTTAGCGATTTTGTAGTAGTTCGGCTGTAGCTTTCTCACTTTGCGTTTTTAGTGTCTTCTGTTTTTTGGTTTTGCAGTCTCAGGGATCCTGGCTCGGTACTGTCTCTGTGCAGGATTTTCGTGGGCTTGGAGCGCTTCAAGGTATGAGTATCATAAATTATCGCAGACAGGTAAGCCCCATGTGGAGAACGCCATGGGCTCAGGTATGGCTTTGATCATTTCCATATCAGTTGGTTTCCTTTGTATTTACCACACTCTTTGTATGTCGGGCACTTAGCCGAGTGTCTTCGCGGAAACAGCCTCCCCGCTCTAAAAGTGGGGGTATGGTCTGCGTACATCCTACCCTCCCCAGACCCTGCTCTGAGCGGGATATACTGGGTATGTTTGGTTTGGTTTGGTTTATAAAGATAAAGATATATAAATTACAGATTTTGGTACTCCCTAACATTGAAATTTTCACAAAATTTGTAAATATACACGGGTAATCAATATACGTGGTGAAGCAAAGGATTTGTGAATCAATTAACTAACGATGGAAAGTACAAATTACAATGAAAGATGGTGAATTAAAAATAGATAATAAATGGCATAAATCATATTAGAACGCGTGAATAAAAAAAAGTTACCTACCTCCAACCATCCGTTGATTGTATAATGAAGACGAAAAGGAGAATTCAACGTCACAGTGCTAAACTTGTGATGTAATTATTGTCAAAACCTTGCAACTTTCATAATATTAAATTTGTAACTTAGTTAATATCAATAAAATTCATGTACTACAGATATATAAAAATTACTTTATGCAAACAAAATAATTAAAACAATCCAATATACAAAATACACATATATAACACTTGATTGATTAGTTTTCAAAGGCTTATCGTCGAGTTTACCTATTTGTCATGAGAGAAGAAACATGTAGCGCCGATCTGAGAGTTTCAGGGAGTTGTTCTTTATATAATACAAATATGGTGATAAATTTGATCGTTAAAAGCAAAGATCGTATATGTATAAGAATATAAATTTCTTTTCTATTTCGAATATATATCTTCTTCCCTACAAATTCGAAAACCTTTTTTATTTCGAATATGTTAATATTAGTGTTAAAAAAGGAAGTTTTGATTTCTTTATAAATTTGACTTCTTCTTCCCTGCAAATTTGAAAACCTTTTCTATTTCGAAGATGTTAAAAAAAGAAGTTCTAATTTCTTTTCTAAAAAGTAGGGGCTAAAAAAGGAAGTTTGATTTTAATTATTTAAAATAGAGGAGCTCTAGAAAAATAGATAAATATGAATTGAGCGATTCTAGAGCTCCTGCGGATTTTGCTTTATATATATATATTGATAATAATAGGTAATAGATATATAGATTACTAAACGTGAAGAGTCCAATCAATTTCGAGTCGAGATTGACTCTTACCGTCTATTTTTATCAAGTCCAATTAAAGCAATCAAAATTATTGAGTTTTAGTAGAGCTCAAAAAGCTTTCTAAGATATAGTTTTATACATGTCCAAGCATGCTTATCTTGATTTGCATTAATAATAATAATTTTATTAAATAAAATTGTAAAATTAAATTAAATTTATTATAAATTATTTTATTCTATTTTACTTATTTATATAATATTAAAAAATAAATAAATGTAATTTGTGTTTTGCACGGATTATAATCTAATATATCAATAAAAATCCAATTCTCAATAAAAAAAAAAGATTTAGAAAGAAGCCAATCCCCGGGCCCAGTCTGTCTTTGTAGGAAAGAAGCCCAACTTAGATAGTGCAAGTGTCAGTCCTCAGTCATGCTCATCAACGGACTCGGAAGGCCCATCTTCCTTTTTATTAATTATTATTATTAAATTTAATCGTTTGCCATTTAATGATTGAACCAAACTACCAATTATCCCCTCGTTTGCTTATTATATCCTTACTAGCTTGTAACGCGTGCGATGCACGGAAGATTTTAAATATTTTTATCTTAGTATTTAATATTTTTATCTTCTTATTCATAAATTTTAATATTTGCTTTTTAATTAGTAAGAAAATAAATTATAGAAAATAATAAAATATAATAATACGTATTTGATATTATTCTAAATGATAGTTTTTTACTTGTATATTTAAAATAGATAAATAACATTTTAAATTTAACATGTTGTTGACAATAACTGAACTTTGAAATTCTTGGAATAGTTTATAATGTACTTCCTCTATCCCCTATTTTGACTTTTCAAAATTAAGCTGATCAAGTTTAGACTAATAATCAATAAATATTGATAAACATATAAATTATAAAAAAAATGATCATAAGAAAATTTATGTGAAGTATTATTAAAATTGATTTTTAAATTTGTAAAAATATAAAACAACAAATTATAATTTACAATCAAATTTTGATAAATTTGAATTTGAAAATTCAAAATGGGACACAATAAGTGGGATAGAGGGAGTAATATAAATGTTTAATAACAATATGGTGAAAATAAATAATATAAATTTTTAACTAAAATATGTTTTTAGGGGGATTCGAACTTTGAACTTCTAGGAGTAGTTTATAAGATGATATAAATGTTTAATAATAATATGTTGTTGAAGGGATTCGAACCTTGAACTTATAGAAGTATTTTATATATTGTAAAAAGAATATTCTTTTAGCATTACATCTAACGGTTCTCATTAATGTATCTCAAAATCTGACGGTTACTATTGAGTGTACCAAAAAAGTGTACCAAAAAAAGAGTACCAAACCGACAACCAAATATACCCTGTTTCGCTTATAATAGTATAGTATAGATTACTAGCTTATATCCCGTGCAAAGTACATGTTACTTTTAATATTGTATGATTAAATATAATAGACTATAATAATTTATTATGAATATAATTTAACTTTGTAATATTAATTGATAAAATTATTAGTAATAATAATAGTTATTTAATAAATGATATGCATTGATTAGAACTAATAATATAAAATCTTAATGTAAATTTGTTGTTGACGGGATTCGAACCTTGGATCTTTAGAAGATGAATTTAAATATAGAATATTTCTTATTATTAGATCTAACGGCTATCATCTGCTTTCCCTTCTACCTGAATTAGCCTTTGTATCGCTAGGAAGAGTTTCTTGTGGCCTGTTAAGTAAAGCGCATGCAATTTGACCAATCTGATTCTCCAAGGTCTTTAAAGATACCGCTTGGCTTTTAACCATCATCCTCAATTCATGAAATTCTGATTTTTTTTATTAGAATATTGCCCGTACTTGCTTGAGGCTGCTGTTGAAATCCAGGAGGTTGAAATTGTTTCCTTGGAGCATACTGCTGTTGATAACCTTGGTTGAACGACCTCGCTTGCTGATCCTGAAACTGCTGATAAGGATGTTGTGGTGGTTGTTGAGCACCTTGATTGTTGCTCCAACTAAAATTTGGATGGTTCCTGTTACTGGGATGATAGGCAGCTGGAACTGGTTGCGAAGAACGCTAAAAATTGCTCAGAGACTGTGCTGATTCAGAAAAGATAGCACACTGTGTCATATCATGTGTACCCGCACAAAGCACACACACCATAGCCACCTGCTGAACTCCATAGTTGGTCAAAGAATCCACCTTCATAGTTAGAGCATTCAACTGAGTTGTAATAGCTATAGCTGAATCAACTTCAAGAATTCCTGCGACCTTGCCTTGAGATAGCCTCTGAGTTGGATTTTGATATTCATAAGCAGCCATCGTCTCAATTAGATCATAAGCTTCATCGTAGCTCTTAGCCCATAGAGCTCCACCTGATGCTACATCTAGAAAAGGTCTAGACTGTGCTCTCAACCCATTATAGAAACCATTAATCACCATCTAGTCAGGCATACCATGATGAGGACACTTCCTAAGCATCTCCTTGTAGCGTTCCCAAGCCTCACACAAAGATTCTCCAGACTGCTGTGCAAATTGAGTAAGAGCATTTCTGATTGCTGCTGTTTTAGTCGTGGGGAAGAATTTAGTAAGAAACTTCTGAGCAAGATCCTCCCAAGTACTTATAGAATCGGCTGGTAGAGAGTGTAACCAGCCCTTAGCCTTATCCCTAGGAGAGAATGGGAAAAGCCTCAATTTCACAGCATCTTCCGACACACCATTGAACTTGAAAGTGTCGCAGATCTCAATGAAATCCCGAATGTGCATATTAGGATCCTCCGTATGAGCACCCCCAAACTGAACCGAATTTTGCACCATCTAAATTGTACCAGGATTGATTTCAAAGTTGTTAGCTGCAATAGCTAGCCTGATAAAGCTAGATTGGATGTCATTGATCTTTGGCTGAGAATAGTCCTTCAAAGCCTTAACTGCTTCTGCTGCTGTTGCTGCTGCTGTTTCTCCCATCTTAACTGTTGCTTCAAGTTTTCTTTCTACAACTTTTCTCACCACAAGTTTTACTATTTCCTCTTTCTCCTTATCCTTACAAACTTGAGAACGTGTTCGCATACACGTACGAGTACCTGCAACACCAAGAAACAAACAAACTAATTAAGAAATCCGAGTCAGTGAACGCTAACGACCACTGATGACAAGCACATAAACTAAAAATAAAATATCGATGATCCCCGACAGCGATGCCAAAAACTTGTTAACACAAAATCACGCAAGTGTACGTGGTCACAAGTAATACAGATATAAATCAAGTTCATTCTGCAGAGATCTTGTTTAGGTTTAAATTCAGTAGATGTACCTATGCAACAATGTATGGCTTTAACTCGCTGCTAAGACAATTAACAAATTGGGAGTTTTGGTTAACTAGAATTAACTAAAAAGCAAATTAATAAACTAAGAATTAATTAATTAATGAGAATTAAAATCGAATTACTTATATGAGAATAAACATGGGATCCTAACTTCATTAAATACTTCGCTTAGAGTTGATGCCTTTAATCAATGCATGTGATGGTTTTGATATCTGATCAGACAATACGAAACAAGTATAGGTTACCTCTCAGTATATGAATACCAAACTACTCATACATCCACAAAAGAGATAGAAGATGAGTAGACACCAATTATGTTTAGACCATATATCTCTATAAGATTTGAAAACATAACAGTTTAAGCACAAGTCATCCATATTGATCACATAGGGCTGCATAATATATCTCTATTTATGCTACAAATTATGATGTCAAAACATACATAATCCTATGCTAGCATGGCAAGTTCTAAATCTCAATATCCACTCTCATTTCGCAAGAGAATAACAAATTAGATGTTAGCTACGCATCTAAACATATGAAGCACAACCATACGAGGATATCAAGAATTCATCACACATAAATCTTTAAAGCAATCAAACTACTAAGCTACATAGATAAATCCGTTAGAATCCCATGACAACGATTAGTTCATAATTGAACCGTTCGTCACCATGGGATTTGATGAAGACATGATATGAAACAAAGTATGAATGAAAGTAGTAATATTATTAGAATAAAGAGTTAAGAAAATAAATCTAGAATCCAGAGTAATGCCTAAGAAAAGAATACAAAAGATGAAATTGATCTAGATCTGTTGCTTGTCATGAGCGTTGAATCTTCCTCCGCTTTTCTCCCTTGTAATTCTAAGTTATGATACAAATTATAATGTGTTTTTATAGGCCCTAGAAGTCTTGTCCAACAAGAAAAACCAAAACTACGTCTTAAAATCGAAACAGGAAAGATAATAGAGTTTTAGAAGGAAAAATCGGAAATTCCAGCAAGGCAACCAGGCCGCAGTGTGAACTCTGCACCGCAACACACCATTCCCACTATTCAGCCACGCTGCAGTGCACCTACTGCACCGCAGTGCCGTCCTGCGGCTTCCCGGAGTGATTTTCTTCATCATTTCATCTTTCTTTTGTTGTTTTCTCCTGTTCTTTCTTCGAGTAATGCATTCCTCATTCCTTGAACTCAAAACTTTCCCAAGATTTGTAGGAGAAACTTCATTCTTTGTTCCTAATCTTGAAATCCACTCAACATCAACGAAAATTGCCAACTCTAACCGACCATTCGTAACCCTGCACAACTCAATGAAACACATTAAAAACACAATAAACTTGAGACCAAGACACCAATTTAATCCGAAATGGAATGCTCCAAGTGGATATAAAATCCACTTATCACACCCCCAAACTTAAACCAATGCTTGTCCTCAAGCATACACAAATATAACTATATACAACTAATTATTACCACTTCCGTAGGTGATCATGGTTACATTTGGCATATGCAACAAGCCCTTTAAACCCCTAGACAGCCCTAGTGGACGAGTGAGGTCTCGTGAGGGCCTATAACGAATGTACCCACAAAATTCTTCTAACTAAAAAATGCAAACACAATGCAATGCATGAATGCAACTAAAATGAAAATGCATCACTCCCCTCGAACTAACCAAAACCGACTAGCAAGCAAATATCTCAAAGAATGCAACTAAATCCAAATAGAGCTCGACTAAGTCCCCGTATACTAACAATACCTGAACAGAAATGTGCGTGTGTGAGATGCTCATTAGAAATACTCCAAAAACTAGATCAAAATCATACATATTCTTCGCCAAGACAATCACGGGTTTATAAATAGAATAGACTATAAACACTTCATAACCTAGGAACACCTCCATCCTTATCTGAGTTAGACAGAAATTCATTCTTTATTACTAACAACTACGACACATAATACTATATACAATAACGCATGCTTATTTAACCGTGCAATGGATGAGATCCCAAAAGGCTTATACAATAATACCCATGTAGCGAGCGTTGGGTTAGTGGATCTCAGAATATAAAAGCCTTAGGTCACTAGGCACAAAGTCCCCGCGAACTTAATTGCTCGAGTTTTAAAGAGCTCACCCTGGTTAATTTTGCATTTATTAATTAAACAATGACTCTTTTTTCTTGTTTTCTTTTTTTTTTTTCATTTTTTTATACAATCTGGAATGAGCATTCTCATTTCCAACCCTAGACTACTCATAAAATATGAGCCGGCTACTAGCCATTTGATGCCTAGCCATTATTGACAATTATTTACAATTAAGCATGAAATCCCTGGTTTCCCCCAAACTTAGACTTTAGTGTTCCTACGTTATCAAGGGAATAAAAAAAATTCTAAATATAATCAGGTGATTAAATGTCAAAGCAACCAAATAAGCATGACCCAAACCTAGCCCAAAAGTAACCAATGAGACTGTGTAAAAATGTTGTTCCATAACATGCAAGTCAATTTCGTAGAAACTATAAATCAACCCTCTACTCATCATTACCACACTCAATTAGACACATACCTACCAATCAAAATTAGCTCATTCTAAGGGATCATGAAATATGCATGCCATGATATGCAACTAAAATGGACTCACATGGTATACGAAATTAAAAATAGAATGTCCTATATGAAACAAACATAAATAATACGAACACATATGCATGAATTACTACTAATATGCAAAATATGATTCCTACATGACACAATGACACACTAACACTACAAATAACTACTATACACTACTTATCCCCCAAACCACCCCCAAACTTGAAATATTCAATGTCCGCATTGAATGGAAAGGTAATACAAGAGATAGTAGGAACATACCTACTTGTCTGAAGAATCACCCTCATCGGGTGAATCAGAATATGGCGGTGGATATGCTGTACGAGCGCCAAAAACAGGCCACTAGACCTGAATACCTGAAGCCTGGAAAGCTATGTCCAATGCACCTTCCATATCTATGGCATACTCTCAATTGATGTCATGCATGGCATCAATCCTTCTATTCAATCTACACAACTCTAACCGATCATTCGTAACCATGCATAACTAAACGAAACACATTAAAAACACAACAAACTTGAGACCAAGACACCAATTTAAGCCGAAATGGAATGCTCCAAGTGGATATAAAATCCATTTATCATCTATCTTAAGATCTAAAAATCAAATTTGGATGATTTTATAATCCACGCGAAACTCATAAAATTATCTTTAATTTAATGATGATTTAATAATAAGAGTGGGGAGCCTGAGATATATCTCATGTAAATTCCCGAAATAGTATAATTTTATATGTAAATATGGGTGGACGTTTTTGTAAAAATAAGTTTTGTTTAAAATTTTATTAATTAGCTCTACGGGCACAATAAATTTTAAAGAGTATCTCAGGAAACTTTCTTGAGATTAATCTCAGGGTCCTTTTTCTCTTTAATAATTATTATTCCAATGGAAACACTCAGAATCTCAAAAAAAATATAATTACGATTTTTGCATTAATCCTATTCAATGTAGAAGACTTACATTGTTCTATTCAATGTCGAAAGCATAATCATGTATGATTTAAATAATCAACATACATATTTTCGTATTTCAATATAAAATAAAAAAAAGTTGTATTAGAATTAAATTTTAAAAAGAAAATAATTAGATTTAAATAATAATAATAATAATAATAATAATAATAATAATAATAATAATAATAATAATAATAATAAACCATTACTAAATTAGACATTATTTTATTAATTTCATGTGGGCTGTAAAATTGTTCAATCAAATTTTAATAATTCAAGATAGAGTATAAATATTATATCAAATGTGTAAAATCTTATATACATCAATTTTTGTAACAATTATTTGATATGTAAATTAATAACATATAAAATTTAAAAATTAAAATAATTATAAAAATTAAAAAAAATAACCGTGCGTTGCACGGGTTATTAGCTAGTTATATATTAGTATAGATAACAAGAATGAATTTAAATTTACATCTAGACCAATAAAATGAATTTATATATATCTATATCTGTATCTATCTATACTACATTATTATAATGGGTTTTATATCAAAATGGTCACCCATTGCATTTGAATGTACCAAGTAGAGCACTCATTCAAAAACGATATCATTTAAATCATTAAAGTCATAATAAGTATCAAAGTGGCCTGATAAGTGGATTTTATATCCACTTGGAATGCTTCATTTCGACTTAAATTGATGTCTTGACCTCAAGTATGTTGTGTTTTTAATGTGTTTTTGTCTAGTTGTGTAAGTTCGTAAAATTTCAGCTAGGGTTGTTTATTTTCGTCGATCTTGGAGTTGAATTTGAGCATTGGAATGAAGGAAAGAGTATTTCCCTATGATACCATGAAGATTCATGAGTCAAAGGATTGAAGATGGGAAATAACACAAAAGGAATGGGAGAAAATGGTGAAAAAACGAAAAAAATAGCACAAAATCAGAAGTCAACAGTTTGTAGTAGCGCGGCTGTGCCACAAGACAGCATAAGCAGTGCCAGAATAGTGCAACACAGTGTAGGCAATGCTACACATGGCGCAGGGGTGCTATGGTCTCCTGGAAAAAAACACTGATTTCTTTCCTATCTCGAATTTAAAGTGTAATTTTTGTAGTTTCTTGCTGGAAAAGAATTCTAGGGCCTATATAAATACTACCCATCATTGTAATTTGTACGAGTACTTAGAAAAAAACATAGAGAGCCAGAGATAGAGAGACATGCTTGGAGACAGATTCCCGGAAGGACGTGACAACATTCGGAGATCTAGATCTACTTTTGTATTCTTCTAAATTAGGCGATACTCTGGATTTCGGATTTGTTTTCTTAACTCATTACTCTAGTTTATTTTTAATCGTTAATACTTTGTTTACTATCATGTTTTCATCAGATCCCATGGTGACGAGAGGTTCGATTATGAACTAATCGTTGTCATGGGATTCTAACGGATTTATTTATGTAGTTTAGTAGTTTGTTTGCTTTAAAGATATATGTGTAATGAATTCTTGATATCCTTGTACGGTTATGCTTATTCTTCTTGGATGCGTAGCTAACATCCAAGTTGTTTTGTTAATCTCTTGTGAAGCGAGAGTGGATCTTGAGATTTAGAACTTGCCATGCTAGCATAGGATTATGTATGTTTTGACATCATGATTTATAGCGTAATTTGAACTATCTTATGCTACCCTATGTGATCTTAATGGATAACTTGTACTTTGTTGTGGAATAAAAAGTAGGTTATGAATCATAATTAATGCTATGGTTCGTGAGCTTCGTGCTTTAATGGCGGTTTCCGTGTTCGAGACTGATCGGTCCTCACAAAGTGCCTACGTATCTTGTATTGAGAATCAAGCCAAAAATGTATTTCTGAGAATGAGGGGTCAGGCCCTTATATAGGCTTAGAAGCCTTAGAATTATGGTAGGAGTCAGAGACTTGGTGGGTAAGCCACCGTCTTGAGGAAGGTTCTAGACTCCTTCCTTGTAGAAATCAGTTTCCATGTTGAAGTATGTATCATAGAGGCTAACTCAGGCAAGTGTAATATCCTTGTTTGACTCTTATTTGCTGAGCTGTTTATTATCCCTAATATTAATTATGAAATAAATATCAAAAATAGGGTTTTGGGCCCATTTGGTGGGCCCCACATTTGGACCATACTGAGTCTAATTAATGTGACATTTAATGTGTCTTTAGGGCTTACTTTTAGCCCAAATCATTTGCCCCCCAATTTCTAGGAAAACTGATCACGTTTTCCTTGAAGTTTTTAATGGTCTTTTTCGAGACTCGGGCCAGGGTTCATCTTTGTACACTAGTGTTTCACGAGTATTGTCATGATATAAAGCGTGAAGCGACTGGCACATTTACGACAATGTTAATTCGATGCTAACCGGCACTAATCAGCCTTAACGATGTTTAAACAATGTTAAACAACGTTAAATGTCATAAAACGGCACTAACCTGTGCTTATCGGCACTAATCGATGCTAATCAGCACTTGATCGGTGCTTATCGGCACTAATATATGCTTATCGGCACTAATCGATGATAATCGGCACTTATTCGGTGCTTATCGGCACTAATCGGTGCTAATCAGCACTTAATCGGTGCTTATCGGCACTTAATCGGTGCTTATCGGCACTAAACGGTGCTTAAACAGTCAGTTGAAAAGGGACCCGGGACAGTTGCAACCACCCCCTGGTCAGCTGATCGGCTGCCAGGTGCTCCTGGTCGGCTGACTAGCGCACCTTGACGGCTGACAGGTGCACCTTGATGGCTGACAGGTGCACCTTGATGGCTGACATCTGCTCCTAGTTGGCCGGACCCCTTCCCTGGCAGCTGGTCGGCTGCCAGGTGCACCTGGTCGGTTGACAGGTGCACCTTGATGGCTGACAGGTGCACCTTGACGGCTGACAAGTGCACCTTGATGGCTGACAGGTGCACCTTGATGGCTAACATCTGCTCCTGGTCGGCCGAACCCCTTCCCTGGTAGCTGGTTGGCTGCCTGTGCTCCTGGTCGACTGACAGGTGCACCTTGACGGCTGACAGGTGCACCTTGATGGCTGACAAGTACACCTTGATGGATGACAGGTGCACCTTGACGGCTGACAGGTGCACCTTGATGGCTGACATCTGATACTGGTTGGCCGGACCCCTTCCCTAGCAGCAGGTCGGCTGCCAGGTACTCCTGGTCGGTTGACAGGTGCACCTTGACGGCTGACAAGTGCACCTTGACGGCTGACAAGTGCACCTTGATGGCTGACAGGTGCACCTTGATGGCTAACATCTGCTCCTGGTCGGCCGGACCCCTTCCCTGGTAGCTGGTCGGCTGCCAGTGCTCCTGGTCGACTGACAGGTGCACCTTGACGGCTGACAGGTGCACCTTGATGGTTGACATCTGCTACTGGTCGGCCGAACCCCTTCCCTAGCAGCTGGTCGGCTGCCAGGTGCTCCTGGTTGGCTGACAGGTGCACCTTGACAGCTGTTAGGTGCACCTTGACAGCTGTTAGGTGCACCTTGATGGCTGACAGGTGCACCTTGCTGGCTGACATCTGCTCCGTGCTAACCCAAATGGCTCTAAACGATGTTTAACCTATGTTAAATGACGTTAAATGGCATAAGATGGCACTAAACGGTGCTAATCGACGCTGAATGATGCTAAGTTTAGTAGTGTTCGAAGGTCGATGTTCGATCTAGAAACGAAAAACCTTCATCAAAACCATCAACCGGGCCAAACAACTGACGGGAGGTGTTAGAAGGTCGGCCAGACCCCTTCCCGAGCAGCTGGTCGGCGGACAGGTGCACCTGGTCGGCTGCCAGGTGCTCCAGGTTGGCTGAGGTTGCCAAGAGGTCGGCCAGACCCCTTCCCGAGCAGCTGGTCGGCTGATAGGTGCACCTTGACGGCTGACAGGTGCTCCTGGTCGGCTGACAGGTGCTCCTGGTCGGCTGGACCCCTTCCTGTTCACCTGGTCGGCTGACAGGTGCTCCTGGTTGGCTGCCAGGTGCTCCTAGTCGGCTGATAGGTTGACAGGGGCTCCATGTTGACCAAAACGGCACTAAACGGTGCTTAAATGATGTTTAACCTATGTTAAATGACGTTAAATGGAGCAAGATGGCACTAAATGGTGCTAATCAGCCCTAGACGTCATTTTTTTTATGACGTTAAATGATATAAGACGGCACTAAATGGTGCTAATCGACGCTACACGGCACTAAATTTAAGAATCAGAACCATCAATCGGCCTAACCAACTAATGGGAGGTGTCAGGAGGTCGGCCAGACCCCTTCCGGGCAGCTGGTCGGCTGACAGGTGCACCTGGGCAGCTGTCAGGTGCTCCGGGTCGGCTGAGGCTGTCGGGAGGTTGGCGGTCCTTCCCTGTGCACCTTATTGTGCCTCTTCGGAGCTCTTTCGCGATGTTTGAATTCTCGTTCTCAACCTTGAATCTCGACCTTGACTTTTGGTTATTGAACTACAACTTTCAAAGTGTAATCAATCTTTATATTAGCAATGCTAATCTCTTGTAATCTATCTTAAGCGTAGTTAGCTCTTAAGACTCAATTAAGCGTTTAAGCACAGGCTGGCGATACATATTCGTTCAAATCTTGTTTTCCTCGTAGTACTTCTTAAACTCTTCATTGTTGAACTACAGTCCATTATTCGTCACAAGGATTCGCGGGATTCTGTACCGGCAGATGATGTTCTCCCAAAAGAATTGGGCAACTTGTTTGGTGGTTATCTTGGCTAAGGGCTTAGCCTCAATCCACTTGGTGAAGTAGTCGATGGCTATAATCAAAAACTTTCATTATGCTGAAGCTACATGGAAGGACCAAGTATGTCCATCCCCCACATTTCGAATGTGATAGAAGAGTTAACCGAAGTCAACATCTCAGGCGGCTGCCTTACGATTGGAGCGTGCTTTTGACATCTGTCACACTTCTTAACATAATTCTATGCATCGGCCAACATCTCTGGCCAATAGAATCCTAGTCAAGTGATCTTGTGAGCTAGGGCTCTGCCCCTTGTTACATATGGTCGAGGTCTTGCTTCAAGTATGGTGTGCCTTGGCTGGTTATTAACCCTTTATTTGGATTCTAGGTTTCCAACCTTCTTCTTATGCTCACATGACCTTGCTTTGGTTTAAATTCGATTGATGGCTCTTGATTCAAGTCCTTAAACTCAAACAACAAACTCGATTGAAGGTAGACAGCCTTTTTGGCCATCAAGGCTAAAATTTTGTATCGGGATTTGAGATTTAACTCTCACTAACAGTTTCTATGCCTTCAAGGCATTATAAGAGAGCCAACCAGTCTCAAGATGAGCTTTGATGTGATCTATCCAACAACCCCCTATATCAGTTGATGCTACCAACTTTGAGCTAATAGATGAGGCCTTCAAGACCTCGAACTCTCGGCGTAGTTATCTATCTAAGAAGAAGCAAACTTTGAGAGGGCATCGGCCATAACATTTTCACCCCTCGGAATGTGCTCCACATAGCACTCATCAAACTGGGTCATAACGGCCTTCATGATTCTCAAGTATTTGACCATAGTTTCATCCTTGGCTTCAAATTCACCATTCACTTGTGATACTACAAGCCTTGAATCTCCACAAATTTTGAGATTCTTGATCCTCATGATTTTGGCCAAGCCTAAAACGGCTATCAAGGCTTCATACTCGGCTTTGTTGTTGGTTGTTGGGAAGTCCAACTTTAAAGCATACTCAACCGCGAACTCATCGGGGCTTTGTAAGACTAAACCTGCACCACTAGATTTTGTTTTTGATGCTCCATCAAAATAGAGCACCCAATACTCCTTCAGATCAGGTACAAGTTCTTCATCTTTATTCTCACCTTCTTGGTTGGGTACTATTTCCTACCCCCTGACTTCTTGGTTGTCAATGGTACATTCAACCACGAAGTTAGCCAACACCTAAGCCTTGATGGTTGTTCGAGGCTTATATATGATGTCAAATTCTCCAAGCTCAATCGCCCACTTAATCAACATTCCACTAGCCTTTGGCCTATGCAATATGTTTCTCAACTGCTGGTCTGTCAGGACCTCGATCTTATGTGCCTGAAAGTACGGTCGTAGCTTCCTCGAGGCTGTTATCAATGCCAAAGCAAACTTCTCGATGGTTGAGTCATTTAACTCAGCTCCATGCAACACCTTGCTAATATAGTAAATGGGTTTCTGAACCTTTTTCTCTTCTCGAATGAGGATGGCACTCAGCGCTTATTCAGATACCGCCAGGTATAGATAAAGAGTCTCCCCGGGACTAGGTTTGGCCAACAACGAGGCTTCTGCCATGTACCTCTTCAATTGCTCAAAGGCCTCTTGGCTCTCAGTAGTCCACTCAAAATTTTTCACTTTTTTTAATGCTTGAAAGAATGGCAAGCATTTGTCACCGGACTTGGAGATAAATCTCCCCAGGGCTGCAACTCGGCCGGTTAACTTCTGTACATCTCATATAGAGCGGGGTGGTTCCATGTCCAAGATCGCTTTGATCTTATCAGGGTTGGCCTCTATGCCTCTCTTTGAAATCATCAATCCCAAAAATTTTCCTGATCCAACGCCAAAAGCACACTTGGCTGGATTCAACATCATCTTGTGGTGCCTCAGCACTTCGAATGCCTCTCTGAGGTGCTTAATATGGGCTGCCTTGAATAGGCACTTGACTAACATGTCATCAACATAGACATCTATTGTTTTTCCAATCAGATGGGCGAATATCTTATTCACTAGTCGTTGATAAATAACGCCTGCATTCTTTAGACCAAAAGCCATAACAAGATAGCATAAAACACCAAAATCAGTTATGAAAGATACCTTTGGAATGTCATCCTTGTGCATCTTAATCTGATTGTAGCTGCTGAACCCATCCATGAAGCTCAACATCTCATGTCCAGCTACAACATCTATTAACATGTCTATCCTTGGTAGGGGGAAACAGTCCTTCGGGCATGCATCATT
Organism: Saposhnikovia divaricata; assembly: GCA_036435485.1. Lineage (NCBI taxonomy): Eukaryota > Viridiplantae > Streptophyta > Magnoliopsida > Apiales > Apiaceae > Saposhnikovia > Saposhnikovia divaricata. Next base: position 232,389,033 of record CM071594.1, read on the forward strand.
CAAACCAGTGAAGTCTATGCACATCCTTCACTTCCCATTTGCCTTCTTGACCATCACAGGGTTAGCCAACCATTCGGGGAACTGAATCTCTTCAATAAACCCAGCCTCTAAGAGCTTGTCAACTTCTTGCTTAATGGCATCTTGCCTTTCAAGAGCGAAATTCCTATTCTTCTATTTTATTGTCTTCTATTCAGGATCGACATTCAACCTACGGGTTATAAATTGGGGATCAATCCCTGGCATATCAGCCATTGTCCAAGCAAATACATTATTGTTCTCTATTAGTCTTCAGCCTTGGATCCTTAATCTAGGTACGTAAGACATATTGTCTTCTATTCAGGATCAACATTCAACCTACGGGTTATAAATTGGGGATCAATCCCTGGCATATCAGCCATTGTCCAAGCAAATACATTATTGTTCTCTATTAGTCTTCAGCCTTGGATCCTTAATCTAGGTACGTAAGACATATTGAAGAGTAGCTAGTCCTTAACATTCTCGGCCTTGCATGGCTTTGATTGTTGCGTGTGGCTTTTATCTGCTTGTCTTTTAACCTAGGTCCTTCACGAACTTGAACTCTTATTTAGTCGTGCTGTAACCTAACTCTTGACCCTTCAGGGTCTTTATTTATGCATTTGTTTGTTCTACATTTGTGTATTCTTTTATTTTTGGTACTTGGTCATCCTTGACTTGCACTCATCAAGTGCTTGGCACATAAATAAATTCACACAATCAATGAATGGAAAACAAACTTGCATTAATAACTTGAAATGGGTTCAACCCTTACATTAAGTACTACCGTCCTACTCGGAGCAACATGCTCTTTAATGGTTTCAATGAACCTTATTTCTACTTATGCTAGATAAATATGAAGCTAAGTCCTACTAGGATAACTTGAGCCCATCGGGGCTTTGCAAGACTAGGCCTGCACCAGATTTTGTTTTTGATGTTCCATCAAAATAGAGCACCCACCACTCCTTCTGGTCTCCTCCTTATTATTCTGAAGTTCACTTCCTGCTTGGGGTATTACCTGCCCCCCGACTTCTTGGTTTTCAATGGTACATTCAACCACGAAGTCAGTTAACGCCTTAGCCTCAATGGCTGTCCGAGGCTTCTGTGTGATGTCCTCTGACGGCCTTTCTTGACGTTCCTTACCACTGCTGACATCCATGTCTTCAATCAGAAGGACCTGCCACCCGACTCCACCAGGCCTTAACAGGCTACATAACAGCTTCGTGCCATCTTTTGATCACCTTTATGTTCTCCAACACCATTCCTGGTCGGGAACTTGATTTTCATATGATAAGTTGAGGCGACAGCCTTGAATGCATGAAGTCCAGTCCTTCCGAGGAAAGCGTTGTACGTTGAAACTGCCTTGATTACCAGGAAGTTCAACATCTGAGTGGCCTCCTTGGGCTCCTATCCAATAGTTACAGGCAACTGAATAGTCCCTTCAACTTTGGATTCTACTCAATTAAATCCATATATAGGCATGTTATTGGGGGTCAACTGAGAATCATTATACCCCATCTTCATAAATGCATCATGAAATAGAATGTCAACGGAAGCTCCATTGTCTATCAAGACTCGCTTCACCTCTGAGTTTCAATCACAGAAGTTATGAACAACTGGTCGTCATGGGGGAACTTCACCCCTTCCACTTCTGAGTTATCAAAACCAACCATTACTTCAGTTTTTGCACGCTTCGGGGCCTCTCCCACGATGTGCATCACTTCTCTAGCATAAGCCTTCCGAGAAATCCTTGTTATGTCGGCCGCAGTCGAGCCTCCTGAGATCATGTTGATTACTGGCCCTCGGGGCTGTGGGTTGCGATCTTGATCATCATCCCTCCTATCATACTCTTTTATCTGATTACTGCGGTCATCATCCTTATTAAAGTGGCTCAGTTTCCCTCTACGAATCAAAAACTCGATCTCATCTTTGAGTTGCTTGCAATCATCAGTGTCATGCCCCACATCTCTGTGGAATCTGCAATATTGATTCTTGTTTCTTTTTGCGGGATCACCCCTGAGTGGCTTCGGCCATCGGAAATCCTTATCCTTCTCAATGTCCAACAAGATTCGACTCCTAGGAGTATTCAACCTTGCATACTCAGTGAACCTTGGTCCTTGGTTCTTCTTAGGGGCATAGTTGGAGTCCTCGCTAGTTCGGGAATACTTGTCCCTAGCATCATACTCTTGGTCTTGCTTTCGCTTCTTGGATTTGTTGTTACCTCCTCCTATACCTACTGTGGCTTCTTTCTTTATGCTATCTTAAGCCTTGATATACTTGTTAGCCCTTCGTTGGAGCTCGGCCATGTTTTCAGGAGAATGCTTCACCAACGACCTTTTAAAGAATAGATCAGTAGTTCTGTGTTCCAGGGCTACCATTGCCACCTTATTCTCCAAATTAGTGATATTTAATGTCTCCTTAGTGAACCTCTTGAGGTAGTCTCTCAGATTTTCATTCTTTCCTTGCACCACATACATAAGGGATGTAGAACTTTTCTCATGAACTCTTCCGCTGATAAACTGACTAACGAAAGCAGCACTCAACTCCTTAAAGGAGCCAATTGAGTTCGCAAGTAGCCGGCTATACTATCTTTGAGCCATGCCCGACAAGGTATGAGGGAACGCCCTACACTTTAAGGCGTTACTTGTAGGCTGTAGCAACAGTGCGTTCGAAAACGTCCTGACACGATTTGCGGGATCACCCGTTCCATCATAAGCCTTAATTGTTGGCATCTTAAACTTCTTAGAGATGCGAGCATTCATCACCTTCTCAGTAAACGGAGGTGTGGGATCATCAGGATCCCTTAGTGGCATCAGATCCTTGGGGTTGCTTCTGGGGGTTTCTACCCTTGTTGTCCACCCAGTTGGGGCATCAGCCCTTCTCTGCCTCCTTGAAGGCCTTTCCAAATCGACAAAGGGAATCCCTCCTGACATTGGAGGAGGTCGATTCTGATTCAATCTTTCTTGCTCCCTTGCCATATCATCCTTTAAATTTAAGATCTCGGCTTCATAAGCCCGGATCCTCTCAACAGTTGTCAAAGGGGGTTCGTCATGGATAGTTTGAGTCCTCCTTCGAGGTTCTTTGCTAGCACGTCACCTCCTTGGGGCTTCATCACGATCATCATCAGACGGCGAATCGGTAGTGTAAGGACCAGAGTAGTCATCATACTCTCGTTCTCGGATCTGTATGGCATGACTGCTTGGTCCGGGGTCCCTCTGTTGAGGGGGATAGTTAGGCAGCCCATGCATTGGGTTGGTACTCAAAGGGAGTACGGTGGTAGAGATATGTCCTTCCAAAAGTGGACGACTGGTTAAAGGAGAGACCACCATCTAAAGAGGGTTGGTCCCTTGATTTGGGGGAACATCCACAGGTAACGTTCTCTCAACATGGGGATTCGTCCCTGGAGGTTGAGAAACTTGAGATTGGACGATTGCCCCTATTGTCGGGGGTGCTTGTTCAGTAGCAGGTGGAGCAAAGCTGATGGGTAAGGCCTCAGTAGAGGTTGTGGAATAAAAATTAGTTTATGAATCATAATTAATGCTAGGGTTCGTGAGCTTCGTGATTTAATAGCGGTTTCCGTGTTCGAGACTGATCGGTCCTCACAGAGTGCCTACATATCTCGTATTGAGAATCAAGCCAAAAACGTAGTTCTGAGAATGAGGGGTCAGGCCCATATATAGGCAGAGAAGCCTTAGAATTATGGTAAGAGTCAGAGACTTGATGGGTAAGCCACCGCCTTGAGGAAGGTTCTAGACTCCTTCCTTGTAGAAATCAATTTCCATGTTGAAGTAAGTATCTTAGAGGCTAAGTCAGACAAGTGTAATATCCTTGTTTGACTCTTATTTGTTGAGCTGTTTATTACCCCTAATATTAATTATGAAATTAATATCAAAAATAGGATTTTGGGCCCATTTGGTGGGCCCCACATTTGGACCATACTGGGTCTAATTAATGTGACATTTAATGTGTCTTTAGGGCTTACTTTCAGCCCATATCATACTTAAACCGTTATGTTCTCAAATCTTATAGAGATATAGGGTCTAAACATAATTGGTGTCTACCCATCTTCTATCTATTTTGTGGATGTATGAGTAGTTTGGTAATCGTATACTGAGAGGTAGCTTATACTTATTTCGTGTTGTCTGATTAGGTATCAAAAATATCACATGTATTGATTAAAGGCATCATCTCTAAGCAAAGTATTTAATGAAGTTAGGATCCCATGTTTTATTCTCATAAGTAAAACAGTCTTAAATCACGTTAGTTAATTAGATCTAATCTTATTAATTTGCATCTTAGTTAATTTTAGCTAATTAAAACCCAAATTTGTTAATTGTCTTAGCAGTGAATAAAAATCATACATTGTTGCATAGGTGCAATAACTGAATTGAAACCTAAACCATATCTATGTGGGAACGAACTTGACTTATTCATATATTACTTGTGACCATTTACACTTGCGTGATTTTGTGTTAACATGGCTAGCCATTATAGTACTCGAAAAGTAAAAGTAATTTTTCATCGAGTTTCACACATTTTTCTTAAATACTACTATAATCAAATAAAAGGTTATGAAGTCTAGTATTTTTGATAATATAGTTAGAATTTAAAAAGTTATTATTTATTTGTTAATTAAAACAAGAAAAATGACAATAAAATAAAAAATAAATAGTAAATGGTTTTTAAAAAATCTAAATATGTAGAACTCGATGAAAAATATGTAGAACTCGATGAAAAATTACTTTTACTTCCGAGTACTATAATGGGTGGCCACTTTGATATTTATTATGACTTTAATGATTAAAATAATTTCGTTTTTGAAAGGGTGGTCTACTTGATACATTCGAGTGCAATGGGTGGCCACTTTGAAATAAAACTCTTATTATAATTAATAAGTGAAATAGATATATTTGGTTGGTTGGTTTGGTACACTCCGTTGGATTGTAAGATAAATAAAAATAAATAAAAATGGAGCTTATCATCAACCAAAACGTTGATGCTAACTCAAAAACTTTAGTTTAGTATTTTTTGGGGAGGAGGAGGAGAGAGAAACATCTACCTTCGTTATGAAAATCAATTTTATTGATAACTAGATAAGTCAATACTTAGAATTATATATTTGTTTCTAATGAAAGGTGTCCTTTTTAATTTTGTATTGTTGAATTAAAGTAACAGTGTTCAATTCTCATATCCTAATCTAACGGCACACATATCGAATTTCCTTGGTTGTTTGATGATATTTATTTTTAATATCAACAAAATCTTAAATATAGGTAAAAAAATTATATATATATATATATATATATATATATTATAAACAAATAGAGATTTTTATTAACAATAAACAAAATTATAAAAGAATAAAAAAAGGAAGGCTTAATTTTATGTACTTTACTCTTAATTTTGTTTTGTAACATGTCAGTGTTGTTCTCGGTTATATAGTAACATACTTAGATAATTTGGGCAGAGAGTAACAATACATGTAATTGTTATTTTTTTTCATGAATTATTTTCGTTTCGTGTAAAAAAAATCGTATAGTTTAATAGCGTTTTGTATTCAAATTTTGGGTAGACAAAAATATTTCATGTTATTTACATATAAGACCCCAAAGACACATGACACCAATGTACACAACACAAATGATTTGTCAAGTCTACGTAAGCACTTTCTTTTAACATATTTTAGAAAAATATACTCACAATTAAAAGGCAATGAATTTTATGATTTTTAACCCTATAATTAAATAGAAAGGACACATATATAATAATATGATTACGTGTTTATATATTACACAATTGATTTTCGTTTCATGTACAATTTTCGATTTTACCATGTTAGTCAAATAAGAAAAATATGATACTCATTTTCAAATATCATATTTTAAGCGTAGAGATAATAACTGGTTGGGTTCGGTCCAAAATTAGTAATAGTGTAGTCAAATTTAAAATAATTGCTACGCGCAAACTGTATTAATTATATTTATACAATAATTCAAAATTAAAATGATTAAATTAAGTAAGTAGTCACATGTAACATATTATACGAAGTGGCATACTATGTAAAACTTAAAATATGTTTAAAAAAATAATTTTTTTATACTACACAAGTGAAATTTTATGTAAAGTAAAAAAAATTACATCTTAAATATTTCAATAAATCTTGAAATTGAGAAATAGAAGTTCTAATTACTAAATTAGTATTGACTATTTTTAATGAAAAATTTGAATAAAAATAAATAAATTATATGTCTACCATCAAAATATTAGATAAAATAAATTCAAATTATGATATTATATTATTTATATATCGGGTTTCGATGTTGGATCGGATTTCGGATTTGGGATCAGATATTGGATCGGTACAACTGAAATTCAAAAACTATTTTGGGTTTAAAATTTAAATCCAAACCTAAATCAAAAATCCGGGTTCGGTATATCCAAAATTTCAGGTTTCGGATCGATTGCCATCCTTATTTATGGGTAAATTGAAACTAATATTTAGTGTACCATATTCTATTAGAAAAGAATAAAAAATTCAACTTTCAAACTCCCAAAGTGAATATACACATTTTAAGTTGTCATTAAAAACAAATTGATCACCATACTAATAGTCGTATCTTACTGGCATATATTGGATATGTTTGGTTAATTGATAATATTTATTTTTTTATATTAAATCAATTCACTAATAAAAGAACATACAATTTGTACAAATGATGTTGAACGAACACATAGCCAACTAGATTACAAAAAAGTTTCCATTCGTCTAACCTATCTTCCCATTCGTCTCTAAGGCATATTGGATTATCACATCCAATTCTGGGTCCAACCTATCTTCCCATACTTAACCGATTCGAGTCAATTAACTTAGTGGGTCTTAAATCAAACCCAAGGTAGATTTTAGGCACAACAACTTGTATAAAAATATAAAATATTTACTAAAAAATAAGTTCATAAGTCCTCAAAAAAAGTTTTGCCAAACAAACACTCTGAGATTCCTGACTTTTTTATGAAAAAAGTTAATTTTTTTTGCAACTTATAGAATCTCAAACTTATATTAAATACTTATATAAAAGAAAATTATCAAAAATGAAATTTTTACTCAAAAATAAGTTCATAAGGACTTAACAAAAAGCTGTGCCAAATCCAATGTAGGTAATTCATGTGTTCTTTTAAACATGGTAATTATTACAACTAATAAATTAATTAAATATTATTTAGCGTTTGTTGTTTTTTAAATATCAATCACAATTTGTCTAGCTTATCATCATAAATTTATGCTCCGAAAACTGAAATTCTAGAAATCTGAGCAATTTAGGACTGCAAACTGCAATTGATAAAAAAGGACCATAAGCCCAAAGACCATAATCAATTTTATCCTTTTTTTTTTTGACCAAACAATTTTATCCATTTAGTTTAGTTTCTCGTGTGTTTAGGCCCAAATACAACATTTATATCACAAAAATGTTATATTACTCACTCCGTCTAATATATGGAGCTTAAAAAAAGTTGTGCATGCCCGAAATTCATCCATGCATGTATGTGAAAGTGACACATGTTACACAAACTTACAGGGTACGAAGACTACGAACTTTATTTTCTTAATTGTGGTTTTCTAAACAAACAGTGGCTCAAAAATCAATTAGAGAGACAGACAGATTGGTGCGTAAGGGGTTGAGTTGGCACAGTAGTAAGTGTTCAATTCGTGAACCGGGAGGTCACGGGTTCGATTCCTGCCGGGGGTCAAAAAACCGGAAACAGTCTCTCTACCTTTGTGTAGGGGCATGACTCCGTACATCCTACCCCCCTCAGACCCTGCTCATGCGGGATATACTGAGTATGTTTGGTTTGGTTTGGTTTAGACAGATTGGTGCGTGATAGTTTAATATTCGATGTATCTCATCCATTTGTTTAAATTTTTTTTGTCAATTTTAGACACGAATTTTAAGGTGGATTTTAAGAATAGTTCTATAACTTATTTTTAAAATTTTTTTTTATATAAAAACAATGTATGTCAACACCCTATTTTAAAACGATAACAAATGGACGGGACGACGTGATATTGCACGCATACAATTTTTTATTATATAATGTGATGTCAAGTGTGATTGTACAGTAACGTTGAATGTATGATAGCAAAGACAAGAAGAGCAATCTGAAGAAGTAGACAGAAACAGAAAATAATATAGTACGATTTGGTCCCATACTTAGGCTCTCTATCAGCCAACAACATGTTGGTGCAGTGGTTGAACCACTGGCCTCCTTTGAAAGAGGTTAGGGGTTCGACTCCTGCGTGTATGTGAGTTTCTTAGTTTGTATTAGGTTTCCTTTCTGTATTTGTATTTCTGTATTTGTAATGGCCGGGGGTCCTTCGGAAACAGCCTCCCTATTGTATAGGGGCATGGTCTGCGTACAACTACCCTCCTCAGACACACTTTGAGTGGTATTATAACTGAGTAAGCTAAGAAAAAAACTTACAACTACCCTCCTCAGACACCACTTTGAGTGGTATTATAACTGAGTAAGCTAAGAAAAAAACTTAGGCTCTCTATCAAAATTTGGTCCACGCTGGTTCAGCTGCACTAACTCCTTAACTGTACGAGTTAAAGGCATCTTCTCAACCTCGTGTGTGAAAGGGAAACATACGCTACTCCTAGCTTTGGAGCCGAACCTGTGACCTCACGGTTCACGGATTGGATATTTACTAATATGTCAACTCAACTTCTTGGTGTATTAGAGTAACAATGTTCTAAATATTGTCCTAAATCAATATTTAGGACATTTTGTCACTTTTTGTATATCAACAATGTCCTAGTTGTGCCTTAAAATACTAGGACATCCATCTCATGCCTTTTATTTAAGGCATCTCTATAAAAAGGTAAAACATTTTTAACAATAAAAAATTAACTTCCCTCTTTTTATATAATTCTCTCTCCTCTCTTTTTTCTCTTCCCTCCAAGTCTAATTCAAATATATTTTATAAGGCACAAATATAAGGCTTATTGTTGGAATTAATACATAAAAATTATGACTTAAATCACTAGAATACTATATTTTATTATATTTATATGGCACAAACTAAAATATTATTGAACTTGCTCTTATACATAAGCGTTATATGCTACTTGGTAATCTAGTTCTCACCAACTACCTCCCTATACAAACATAAACCTCAATATATGAGGTGATTTTCGATGCAGGAAATGGGTCAAAAAGCCCAATCAGAGTATTTGGTAGCGATATAGATTATAGAGGGATCTGAAAGCCCAATATGTAAAAAATTCTTAATATCATATTTTAAATAAAACACTATATCTCTCATAAACACACCCATAAAAGTATTAGTTTGCACTATAATCTTTAATAAAATATATTTAAAACCCCGGGCTATACACTAGTTATAAGTTTAGTAGGCAACTTAACCGCGCGAATTTTATTTTTAGCTACTAAAAATAGATAAATTAATTAAAAAATTAATAGGTATTTTAAACATTTCCTAAAAAAATGATTTTCAGTAGAGAATTACCAAAATAGATTATCCCCAAAAATTTGGCCCTCACTTACTCCCATAATGTGCAATTTTGTGTGCCGTATTTTCATATTTTTTCCCTATTGTGATGTTTCGATTGTCGTATCAGGTAGCATTACTATAATGTTTCATATGCCGTATTAGGTAGCATTACTATACACGGTGTGCCGTATCAGGCCTAATACTTCACACGAAATGTCGCATTAAGGGCCTAACACGGCAGACGAATTAGCGTGTAATGTGTTGTGCCAAACAAAACCCCGTATCTATGGATATATATATATATATATATATATATATATATATATATATATATATATACATATATATATATGCATTTGCTCCATACACAACACTCTTATATAACAAATAATAAAGAACACTATAAAATCATTTATTCCAATAGATTCATTGGCCCCGCCAAGGGCACCCAATACAAAAAGTTCTTATTTTTTTATCTTATATCTATTCAGCAAAAAAAAAAATTAAAAAATTTTTTTTTGAAAAAAATCACTGTTCATGATGACGTCACTGCCGATGTCACTGCCGATGTCATCATGAACAGTGATTTTTCCAAAAAAAATTTTTGATTTTTTTTTGGTAAATGGATAAAAGATAAAAAAATAAGGACTTTTTGTATTGGGTGTTATAACGGAACTCTTATATTGAATTAAATATGAGGTGTTCTTTATTGTTCTTTATATAAGGTGTTCTTCATGCAGTGCAACTATATATATATATATATATATATATATATATATATATATATATATAAACTTAACGTACTCAGTATATCTCGCGTGAGCAGGGTCTGAGGGAGGTGAGATGTAGCAATCATGCCCCTACACAAAGATAAAGATAGAGATATTATTTCCGATTTTTTGACCCCCGGCAGGAGTCGAACCCGTGACCTCGCGGTTCACGGATTGGAAATTATAATATATATAGATTAGTTATATGCTAATACTCTCTCGAGTTCGTTGTTTTTGACTTTTTTGTACATAATTTTAAGTGTTTTCCTCGTATAAATAAAGTTATTATTTTACAATTTTTTTATTAAAAGTGTTTTCCTCATACAAATAAAGTTATTATTTTACAATTTTTTTTATTAAAAGTTTAATATTTTTATTTTTATTTGAAAGAAGAAAAATTTAAAAATATTACTAATTTTTATTATATGATCAAAACAATTAAAATTAGTATTACGTAAAAAAAATGTTAATCAAAGGAGGGAGCCCTTCATTTAAGTTGCTATCTTTCTAACATCGTTTGGACCTTTCCTCAAAAAGGGCTCTTTGAAATTGTTGCAGAACTCTGATTCCTCTTTCCTTTTCCTCGCTACTGACCTAGCTCAAAATTCAACAAAAATAATGACGCATGGGAATGGTAAGAATCATAATGGTGATTGGAGTCATATAATCAGTGATAACATCCTCTTCCTCTTCCTCACTTACCAGCACAGCAGCACTTACTCTTCCTCACTTACTCTTCCTCACTTACCAGCGAGCTTTCATGGATTGTACCGGAAACCTCACCGGAGAAATCATCAAGAAAATTAATCTAAGATTCGAAAAACTCGAACGTGAGGTTCAGTATCTGCGGAACAAGAACGAAGCATTGGAGAAGGAAGTTCAAAATCTCAAGCATCCTAAAAAATATGAATATGAGGTAAGCTTTTAATTTTGATTATTATTACTCTGATTTAGCCTTTCCAATTTGATTAAAATATATAAGCCAGGTCTCATATATTTTGAATGAAGTTCAGTTCTCCCTATTTCATCACTTGTTCATTCTTCACTAATATATAGTGATAGTGCGGCTAGACTGAATTGCTGCTTGATAGAAGTTTGAATGTAATCCATGGTTTCCGGACAGTACCGCATGTGGGGGTGTTTTAAACTTAATTAAGATGGGGGCAATAGGGGAATTAAATTCGATAGAACTGATTACGGTTGCCCATGTATATGCACTGGAATTAGGATTTTGCACATCAGCAAAACTTAGCTTGGGGTTTAAAAAATCTGTGTGGTTGATAGGTTGAGAAGAGACATACAAATAGCCATTTCAGTTTGAAAGTAGGTTAGCTATCCAAGGTTGATAGGTTAAAAATGAATTGAAATGAGGTCTTCTTAGATAGTTCATTTCAGTTTGAAAGTAGGTTAGCTATCCAAGGTGTCATATTCTTAAAATTCAAAGGTTGATGGATTGTTATATTTGAAGCTGTAGGTTGTTATTATGATCACCTCATCTCGATCTTGTAGAAAACGGAACTTTTTGAAGAGCTGGAGAGGCAAATGTCTTGGGGTCTCCGGAATACAAATTTCTTGCTTGTAAAGGGTATTGGACCAAGTGATAGACGGCGTGATTGAGTTGTCGTGATTATATGCTAGCTCCTGAACGTATAAAATATTACCTTTTTGAAATTTTCTCCTAGAGGTCGTGGATTTACTGAAAAAAAGAGTAAGCTCATACATCAGACTTAAACCTTCTGTTGTGTACTTTGATTAAGCTCTGGATAACTTATCCTTGGTCAAATTACCTATCATTCTTCCTGTCCCAACTCATTTTAACTCTCCTCTAGGCTATGTAGCCTGGATACTATTTTAGTAACCTCAAGTCAATTCTATTTCGTTAATCATCGATAATTTCATCAAGTACAGCTGATTTAGCAAATTTTGTTTTGGAATAAATTTCTTTTTCTTTTCCATAATTTTCCAAGAGAAGTACAATATCAAAATGCTTATCGACATAGGAGATATGAACTCTTTCACTAGCATCGGCGAAAATAGATCATGGCGTACTTACAATCTCAACCCAGAGTAGCAAGAATTCATGTGTTGCAGACATAGAACCTTGTTAAATGGTTGCAAGAAATGAGCAAGTAAAGATCTAAGTAAATAATGGAAATCAGCAAAATCACACCTCGATTTCTAGTAAGTTGTTCACAAAGGATCGAACAGTTGTGCTTCACCTCGTTAATCTGTCAATAAGTTGAGATGGACTCTGTTTTAATGTTTCTCTTCTCTTATCTTGGGATGGTAGGATTAGTTCAGAGCCCATGGGAGCCTGTTTGAAGTCTGACCATTTCCTGTGGTGGTGTAATGAGAAATTTTGGATGCTACTCACTGTATTTATCCTCTAACAGTTCTGTTAATAGGAGAATTATTACTCTGATTTAACCTTGCCAATTTGATTGAAATATATAAGCCAAGTCTCATATATTTTGAATGAAGTTCAGTTCTCCCTATTTCATCACTTGTTCATTCTTCACTAATATATAGTGATAATGCGGCTAGACTGAATTGCTTGATAGAAGTTTGAATGTAATCCATGGTTGCCGGACAGTACCGCATGTGGGGGTGTTTAAAACTTAACTAAGATGGGGCAATAGGGGAATTAAATTCGATAGAACTGATTACGGTTGCCCATGTATATGCACTGGAATTAGGATTTTGCACACCAGCAAAACTTCGCTTGCGGTTTAAAAAATCTGTGTGGTTGATAGGTTGAGAAGAGACATACAAATAACCGTGAAATGAAGTACATGAATGTATATACAGAATCATGAGAAAACTGGTTGAGATAGGCTCTTGTATGAGGGAAAAAAAATGACCTTCATTTTGTTTAACAAATACATGCTTTACTTTTCAAGAGCTATATTGTTGCACTTAGTTTTCTAGTACAAGGGGCTCACAAATTCTGACTAGATAGTATATGCTAAAAATAAAAAGCAGGTAGGGAGGAATGTTGGATGACCAGATTAGTGATACGCAAAACGAATAATGGTGGACGTATGATACATTCATAGTGTGCACTAATTGTGTAATTCATATTTCCAAGTTCTAGTTTTTTTAGATGCAGATTTGAAACATTTATTAGATGGCGAGCCAATCACTCTGACTGATTAATTTTTGGACGTACTAGTAGAAAGCAAACTTTTGCAAAACAAAGGGACAAGTGACCTGATTTAGAATTTATAGAGAATTATTTCATCAGAGTTGGAGATATTGATGAAGTAGATTTGTCACCGGTTGTTCACATTAGAATGTTAAGATTCTGGGCACAGAATCTTTGATGGGGGAGAATGTAACAACCCCTACGATAACATTATTATAGAATTGTGTGAATTTGCTTATCAGGTCAATTTTATGTGCATAGTTTATTTTTCTGATTGCTTAAATTATATATATGTTTTTATTTAAAACAAAAAAATGCTACTTGCTACTATAGGCTTTGGGACCCTACTAAATTATTAATTATGTAATGGGTTAAGCCTGAAAGTTATAGTTCTTTTGTGTAAAAATCTGGTTGTATGAGACTGTTACAGCTTAGCTATTTAAAATCTAATATGATTAAGCATGGAAAATTTTGACTGTTAACATTTATTTAGTTTGACTTTATATATTCTTTGTTTTTTACCTAATTGTATCACTCATAGGTGGAGCCTAAGATTGACCCTAAGAAGATATTTGTGGGAGGATTGCGTAATGATTTGACGGAGGAAAGCTTTTCAAAGTACTTTGAGAAGTATGGCAATGTCACTAAAGTGATCATAAATAAGGACAAGTCTAAGAGACGCCGTGGATTTGGCTTCATTACTTTTGACACCATAGATGCTGTTGCGAAGGTGCTTCTTGAGGGTACATACCACACGCTTGATGGTTATGATGTTGAAGTTCAACGTGCAAAATAAAAGGATGACCTACAAGACGGCTACGGTACAAGTATGTATGCTTACTTATGTTCAACTTTTTGTGGTGTTCCCATCTAATTTTTTGCCTTACTTTATCTTGTCAAAATTCTTATGTGAGCTTTGCAAGATTGATACCCATCTTTGTTGTTTGATAGACACTGGTGAAGGCTATGGTTATCACCCAAGGCCAAGCTACTCATATCCCATGTGGGTCATCCCAAACCCTCATCCAGGATATCCACATGTTGTTCAAGGCAGCTATGGTGCAGAGAGCAGCGGTGGAAGTCAGTGGAGTGGTCCGAGGTATGGTAGTTACTATGGCTAATACCATATCAAGCGCCTGGTATTGTTTTAGTTAACTATATATCTTTTACTGTCCTACTATCCTTTTAACTAAAGTTTCAGTCCTAGTGCAGTAGTGCTGCTGCCTGCGGCTGCAAAAGACTGTCCTGTGTTGCAATAATGGTCATGACATGTTGAGGCCAAAGACTATGTCTTTGTGTCTGTCATTGTTTTGTTTGATTGCAGCAAAGTTACCTACATTTAGTTTAACCAGTCAAGGACATGACGGTAGAATAGAATGTATCATGTTCTATGTTCTCTAGGTTTGCAAGTCCAACCTGCCCATTATCTCAGGCTATTTTAGATTACTGCAGTGATAAAATCATAGCTATTACTAACTAGCTTCTTGTTGCTGGTAAAATTTATGTTCTTTGGACAATGTATGTTTCGGAAAGTTACCATTTAAATATTTATGTTCAAGGATTTCAGAATTTTAGTCATGTTACTTTAATATTAGTAGTGTCATTTCATGTTTACTTGTTTCGGTTCGGTTTTATACCGGAATATATTTCGGCTCAATTTCGGTAACTGGTTATGTCCGAGCTGAATATAACCAGATATTTGATCTGTTCGAACACTTGTACCAGGGGAACAAACTGAAAATAAGCCATACCCTTTAAGCAATGTATCCCACAGGGTTCTACATTTCTTCATTGTAAGAACTGTATACACAAAACTGAATGGAGGGTAGTCTGCAGGTATCCATCTCCTCATAGTCGAACACTCACCCGAACCCGCAGAAATTTGATCACTATTTCGATTCAATAGAAATGTTGGCATCGGGTCCTTGCCAATGCTTGCTAACTCGGGTGTTTTTTTTCCTGAAATATGATTATATGCAAGGTTAAGCCACAACAAGCTACTACAATTCCCTAAAGCAGCTGGGATTTCACCAGATAACTCATTATTTGCAATCATCACAGCAAGAACTTTTAACTTTCCCAAACTTTGTGGAACTGATCCATTAAGCCTGTTGTGAGAGAGATCAAGAGCTTGGAGTTGTTGAAAGTCTCCATATTCTGGTGGTGTATTTCCATTGAATCGATTAGAGGAAAGAAGCAAGTACTTCAAGCTACGCATCTGAGAAAACTCGATGGGTAACTGACCACTGAAGTTTTTCTTAGGTCTATACGAGAAATGTTAGGTAATGTGAAAATTCCAGATGAATATAGGCCTCCGGTATATGAATTTCCATGCAAAAGGAGAAATCTCACTTGTGTCATTCGCCCGAAAATTCCTTGTATATCACCGGTGAATTTTTTCTTGCTCAAATCCAGAAAGCTTAATCTTTTCAGGTCAATGAGAGATTCTGGAATTTCGCTGTGAAAACTGTTTTTCCCCATTATAAGTGCCATTTGGACGAAAAATGTGCTCGATAATATTATCGAATATGGTTTAATTTGTTAAGAATTTGCTCGAATTGGAGCTTGATATTTGTTGACGGAGAAATTTGGTAACAACAAAATTCGAGGTACTTCGCCGGAAACAAGATCTACAGCGGTGGTTCTTTGTCGAAAAAAGTGGTGGTGCGTGGTGGCTGTTTGTAATTGGTGGCTGAGATTGATAGGGTTAGTGGCGGCTATTTAGAGCTCTCGACTTCCAACCCCTCAATCGGCCTACGTACCCCGGTATTTATAGGGGATCAGCCATACATAGTTCTTGGAGAGCAAGAAACCCAAATGGACTTGGATATCGGTCCAGCATCCGGAATGTTCTACTATGAGGCCTAACCACAAAAGGCCCAAGTCTCACCCAAGATCTCAAGACTTCACGAATATGGAAACTTCCCCCGTCGAGGACTAGTCCTATTCGCTACAAGCTATTTCTTGATTTCGGATGCAGGTATAGCCGTGGTTTACCCCAAGTGCAGAACGCATCCATGTCACCCGAATGAGAAGCACCCACCAGATAGCAGGACAGGTGATCCAGAGCTTTCGGGTGCAAAGTGCAGGATTACTCCAAAGTTCCCCAATGAGGACGCGCCCAATGGCTACAGGAACAGAGCTCCCAAAGCACACACCAGAAAGTCCCCATCTTTCCACCTTAGGGCGCGCCCTTAGTGCTTAAGAAGGGTCCTTATATCCAGGCAAACCCCTGGAGGCCTTCTTCGACGGACATCCCCCTCCTGAGATACGACAGGAGGGAATTCTTCATCTTTCGTAACCCCAGCTTGAGTAGAATCCCAGGAGGGATTTCTTCAGTTATTGAAAAACCAACCTTATCATTTTTATTATTAGGGCGCGCCCTCTTTTAAGAGAAAAACGGGACGCGGCCTGACTTCTCAATTTTCATCAAATCCCTAATTTAATCTAGAATTCCCCAAATTGAACCCGTATTTGACCCGAATCCATCCTGAAATACCCGAACCGAATTTTTGCTATAACAATAATAAAATGCTCGGTTCAATCATATGAATAAAAATATAAAATAATCGATTGTCAGATGAATCTTTGGCCCTATTCAAACTTCATATGCTTGGTTCGACATGTTATTGAATTTGAGTCCCAGCAAGAAAATATTTGCGATAGTTATATCGAACTGTTCGATATTAAAAACCCTTTGATCAGCCCCACAGGCCAAGTTTGAACTCACGTATACTTATATTGGACTTGTAGTTCACAGGGTCACAGCATACATGGTACATACACTAGGTAAATTATCTTACATGTGCTATTATGCTTTCTACTAGCTAGATTCTTGATCACCCAAAATACAAAAAACCTCAATCATGTGTTCTGTTCATATTCTCTCCTAGACCAGAACAAAAAACAAGCACAGCCAAAATAAAATGGACACACCTATAGATATGAGAAGATCAAGTAACATGAAAACCAATTTTTGCATACCAAGGCTCAGAGGCAGCACCAGAAAATCAGCACGGTTGATATCTCCCATGTCACTGCTCGAGCGTTTTCGTGTTGCGGTTTTTAGATTGATCATGATGCAGTCTGCATTGTCAAAGGGAACGACACATGAAAAGAGGAAGTCATCTCCATCATCATCTGCGGTTCATCAATATCATCAGTCTTGCTACTCTTATGATTCTCACCATAATGAAGCAGTTGCTGATTGCATAGAGTTCATCAAGAAATCGTCTACTATCGACGATGAGGATCGACAGTCTACTGCTAGTAATAATGGTAGCAGGTCTCCGATGGATGGCGCCTCGACTGAGGTAGTGATACCCATGCCTGTTATGTGATGCTACTCTTATTTGAAGTCTTAAAGGGCTTCTTGAATTTTACTTGCTTAATTAAGTTTGAACTGTTTCTAGGCTTGTGGTATTACCCATTATAATTTTCTCTAATACTCTTCCCCATATTATTTTTCTTGTATTTTAATATTTGGGTTTTGATTTTATGTACTGGAAAAAATTTGAATTTTAATTATTTCAAAATATCACAGTTCAAAAAAATGACATTTGGAAGTTGGAACACACAAAAACACAAATTTGTTACTTATTTCAATCCTAGCCAGTTCCCACAAGGCGTACTACTTCCCGAAAAGGATAATAAAAGGGATAAGAAAATTCATCCAGTGGCTGTTGTTTGTTCTTCAACCAAAAGATGAACAGCACCTTCCTCTCCTTCCCTCCTAAACCTATAACCACCATTCCTCCTACCAAGTTCCCACTTCACCACCCTACTCAACTTCATCACCCACACTTACTCTCACTCACCCCTCTTAAAAGCTCTACTGATAGCACCAACAACAAGATCACCAGCTCCCCTAAAGATGGTCAAGTTGATGCGCCATCTTCACCTGAAGTTGCACCTATTCGTTTCAAGAGAGTATCGAGACGGAGAGCTAGACAGCAAGAGCTGGAACAGAGCACCCCTGCACCTAAACAGCCTAAGCCTCCTAAAGAGTGGGAGGCAATGACACTGACTGAGAAGGCACTTGAGTTGTATGTTGGTGAGAAGGGTCTTTTGTTCTGGATCAACAAGTTTGCTTATGCCTCTATTTATATTATCATCGGGGCGTGGATTTTGTTTCGCTTTGTTGGTCCTGCTCTGAATCTATATCAGCTGGATGCTCCTCCTCTTTCTCCCACGGATGTACTAAAAGGATCATAATTGTTGATCTCCGAGAGATCCTGTTCATGCGGGAGCCTTGTGCATTGGTTACGACCTTCGGATTGTCATTGCCTCGTAATAGATTAATTACCTCGATTCGTCTCCATTTTCTGTTGGAGAGACACAGATATACATATTGTTGTCAACCTTGGTTTATAAGATTTCACATGTTTTTTTGCCGAAAGCGTTTACATAAGAGTAAGAACTCATGTAGCAATACTGTTGAATGAAATGTTGTAGTTTAAGGTTTATGCAATTGAAAATTAATCCAATTGACATTGTGATTTGATGGGCTAACACTCGTCTACCAATTAATCAAGAGATGCACTCAGCATACTCCAATAGTTTATGCAAAAAACATAATTACACTTTTCTATAGTTCTGTGTATAAGATTATATGCAAGTAACATATGACTATATGTAAATGGTCATTTATGTAAATCAGTAGTATATGCTACTACGGAGAAAATTACCAAAATAATCATTTTTGAGATTTAGTGGCCTAAAATACTGAAAAACGAAATTATGGCCCTCTTTACTGACTTAATACGGAGCATCGTCTTCCGTATTACTGACCTAATACGAAACATCGTCTTCCGTATCTTCCCCTAACACGAAGTACCGTGCTACGTATCTGAGAAGGAGACTAACTCACTATTGTGTGGGGGTAATAAAAGGCAAATGCATAACAGAGTAACAGACAGTCAACTAATCTACCCACTTCCTTAGAATAAATCAGCTTTTTTGGGAAACACTAGCTTCGACCGGCAACCATTTTCACCGGCACTAGCTTCGTTTCTGTCCAATATCACCGGCAACCTGAAACTCTACTCGCTTTCGCTTCGACCAACACCACTAAACCAAACGCCACGGGTCCTGATATACGGATTCGACCTGGATACAAAACCTATGATGCCTATATCCAGCATCAGCTAAACAAGACACTCAACCCGAAGCTGGGAAAGATATGGACCACTCGTGATTGGAACCAAAAGATTAATGTTTTCTCCAACTTCTTCTCCGAATTAAAAGAGAAAGGTCTCTTATCCAACTCCACAAAGGCACTCTGTGTAGGGGCTCGGGTCGGGCAAGAGGTTGAAGCTCTGAGACGGATTGGAGTAACCGACTCCGTTGGTATCGACTTGGTACCTTACCCGCCACTAGTTATTCGGGGTGACTTTCATAAGCAACCATTTGCTTCATTTTTGTCCAATAGTGATATCAGAGTTTTGTGGAGTAGCTTTTTTGGGAAGCTAGTGAAGGTGATTAACCGCCCTCTCTCCCTCCCCCCCCCCTCTCTCTCTCTCTCTCCCTCTCTCTTTCCCGTTCTCTCTCTCTCTCTCTCTTTGTCTCTCCCGTTCTCTCCCTCTCTCTCTCTCTTTGTCTCTCCCACTCTCTCTCTATCGACTATTCTGAACACTACGGTATGGACGCAATCGCGAGCTCACAGATACTACCTCAGCTGAAAGGCTTTGATCGATCTAACTTGTTGGAAGTCGGCCCTGCAGGGGCACAAATTAAACACAAACGCAGATGCACTAAAGAAAGGAAGACGTATTTGTTATATCACATAACACGGTTTACCGTATCTGTTTATATCACGGAAGACGGGATAACGTATCTGTGTAATACGGAACATGGAATAACGTATCATAAGTAATACGGAGCACGAAATAACGTATCCCGTCAGTATTTAGGACCAAATATTTGGAAATCAGTATTTTGGGCAAACAGTATTTATTTTTAATTATTTAAGGCCTTCACCCCTACTACGAGGGTGTCTGGGATTGCTTAAAATAAGTTACTTTTGATTTAATGGAGGTGTTTTTAACTTAAAGGCGAAAGTGAAGTTATTTACTTTAAGTTAATTGGAAGTGTTTGGATAATTTTACTTAAAGTTAAATGAGTGTTTAATTATTTTGACTAAAAGTGAAATTTGACTTAAAAAAAATTTAATTTCATAGTATTTAAACTTCACAAGAATTGTGAAAAAAAAACTTTATGAATCATAAATCATAAGTCAAAAGTACCTAAAAGAAACTTATGACTTAAAGGAGTTTTTTTTAACTTAAAGCCCTTCTTTAAGCCATTCTTCCAAACACATCAAAAACTCCTTAAAGTCGTTTTTGACGAGAGTTACCCGGTTCTGATTTATAAATAACACAAGGTAGTGATACTACACTGGAGTAGGAGAAAGATGGATGGATCAATACTCTATGAACAGTATGAAGTGGACATGGTTGAAAAGTAGTACAAATTTTGCCAAGGTACCATAGGTAATGCGACCACACCATTGTAATCAAGTTATGATACTGTATGCAGTATGCACATACAAAACCAAACAATATAACAAACATGACATCCTGATGACACATATATATTATTTTTTTTTTATTTTTTATTTTTAGCTAAATTTGTATATATATTAAAACCAAAAAAGAATTAGGGATTTACCCTAGCTCCATGGCAAGCCATAGGAACAACAACAAGAACAAACAAACCCACAAGCTAAATCACAAGATTTAGTCTGGAAAGGCTAAACTGCAGACCAACACGCAAACAAACAATCAACGAAAACCAAACAACAAGAACAATCAATCTGTTAACCACCGATTAAGACTATCCATTCGGTTTTGATTAGCAAACCAAGATGAACTCGAGATTCTTGTTCTAATATCAACATGAATGCCAGCAAGAAGTTGCCGAGGATTACAGCACCCTCCATCATGAGCGCGGGTGTTTCTTTCTCGCCAAACGTGGTAAATAAAGACCTGAGCTGCAAGCATTGCAGCTGTGCGATGATGCATACTGTTTGAGGCATACCAAATCTCTAACAGGTGATTCCAAGATGTGGCTTGAGTGGAAAGTTGAAGCCCAGTTGCTATGTTATTTAAAACCCACAGGCTATAGGGACATTGCAGAAACAGATGGTTCCCATCCTCATCTCCGCTGATACACAAATAGCATTGTTTGCTCGTCACAATATTCATGTTGAACAGTCGTTGGAGAGTAGGCAGTCTATCTAAGCATAGGAGCCATTCATAATGAGCAAACCTGGAAATATAGAGACGATGCCAAACGTGTTTGTACCATGTTACCTCTACTCTTTTAAAACGAATTTCCTCCCATATGTGCCAAGTCTTGATTTTTGATAATTTAATACCATTCCAGGATATCGAATCCAGTTGATTTAAATTAAATTGAGGCAAATTTGTAGAAGTCAACAACCTGAGAAGAGTTGCATTGACATGGTGATGACTTCTATTTGGTCTCGGCATAATCCATGAACCTGTATTGATCAAAGCATTAACCGTCGTCCCTGGTTCAAGACCTGTCTGAGCTATAATCAGAACATTCTTTGAAGTAGCTAGACATTCGGAATTCCACCAAGGCGTGAACCATAGAGAAGTGTTTAAACCATTTCCTATTGAATAAGAGATCGACTGTAAAGCCTGCTCTCTCAGTTTCAGGACTTGACGCCAAATCCATGAACAATCTTGAGGAATATTTAAGGTCCAAAAGTGCTTCCGTTTAAGAACTGTGGTATTCACCCACTTAGGCCATAAAGAATTATGACAGTTTATCACCTTGCACAAGTGAAACAAAATCTGAGCTTTGTTCCAATCTCTTGGATTTTTAAACCCAAGGCCACCTTCTTTACGAGGAAGACATACCAGGTCCCATTTAACCTTTGCTCCCCCTCTTTTCATGATGTTTCCTTGCCACAGAAAGCGAGTTATGATAGATTGAATTTTCTGGTGAACCTTTCCTGGAAGAATGAAGTGACTAGACCAATATGATTGAATGGAGAACAGCACCGAGTTGATAAGCTGAGCACGCCCTGCAAGGGAAAGGAATGTATTGGTCTAAACATATATCCTAGCTGTTATTTTCTCAATTAACGGAATACAATCATTAACTGTAAGCTTGGTAGAAATGAGAGGAACTCCTAAAAATCGAATTGGAAGTTCACCATGAGGAATATTATAAGTAGCATCAAGCCAATCAGTAACACCTTGATCACAGTTGCAAAAAAAATAGTACTCTTGTCAGAATTAGGGCGAAGCCCACTAATAGCTGAAAACTTATTCAGAGAATCCATGAGGTGTTGAATAGAATGTTTTTCCCCATTAGCAAAGAGAAGGACATCATCGGCAAAAAACAAGTGATTGAGTTTCATAACTTTACACTTGGAGTGGTATTTGAAATTGCTTGGAGTGTTGTGAAGAATACTCGACAGAACGTTCATAGCAATAGCAAATAAGTAGGGAGACATAGGGTCTCCTTGCCTCAAACCTTTTTCACCTTTAAAGTACCCTTTTAACTCTCCATTGACTTTTACCGAGTACATTGGAGTTATGATGCAAGCACGAATCCAACTAACAAACTTTTGAGGAAACCGCATTTGAACTAAGACATTAATCAAGAAATCCCAACTTAATGAGTCAAATGCCTTATGCAGATCAATTTTTAGCCCACAATTAGCAATGCCAGAGCCTCAATTGTATCCTCTGAAGAGTTCTTGAGCCAGAAGAATGTTATCAGATATGTACCTTCCTTTAATAAAAGCTGATTGTGAAATGTTTATAAGCCCAGGGAGCACCAACTTTAAACGAGCAACAATGATCTTAGCAATGCATTTGTATGCTACAGAACATAATGAAATAGGCCTGAATTCCCTCATAGAAGTTGGAGTTAGAACTTTAGGCACTAAAGTAATACCTGTAGAGTTGATTCCTTGATGCATATTGGAAGTGGTAAAGAAATGAGAGACTGTTTCACAAAATTCCTTGCCAACTATATCCCAAGATGATTAAAAGAATTCCACTGTGAATCCATCTGGCCCTGGAGATTTATTTCTCTTCATTGTTTTCAAGGTAGCATAGATAGTATCCTCAGATATTCCATCTTCGAGATAGGATGCTTGAATTTGAGAAATTTGAGGAATATCCAAGGTCGAGAGGTCAGAATTCAAAGTCGAAGAATGTGTGCCAATAGAATTCTTGTAATATTCAACTGCCACATCAGCCACTTGAGGGTGACCAAAGACAATGTTCCCTTGAGCATTTTCAATTTCCAGGATTATGGAATGACTCCAGTTCGCTCGAACCTGATTAAAAAAGAAACCGTTGTTACGATCACCTAACGATAGCCATTTTATACGGGATTTCTGATGAAGTAAGGATTCCTCCTGAGTAAGGGTTTCCTCTAGCTTCTTTTTAGCATCAGATTCTGAATTCCTGATTATACCATTTGTTGGATTACGTTCCACCTGCTCCTGAATATTGTAAAGATTATGTCTTGCAATTTCTACGTTCGAATGAACATTACCATTTCGCTTATTGAAAGCTATCAGAGCTTGCTTGACCTGTTTGAGTTCCCTGCAAAGAATTCCCATTGGATCACCATACCATTTTTCTTTCCAAGCTTCTTTAATAATGTCATGATATCCTTCAATATTGCTCATAAAAGAATAATACTGAAAAGGTTTCCGACATTGTGTGATTTGCATCGGTGTAGTTACAAGGATATGACAATGATCCATAAGCCCTTTATGGTGAACAATAGTAATACTCTGTAGATTCACACCAATTGAATTAATATTAATATCATGAACCAATCATCAAAACAGATACAACCCCTTTTGAAAAGTTCAAAATCCCTTGTTTTTTAAAAAAAATCAGCTTTCATTTTATTTCTGTCTTTGTTACAGAATATTTCTACGTACCATGTTAACAAATTTTTTACTATATTCAGAGAATTCAGTATATTTATTCAATATCGAATCCAAAAAATATTTATTATATTAATTCATTGAAAATATTTGTATGGTCGTGATTAATTTTTCGATTTCATATTAAGAATATATGGAAACTTGATCCTCACGACTCCAATAAATTCTTAGGCTGTCCATCAAAAAAAGGTTGCATCTTTCAGCGATATAAGAAAGGATATCTACTGTGCAAGATACATGAAACGAACATAGTTATACCAACAGAACTTTCATCTAATCTAGTTTTTTATGTGATCGTTCAATGTCATTTTTACAAATTACATGTCCTTTTATTAATGAATTGATTTACCATAGAAAAAATAAAAATTGTCAACTAATCAAACAAAATCAATATATCGTGCTCTTGGAGTAACGTATGATTGTTAGATTTTATGGTTATTACCCTTAACTTACATGTAAAGACAATTTAAAATGTGCAATTTCAATTTAGAAGTTTGTATTTTGAATTTTTTTTATTCTTTTCTAGTAAAACATGGATCGAATAATAAATTTTAGTTTTCTTTTATTCTTAAAATAAGACATATGAAAATGAGTATCACCTATCTATTTTTAATTTGACTAACTTGTGAAAATAATTTACGATCCATAAAACTGAAATCAAGTGTGTAATATATAAACGCATAATCAGATTGTTGTATATGTGTTCTTGTAATTTAGATATTGGGTTAAATAACATGAAATTCATTTTTCTTTAACAGTGAGTATATTTTTCTGACATATATAAGAAGAAATAGCTTATGTAGACCAGACAAATCATTTTTTAACATTCATGTCATGTAGTTTAGGGTTTTGAACGAAAATGAAATGATATTTAATCATGTACCCGAAATTAGAACATAAAATGACACTAAACTACACGAATTTTTCATGTACAGGAAATGAAATGAAATACGTGAATAGAATAAATATGATAATTACATGAAATATTACTATGTATCGAAGTTATGTAAATATATAATTATATGTCGTAGAACAACATTAAGATGTTACAAAACAAAACTAAGAGTAGTATGCATGGTGTAAAGTTTTCCGAACAAAATGAAATCTTCCTGTTATTTTTCTTATCTCGTTAACAAATATCTCTCTTTGTGTAGAAATTTTCTACCGAGTTATTGAGTTTTCTTACCCATATTTATGCTTTGTTGATATTAAAAACGAAATTATAATCAACCAACCAAGAAAATTCAATATACGCTCTTAGGTTAAGATATGCGAAATGATACTATTACTTTAATTCAAGAATACAAAATTCAAAAAAAAAACCTTTTATTAAAAAGAATATATTTCCTTCGTCCTGTCTATTTATTAACATTTCATGTCTCGAACACATTTTAAGGTGGATTTTAAGAATAGTTCCATACCTTATTTTTAAAATTTTATTTATTTTTTGTATAAAAATAGAACAATCCTATTTTTATACAAAAATACAAAAAAGTGTTAAGAATAATGGGACAGAAGGAGTATAATTTTAAGTGTATCAACCTTTTTATTTATCAATATTATAACGAATACCGTAGCCCCTCTCTCTCTCTCTCTCTCTCCACCTTTTCTAAAAAATGCTTAACTAAAATTTAAGAGCTGATTTTAGTTTTTTGAGTTTTTTAATTTTTTTTTTAGAATTCTTTTCTTGATCTTTCTTTATTTTTCAATAAATATATTATTGAGAGTCTAGTACCCCATTTCCTATTGGTGGATTTTATCTACCAAAATATTAGATTTTGTAATATCTCCCTGTGAATGATAAGCCTTCCCTAATTTTACTTTGTCTTTCAATAAATATCTCTATTTATTGAGAGCCTAATATCATGTTCGTGGATTTTGTCTACCAATATATTAGATTTATTTAACCGCAATTAGTAAATTAGAATAAGCATGGTAAATGATAAAAACTTTGTATATAATTGATTGATTAAAGTTTATAAGTAAATTCCGATTGCCTCTAAAATAATTTCAATTGTTTGATTGGTAATTTATTTACCAACCAATAATAATACTCTTACAGTGTTTATTTAATAATTAAAGTAATTAAAATATATGTATTGTTCGTTTATAAAAATTTATTAATTGTTTTATTAACAAATTGTGAATAAATATATTTTTTAGCCTTTCAAAAAATTGAGTTTTTGATTATATGAATTTTATTCAAGCTTTTTGAAATTTGATTCAAATGCGATTTTATTTTGTTACCTTATATGCATTTATTAATTAATTTTATTAAAAAATTATGAATAAATATATTTTTGAGCTTATAAAAAAATCAAAATTGTGAAGGTACAGATTTTATCCAAGTTATTTAAAATTTGATTTCAAATCTGATTTGTTAAGATCTTCAGTTAAGTTAGATTATAATTATTGAAAATCGATTATAATTGTACAATATGTATTATAAAAATAAATTTATAATGTATGATAATATGATTGTGATTGACTTTATATTAAAAAATTGGTTGATTAATGAATGATTAATTATGAAATTTAATTTAAAATATTTAATAGTATATCATGACTGATATCAAATTAAAATTATGATTTTCTGGTAAATAAATTTGATTTAAAAAATATGTATTTATGAATATGTTTAATAAAATTATTATTGTATTTAAATTAAAAGTGTTAACTAATCATGGTTAAAGAGGTAGGGTGGGATTGTAAATAAGGAAACTTCTTAATATAACATGATTGGTCTAAAATTTAGAAATTAGCTCTTATTGGTTCTAAAATAATTCATAGTTTTCTGATTGGTTAACTGCACAATGGTAGACTCAGGTATTATAATAAAGGATATAATATTTTTATAAAATTTAAAATTTTAAAAAATCTTTAAAAAAAAATTTAGAGCGCATAGCGTGAGAAAAATTCCCTAGTGTAGTATAAATAGAGGGAGTTGTAAAATTTACTCATCAGTTAATTTATATGGGTATTAGAGCACTTCCAATCATATATAATTCTTAACTAAAAATGTACTCATATAATTTGTCAAAAATAAGAATTATAGTCAACATGTAAAAATTTCTTCATTGATCATTGGTGTTGTTTAAAATTTTAGCTAATCTAAACATGTTGGCTAAATTTGTCGAACGTGTAACGACTTGTACACCTCTTCAATTTTCATGTTGAAACAATATATTCTATTTTTAATAACTTGGATAATAATAACCTACTATTTTTAAAATATAACAAATCATTATAGTCGTTTCATTGGAGTATGACATCTTATAAATTTAACAAATTTTACATAATCATTATTTTATAATACTAGCCTAAAACTTGTGCGATGCACGAATTTTTTTTAATATTATAATAAAATTCATTAATTTGATAATAATTATATAAATGTTATCCGTGATATTTCTAGAAAATGAGAGATTTTAGCTTGAAAATTTAGAAAAAATGATATGTTTTAGTTGAAAAGGGTAATCTATTAATTATTTTTAATTATAAAATTATTACTTTATTTTATTAAATAGAATGCCCGTGATATGATTAGAAAAAGAGAGGATCGAGTTAGAGAAAATTAAAAAGATAACATATTCTAGGTGAAAAAGGTAATTGATTAGTTTATAGTAATTATAATTTAATTACGTTATTTTACTAAATACAATTGCTCGTAATGGTTTTAGAAAGGAGATATTAATATTGTTGGTGATATTTCTATTAAAAGAGGGATTTTAGTTAAAAACTATAGAAAAGAAGATACATTTTAGCTAAAAAGGGTAATCAGTTAATTAATAATATTATAATGTTATTAGTTTATTTTATTAAATAGAACCATCCGCGTGATATAATTGAAAAAAGAGAGATTTTAGTTGGAGAAAATAGAAAGGTAACTTGAAGATGACATGATTTATGTGAAAAAGGTAATTGATTAGTTATAGTAATTATAATTTCATTATGTTATTTTACTAAATAAAATTGCTCATAGTTTTTAGAAAATGAGAAATTAATGTTTCCCGTTATATTTTTAGAAAAAATGGAATTTAATTAGAAAAAATAGAAAAGATGATATATTTTAGTTGAAAAGATAATCAATTAATTATTAGTATTATAATATTATTATTTTATTTTTATTAAATAGAAACGCATGTGATATAGTTGGAAAAATGGTGGTTTTAGTAAAAGAAAAGAAAAAAGGTAACGTGTTTTGGCTGAAAAAGATAACCGTCTATGATATAATTGGAAAAAGAAAGATTTTAATTAGAGAAAAGGTAATGTATTTTGACTGAAAAATGTAATTGATTAGTTAATAGTAATTATAATACAATTATGTTATTTTATTAAACAAATTTGCTCGTAGTGTTTTTAATAAGGAGAAATTTTTGTTAGATAAAATGTAAAATATATTCTAATTTACCTGAAAAAGGAAATTATTTAATTATTAAAAAATAGAAAAGGTAATATGTTTAACCTGAAAAAGGAAATTGATTCATAAAGTAGAAATTTTAGTTAGATAAAATATAAAAAATATTGTATTTTACCTGAAAAAAAATTATTTAGTTCTTAAAAAATAGAAAATATAATATGTTTAACCTGAAAAAAGGAAATTGATTAGTGAGTAAGGGTAAATAATTAAAATCAACATGTACCGTACGACCGACCAACCAACCAAAATTTTAATATTTCGACTTTTTATAGATAGTATAGATTTTAACTAATCATTTTAGTTAATACAGTTGGAGATGCTTTTAGCAATCATTAAAATTACTTATGAATTCGAATTTAAATAAGAAAGTTTCAATTTCAGAATTAAAATAAAGAAACTCTGGAATAATAAATAAAAAAAATTCAATTTTTATGAATTAAGAAAAGTAAATTCTAGAACTATGGAAGGTTTCGGGTATAATGGAATAACGCAAAAAACCAAACCCAGCCCAAAAATACATCAGATTTTAAGGAAAATACCAAATATAATAGGTACGGATTGATATAATGTAATTGATTGATGGGGATCGAGTACATAAGGAAAATACCAAATATAATAGGTACGAATTGATATAATGTAATTGATTGATAGGGATCGAGTACATATGAGATCGGTAAAGTTTGTCATCCCTAACCTCAGTCCTCATATAACCCCGAATAGGAAAAAACAAGTCGAGAAGAGACTAAAGAGATTTTTAAGAGGTTAATTTTAAACTTTTATTGTAATTATAGTGGGTAAGATTTAATGCAATTTTGCTTTTTCGAATATATAATTAATATCTATGTTATGCTATGTTAACTTCCAACCAAGTTTGTAGTTGAAAGTGAATTGTTTGTTCCAGTTATTGCTCTTGTTGCCTTGACTATTTAAGCATATAGTTGAGAAGATGATCCCTGATGCTAAAAGAAAACGTGATGATGAATGCATTAAAGACAGGATCAGCGATTTGCCGACACACTTAATAGATAAAATACTACTCCCTCCGTCCCTTAATACTTTTTCCACGTTCCTTTTTAGGTAAATCAAAATACATTTCCCATTACTATTTTGGGTCATAACAAACAAATAATATACTCTTAAAACATACACATGCACCGTGACTGCTGTAACCATTAACCCCCCACCCCCCTTATTCCCACCTACTCCCAC
The DNA here is from genome assembly GCA_036435485.1 of Saposhnikovia divaricata. Lineage (NCBI taxonomy): Eukaryota > Viridiplantae > Streptophyta > Magnoliopsida > Apiales > Apiaceae > Saposhnikovia > Saposhnikovia divaricata. The sequence continues at coordinate 232,419,048 of CM071594.1, forward strand.
TATTACCCTAATTTATTTTCTCCGCGCCTCTGTATCTCTCTATTTTCCTTTGCTCAAAACCCTAATTACTCTATCAAAAACATGAGTTTACATTTCGGATTTTCCGATTCCGATGATGAATCTGCTAATCCAGTTAAATACAAGTGCTCTGATCCCGATTATTGTGACAAAGGTGCTTCTTGTGATGGGAAACAAAGTTATAGTCGTGAAATTGTGCGATTGAGACGTGGTCAAACAAATTCTGAGGAATCGGTGGCGAAATCGGAAGCGACGGTGGTTCAAAACCCTCGATCGCCGTTGCATGAAAGTGTTGTTGAAGTCCCTTTGGATGAATATGATGCTCCTTCGTCCCCTGTATCTTTAGATCCAGTTGATGTGGTCGCCGTTGTTGCTCCGGCTCCGTCGAGCGATGACTTGGATGACGATGATGAGTCTGATTCAGAAGATGCATGCTCTCGCTCCTAATTCGAGTAAAGATGTTCTAACCTTGAACTTGTTTTTGTACTTAATCGGTTGTTTATGTACTTCATCTCTTGTTAATGTAGTTAACTCTTCTTTGTGTAGTTAGAGTTGTTCTTCTACTTATATGAACTTGTCAGTGTTGTTTATGCAATTTTTGGAGTTACATGAAGTTGGCAGTCTTGTTATGACAATTTGTTCATCACTTAATCACTTGTTCTGGTACCTATTCGCGTGTTTATGTAGTTAATCTCTTGTTTATGTAATTAATCTCTTGTTTATATAATTAATCTATTATTTATGTAGTTAATCTGTTGTTTGTGTAATTAATCTCTTGTTTAGGTAATTAATCTCTTGTTCATCACTTCAGCACTTGCTCTTGTACTTATGCTTATGTAATCTTATTCGATAGTTGTGTCATTCCGTAATACTTCAGTCATTCCAGAAATTAGAAATGGTAGTTCATGTTATTAGAAATACTTTGCTGCTTGTAATCTTATTTGTGGATAATGATAGTTCATGTTAATACTTGTGATCTATGATGATAGTTCAGTTTGCTGAGACACAATTACTGCCCTAGTGTGCCATAAGCAACCAGTTTTGATTGGAGGCTTGTGTGTGCTTAGCGGTGGTTGATGTTGTTAATGATGCTTGGGGACACTCTGAGATCAAGTACTTGTATATACATTACATTCTTGAAACTAAGCTTACTTTTAATACTGCTTAAAACTAAGCTTACTTTGAGCACTAGTACATTAAAAACAAAACTAATCGTACATGTCCCCTGTTGAAGATGATGCTCTGTTTGCTCCATATATGTAATTCCATGCCTCATGGACAGCCCACATTGGTGCAGTGACTTGAATTGGTAGTTTACCCTCAGCTGCTAATTTCTTCTTGTTAACATTAGGCAGAAGGTAATCATTCGAGCCTTTTACTTTTAGCACTTCATTCATGACATATTGATAGGATAACCATACATTTCCCAGTGTTATTGCATCTAGTTCCATATAAGCTTCATGTACTGCTGCCAACATATCATCAACATCCTTAGGCATTTTTTTATGCATTAGAGATTGAATGCTTCTGAAAAAACCCAAGTCCAGAATATTTAAATCTGGACTGTTTGGTGGTTGTTGCACAAGAATGAAAGTGAAGTCCCCTTGACGATGAACTTGTTGCCACTCTGGGTCATCTTGAGTTATATGTGTCCTTACATTGTCTTGCTGTATGTATATAATTTTTGGACCATCACTTACTGGCCATTTCTGCATAATTGCTGGTATTACATCATTGATTAGCATTCTCCTTGTTTCATTTTTCCCAACTGATTCAACGATCTTGGTGATAATTGTCCCCTTTGCTCTATACTTGGAAGCCCTCTTAGCTGGTTCTTGGTAAGTGAATGGGAAGGTACCTATCTTCCCATCAAAGGTACATTCATTTTCTGCATTAAATCTTGGTCTTGCTACAGCTGCTGTGAACATAACTTTAGGTATGAATTTGCTTGACTTGGCAGCCCTGTACTTGCCCTTTTCATTTCATTCCAGGTAAACCCTCTGTGATTTTTTGGATAAATAAAACCACTTTTCATCAATGTGTACAAAGTTGTACATAGGATAATATTGCCTCTTTGATGCTGGTGTGTCTCCCATTAATAAGTTTAGAACCCATTCAACCCTTTGAAATAGGTTTGCCTCTTTCAAAGCAGGATGTAAAGGGTTTGTGTGGGGTCTAATTAGTCCCCTCTTTATCATTCTGTTTGATGTACTGTTTGACACTTTAAGCTGGACTGCCAAGTCTCTTATACATGCTCTGTCCCCCATGCTTATCTCAGTTATTGCATTAGGTTGCAGTTGTATTCTTTTTCTCCCTGAGTTATGGCCCTTTGTTGCCATGTTATACGTCTGATTTGCTGCCTTTTGCCTCCTTGCAGTGCTCCATATTATGCTGATTGTTCTTCTTGTGACATTCAACAGCTTGGCCACTTCTTGAATTGCACCATGCTAAAGTTTCCCCTCTATCTGCTTGTTCAAAAGCCACATGACTACTTGCATCCTTGAATCACAGCTGAGCTTTGCCCTTTTTTTGTGATGATGACCATATATTTCTTCATGTGTGTCCCCTTCTGTCTCTCTCTCTCTTCTGGCTGATTTAAATCAAAAGGGAAACCAGAATCCATTTCTGAACAAATGGGGGCAAAGCAATGATGCAGAGGGTTTTTTTTTTGAATTTATAGTTCTCAAAAATTTGTTGTACTTATGTGTAATTTTGTTGTATATTTAGCATAATCCATGTGATTGTAATGGGAAGATTTGATTGGTTGCTGACTTTGCTACTTGTAATCTGATTGGTGGATATTATTAGTTATGGATTAGTCATTTGAAATTTTAAGCTTAGGCGATCATTTCAGTTTTGAATGCATTTCAAACAATTTTAGTGGATTGCTAATGATTCAACTAATAATTTCATTCTTAAAACCTATATCATTCAAGAAGTGGGCAAAGTAATTAGAGACAGAGGGAGTAGATCGCATGCCAATATGCGGTTGCTGCAAGAACAAGTACACTATCTAAATCTTGGAAGAATATATGGGAAACACATCCGAATTTACATCTCGAAGGCTGTTACCAATTTAACAAACTACAGAAAATAAAAGATAAAAAGAGCAAAAACATTGCATAATAAAAATTGTTCTTCAAGCCTACAATTATGGTTGGTGGAGGCTGGATAAATATAACCCCAAACCATGTCCTGACACGTGACTAGCTACTAGTGGGCCAATCGTTACAAACCGTTACTGCAACCTAGTACTGAGCTAACACTATCATTTAAATAGTCATTTTACAAAATAAAAAGATTCCTTCGACTAAGTAAAAATGACACCGTTTGACAATTGACTATCCCGCCCATTTCAAAACTATAAAATTAGAAATGTAACAATTGCCCCCTTCTTAAAATCATCCTTGTCCTCAAGGATGAAAATTAGGATACTTCTTCTTGAACTGCTCCCACTGCTCCCAAGTAGCCTCTTCAGCAGTGCCGTTCTCCCATTGCACTTGTACCATAACAGCTGGTAAATTCCCCCTTTTTATCAATTTTCTATCGATGATGGCTTCTGGCTGTCGATTGAACTCACCAGCTTCAGTCATACCTGGTAGTACAGTCTGTACTAACTTGTTAGCTCCAAGTTTCTTCTTAAGTTGTGAGATGTGAAATACATTATGTAGTTTAGATCCAGTAGGGAGCTTTAACTTGTATGCCACCATTCCAATTCTCTCGAGTACCTTATAGGGTCCATAAAATTTAGCAGATAGTTTATGGTTTCTTCTGGCAACTAGAGAATGCTGCCTGTAAGGTTGCAATTTAAGAAAAACTTCATCTCCCATTGAGAACTCTCTGTCAGTTCTTCTCTTATCAGCATACCATTTCATTCTCTCCTGAGCCTTAATCAGATTTTCCTTGACCAGTTGTTGAGTAGCCCACCTTTTATGCAACAACTCATTAACACTGGCATCTTTAGTTCTTGAATACTGGTAATTAATAGAGGGTGGTGGCTGAGCATACAAAGCCTGATAGGGTGACATACCTAATGCAGAGTGATGATTTGTATTGTACCACCATTCTGCAAGTGGTAGCCAAGTATACCAGTCAGTAGGCCTGTGTCCAGTCATGCATCTGAGGTACATCTCAATGCATTGATTGACTCTTTCAGTCTGTCCATCAGACTGGGGGTGGTAGGCTGAACTAAGTCTGTGCTTGGTTCCCAATGCAGCAAAGAGTTCTTTCCAGAATAAATTGACAAAGATAGGATCCCTATCAGAAATGATGGCTTTTGGAACACCATGCAACTTTACTACTGAATTTAAGACTTCCCGGGCTACTGATTGAGCAGAATAGGGGTGTGATAAAGCTATAAGATGGCAATATTTGGTTAACTTGTCAACTACAACCAAAATCACATTTTTCCCTCTTGATTTAGGCAGGCCTTCAATAAAATCCATGGAGATGACCTCCCATGACTGTCCTGAAATAGCAATAGGCTGCAACAAGCCTGGCATTGGAATGTGTTCTGGTTTATTTCTCTGACAAATCTCACATTCCCTTATATAATTAGTAATATCAGTTTTCATGGATGGCCAGAAGAAACTCCTTTCTGCTCTCTTAAGTGTGACAGCAACTCCAGAGTGCCCTCCTTCAGGATTATCATGTATAGAAACACAAATTTGTTGCCTAAAATCAGTTCCATCTCCCACATAATACCTACCATGTTTTTTAAGCCCCCATCAGCCAGAGTAAAACCTTCATTATTATGGGGTTCAATTACCAGTTTGGCCATCATCTCTTGGGCCCAGACATCATTTAGAAGACTCTCTTGCAGTTCCTTCCTCCAAGCAGGTATAGGGCAGTGAGTAATTGCACTCAACTCAGCATCTTCATAAATCCTGGATAATGCATCTGCAACATGGTTTTCCTTGCCCTTCTTATATAGTACAGTGTAGTCAAAGCCCATTAGCTTAGATAGCCATCTCTGCTGCAAACTAATGGATATTTTCTGCTCCATGATATGTTTCAAAGCTTCATGGTCAGTTTTCACAATGAATGGGTGGCCCAACAAATAAGATCTCCACTTTTGTGTTGCAATAATCACAGCTAATAGTTCCTTCTCATAGGTGGATAGATCCAAATGTTTAGGACTGAGAGCTTTGCTTAGGTATGCTATGGGCCTTCCATCCTGCATCATAACTGCCCCTACTCCATTTTTGCAAGCATCTGTCTCTATTACAATAAGTTTGTTGAAATTAGGAAGTGCCAAGACTGGAGTATCACTCATGATTGCCTTGAGTTCATTGAAGGCTGCTTCTACTTCCTCATTCCAAGAAAAACCCCCCTTCTTGAGTAGTTGAGTGAGTGGTTTGCTGACAATGCCATAGTGCCTTACAAACCTTCTATAATAGCCAGTGAGGCCAAGGAAGCCTTTGAAAGCCTTGACAGTTCTAGGCCTTGGCCAATTGAGCATTGAAGAAATTTTGCTGTTGTCTGCAGAAACCCCCTTACTAGAGATCAGATGCCCTAGATATTCAATCTGTTTTTGAGCAATAGCACATTTACTTCTCTTGATAAATAGTTTATGAGCTCTGAGCACCTCAAAAACTTTCTTCAAGTGTAATGCATGTTCCTATTCATTGGCACTGTAGACTAATATGTCATCAAAGAAGACAAGAACAAACTTTCTCAAAAATTCACTAAAAATATCATTCATCAATGCTTGAAAGGAGGCTGGGGCATTTGTGAGACCAAAGGGCATCACCATAAACTCAAAGTGGCCTTGGTGTGTTTTGAAGGCAGTCTTGAAGATGTCATTCTCATTTACTCTGATTTAATGATAACCACTTCTTAAATCCAGTTTAGTATAGATCTTACTACCATGCAATTCAGCCAATAATTCTTCTATTACAGGTATAGGAAACTTATTCTTGACTGTAATGGAATTCAGAGCTCTATAATCAATAACTAACCTCCATGTGTTGTCCTTTTTTCTAACCAGCAGGATAGGAGAAGCAAAAGGGGAGGAGCTTGCTCTAATCACTCCAGCTGTAAGCATTTCCTTAGTGATTTTTTCGATTTCTTCCTTATGAGCAATAGGGCATCTATAAGGATTAGAAGATATTGGTTGACTTCCAGGTTTTAGAGGTATGTTGTGATCCTGTGATCTCTTAGGAGGTAAGCCCTATGGTATATCAAAAACATCAGCATAAGCATCTAGGACTGCCTGGATGTCAGGTGGGAAGTTGTCTTGCATTTTCTGTTCTCCATCAAAAGCAGTGATTTGTACCAAAAAATAGGCCTCCTCTTGATGGAATTTTTGGGGTGACTTGTTTATTGCAGATATCTGCATTGGTGGTGGTTTAGATGCCTGATGCAACTTGATTTTTCTGCCTTGCCAGTTGATCATAATATTACCATGTTGGTAATCAAATGTAACAGGGCTAACGGAACTCATCCATTTGACTCCAAGGATAATGTCATATCCTCCTAGAGGAATCACATTCATTTTGCTGTGGAAGTCAATTCCAGACATTCTCCATTGAACCTTATCAATCACCTTAGAGCATTGCAGCTTATTTCCACTGGCCAAAGTGATGTCAAAGGCAGTACAAGGGCTTGAAGTTAGTTGTAGCTGCTTGACCAATTTCTAGGATATGAAATTGTGAGTTGAACCAGAATCTATTAACATAGAGATGGTTTTTCCTTTAATGCTGCCATGCATCTGCAAATTACAGTGTCCAATAGAGCCATTCATGGCATTTAGAGAAATTTGAACAATTTTTTCCTCTTCTAGTGCAGAACAATTGGCATCATCTGCCAAGATGAGTGCCAGTTCTTCAGTTTGCTCAGCAGATTCAACACTTTCCTATTCATCAGCTATCATAACAAAAATCTTCTTTTTTCTGCAGTCATGGCCAGGCTCGAACTTTTTGTCACAACTGAAGTAGAGGCCCTTCAACTTTCTGTCATTTAACTCAGCTAGAGTCAATCTCCGAAAATCATCTGAAGATTTAGGATCAGAAGTTTTAGTAGTATTGCTATTTTTGTCACTAAACTTAGTGAACTGGGAGTTTTGTGTGGTGGACGGAGAAACACCAGTGGTCTTCATGGTTTTAAATCGTTTGTCCAGAACAGTTAAATAATACTCTTGACCACGAGCTCTGTCCCTAGCTTCTTGCAGAGTCTGGGGTTTGTGATTATAGAGGTGTTGAGATATCTCTTCCTTAAGGCCACATAGAAAATTATCAATGTAATATGACTCCCGATGAAAACCCTCTTGCTGCATAACATAGTTCCTTAATTCATCGAAATGGGTAATGTAATCATCTACAGAGCCCTTTTGAGTGAGTTTATTAAACTATCCTACCATATTTTTGAACCCCCCTTTAGAAAATCTTTGACATACCAGTTTAGAGAACTCTGGCCAAAGTAAGTTTGTCTTTTCTTCCTCAACTGTCCTATACCAAATATCAGCATCACCCTCCATATGTAGGGCTGCACACAGTACTCGAGCTCTTAAATCAATAGCAGGCATCAATTGGAAGTATTTCTCACATTTAGTAACCCAACTACGAGGGTCTTTTCCATCGAATTTAGGGAAGTCAAATTTAGGGGTCTTGACATTATGATGAGTATATAAGTGTCTCTGTTGGTTTAGATCATACAGGGGCCATGGTGGAGCGAGATGAGGTGAGGCCGTGACAGTGGGTTGTGTTGTAGGATTGTGAAAAAGGGGATTAGGCATTAGTTGGGGGTTCATTGTATATCCAAGGTAGAGTGGTACAGCATAAGGGTTGAGAGTAGAGGGGAAAAGATGGGGTTGTAATATATGTGGCATTTGTTGAGGGATAAACTGAAAGGAGAAGCTTGGGTTGGGGCTCCGATAACAGCATTAACATTAAAATTACCAAACTCAGGCAACGTTATAACATCAGAGAATCGAACATTTAAATCATGAGCTTATGTGTGAGGTAGTTTAGGTTGAGGAAATGATGGTCTAGTAGATCTAAGTGTTGTATTTACATCATGAATACGAAGATTATTGTTAGCTATAGCATACTGTGAAGGAGTAGAGAAAGGAACAGATACCCGGTGTGAACCAGAGGCCTGTGGAGGGGTGGACGAGCTTTCTCCTTCAAGAAAAGGGGGTCTAGTGCCTTGTAACTTCATAATCTCCAATAGTTCTGTAAGGCTGTTCTTAATATCCTTATTCTCCATTTGAAATTGGTCCCTAATCTGTTTGAGTTGGTCGTTAGTAGAGATCTGAATAGTCTCCATCTGATCAAGCTTAGCCTCCATGGAAGTGATAGCTTGATCATGCTGTTGCTAGGTGTTTTTATCAGCCATGGCCAAAGAACGTTGATCTCTGATACCAATTTGTTACAAATTTAACAAACTACAGAAAATAAAAGATAAAAAGAGCAAAACATTGTATAATAAAAATTGTTCTTCAAGCCTACAATTGTGGTTGGTGGAGGCTGGATAAATACAACCCCAAACCATGTACGGACACGTGACTAGCTACTAGTGGGCCAATCATTACAAACTGTTACTGCAACCTAGTACTGAGCTAACACTATCATCTAAACGTAGTCATTTTACAAAATAAAAAGATTCCCTCGACTAAGTAAAAATGACACCGTTTGACAATTGACTATCCCGCCCATTTCAAAACTATAAAATTAGAAATGTAACAAAGGCCCGTTCATAAAACAACTCATCTCCCCTATGAATATCAAAGCTGGGTATCTTCGAGTTGTCAATTCGATCCTTTTAGCTCATGTTGGTCCTATCTTGAATTTTTTTTGGTTCATTCCAGCTTCTTTGTATCTTTCTGACACTCCATATCCTTATTTGTGGATTAAGCAATTAGCTAAGAAAGGGGTTAAGGTTTTACGACTTTGTAATGAACGTCCAAATTTCACCATTAATATGCCCTCTTATTTATTCTCTTGTTCAGACTTAACTGGGTTACATCTTGACAACTGGAAACTGAAACCACCCCATAAATTTAGTGGATTTCGTAATCTTACAAGAATTCAACTTTGGTATATCGTATTCACTACCAATATGTCGTTTGGTACTCAAGTACGGGACATTGAATTGTGTTGTTGTGCTGGAATCAAACATCTGAACATCTAACTTACAAATCACGGTAAAAATATCAAATACTTCAAAATTGAAAAAAGTTTAATAATGGAGAAGGGTCATGCTCTGGATTACAACCCTAGTGACACAAAGAAAAGCTTCAACCTAGGCAGGCTTCTGATAGAATATATTTTTATATATATTTTAGATGATTTTATTCTCATATTTATTGTGTTTTGCATTGATTTGGATTTTTATTTAATAGATTTTATTGTTTTATTGTAGGAAATAAAGAATTCATGACTTGGAAGGATTTGGAGCAAAAAGAGCTATTTTGGAGATAAAATAGGAGAAAATTCGTATTATTGGGCTGCACGGGCTGCCTGCACTGTTTGGGCCATATCTTGAGTTCCAGAAGTCAGAATTTAAAGATCTTACTGTCCACGCGAAGCTTAGGGAATTATCTTTAATTCAGAGGTGCTCCAGTAAGCAAAATCCAACTGGAAGAGCCCAGAAACAGAGGAGAAAAAGAAGTGACGAATTTTACAAGAAAATCCTATTCAATTATGGATATCTTTTTGTAAATTGATTAAAATATTAAAAATACTTTTATTAGGAGATAGAGATCAGATTTTATTAAGGAGTTTTATTATAAAAGAGGAGGAGAGGGTGAAAAGATAGAGAGACATATATACGTATTTTTACAAAAGCTAGGGTTTTGGTTTTTTCTCTCTCCATCTCTTCCTTTGTAAGCACTTGGTTTAATTTGGATCTTCATTGTTCTTCGTTAATACAAAGTTTGAGGTATTCTTTATTCTCTTGTTTTATTATTATAAGTTTTACATGGCTTCTTTCATTATTCTTATTGCTTTTACTTCTACCATGAGTGAGTAGTTTCATTCTAGGGTATTAAGGGGAGCCATGTTTGCACCATGATTTGGGCTTAATTTGATTAGTAAATTGATGGGTAGAGAGTAATTCTAATTGATATGTGTTAATTATTAATTTGTGTAATTGCGCAATATCATGGATTAATTGATTGCAATAGGAGTAATAGATCGAAAGATTTTACTACTAGAGGCTTACATACAATTAGCGGAATTGAAGGTGAGTGTGAAAACATCATTAGATATTCTGAGAGTGTTAATGCTTGAAAAAGATTAACCATTGCTCTAATTACTTAATCCCATTAAAAAGCTATACCTTTGTGATTAGTTTGGTGTAATCATGGTGAACCTGAATTGCCCTAGATCCCTTAATTATTTGAATTAAAACCTTGTTAAATTTGTTTTAGTAGTTAACACAATTCTCCAACAATCGTTTGCGACTAGAAACAATTGATAATAGTTGAATTGAAATTGAAACTGTCTCCTTGAGGATTCGACCCGTATTTGCTAGTATCTACTACAATTGATACCGTGCGCTTGCGGTTAGACATAATTTAACACATCAAGTTTTTGGCGCCGCTGCCGGGGAGACGCCTAGTTTCTATAATTTTAGTTTGATTGTTTAGATTGTTTCTCTTGTCTCTTTGGAACTCTTGTTCCAATATAGACCAATTTTACTGCTTTTCCTTGTTTAGTTGTTGATGCCCAGGACCAGGTCTCAAACGAAGGAAGATACAACTCCTCTTAGTCCAGATTTCGAGATCACCTGTCAACAATACATAGACCAACAAAGGAAAGAGAAGCAGCAAGAGATACCTGAACCAAAGATTGAGATGGCGGACCCTCCCAAATCTTTGAAGAATTACTCACAGCCCTCTCCGAGTGGGGTACCTACTGGCCTTGCTATGCCAGCGATTCAAGAAGCAAATTTCGAGATCAAGCCTGCTTTGCTCACTATGATCCAACAGAATCAATTTGCTGGGCTTGCCTCCGAAGACCCTACAAATCATCTGCAACGGTTTCAACAGCTCTGTTCTACAATTAAACATTAGGGAGTCACTCCAGACCAGTTGAAAGTTATGTTGTTCGGTTTCTCTCTTCGTGACAAAGCTCAAAAATGGTTGAATGATATTGACTTGACCGAGTGGGATAAGATTGCTCAGGCTTTCTTAACTGAGTTCTTCCCTCCTAACAGAACCGACGATTTGATCGACAAGATGATGGGTTTTAAGCAAGATTATGGTGAATCTCTACGGGATGCTTGGGACAGATTTAAGGATTATCAACGTGCATGCCCTCACCACGGTCTTGAGAAGTGGTTTCTGCTTAAATGCTTCTACAATGGTCTTGATCCGGAAACAAAAGGGATGGTTGATAATGCTGCGGGTGGTGTGTTTTTAGACAAAAGAGTTGATGATGCACATGCTTTTCTCTCAAATTTGGCTGCCAATCACTTCAGTAATCCGAGAGCAGCCAAAAAAGGGGGTAAACTTGAAGTGGACGCTTACTCTCTATTATCATCTCAACTCACTGCATTAACTCAGGAGATCCACTCATTGAAGACATCTCAGCCCTCTACTCAACCTATGAGTATCAATGCATTGTCATCCATGGCTCCTATGAATAATCCTGTTTGTGAAGTCTGTGGCATCCAAGGCCACTATGGTAGCGATTGCCAATACAATGCTCAAAATTCACAAAATTTTCAGATGGAGCAAGCAAATGTTTTCCAACAGAGGCAGCAGTACAATCCGTACTCCAACACTTACAATCCTGGTTGGAAAGATCATCCGAACTTCTCATATAGGAACAACAATGCTCAGAATACAAATGTTCCTAATCAGCAACAATATCAGCAGTCGTACCAGCCTCCTCCACAGCAGCAGTATAGGCCTCCGCAAGGACCTATGAATCCCCCTGGATTCCAAAGGCCTCCTCAGAATTATGCTCCTCAAGCAAATCAAGCTGCACAGGCTGATAATCAAGGTGATATGAAGAAGATATTGTTCCAAATGCAAAAGAGTATGGAGGATACCAATAGGAAGATGAACCAGATGGAAATTCATAATAAGATGCTGGAAACTCAGATTGCTCAATTGGCTAGTTCTTCATCTACAAGGCAACAAGGCTCTCTACCAGCACAACCAACTCAGCCAAAGGAAAATGTGAATGCCATTGCTCTTAGGAGTGGACGTACATATGATGCTCCTCCAATGCCTACTGACGATGTTCCTACTGAGAAAGAAAAAGAGAATTCTGCAGAAGACAAGGTAGAGAAAGTTGTTGAAGATGCAAGCGAAGGTGAAACTGAGGAAAGCAAGAAAAAGGACAAAGAAAAGACTGCAGTTGCTCCTCCACCATTTGTGCCAAGGCTCCCATTCCCTAGCAGGATGAACAGAACTAAGGTGGACCAGCAGTTTGGTAAGTTCATGACACTTGTCAAGAATCTTGAGGTAACAGTTCCTTTCACTGATTTAATTTCTCAAGTTCCATCATATGCAAAGTTTCTTAAGGATATTCTCACTAAGAAAAGGTCTTTTGGTGAGGTGGAGACAGTAGCTTTTACTGAAGAGTGTAGTGCTGTTTTACAAAATAAGTCTCCACCTAAGCTTAAAGATCCTGGTAGTTTTTCGATCCCGTGTCATTTAGGTGCATTGTTCATTGATAAAGCTTTATGTGATTTAGGCGCTAGCGTCTCAGTCATGCCTCTCTCGGTTTTTCAAAAACTAAATATGGGAGAATTAAAATGTACACAGATGACTTTGCAAATGGCAGACCGTTCAATAAAATATCCCCTTGGAATTTTAGAGGATGTGCCTGTTAGGGTTGGAAAATTCTATATTCCTGTAGACTTTGTAGTTCTAGATATGGAAGAGGACAGCCAAATACCTATTATTTTAGGTAGACCATTTCTCTGTACTGCAGGTGCTGTTATTGATGTTAAAAGTGGGACTCTCACATTGAGTGTTGGTGATGATAAAATTACTTTTACTCTAACCTCTGTTCTTAAATCCCCTTTGCTTGAGAATACTTGCTGCAGGATCGATGTTATAAATGGAATTGTCCGAGATGAGACGCCTCAGATTCTATTGAATGATGCATTGGCAGCTGATCCGAATTGTGAGGTAACCAACATTGTCACTTCTTGTGGTCAACCTCAGCCGATAGTCGGAGAAGCACCTAAGAGATGTGAAGAAGAAAAAGAAGAAGATTTGGTCGTTGGGTAGTAAAATCAAGTTGAAGTCTGATGGAAGAGCTTTGTGGAAAGAAAGTAACCAAGATGTCAACGTTCGTAGGAATGGTCTTTCTGTTGAGGATGATTCTGTTATTCTTTTGAGACCGCCATGAGTGGAGGAAGTGACGTCGAGCCAACGACGTTAAACAAAAGCGCTTCGTGGGAGGCAACCCATGCATTAGTATAAAAAAAAAGAAGAAAGAATATTTTGAGTGTTGTATTTCCAAAAAAAAAAAAAAAAATTATTTTCGCAGGCAGCAACCCTGTAACGTAGGCTGCGCCTGCGTTACTGTCCCCCGCGTAGTCTGCGGCTCTAAAACGCAGCCTGCGGCTGCGTTACACCCCTTCTAGATTTTTTTTTCTTTTTTCTCCGAAAATTGTTGTTTTAACCCCCAAAATTCCCCCAAATTCAATCCTAACTCATATTTCTTCAATTCTAAATTCCTATATCTATCCTACATCAAATCTTAACCTCTCCAAATCTCTCCTACACAATTGAAATTTTTATTCAACCTATCCATCATCTTATATATATACACACCTATCCATACAAATCCAATTCCTCTTCTATTTTCTTTAAATCTCCAAAAAATTCAATTCTAAAGAGGAATTAATTACAAGTTCACCTCTCCAATTCGTAGTGGGTTTATTTCTTCTCTCCAATTTTATTTTGATTGCGAATTTGTGTTCTTGTAAATTGGGATTTATATTTTTCTTGATATAATGGGGTATTTTTGGTGTGATATTGCTTGGTAATTTTTGGTGGAGCTTCTTGTGAGTTGGGTATTGATTCTTTTGGCTCGTAAGCATGGGAGAGATAGTGCTAATGTTGGGAAATTTTCATTTCGACGGTGGAGGTTAAATTTGTCGGTTGATGTGAGGCTAATTGCTAAGGAAAGGGGATTTTTGCGAGAAAATAATGGGGTGGTTTTCACATCCGACAACTTGATTCCAGGGGAGTTTTCTTTCTTTTCTTTTTAGTGTAGTTTTATTTTGTTTTTAGTTGTAGTTTTGTATCTTGTTCATTAGTTCATTGGGGACAATAAACCACTTAAGTGTGGGGATGAGTTCTCCATGATAAAAAAATCCAAAAAAATTATATATTATAAAATTTAAAAAAAAATTAAAAAATTAAAAATACCAAAAATAATTCTAGCCATGCAATTTGATTAGTTGTTGTATTTTGCTTGATACACCCATGCATGCGTAGAATTCTTGTGTTTATGGACGCTTTTGTATGAGAAGTGACGTGCTTTGTTCTTGTGCACACACTTACACTAGCAAGTTGAAGCTAGCAGACTTAATTGAATGTAGTAAGTGATTAGAATGACATGAATATGTGCAAGATGACTTGGTTTTCATGCTTTGAGTACAAGTAGATGCGTTAAAGAGTCTTGTTACTTGGGATTGATTATGTTTTGTCACACCAAGTGAGTTTTGAGCCTATATGCATATCTTTTGCATGATTTTTCGTTTGCTTGAGTGTCCACATATTGTTTACATTGCTAGCACTTACTTGAGATCTTTCTTGAAATGCATGACATTACTTGATGATGAGATGATAAAGGCACTTAGGTTTAACCTCGTATTTCCCATATTTCCACACCTTTTATACATGATCAATTAGTTAACCCGTTGAGCTTAATCCTATTTTTTTGGTGACACACCACATTACTTGCCATTATCCTTTTTATTCTATTGGCCTTACATTGAATTTGAACCTAAATTGTCAAAGGCTAGTATTGTGCTTAAGGGAGTAATAAGGTGTTCATAAAAGGGGGGTTATTGTTGGTCATACTTTTGGGGAATTATTGATTTTGGTTGATGCTTGCTAGTCGAAATTCATAAAAATATCTATGGATCATTGTGCTTATTCCTTGGCTCTCAGAAAAAAAATAGAAAAAAAAATAGAAAAAATAGAAAAAAAAAAAGAAAAAAAATAAATAAATCTGAGAGCATTCTTATGTTTGTATGATCCTTCTTCATTCGACAAGTCAAGTTATTATGTAAGGGTTATTGAAGAATCCAAGTGTGGGGAAGTATTTGTTTTAATAGAAAGGGAATGGAATGAATTATATTGTTGGGTACTAGCTTTTGACATTTAACCTGTTTTAGCTTTACTTGACATACCTGGTCCCTAGCCCACGCTACAACCCGAATAAAGACCTTTTGATTGTCATCAGTGATGTATGTTGTGTTGAGAGTGAGATTGATTGCGAGTGTCAAGTTGTGTTTATGATTTTGATGGAATTGAGTGATACACTTAACCTTGTTCTTGAGTGAATATTCGTTTGTGAGTGAAAGGTGAGTTATTACTTGTTTTGGCATAGGAGATCCCAGGTTTTGACTTAAAGATGTGTTTCTTGTGGGCTTAGCATGATTACCAACGATTTTTACACTTGACATGAATTTTTATGACCTTCTGCATGTTGGTTGAGTAGACTACGTGAATACTTGCACTTTCGACACCAAGACATCGTATGTTTACTTTGATTCTTAAGTTGATGTGGCATGAGAGGACTTGTGTGTGTGGTGTTGTGTTAGCATTGATCTTTTGCATGGTTAGATGAATTTTGTGGGTACATTCACTATAAACCCTCACGAGACAACACTCGTCCTACTAGGGCTGCCTAGGGGTTTAACGGCTTGTTGCATATGCTCAATGCAATCGTGTCATCTACAAAAGTGATGTTTGTTAGGACTTAGTTTTTATTTCACTTATTTGCCCGAGGACGTGCAAATGCTTAGTGTGGGGATGTTTGATAGAATATATTTTTTTATATAATTTAGATGATTTTATTCTCATATTTATTGTGTTTTGCATTGATTTGGATTTTTATTTAATAGATTTTATTATTTTATTGTAGGAAATAAAGAATTCATGACTTGGAAGGATTTGGAGCAAAAAGAGCTATTTTGGAGATAAAATAGGAGAAAATTCGTATTATTGGGCTGCACGGGCTGCCTGCACTGTTTGGGCCATATCTTGAGTTCTAGAAGTCAGAATTTAACGATCTTACTGTCCACGCGAAGCTTAGGGAATTATCTTTAATTCAGAGGTGGTCCAGTAAGCAAAATCCAACAGGAAGAGCCCAGAAACAGAGGAGAAAAAGAAGTGATGAATTTTACAAGAAAATCCTATTCAATTATGGATATCTTTTTGTAAATTGATTAGAATATTAAAAATACTTTTATTAGGAGATAGAGATCAGATTTTATTAAGGAGTTTTATTATAAAAGAGGAGGAGAGGGTGAAAAGATAGAGAGACATATATACGTATTTTTACAAAAGCTAGGGTTTTGGTTTTTTCTCTCTCCATCTCTTCCTTTGTAAGCACTTGGTTTAATTTGGATCTTCATTGTTCTTCGTTAATACAAAGTTTGAGGTATTCTTTATTCTCTTGTTTTATTATTATAAGTTTTACATGGCTTCTTTCATTATTCTTATTGCTTTTACTTCTACCATGAGTGAGTAGTTTAATTCTAGGGTATTAAGGGGAGCCATGTTTGCACCATGATTTGGGCTTAATTTGATTAGTAAATTGATGGGTAGAGAGTAATTCTAATTGATATGTGTTAATTCTTAATTTGTGTAATTGCGCAATATCATGGATTAATTGATTGCAATAGGAGTAATAGATCGAAAGATTTTACTACTAGAGGCTTACATACAATTAGCGGAATTGAAGGTGAGTGTGAAAACATCATTAGATATTCTGAGAGTGTTAATGCTTGAAAAAGATTAACCATTGCTCTAATTACTTAATCCCATTAAAAAGCTATACCTTTGTGATTAGTTTGGTGTAATCATGGTGAACCTGAATTGCCCTAGATCCCTTAATTATTTGAATTAAAACCTTGTTAAATTTGTTTTAGTAGTTAACACAATTCTCCAACAATCGTTTGCGACTAGAAACAATTGATAATAGTTGAATTGAAATTGAAACTGTCTCCTTGAGGATTCGACCCGTATTTGCTAGTATCTACTACAATTGATACCGTGCGCTTGCGGTTAGACATAATTTAACACATCAGCTTCTTGCCAATATGTCCATCATTAGAACTCTTAAAGTCGATCCCATTAGCCTCTCGGTAAAGTGAAAGTTGAACAAAATAGATTTCTTTACTTCTTTCAACTGATATATGTTTCTCACGTTCTAACTTAATACTATATATATATATATCTGTGTGTGTGTGAGAGTGTGTGTGCACGCGTGCGCGCGTGTGTGTAGTTTTTGGATCCAGGTTTAACTTTTCACAATCATCTTACCTCAACAATGGAGAACTTGGAGACACTGATATTATATAATGTTGCATTTAACGACGTGTATCTGATTTCAAATGCTTTGTGCTTGCTCAGAAGTATGCCCATTTTGAAACTACTTGATATAAAAGTGGTGAGTGCTAGTACTAAATTGTTTATTAATGGTTCATATATTGCTGACACTTGGATGAGGCACCAACTAATAATTTGTTCTTGATTTCAACTCACGATGAAATGTATATATATGTTATATTCTTGTTACGTAGGGTCCTGACATGAACTGTCGGAGATACGTAAAGTTAACAGCTGAGCAATATTTCGAATCACCAGATTGTGCAGAAGTAACTCTAAACCAACTCCAAAAGGTGAACATGCGTAATATTTTGGGTTCGAAGGCCGAGCTCCTTTTAATAAAGTTTTTGCTTGCATCTTTCCTTTCACTCGGAAGAATGGAATTAAAGCACAACACTAAGAGGGTGTTTGTCATTGCTTAAACTAAGTTACTTTTGACTTAATGGAGGTGTTTTTTAACTTAAAGGAGAAAGTAAAGTTGTTTACTTTAAGTTGAATTATGTGTTTGGGTAATTTTAGTTAAAGTTAAATGAGGGTTTAATAATTTTGACTTAAAGTGAAATTTGACTTAAAAAAAATTTAAATTCATAATATTTGAACTTTACAAGAATCGTGAAAAAAAAAACTCCATAAGTCATAAGTCATAAGTCAAAAGTACCTAAATGGAACTTATGACTTATAGCAATTTTTTAACTTAAAGCCGGTCTTTAAGCTATTTACCCAAACAAGCCGAAAACAACTTAAAGCAACATTTTGCTTTAAGCTTCAGTTGCCAAATAGGCTGTAAAGTGGATAGTTCTAGAGAGTACTTAAGGATTGAACGAGAGTCGTTGCAGTTTCCTAGAAAATCCCCGGTAGTAAAAATATCTTGGAGTTGATCAATCATCGTCACTAAATAGTACTAGTCGAAACTTGGCAGTAGTGTTTAGATTGAAAGCTGCATCCTTGTTTATTTATTTGTGGAAACAATTTAGCTGGCAGTGTTTAAAATTAGTTTCAGCTTCCTAGTTACTAGAATATTAACATTTACATGAATATCTTTATCATTACAACCATCGTCTTTTGTCTGTATGGATGTATAATCTACATATTTTCTCCACTTATTACATCTTTCTTCATACCTTTCCGATATGTATAATTACAAAAGCATGCTGTAATACAGAGAAATGTTGTTCCTTTTACACCCATTTTATCTACTCTCTATGCCTATTTCACTAAGCTTCTCATCGGTCATCCGGGTGGGTAATAATTTGGGTTGGAGGGCCAAGCTCCTCTTAACAAAGATTTTGTTTGCATCTTCGCAAAGATTTTAGACATATCTATGACCCAAATTTTCAAAAGATGACCATACAGTCCTTGTCACACAGTAGATATACTGCAACACTAGTTGACTTTTAAGTTAAAATCAACTTCTCTTTGGTCCGCTTAACTTATGACATTAATGATAACACTCATAAATTGGGAAAAAAAACTTGAAAATTAAACTTCCCAGACAAATAATGCTAAAAGTTATTTCTACGTACTGAAGTAACACATAAAGCCCAGAAAATCTTTTTGTTCTGCATCAGTAAGCTTTTCTTAGACCTGTAAGTTTGTGGACTACTGGGCCCAGTCAGTCATTCTCTGATTCAAAACAGGGGTACTTACCTCGTAAAGATTATTTGGGCATAAAGAAAAACGTACCCAAAACGATCTGCAAGTATGCATCCAGTAACAACCAAAATAACCCCTTTACAATGCATGTATTTTCATCAAGCTAATCTGCTCAATTAATAACAAACATTTTACTCAGGAATAGGGGTGTAATTGAGCAAGCCGAACAATGTCATGCTCGACTATAAAGTTCAGCTCTAGCTTAACTCAAAAGTTAGACCGAGGCATAAATTTAAAGCACGAACAACGAATCCTCCTCTGAAAAAATTCGAGTAGCTTGCTTGGAAGCTCAAATTCTGCACAGAACACTGATAGTATCTCAAATATGACAAGTTTGACTCAACCTCAGTTTGTAAGATATATTAGTTTGAAATGATTAAGCAAGGTTTTATTATAAACAATAAAACAATCTAATTTAGGCTCGTGAGCGTTATAAACTGAGTAATATGAAGCTTGAGCTCGGCTCGATTAATTTCGTGTCATATAGTTCAAGCTCAAGCTCCTCCCACTTTCTGTCAAGGAATACTAGAGTATTAATGAGTATTCAACCCATTTACACCACTAAATTATGCTAAACATGTTACAAGTAATACACATAGTCAACAACAAAGAGTCCAGGTGGTTCCTATTCATCATTATTGCAGTTAAAACAAGCAGTTGGGAATAGCTGCTTAAAGCAAAAGTAATGGGAGAAGATTCTGTTTGATTGCAGATTTTTAGTTGGTTTTATTTCAGATTGTTAGCTTTTGAAAAGTAGCAGATTTCTTGCTAGTTGCTAATGGGTGCAGATTTTCAAGCTATTTGTTAGTAGCAGAATTATTACTAGTAGTTGCAGATTTTTAGCTTATCCTTCTAAGTATTTAAAGGTCCATTGAGAAATAAGAAGGGAAAAAAATATATTCCTTAGACTCGATGCTCTCCTACGTTTTACATTCTCTGCGGACTTGATGATATCCTACGTTTTACATTCTCTGAGACTTGATGCTCTCCTACGTTTTACATTCTCTGCGGACTTGATGATATCCTGCCGTTTTAGGTTCTCTGCCGAAAGTATAGAACATTAGATAAATTTCTGAATTTCAATATTTTACTATAGAAATTGGGAATTAAAATAACTGAAATGAAATAGATAGTGGTAAGATATGCTTCTAAAGTGGACAAAAAAATAGAAGCGCAAAGGTACCATACACACAAAGAATTGTGCATTACATTGATCAACAGCATCACATAGCTTCCCACCTTAAAAATGAAAAAGTTATCAAGGATAAGGGGATATCCCAATGGTAGGAAACTACTCCCAGTACGGTACAGGTCAAGAGCACAATCTACCTCATCTCCCACCATGCCTGATATCCCAACCCCCCTCCCCCTCTCCCTCTCCCTCCCTACCCCAAGTAATCCAATGTAAATAAAGTAAAACATAAAGATGAAGATGAAGATTCAATTACTCTTTGCATTCCCGTCAAGATACAGAACACTAATGTTGTATTTGGTTGGGATGAATGAAATTGGAAGGAATGGAATGAGATTTCAAGTATAAAATGAGTATATATTGAAAATTTTCATTCTTTCCTCCATTCCATTCCTCACAATTGATATTATAATTCAAGCATCTCACTTTGAGAAGGAATGCTCCATTCCTTACCACCCCCATTTTCTTCACAATTCTTATTATAACAAATTTGTATTATTTCAATTTTTTCCAAATCTTCTCTCTAATCTTCGCTATTTTCCTTTAATTTCACTCATTCCATTCCACTCATCCCAACCAAACACAACATAATAGCTTTTAAATATTTCTACAGCCAACAACCATTATGTTATTAGCCAAAACATATGAATAAAAAGAAAACCCCGTGATAACGATAATCAGAAATAATCAACAAATGTTTTATAGATAGGAGTTAGGAACATAATTTATACCATTAAAGGATAGATGATTTTCAGTATGCGATAGCTGCAAGAGTGTAGATTTACGACGTTTTCCATCTCAAAAAAACCAAGTCAATGTGAAAACTACATCTCCAAACTTGGAATAACACTGCACAGATGAAGACATACATGAGCAGAATCTTCGTCTCACACATCATAGAGAAAAATCCAAAAATGAACCTTGATATGAGGCTGTATCCAGACTGATAGTTGGGAAGGACGATTTGTACATACGAACCTGCTTATGACACATGGTGAAATTAGATGAGATGACAAAAAATAGCAAATGTGATAATTATTTATGATTAGATACCTACCAAGAATAAGTGTAAACAAAACCACAAAACACAGGATCGGTAGTGTTAGAATGTAGAAACGATTCTCTTGCAATTACTTTCAGCAAGAAAAACAAGAATTACTGACTAAATTTGCCAACAATTACAGTATAATTTATTATTTAGTAGAAAATCATATGGTCAACTAACTCCGGCACTAAATAGTATAACTATCAATTCTTAGTAAGGACGCCTTAAACCCAGTAAAAGTAGACATCTCATTGCATCATTAAGTATAAATGCTTTAATTGAAGATATTAATATGACCCCTAAAATGTCGTAAGGAACTTAGTACAACAACCTATACAACTACAACATAACTAATGCAATCTATTACCAACTTTAAGAAGAAGCAATTTAACATATATGAGGGGAGTTTTGTAACAAAGACCTTCTTTACAAAAATGTATTGCTCCATAATCATGGCGATAATGAATGACATGACCAACTGCTTAACTAAAAGTGCACAACTCTAGTTCCCATCACCTTGACATACTATGTGTTTATCTTTCCTGTATAAAACCACATCTGTAATCTTCATTTATAACAAGAAGATATACAATGTAGTCTTATGTCTTCTTCTTTTTGGTTACTCCATTAATGGAGTCTACCCTTCTACATTATATAAATCTGTCATGGTATCAGAGCCTAAGATTCTAGCTCCTTATTGTTATCGACCTACCTACCTTGCTTCCGCCATTAATGGAGCTTGAACTCCCTTCCTTACTACCCTAGCTGCTGCTCTACTGTATTGTCCAGTCGAACTTATATCCTTGATCTATGTTTGTCTGTGAGTTTACTTTTTGTTCCTGCCTTGTTGCTGTTGATTCATGGAGAGGTTGTTGTCGTAATGGCTTGTTTGCCGTATTGGCTTTATTGCTCCTTTGTGGGTTCTATACTAGTGTGATCTCTGGTTATTGCTATTGCTTGTCAAAGCTTCCGTTGCTATCACGATTCTTGAGCTATCAAGAGGTTGATTTATGATGATTCATACCTGATGTGATCTTCATGTATGAATATTACACTACCAGTACACTCTGATCGATTTGTTAAACTCTGATGGAGTACTATGTTCTATGTTGCCTAAGCTACCAGTTATGATTTCTGGTGTTGCTGCTCTTGCCATATCGGTTTTGTTACCTGCTTGCAATACTCCCAGTGTGCTCTTTGGTTGTGTCCATTACCTACCGTCTTGTAAGCTTATCAAAGTCTTCTATGCTTCTCTACCTCGCTGCTGCATTTCTTGTGCTACCAAGTGCTACTACAACTTTGTTCCGGCTATGATAACTTTCTTGTGCTACTACTACGCTCATGATGTGATCTTCATGAACCTTGCTTAGCTACGCTGCTGCCATGTCCACTACCTGCCTGCTGCCTTATTGCCTACTGATTGCTTGCTACCTATTGTATGATGTGATCTTCACACTGCTGCCATGCTCCTTTATTGCTATTTTTCTTACCAGTTTTTATGCTACTTTCACGCTTCAAGTTGAAGGTTTCCATTGTATTCCCACCTTCAACTTGAGGGGGGGTGTTAGATATATATTACCCATCATCAACCCATCATTCTAGGCATTATAAACAACTCTAGTTCCCATCACCTTGCCATACTATGTGTTTATCTTTCCTGTATAAAACCACATCTGTAATCTTCATTTATAACAACAAGATATACAATCTTGTCTTATGTCTTCTTCTTTTTGGTTACTCCATTAATGGAGTCTATCCTCCTACATTATATAAACTGTCTACATTATATAAACTGTCACCATTCTTCTCCAGTTAGAAGTTTCAATGAAAAAACATACAGTTTCATAGAACATAAGAATTACAAAAGTGACCTATAATTGCTGAAACTTAAATATGTTTTCAATAGATATCTGAGTCCTACTTTACATCATGTCCGCAGTGGCACTGCCAATGCTTTCTCATCCAAGAAGAGCCTTGCAAAAGTCATAAAAGCTTAAACTGTTAAGCAATGCCCCTGACATACTACAGCTCAAATCATTAAAAATTGGTAAAAGATGTTAGTTAATGTATCTCTTCATAGTTCCTATTATATAATAAATGAAACAATTTAGTATAGACTGCATTCTTTAAAGGATTACGGGGACAATTCTAAAACTAAAATGAGCAAACAAACGCCACGATGCAAATTAAAATATAATTAATGATCTTGGCAATTGGTAAAATGCCATCATCATCTATCTAATCTAAAGCAAAGCTAAAAGCTAATCTCTAATCAAATCTAAAATCTAATCTAATCTAATCAAGTGCAATCTAAAAATGGATCGTGAAGGAGGACATCAGCATTGGGTCGATCCTCAATAGGAGTGAGGCATTTCTGTAGAAAGTCTTGGACCTGACTACTATCAGGCTAGGGCGGATCCGATTTCGTCTTCTGATTCCCCATACACTGCACAAATTCTTGACGTATAGCCAAGATCCCAAAGTTCTAGCACCAACACACCAAAATCCCAAATGTCGGTATCTGCTGTCAAATCCAGTTTGCCTTCCCCAGCTCAGGGCCCATGTCAGAGAGTTATCCCGGTCAAGTGCTTGATAGTAGGGGTGTACAAATCATCCGCAAACCGCAATCACACCGCAAACCCCTCGCAATCGCAATCGTAAAAACCGCCAAAATTGAACAATCGCAAAATCGCAACCGCAACCACTCGCATACTTGCGGGTTGGCTGCGGATTTGAATCTTGAAAAACCGCAACATCACAACAGCAAATTGCAATATATATATATATATATATATATATATATATATATATATATATATATATATATATATATATATATATGTATGTATGTATGTATTATTAAAAATATATATTTTTATATTAAATATTTTTATAAATATAAATTAATAAATCATATATTATATAATTCGAAGTCTTGGTGCTAATTCTTTAGCACTGATGTTCAGGCCATACATCATTTTTCTTTGAATTATGTTAGTTTTACATTTCTTTTTCTTGTGTCATGGACTTGTTCCATTGCCTTTTCTTGTCTTGGGCTCATACATCATATTTCTTTGTATTCTGTTGGTTTATATTTCTTTGTATTCATGACTTTTAGTCTTGAAATATCATCAATTATTTATGAAAATTTTAATCACAAAAAAACATCGAATTTTTTTAATTTAAAAATATATTTTTTATACAATTTTAATAGGTGGTTGAACCGCAAACCGCACCGCATAATCGCAATCGCAAGTGCAGATAATCGCAACCGCAATTACGGTTGTGGTTGGAAATTTCAAAAATTGCCAAAATCGAAAAACCGCCGTAACCGCCAAAAATCATCAGCAACCGCACCGCGTACAACTCTACTTGATAGTCCTTGACTAAGGTAGGACCATAACCCACTTTAATATTCTTTTGACTAATATTGTACTCCCTCCATCCCACCAGAAAGTTTACATTGGGTTTTAGCACAAAGACCAAAGAACCTCCAGGAAGTTTACATTGGGTTTTAGCACAAAGACCAAAGAAAATGAGTAAAATAAGTGAAGTAGTGGGTGTAATAGTGTATTTTATTGTTAAAATAAGTGAAAACGTTTGTGTAATAGTGATTTTAATGTTATAATAAGTGAAGTAATGGGTGTAATAATGTAAAGTGTTGAAAAAAGTGGAGTGAAGTAGTGAATGTAATAATGTATTTTATTGTTACAAGTTACTATTTTTAGTAATGTAAAGATTTGGCGAGACGTCCCAAAAAGGGAAGTATAAAAAATGAGAGGGATAAATGGAGTAGTAGATATGACGAGCGAGTGTTTTACTCCATGTACTATGCCCAATCCGTGAAGGTGGCAAAGGACCATTAGGGTCCTTCTCAATGTAGAGACAATGAAGGAGGTTCTCAGGTCATAATCCTCATACTCTTTGTACCTAAATCATATATGGCTATAAAAAAATCCCAACCGAATAGAAGTTCCTTGGTATTCAACATACAATCACATATAAGGATCAACCTTAACCTCTTCTTCAACCTCAAGCATATAAGGATGAGAACTAACAAACTTTGTTCTCTCGGTAAACGATGATGCATTGCTAGTACATTGGTCCTCTCATATTAAAAGGCAACATGAGCGCACCCACACTTTCACCGATTTGTGTGTAATGATATTGAACCTCGTTCGCCCATCTCCCCTCTAGGGTGTTAGGAATTCTTATTTATCGTCTTTGCTAAAATGGAACCTAAAGAATTATCACAAGCAATAATAAGAACATATTGATAATAACCAAGATTTATACGTGGAAACCCCCCTTAAGACAAAAAGGTAAAAACCATAGGACCAATTCCGAACGTTTCCACTATGAAAATAACGGTTACAATATTCTCTCTCAAGTTTACAAAGTAACACTTGATATACAACTGAATAGTAATGCAACAATTCCTTATTCCTTTAGTACTGGTATAACGACCTAGAATTTTTTATAATTATTTAAAGCGTTAATTCATTGTTAAGGGTGAATTTTGTACTATGAATATTTTGTGAAGTCAAAGTATGTGTGGAATCATGTTTATATGATTATGTGATGACTCGTATGTGTCGTATTTGCTCGTATAATTTTATTTGAATTTTTGAGTATTTAAAATTATTTTAAATAAGCATTATTTAACTTCTGAGACTTTTGTAAAATCATTGGAGTCGTTTAAAATCATAAAATCTTTTGCATTATGTTATAGCAAAAATTCGGTTCACGTATTTTCAAGATGGATTCGGGTTGGTTTCGGTCTAATTTGAGGATTTTATGGACTAAAATAGGGTTTTGGCAATGACACAGAAAGTTAGGGCGCATCCTGGTTCGTGAAAGGTGTTTAGATGGCTACAAACTATTGATTTCCACTAAAGTTGGTTTTCCAAGAATTATTGAAGAATTCCCTCCTATCGTACCTCAGGAGGGGGATGTCCGTCGTAGAAGGCCTCTAGGGGTTTTCTTGGATTTAGGGACCTTTCTTATATACCGAGGGCATGTTCTCCTCGGTGAAAAGATAGGTCTCTTTTTGGTGTGTACTTTGGAGCTCTCTTCCTATACTCAATGGGCACGCTTCATTGGGGAACTTTGTAGTAATCTACACCTTGCACCCAAAAGCTCCGGATCATCTGTCCTGCTATCTGGTGGGTGCTTCTCATTCGGGATACAGTGATGCGCTCTGTACTTGGGGTAAACCATGGCTTTACCTGCATCCTTGAAATCAAGAAATAGCTTGTAGCGAATAGGACTAGTCCTCGACAAGGGAAGTTTCTATATTCGTGAAATCTTGAGATCTTGAATGAGCCTTGGGCCTTTTGTGGTTAGGTCTTATAGTAGAACATTCCGGATGCTGGATCGATATCCAAGCCCATTTGGGTTTCTTGCTCTCCAAGAACTATGTATGGCTTGATCCCTATATATACCAGGGTCATAGGCCGATTGAGGGGTTGGAAGTTGAGAGCTCTAAATAGCCGCCACTAACCCTATCAATCTTTGCCATCAATTACAACTAAGAACCGCGCACCACCACTTTTTCTGATGAAAAACCACCGTTGTAGATCTTGTTTCCGTTGTAGATCAATTACAACTAAGTACCTTGAATTTTATTGTTATCAAATTCCTCCATCAATAAATTGGTGCTAGAAGGAGGGGAGCCAATCAAGATCTTCATCTTAGGAGAAAAAGATGTCTCGCAATCAAGGTGGAGGTTCTCACGAAAGAGATGATTATGATTTTAAAGATAGCTTGGGGGTAACCAAGCTTGTGATGAAGCTTATATTCCGGAGGAAATCTCTGCTCCTCCGCACCACCATGGATCGTATGTGAGATGCCATAAATAACTTTGAGGTACGATTGAGTTCTATGGAGGAAGTGCGAGAAAGGAGAAAATCTCAGAGAATCCCACAAAATCATCGCCGAATAGGGAAAGCCCTCCAAGTTAATGAAAGTTCTCGAAGAGGTTGTTGGATCCTCAAGAGAGGGCGAGCCCTCACCCTCACCGCTCTGGGTGCACCCCTACTGAAATTCAACGTGATGAAGAAAAGATGGTTCTAAAGATGATTTTCACACTATTGCTACAAAAAGAAGGTTCTGGGTATGTTCAAATGTGGTGGTTTCTGGTCAGCGATGTTGAACTAGGTTTTCCAAGGGACGATTTCAAATACGATTCGAAGAATGATGTTCTAAGGAAGAGGCGCAATTATCGAGAACTCGTCCTCACCATTAGGGCATGCCCTCAGCATCAAGACGTGCCCTTACCATAAGGATGCACCCTCTAGGTAGCCCTTGACTTGTTTTGTTGAGATCTTTGTTGTTTGTTTCTTGGACTTTTGCAGGAGAATCCCCAAGTTAAAGATGGTTAAGGAGAATTCCCAAGAACTCTCAAGGCACGCCCTTAGGGTGGTAGCCATGGCTCAGATGATTTCCAACTTCTAGGAAAATTCGATGGTTGAACTTGTCCTCATCTCCAGGATAGGCGATATTTAAGGTTTCTTGTTTATCCCTTACTGTGGAAAATCGCAACGAGGAAGTTGATAATCGAAAGGAACCTGTTGTTCAATCAATCAAAACATTTTAAAAACCTATTCATTGAAAATCATGTTCTATGAAAATCACTATTGCGTTCATTTCATTCAAAATCTTGAAAATCATATATGTTTTACATGCAAATTTCATTAAAAATCTTGAAAATCATGTAAGTTCTGCAAACAAAATATTTCAGAACATATTGTTTTTCAAAACATGTTCTGCTACCAAATAATATATGATTTTTAAGATTTTGAATAAAATAATAATTTTCATTGAACATTCTTTGCAAATATATATCACTACAAGAAAATAGTTTTAATCCGACTGTCAAAAATGGCCAGTTATAAAAGAAATCGGTCGGTTTAACGACTAAAACCGACCAAAAACGCTGGTCGGTTTAAGCCTGGTTGGTTATGTCATTTGGTCAGGTTTAACACACATAACCGACCAATAATTTGGTCGGTTATATGTGTTTACAAATTCTCTAATGTGGGGTCCGAATTGGACATGTGGCACCACTTGTCACCACGTGGCGACAACTGTCGACAGACGTTATCAACACAAAACCGACCAACAGTGGTCGGTTATGACATAAAAAAATAGAAAAATAGATTTTGACTGGCACACATATCCAACCATAGTCAAACATGCACAATCGGTCGGTTTCATGCTAGTAGTTGTGCTAATTTGTATAATATAATCGACCACCTTCGAAGGGATCGAATGGTAAAAAACGGTCGATTATGTCTTATTATGGTCGGTTTTTTGGGAATGGAAGGGTAAAAGTGGTCGGTTCTAAGGATCGTCGGTCGGTTTTCTGGGTTTTTTTAAAAGAAAATTTACAGGTTTTGCCATTACTGCAGCCTGCCATTCCATTTCAACATTAACAATTCACCACACCATTCAAGTTCATAATAACATAATCAAACATACAAACATACAAACATAAAAATTTCATAAGATCATTCCAACAAATCTAAAAACCACGTTCATACAAACATTCCAAGTTTTCTGGTCATTCCAACTAATTATAAATAGCTTAGAACAAAAAATCATAAATATGAAAATATTCATTCCCTTAATAACCAAATCAACACAATAATCATAATAATCCACTACATAATACATAATCCAGATTCACTACAATCACAACATAAATAAGTTACTTTGTGATCCAGATTCACTACAGTAAAAGAGGATGATCCCATGACTAACAGCCTGTTTGGCAACTGAAGCTTAAAGCAAAATGCTGCTTTAAGTTGTTTTCGGCTTGTTTGGGTAAATAGCTTAAAACCCGGCTTTAAGTTAAAAAACTGCTATAAGTCATAAGTTCCATTTAGGTACTTATGGCTTATGACTTAAGGAGTTTTTTTTCTTCACGATTCTTGTAAAGTTCAAATATTATGAATTTAAAATTTTTTTAAGTCAAATTTCACTTTAAGTCGAAATTATTAAACCCCCATTTAACTTTAAGTAAAATTACCCAAACACATTCATTCAACTTAAAGTAAACAACTTTACTTTCTCCTTTAAGTTAAAAACACATCCATTAAGTCAAAAGTAACTTATTTTAAGCAATACTAAACACCCTCTAAATTAAGAGCTGGTGCCACCAGTAGTTATTTATCTCATTATCAGTTCTTGGCAAGTGTTTTGCAATTTTACACCACCTGCAAGAGAAAATAAGTTACTTCGTGATGCAAGTGACTTTAATGTTACGCATGAAAATAAACATGACCACTCAACATCAGTCAACAATGAAAAGCAAAATCATGCAACTGCCATACCACAAACATTGATATGTACATATGTAGACATGATAGCTATTATAGTTTATAGATATAGTTATAGGCATCTGAGGTATATATATAACACACAAGTACACACACTGTAAAGATAAGAATGACAGAGAAGTGTGCAGAAGATACTCTGATAATTTCAATAAATGAAATTTTGTCACAAGTGGAGTCACGTTTATTGTTATACCTCTAGATTAGTACCAAGGAAAGTGGTTGTGGGATCAGTTGCCACCGCAAATGCAAGGTCCTTGACAGGTCTATCTGGGACAACACCACCAAATGCAAGAAACCTATATATATTGCATCACAATAAAACCCATTGCAAGTGATTTTCTGTAAAAAAAAATGTAAACTTACACAACCTGTTGTTTGGTAAAGTTTTCAATGCATTCGTTACAAACCCCATGTACAATCCAACCAAGCCATCATTGTAACAACCCTATTTAAAAGTCAAATTATATAAACTGTAACTAATTTACAAATTTAAATATAATAATTTATAAATTTAAATAAAATAGATATCACTGCTGATAACTTGTAAAATATATTACATTTGATAAAATGTTTCTTTAAAATTTAAAACTTAGCAGGAATAACTTATCTTTGAAACTTTCAATTTGCACAAACTTTACAGGAGTACCATTTGGATATGATGAACCTTCAACTTTCATGGATTATATGTTTACAACAGATATTCATAGTGTAACTTCTTAAACAATTTTATTAAATGTACATTTATTGTGGAATAAAAACTAGGTTAAGATTTGTAATTAATACTAGGGTGGTTGAGCTTCGAGCTTTAATGACTATTTCTGTGTTCGAGACTTAATCGGTCCTCATAGAGTGCCTACGTATCTCGTACTGAGAATCAAGCCAAAAGCGTAGTTATAGGTGTGAAGGAGCAGGTCCTTATATAGGCTGAGAAGCCTTAGAATTATGGTAGGAATAGGAGACTTGGTGGATAAGTCACCTCCTTGAGGAAGATTCTAGACTCCTTCCTTGTAGGAGTCTGTTTCCTTACTGAATTGGGTGCCTTGGAGGCTAAGTTAGGCAGGGATAATATCCTTATCCAACTCTTATTGCTGAGCTGTTTATTTCCCTTAATATCAATTACGAAATTAACATTGTAAATAGGGTTTGGGCCCATCTGGTGCCCACATTTGGACCATGCTGGGTCTAATTAATGCCATATTGAATGTGTCTTTAGGGCTTATTTTCAGCCCATATCATTTGCCCCCTAACTTCTGGGAAAACTGATCAGGTTTTCCTTGAAGTTTTACTTGTCTAATTCGAGACTCGGGTAAGGGTTTATCTTTGATATCGTTTTAATGTAAAGCATGGAGTGACCGACGCATTTACAACGATGTTAGATGATGCCAACAGCATCAAACGGTGCTAAACGGCACTAAACGGTGCTAAACGGCACTAAATGGCGCTAAACGGCACTTAACGGTGCTAAACGGCACTAAACGGCACTAAACGGTGCTAAAAGGCACTAAACGGCACTAAACGGTGCTAAACGGCGCTAAACGGCATTAAACGGTGCTAAACGGTGCTAAACGGTGCTAAACGGCGCTAAACGGCACTAAACGGTGCTAAACGGCACTACACGGCACTAAACGGTGCTAAACGGCGCTAAACGGCGTTAAACGGCACTAAACGGCACTAAACGGCGCTAAACGGCGCTAAACAGTGCTAAACGGCACTAAACGGTGCTAAACGGTGCTAAACGGTGCTAAACGGTGCTAAACGGCACTAAATGGCGTTAAACGGCGCTAAACGGCACTAAACGGTGCTAAACTTGACCTCGTTTTAGTACTGAAAACCATCTGAGACTTGTTGAAAAAGTTGAGATCTAGGTCCAGAAACTATCCGAGGTTCGCTGAAAAAATCGAGATTCAGGACCACAAACTACCCCGCGATCGGCCGGACCACGGAGTAGCTCGTGATCGGCCACATAGTGATCGGCCAAAGGGCTCCAAGCCACCATGGTCGGCCACACCATGGTCGGCTGGAAGGTGGTCGGCCGAACGGCCCGATTTCTTTGTGGTCGGTCGTGAGTTGGTCGGCTGGACGGCCCGTTTTCTTCGTGGTCGGCCGTGAGGTGGTCGGCTGCGGCTCCTCTTGCGCCGTGGTCGGCCGGGAGGTGGTCGGCTGCGGCCCCTCGTGCGCCATGGTCGGTTGCCTCGTGGTTGGCTACGGCCCTCCGGGTGTCGTAGTCGGCCACTTCGTGGTTGGTTAGGAAATCCAGACCTGAAAACCATCCGTGGCCTTGAGGATCAAGAATCTTGATCTTAATCTTGATCTCCAGTTACTACCTTGGTCATTTGTGACTTCGTTATCTTAAGGATCAAGAACCTCGATCTTGATCTTTTATTCGTCAGGGATCTAGGATCTAAAATCATCCGTGTTCCTAAGGATCAAGAACCTTGATCTTGATCTTTAGTTGTCAGTTTGGTCATCCGTGACTTCTAACGATATTACTCCTTAATTTATGATCAGCACTGCTAATCTTGTGCTTAAGGCTAAACTTGTTACTTATCTTCTTAAGCGCAAACATCCATGCAGCAAATATTTCAGCTATTTCTTTTCCGGCATATATGAATTATAACGATTCTTTCTGTATAACGCGGATAATTTCTGTCCTTTTTTCATTTGTAAATAATAGACGGCCTGTAAACGCGAACCAAGCTGAGATTCAACCTGATGTAGCAGGTCATGCATTTTCTATAAAAGAGGAGAAGTAGCCTTCATTTCAATTCACTTCTTCATTTCAGACCTCTCAAATTCTCAAGTTCTCTAGCTTCAAGTTGCAAGATCAAGTTCAAGCTTCAAGATCAAGATGTCGGAAGGTGATCAACCAATGGCTCCACCTGTCTCCATGATGGAAGCTATGTCGAAGAGGAGTAGGATGAGGACCGCCAAAGGTAAAGAAAAAATCAAACCTCCTTCGTATGTTGAACATAGATTTGAATCCTTGCTAGATCTCCTGAACATTATGAGGGAAACATTCCCAAACTATTCCAGCTTAGATTCTTTTAACGGTCCATGTAAGTTGTCGGAACAAGATGTCCAAAAGATAAGGGAGTCCTATCACTTCCCAAGTGCCATTAAAGTTCGTCTCCCAAACCCATCAGATAGAACATGTAACTGGCACCCTGAGAGGATTTGTGTTTACTGGGGTGCCTTAGATGCTGGGTTCAGATTCCCGGTTGACAGTTTTATCATTAGATTGTTGGCGGAGTATCAGATCCACCCCTGTCAGTTGTATCCCAATGCTTGGAGGTACATCTCTATTTTCTTAATACGGTGCCGCCAACTGGAGATTCATCCGACAACTACAATGTTTCGAAGTATCTTTCGGGCCAGTAACTCTTCCGACTCCAAGAAAGGATGGGTTAGCCTTAAACACCGAGCCAAACTTCCACACATGGTAAATCCCTTTTCCTTTCCAGATTCACAGCATTTCTGGGAAAGGGAGTTTGTAGTTCTTGAGTGGAAAGGTGGTGACTGGGGCAACTTCTTTGTAAAGAGATTTGGGTCCGTGGAGGACAGTTCACATTTCATGTATGACCTTACTAATTCAGAATTGTTGGATCGAGATAGGCTTCTTGCTGATGACGGCCGTACACACTATAAAACTTTTCTGATTGAAAAGAATCTTATTGAGGCCGGCCTTAGCTTTCTTTCCATTGAGGGTAACTTTCTTACTTGGGCTTATTATGAACTCTGTTTGTTCTTATCCCGATATTTTTCTCTTTGTATTTCAGCTGCTGAGGAGATTGATAGTCGTCCTGAGAACCGGCCAACTGTTACTAAGAGGATGAAGAAGAAGGCTGAGGAGAAACTGAATCCTACTAAACCTCATATCCCTAACTTCTTGGAGCACTGCTCTCAAGGCGGTAAACGATCCCGAAACGCTGATGGAGATGTCAGGACTCCTTTCATACCTCCTTGGGGCATATGTGAACAAGACTCAGTCTTTGGGAGTCCTTATCTAGCCCTAGCCTGGTCCAAGCTTTCAATCACCCCTCCTGACCAAGCGACACTGCATGCAGGCGACAAAATGGATGAGTCTCAGCTCATGAGCGCTCAGGCCTTGTATCAGGTATGAAATTCCCTCTGTTAAGTTTGATACTGTCATTGATTTCAACTTTGCATATTCCTCGTAGCTCACCCATTTCCTTGTTGCAGGCCAATGATTATTTTCAAACTATTTCGACTCAAGGCCGGGCTTTTAGGGATAAGAATATTAGCTTGAAGAATGACTCAGCAAGGTTCAAGGAGGAGATCGACGATCTGCACTCTCAAGTCGTTCGTGCTAAAGCTGATGCTACATCTACCCGTAAACAACTTTCTTCTTTAGCCAAAAAGAAAGCATCTGATGCTGACAAGGTGATCCAGGCCTACCACAGGTCTCAAGATTTTCTTAAGCTCATTGATGATCATAATGATGAGATGCGTCCCTTCAACATGTTTGTTGGTTGGGATAAGGCCATTAACGCTGTGAGTCATAGGCATCTATCTGTTGTTAACCCGGCTGATTTTCCTTGCCCAAATTGGGGTGTCACCCCGGTTAACCTAGCTTCTGGTTCGGGAACTAAAGTTGTTCCTCAAACATCAGGATTCGGCTCCAAAGGCAGTCATCGACGCTTTGGATCCAATTCCAAGGGGGCTGTTCAAGTTGCTAGCCAAGACTCATCTTCTTCTGGCTCCCGTGGGAAGAAACCCCCACCTGTAAGGAAAGTTGGAGTAGTTTGTCAACCCATCACTGGCAAGAGACTGGTCCGAAATGAGGGCAATTCTACTTCTGATTCATCTTCCGAGGAAGAAGGGGCCGAAGTTGCTAACGTTCAACCAATGGGGATTGCCGAGCCCGGTGATGACTCCGGTGAAGACTCGGAGGAGGAGAGTGGCGAAGAGGAATCTGGGGAGGAGTAGCTGGAGCTGGTTTGTGGCCTTGCATGGCCTTGTTAGCCGTATATGGCTTTATATTTCTAGATTTCAACCAAGGTCCTTCATGACCAAACTTTTATCCATCTCGGTGATGTAACTTAACTGTTGGCCCTTCGGGGTCTTTATTTATGCATTTGTTTCCTAATTTGTTTGTTTACTTGTTTTCGGTACTTGGTCTTTCTAGACTTGCACTCAGCAGGTGCTTGGTACATAAACAAAATCACAGAATCATTGAAAGAAAACAAACTTGCATTAATAATTCGAAATGGGTTCAACCCTTACATAACTTATTATTGTCCTACTCGGGGCGCTAAGCCCTGGACTGGTTTCATCGAACCTTATTTCTACTTCTCCTAATAAATAGATAGAAAGCTGAATCCATACAAGGATAGCTTATACATAATAAGCTTTGAGGTTCAAGGCATGCCAAGTACGGGGCACCTCAACCCCGTCCAAGGTCTCCAACTTGTATGATCCTCGTCCCAACGTCTTCTTGACTCGATACGGCCCTTCCCAGTTAGGGGCTAGCTTTCCCTTCTGGCCAACTCCAGAAGCCTCGATCTTCCTTAGAACCAGATCGCCTTGTCAAAAGAACCTTTTCTTAACCCTGTGGTTGTAATAAAAGGATGCTTTCTTTTGATGCTCCACATTTCTAGCATTTGCCTCATCCCTGACTTCATCAATCAGGTCTAGGGCGAGTCTCATGCCCTCTTCATTAGTCTCAGGTTCGAATGCCTCAACTCGAGGTGACGCTTGCATGATCTCCAAAGGCACAACTGCCTCAGCTCCGTAAGCCAGCAGGAATGGGGTTGCTCCAGTTATCACTTTACAAGTGGTATGGTATGCCCATAGTATGGGAAACAACTCATCTACCCAAGTGTTTCTAGAGCATTTGACCCTTTTCTTCAGTCCATCAAGGATAATTCGATTATCTACTTTAGCTTGCCCATTAGCTTGTGGATGAGCCACTGAGGTAAAACGAAGCTCAATTGCATTTTCCTCGCAGTACTTCTTAAATTCTTCATTGTTAAACTGTGTCCCATTATCCGTCACAAGGACTCGAGGGATCCCATATCTGCATATGATGTTCTCCCAAAAGAACTGGGAAACTTGCTTGGTGGTTATTTTGGCCAAAGGCTTAGCCTCAATCCACTTAGTGAAGTAGTCGATGGCAACTATCAGAAACTTCCTTTGTGCTGAAGCTACGGGGAAAGGACCAAGTATATCCATTCCCCACATTGCGAATGGAATAGGGGAGCTAACCGATGTTAACATCTCAGGCGGCTGCCTTACTATCGGAGCATGCTCCTGGCATCGATCGCACCGCTTGACATAGCTCTGTGCATCGGCCAACATCTCTGGCCAGTAGAATCCCAAACGAGTTATTTTGTGAGCTAAGGCTCTGCCCCCAAGTGCTACCCACAGATACCTTCATGAACTTCTTCCAAAGCTTCCCTTGCCTCTTGGGGCCTCAAACACTTCAAGTACGGGATAACAAAAGACCTTTTGTAAAGGACGCCTTCAATCAAGGCGTATCTCAATGCTCTCACTGACAGCTTTCGTGCCTCCAAGGCATTGTTAGGGAGCCATACGGTTTCGAGGTGAGCTTTGATAGGATCTATCCAACAGCTTCCTATATCAATTGGTGCCACTAACTTCGAGTTAACGGTCGGGGCCTTCAAGACCTGGAAGTAGACACTCCCAGTATAATTTTTTATCTCGGAAGGAGCGAACTTGGACAGAGCATCGGCCTTAATGTTTTCTTCTCTCGGAATGTGCTCAACATAGCATTCCTCAAACTGAGTCATAACAGCCTTTACGACTCTCAGGTATTTCCCCATAGTTTCATCCTTAGCTTCGAATTCACCATCTACTTGCGATACCACAAGCCTTGAATCTCCACAAACTTTGAGATTCTTGACTCTCATGATTCTGGCCAAGCCTAAACCGGCTATCAAGGCCTCATACTCAGCTTCATTGTTAGTTGTCGGAAAGTCCGACTTCAAAGCATATTTAACTGTGAACCCATCGGGGCTTTGCAACACTAAGTCTCCGCCACTAGATTTTGTTTTTGATGCTCCATCAAAATATAGCACCCAATATTCCTTTTGATTAGGTACAAGTTCTTCATCTTTATCTTGCTTCTCAGGGGTTGTTACCATCTCCTATTCCCCGACT
Source organism: Saposhnikovia divaricata (assembly GCA_036435485.1). NCBI lineage: Eukaryota > Viridiplantae > Streptophyta > Magnoliopsida > Apiales > Apiaceae > Saposhnikovia > Saposhnikovia divaricata. The sequence goes on from CM071594.1 coordinate 232,455,974, forward strand.
TTTTGGTTGCTAATGGTACATTCAACCATGAAGTCAGCCAATGCCTGAGCCTTAATGGCTGTTCGAGGCATATACATGATGTCAAATTCTCCAAGTTCAATCGCCCATTTGATTAGCCTTCCACTAGCCTTCGGGCTATGCAATATGTTTCTCAACTGTTGGTCCGTCAGGACTTCAATCTTATATGCCTGGAAGTACGGGCATAACTTCTTTGAGGCTGTTATCAATGCCAAGGCGAACTTTTTAATGGGAGAGTAATTCAACTCAGCCCCGTGCAACACCTTGCTCACATAATAGATAGGTTTCTGGACCTTCTTCTCTTCTTGAATGAGAACGGCGCTTAACGCTTGCTCAGATACCGCCAGGTATAGATAAAGAGTCTCCCCGGGACTAGGTTTGGCCATCAACGGGGATTCAACTATGTACTTCTTCAGTTGTTCAAAGGCCTCTTGGCTCCCAGGAGTCCACTCGAAATTTTTCACCTTCTTCAATGCTTGAAAGAAAGGCAAGCATTTGTCGCCCGACTTGGAAATGAATCTTGCTAAAGCCGCTACCCGGCCTGTCAACTTCTACACATCTCTTATAGAGCGTGGCAGTTCCATATCTAAGATCGCCTTGATCTTGTCAGGGTTGACCTCTATGCCTCTCTTGGAAACCATCAGACCCAAAAATTTGCCTGATCCAACGCCAAAGGCACACTTGGCTGGATTCAACATCATTTTGTGGTGCCTCAGCACTTTGAATGCCTCTCTGAGGTGCTTAATGTGGTCTGGTTTGAACAGGCTCTTGACTAGCATGTCATCAACATAGACCTCCATGGTTTTTCCAATCAGATGGGCGAATATCTTATTCACCAGTCGTTGGTAAGTAGCTCCTGCATTCTTTAGACCAAATGCCATAACAAGATAGCAGAAAACACCAAAGTTAGTTATGAAAGATACCTTAGGGATATCATCCTTGTGCATCTTAATCTAATTATAGTCACTGAACCCATCCATGAAGCTCAACATCTCATGTCCAGCTGTGGCATCTATTAACATGTCTATCCTTGGTAAAGGGAAGCAATACTTGGGGCATGCGTCATTCAAGTCGGTGAAGTCTATACACATCCTCCACTTACCATTGGCTTTCTTGACCATCATAGGGTTAGCCAACCATTCTGGAAACTGAATCTCTTCAATAAACCCAGCTTCTAAGAGCTTTTCAACTTCTTGCTTTATGGCCTCTTGCCTTTCAGGTGCAAAGTTCCTCTTCTTCTGCTGTATTACCTTTCGGTTAGGATCGACATTCAATCTGTGAGTTATGAGTTAGGGATCAATCCCTGGCATATCAGCTGTTGTCCAAGCACACACATCACTATTTTCTTGTAAGAATGTTATCAACTTGCCCTTCAGGGGTTCCTTCAAAGTGGCTCCTATATGAGTTACTTTCTCAGGGTCGCCTAGCTCCAGGGGAATGGGAATTAAATCCTCAGCTGGCTTTCCCTGGTGTTCATCATCACCACAGACATCCATGTCTTCGATCGGAAGTACCTGCCCCCCGATTCCATCAGCTCTTAACGCGGATACATAACAACTTCTTGCCATCTCCTGATCACCCTTTTGTTCTCCAACACCATTCCTGGTTGGAAACTTAATCTTCATGTGATATGTGGAGGCCACAACCTTGAATGCATGAAGTCCAGTCCTTCCTAGGATCGCGTTATAAGTCAAGGATGCCTTGATCACAAGGAAGTTCAGCATCTGGGTAGCCTCTTTAGGTTCTTGTCCAATTGTCATGGGTAACTGAATAGTCCCTTCAACCTTAGACTCAACTCCATTAAATCCATAGATCGGCATGTTGGTGGGGGTCAACTGAGAATCGGTGTACCCCATCTTCATAAATGCATCATAAAACAAGATATCAACAGAAGCTCCATTGTCTATCAAGACTCATTTCACCTCCGAGTTTCCAATCACAGGGGTTATGACCAACGGGTCATCATGGGGGAACTTTACCCCTTCGAGGTCTGAATCGTCAAACCCAATAGCTATTTCAGTCCTAGCATATTTTGGGGCTTCTCCCACGATGTGCATCACTTCTCTGGCATACGCCTTTCGAGAGTTTCGAGTCGTACCGGCCGCTGTTTGGCCTCCCCAAATCATATTAATAACTAGCCCTCGGGGCTGTGGATTACGATCACGATCACGATCGTTATCTCTTCTGTCATTGTCTCTCCGGTCGTAGTCCCTTCTTTGGGTTCCTCGATTATCACTCTTCGTGAACCTGCTTAGCTTTCCTTTTCGGATCAAGAATTCGATCTCATCTTTCAGCTATCTGCAATTGTCCGTATTATGTCCCACATCTCTATGGAACCTACAATATTGATCCTTGTTTCTCTTTACGGGGTCACCCCTAAGTGGCTTCGGCCATCTAAAATCTTCGTCTTTCTCAATCTCTAACAAGATCGGACTCATAGGAGCATTCAACCTTGCATAATCAGAAAATCTCGGTCCCAAACCTTTCTTTGGTGGTGACTCGGAATCCTTGCTAGTCCAGGGATACTTGTCCCTAGCATCGTACTTTTGCTCTTGCTTTCGTTTCTTTGAGTCATTAGAACCCTTGCCATTGCCTCCTGCGGTTTCCTTTTTCATGCTGTCCTCAGCCTTGATATACTTGTCGGCCCTTCGTTGGAGCTCGGCCATGTTTTAGGAGGATGTTTTGCCAGAGACCTTTTAAAGAAGAGATCAGTGGTTTCGTGTTCCAGGGCTACCATGGCCACCTTATTTTCCAGATCAGTGATATTCAGCGTCTCCTTGGTGAATCGCTTGAGGTAATCCCTCAAATTCTCGTTCTTCCCCTGCACCACATACATGAGGGATGCAAAACTTTTTTCATGAACTCTCCCACTAATGAACTGGCAGAAAAAGGCGCCACTCAGCTCCTTAAAAGAGCCAATCAAGTTTGCAGGTAGGCGGCTATACCACCTTTGAGCCATGCCCGACAGGGTTTGAGGGGACGCCCTACACTTTAAGGCGTCGCTCGTAGGCTGCAATAGCAGTGCATTTGAGAATGTCCTAACATGGTTTGCGGGGTTGCCCGTCCTATCATAAGCCTTAATTGTCGGTATCTTGAACTTCCTTGATATGCGAGCATTCATTACCTCTTTAGTAAACGGAGGTGTGGGATCATCAGGATCCCCAAGTGGCATCAGATCCTTGGGGTTACTTTTGGGGGTCTCCACCCTTGTCGATTTTTCAGTTGGGGCTCCGGCCCTTCGTTGTCTCCTTGAAGGCCTCTCCAGATTTATAATGGGAATCCTCCCTGTAACTGGAGAAGGTCGAATCAGACTTCGCCTTGCTTGGTCCCTAGCAATATCATCCTTCAGCCTTTGGATCTCAGCCTCATGAGCCTTAATCCTTTCCTCAGCCGTTTGTGGAGGTCCATCATGGATTCTTTGTGACCTCTTTCGAGGTTCTCTACTAGCACGTCGCCTCCTTGGGGCTTCTTCGTGATCATCATCGTCATCCTCAGATGTCGAATCATCAGTATAGGGGTCGGAGTAATCATTGTATTCTCGATCCCGGATCTATAAGGCATGACCGTTTGGTCCAGGTTCCCTTTGTCGAGGGGGATAATTAGGCATTCAAGGGGAGATCCGTAGTATGGATCTGTACCCCCGGGGGTAGCGTACGATCAATGTTATCAAGAGGAGAAACCACCATCTGAAGAGGGTTAGTTTCTTGGCTTTGAGGGATAATCACAGGTAAAGTTCCCTCAACATGGGGAATCGTCCCTGAGGGTTGAGAGGCTAGAGGTTGAATGACCGTCCCTGTTGAGGGGAGTAATTATCCTTCTTCAGCGGTGATGAGCAGATCAGAGGTGGCAGGTGGAGCAGAGCTGTTGTGGCTGGTGTTGTTCTTCGTGTGTTCACCATGGTTGATGTTGTTTTCCCACAGACGGTGCCAAATGTTGTGGAATAAAAACTAGGTTACGATTTGTAACTAATGCTAGGGTGATTGAGCTTCGAGCTTTAATGGCTGTTTCTGTGTTCGAGACTTAATCGGTCCTCACAGAGTGCCTACGTATCTCGTATTAAGAATCAAGCCAAAAATGTAGTTCTAGGTGTGAAGGAGCAGGTCCTTATATAGGCTGAGAAGCCTTAGAATTATGGTAGGAATAGGAGACTTGGTGGGTAAGTCACCTCCTTGAGGAAGGTTCTAGACTCCTTCCTTGTAGGAGTCTGTTTCCTTATTGACTTGGGTGCCTTGGAGGCTAAGTTAGGCAGGGATAATATCCTTATCCAACTCTTATTGCTGAGCTATTTATTTCCTTTAATATCAATTACGAAATTAACATTGTAAATAGGGTTTGGGCCCATCTGGTGGGCCCCACATTTGGACATGCTGGGTCTAATTAATGTCATATTGAATGTGTCTTTAGGGCTTATTTTCAGCCCATATCAACATTATAACCATGTTTGCGCGCACACACACACACATCCATTTATTAACATTATAAAAGCATCAAAGACAAATTAATAAAAGATGAATGGTGGCAAGAACTTGCATAGGAAAATAAATAATTGGACATCACAGATTTGAGTTGAATAGAATTAAAGAGTAAAATAGTATGATCTATGATATGACAATTATATCATACCTGTACATCATCAAAAGATGAAAGACTACTTTCCGTACTGAATGGAAGGATTTTAGAAACTGGTGCCTTGGCTTCTTGTAAATCTATCCTGAAAATTCGAAACAAAAAAGATTTGATTATCGAAGGTGAAAAAATTAAATGGGAGTTTCTGAAAAAATTATAAACTACAATGCTAATCTTAAACAAAAATTTACATAACTATCTGAGATCAAAAGGCTAATAATATGGATACATATGAAAAATTAGGGAATGTTATAGAGAAAACATACTTCAGTTTGTAGCACAGGAGTTTCAACCATGGTTCATCCTTCAGATTGATGCAGGACAGTAGGTCAAGAAGCCCAAAGAGAGTATTTGGCAACAATATAAAAGGCTTTTGAGGCCCAATTAGTTTATGTAATATTTTCTATCCCTTTAATTTAGGATATTAGCTAACTAGAATCCCTTTAATTTAGGACATTAGCTAATTAGAATTTGAGTGATTAGGAAAGTAGTTTACTATATATCGGACTTTATTATTGTAATTCATTAGAGTTATTATTATTGAGATTATTATATCGTTGATTTCTGAAAATCTCTTGTGAGAGTTTTCTACCTTAACCCTAATTATCCCCTGCCTCCCCCATCAAGTGGTATCTAGAGCCACCATTCCAGCAAAACACCGTCACCAATAGCCACTATAGCCGCCAGCAACCTACCTTTAGTCACCAATTTTTGCCCAAATCCATCTGCAAACCCTAGCCACACCAGAAAATACTTATATCCCTGCCTACATATATACACATCTCTTTCAAAACTCTTGTCAAACACCTTTCAAGCATTACTCATTCAGTAAATTAACACCAAATAAGTGTCTTGTAAAGCAAACCAGAAAAGAAGAAAGTCAAAAAAAGATATCTGTCAAGAACTATATACATACATACACATATCTATACGTGGGAGTTGATAAAACAGTCCCTGCCTTTCCAGTCCCTTGAACTTTCTAAAAACTGCCAAACAGCCCCTGAACTTCCTGAAAACTGTAGATCAGCCTTCAATACCACAAAATGGTTAATGCCGGTGAAGTAAACAGTCGTCTTGATGAGCATATTGGGAAAAATAATGAGAGGTTACAAAATATTGAGGACAAAATTGAAGGTTTGACTTTAGAGATGCAAGATATGAAGGCATCACTTAAGTTTATTACTAATACCCTTCAACAGTTTACTGGTATTCAACGACAACCGCAACATCAACCTCAATCTCAATTGCAGCCTCAACCTAATGTTCTAGAATAGAGAATAAATGCAGTGAAAATTGAAGTTGCTGAGTTTCGTGGAGACCAAGAACCGGATGTATTCCTAGATTGGCTACATAGTGTTGACAACTTCTTTCAATGGTATAATCTGGCCGTGGATTAAAAAGTAGTTTTTATTGCTGCGAAATTAAGAGGAATTGCTCATATTTTGTGGGAACAATACCAAAGATCAGGATATAATCATGTGGCAAGGTGGGAAGCCATGAGAGCTGCTTTGGTTCGTTAATTTAAGCCCGCAGACTATAACCAACGTGCTTCACTTCAGTTTACTGAGCTTGTGCAAGGACGCAAATCCGTTGCAGATTACACTCGACAGTTTTATAGTTTTGCAGCACAATCTGAGTTTCCGTGGGATGAAGACGTCTTTATTTCTCTGTATCAACGAGGTTTGAATCTTGATATTTCAGGTAAAGTAGCTGTTAGTAGATGTTTTCTTTTAAATGATGCTATTCAGATTGCACATTCAGTTGAGGATGATCTAAAAAGGAGGACCATTGGGATGAGTTCATACTCTAGCCCGTCGAGGAATGCTTACGTTATTTCAGATCCTATTCAAGGTCAATAAATGGTTGCTAGCAAATATAATCATGTTCCAGTTTCATCACAAGGTAGCAACACTAGCAGTTGTTTTAACTGTCAAGAAATTGGGCATAAGACGTTCGAGTGTCCTTCTCCAAAACAAAATAGCATGTCAAAAAGGGTCAATGTGGTGGGGAAAAAACGATGATGATTTATATGCTGAGATGACTAAAGAAGATTTAGAGGCGGAGGAACACCTAGAGAGGCAGTTAATCTTGGGATTATGCAGGCAACAAAGGATGGTGAAAATGATTCACATGTATGACGCCAACAAATCTTTCACACTAGAGTTATATGTGCTCGTAAATTGTGTACTCTTATCATTGATACCGGGAGTTGTACTAATGTGATATCTAAGGAGACAGTTCGTAAGTTGGGATTAAAAGTGGAATTGCATCCTGAACCTTATGATATAAGTAACATGGATAGATGATACGTAATTACGTGTTCGGGAAAGGTGTTTGTTTACATTTTCAGTTGGGAGGTTTAATGATGCGGTGATGTGTGATGTTCTTCCATTGAAGCTTTGTGATGTCATTTTGGGCCGTCCATGGCTTGTTGATCGAGATGCTCATCATGTTGCACGTGCCAACACATATACGATTATTAAGAATGGTTGACGACATACTCTTACTTGTGCTCGTTTTCACATGCCACTTGTTCAACTATCTTTGGTGCTCTCTCGTGCTTCTTTTGATTTTATTAACTCGACGGAATCGAGTTCTTTTTAGCGGCGGAGAATTGATGCAGGACAGTAGGTCAAGAAGCTCAAAGAGATTATTTGGCAACAATATAAAAGGCTTTGGAGGCCCAATTAGTTTATATAATATTTGTTATCCCTTTAATTTAGGATATTAGCTAATTAGAATCCCTTTAATTTAGGATATTAGTTAATTAGAATTTGAGTTGATTAGGAAAGTAGTTTACTATATATTGGACTTTATTATTGTAATTCATCAGAGTTATTATTATTGAAATTAGTATATCGTTGTTTTCTGAAAAACTCTTGCGAGAGTTTTCTACCCTAATCCTAATTATCCCCTGCCTCTCCCATCACAGATACTCTCCCAATATTGAAACAACGTGAACCACTGAACCAATAAGACGTGGATTAAGGAACACCATTTACTTAAAATTCTTTTAGGAAAATGATACTGTGTGTGGAAGACATCATGGTCTACAAGCCCTTTTTAGCATTCTCTTATCTTATGATGGTTGAAATTAGAAAATAACCTGGGGTAACCATGTCATGCTTTCATTTTGCCGAGTTCTATTTCTGACCAAATATTTCGTCAAGCTTGAACCAGTGTAGCATTTCATCATTTAGGCCAAGCTTGAGTTCTACTTTGTATAACTCAAACATCAGCTAACTATGCGGCTAAAGACCAACCCACGTGTGATATCCCGGAAATCCGGTGTCACTAACTAGTAACATGCATTGATAGATAATATAAAATAAAGTGTAAGAACCCTAATTTTTGGTAATATTTTCTTTTATTTAATATCATGTGACATTGTGAATTTGAAACTTTTGAGCCATCCATGTGTTTAATGGAATTGATTATCTGAGAAATTTATGTGGTTACAGTCACTGCGTAGGAGAAAGGGGAAATTATTGAAGGCATGAGGCCTATTGCTATCAAGATTTATAAAACTTAAGATTTGAGAATTATTAGAGTGTTAAAAGATTTTTAAGAGACTATGACAAGGAATTATGGACATTCAAGGAATTTACACAATTCAATACTTAAGGAATTATAGGGGAAATCTCTACGCGACAAAATATTATTACGAGAGATTAATTAAGATACGATACGAGTTAAAGATTTAATAATAAACATTGGTGGAAGAATAATAATACAAGGAGTAGTATTGCATGCAAGCCCATGCAACCAAGTGGTTAGAAACTAAGTAAGCTAGTTAGCCATTAGAAGATGAATAGTAACTAGTTGCTTTACTTTTTCAAAAGTGGAGGCAAGAAGTACAAGAGCCATACCCTAGGTTGTACCTTGCCCATACTTACACTCATATGTATCACCCAAGCACTTCATCAATTATTCAACCAATCCAAAAAGCAAAACACAAAACTCTTCTCTCCCCCCTTTGAACAAGAAACATTCGGCCAAGCTAGAAAAAGGAAGAAAAAAAATTTTCTTTCTTCCACTTCTCATCACCCATAAATCAAGGCATAAATCCTAGGTACTCTACATCATATAAGAAAGGTATTCTATGAATTCCAACCCTTTTCATCCATTAGTTTTCAAGATATAAATTCTTAAAGTTCTAGGTGAATAGTAACTTTCTATGTTCTTGTTTTTAGATCTTGAAGATTAAGCTATAGATTGATCAACCAAGGTGTTTGGAGAGTATTTCAAGCTTTGTTAATTTACTTAGAGCTTCAAGGAAGGTATAAATTCTAACCCTTAGTAGCCATGGCAAGAACATTGCTTAGTATTATGAGATCTAAAAGATTGGTGCACAAAAGTGATGATTATCGTTTGATTTATGAAAAACCATGGATGTTGATGGATATTGTCATATTGAAAAAAATTTTTATGTTGTATGAGGTCCCATAAGTGTATGAGAATTTTTTTGGGGATTTGTGATGATTTTTGGAGTTGGTGGAATTTTGGGAAGAGATATGACTTGTAGCAAAGGAGTTGTTGGACAATCTGCAACTGACCCTTTTTGCAACTGTAATTCGGAACCCTTAAACTGATCCCCTGAACACCTACCTTATATTGTTGGAAAGGTCCTGATCTGTAGTTTCTAAATATGTAAGGTTCATAATTATGTGATGTATATATTTTAAGTTATAGCCGGAAGAGTGAGTTGTGTTTCTGAACTATGGACTGCACTAAGTGACCCCCTTGTGAACCTTGTTTAAACCCCTAAAAATATATGTAAAATCATGGCAAATTCTGAGAAGCTAGGGAGTACAGTGGTGAAGGCCACCCAAAAAGAATTGGATTAAAATATGAATTTTTGGATTTTATAAAAATGATAGAGTAAAATTCGCGCAAGGGAAAAAGTCGATTAGTGGACCAAAATTCTAGGTTAATGATTATGATTCGAATGTGGTAACTAAATTAGGTCGAATAAGTGACGAGCGTAATCGAGTGATGACATGAACCTATAGTGGGGCTGGAGAGTCATAAGACGGAGTTAGTAAGTTAATTTTGTACCCCCTAAAACCCCGTAATTAAAGGGATATTGTTAAGGTACTAACGGCGGTTATTGCTTATGTATAGATCGTTCGACTCCGCACGCTCGACCACCCCAACCAAACCAAGGCAAGTTTACTTTTCAAAACTTATCCATATACAAGGACTTTCACTGTTGTGTTTGTAGTTTTCAATTATATCAAATGCTATGTTTATCCAAGTATTGATGCAATTGAGATTGAATAATTACATATATGCTTGTACCCCTTGAACTTAGATTGAAATGTTTTCTTCGGACAACGACTCTAGTAATAGAGGTCGTAGCGGTCCGTATATACTATCGACCGGGGAGCGGTATATTATTATATCGTATCTAGTTTGCGAAAACCCGAAGGGTCATTCGGGTAGTATCGTATACTCAAGTAACTATTATTATATCTTCGTAAATATTCGAAACCCTATCTTGGATTAAAAGTTATTTTATCAAATAATTATTTTATTAACTATTAATATTAAATCTTAAAATATTATTTATTATTCATTATTTAAAGACAAAGTTAATCCAAGATACTTTTCAATACTTTCAAACTCGAACTCTTTCGAACTCGAAACATTTTCGAAAACCCCCGGTCAGATTCTGCTTCTTGTATGTTTTCAAGAATCATCGGTCGACTGATGTCGAACCTCAATTACTCTGTTTTCAATAAAAAATAATTCAAGTTTTAAAAGAAAAAGAAAAAGGGACTATAGCAGGTGTGGGAACCGTTGACGAACGATTCCCGGGATGTGTAAGCGGTCGTGAGCCAGGCGGTCCATCACTTATTATTCCGGCCCAGGTATTGCCGAAGGATGATTACGGATGTAGTTTTCATCGAGGGTGATTACGGATGTAGTTTTCACCCGAGGGATAGTTACGGATGTAGTTTCTATCCTTCTACCGGTAGAGAAGACCCGCGGATTATTGGACTTGGATGTGGCGACTGATCATCGTCAATCCTTGTCAGGTTTTTGTGTTTTCTTCAAGTCCCATTCCTCCATTTTGGAAAAATGCTTTGACACTGCTCCTTAGGCTTTTGTGCCAAGTAGCCGATAGTGTTCTATTTTGATGAGAAAGATGTTGATTCAATGCAGTATCTAGAACTGCAAGTTTATTTTGAAAACGAGGGCACATATTGTTGCACCTTCAAGATTTATCAACTATGACAAGTGATTTTATACCTGATTGATACAAACGAGTTTAATAACTGCTAATCATATGAAATGCTATATTGCTTACCTTATACATATATTTCTTGCTGAGCTATAGTTGCTCACTCTTGCTTGTTTTCAAATTTTACAAACACAACAGCTAAGCGAAATGGCAAGAACCAGACAGACTGTTCGAAAGCAGGTGACTAGACCCGAGCCACCACTTGAGATTCCACCGGTAGGCCCCATTAGCCGGATTGGTTGGCAGCTTTTGTTAGTTCATTTTATTTATCAGCATGACCTGTGCAAGGAAGTGTATCGCAACAAACTTTCAAGCCGCCAACTTCGCTTCATATCAAAGTGTCGCTGGTAGCATAAATACTATTTAATTCGGTCTATAATAACTCTGATAATTTTAATTCTGTTTAATCAATGTGTGACGTTTCTGAGGCTCTAACCTATGTGTGTGTGGTGTGAGTTTATTGTGGGGTCGATGGCTGTGTTATTTATATTATGTGCAAGAACAGGTATGTTATTAATGGAAAATGGACCGTGAGCGCCTAGATCTCCGACCCCGGATCTGGGGGCGTCACAGAAATGGTATCAGAGCGAGGTTACAGTTCTCAGAAATGATAGTAATTTAAGAAAGCAACCCTAATAATAACAACAATAATAATAACCCTAATAACAACCCTAATAATAATACCTAGAACTCTCATCGAGTTGCAGTCGGGTTATCGGATATAGCCCTGACTTTAAGGCCCGTGAGGGAACTACTCCTTAAACCTTTCTTTATGGTTAGTGACCCACCTTATTTCCCTTGTGTAGATGGCGGAGATACCAGACCCTGAGGCTTATGAGAGAGAGCACGATGAGGCACTGATGCGAGATGACGAGGATCCTGAGGAGGATATGGGTGCTGACCCTGAGCTTGGCCCCTGGATTACGCTAATAGGAGATACTGATGATGAGGATCCCGATGAGCAGCCCTTTGAGCCTGAGCCTGTTACACCCCCTCCTGTAGCTACCGACGAGGAGAGTGTGAGATCTGGTGAGGGCCGTGTTTTGTCACCCCCACCCTCTCCGTAGTCATTGAGCCTGATTTCATCGGACAGTGACCCTGAGGATGATACTTCTGGCGAGGAGGAGCTTGACCCTACCCCTGCTACTGCTCCTACTCCTGCTACTGTTACTGCACCTGCTCTTGTTCCTGTCGTACCACCCCCGCCGATGGACCTACCCCCAGTGTCGGGCACTGAGCACGCCTACGTGGTATAGTTCCTGACCCGAGACCTACTTTCTGCAGAGGCCAGACTTAACGAGGCGAGGCGGGCACTAGTGGAGGAGCGCGAGGCACGCTTGAGGATCCAGGCTGAGATGAGAACTGATGTTGCTAGGAGGACTAGAGCTCGACTCCATAGGATTGAGGGGAGGAGCCGCGCGAGGATTATCGGCTTAGGAGTCCGCGGTGGCGGAGTGATCCAGGCTAGGGATGCTAGGCGTGTTGTGAAAGTGTTTGTCCTAAATCCAATCATGTATGATGAGTTAGGAAGAATTTTCATGTATTCTTGTTTGATTTCATTAATAATAATAAAAGACTTGTTTTGATTTTATTACGGGCATTATCTATTTAAATTGTTTTAAATAAGATGTTCCATAGTTTAGAGTAAAGCTTCTAGTATTATAATGAGATTATAATAGTGAGAACTAGAAGATGATAACTCTAGACTTAAACAGTTCCTGATCATAGGATAACTAATCGGAAGTTAGTGAATCCGCAAAGATCGGTACATATTATGCTTGCTCCCGTCAGGAGGATGTCTGTTCTCATAGGCATTTGTGTGGTGACACTATAGCTAGTATGTAGGTGCTTATTAGGGAATAAGTTCACTGAACATGACTCGATAAGTTGAACAACTAATGGAGTTTACTCACGTGTCGATAGTTGTTCACTGAGTGATAGTTGTACAAGTGTCCTTAGACTTGAGATCATTAGAGTAATCTTGTATATAATGAACTGTGCTTTGGTTTAGTCCTTAGTCCCAAGGACATCCATTAGGTCTATTCTGGGTACAGGGATTTATGTATGGAGATAGTTAACGATCAATAAAGAATCTACCCCTTCCAGTAAGGAAGTGAATATCCTATGTTATTCTTAGTATGCTAGTTCCGGAATCTCTGGCCAGAGTGTATGAAATTAGAAAGAAGTTTCTAATTTGCATTAATATGAACTTTGCATTATGAATAAGAAATCATATGATTAAATTTGATAGGCTTGACACGAGATCCATGCCTTGTATTTAATCGGGATATTGTAGGGTAGAAGGAATTGATTGTACGGTAACTAGCACTGACAGGTTCTTGGTATTCTAAGCAGTGAATTCATATTATCCGGATAGTCGCGATATGTTGAGAAGCATCACTCACGATGTAGAATAAATATAATTAATCAGTTAATTATATTTAATGAATTTTAGAATTCATATAAATAATAAATAAAAAGTTTATTATTATTTATTTTTACTACCGGCTTAATTTGAACCTACAGGGTCACACCATAAAAAGATTAATTTATTGATGAAGGTATTTTGAGAGAGCAAGTTATTTTAATAATGATTAAAATTGTTTTAATTATTATTTAACATTTTATAAGATAAAGTGTAGGATTTATATATTAATATATAATGATATATTAATTATGAAAACCCTACATGAGCCCTATAAATAGAATGAGATGAGAATGAGTTATACACTTTTGGTTTTTGTGAAAAACCTAGTTGCCTCCCTCATCTTCTTCATCTCCCTCTCTCTCTCTCTCAAACCTCCATTTTTATAAAAGCTCGGTTTTATAAAAGCTTCGTCGAAGAATTAATCTTGGTGGATACCGGTAGAGTGCTTCACACTCTGAGGAGCAACTGCTAAAACACCATTTTTGTAAAGCTTCGATTTTAAGGTATGATCACGATTCCTCGCTCTTTTCATTTTATATGATTTTCTATATGTGCGATTATATGGTTTTTACGGAAATAAATGTTATTTGCGCTTCCGCTCATCCGTAAATTCCTTCAATGGTATCAGAGCTAGGTTCTTGCATATAGAGATTCATATAAAAAATTTCAGATTTTTTTATGCATGTATGGATTTATTATGATTGTTGCAAGTTTATTTGGATTTAATTATGAATTAATTCAAAATAATATTTGCATGAAGTTTTGACCAAGGATCTGGATTCTATAAGGGTTATGGATCATCTAGATATTTTTTTCATAATTTTGTGATGTGTAGATTATTTGTTATGAATTTTTAAAATTGTTTTAATTAAAATTCATAAAATAATCATGCATGTGAAAAATATGGGATTAAAATTTGCACAAGGATCCCCTTGCTTTCCTGGTAATTTTTGCTGCTGTTGATTTTCAGAAATCATGTCTTTATGATTTTTTATTAATTTATTAATTAATTGTTAATTAATTTATTAATATTAAAATTATAAAAATAATAATAGTAATAGTAATAGTTATTATTATTAAAAGTGGCTGTTACGTTTTGTATAGAATTGATGTGAGAACAACAGTTACAAAACACCTGGAAAAGGAAACTGTCGGCTATCGGAACCTGTCGGGCGCGTGCAGCGCCTGCGCGGGGGGTGTCGCGCATTTGGAAAATGCGTGACAGGTTGTTGCGCATTTAAGAAATGCGTTTCACGCCTGTTGCGCCTTTTCCGGATGCGTTACAGCATTTAATGGCTTTAAATGCTTGTAACGCATACCGGAAATGCGTTACAACCTTTCTGTCCACAATAAATTTGATTTATTGGGAGTTTCGTAACTCCGTTTTGGGCGTGCAATATATCGTTGGATTCGTTTTTCCGAGACGGATCTAATGGAGTGGTCAAATATTTTTTATATAATAATTTTGAATTATTTATATTTATGGGAGTGTTTTAAAGCATGTTTTAATTGGATTAATTGCTTTTAAATACTATAATAAATCCATACATCATTATATCATTGTGTGACATGATATTGCTTGCATGCTTACTTGTTGATTTAATTTTATATATGTGATATATGCCTATGTTTACCATGCGATGATAGATTTAGGTGAACTTAAATCAAAATAAGGCGTGCTCTAGAAAATCTAGAATAGGAATCGTTTCTTGCCTTAATAATAATATTATGAATACAATCATGAGATTCTTGTGTTTGTGAAACACGTAATTAAATATGAATTTTCAATATTGAGAGAATGGATGATTCTGTCAAAAACGGATTTCGATCTGTAAGAAAGGGGTATTAAGTGACGCCTCTTGACAATGCTCCCCCCGATCTGGGAATCATCCAATTATCGATTGTTGATTTGAAATATTTAATTTAAAAGGAAGAATCTCTTTATAATATGATTATGATTGTAACATAATATAATCCCTCTAAAATTAAATAATATCAAGTAGTAATTGGCCAATGACACAACGGGCTTGTGTCGGTCATAGCCTTCCAACATGGTAGAAAGTAGTTCTTATTTTTGAATCATTGTCGTTTCGTGCTACAGCCGAGGGCTTTGATTTTGAAATAAGAAATACTTGTCTATTACATAGAGATGTGTACAATGAATTAGAATCTAATGGTCGTTACGTGCTACAGCCGTGGGCCGTTGGAGACTGATTCAGTTGTACGGAATGTTGGGTTAGACTTGACTTAGAATATTGAGTTTGTCGTGCCACAGCCGTGACTCAATTATTCAAGAGGCTAAAGTTTTATTAGGGAATAACATGAGATGTAATTGACAAGAGTTGTCTGCCTATTGAACATCACATGGCGTTTCGTGCCACAGCCGAGGTTGTGTGATGGAATATAGGATCCCTATTCCCACTAGCATTATGAATGCTTAATTTTTCACTTAAGGGGGTTGAATAAATTAGATAAACTAGTGGGAGTCACTTATGAATAAAGACCCGATTCATATAGTGTTTTTAAAATGAAATTGAATATTTGCTAAGTGTTGTTATGTGTTTATCATTTACAGATTTACTATATACACTATGTCTGGTGCACTATCACTCCGGAGCATACTAGATGCTCATAAATTGACTGGTCCGAATTTTGCTAACTGGCTTCGAAACTTGAGAATTGTTCTCAGGGTTGAGAAGCTGGAATATGTGCTTGACTCACCTAAGCCTGCTGCACCTGCTGATGATGCACATAATGATGAACATGTTGTGTATCGTAAGTGGATAGATGATGCTAATGTTGCTCAATGTATCATGCTAGCTTCCATGAACGATGAGCTACAGAAGCAACATGAGCTTATGGATGCTCACACTATCCTAGAGCATCTGCAAGAGTTGTATGATGTGGCAGGGAGGACAGCTCGATATGAGATATCGAAGGAGCTGTTCCGTTGTAGGATGTCTGAGGGATCATCCGTGAATGACCATGTACTTAAGATGATCAATTTGATTGAACGTCTTGGGCAACTTGGTTTTGTCATGGATAGGGAACTGACTCAAGACTTGGTCTTGCAATCACTTCCGGGTTCATTTTCGCAGTTTGTTGTGAACTTTCGCATGAATAAGTTGGACGTCAGCCTGGCTGAACTCCACAACATGTTGAAGACTGCGGAATCGAATTTTCCCTCTAAGAAGAGTTCTGTTCTTCTAATTGGTGAGGGTTCCAATCCTAAGAAAAGGAAGAAGAACCCTTCCAAGAAGAAGAAAGTTGGTGAGAAAAAGCCGGTTCCACCAAAAGCTGAAGACCCCAAGAGCAAAGCTGTTTGCTTTCACTGTAACAAGGTGGGGCACTGGAAGAGGAACTGCAAGGTTTACCTTGCAGAAATGAAAAAGAAGAAAGATAGTGAGACTGTCGCTTCTGGTTCAGGTATGTTCATGATTGAAGTGAATATGTCAATAAATCAAAATTCTACTTGGGTATTAGATACCGCCTGTGGTTCTCACATTTGCAATTCGTTGCAGGGACTAAGGAGAAGTAGGACTCTCGAGGAAGAGGAGGTGATTCTACGGATGGGAAATGGAGCAAGAGTTGCTGCTGAATCTGTAGGATCGTTTGATTTACATATGCCTACGGGCAAGACTATTGTTTTAAATAATTGTTATTTTGTTCCCTCGATTGTGAGGAATATTATTTCTATTCCCATGTTAGACTTGGATGGATTTTCGTTTGTTATTAAGAATAATGAATGTTCAATTCTTAGAGATAATGTTCTTTATGGTAGTGGTATTTTAAATAATGGTCTATATGTGTGTGACATAGAGCATGATTTACTACAAATTGAACATACTAATAAAAGGAAAAGGGATGATGAAAATCTCACCTATTTGTGGCACTGCAGACTTGGTCATATTAGTGAAAATAGACTGCGGACATTGCATAAGGAAGGGTTACTTGACCCCTTTGATTTTGAATCATATCCTACATGCGAGTCTTGTCTATTGGGTAAAATGACCAAATCTCCATTTAGTGGACATGGAGAGAGGGCTGCAGAATTGCTAGGACTGGTACACACAGATGTATGTGGACCGATGTCTACGCAAGCCATGGATGGATTTTCGTACTTCATTACTTTCATAGATGATCGATCTAGATTCGGATATGTGTATTTGATGAAACACAAGTCTGAGGCCTTTGAAAAGTTCAAAGAATATAAGAATGAAGTGGAGAAACAAACCAAACGTAGTATTAAAACTCTTCGATCAGATCGAGGTGGTGAATACTTGAGTGGAGAATTTCTAGATTATCTCAAAGAAAATGGTATAGTCTCTCAGTGGACTCCTCCATATACTCCACAGTTGAATGGAGTATCTGAAAGGAGAAATTGAACTTTGTTAGACATGGTTCGGTCCATGATGAGCTACGCAAATCTTCCAGTATTCCTTTGGGGTTATGCATTGGAAACCTCAGCATATTTACTGAATAAGGTGCCTTCCAAATCTGTTCCTCAAACTCCATATGAGATATGGAAAGAAAGGAAACCGAGTCTTAAACACGTTAAGATTTGGGGATGTCCGGCTTATGTCAAGAAAGTTGACCCTGATAAGCTGGAATCTCGATCCGTGAAATGTAGTTTTGTGGGATATCCTAAAGAAACTTTAGGGTATTACTTCTACACCAATCATAGTGTATTTGTCTCCAGACATGCTACCTTCTTGGAAAAACAGTTTATCCTAGAAGGAAACAGTGGGAGCAAAATAGAACTTAATGAAGTTCAAGAAGCACAAACTACTACGGTTCAAGAGGAAACACCTGTTCAAACTGAACAACCTTCTGTGGTACAGCCCATTCGTAGGTCAGAAAGAGTGTCTCGCCAACCTGAGAGGTATTATGGCCTTGTCATTGAGAATGACAATGAGTTATCAATCGTTGATGATGACGACCCTATGACCTATAATGAAGCTATGAGTAGTGTTGACTCAGAGAAATGGCAGAGTGCCATGAAATCCGAAATGGATTCTATGTATGCCAACCAAGTATGGACTTTGGTTGAAGCACCAGAGGATGTGAATCCTATTGGATGCAAATGGGTATACAAAAGAAAGATTGGAGCAGATGGCCAGGTGGAGACCTATAAGGCCAGGCTCGTGGCAAAAGGATTCAGACAAAGGCAAGGGATTGACTTTGATGAAACTTTTTCGCCTGTAGCCCTGTTAAAATCAATTAGGATTTTGCTTGCGATTGCTGCTTACTACGACTATGAGATCTGGCAAATGGACGTGAAAACGGCCTTCCTCAATGGGAAACTTGAAGAGGAAGTGTATATGACACAGCCAGAGGGGTTTGTTTCTAAAGGGAATGAACACCTAGTGTGTAAGCTGCTAAGGACCATATATGGATTAAAGCAAGCTTCTCGTAGATGGAACATTCGTTTTGATGAGACAATCAAAGAGTTTGATTTTATCAAGAACATAGATGAACCATGTGTCTACAAGAAGGTTAGTGGGAGCGCGGTAACATTTCTTGTATTGTATGTGGATGACATACTTCTTATAGGAAATGATATACCGATGCTGCAATCAGTCAAAGTGTGGTTATCAAAGAACTTCACTATGAAGGACTTGGGTGAAGCATCCTACATTCTCGGTATGAAGATCTATAGAGATAGATCTAGAAGAATGATAGGTCTTACCCAGAGTACATACATCGAGAAAGTGCTTAAAAGGTTTAGCATGGAAAACTCCAAGAGAGGTCTCATACCGATGAGCCATGGAGTATCTCTTTCCGAGAAGATGTCTCCTAAGACACCTGAGGAAAGAGAGCGTATGAGTAAGATTCCTTATGCTTCAGCAATAGGATCTATTATGTACGCGATGTTATGTACTAGGCCTGATGTTGCTTATTCAATTAGTGTAACGAGTAGATATCAGTCCGATCCAGGTGAAGACCACTGGAAAGCAGTGAAGAACATCCTTAAGTACTTGCGAAGGACTAAGGATATTTTTCTTGTTTTTGGTGGATCTGAATTGAAAATAGAGGGTTATACTGACTCTAGTTTTCAATCAGAAAGTGATAGCAAATCCATGTCAGGGTATGTGTTTACTCTGAATGGTGGTGCGATTAGTTGGAAGAGTTCCAAACAGTCGACAACGGCTGACTCCACAGCGGAAGCAGAGTATATAGCTGCAAGTGAGGCTGCAAAAGAAGCCGTTTGGATGAGGAAATTTGTTTCTGAGTTGGGAGTTGTTCCTAGCATTGAAGAGCCTATTGTGTTGTATTGTGATAACAACGCGGCAATAGCTCAAGCCAAGGAACCTAGGTCTCATAAAAATTCCAAACATGTTTTGCGGCGCTTTCATTTGATTAGGGAGATTATTGAAAGGGGAGATGTCAAGGTTGAGAGAGTTGACACACATAACAACATAGCAGACCCACTCACAAAGTCATTGTCTCAGATTCACTTTGATCGTCATAAAGAGAAGATGGGTATTAGATACCAGGGTAATTGGCTTTAGTTCAAGTGGGAGATTGAAAGTGTTTGTCCTAAATCCAATCATGTATGATGAGTTAGGAAGAATTTTCATGTATTCTTGTTTGATTTCATTAATAATAATAAAAGACTTGTTTTGATTTTATTACGGGCATTATCTATTTAAATTGTTTTAAATAAGATGTTCCATAGTTTAGAGTAAAGCTTCTAGTATTATAATGAGATTATAATAGTGAGAACTAGAAGATGATAACTCTAGACTTAAACAGTTCCTGATCATAGGATAACTAATCGGAAGTTAGTGAATCCGCAAAGATCGGTACATATTATGCTTGCTCCCGTCAGGAGGATGTCTGTTCTCATAGGCATTTGTGTGGTGACACTATAGCTAGTATGTAGGTGCTTATTAGGGAATAAGTTCACTGAACATGACTCGATAAGTTGAACAACTAATGGAGTTTACTCACGTGTCGATAGTTGTTCACTGAGTGATAGTTGTACAAGTGTCCTTAGACTTGAGATCGTTAGAGTAATCTTGTATATAATGAACTGTGCTTTGGTTTAGTCCTTAGTCCCAAGGACATCCATTAGGTCTATTCTGGGTACAGGGATTTATGTATGGAGATAGTTAACGATCAATAAAGAATCTACCCCTTCCAGTAAGGAAGTGAATATCCTATGTTATTCTTAGTATGCTAGTTCCGGAATCTCTGGCCAGAGTGTATGAAATTAGAAAGAAGTTTCTAATTTGCATTAATATGAACTTTGCATTATGAATAAGAAATCATATGATTAAATTTGATAGGCTTGACACGAGATCCATGCCTTGTATTTAATCGGGATATTGTAGGGTAGAAGGAATTGATTGTACGGTAACTAGCACTGACAGGTTCTTGGTATTCTAAGCAGTGAATTCATATTATCCGGATAGTCGCGATATGTTGAGAAGCATCACTCACGATGTAGAATAAATATAATTAATCAGTTAATTATATTTAATGAATTTTAGAATTCATATAAATAATAAATAAAAAGTTTATTATTATTTATTTTTACTACCGGCTTAATTTGAACCTACAGGGTCACACCATAAAAAGATTAATTTATTGATGAAGGTATTTTGAGAGAGCAAGTTGTTTTAATAATGATTAAAATTGTTTTAATTATTATTTAACATTTTATAAGATAAAGTGTAGGATTTATATATTAATATATAATGATATATTAATTATGAAAACCCTACATGAGCCCTATAAATAGAATGAGATGAGAATGAGTTATACACTTTTGGTTTTTGTAAAAAACCTAGTTGCCTCCCTCATCTTCTTCATCTCCCTCTCTCTCTCTCAAACCTCCATTTTTATAAAAGCTCGGTTTTATAAAAGCTTCGTCGAAGAATTAATCTTGGTGGATACCGGTAGAGTGCTTCACACTCTGAGGAGCAACTGCTAAAACACCATTTTTGTAAAGCTTCGATTTTAAGGTATGATCACGATTCCTCGCTCTTTTCATTTTATATGATTTTCTATATGTGCGATTATATGGTTTTTACGGAAATAAATGTTATTTGCGCTTCCGCTCATCCGTAAATTCCTTCATGTTGTGCGTCGTGCATTTTCCCGAGTGAGGACCTTGCTCCGTCGCGGAGCGGCACCATGATGTGTTATAGATAGCTCAGTCCTCTAGGTTCAGATGACATTAGTGTGTCGATTTTGCGGGATAGTTGACTTATGCAGTGGTATCCTTTCTGACCAGTGGATGAGTAGACTGACCTACAGATATGTAGATGTGACTTCGGGTAGTATGTATGGATGTAGCCCTACTTTTGTGTAGCCCTGACTATTCAGATGATGTACTTGTTATTGTTCCACTTTTGCTAGACTTTGACATCGGAACTATGTATTTGGCTCTAACATCCAAACTTGTGATAACTCTTGTACCGTATCTATCTAGTTTCAGTTTCCTTGATATTGTCTCAACTGCCTTACTTTTGATACCATGCTTTACTGTTTTGATATACAACTGTGAATATACAATTGCTACAAGCCGCAAATGCAACCATGCTGTTTCAAGTTTACGATATGTAATTTCAAATTGTTTTCTACAAATTTCCAAAATGTTCCTACACCTTTTAAAATAATTTTTTTTTTCAAAAAAAAAAAAATTCGAAGTTTTGGAAATCTTGAAAACTCCTGCAAATGTTTTCGCACCCCATAGGGATTTTTCCCCAGAAATGTTTTGACATTTTATCGCCAACATCAGGCTATTAAAATTTTTACAACTTCCACCATTGTAAAGAGGAACGATACGTTCCTGACTCGGGTAAACGATGTCAGGTAATTGGAAAACCCTAACCCATTTCTTGTTTCATTATCAGAATCATGCCACCCAGAAGAATGAACACTCGAGCTCACCCGGTCAGTTCTGAAGGCCAGGGTAGCCACCATGGGAACGGTGGCCACCAGGGCCACGAAGGAGAGAATGTGAACCTGAGTGAGAATGAGGGCAACGATCATTATTTGTTTGATGACTCTGAGTATGAAGAAGAAGAAGCTGGTGATGACACCCGAGAGGTAGAACACCCTAGGGGAGGCACTATGGAACAATTCATGGAACTACTCAGGCAAAACTTAGACCGTCCCCCGGTTCAGCAACCACCCAGCAATGCGAATGCAACTGCCTTCTGGAATTTCAAATCCCTGAAACCCCCAGAATTTAAAGGAACTGCCGACCCTATCGAGGCAAGGGCCTGGCTGAAGGAAATGGAAATATCTTTCGAGATACTAGGTGTCGCTGAGGAGCAGAAGACTGTTTTCGCCACTTACCTTCTGAAAGGTGAGGCAAACTATTGGTGGGAAGCTAAGAAGAATTTGGAAGGAAGAGGTGTGGTAACCTGGGAGAGATTTAGCGAGCTATTCTTGGAGAAGTACTTTCCTAGGTTCATGGAGACACAAATGGAGCTGAAGTTTTTGGAGCTGAAGCAAGGAAACATGACAGTGGCCGAGTATGAGGCCAAATTTACTGAGTTATCAAGGTTTGTGCCGGAATATGTGAACTCTAAGGCAAAGAGGGCTCGAAGGTTTCAACTAGGGCTAAAACAATGGATTCAGAATTGTGTGGCGGTTCTTGAGCTGACAGACTATGCCACCCTGGTACAGAAAGCATCAATTGTTGAGGCTGGGAGCGAACAGATGCAGAAAGAGAGGGAAGGAAAGAAGAGGAAGTTGGATAGTCGAAAGGGAAACTCTGCTGGTGGGAGCTTTCCGAGCAAATTTAAGCGAGGAACGATGTCCCAACCCAGCGGGAACTTTGGAACCAAGAGAGCTGAAAGTTGGAGTGTGGGCCAGGGCGGCCGACCACAGGGATCGTCTTACTCTACCCCATCCCGAGCCCAACCCCCAGAATGCAATAAATGTGGAAGGAAACATGCGGGCGTGTGTAACCTGCAAGATGTGAAATGCTTCAAGTGTGGGCTGACAGGGCATTATGCTAACGCCTATCGCGGAACTAGTAACAACACCAGTGCAGGAGGTAATTGCTTCAAGTGTGGGAAACCAGGGCACCGAATGAGGGAATGTACGTCTTCTGGGCCAGCTGCATCAAGAGTGAGTGGAACTGCTTCTAACAAAGCCCCTATTGCAAGAACTTTTAACATGCCGGTGCAGGATGCCGTGAGAAACACGGATGTGATTGCAGGTACCCTACTACTCAACTCAGTTAAGGCAAATGTTTTATTTGATTCGGGAGCTACTAAGTCTTTCATATCACTAGATTTTGTATGTCGGTTAGGCCTTAAGACTGAACCATTGAAAGACAAACTGCAAATAGAGATAGCTAATCACGAAATTATTCCTGTTAGCCAAGTATGTCCAGGTTGTGACCTAGAAATAGAAGGGCGACACTTTCGGGTAGACTTGATACCTTTTAAACTAGGAGAGTTCGATGTAATAGTAGGTATGGATTGGTTGACAACCCATGGAGCCCAGATCGATTGTGTGAAGAAGAAAGTGAGTTTGAGATTGCCAGGGGACGAGGAAGTCGTGTTTAGTGGAAAACGGCAAAACCAAAAGTTCCTGTCTATCATTCAAGCTAAGAAGCTGTTACGTAAAGGATGCGAAGCCTATTTAGCCTATGTGAAGGATACCAAGAAGGAGGCACAAAACTTACAGAAAATCCCTGTCGTGAATGAGTTTGCGGACGTATTTCCGGATGATCTTCCAGGACTACCACCTGATAGAGACATTGAGTCCGCCATAGACCTAGTCCCGGGTACGGCCCCAATTTCGAAAGCCCCATATCGGCTAGCCCCAGTGGAGATGAAAGAACTGGCCACTCAGTTACAAGAGTTGTTGGATAAAGGGATGATAAGACCTAGTGTGTCACCGTGGGGGGCCCCGGTGTTATTCGTGAAAAAGAAGGATGGTAGTATGAGGTTGTGCATAGACTACAGAGAGCTGAACAAGGTGACTATAAAGAATAAGTATCCCTTGCCCAGGATAGATGACCTGTTTGATCAATTGAAGGACGCAGTTTATTTTTCTAAAATTGATTTGAGGACCGGGTATCACCAGTTAAAGATTAAACCAGAAGATATACCAAAGACGGCCTTTCGCACCCGGTACAGACACTATGAGTTCCTAGTGATGTCATTTGGGTTAACGAATACCCCTGCAGCTTTCATGGATTTAATGAATCGAGTCTTCAAGAAGTACTTGGACAAGTGTGTTATAGTCTTCATCGATGACATCTTGATTTATTCCAAGACGAAGGAGGAACATGCAGAGCACTTGAGGATTGTATTGGGAGCATTGAGAGCAGAAAAGTTGTATGCTAAGTTCTCGAAGTGTGAATTTTGGTTGAAGGAAGTTCAGTTTTTAGGACATGTGATTAGTGAACAAGGCATCCTCGTGGATCCAGCCAAAATAGAGGCTGTATCAAATTGGGAAAGACCAACCACTCCGACGGAGGTGAGAAGTTTTATAGGATTGGCTGGCTACTATAGAAGGTTTGTCCAAGACTTTGCCAAGATAACAGCCCCTTTGACCCGACTAACTCGCAAGACCGAGAAGTTTGTGTGGACCGAAAAATGCGAAGAGAGCTTCCAAGAGTTGAAGAAGAGGTTGGTGACAGCACCAGTACTAGCCCTACCTGATGATAAGGGAGATTTTGTAATTTATAGCGACGCATCTCATAAAGGTTTAGGGTGTGTGCTTATGCAGCACGGTAAAGTGATTGCTTATGCGTCCAGACAACTTAAGGAATATGAGATAAGATACCCTACCCATGATCTGGAATTAGCAGCGATAGTTTTTGCTCTGAAGATTTGGAGACATTACCTTTACGGAGAAAAGTGTGAAATCTACACGGACCACAAGAGCTTAAAGTACATATTCACTCAGAAAGAGTTAAACATGAGGCAGAGGAGATGGTTAGAGCTAATCAAAGATTATGATTGTGAGATTCATTATCACCCAGGGAAGGCCAACGTAGTGGCCGATGCACTTAGTCGAAAGGAGAAACTCAAGATGATAACGTCAGTGGACGAATTAATCAAGGACCTCGAGAAACTGGAGATTGAAGTGAAGTTACCAGGAATTGGACAAGAGAGTCTAATGGAAATAAAAGTCCAACCACCGTTATTGGAAAAGATTAAGTTATGCCAGGAAAAGAAGATAGAAAAAGAAAAGAATTCGATGGAGAAAGTTTTGACTGGCGAAGAAATTAAGTGTGAGAAGGACGGGAATGGGATTATGAGGTACGCATCTAGGATATGGATCCCAAACGTCCAGGAATTAAAAGACGAGATTTTGCAAGAAGCTCATAGTTCAAGGTACTCAATTCACCCTGGAGGCACTAAGATGTATAGGGATTTGAGAGAATACTATTGGTGGCCTAATATGAAGAAGGACGTGGCAGAGTGGGTAAGTAAATGCTTGACATGTCAAAGAGTAAAGGCCGAACACCAGAGGCCCAGTGGATTGTTGCAACCCTTAGAAATACCCGAGTGGAAGTGGGAGCAAATTGCGATGGACTTTGTGGTCGGATTACCATGAACCAAGACTAATCATGATGCCATTTGGGTAATTATCGATAGGTTGACCAAGTCAGCACATTTTCTTCCAATCAACGAGAGATATACTGTCGACAAGCTGGCAGACATTTACTTAAAGGAGATTGTGGTTAGGCATGGGGTCCCTGTGAGCATTGTATCAGATAGAGACCCAAGATTCAACTCCAGGTTCTGGAGAAGTTTTCAGGATTGTGTGGGGACCAAGTTGAACATGAGTACTGCATACCATCCACAAACAGACGGACAGAGCGAGAGAACCATCCAGACCATCGAGGACATGTTGAGGGTATGTGCCATTGATTTTAAGGGAAGTTGGGATGACCACTTGCCGTTGATCGAATTTTCCTACAACAACAGTTACCATGCGAGTATAGGCATGCCCCCATATGAAGCTTTATACGGACGAAGATGTCGGTCTCCCTTGTGTTGGGAAGAGGTAGGAGAGCGGAAGATTTTAGGGCCTGAACTGGTTCAACAGACAAGAGAAACTATCGAGCTCATAAGAGGACGGCTGGTAGCGGCCCAAGACAGACAGAAGAAGTATGCGGACCAGACCCGCAAGGACAAAGAATATGAGGTAGGAGAGTTTGTGATGTTGAAGGTATCACCGTGGAAAGGATTGATGAGATTTGGTAAGAAGGGGAAACTAAGCCCAAGATTTATTGGACCTTTTGAGATCTTGAAACGAGTTGGGAAGTTAGCCTATGAATTGGCCCTACCCCCGAGCTTACAGCAAGTACATAATGTGTTCCATGTATCCATGCTACGACCATACCATACCGACTTCCGACATGTGATAGAACACGATCAGGTGGATCTACAACCAGACTTAACATATGTGGAGCAACCCGTAGAAATCATGGATAGAAAAGAACAGGTACTGAGGAACAAGGTTGTCAAATTAGTGAGAGTCTTGTGGAGGAATCAGAATGTCGAAGAATCAACATGGGAATTAGAGAGCGCGATGCGTGAAAAACACCCCCAACTGTTTTCAACCTGATTCCGGGACGGAATCCTTTTAAGGATAGGAGGCTGTAAGAACCCTAATTTTTGGTAATATTTTTTTTATTTAATATCATGTGACATTGTGAATTTGAAACTTTTGAGCCATCCATGTGTTTAATGGAATTGATTATCTGAGAAATTTATGTGGTTACAGTCACTGCGTAGGAAAAAGGGGAAATTATTGAAGGCATGAGGCCTATTGCTATCAAGATTTATAAAACTTAAGATTTGAGAATTATTAGAGTGTTAAAAGATTTTTAAGAGACTATGACAAGGAATTATGGACATTCAAGGAATTTACACAATTCAGTACTTAAGGAATTATAGGGGAAATCTCTACGCGACAAAATATTATTACGAGAGATTAATTAAGATACGATACGAGTTAAAGATTTAATAATAAGCATTGGTGGAAGAATAATAATACAAGGAGTAGTATTGCATGCAAGCCCATGCAACCAAGTGGTTAGAAACTAAGTAAGCTAGTTAGCCATTAGAAGATGAATAGTAACTAGTTGCTTTACTTTTTCAAAAGTAGAGACAAGAAGTACAAGAGCCATACCCTAGGTTGTACCTTGCCCATAATTACACTCATATGTATCACCCAAGCACTTCATCAATTATTCAACCAATCCAAAAAGCAAAACACAAAACTCTTCTCTATCCCCTTTGAACAAGAAACATTCGGCCAAGCTAGAAAAAGGAAGAAAAAAAAAATTTTCTTTCTTCCACTTCTCATCACCCATAAATCAAGGCATAAATCCTAGGTACTCTACATCATATAAGAAAGGTATACTATGAATTCCAACCCTTTTCATCCATTAGTTTTCAAGATATAAATTCTTAAAGTTCTAGGTGAATAGTAACTTTCTATGTTCTTGTTTTTAGATCTTGAAGATTAAGCTATAGATTGATCAACCAAGGTGTTTGGAGAGTATTTCAAGCTTTGTTAAGTTACTTAGAGCTTCAAGGAAGGTATAAATTCTAACCCTTAGTAGCCATGGCAAGAACATTGCTTAGTATTATGAGATCTAAAAGATTGGTGCACAAAAGTGATGATTATAGTTTGATTTATGAAAAACCATGGATGTTGATGGATATTGTCATATTGAAAATTTTTTTTATGTTGTATGAGGTCCCATAAGTGTATGAGAATTTTTTTGGGGATTTGTGATGATTATTGGAGTTGGTGGAATTTTGGGAAGAGATATGACTTGTAGCAAAGGAGTTGTTGGACAATCTGCAACTGACCCTTTTTGCAACTGTAATTCGGAACCCTTAAACTGATCCCCTGAACACCTACCTTATATTGTTGGAAAGGTCCTGATCTGCAGTTTCTAAATATGTAAGGTTCATAATTATGTGATGTATATATTTTAAGTTATAGCCGGAAGAGTGAGTTGTGTTTCTGAACTATGGACTGCACTAAGTGACCCCCTTGTGAACCTTGTTTAAACCCCTAAAAATATATGTAAAATCATGGAAAATTCTGAGAAGCTAGGGAGTACAGTGGTGAAGGCCACCCAAAAAGAATTGGATTAAAATATGAATTTTTGGATTTTATAAAAATGATAGAGTAAAATTCGCGCAAGGGAAAAAGTCGATTAGTGGACCAAAATTCTAGGTTAATGATTATGATTCGAATGTGGTAACTAAATTAGGTCGAATAAGTGACGAGCGTAATCGAGTGATGACATGAACCTATAGTGGGGCTAGAGAGTCATAAGACGGATTTAGTAAGTTAATTTTGTACCCCCTAAAACCCCGTAATTAAAGGGATATTGTTAAGGTACTAACGAACGGTTATTGCTTATGTATAGATCGTTCGACTCCGCACGCTCGACCACCCCAACCAAACCAAGGCAAGTTTACTTTTCAAAACTTATCCATATACAAGGACTTTCACTGTTGTGTTTGTAGTTTTCAATTATATCAAATGCTATGTTTATCCAAGTATTGATGCAATTGAGATTGAATAATTACATACATGCTTGTACCCCTTGAACTTAGATTGAAATGTTTTCTTCGGACAACGACTCTAGTAATAGAGGTCGTAGCGGTCCGTATATACTATCGACCGGGGCGCGGTATATTATTATATCGTATCTAGTTTGCGAAAACCCGAAGGGTCATTCGGGTAGTATCGTATACTCAAGTAACTATTATTATATCTTCGTAAATATTCGAAACCCTATCTTGGATTAAAAGTTATTTTATCGAATAATTATTTTATTAACTATTAATATTAAATCTTAAAATATTATTTATTATTTATTGTTCATTATTTAAAGACAAAGTTAATCGAAGATACTTTTCAATACTTTCAAACTCGAACTCTTTCGAACTCGAAACATTTTCGAAAACCCCCGGTCAGATTCTGCTTCTTGTATGTTTTCAAGAATCATCGGTCGACTGATGTCGAACCTCAATTACTCTGTTTTCAATCAAAAAAAAATCAAGTTTTAAAAGAAAAAGAAAAAGGGACTCTGGCAGGTGTGGGAACCGTTGACGAACGATTCCCGGGATGTGTAAGCGGCCGTGAGCCAGGCGGTCCATCACTTATTATTCCGGCCCAGGTATTGCCGAAGGATGATTACGGATGTAGTTTTCATCGAGGGTGATTACGGATAAAGTTTTCACCCGAGGGAAAGTTACGGATGTAGTTTCTATCCTTCTACCGGTAGAGAAGACCCGCGGATTATTGGACTTGGATGTGGCGACTGATCATCGTCAATCCTTGTCAGGTTTTTGTGTTTTCTTCAAGTCCCATTCCTCCATTTTGGAAAAATGCTTTGACACTGCTCCTTAGGCTTTTGTGCCAAGTAGCCGATAGTGTTCTATTTTGATGAGAAAGATGTTGATTCAATGCAGTATCTAGAACTGCAAGTTTATTTTGAAAACGAGGGCACATATTGTTGCACCTTCGAGATTAATCAACTATGACAAGTGATTTTATACCTGATTGATACAAACGAGTTTAATAACTGCTAATCATATGAAATGCTATATTGCTTACCTTATACATATATTTCTTGCTGAGCTATAGTTGCTCACTCTTGCTTGTTTTCAAATTTTACAAACACAACAGCTAAGCGAAATGGCAAGAACCAGATAGACTGTTCGAAAGCAGGTGACTAGACCCGAGCCACCACTTGAGATTCCACCGGTAGGCCCCATTAGCCGGATTGGTTGGCAGCTTTTGTTAGTTCATTTTATTTATCAGCATGACCTGTGCAAGGCAGTGTATCGCAACAAACTTTCAAGCCGCCAACTTCGATTCATATCGAAGTGTCGCTGGTAGCATAAATACTATTTAATTCAGTCTGTAATAACTCTGATAATTTTAATTCTGCTTAATCAATGTGTGACGTTTCTGAGGCTCTAACCTATGTGTGTGTGGTGTGAGTTTATTGTGGGGTCGATGGCTGTGTTATTTATATTATGTGCAAGAACATGTATGTTATTAATGGAAAATGGACCGTGAGCGCCTAGATCTCCGACCCCGGATCTGGGGGCGTCACAGAAATGGTATCAGAGCGAGGTTACAGTTCTCAGAAACGATAGTAATTTAAGAAAGCAACCCTAATAATAACAACAATAATAATAACCCTAATAACAACCCTAATAATAATACCTAGAACTCTCATCGAGTTGCAGTCGGGTTATCGGATATAGCCCTGACTTTAAGGCCCGTGAGGGAACTACTCCTTAAACCTTTCTTTATGGTTAGTGACCCACCTTATTTCCCTTGTGTAGATGGCGGAGATACCAGACCCTGAGGCCTATGAGAGAGAGCACGATGAGGCACTGATGCGATATGTATATACTTATATATACATATCCTCCACATATATGTGACATTAATCTGCGATATGTATGGTTGTTGGACCATTCCTATTGTTCAGGGGACATCTAGCAGGTTGTTACAACGTGCCTTATCCGATTTCCTAAAGTCCAGGAGACTCTGAGCCCGCTAGTGCATTTTCTGGGAATTATCGGGGTTCACACACGCGTACCCCCAGCCTGGTAGCCTTCCAATCAGTTGAACCCCTGTCAAACCTCAACACATCTTCACGATTACCCGAGGTTCACATGCTCGCACCCCTATACGAATATACCCCACATTTGATGCCAAACCCTTGTCCTCCAGCTCATCTTTAAGGCGTATCGAGTTATTGTTAGACTAATTTTGAATAAAAATTGGTACATTTTATTATTTTAATTTTGTAACTCCTCTTTTAATTTTGTAACTCCTTTTTTTTGTGATTTTGTAACTCATGTAATAATGTAATATTATTATTGATTTGGGGGTTACAAAGTAATGGCTTTGTGGGTTACAAAGTTATGACTTAGGGGAGTTACATATCTTTACTCCTATATAAGGAGGCCTTGGCTCATTGTTTTGGGGATACAAAAATCACTCAAGTTTCATAGTTTTTCTTGCATTCTTCTTAGGCTATATAGGTTCCGTTTCTGTGAGATAGAGAGCACATTTGATCGGTTCGTAGGAGGCGGATCTTTAGTACTTAAGATCACCTCGTTTCGTTGTATCCTGGGAGACGGAAGCCACAAACAAACTTCAAGCACCACGTGGAAGGGGCTTATCTATTTTAAGAATAACGTGGTTTTCACGTGCCTCGAAAAATTCTTTCGGTATTTTTATAGTTATTATTGTGATTTCAGGTACAATCTGTTAATACACTTCTTACAAGCTTAAAACAGATAATTTTTATTCTTATGAATTAGTTTAATCAATAAACAAATTTGTTTGAGTTTTTTTTTTCGGGAGTATAATGTATATTGATTGGAAAGTATTACATGATTTTGTGACCACTATGATTTATGTGTTCATGCATGTGCAACCTTGTTAAATTCATACAAAATCGATTTGTTTATGATTCCACTATAGCAAGCATAACATGGATGCCATGTGTAATTTTTTATGCGCCTTACTCTTTTATAATTATGGTTATAATTGCTACTATTTTTTTTTACATGATAATTTGCTTCATGTATAATGACAACATGTTTGTCCTCTTAAGATTCTTATATTTTGTTTGGCTTAACTTTGATTTTATATTTATATAATCTTCTTGGTTTCCATGCTTTCATATACCTGCTGTCATGTTTATATTAGTGTCTGCCATGTTTTTTTTTAAAAGATCTGTAGAGTACATGTTTATGCAATGTTGTGATATTGTTGATTTAATTATTATTTGTTATGTACAATTTTGCCAATTCATGGCCGGTTCGTTTAACGGGAAAATTGGAACAATTTTTATGCCTTTTGCCTTGTGACTTGATACTGACATGCATGCCTATATGTGTCTCTTCTTGCTAGGAGTTTTTTTTTTTAAATATGTCATGTTTTTAATTAATTGATTTTGTAACGGGTGTTCTAAACATGGTTGGTGGTTTAAATTATTTGGTAATGGCTTTGGATTTACCTAGTATTTATTTGCTTGGTCATTACTATTTCTATGTGTGGATATATGTGATATTATGTTGTCAGTTTTTTTTTTTCATGGAATTTGCTCAAGTTTTTTTTTTTTGAAAAAAAAAATTTCATAATCGTGATTTTAGCAAGTAACTTTTTATTTTCTATTCGAAGTAAATATGAATTTTCAATAAGAAAGAAAGGATGATTCTGTCAAAAACAGATTTCGATCTGTAAAAAAGGGGGTATTAAGTGACGCCTCTTGACAATGCTCCCCCCCCCGATCTGGGAATCATCCAATTATCAATTATTGATTTGAAATATTTATTTAAAAGGAAGAATCTGTTTATAATATGATTATGAACTGGTTTTGTGAATGCTTAAATAAATAGTATAATAATTTAGCATTCTTTGTGCAATTGTACATGTATTCTAGAATGCAAGTTGCTGGTACAGTATCACATGTCTCTGTATGCCCAGCTCATGTTTTTGCTAAATATTTTTCGCAAATAAACTAATTATAATTTTTTTTATTGTTATAATTTCTTGATTTCAGAAATGTCGGGAGTTGACAGAACTAGCTTGTCTGGTGATGGTGATAGGCGTGTGACTGCTGAGGCAGCGCCTAATGCGGTGACCCTTGTGGTGCCAAATACGGCTGTACCGGTAACCGCTCACGCGGAAAAACCGGAGAAATTCAGTGGGCTGAATTTCAAGAGGTGGCAACAAAAGATGTTGTTCTACCTGACCACCTTGAACCTTGTGAGGTTCTTGACCGAGGATGCACCTAAGCTGAAAGAAGATGAGTCTGATGTTCAGCTTGTTAGTGCAGCACACGCTTGGAACCACTCGGATTTCTTGTGCAGAAATTATATAATGAACTGTTTGAGTGATTCACTGTACAATGTGTATAGTATGCTGAAAACGTCCAAAGCTTTGTGGGACTCACTCGACAGAAAGTATAGAACATAGGATGCGGGTACTAAGAAGTTTATAGTGTCCCGACTTCTTGAGTTTATGATGGTGGATTCCAAGAAGGTGGTTAGTCAAGTTCAAGATCTTCAGATGATCATGCATGACATGGAAGCTGAGGGAATGCCCATGAATGAAGCCTTCCAAGTAGCCGTTATTATTGAGAAATTGCCCCCTGGTTGGAAGGACTTCAAGAATTATTTGAAGCATAAGCGAAAGGAGATGACGGTGCAAGACCTTGTCTTGAGACTCCGAATTGAGGAGGATAATAAGAATCGGTATGTTTCTTCCTCTAGTGCTAATGTTGTGGAGGTCAAGAAGAACTCCAAGTTCAAAAAGGGGAAACCAGACAAGAGGCCTAACTTGGGACCTAAGGGTGGAGTTTCTAAGAAGAAATTTCAAGGAAAGTGTTTCAACTGTGACAAGATGGGTCACAAGTCAACTGAGTGCAGACTACCGAAGCGGAAGAAGCATGAGGCCCACATGGTGGATGATGTGGCTCAAGATATGTCTGAAATCAGTCTCTTTGCTATGGTATCCGAAGTGAACCTGGTCGACTCCAACCCGAAAGAATGGTGGATTGACACTGGTGCTACAAAGCACATATGCTCTAGCAAGAAGATGTTCCACACCTTCACACCAACTGAGACTGGCGAGAAGCTGTTTATGGGAAACTCTGCAACATCTGAAGTCCTTGAGAAGGGCAAGGTTGTGTTGAAGATGACATCTGGCAAGGAACTGACCCTCAATGATGTCCTCTATGTGCCGGAGATACGAAGGAACTTGGTTTCTGGCTCATTGCTGAACAAGCATGGATTTCGCATAGTGATTGAATCTGATAAGGTTATTTTGTCCAAGAAAGGAATGTTTGTGGGAAAAGGATATGTAACTGAGGGGTTATTTAAGCTGAATGTAATGACTGTGAAGAGTATTAATAATAATAATAATTCTTCTGCTTACTTGCTTGAGTCTTCCAATTTGTGGCATGGTAGACTAGGTCATGTTAATTATGAAATAATGCGTAGATTAATTAACTTGAACCATATCCCGACATTTCAAATTAGTTCGAAGCACAAATGTGAAATTTGTGTAGAGGCAAAATTAACAAGATCATCTTTTCACACTATTGAAAGACATACAAAACCTTTGGATTTGATTCACAGTGATGTGTGTGATTTAAAATCAAATCAAACAAGGGATAGTTATAAGTACTTTGTCACATTTGTGGATGATAGTACAAGATTTTGTTATGTTTATTTGCTTAAGAGCAAAGATGAAGCTATAGAGAAGTTTGAGCTCTATAAGAATGAAGTTGAAACTCAACTTAAGGGAAAAATAAAAGTAATAAGAAGTGACAGAGGTGGTGAATATGTATCACCTTTTGGTGAATTCTGTGCGAAACATGGAATTATTCACGAAGTTACTGCACCGTATTCGCCTCAATCAAATGGGATTGCTGAGCGTAAAAATAGGACCTTGAAAGAAATGTGCAATGCAATGTTGCTCAGTTCAGGGTTGCCTACAAATATGTGGGGAGATGCTGTCACGTTAGCAAATTATCTATTGAATAGGATACCCCGGAAAAATCAAGAGCTAACTCCTTATGAATTATGGAAAAGGAAGAAGCCTTCCTATAAATTCTTACGAGTGTGGGGGTGCCTTGCAAAGGTTCTTGTACCAGAACCAAAGCGGGTGAAAATCGGTCCAAAAACTGTGGATTGTATTTTTATTGGGTATGTGCCTAACACTACGGCATATAGATTTCTTGTGCACGAGTCGAAAATCCCTGACATACACAAGAACACTATAATGGAATCGAGAAATGCTTCATTTTTTGAACATATATTTCCTCGAAAATCCAAAGAAAGTTCAAGTTCATCGAAACGGACACGTGAAACTAATTCTGAAAATGAATATAGTGGTGACGAGGAACAAGAAAGCATGGATGAACTTGAAACAGAGGATGCACCTCGTCGTAGCAAAAGAGCTAGAGTTGAA
Organism: Saposhnikovia divaricata; assembly: GCA_036435485.1. Classification (NCBI taxonomy): domain Eukaryota; kingdom Viridiplantae; phylum Streptophyta; class Magnoliopsida; order Apiales; family Apiaceae; genus Saposhnikovia; species Saposhnikovia divaricata. The sequence continues at coordinate 232,491,262 of CM071594.1, forward strand.
AAATCATTCGGGCCGGATTTTTTAACTTATTTGCTCGAAAATGAACCACAGTCTTATTCACAAGCTGTGCATTGTCCGGATGGTCCTTTTTGGAAAGAGGCTATCAAGAGTGAGGTTGATTCTATTATGCAGAATCATACTTGGGAATTGGTGGATCTTCCTCCGGGATGTAAACCACTAGGATCAAGATGGATTTTCTCTAAGAAAATGAAAGCAGATGGATCCATAGATAAGTACAAAGCCCGACTTGTGATTCAAGGTTTTCGCCAAAAGAAAGGCGTTGATTATTTTGACACGTATTCTCCGGTAACGAGAATGGCATCTATAAGGATGATAATTGCTATTGCAGCATTGCAAAATCTTGAAGTGCATCAGATGGATGTAAAAACTGCCTTTCTAAATGGAGATTTACATGAAGAAATCTACATTAAGCAACCTGAGGGTTTTGTTGTTCCTGGATTGGAACACAAAGTGTGTAAGTTAGTGAAGTCAATATATGGCTTAAAGAAAGCACCACGAGATTGGCATAAAAAATTTGACAGTGTCATATTGTCGAATGGATTTAAAATCAACGAATGTGACAAGTATGTATATGTCAAAGATACAATAGAGGGATATGTGATCCTGTGTCTTTATGTTGATGATATGCTCATCGTTGGTAGTAATGATAAAATGGTCAAATCTACCAAAGACATATTACATTCAAGATTCTACATGAAAGATATGGGCTTAGCTGATGTGATTCTGGGGATAAAGATCCTGAGAACGCCAAGTGGACTTATGCTAAATCAGTCACATTACGTTGATAAGATCCTTGAGAAATATCATAAAGATGATTCTACTGTGTCAAGAACCCCTTTTGATACGACTTTACATCTATCGAAAAATAAAGGTGAGGGTGTTTCTCAAGGAGAGTATGCTAAAGTAATAGGAAGTCTGATGTACTTAATGAACTGTACACGACCGGACATTGCCTTTACTGTTAGTAAGCTAAGCCGATACACGAGTAATCTGGGTGTGGATCACTGGAAAGCGATAACTAAAGTGCTTAGGTACTTAAGGTATACGCGTGATTATGGATTGCATTATTCAAGATATCATGCTGTCCTAGAAGGGTATAGTGATTCAAACTGGATAAATGGTGTAAAAGGATCCAAGTCCACTAGCGGATATGTATTTACGCTAGCAGGTGGGGCGATCGCGTGGAAATCTTCGAAACAAACGGTGGTAACCAAGTCTACCATGGAGGCTGAGTTTGTTGCTTTGGATAAAGCAGGAGAACAAGCTGAATGGTTACGCCAATTTTTAGAGGATATTCCAAGATGGGAAATGCCAGTGCCACCACTATGTATACATTGTGATAGCACGGCAGCAATTGGTACAGCAAAGCGTGTACTATATAATGGAATGTCGAGGCATATTTGTCGGCGACATAATTCCGTGAGACAACTACTCTCAACTGGAGTTATCACTATTGATCATATTAGGTCGAAAGATAACACTGTGGATCCGCTAACCAAAGGGTTAACAAGAGAGTTAGTTGAGAAATCATCGAAAGAAATGGGACTAAAGCCCATAACAAAAGTTGATACAAAGGAAACCCAACCTTGTTGACTGGAGATCCCAAGATCTTGGTTCAATGGGACAACCTAACTCTAAAGACTTAGTGAGATCACTGTGGGGGGTTTTACTCCCGGGTCCATTCCTATGATGAAAAACAGTGATAAAAATTTGGGTAAGGCTAAGCTATGATTTTAATGATCCTTATGTGTCGATATATCGAACAAATAATACTTTTGTATTATTCAAGAGATCACCTATGTGAGAGAAGTGGGGTCGCTTCAAGAAGGAATTGTTGGGGCTAATTCTGGGTAAAACTCATAAAACCAGGCTAAAGCTCAGGACCAAAATGGGCTTAACAGTGAGAACTAAACAAATATAGGGAAAGACTCCAATGGGGGATGTATCATCATTTGACAAAACAGAAGGGCAGTTCAAGGTCAACGCGACTACTGAAATTCTAGAAATATAAATATGTTCTTACAAGGGAAGGTTCAAGGGTGTACGCCTACCTATCCTATGCTGGTTTCTACCGTGCTCTCTATCTCCGTGTCAAAGAGTTGTTTTGTAATGTCAATTTTATTCATGTGGGGGATTGTTAGACTGATTTTGAATAAAAATTGGTACATTTTTTTATTTTAATTTTGTAACTCCTCTTTTAATTTTGTAACTCCTTTTTTTTTGTGATTTTGTAACTCATGTAATAATGTAATATTATTATTGATTTGGGGGTTACAAAGTAATGGCTTTGGGGGTTACAAAGTTATGACTTAGGAGAGTTACATATCTTTACTCCTATATAAGGAGGCCTTGGCTCATTGTTTTGGGGATACAAAAATCACTCAAGTTTCATAGTTTTTCTTGCATTCTTCTTAGGCTATATAGGTTCCGTTTCTGTGAGATAGAGAGCACATTTGATCGGTTCATAGGAGGCGGATCTTTAGTGCTTAAGATCACCTCGTTTCGTTGTATCCTGGGAGACGGAAGCCATAAACAAACTTCAAGCACCACGTGGAAGGGGCTTATCTGTTTTAAGGATAACGTGGTTTTCACGTGCCTCGAAACATTCTTTCGGTATTTTTATAGTTATTATTGTGATTTCAAGTACAATCTATTAATACACTTTTTACAGTTATCACATCCAATCCTAGGCCCATCGTACCCTTCCACATTCAACTGATCCGAGTCCATCACTTTAGTGGGCTGTAAATTAAGCCCAAGGTGGATTTTGGGCACAACAACTACCCCCGGTTCCTTGTAGCCATTTAAATGCAAAAGGAACCTAATATTACTCGTACCTCAATCACACCCTTTTTCCCATGTGAATCCCCAGGATTAGAAGAGCATACTCATTGTAAGAAACAGGGTATTCAACCACGAAACTTCTATATTAACGACTGTACCCCTTAAACTCAAACCCCAATGTGTACTTACCCACATACCAGGATACCATCATTGAACCCCTTAAGTCCAACGTCCTCCAACTGGGGACACAATTACTGAACCCCACAAAATTATGAATTGTTCTGCAATCATGTATTTCCTTAAAACCTGATAATCACCTAAGATAATTACTTCTTCCAAACAATAAACCTCAAAGCAAATAAAGTCCCATTTAAACTTTGATTGTTCAAAGTTCAAAGCCCATAAAAACTCTTCCACTTCTTCCCAATGCACCGGGCCTACTATCTGTCCACATTCAATTCACTACGCCATAAACGCACAAACGCAACCCTTTTTACAAAGCGTTACACAGAAAGCGTTTCGTTAGATAGAAATTTTGGGTCTTTTGCAACTGAGCTGAACTGGTGTTGCGTTAGATATAATTTAGTGTTGCGTATTACCCACAGTATTTCACATAATGCAACACTAACTGCTGGTGTTGCGTTTGATATATTTTTATTTTAATAAATGGTGACGTGGCAGAAGTGGAACCCACATGTGCTGACATGGTAATTATGGGACCCACAATTGTTGGCGTGGCAGAAGTGGGACCCACCTATGCTGACGTGGCATTTGCTGACGTGGCAGAAGTATTGCATTAGATACCAATAGTGTTGCATTTGCTGTTTGAAGTGTTGCATTAGATATTTATTTTATTTTATTAAGTAGTCTTGTCCCGAATGATGAATATATTTTTTTAAATTATTTTTTCGACATTCCAATCACATGGATGTCAAGATATAACGATTTTAGTGATGTGGTAATTTTTTAAAAAAATTCCTAGATTTATTTAGTTTGGTTTTATAACGGTCAAACCGGTCAAAATCGACCATCCTTTTAACTAGTTTTGTCTCGAATGATGAATCTATTTTTTTGAAATTATTTTTTCGACATTCTAATTGTACGTATGTCAAGATATAATGATTTTAGTGATGTGGTAATTTTTTAAAAAATTCCCTACATGTATTTGGTTTGGTTTAGTAACGGTCAAACCGGTCAAAGTAGACCTTCCTTTAAATTAGTCTTGTCCCGAATGATGAATCTATTTTTTTTAAATTATTTTTTCGACGTTCCAATCGTACATATGTCAAGATATAACGTTTTTAGTGATGTGGTAATTTTTTTAAAAAATTCCCTACATGTATTTGGTTTGGTTTGGTAAAGGTTAAACCGATCAAAGTCGACCTTCCTTTTATAATAATCAAAGTTGATCTACGCATAGAATACAAATCAATTTAAATTTAAATATTTATTTAGTAAATTTAAAATACAATTTTTTAAATAATAAAAATGAAAATACATAAATATATTAACAATATCATATAAGGGATGTTTGGGAGAACTTTTTTCGAGAATAAGTCAACTTATTTTAAGATAAAGTTGGAAATTCCTAACTTTCTCCTGAAAAAAGTTAACTTTTTTTTGCAACTTATAAATGTTCAAACATACATTAAATGTACTCATAAATTTTTTTATCAAAATATGAAATTTTTACTCGAAAATAAATCCATAAAAACTTAATTTAAGATTTGTCAAACAGGCCAATAATAGCACACATACCGGTGAAATATATTTGAGTGGCAAATAATACCGCCCAATGAAATGTTTGAGGCGCAAATAAGGAAAATGCTAGGTACCCCAAATTGGATCCCAAATTTTTTCCAAATTACACGTGTCATTATCTGAATGGTTATAATTACAATGGGCCCGCCAGGGCCATATAAAATCTCACCAATTAAAATATTCTATACATTCAACTTATCAATGCCACATCATTTGGGAGCATTTTTTGGATACCAATTTGGGATACCTAGCATTACTCCGCGAATAATACCGCCCAAACAATTTTGACTCCCATTTTAACAAAATATCTCTGTCTTTTCAGATCTAAAACCCCTCTCTCTCACTCTCTCTCACTCTCTCTCTCTGGTAAAACTCTCTCCCCAACTCTCTGTCTCTCAACTTCTTCAAATTCGTGCGTAATTCGCTTCTTCAACTTTCCAATTGATTTGAAATATATCTCTGGTTTGAGTGTTCGGTCGAGGCTTTGTTCTTCAAATTAAGGGTTTTTAATATTCTGTTCAATTAAAAATCCGATTCCAAGTATTACTTTTCAGTTTGCTTCTCAGTTTTCAGAAATTGATACCCCAAGTGCAATCGATGGCGGTCGACGACCGGGAGTAGTTGATTATTTTTTTATTTACATTCATATTGCTAAATTTGTGATGCTATGATAATTAATGAATTGTTTGATATGCAGGCTACTACGAAGAAAGTAATAACTAGGGAGGAATGGGAGAAGAAGGTCAGTGATTTGAAGGTAAGGAAAGAAGATATGAATAGGCTGGTAATGAAATTTCTTGTCAGGGAAAAATATGAATTGTTTGATATGTAGTGATTTGAATGTTATGATGTTATGTCTTTTTTTAGGGATTTTATCATTTGTTTTTTTTTTTCTAATTCTTCAAGTCTATTTTCTTGTTATATTGTTATAGGCCCGTCAATAATTGTGTTTAGATTTTTTGTTGCAAGCACTAGTCCTAGTCGTTTCTTTATCTGAGCATTGTAGCAATTGTCATACTTATTTGTTTATTGCTCGATTAGTAGTGTCTTTACAAGTAATGGGGTTTTTTATTAGAGAGTCTTGGAAGGTACTGTCTTGTACATTCTGTTAAACGATTCTATGATTAAGTTACGTACAAATCCCAAGTACAAGCTTACTCTTCCAAGGGAAAGAAAATTCTGAATGGAAAGTAAGAGGTCTATTCATTTGTTCTGATATGCTACATACAGTTGCTAGTAAATCACATATCATGTATTGAGTTGTTTACTGATAAGTAACAGCCCGTAAACTAGTTTGATAGCTAACACTAGCATTAATATATATCTGCGCATGCATTATAACCATATAGTTTACAAAAACCAGTCAAGTAAATATGATACAGTTTACAAAAATCCTGCCTCTAGCAACGAAATATTGTAAATCTGCATAGTGTGTAATTGTGAAGAAATAGACAGGCAATGGTGCATAAAATACAGACTCGTGGCAATCGTCTATACGAAACTAATAAAACACATTCATAAGCAATAAAAGCGCAACAAAAGGACGCCAGCATTTATAAGATAAATCATGTCAACATAACTACTCGAGATTCAATCAAGTGATTAGAATTGGAAACAATGTGATTTAATACCAGAGAACTTCACATAGAAAAAAGATTTATGTTATGATAATTAATAAATTGCTAAATTTGTGATACTATGATAATTAATGAATTGTTTGATATGTAGTGATTTGAATGTTGATGCTACAGAAAAGTTCAATATGTTTTTGTTTGTATGTTGTTTTTTAACAAGTAAAGCTTAAAACATATTAATTTGGTACTATATGCTATACGAAACTGCTTGTATCCAAGAACATATTGATGCCTGAATGTCAGTTTATCCTTGTTGCAACTTATATATCTTTGCTTGCATCTGTTTTAGGCTTTAAATAGGACTGGATATCTAATAAGCCATCTGATTGGTACAACCTAACGAAAACTATCTTACTGGACGGTTGCCTCTGGAGCTTAACAACCTAATTCACAATTGTCAAAACTGCAGAAATTGTAATGCTTACTACCCAACAGTTTTTTCCTTTGTTTTTTTACATAATGTACCTACATGAATATCATTAAGTCTTGGTTTAAAGCTGTTGTATTTATTGCAGAGACCTAAGCTCTAACAATTTAGCAGGAGAAATACTGAGCGATCTTAGTGGCCTAGATCATCAAATCAAGTCAGTGTCTTTGCTTTTTATTGTCATATATATACCACTGTTTCTTTGCTTTTTATTTTCGTTACTTATAATGCTTGCTGAGGAATTTGAAAGATGCATCCTTAAGTTCCTTTCTTAATCCCTTAACTCAGATCACAGTTTATATTAAATTACTAGAACATAATCCTTAATGATAATAGGAAGTTTCATTTGCTATAGGGACCTCGTGTACTCTTCCAATTGTTACCTCAGATGTCCTTTCGCCACTCACGGATTTGAATATTTGTTACTTTAGCAAGTGTATTGCAGGTATTGCATTCAGAGCTATTTCATATGTCTGGTGCAGAGTAAAGTTTTTGTATTGATGTGCAAAATAATCTTTCCCCATGTTCTCTTTTACCAGCCATCTTGGGGACTCTGGAATGATTAGAAGACCCAAAATCAGATCAGCACAAGGTATTATTCCTGAAAGATATCAAATCAAGTTAATGTCAAAGTTATATTCATTTTAATTTTATAGAAAAGATTCAGTGTTGAGTACAAATTCATCATCTAATTTAATTAATTAACATTTCACCTGTCAACGCTAAGGTCCTCCATGTTATCATTGTTCCTACTATAATGGCAAAAGAGATTCCAGTAATAATAATGAGCTGTAGATTAAAATAGGATCTGTATTAGAAAGATTCCAGTAATAATTTATGAACATTGTTTTTTAAATTTAAAGTACTAAACAGCAGCTAGTCCTCAACAAGCTCATCTCTATGAATGGCAGCTTGCCCGTGCTAAGCGTCTTGGTCGTATTGCTGATTCTACTACTACTCTTGTTGTTCCTGATCCTCATGCTTGTCGAATTGGCTCCGGTGCTGCCACTCTCAATGCCATTCTTGCTCTTGCCAAACATTACCAGCTCCATTTCGAGTCTCATGTAATAATTCTCATCCCCCCCCCCCCTTTTGATATTTTATGATTGTTTTGGATAATAATTGCGAGAATTATGCTTATTGAATTATGATCACAGTAGTTTTCGACAGTATATAGTTTAAGACACTTTGATAAGATTTACATATAGATGGTAGTTACTGAATTATCATCACACTACTTTTCGATAGCATGTACTTTAATTCGCTATGATAAAAGATTAAATTCAGATGGAAGGTAGGTGAGCAGCAAGTGGCCTTTTTATGTTTAATTGTAATAGTACACTCCCTTAAAATTTATGTCCCTTAAAATTTATGTATAGTATACAAATCAAATTTTGTGTTTTGCTGCTCCTCATTCGTTTGTGATGATATGACATTGATCCACTGAGGAATCTTCCTCTATGTCAACTGCATTACTCATTGTGGTTCCCACTTCCCACTTCACTATTTTTCTTATGTAGATTCTGTTCCTTATTATTTTTATTTTTGAAGATGTTTTCCTTGTATGCAGCTGAAAAATGAAGACTCTTTAGGAGCTTCTGCCCTACATGAGACGATGAATAATGAAGTTTCCTCGCTGATGGTTAACTTCCTGGAAAAAAAGCACATTCTTTTGCTTCATGCTGGCAGTGATTTCGTTTTTTCCAGAAATACAAGAAGCTTCTGTTATAGAACTTAGCAGAATAATTTATGAACATTGTTTCTAAATTTAAAGTACTAAACAGGAAGAGTAGTGTAATGTATGTTTCTTTTATGTATAAACAAAATAGTCATTTCAATTTTTTTGTAAAAAAGCGTTGCATTTGACTCTATTTGTTGTTGTAGTATCATAGATTTAGTGTTGCGTTAAATTTTATTGATGTTGCTTAAACAAAAATTGTAGAGTTGCATTAGACCAATCTAGTGTTGCATTAGATAGTGGTTTCCATTGCTGATGTGGCACCACGTGGGTCCCACTACTGATGTGGCACCCCTAGTGGACCCCATTATTGACGTGGCACCATGGTGGGCCCCACTGCTGACATGGAATCGCCCCCAATTGTGACGTGGCACCTTGTGGGTCCCATTGCTGACGTGTCATCTTGGTGGGCCCCACTGCTGATGTGGCATCTTGCTGGCATGGCACCTTGCTGACATGGCGCCTTGTGGGATCCAATGCTGACGTGGCATGTGGTCCCCACTGCTGACGTGGCACCATTGTGAGCCCCACTGCTGAAATGGCTAAAAATCTTATGCAACACCATGTAGTGTTGCCTTTATGTGCTTTTGGTGTTGCATAAGGCCCCTTATGCAATGCTTTTCTTGTGTTGCAATAGCTTGGAAAAGCGTTGCATTAGGGGTCTTACGCAACGCGAATATTGGCAACGCCCCTCTGGTGTTGCGTAAGACCTTACGCAACGCTTTTCAGGTCTTTTGCAACTTTATTTGGGGGTTGCGTATGTGCGTTTATGGCGTAGTGATTTTACACATTTCCTAGATTTTTGACAATTGCTTTTTACCCTCATCCTTTGCACGCGGGTTGAGTCTGAAGATGCCACGTGTCCTGACCGATCAAATCCAACTTCAGTATATATACTTACAGTCCCACATTTTCTTTTATTTTACCTCTCCACAAAAATAAGCGTGAAAAGCCCTTTCCACTCTCTTCAAGCAGTTGGATTTCCCAGGCCTAATTCCGGTGAGGCCTCTTATCTTCCGATCACTTTCTTCATCCCAGAGGTACTTCCAATTCTCATTTTCATTACTTCTTATATTACTTTATGTCCCTTTATGTATGTATATGTATACTGATGTGTATCCACACCCCTACTCTGCATCCATTTTCTTTATGCTTAACACCTTGGTATAGTTACCCCTTCATACTTTCTTCATATTGCATTCCATTCTTTAGATGATTCTCTATATCATCTGTACATGCATGCCGCGTTTGATCATTTATTTGAGTAAATCCGCCTATTTTTGGTAATTATTTATGTGTTTGTCCGTGTCTTTTTATATGGTTATTCTCGCACATACGCCCTTTGCCCGCACACAAACTTTACCCTTTTTATATATGTCCCCCATGCCTGATTCGCGATCTCTTCACAGACCCTTGTGTCCTTAGTATCGATGGATTCCTATATGCCCGGATTCTGTTTAAGGTAATGTCACACCTACTCCTCCCTATGGAACTTTTAACCCTTGACCTTCCTGTAGGTCTTTCTACCCTGACCCCCACCAAAACCTCACACCATTAGCTTTTCCCACTAAAACCCAGGAGCAATATGATTTTGGGTGTGCTGGGGGTTCCTCTACTTGAACCCTCACAACAATTAATGTTCTTTTATGCCTCCCTTTTAAGAATTTATTTTATGGACCTCAAGGCTCACTCTACTTTTCCTGGTGTAGATGTCGAGCCAGGCTATGTCTGTTGAATCCTAAACTACACCTGCCATGGTGACCTCCCAGTCGCCAACCGTATCTGGAACCGGTTCCTTTTCTTCTCCAAGGCCCTTGTCTAAGTTTTCTCTCATGACTTCCATTGTGAGTGGTCGTACCCGGTCCAAGGTCAAAGTTCTTGACCCCATTACTACCCAAATCTCACTCAAATCCTACTCTTTAGATCCCTCTTCAGTCGTCCCTACCACCCTTAGTTCTGACTCTCTAGAATCTGAGGAAGAAATCAACTAATTGGGGCATTTACTCCCCAATGGCCGAACCCTTCAATGACCAACCTGAGGATAGTGAGAGCCAGGATGAAATGACCCCCGCTAAAGCCTCCAATTCTGCCACTCCCCAGCTTTCCTTTGTCAATACGCAAACCTCTATAACTGCCCAAAGACTTGAGAACCTCTTTGAAGCCTGTAACCATGGGTGTTCACTTGTCGTACCCCAACCAGATGAGAGATGCCATGATTTTTCCAACTTTGAGCCAGACCAAATGATTCCATGTGCTGTTTTGTCTTCCCAGTTCTTTAGGCTAGGATTATCACTACCTTTCCACCCTTTTATTATCGATATCCTCGACACCTATAAACTTGCCCCTTTGCAACTGACTCCAAATTCCTACCGTATGGCCATATGCATGTACATCTTCTACGATTCCATGTTCCAAGTTAAATTGACTAGTTGGGCTTCTTCTATCAACTCAAAGGGACCGGAAAAACCACTGGTTTCTTCTACCTCACCACATGGAACGTCCATCAAGGAAAATGTATAAAGGGAAATAAGAAAGGGATGTCTGGATGGCATAAATAGTTCCTTTATTGCTATGATTGTCCAAATTATAGGAAAGAGTTTAACCCCCATCCAAATATGCCCATCCAAACCGTGCTAGAAGGAGATGAATTGAAAAGAGCCCGAAAAGCCTTGAAAAGAAGTGCAGAGCTAGGAGATGGTGCTAGCCTGCTTAGTAGGAGAAAATTGATCCGTTTGGGATTTTGCAAAAAACTTAGCTCCAGGTCTCCAGGGAATACTCGTACCCCTGTTGAGGAAAATCCTGTTGATGTACCCTCTAAAGAGACAGGTTTATCCTCGTACCCCTATTTGCAGGCGTATTTCCACCTTTTATTGCCTTTTTTTAATTATAATGCTTCATATCTCTTTTACATATGTGATTCACTTGATTTCTCTTTGAAAAATGTTTTTGTTGTTACCATATCCTGACTAACAGTCCACTTGTAATGTAGATATGTTTTTTTCAGTACCTTCCTTCATCACCAGGCATTCTGCACAGAAGAAGACCTCCAAGTCACCTGTACCCTCCACTCCTGTTGGAAGAACCTCTGCTCCTGCTACAAAGGTTAGCCCAGTTCCAATTGGGAAGAATGTTTCCTCCAGAAAGAGGCCCTCTCAGCGTACTCCTGAGATATCTGGAGCATCTGGCTCACGTGGAAGTAAACGTTCCAAGAATGAGGTCGGACACAGCCCTCCAGAGATCATCTCCCCTGCTCCTCTCAATGCCTTTATTGATGCTATAAAGGATAGGGTTCCAATGCAGTCCATCTTGGAATGGGATAACCTAAGCTTTGAAGAAGTCGTAAGCAGGGTGCCTGTGGTGAACGCTGAGAGCCTCTTTATGTACCTGAAGCACAGCCACCAAATTTCTGAAGCCGCCAAAGGAAACTCAAAGATGCGTGAAGAGCTTGTAAGGGTACGTTCAGAATTGAAAACCTTCCAGGATGACAGGAAGAAGTTGTTGGATTCCAACAAGAAACTTTATAAAAGTGAGGGTATGCTGATCCAGGAGAAAGATAAACTGCTGAAGGAAAAAAAACCATGGACGCCCTCATCCTCAAGATGGATAAAGAAAGAGAGGATGCTACCAATGCTAGTAAGAAGGAGAAAAAGAAACTTGAGCTGAAGGTCAGAACTCTCCAGGATGCAGTTGCCAAGTACAAGGTTACCATCTCCAAGCAAGATGACAAAGAATATAATGCAGGTTATAAGGCTGGGATCAAGACTATATGACCTCCATATATGAAGCCTTCCCAGATTTAGAGTGGGGGCTCTTGGGTCAAGATGATGTGGATGCTATAGAGTTGATCAAGCAAGAACATGCTACTGTTACTGCACAGGAGAACACCGAGGTTATAGAGATGAATCCTACATCGACTCCAGCAGATGTCCAGCTTCCAGAGGCTATGGAGACAGAGGTGCTCATCCCTGAAACTGTAATTGAGGCTTCAATAATTGAACCTCACATGGAGCATTCTCCTCCAGACTCAAGTGCGGTTGCAATCACTCCTCCAAGCGATGCCCAGACTTCCACACCAGTCAGCCAAACCCAGTCATTTTCATTCCAATATCTCCATCAACCAACTTCTTTTGTTGACTTTATTTGGTAATCGCGCCATGAATTGGTTATTTTGAGGGTGCGGGCTCCTCTAAAGGCCTCGCGTGATGTATCCATTAACTTGGTTTTCCTTGGATTTTTGCTATGGTTCATGCATTTAATCTACTTTTGATTACTATATACTTACCATGTAATTAGATTATACATACATGCATGCACACACCTTCATCTGATCCCGTACCTAGTGCTCCTTATTTTGAATGTCATGCATAGTAAAATATCCATGTGATACGTTGTCCTGTTAGGTGTCAATGCCCTACTTTCCCTTAAAATAACAGGACTCTTCTGATTCTGGGGTTCACTTGTCGTACCCCTGACCATTAATGAATGCATGTCTCTTCCTAAGAAACCATAGGTATTCCACCTGCCACGCACCCAACCTATTTTGACAAATCCTGTCTAGTCACCAAACCTTTCCAGATTCGTAGACCGAGTGGCTTTCTCACTAAGCCTACCATTTTCATTCAAGCCTTTAATTTGCAACCAACCCTTATTATCCATAAGGCCTTCGCTAAGGGGTGATTGGTGTTCCACCAGTCGTACCCCTGAGTGCGTTACCTTTCAAATATACCAGGTTCCCACCAACCTTGATTCCCATTTCCATGCAATTTCCTTACAATACTAGTTTCTTTAGCTCACTCACCCAGTTTCCATGGGATCGTAGCAAGGTCATTTTGCCAATGCGTACTTAGCTTCCACAGCTGTACATAAATCCTATAATGAGGTTGGTTATCCACCATATTGATTACACAGTAATTCGGGGTTCATGCAATTGGACCTCCCTGTAAGAGAACCTCGTGGCTCTAGCTTCCTTAGAACCTTCTTGCCTTGGGGTTCCACCCCATTTCATGCATAAGCCATACATGTTACAATCCATGTACACGCAATCCATGTACGCTTCCTTCCATGTACAATCATATAATCCATGTAATCCATACATAGTCCATATAGCCCGTGTAATCCATTAACACATATTCCATATGTTTTCCATCCATGAACATATAATCCATATATTTTCCATCCATGAACACATAATCCATAGATTTTCCATCCATGAACACATAATCCATATGTTTCCATCCCATTACCTAAATTTTTCTTTAAAACTTATCCATTTTTAAATCAAATTACCTTTCATTAATTAGTGTATACCTACTACCCCCCGAGTTCTTTAGTATAATTAGACTTATAGTGAAGAACTAGGTTCAACAGTAGTATCCTTTTCAAAGAAAAAGATAAAGCAAGTTACACACATCATGCATTCATCCACATATATCCATACATTTCCATGAATAAAACAAAAAGAAAAACAAGTCGATTTCATATTCATTGAATCAAATCATAATTGGTGTTCAACAGGTAGGCGTACATTCACAACCCCCAAGCACTTTTTTTTTTCTCTCTCTCTCTGCAGACCATCTTCTTCTTCTTTCTGTCTTATAGCTGCCGGGGCTTCCACCAGATTTCACCGGTGAAAAGCCCCAAAACCTTTCATTTACTTTGTATTTTCTTCTTCCTTTCAATAAACCTTATTTGTATTTTCGGATCTAAGGTTTTAAAGCATTTTCCGATTTAGCCTTCAATTTATTAGAACTCAATTCCACGGAGCTCCAGATTTCTCGTTCTTCCAGGATCTTGTTCTCATAAGTGGTCCGAGTTATCTTGTTCTGGTGGGTTTGGGCCCAGGTCTAAAGATTGCTAAGGTTCTAGTTTGGTTTTTAGTTTGTATCTTTATTTTGTAATCTCATTTTAAAATTGTAAGATCGATTTGTTTTTTGTTGTCACACCTTTGTGTGAGTTGGTATTGTCTCACCGTTGTATGTGTGAGTTTGCTTTTGTCTCACCAATTATGTGAGTTTGGTGCTTGATTATATGATCTTAGAGGCTTATACGGATATGGATAAACACTTTGATGAAGTGTTAGTGTGTTACACACATAGGTCTGTGAATATTATAGCTCATTGCTTAGCGAGGGTGACATATTCTATGTGAGGTCTTACGGAGTGGAATGTTTCTGCTCCGGATTTTATCATCTGTAACCTTGAGAAATTTTAATGCAAGTACAATTTTATCAAAAAAAAACAATAAAAGGGAAATTCCTAATCGATTAATCCTAATAACATGGTAGCTACAACTAATAAGCCACTTTAATTCTCCTATACCTGAAAGAGGTCTACAAGAAATGTTACCTGGGCTCAACTACTGGTAATATTTCTTAAGAATTTCGGCATTCCATGCCCTCGGGATTAGCTTCCCGTCTAAATCCTCCAAATGATAAGTACCCTCCCATAGGACCGATTTCATCAAATATGGGCCTTCCCAGTTTGCCTCAAAGGCCCTATATCCTGGGGTCCTCATGTTAGGCATCATCTTCCTTGAAACCAGATCACCAACCTTTAGAGGTCGCGCTCAAACCTTGCCATCAAAGTACTTGCGAGTCCTTTGCTGATAGGCTTCAAGCTTCAGCTCAGAGGTTGCCCTAATCTCTTCTACCAAATCCAAATACAAACGGTGATGAACTTCATTTTCCACATGATCAAAGTTATCCCTCCTGAATGAACCAGCACCAATTTTCACAGGTACCATCGCCTCACACCCGTAAGCTAGGGTGAATGGGGATTCACCAGTCGTAGTCCTCGGTGTTGTATTGTAGGACCATAACACCATTGGGAGCTCTTCTGGCCAGCAACCCTTCTTATCTTCCAACTTCACCTTCAAAGTGTGTTTGATGATTTTATTGATAGCTTCAGTTTGGCCATTGCTTTGTGGGTGGCAGACAGCGAAGAAACCCTTCCCAATTCTGAGGTCTTCACACAAACCCCTCATTTCCTTGTGGGAACCCCATACCGACACACAATTGCCCGAAACACAAATTCCTTTAGCTTGGCTACGGTGATCATAGCCAGGGGTTCAGCCTCTGCCCATTTTGTGAAATAATCCACAGCCACAACAGCATACTTTACCCCTCCTTTCCCCTTGGGGAGTTCTCCAATCAAATCAATCCCCTAAACAACAAAAGGCCAGGGGCCAGAAAGTGGCTTCAACGGCACAGCATGGTTCCTATTTGAGTTAGTATACCTTTGGCACCGATCGCATGCCTTCGAGAATTTGTGTGCATCATGTTGTAAAGTTGGCCAGTAGTACCCCTGTCGAAGTATCTTATGGGCCGATGAGGTTCCTCCAGAGTGGTTTTCACATATGCCTTCATATACCTCCCGCATTATTTATTCACATTCACTACCTGCTATACATCATAGAAGTGGCTTGTTGAAACCCCTCTTGTACAGCTTTCCATCATACAGAACATAGCGTATGGCTTTATACTTCATTCTTTGGGCATCATCCTTTTCAGCTGGTAGCACCCCCTTTGGTATGTATTCCAGAATGGGAGTGATCCATGTGTTCTCCACCTGAACCTCAACATCCATGTAGTCAAACCTCGAAATGCTGGGTTGCTGCTGTATCTCCAATGGTATCACCCCTAGCATAGTTGCTTCCCTGGTGGAACCCAGCTTTGCTAAAGCATCAGCACTTGAGTTTTCTGTCCTTGGAATTTGTACAAGGTTTATCTCCCCGAACTTTCTCATCAACTCTTGAGCGTACCTCATGTATAGGTCAGTGCGGGGACCCCTAGCTTGAAAGTTACTTTTGATATGACCCACCACCAACATGGAGTCACTATACACGGTCATGTTCACCACCTTCATTTCAAGAGCCAACTTCAAACCTGCAATCAGGGCTTCATATTCAGCATCGTTATTCGTAGCCTTGAATGTAAAATGAATCAAGCTTTGCAACTTGTGGCCCTCGGGGCTTACCAGTATTATACCAGCACCTGCACCATTTCCATTCACAACTCCATCTATGTATAGTGTCCACCAGGGTGCACAGCTTTCTGGTGGAACTTCTCCTTCCGGGGGTTCTACCACTCTTTCTTTGGCTTTCACCTCAAAGGATGGTGGGAACTCTAGGAAGAAATCAGCAAGCACCTAACCTTTAATAGCTGTTCTTGGCCTGTACTCAACATCAAATTGACCCAACTCCATGGCTTATTTCATTAGCCTTCCCAAAGCTTCCGATTTGTGCAGGCCTTGCCTTAGTGGGAATGATGTTCGTACCTCCACCTTGTGTGCCTGGAAGTGCGGCCTTAACTTTCTTGATGCCAAAATCAGAGCGTAAGCCAGCTTCTCCATGTTTGTATATCGGGCTTCAGCATCCAGAAGCCTTTTATTTACATACTATACCAGGTACTGTGTTTGATCTTCCTCACGAACCAGAACCGAACTGACAGAATATTCAGAAACTACCAAGTACAAAATCAGGATTTCACCTTCCACAAGCTTCGCCAATAATGGGGGGCTTCCCAGTTGCTCCTTTAACTTTGCGAAGGTCGCCTCGCATTCAGGTGTCCACTTAAATCCTTTCTCCTTTTTATGGCAGCAAAGAACTCTTTATATCTGTCAGAAGATTTTGAAATAAACCTATCCAAGGCTGCCACCCTTCCTGTAAGGCTTTGGACTTCCTTCACACTTCGGGAGGGACCTCATTTCAACCAGTGCCCTAATCTTGGCGGGATTCGCCTCGATTCCTCGATGGTTTACCATGAATCCTAAAAACTTTCCAGATTCAACCCCAAACACGCACTTTTGGGGGTTCAATTTCATCCTATACTTCCTTAAGATACCGAACATTTCGGCTAAATGATCGACATGTTCATTTGCCCTCTTGGATTTCACCAGCATGTCATCCACGTACACTTCCATAGTTTTCCCAATCTGATCCTTAAACATCCATTTAACTAGCCTTTGGTAAGTTGCTCCAACGTTCAACAGCCCAAAGGGCATCCCAATGTAACAATAGAGACCCCTATCGGTTATGAAAGAGGTATGCTCCTGATCAGGCTAGTACATCAAAATTTGATTGTAGCCCGAGTATGCATCCATAAAACTCAATAAGGCATGACCAACCGTAGCATCAACCAATTGATCGATGCGTGGCAGTGGAAAGCTATCTTTGGGGCATGCCTTTTTTAAGTTAGTGAAATCAACACACGTATGCCACTTGCCATTGGGCAATTTACTAAGACCGGATTCTCCAACCACATGGGGTAAAAGGACTCCCTTACCAACTTAGCCTTCAACAATCTATCCACCTCTTCTTTCAAAGCAATGGCTCTTTCCCCACTTATTGCTCTCCTCTTCTACCTCACGGTATTGATTTCTGGGTCAATGTTCAGATGATGACACATTACCCTTGGATCTATTCCCACCATATCAACATGACTCCATGCAAATATATCTAGATTGTCCTTCAGAAATGAAACCAGTGCTTCCCTAATCTCAGGGTTCAACTATTTTCCAACTTTCAATTCCTTGGTAGGATCAGTTGTATCCACTTGAACAAACGAAGTGTCTTCAGCCACCCTGGTCTTCTCTTTTGTTTCTGATATACGTGGATCAAGATCAATTTCCACAGGGTTCACCTTGCTTGCACCCTAATAGGATTCCACCACCCGACCATTAACCTTCTTTGATTCCTTCGGATCATTTTCCTTGTTCAAACCTTCAAAGTCACTGTCATTAACCTCTTCAACTATTCCTTCCATCATTGATTCTTCAACCTTTGAGTTTCAAACTTTCGGGGCTTCCAGCATCAGTATCCCGCTAGGGGTACCTACCCCCCGAAAAGGTGCAACATCTGTATAAGGCTCTTCGCCTGGATGTTGTACAATCATGATACCATTACATACATCTCTTGCTGGCTTTACTTCTTTTCGACGCAGGGGTTCATCCGCCTATTCTATACTGGTGTCCAGGTAACAGTAACACTACTCAGAGGAACCCCTATCCACAAGCAACAGGTGTTGCAAGACTGTTCAGCTGCATGTAACGCCTGAACATTCCCGCTTAACATCATGAAAGGCACAATATCGCCCCTCATTCTTATTTCCTGGAGACCCATTCCTTGCCGGCTTCCTGAACATTCCCGCTTTGTTCCCTACTTCGTACACCTGCTCAATAGAGGCTGTGAGCGGGGTATACTCAGTATACTTGCCTGAACTCTGAGAATCCCTCCTTGTAGGATACTTGTAGCTTACTGCCCTTCCCGTTTTAGTTGTATTCACAGTTATAGGGGCTTTTTTTTCATCACGATGAGTGGACCTGGTAGAGGAGCTTCCACCATACGAGGTTTATTTGTGGTACCTCCTATCTTTTGGGCTGTATGACCTACGCCTCTTGCTCCTGATGCACTTTCTTGAGCTTCGAATCTTCTCGAGTTTAGCCATTAATTCTTCAATCACCTTTTGAGTTTCCGCCTTGGCATAGAAGTCTGCCAAAGTTTTTGGCTCTGCCCCTTGTAGCTCTTTCCAAAAATCAGTACTTGGGCATACGCCCGCAATCAGGAAATTTTTATAGGTTTCATCTGTGGTCTTCCTCACCTTAGGGACCTCCGCTTTAAACTGTTTAAAATATTCAGTGAGAGTTTCATTCTTTTCTTGTTTGATGTTCGCCAGAGTGTTGGCTGGAGGTGCGAACGTGACTGAAGCCCGGAACTGGGTTATGAACAGTTCACTCATTTGCCTCCAAGATCGAATAGAGTTTGGACGTAGCCTCTTCAACCATTGGTGAGCACTATCCCTTAACGTGGTAGCCAATAAACGACATTTTGTTAGATCCTTCACCTGCTATACCTCAATTTTCGTGTCGAACCGGCTAAGATATTCCACCGGGTTGGTGGTTCCACTGAATTTTAAATCTCTCACCCCCGGTTTTTTGGTGGGAGTGGTGAATCCCTCACCTTTTTGGTAAAGGGTGACGCCACCGTTAAGCCTTCCAACGACTATTTCTCCAACCTTAGCTTTTTTAGTGCCTCACGCAGGTCCTTCACCTTGTAATGCTCGTTCTCACCATCCGTGAACTGGCTTCCATCATTGCTAGAGTCCTCAGTTGAACCCTGGTCATCATCATTGTGCTCGGGGTTGTGCCGAGAGCTACAGCTTCGCTCACCATCATCCCCTTTAGAGAGCCTGCCAGATTTGGTAGCAGACCTATCCCTTCTATAACTCTGGGATCCTTTTGACTGAAACCTCACTTCTAGAGCCTTTTTGGTCTGTCTCTCCTTCTTTCCATCAAGTTTGTGATGCAAATCTTTAACATTTAGCTTGTTGCCCAACCTGTCAAAGACACTCAGGCTGCGAGTGGGCGAACCCTGTGACTGTTGAACCTCTTCTTCTTCTTCTTTCCAGTCCAGATTAGTTTGGTCGGTTTCTACATTAGAAAATCCCTTTGGTGATGCCTCTTTTTCCGACTCTTCATCATCACTATCAAAGTCCAATCGAACTGGTATGACTTTTTTCTTTTTCCCCTTTCGATCCGTAGAACCATGCCTTTGCTTCCACTTCTTCAACTCTCGGATTTCTTTTCCAGAGAAATGATTTTCTTTTCCATCTTCTTGATCTTGTCCCTTAGCTCCTGGTTCGTCCTCTCCCCATTATGTTCTCCATCATCATCACTTCGTCCATCCTCCGGCATATGAACATCACCAGAATTCCAAGACATCTCTTCCCTCAAGAGATAAAACCTCCCCTCCTTCCAGCGCCATAAATGTTGTGAGGAAAAATTGGTACAACACTTTAATGAGAGAATTACAAGAATAAATCAAGAAACAATCCAAGAATCTTTATTAAATAAACCAATTTACAAGCCAAAAACCCTAGCCTCATAAATCCTAATCCGAAAGGAGGAAGAATGTTTATATGGACTGAGTTTGCAAGCACTCCCAGCCATGGTGATCGAATAAAACCTATTCAATCGAGAGAGACCAGCTCAAAGCATGTGTTAGAGGTGTGTATGTGTGTCTAACCTTGCAAATTGTCTCCATACTCTTATATTTTTAAGAGATCAAGTCCCATGTAGTTCTTGATAATCCTCCACAATTTGATAAGTCTAATCCTCCATAACCAACCTGTTGTTATCATTTATCCCTCAAATATTATAGTTACCCGGCTATTATTCTATGATTAATCCATATGTTTTTGATATATCCGCATGTATATACGTATATATACATGTCCTCTACATATATGTGACATTAATCTGCGATATGTATGGTTGTTGGACCGTTCCTATTGTTCAGGGGCCATCTAGCAGGTTGTTACAACGTGCCTTATCCGATTTCCTAAAGTCCAGGAGACTCTGAGCCCGCTGGTGCATTTCTGGGAATTATCGGGGTTCACACACGTGTACCCCCAGCCTGGTAGCCTTCCACTCAGTTGAACTCCTGTCAAACCTCAACACATCTTCACGATTACCTAGGGTTCACATGCTCGCACCCCTATACGAATATACCCCACATTTGATGCCAAACCCTTGTCCTCCAGCTCATCTTTGAGGCATACCGAGTTATCACATCCAATCCTAGGCCCAGAGTACCCTTCCATATTCAATTGATCCGAGTCCATCACCTTAGTGGGCCGTAAATTAAGCCCAAGAGGAATTTTGGGCACAATAAACATTACCAACATATATACAAGAAGAGAGGTCTTACGTGAAGATAAAGGTAAGGATGACTTGCCTGCTCTCCATGTAATGGGTTTTGGATAATCTGACAGGCTCTTCTTCTTCATGCTAGCCCCCTTCTCTTCTTACACAAACACAAACACCAATCAAATCAAATCAAGGTCATTTATGCAACCTTACTCACATTCGATCTCATGCACATACAGATGTGATATGTTTAATTGATTCTCTTCCATAATGAAGTTTGCTTTAATTTTGATAGGGATACTTGATTTAATACGTAACATATATTTTAGTGGTTTGCATGGATGATTTTTTGAAATTTCACGATTGTAGCTCCCTGATTTACACACACATTAGTACTCCCTCTGTCCCATCCATTTGTTTACACTTTTTTATCACTTTCTGATACGCATTTTAAGGTGAATTTTAAGGATAGTTCCATAACTTATTTTTAATTTTTTTTTTATAAAAATAGGATTGTTTTATTTTTATACAAAAAAAAACTTTCGAAAATAAGTTAAGGAACTATTCTTAAAATTCACCTTAAAATATGTGTCGACACCATATTTTAAAATGATAACAAATGAACGGGACGAAGGGAATACCGACATGAAAATGCCATATAGTACATACCGACTCCTCTATCTCAATCTTTAAAATATGCGGTGAAGTGTCCTGCTTTTAAGAATTAACAATGATATTTACGTACCAATAAATTGTTAGATCTAAATAAATAACCACGGATCATCTTATGCGATATTATCAAGGTTACATGATAAAACTGTAGTACGAAAGTGTACCTGATTCCATGACAGTAGATTATGTATACAGATTCGGGACTTGATCTTCCACAGACTTGATTCGCCTCTTGCCGTATCTCTCTCTGACTGATGGGAATAGAGGAGTAGAGGTTGTGAATTAGCCTTGGGGACCAAGACCCTATTGTGTTCTTTATATAGTACTCTAATTAGACCCCATTAACCCTAATCAGATTACTATTGGGTATTACACATTACAAAGCCCATACCGAATAAGATGTTATTGGACTCTTTATTTAAGA
Organism: Saposhnikovia divaricata; assembly: GCA_036435485.1. NCBI lineage: Eukaryota > Viridiplantae > Streptophyta > Magnoliopsida > Apiales > Apiaceae > Saposhnikovia > Saposhnikovia divaricata. The sequence goes on from CM071594.1 coordinate 232,513,364, forward strand.
CCACTTAATTAGTCCAAATATAGAATAAACATTAAATATAATTGTCTTTAATTTGTAAGCCCATAATTATTATTAGATTATAAAATATAATCTAACAATCTCCCACTTGGGCTACAAATTGTTCCAAACAACAATTACATTCAATAACCATAAGTGCGCACAAAATTGTTTATTCTTTAGAAAACATCTTCCTTAGTCAATCTGGTCCATCTCATATATAAACATGGAACCAAAGCGACCTTCGTCACATTGTCGTAACTCGATCCTCAATGATCACCATATTAATACATTCAATGACATAGATCAAGTATGGATGTGTAACTGGAAATTACATGCAATGTGATCTCAATCATGCCTATTTCCAATTGGTCCTTAATACCTTATTGAGATCAATCTTTATTCTTTCAAACTTTATGTCAAAACCACAATTGAAAGAGATAGCTCATATAGAACAATAGAGAGAATAAAATAAAAGAAAAATAACTTTATTCTGCAGAAACTCAAATATACATAATGTATCACCATAGTGTCAATATCAAAAACTGAGTACCTAAGACAGGAACAAAACAAAAAAAAAAAAAAAAACTCCCACTAAAAACTGAATATCCTCCAATGAGACAACACCCATATGAGCAGTATGCCCAAGAAAGACCTTAGGTGTCAAAGCTTTAGTAAGTGGGTCTGCTAGCATAAAATTTGTTCCTATATGCTCAATAGACACTATCTGATTTTGCACTCTCTCTATGACAACTAGATATTTAATATCAATATGTCTAGAAGCTGCGGAGCTTCCATTATTATTTGAAAACTCAGTTGCTGAACGATTGTCACAGTAAACTTTTAATGGTCTTTCAATTCCATCTACAACCCGCAATCCTGTAACAAAATTCCGTAACCATATAGCATGATTTGTTGCCTCATAACATGCTATAAACTCTGCTTCCATGGTAGATTGAGCTATAAGTGTCTGTTTAGCACTTCTCCAAGATATAGCTCCTCCAGCTAACATGAAAACATAACCAGAAGTAGATTTTCTTGTATCTATGCAACCAGCAAGATCAGAATCGGAATACCCAATGATCTCCAAATTTTCCGACTTCCGATAAACAAGCATGTAATCTTTTGTTCTTTGCAAGTACCTCATAACCCGTTTAATTGCAATCCAATGATCCATTCCAGGGTTACTCGAATATCTGCTTAACATACCCACAATGAATGCCAAATCCGGCCGGGTACAAACTTGAGCATACATAAGACTCCCAATAGCCGAAGCATATGGAATATTCTGCATCTCCTTTCCTTCATGATCATTCTTAGGGCACTGTTTGAGACTAAACTTATCTCCCTTAGCAACAGGAGTACTTATTTGTGCACAATCTTTCATGCCAAACTTAGCAAGCACCTTATCAATATAGCTCTTTTGTGATAACCCAAGGATACCTCGAGAACGATCTCGATGTATCTTAATTCCTAATACAAAAGAGGCGTCACCAAGATCCTTCATCTCAAAACGAGAAGCAAGAAATCTTTTGGTTTCGTGCAATAAGCCTATATTGTTACAAGCCAATAGTATATCATCGACATAAAGCACAAGGAATATAAATTTACTCCCACTGAACTTGTGATATATGCATTTTTCAACAATATTGGACTCAAAACCGTATGAGACAATGGTTTGATGAAATTTGCGATTCCACATACGGGAAGCTTGTTTTGTACCATAGATGGATCGTTTAAGTTTACAAACCATAGACTTTGGATCACCAATTTCAAAGTTTTCTGGTTGTTTCATGTATATCGTTTCATCAATGTCACCATTGAGAAAAGCTGTTTTGACATCCATCTGGTGTAGCTCTAAATCAAAATGAGCCACAAGTGCCATTATTGTCCTAAAAGAATCTTTCGATGATACTGGAGAGAAAGTTTCTTTGTAATCAATGCCTTCTCTCTGAGTAAAACCCTTTGCGACTAGACGTGCTTTATATCTTTCAATATTGCCATTTGAATCCCTTTTGGTTTTAAATATCCACTTACACTCAATTGCTTTCGCACCTTCAGGCAACTTGACAAGATCCCAAACGTCATTGTCCTTCATGGATTTCATCTCATCATTCATGGCTTCAATCCACTTTTGACTATTAGCACTTCGTTTGGCTTGTTGGAAGTTGATAGGATCACCTTCCATAATCCCTATGTCAAACTCATGCTCTTGAAGAAATACAATATAATCATCCGAAATTGCACTTCTTCTGTCTCTAGTGGATCGCCTAAGTGGCACTTCATCTTGAGTTTGTTGAGTTTGCTCTTCTTGAGCATCATCTTGATTTTGAGTGGGAAACTGTGCAGGTATATCCACATTGTTGTCTTGAACTACATGAGGCAAAGAAACTGATTCTTCCTCAAAGACAACATCCCTGACTTTATCTTCCCCCTCAAACTCAACATCCTCAAGAAATCTAGCATTTCCCGTTTCGAAAAAAGACTTTGTCAAAGGATCAAAAAACTTGAAACCCTTTGTTTTTTCAGGATACCCAACAAAATAGCAACTAACAGTTCTTGAGTCCAGTTTATTTTCATGCGGCTTGTAAAGCCTTGCCTCAGCTGGACAACCCCACACATGTAAATGATTGAGACTAAGTGGTTTCTTAGTCCACAATTCATAAGGGGTTTTTGCTACTGCTTTGCTAGGTACTCTATTTAGTATGTAGGCTGCAGTCTTAAGTGCATCTCCCCAGAGTGCTTCTGGTAAAGAAGAGTGACTAATCATACTTCTTACCATGTCCTTAAGCGTTCTGTTTCGTCTCTCAGTAACACCATTCATGCGTGGTTGCCCAGGCATTGTGTATTGTGGGACGATTCCGCATTCCTCTAGGAATTTAGCAAAAGGTCCAGGACGTTGTTCACCGGATCCGTCATACCGACCATAGTACTCACCACCACGATCAGATCTGACAGCTTTAATCTTCTCACGAAGCTAATTTTCAACTTCGGCTTTGAAGACTTTAAACACGTCCAAAGCTTGTGACTTTTCATGAATTAAATATAAGTACCCATATCGAGAATAGTCGTCTATAAAAGTGATAAAATACTGTTGACCATTCCAAGAAGCTGTAGGGAATGGACCACATATATCAGTATGTATCAAGTGTAAGACACCATTACTCCTATTTGCACTTAATTTCCTTATGTTTGTCTGTTTACCCTTAATACACTCAATGCATACATTAAGGTCTGAATAATCAAGAGATTCAAGTATTCCATGTGACACAAGTCTCTCTAGTCTCCCTTTAGAGATATGTCCTAAGCGCTTATGCCATAACATAGCGGAATTTTCTCTTGATAATTTTCGTTTTGTACCTCTTGATGTTGTTTGAAAGGATTCATTATGTGAAGCAATTGTATTTAGCATATATAAATTATCAATCAAAGAACCAGTCGCAACCAAAAAAGAATTAAGAAATAGACTAAATTTATTATCTCCAAATGAACAAGAGTAACCGTATTTGTCCAAAACAGAAATAGAAACCAAATTCCGTCTAAATGACGGTACTACATAAGTCTCTCTTAATTCAACAAAATGACCAGTCTCAAAAAACAATCTAAAAATGCCAATAGCTTCAACTGGAACTGCATTGCCATCACCCACATAGATGAATCTTTCAGCATCACTTGGTTTCCGGCTCCAAATGCAACCCTGCATAGAAATACTTGTGTGAGTAGTAGCACCAGAATCTACCCACCATGTATTACTAGGCACAGAAGTCAAATTGACTTCAGAACAGACAAAAGTGAAAAATCTACCTTTCTTTATACGCCATGCGACGTACTTGGGACAATCCTTCTTCACATGCCCAGATTTCTTACAAAAGAAGCAAGTAACAGCTTGATCCTGAGTCTTTTGTTTCTTAGGCTGTGATTTTCCCACTGCAGTCTCCTTATCTTTAGTCCTCTTTCGGTGATTAACCTTTGAGGTAGTTGCAACATGAGCACTTTCAGTCTTTTCACGCTTCAATCTATCTTCCTCTTGCACACAATGTGAAATGAGCTCATTCAGAGTCCACTTATCCTTCTGAGTATTATAACTCACTATAAATTGACCGTATTGTGCAGGAAGAGAGATAAGTACCAAATGCACAAGCAAGTCATCAGACAAGTCAAGCTTTAGTGCCTTAAGTTTTGAAGCGATGTTAGACATCTCCATAATGTACTCACGAATATTTCCTTTAGCTTTATACCTCATCTGAACAAGATCAGCCAAAAGCTTACTTGTTTCAGCCTTTTCATTTTTCGCAAAACGCTTTTCAAGCTCATCAAGGAAATCCTTAACAGATACCTCATCGGAGTCATTAGACATACCGCCCCTGAATGCTTCAGGAATGCTGCGCTTAATCATCATTAGACTTAAGCGATTCGAACGCTCCCACTTCTCAAAGTTCAATTTCTCAGTATCAGAACTTTTATCTGTAAGAGAAGGAGGTTGTTCTTTCCTTATAGCATAGTCTAAATCCATGCAGCCGAGAACTAACAGAACGTTCTCTTTCCAGCTCTTAAAGTTTGTGCCGTTAAGCACAGGAATGGAGTTCATGTTGGCAGTTATATTAGCAGCAGATTTATTAACTAGCAATTTAGAACAAAAAAAAATATAAGCTCGAATAATGGAAAAATCATGTCATATGCATACATAATAGCACACAAAAAAAAACATGAATTTAAATACTATAGTGTGTGTGGGCCCATTCAAACAAGATACCTAGCACAACATTAATATTTAGTCTTTGGACAGAAATATTAACTTGAAAGTGGTACTCTCCACGCAGAAATCAAATATTAATAATAAATTCGGTCAAGCAATAACCTTCCTTTGGGCCGGTTTATTACTCACATGAAAAATTTATAATTATTACATATTTATCCCCGCACGTACATCCATTATTTGGCCATTAAATAATCTTCCTTTGGGCCGATTATTATAACGCATAAATAATAAACATACACATCCTATTATTTCAAAATAAATAAATCTACACATAAATATCACTTTGGCAATATTTTGCTTCAACTTACTTATTCGCGAAATAAAAGGACGAAAAATAAATGATTATTATTTTTCAAAAAAAAATGTGCCCAAATCCGTATTATTGTAAATAAAATTTAAATTTATCCAAAAATCCAAAAAACACTATGGGGAACTGATTTTATATTTACAATCACAATTGAATAAAATAAAATCATATGATTCCATGCGACCAAGCAAGGTTACAGACTTACAGACCAATTATGGAGTGAACATAAAAAAAATTTATTCACGCATGAAGCATGTTTTAACATGATGTATACAAATTGACACTAATTTAATCCATCAGTATATGTATCATGTCAATTAATGCAAAATAGTCCAAGGCCTTGTAAACAAATAACACAATTAAATATACGTACATATAGACAGAAGCATGATCTGATTATAGTAATTGGTATATGTCAAAAAAACCGCATGATATTAACTCAACATCGGACACATACTTTTGTAATCGAAAAACGATAACAAAACAACCATATTATGCATGTTAATCTTAAGAATGAATAATTGAACATGTATAATATATACAATACTTTCAGTCGCATGTATAACAATCAATCAATCAGAATCTTAAAAAAAAATATGAGCCTCGAAACAAGAACCGAGAACGATATATAATCATACGCGATTGTATAACAATCATATAATAATATGATCAACCCTAATAATTCAACATAAGATAGGCTCGGATACCAATTGTTAGATCTAAATAAATAACCACGGATCATCTTATGCGATATTATCAAGGTTACATGATAAAACTGTAGTACGAAAGTGTACCTGATTCCATGACAGTAGATTATGTATACAGATTCGGGACTTGATCTTCCACAGACTTGATTCGCCTCTTGCCGTATCTCTCTCTGACTGATGGGAATAGAGGAGTAGAGGTTGTGAATTAGCCTTGGGGACCAAGACCCTATTGTGTTCTTTATATAGTACTCTAATTAGACCCCATTAACCCTAATCAGATTACTATTGGGTATTACACATTACAAAGCCCATACCGAATAAGATGTTATTGGACTCTTTATTTAAGACCACTTAATTAGTCCAAATATAGAATAAACATTAAATATAATTGTCTTTAATTTGTAAGCCCATAATTATTATTAGATTATAAAATATAATCTAACATAAATCTCTTAAAGTCTTAACAATGATGTATTATTAAATCTAATACTCCAAATCTTATCTGTACCGACATTGTAATTTGTACATACGTGTCCTGCTTTCATGATCTCACAAATTTCCAAGACAAACTCGTATCTCACAACTTTCCAATGCCTTTATAACCCCCCACCCCCAACCATCTTTTGCACCATTGCAACTCAACTGCAAACATCAAACACTCACTTGCAATACTTATTCAGCTTTCTTATATATTGTTAACTAAGTTTTTTAGAACTTTGAAAATGGCAAGCTACGGAGAAGGATATGAAGGACAGAAACACCATGGAAATGATGAATATGGTAATCCACTTCAGCACACTACTGGTGAAACAAAAGGGGAACATGGCATGCATGGACAGGGCACTGGTGCTACAACAGGGGAACATGGTGTTGCCCAGAAGCTTCAGCGCTCTGGTAGCTCCAGCTCCAGCTCCGTAAGTACCCTACATCTACTCCTTTTATTGCCTATAGTTGTAAGATATTGTGTGTATGAGCAGGGTAGGATCCACGAATTTTCTTTTAGGGGATATTGAGTCAATTTTAGGAAGACACCCTTATGTTTTTTAATTTTCGTGGGATTTTATTTGAAGGGGACAAGTGTCTCCGTGCCCCTTACTAGATCATCCATTGTATATAAGTCATTAGTGAAATTTAATGATTAAATATATGATCAGGGAATTATTTTAAATTCTAGTTCCATTGCTGTGTTTTAAGTACTAATTGTTGAAAACTGGTATTTGGGATTGTAGTCGGAGGATGATGGAATGGGAGGGAGAAGGAAGAAGGGTATCACGGAAAAGATTAAGGAGAAGTTGCCAGGTGGGCACAAGCAGGAGCAGCAAGCTCATACTACTACTACCCCCGTTATGGGAGGTACTACTGGAGAGGAGAAGAAAGGAATGATGAGGCGGACCTAAGGGTGGGCGCGCCCAGCTTCCGCTGGGCAAAAAATTCAGAGAGAAAGAGGATTTTTTTTTCCGCTGGGCAAATTTCCGACAACCGCCCCTTATTCCGCTCACTTCCGTTGGTTTGTTGCAGAATATCCGACAAAAACGAAGAAGATGACACTGTTAGCAACATAAGTTGCCCACTTTCGCTCCCTAAAATATTGTCAGCCCCGAAAAAAAAAATTCCCGCTGGGAAACTTTTTTCGACTGGATCCGCCACTGAATGATGGACAAGATCAAGGACAAGCTGCCCGGTGCACAGCACTGATTTCATAGGCTGTTCTGCGACGTCATGACATCGTTTATGTGTGTTTTCAAATAATTGTAACGATGAAATATAGTACGAACCACGGATTTTGTTCCTAATTTGAAGAATATCGTTTGGAGATATTTTTCGTAATTGATTATTAAGATTAATTCTTTCCTCATTTCAGGGAGAGGATATTACTTAGCGGTTAAGTAAAATAATTATTAATCAGAATTAATAATTAATAATATTAGAAATTTGGGAGATTATTAGACATGCCAAAATTATGGCATAACAATTAGCCCCCAGTTCTTCAGTATAGCTTGCTGCAGTGGAGAACTAAGAATTCTTCAAGCTTCCAAATTTCTTGAGTCGCTGAAACAACTAAAAATAGATGATTAGAAAAACATTTAGAGCACCGCTGTGCTCGTTAGGCGTATGCGGATGCAAGTGTAATAGCATGCGATGACCATTATAGGATAGATATTTGCCAAGGTTTTCAAATGTGCGAGTATAAATAATTCGTTTGAAATCCATTGCGATCCTTGTTGTCTAGTTAGGACCTTGGCGTTTGTATATATCCCGAATTGGCATACACGCTGTTCAAGTGTCTGATGCAACCACATAAGGATGTGTTTGATGCAATCACATAATGATGTGTCTTGTGGAGTCTTCGATGTAGATGTACATGTACATGTAGTTGTGCATAGGGATGCCTCCACCCATGCGATCTTGAGAGATCTGGCCATGGGCCTTCAATGTGCATAGGGATGCCTCCACCCATTCGATATAGTGATATCTCATAGGTCTTCAATAATCCAGAGGGTGCTGAACTTTACTAAGCATGTAGCCTTGCGGAATTTATAACTTGTCCAGGCTACCCTACTTGACAATTCAGTTTGCAAGTTTGAAAATATTTTTGACATATATGTACTATCGCGACGATATATGAAAAATCTTTTGCAAATCCATATGCAATAATAAATATGCTCTTTTAAAAGTGTCGCGATATTTATTTTGTTCGAAAATAATGCTCCTTGTTTTCTGTAAAAAAAATATTTTTCAGAGTTATGCATCTTGCATATATAATTTTTTTTCTCTTTAAAGCATGCAGCTCGTACGGGATTGTAAAATAAATCCGCAATTCATCACATAAATATCTCGTACGATATTTTCTAAATCGCAATAATTTTACAAGCATAAAAATATTGTGCTCGCACGAATTTTAAAATAATAAATTTTTTTTGAAAAATATTAAAAACGTAATCTTGTATGCATGCATGGCAAGATATAGCATAATATTTATGCAATTTACAGAAAATTAAAAGATAATAAAAAACTTATCTTTGAATTTTGCGTCGCAAATTCCAAATCGTGGCTCCTGATTGTGTACTGATCCAGATTCACCGTTGCTCCTTTTTTTTTTCTATTGCTCCGCTCAAGCTTTTTTCTTTATTAATGATGCAGTGCTTGGTTCCTTTGAGTTGCTTCTCTCCCTTGCAGGTCCCACGAACCATGTTTCCTTTGTTGCTCCAATTGTTTTTGTTGCTGTTAACTCCGCGGGTCCGCGTTCTTTATATATCCACCATTTATTTGCTTTGTTTCTAGTTTGAAGCTTGATTTTGTCCATTTTTCTTTCTCAATCGACGAGAACCTTTACTTTGTTGCTTGGCTGTCATCTTTTTTCCTTTTCAGCTGATACTTTTTGTGTTTCCCGTCTGCCTTGTTTTTTGAACTGTTGAAGCCCCCCGATTATAATAAAACCCAAAAATCCCTATGAAAACGATATTCGTTTGTCCTCCTCAAACGAAAATTTGCCCCTCCTTCTAGAGCCAAATGTTGTTGGAGGAATTTCGTAACAACACGAAATCGGAGGTTTGCTGGAATAATAGAGTGAATTTGTGAGTATGTGGCTGTTTTAGGAGTTTAGGGTTTATGAAAAAAGAGGGGGCTGGACTTGGCAGGTGTCTCGATTTGTCTCGTGTGTCGGATTCCATATGCCAAGATGCCTATGTACCTATGTTTATATAGGATCAAGCCCACGTAGTTCTGTGAAATTGATTTGTGTTTATCCCTTAGAGACTTTAGGGATAAACTTCGTTAATCTGGGTGATTACTGATTTTATCTGATTTAATCTTATCGTTGTGATATCTTCCTAATTTGAAGAATATCGTTTGGAGATATTTTCCGTAATTGATTATTAAGATTGATTCTTTCCTCATTTCAGGGAGAGGATATTACTTAGCGGTTAAGTAAAATAATTATTAATCAGAATTAATAATTAATAATATTAGAAATTTGGGAGATTATTAGACATGCCAAAATTATGGCATAACATTACTCTTATTTTTTATGATTTTACTATTTTTTGAAATTATTTATAAAAAAATGGTTAACGACAAAAAACAAACAAGTGCAACTTCTTTTTACATTTTTCTGAAAAATAATTGAATTCATCTAATATTTAATTAAAATATTTTGAGAAAATCAAGAATACACAAATACATAGTTTGAATAGATACGTTATTTGTGCAAATCATTATGTTTATAATAAAAACAATTACAATGTAACAGAATTCCAATAACCAAATTTTATTAAAAAATAATGTAGAATTATAAAAAAAATAGGAATTTAGAGGTGTAACCAAATTTGGTACCGAATTCCAATTAAAAAGGAGTCTTCCTTATTAACAAAGTTTTGTGCAAATCAATAAGTTATAATATACGAATTGTAATTATAATTGAACTATAACAATTTTGGGAGATACGAGTATGGTGTAAAATCATTATAGAGACTGGTTTATAACCCGTGCAATGCACGGTTGTTTTTAACATTTATAATAATATAAATTATATTATCGAATAAACTTTTTTTAATATTAATATTTATTAAGATTTATTTATTTTAAATTTAATTTTTATCAGATAAAATTTAATCTTATATTGGAGGAAATAAATAACTCTTAAATTTGAAATATTTAAAATTTGAGTGAATACATACATACATACAAACACACACACACACACACACATATATATATATAGTTGCACTCTAGGAAAAACACCTTATATAAAGAACAATAAAGAATACTATCATAATACTTTATTTTTCATGAAAATTGATTTATTATGTAAGAATCATAAATTTAAATAACAATTAAGCTTAACATATCGAATTGAATTAGATTCTACGGTGTTATATTTGATCTTAATTTTTTGTTAGATTCTATTTTTATTCATAAAAAACCATTATTGATGTGAAAATTAGAATCTAAATGTAATTTTATATTAGATTTTATGGTGTTCTTTATATAAGGGTGTTCTTCATGGAACAATGACCTATATATATATGAGAAAAAGGACCCTGAGATACATCTCAGGGAAGTTTTCTAAGATACACACACAACTAAGTCATTGGGCCTGCAGGGCTAATTAATAAAATTTTAAATGAATCATGATTTTACAAAAATGCCCTCCATATTTACATACAAAATTTGTATATCTCAGGGAACTTACCTGAGATATATCTCAGGCTCCCTACTCTCTCTCTCTCTCTCTCTCTCTCTCTCTCTCTCTCTCTCTCTCTCTCTCTCTCTCTCTCTCTCTCTCTCCTTCCCTCCCTCTCTCTCTCTCTCTCTCTCTATATATATATATATATATATATATTAGTTAAGTTCTATGGAGACCGACATTTGAGTGGAGACCGTGGAGACTATATATATTATGCACTCAAAACATTGCAAAACATATATATTTGCAAAGAATGTTCAATGAACATTATTATTTCATTAAAAATCTTAAAAATCATCTACGATTTGCAAGCAGAACATGTTTTGGAGAACAATACGTTTTGCAATATTTTGTTTGCAGAACTTACATGATTTTTAAAATTTTTAATGAAATTTGCATGTAAAACATATATGATTTTCAAGATTTTAAATGAAATAAATGAAATAGTGATTTTCATAGAACATGAATTTCAATGAATAAGTTTTTGCAATGTTTTGATTGATATATGGTTTGATTGATATATGGTCTCCGGTCTCCACTAAAATTTTGGTCTCCGTAGAACTTAATTATATATATATATATATATAAATATATATATATACTTTTCTGTAACTTATGTAATATGTTTCTTACTTTTACTTTGTAATAATGAAAGGCATATTCCAGGCATATTCCTTTCCCTTTCACCCTATATATATGGGTTTCAGTTGTATGTTTGAGGCAGGACGAAAATTACAACTAGTTTTGTAATTTTGCTTTGCTTTGTTCTGTAAGTTTTCTTTTCTTTCTAGTTCTCTCGTTTGTATGCAAATCTTGTAAATAGCATAAGTAACTTCCTGTAATAAGTAACTATTTTCAGTAAACAAGTTTTAATCAGTAAAAAAATTGTTTTTGTTATGCATGTTGTTTAATTCTGTTGTTATTTCTTGCTTCTGTTCTTCATCTTCTGTTCTTCACTCATATTTCATATTTCCCAGAAATCTCTCTTTATGGTATCAGAGCCAACCGGTAATCATTGAGTTATTGAATTTCTATGCCAAGTAATTTGTTCATTAATTGTGTTTACAAACTGCTTCTAATTATCTCTTAGTTATTCTGCTATATTTAGTCACCAATCTTACTTAGAACCACCTACCACCTAGTGTCGTTTCCAGGAATCCGTTGTAAGTCTCAGAGTGGAGCAGTATAGGATAAGGGCGTAAGACTTAAGTATGTGTAGGTATGAGTTTGTTTAAGGTAAGAAGGTATGAACTAAGTTCCCAGAATCACTAGTGATAAAGAGAAACAGTTAAAACAAAATTAATGAATAAACTATTTAGGTCTAGTTCTTCAGTTAGCTCAAGGTCACCGATGACTTCAATTCCGTCAATCCCATATTTCGTTAATCAGGAAGAACATAGTTATGAAAACATTAGTCAAGACTTAGGTAATTGGAATATACCCAGTATAGATCCAAAACAAATCTATCAGTCAACTTTTACAGATAAATTTAAAACTAATTACAATGTTAAAACTGTAGGAAAAATTTATGCTATTAACAAAGAACATGAAAACTGTTCCCTATTAACAAATGAAATTATTAAAAAAAATATAAAAGAAAAGGTTGTAATTTCATTCACATAGGATTAATACAAGTAGCAGTAAAACCATTATCAGTAAAAGGAATTAATTCTAGCATTCTTTTATGTTTAAGAGATGCGAGATATTTAAACTATGTCCCTAGCATATTAGGTATAATGGAATCTAGTCTCCATAATGGACTAGTTCATTTTAATTGTTTTCCAGACTTTACACTAAGTCTAAATGACCCCCACCTATTAAAAGCATTAACATTAAATATTAAAACAGCTGGTGAAATCACTCATATGATTGAGGGATCTCAACCTCTTGCATTAATTTATAGAATTTATTATAAAACAATGAAAACCAATTTAAATATTCATGCACTTAATAAATGTCCAAAAGACAAAACTGTTTTAATTCAAAGTAGTACTAGTGACGCTAATATCCAAGTACCAAAAACGATACTTTGGAAAGATATTAACCTTCCTAGTCAATGGATCTTGCATAATGAAATACCTCAGTCACCAATAACTAATAATATAATGAATTTAGACAACATTAAACAATATTTAGATGGAACTGTTAGGATAAGCTTCGATAACCCTGGTAATAGAAAACCATTTCTGTTAGAAGAAATAACTAATCACTCAGTTAAGTCATCTAGACAAGATTCAGAATTACTTAGTAAAACATCCATTAATAATATAAAATTAAAAGGAATGATCAATGAAGGTCAAACTAGTCAACCCTATTATAATCAAACCAACAATGAATCTGAAGACGATAATGAACAATTATATCTTACACAATCAGATTTCGAACCTAAACCTATTAATCACCAATTAAGAGTAATAAATAAAGAAAGTAAATTCAATTGGGAACTATTAATAAGAGATTTCAATTCAAAAGAAAATAAATTGAAAAGACACCAATTTAGAGAAAATCATAGTCCCGAAGAAAGAGAAAAAATAGTTAACAAATGGAAGAAATTTTTAAGTAAAGAAAAGTTAAATATTACTTTCTATAATTGGTATGAAAAATATCATGGTAAATGCAACGTAATTACTAAAACACAATGGATAAAAGAAGATAGATCAAAAGTCTCATCCAGTCATCCCCCAACAGAAACAATAATTATCCCAGTCAAAGATACTTTAGTTACGGCTTCACCATTTAAGATATCTGATGGTAAAAATGATAAAAAGAAATTAATTGAACAAAATAATTTCACAAATCAATATCTAGACACCATAGGTAAACAATTAGATAAAATTGAAGATAAGATTAAAGATCCACATATTCAACAATATTTAGATCCAAATATTATTAAGCAAGAATCCATTCAAAATAATGAAGAAAAACCTTAATAAATTTACCTAGTAAAAGAGAAAATTTAAGTTTACCTGATAAAGACAAAACCTTAATTAAAACATTAGATAAATTATTTAAAAGATTAGAAGTTCCAAACACCCCAGAATCTAGTAAAGCTATAAAAATCTTAGACTTTCATGAAAGTTCAAATAACGATAGTGATTCTACATTTCATGAAATATAAAATCAATTTAATAAATTAAGTTTTAACAAACCTAATATCACAAGTCAAACTAAGAATTGGTATTCTAGATCAACCCCTCCTGACTTACAATTTGAAGAAAGAAACCTAGATAATCAATTTTCTGTTTCAGCTAAGAAAATGTATGAATGGAATATTGATGGTCTAAGTGAACAAGAAATATTAAACAAATTAAATCATATGTCTATGGTCGCTAATAGTTATATAACTACATTTGAACATCTAAATCAAAGTGAAATAGTTGAAATTCTAGCTACTGGGTTCACAGGAACCCTTAGAGCTTGGTGGGAAAAACATCTCACTGAAGATAGTCGATTTGCTATAATTAATGCTTATCAGTTAGATAATGATGGTAACCCAATTTTAGAAGAGTCAATATGTCCATCTGATGGAGTCAACACATTAATTTGTACAATAATAAAACATTTCATAGGAACCCCAAGTAATATCACTGAAAGAATTCATGTAACACCCCCAGATCCGGGGTCAGGGATCTGGTGGTTACGGTCTTACATCCATTCATAATACTTGACTTGAGTCCAAAATAAATAAATCACATGCTGTGACCCCACAATAATTACCACTCACACACACAACAGTTATAGTCCCAGAGATGAAATTGAAATAAGTCTTACATTAAAGGGTTTACGAATAAAAGTTATTACAATCCCAAAAGGATAACATCATAGGTTTAAAAGTTTTGCCGTTGATTACATTAATTATACATATAGTTAAACAGGAAACAAAAGCTGTCTAACTATGCTACCTCAGCAATGGCGGCTAGCATCTCAGCGGGTAGTCCGGTGGGTCGGGTAACCTGCTTGCGCCGAGTGCGCCTGACGCGAGCCATCTGTCCTAGCTGTTGTTGTGACATAATATAAACAAAGCAAGGGTGAGCGAAAGCCCACCAACAAATATATAACTGAACGATAATTTAAAACAGTTCAAAGCTATCTTTTAAACCATATGCCATGCATTTACGGAAATGATGCCAGTATAACATGAACGATGAAGTTACAAGGTAACTTAAAGTATTTGTTTGAAGAAATATCTGCTACATCAAAGTAAGCGAGATATTATTATCGTTAATAAGAAGAGGAACTTGCAAGAAAGGGTTGCAATTCCAGTTATGACTCTTTTCCAACTCTGCCAACAGTAATCATGTTGCAGGAAATAAATGAATTTGGATGATGAACCAATGATGGAGTATTCACCGCGCCCGCTGTTCCAATCTTGATGATCAGTCGAGATCGTACAGCTCAATTTAGATTTACTACCGGTAGAAGGAAGAACTGACGGCTTTACTTGTATACCGCCATGCTAGCTCTCCCCGGCCAACGGTTGGGCCAAGGGGATGGACCGGCGCTACTCGGCCTCTTACACGACTCCTAGTTCAAATAGAATTCATGATTCTGAATATAACGTTCGTCCCCCTTTCCCCAAGTATAATACTTGTTGATAAGACTCCACAAAGTAGTCGTATCTAGTTGGAAAGGAAAATTTACCAATAACTCCCAAGCTATCACTTGGTAACGGATATCAACTTGTTCCAGTAATCTTACCCCTCGAAAGATGAGAAGGTAAACAACGACTTAATAAGTCAACAGCACCCGAGTTGCGGGTGAAGGGAATACTTTATGACCGGGAAGTCGACAAGATAAATAACATTTTTCCAAGTAAGGTTCCCTTATTATTAAGAAAATAGACTCAAAGATGAATGATGTCTGGGAACCTTTCTTGATATAAGATTAATAATAATATGACTTCGAAATATTTTCTGTAATAATTGAAGAAGATAAACCTTATCGAGGTTATTCTAAGTATGGAATAAATATTCAGAGAATATTTATTGAATTAAAATATTTTACAGAATATTTGGGAATATGAAAGAATATCTTTAATCAGAGTATTTCTCAAAATGATCCCTGAAGAGATATCAGGGGAATATTTATTGAATAAATAAATATTTAAATGAATATTCAAAACAATATTCATTAATTAATAAGACCTGAAAAGAATATTTAAGGTAATAATCATAATTAATTAGGAAATTTAAATGAATATTCAAAAGTAATATTCATTGAATGAATAATATCCTAAATGAATATCAAGTAATATTCATTTAGTAATCCAAGCCTTAAGGAATATTCGAGATAATATTCGATAATTAAATCAAGCTTCAGATGAATATTAAAATAATATTCATCAAGTATTTAATATCTTAAATGAATATTCGAAAGTAATATTTATTTAATAAAATAATAATCTAAAAGAATATCCAAATAATATTCATCTAACAGTCTCATCTTTAGAAGAATATTCGAAATAATAGTCGATAAACAATTCGACTCTGAATGGATATTGAGAAGTATTATTCGTTGAATAGTTAAATTCAAACAATTATTTGAAGTAAGGATCGTTAAAATAATTAGTCTCGAACGAATATTCAAATAATATTCGTCGCCCAAATAATAGAAAATATTTACTTAAATATTTTCTCCCGAGGTAATCTCGATATATCAAGAAATATTGACTCCCGGTCTATATTTGCTGAATAAAGATGTATACGCCCTTCTATGAGGGTCTTATATTAACCGGCTTATAACTGATGTATAACTATCTAGCTTATAAGCCAACAATAACATTCAGGGAACAAGTATATCAATTCAACTTGAAAGTAGGCATGCATGCAATGGCATATGTATATCAGCAATCATATATATATATATTTATTCACTCACAACAACAGCCTAAAAGAAGGGAATTGAAACTTGCCTGGTAGTCGAGTACGGTGAGGGGTAGTGGTAGCGGGTCCCGGTTCAGCCTGGTGATCTATAAATAGCCAAGGCATTTGGGATTAATCACTTAACATATAAAAGTTAAGTTATACTTAAATCGAAACACGTTCTCGAGTTATCTCGTTATACCCCTATTAGTGGATTACTTATTATCACTGATCCGACCCGACATTCGTTCGTTAATACGACATGTCACTGCACTTATACTTGGGACATACTTGAGTCATACGAGTTCTAAGGTTGATCGTTACGAACCAATATTATACTCCGAGTTTTATCGCCCGTTTTCTAAGTGTTTTACCAAAGTTACAAAAGAGTCGTCTTTTAGGGGTTCGTTCGCGTTTAACCTTTACTCGAACATTTTTAATAAATCGAAAAATGCTCTTTTTGACATACGGTTTTCTTTCACACCTTCCTTCTTACCCCTAGTATTTATTTACCAAGATTCGCCATGACTTTACATAGCTTACGAGGGTTCAATTTCAGTTACGAACTTTCGTTTACGGATTCGAACTACTTTTAGTAATTTGGTCATAAATCCTAAACCGTAAGTCCGTTTCACGTGATCTTTATATCAAAACAAAGCTTAGAACATTACCTATCCTATCATGGCAGATAAGGTCTCTGGACAGTAGGGGTTTGACATGGAAAATGGCATACAAAACATGGTATTGTAAAATCGGGCATTATAACGGCTGTAAATCGAATATCTATCAATTTCGAATCTTCCCTTACACATAGCATCCAACCCAAACAACATATACATGGCTTATATACATGAACTGAGGCCAAGCAATGCCTTTCCGTTCATCTAAACTATTTTTAACATTTATCAAAACTACATCATATACATGCTTATAATCATGCTAATATCACATCTTATACTAAAACCCATCAAGAGCATGCAAAATCTCAAGGTAAAGCCTAGGGTTTAAAGTTGTTATACCTTCCTTGGAGTATGATCTAGCCTCACTATGCTTGGTATGATCCTTAGAAGTGCTTAAGCTTGCTAAATCAACCAAAGAAATCAAGGAAAAACAAGATTAGTTCATGAAAACACTATTCACCCTCCTCTTAAATCATTTTTTTGAAAATGGAAAAAGAAGAGATTGAAGCTAGGATTTTGAGGAGATCATTTATATGAAATGTAAGTCTCACCATAAAAGTTTCAAGATCAACAAATGGTTGGAAGTTGGTTTTTGAATTTGGAATTTCCAAGAAGGCCGAATGCTTCTTTCTTGGGAGAGGAAGATGAGTTCTTGCTTGGTTGCTTGAAAATAATGCATAAAGTGACTTTTGCTAGATAATATCTCATCCAAGTGGGGTTAGTGGAGTGTGATGTAATGGATGATGATTTTTGTAGGACAAGTGTTGAAGATTGGATGGTTTAAGGCTTAACCAAGTGATTTGATTTTCTAAGTACTAGTTGATCTCTAATGGTTCTAGTTCCTTGATTCTAATTTGGTTAGTAGATATTTTATACATAGCACATGCATGCATCTTAGTCTATGCTTGCTCTTTTGTCCGGTTATTGCTCGATTCGATTGATCGTTCGTGAGAATATTTCACGGATTTCTAATTAGGGTTTACCGGGAATCCTCTTTAATATTAATACTTTCATTCTCCATCTTTCGTTCTAACTTTCCATTTTATACTCCTTTAATCCATTCGTTAATTACTTAAGGCTATCAGTGTCCAGGGAACTCTCGGAGAAAATAAAAGTGCTCTTTTTCTGAATCCGACAGCTTTTACATACACTTATTTTCCTCCTGGATCACTAATACGAACTCAGAAATCCGTTCCGAATACCGGGTATATCATTATTATAATAATATTCCAAATTCCACCAAAATCACTATTCATCACTTATTTTTATTTAATTCCTATAATTAGGAAAATGAACCTGGTTCACTCTCGAGTGCTTCTTAACCTTTTTATGGAACCGCTGGACTTATAATAGGTATTGATTTGGATGACATAAGAATAATCTTACTTGAAGTAATATACTTATATTCTTAGGAGATAGATCATTCTTATCTATGCCGTCAACCAAAAGTATTCTGCATGACATATAAGTAATTGAATTCAAATCCGTTCCATTTATTTAATAGATCTTCGTTACATCGCAGTCATAACCACTATTCATTCTTACATCATTAAATACATAAAAGTTTTAATTCCACCCAAAATCTGGGTTCTTACAGTCTCCCCTCCTTAAAAGGATTCCGTCCCGGAATCAGTTTGAAAACAAGTGGGGGTACTTTTCTTGCATTGCGCTTTCAAGTTCCCAGGTGGATTCTTCTACATTGTGGTTCTGCCACAAGACTCTGACTAGCTGAATGACCTTGTTTCGGAGCACTTGTTCTTTCCGGTCTATGATTTCCACAGGTTGCTCCACATAGGTCAGGTCTGGTTGCATGTCCACTTGCTCATACTCTACAATATGCTTAGCATCCGGATTATACTTCCTCAGCATCGAAACATGGAACACATTGTGCACCTGCTGTAGATTCGGGGGCAATGCGAGCTCATAAGCTAGTTCCCCAATCCGTCTCAAGATTTCAAATGGTCCAATGTATCTGGGACTCAGCTTTCCTTTCTTCCCAAATCTCATTAAACCCTTCCAAGGTGACACTTTCAAGAACACTAGGTCCCCTACTTCGTATTCCTTGCCTTTCCGAGCTAAGTCGGCATATTTCTTTTGTCGATCCTGGGCTGCTACCAACCGTCCTCTGATTAGATCTACTGCATCTTTAGTTCGTTGGACCACTTCGGGCCCGAGCATCTTCCGCTCTCCAACTTCATCCCAATACAAGGGAGATCGACATTTTCTTCCATAAAGGGCCTCATAAGGTGGCATCCCAATGCTTGAATGATAACTGTTATTATAGGAGAACTCAACCAATGGCAAGTGATCATCCCAACTCCCCTTGAAGTCTATCGCGCAGACTCTCAACATATCCTCTAGTGTTTGGATGGTCCTTTCACTTTGCCCATCTGTCTGGGGGTGGTAGGCTGTGCTCATGTCCAGCCGGGTCCCTACACATTCTTGAAAACTTCTCCAAAACCTGGAGTTAAATCTAGGATCTCGATCGGATACTATTGCGACTGGGACTCCATGTCGCGCCACTATCTCTTTTAAGTAGATGTCCACTAGTCTATCGACCGTGTACCTTTCGTTGATCGGGAGAAAGTGAGCCGATTTCGTCAGTCGATCTACAATTACCCATATGGTGTCATGATTAGCCTTGGTCCTGGGTAAACCTACTACGAAATCCATGGCTATATGTTCCCATTTCCATTCTGGAATCTCTAAGGGATGTAGAAGTCCGCTGGGTCTCTGGTGCTCTGCCTTCACTCGTTGGCAGGTTAAGCATCTGCTTACCCACTCTGCTACGTCCTTTTTCATATTGGGCCACCAGTAATACTCCTTCAAATCCCTATACATTTTAGTGCTACCGGGGTGCACTGAGTATCTTGAGTTGTGTGCCTCATTTAAAATCTCATCCTTGAGCTCCTGAACATTTGGGATCCATATCCTGTACGTGTACCTCATGATCCCTTCCTTGTCTCTTTCGCACTTAATTTCCTCCCCGGTCATTAGCTCTTCTGTGGAGTTCTTTTCTTCCTCCATCATCCGCTCCTGGCACAGTCTAATCTTTTCTAGCAATGGAGGTTGGATTCTAATTTCCATCAACTTTTCTTGGCCCTCTTCAGGTAACTTAACCTCGATTTCCAACTTCTCAAAATCCTTCACTAGCTCTTTCTCTGAAGTTATCATCTTGAGCTTCTCTTTTCGACTAAGGGCGTCAGCCACCACATTGGCTTTACCCGGGTGATATCGAATTTCACAGTCGTAATCCTTGATTAACTCTAACCATCTCCTCTGGCGCATGTTAAGCTCTTTCTGAGTGAAAATGTATTTGAGGCTCTTATGATCTGTGTAAATCTCGCATTTTTCCCCATACAGGTAGTGTCTCCAAATCTTTAAAGCGAAGACTATGGCTGCTAGTTCTAGATCATGCGTGGGATATCTGACTTCATAATCCTTCAATTGCCTAGACGCATACGCTATTACCTTGCCGTGCTGCATAAGCACGCATCCCAGTCCTTTATGCGATGCGTCACTGTAAATCACGAAATCTCCTTTTCCATCAGGTAATGCCAGCACTGGGGCTGTCACCAGCCTCTTCTTTAACTCCTGGAAACTCTTCTCGCATTTCTCAGTCCATTCAAATTTCTCGGTTTTACGGGTAAGTCGAGTTAATGGAGCTGCGAGTTTCGCAAAGTCTTGGACAAATCTCCTGTAATATCCGGCCAGTCCAATGAAACTCCTCACCTCGGTTGGAGTAGTTGGCCGTTCCCAGTTTGAAACTGCTTCTATCTTGGAGGGGTCAACCAACACTCCTTCTCTATTGACCACGTGCCCTAAGAATTGTACCTCATTTTTCCAAAACTCACACTTGGAGAACTTGGCATATAACTGCTCTTTCCTGAGTATTTCTAAGGTTATCCTTAAATGTTCAGCGTGTTCTGCCTCTGTCTTTGAGTAGATGAGAATATCATCAATGAAAACTATCACGAATTGGTCCAAATATTCCTTGAACACTCTATTCATTAGGTCCATGAAGGCTGCTGGGGCGTTGGTCAATCCAAATGACATAACTAAGAACTCATAATGTCCGTATCTGGTGCGGAATGCAGTCTTCGGGATATCTTCAGGTTTGATCTTCAGTTGGTGATATCCTGTTCTCAAATCAATCTTAGAGAAGTATTCAGCTCCTCTTAGCTGGTCAAACAAATCGTCTATCCTGGGCAATGGATACTTATTCTTTATGGTTAGCTTGTTCAATTCTCTGTAGTCGATGCATAACCTCATACTTCCATCCTTTTTCTTAACAAACAACACTGGTGCGCCCCAAGGCGACACACTGGGCCTTATCATGCCCTTATCCAATAATTCCTGTAATTGTTTAGCTAGCTCTTTCATTTCTACTGGGGCTAGTCGGTACGGGGCCTTCGAAACTGGCGCCATCCCCGGGGCTAATTCGATGGCAAACTCAATTACCCTATCAGGTGGTAGTCCAGGAAGATCTTGTGGGAACACGTCCTCGAACTCATTAACTACCAGAATGTCCTGCAATCTTGGCACTTCCTTCTGAGTATCTATAACGTAGGCTAAATAAGCCTCGTTCCCTTTTCGTAACAATCTCTTGGTTTGCGCCATGGTCAGAATTTTCTGGGTCTGTCGCATCCCCTTAAACACTATTTCTTTCTTCCCTGGGGTTTTCAACTTAACCTTTTTCCCTTTACAATCTATCTGCGCATCATTGCGAGACAACCAATCCATACCCAAAATGACATCGAATTCCCCTAGCTTAAAAGGAATTAAATCGACATAGAAGGATCGTCCTCCTATTTCTAGCTTACAATCGGGGTGAATTTGATTAACCGGTACGATTTCCTGATTAGCTATTTCTACTTGTAAGGAATCTCTTAGTTGCTGGGTTTTAAGTTTCAACTTATGCGCAAAATCTCTAGATATAAAAGACTTAGTTGCTCCTGAATCAAATAAGACATTTGCACTGACTGAATTAAGAGAAAAAGTACCTGCTATCACATCTGTGTCCCTCACGGCATCTTGTACTGACATATTGAAAGTCCTAGCAGTTGGTGGCCTATTTGAGGCAACCTTGCTTGCTCCTGATGCTGCTGGTTTGCTCTTTGGGCAATCCTTCCTCATGTGCCCTCGCTGTCCACACTGGAAACAGGTTGTGCTGTTAGGGATGACCGTGGTGCAAGAGGTGGCATAATGCCCAGCTCGCCCACACTTATAACAGTTTATCTGCTTCAGGTTGCACACCCCGGAGTGCCTCTTCCCACAAGTAGCACACAATGGCAATAGAGGTCGAGAAGGGTTGGAACGGGACATTCCTGATTGATGGCCGCCCTGGCTCACACTTACACTAGCAGATGGTTTAAACCCCATATTCCTCCCTGGTAGGGAAACCGCTCCTCGATTAAACTTGGTTGGGGGTTTTCCTCCAGCGGATCTTCCGCCCATACTAACATGCTTTCTCTTTATCCCCCCTTTCTCTCTCTCTCTCTGCATCTGATCACTACCAGCCTCCACAATGGTTGCCTTCTGCACCAAGGTGGCATAATCTGTAATCTCTAAAACAGCCACCCTATTCTGGATCCACTGTTTCAGCCCTTGTTGAAACCTGTTAGCTTTCTTCTCTTCTGTGTCTACAAACTCTGGCACAAATCTTGATAGCTCAGTAAATTTAGCCTCATAGTCAGCCACTGACATATTGTTCTGTTTCAGTTCCAAAAACTTAAGTTCCATCTGGGTTTTCATGAACTTCGGAAAGTACTTCTCCAGGAATAATTGTTTGAACCTTTCCCAGGCTATGACAGCATCAGTCTCCATGTTTTTCTTGGCTTCCCACCAATAATTGGCCTCTCCCTTTAGTAGGTAAGTAGCAAAAACAGTCTTCTGAGCCTCATTGATACTCAGGATCTCAAAAGACTTTTCCATCTCTTTGATCCAGGCCCTCGCCTCAACGGGATCAGCCGATCCGTGGAACTCTGGGGGCTTAAGGGACTTAAAGGCCCTAAAGGAATTTGCCACTGAAGTGTTGTTGCTTGGTGGTGGTTGGGGGTATTGGTTCAAATTCTGCCTAAGTAGATCCATAAACTGGCCCATGGGGTTTCCGCCCTGGTTCTCCCCTTCCTGTTCTACTTCAGTTTCTCCACCCTCTATTTCCCTTTCAAATTCTTCAGAGTACAGGGGTTCATCCTCTGCTCCATACTGGGAATCTTCTTGCTCATTATAGTCCTGATCTTGTTCCTCACTACTTTCACGGTTTTCCTCGTGTTGGTTATGACTTTCTTGGTCAGTAGATTCGCGGGGGTTAGCCCTAGTGCCCATTCGTCTTGGAGGCATTTTACTGAAAATTTGGAAAATTAAACGTTAGGTTCACTTACCGGTTTTAAAGGATTTTTCCTTGCACATTTCTTTACATGATTGGGTTTTAAAAAAAATCCCACAGTTTTATATCTCATGGAAACTTAATCGAAAAGTAATACATATGCTAATAAACTCGTGATCACTTCCCAACAAAATTGTAATGACTGAAATGGAAACAAATATATACCAGGTACCGAAAAGGTACAACATCCGAGTTACAACGATAGTTTAAAGTACAGCCATCCTAACAACAACAACAAGTCAAAAGCGAAATATGCTGTCTATCTGTCTAGTCTGCAAAAAGGGAAAACAAGTACAAGAAAACCATCCCTACAAAAGCCGGCACTACTATGTCCGTACATGACTAGACAACTAGACCACTGCATCACTACATCTGAAATCAGCCGCCACGACGAAACATCCTCCGAACCCTCCCCATGGCGATGCGGAAAACCTCCTCAGCCGCTGCTCTATCTACCCTACCATGCCCATCAGTAGGCAACTGTCGCACCCTCACCCGAGCCCTCAGCTCGATGCGGGTCACAGCCCTATACCCAACTCTGTCACTGATAGTCCTCCTGCCCTGCACCCTCATCCGGGCGGCTCTCTCTGCTGCTAACTCACTCCTAGACTCTGCCAACCTGGCATCTGCCACAGACAACTCTCTATAAAGCCCGTTCACAATCAAGTTGTGAACACATACTGGGACTCCTCCTATCGGGGCATGAGGTGGGGTGGGTGGCTCAGCTGGAGCGGCAGTCTCTGTCTGCTGGGGCTCTGGGGTAAGCTCCTCAAACTCGTCGGGGTAGGGGCTCACAGGTAGTGGTGGTGGGGTAGGGGCTCTCTCAACAGGGAGGAGTGGCACAAAAAGTCCAGAACTCCCTACAGCACCAACTACTGGCTCATCTATATCTCCCTCAACACCCTCATCCACCGGCACCACCTGATCCGTGGTCATGTCAGTGTCATCTCCCATAGTCCTGAACTCAGTCATAACCCAATAATCATCATCCTCAACCACTAACTCAGCATCCTGTCCTGTCTGGACCCCCTCCGGGTCCTCCTCCCCCTCAGTCTCAACAACATCTGTGTCAGCATCATCCTGGACCTCCTCAGGGTCCTCCTCCTCAGACTCGATCACATCAGTATCAGCCTCAACCTGGACCTCCTCAGCGTCCTCCTCCTCAGGCTCAGTATCATCCTCAGGCAAGTGCTCATAGTATGGGTCCCTAGTCCGGAACATGTCCTCATCATGCTGTCTCGCAGCTGCCTCCTGGGCCGACAAGTCGCTCGCCTACACAAGACGAACTATGTTACTATCATGATACTTAAAAAGTTCCCGTAAGGGTTTTAGGTGAACCTGGCAAGGGTTCTTATTATATTATTGAATTTATTATTATATAACGTCGTATCATCTCTTGGGATATATAACTCTCGCTCTGATACCATCTCTGTAACACCCCCAGATCCGGGGTCAGGGATCTGGTGGTTACGGTCTTACATCCATTCATAATACTTGACTTGAGTCCAAAATAAATAAATCACATGCTGTGACCCCACAATAATTACCACTCACACACACAACAGTTATAGTCCCAGAGATGAAATTGAAATAAGTCTTACATTAAAGGGTTTACGAATAAAAGTTATTACAATCCCAAAAGGATAACATCATAGGTT
This sequence comes from Saposhnikovia divaricata, assembly GCA_036435485.1. NCBI lineage: Eukaryota > Viridiplantae > Streptophyta > Magnoliopsida > Apiales > Apiaceae > Saposhnikovia > Saposhnikovia divaricata. The sequence continues at coordinate 232,538,906 of CM071594.1, forward strand.
TAAAAGTTTTGCCGTTGATTACATTAATTATACATATAGTTAAACAGGAAACAAAAGCTGTCTAACTATGCTACCTCAGCAATGGCGGCTAGCATCTCAGCGGGTAGTCCGGTGGGTCGGGTAACCTGCTTGCGCCGAGTGCGCCTGACGCGAGCCATCTGTCCTAGCTGTTGTTGTGACATAATATAAACAAAGCAAGGGTGAGCGAAAGCCCACCAACAAATATATAACTGAACGATAATTTAAAACAGTTCAAAGCTATCTTTTAAACCATATGCCATGCATTTACGGAAATGATGCCAGTATAACATGAACGATGAAGTTACAAGGTAACTTAAAGTATTTGTTTGAAGAAATATCTGCTACATCAAAGTAAGCGAGATATTATTATCGTTAATAAGAAGAGGAACTTGCAAGAAAGGGTTGCAATTCCAGTTATGACTCTTTTCCAACTCTGCCAACAGTAATCATGTTGCAGGAAATAAATGAATTTGGATGATGAACCAATGATGGAGTATTCACCGCGCCCGCTGTTCCAATCTTGATGATCAGTCGAGATCGTACAGCTCAATTTAGATTTACTACCGGTAGAAGGAAGAACTGACGGCTTTACTTGTATACCGCCATGCTAGCTCTCCCCGGCCAACGGTTGGGCCAAGGGGATGGACCGGCGCTACTCGGCCTCTTACACGACTCCTAGTTCAAATAGAATTCATGATTCTGAATATAACGTTCGTCCCCCTTTCCCCAAGTATAATACTTGTTGATAAGACTCCACAAAGTAGTCGTATCTAGTTGGAAAGGAAAATTTACCAATAACTCCCAAGCTATCACTTGGTAACGGATATCAACTTGTTCCAGTAATCTTACCCCTCGAAAGATGAGAAGGTAAACAACGACTTAATAAGTCAACAGCACCCGAGTTGCGGGTGAAGGGAATACTTTATGACCGGGAAGTCGACAAGATAAATAACATTTTTCCAAGTAAGGTTCCCTTATTATTAAGAAAATAGACTCAAAGATGAATGATGTCTGGGAACCTTTCTTGATATAAGATTAATAATAATATGACTTCGAAATATTTTCTGTAATAATTGAAGAAGATAAACCTTATCGAGGTTATTCTAAGTATGGAATAAATATTCAGAGAATATTTATTGAATTAAAATATTTTACAGAATATTTGGGAATATGAAAGAATATCTTTAATCAGAGTATTTCTCAAAATGATCCCTGAAGAGATATCAGGGGAATATTTATTGAATAAATAAATATTTAAATGAATATTCAAAACAATATTCATTAATTAATAAGACCTGAAAAGAATATTTAAGGTAATAATCATAATTAATTAGGAAATTTAAATGAATATTCAAAAGTAATATTCATTGAATGAATAATATCCTAAATGAATATCAAGTAATATTCATTTAGTAATCCAAGCCTTAAGGAATATTCGAGATAATATTCGATAATTAAATCAAGCTTCAGATGAATATTAAAATAATATTCATCAAGTATTTAATATCTTAAATGAATATTCGAAAGTAATATTTATTTAATAAAATAATAATCTAAAAGAATATCCAAATAATATTCATCTAACAGTCTCATCTTTAGAAGAATATTCGAAATAATAGTCGATAAACAATTCGACTCTGAATGGATATTGAGAAGTATTATTCGTTGAATAGTTAAATTCAAACAATTATTTGAAGTAAGGATCGTTAAAATAATTAGTCTCGAACGAATATTCAAATAATATTCGTCGCCCAAATAATAGAAAATATTTACTTAAATATTTTCTCCCGAGGTAATCTCGATATATCAAGAAATATTGACTCCCGGTCTATATTTGCTGAATAAAGATGTATACGCCCTTCTATGAGGGTCTTATATTAACCGGCTTATAACTGATGTATAACTATCTAGCTTATAAGCCAACAATAACATTCAGGGAACAAGTATATCAATTCAACTTGAAAGTAGGCATGCATGCAATGGCATATGTATATCAGCAATCATATATATATATATTTATTCACTCACAACAACAGCCTAAAAGAAGGGAATTGAAACTTGCCTGGTAGTCGAGTACGGTGAGGGGTAGTGGTAGCGGGTCCCGGTTCAGCCTGGTGATCTATAAATAGCCAAGGCATTTGGGATTAATCACTTAACATATAAAAGTTAAGTTATACTTAAATCGAAACACGTTCTCGAGTTATCTCGTTATACCCCTATTAGTGGATTACTTATTATCACTGATCCGACCCGACATTCGTTCGTTAATACGACATGTCACTGCACTTATACTTGGGACATACTTGAGTCATACGAGTTCTAAGGTTGATCGTTACGAACCAATATTATACTCCGAGTTTTATCGCCCGTTTTCTAAGTGTTTTACCAAAGTTACAAAAGAGTCGTCTTTTAGGGGTTCGTTCGCGTTTAACCTTTACTCGAACATTTTTAATAAATCGAAAAATGCTCTTTTTGACATACGGTTTTCTTTCACACCTTCCTTCTTACCCCTAGTATTTATTTACCAAGATTCGCCATGACGTTACATAGCTTACGAGGGTTCAATTTCAGTTACGAACTTTCGTTTACGGATTCGAACTACTTTTAGTAATTTGGTCATAAATCCTAAACCGTAAGTCCGTTTCACGTGATCTTTATATCAAAACAAAGCTTAGAACATTACCTATCCTATCATGGCAGATAATGTCTCTGGACAGTAGGGGTTTGACATGGAAAATGGCATACAAAACATGGTATTGTAAAATCGGGCATTATAACGGCTGTAAATCGAATATCTATCAATTTCGAATCTTCCCTTACACATAGCATCCAACCCAAACAACATATACATGGCTTATATACATGAACTGAGGCCAAGCAATGCCTTTCCGTTCATCTAAACTATTTTTAACATTTATCAAAACTACATCATATACATGCTTATAATCATGCTAATATCACATCTTATACTAAAACCCATCAAGAGCATGCAAAATCTCAAGGTAAAGCCTAGGGTTTAAAGTTGTTATACCTTCCTTGGAGTATGATCTAGCCTCACTATGCTTGGTATGATCCTTAGAAGTGCTTAAGCTTGCTAAATCAACCAAAGAAATCAAGGAAAAACAAGATTAGTTCATGAAAACACTATTCACCCTCCTCTTAAATCATTTTTTTGAAAATGGAAAAAGAAGAGATTGAAGCTAGGATTTTGAGGAGATCATTTATATGAAATGTAAGTCTCACCATAAAAGTTTCAAGATCAACAAATGGTTGGAAGTTGGTTTTTGAATTTGGAATTTCCAAGAAGGCCGAATGCTTCTTTCTTGGGAGAGGAAGATGAGTTCTTGCTTGGTTGCTTGAAAATAATGCATAAAGTGACTTTTGCTAGATAATATCTCATCCAAGTGGGGTTAGTGGAGTGTGATGTAATGGATGATGATTTTTGTAGGACAAGTGTTGAAGATTGGATGGTTTAAGGCTTAACCAAGTGATTTGATTTTCTAAGTACTAGTTGATCTCTAATGGTTCTAGTTCCTTGATTCTAATTTGGTTAGTAGATATTTTATACATAGCACATGCATGCATCTTAGTCTATGCTTGCTCTTTTGTCCGGTTATTGCTCGATTCGATTGATCGTTCGTGAGAATATTTCACGGATTTCTAATTAGGGTTTACCGGGAATCCTCTTTAATATTAATACTTTCATTCTCCATCTTTCGTTCTAACTTTCCATTTTATACTCCTTTAATCCATTCGTTAATTACTTAAGGCTATCAGTGTCCAGGGAACTCTCGGAGAAAATAAAAGTGCTCTTTTTCTGAATCCGACAGCTTTTACATACACTTATTTTCCTCCTGGATCACTAATACGAACTCAGAAATCCGTTCCGAATACCGGGTATATCATTATTATAATAATATTCCAAATTCCACCAAAATCACTATTCATCACTTATTTTTATTTAATTCCTATAATTAGGAAAATGAACCTGGTTCACTCTCGAGTGCTTCTTAACCTTTTTATGGAACCGCTGGACTTATAATAGGTATTGATTTGGATGACATAAGAATAATCTTACTTGAAGTAATATACTTATATTCTTAGGAGATAGATCATTCTTATCTATGCCGTCAACCAAAAGTATTCTGCATGACATATAAGTAATTGAATTCAAATCCGTTCCATTTATTTAATAGATCTTCGTTACATCGCAGTCATAACCACTATTCATTCTTACATCATTAAATACATAAAAGTTTTAATTCCACCCAAAATCTGGGTTCTTACAATTCATGATCAACTTAGTAATCTAACTTGTCCAACTCTAAGTGATTTTAGATGGTACAAGGATGTATTTTTATCCAGAGTTATTATGCGAGATGATAGTAATAAACCATTTTGGAAAGAAAAATTTGTTAATGGTTTACCTAATCTATTTGCACATAAAGTTCGTGAAGAATTAATTAGTAAAATTTAGGATTTATAAATTATGATGAATTAACATATGGTGAAATAATAAGTGTTATACAAAAAATAGGATAAAAAATGTGTATTGATCATAAAATTAGTAAACAAATTAACAAAGATAAAAAGAAAGCTAAATATGAGTTAGGAACTTTCTGTGAGCAATATGGTTTACCCCCCATAGCTCCATCAAGAAATAAGTCTAAAATTCATAAATATAAGAAGTTCAATAAATATATCAAGAAAGAAAATAAGGAAGAATATTACAAAAAACCCCAAAAGTTTAAAAAGAAAACATTTAGTAATAATAAGAAATTTACTAAAAAATTTGATAAAAGTAAAATTATTTGTCATGGTTGTGGCAAAACAGGTCATTATAAGAACGAATGTAGAGTTAAAGACAAACTTAACCAGCTACATATATCTAATGAAGATGCTGAGTTAATTCTCCAATTAATGAGAATAGAAAACGAAGACAGTAGTAATAACGAATTAAATTCAGATATTCCATCCCTATCTACTACTAGTAATAATACAGATAGTGACAGTAATAACCCAAACATTACAATAGGATGTAAAGATAATTGTAATAACAATTGCTGTAGTAAACATTAAATGTATTAACAAAAGCCCAAGAAGAGGAAACAACTTTGTTAATAGAATTAATCAGTAAAATTACAGATCCTCAGTTAAAAACACAGAATGTTAATAAATTAAAAAATTTACTAACATAAGATAAAGAAATTAAGACTAGTAAGAATAAGGAAAAACCTAAATTCAGTCTTAATAAAATCCTTGAAAGATTTAAGAATCCAGTTAAAGAAATAACCTTAGCAGATTTAAATCAAGAAGTTAATATTTTAAAGAAATAAATTTCTAATTTAAAACGAGAAATTCCCAAACTAAAAGAAGAAATGGAACAAATTAAAACTAATTCACAAATGTTTGTTCATGAATCTTCTGAGGATGAAAATCCACCAAACGATGAATCATCAACTGTTGAACAACAAGGTCGTTCACTATTAATATTAAAAGACATTACCATCCAAAAGTGGTATACCAACATTAAATTAATAATTAATAAAACTTTTACTATCGAAACATATGCTGTTATTGATACAGGAGCAGATTTAAATTGTATTCAAGAGGGACTAGTCCCAACAACTTTTTATGAAAAAACTAATGAAAGATTAAGCTCAGCTAATGGTAGTCAAATGAATATAAAATATAAATTGCCTAATGTTCATATTTGTCAAGACAATATTTGTTTCAAAACCTCCTTTGTTTTAATAACAAATATGACTGATAAAATCATATTAGGCTTACCTTTTATTTATCTACTATATCCTTTTACAACTTCAACTAAAGGATTAGTTAGTAAACATTTAGGTCAAACAGTAACATTTAATTTTATTCTAGAACCAGAAGAAAAAGACTTAAAAACTATTCAAGAACAATCAGTTACTAAAACCCTTACGATATTAAATAATAAAAAGAATCATTTAAAACATTTAAAAAATGAAATAAAATACAAAAGAATTGAAGAACAATTATTAGATAATAGACTCCAAAATAAAATTGAACAATTTAATAAAACACTAATAAAAGAAGTATGTTCAGACGTTCCACATGCCTTTTGGCATAGAAAGAAACATATAGTTAATTTACCCTATGCTAAGGAATTTAAAGAACATTTAATTCCAACAAAGGCCGGACCAATTCAAATGAATCACAAACAGTTAGAATATTGTAAAAAAGAAATTAACGAATTACTAAGTAAAGTATTAATTAGAAATAGTAAATTCCCCTGGTCATGTGCAGCATTTTATGTTAATAAAAATACAGAGAAAGAAAGAGGAGCACCAAGATTAGTAATTAATTACAAACCATTAAACAAAGTACTCGAATGGATTAGGTATCCTTTACCTAATAAAAAAAGATTTAATTAATAGATTAAACCAAGCAGTTATATTTAGTAAATTCGATCTCAAAAGTGGATTTTTGCAAATCCAAATTAGTAATGAAGATAGATATAAAACTGCCTTTACCACCCCATTTGGTCATTATGAATGGAATGTATTTCCATTTGGGCTTAAGAATGGCCCTAGTGAATTTCAGAATATCATGAATAATATATTCAACCCATTTAGTCATTTCACCATTGTCTATATTGACGATGTTCTTGTTTATTCCAATTCAATTGAAGAACATTGGAAACATTTAAACTCTTTTTTCAACACAGTTAAAACTAATGGATTAGTACTCTCACCCAGTAAGTGTTCATTATTCCAAACCAAAGTAAGATTCTTAGGTCACACGATCCAATATGGAAAAATTAAACCAATAGATAGAGCCATTGAATTTGCTAACAAATTCCCTAATGAAATACTTGATAAAACCCAACTCCAAAGATTTTTAGGATCTCTCAATTATATAGGAGAATTCTATAAAGATCTTAGGAAGCAGTGTAAACCGTTATTTGAACGATTACAAAGTAATCCACCTCCTTGGACTTCTATCCATACTTCAATTGTCCAAGATATTAAAAAATATGTCAAAACACTTCCCTGTCTTGGCATTGCCAATCTTTCTGCATTTAAAATTGTCGAAACTGATGCCTCCGAAATTGGATTTGAAGGAATTCTCAAGCAAAAATTAAATTCATCTTCTCACGAAGAAATTGTTTGCTTCCATTCAGGAGCATGGGATAATACACAGAAAAATTATTCAACTATTAAAAAAGAAATTTTAAGTCTAGTTTTATGCATCAATAAATTTCAGCATGAACTTTTAAATCAAAAGTTTTTAGTCAGAATTGACTGTCAATCAGCAAAATATATTTTAGAAAAAGATGTTCAAAACATTGCATCAAAACAAATTTTTGCTAGATGGCAAGCATTACTAAGCATATTTGATTTTGAAATACAATATATTAAATGAAGTGAAAATTCTATTCCTGATTTTTTGACTAGAGAATTTCTACAAACAGGAGTGAAAAATGAGTGTCAGAGGTAACCCCCATGGTCGGGGAGGGAATCGCGGTGGAAGTAGCTCTCATGAGAGGGCCAGTTACGACAGTAAACTCAAGGGGATCATGGTTCCCCATCCCATTATTCCGGTACAACCGATAGATGTAGTTAACCGATACCAGGTTTTAGGCCAAATCCCTAAACCTTATAATATAGTTCTTGCTAGTAAACCACCAGTTATTGATCCTTTTTCAAACACTAGTAAATCAATTGTCAACCCAAAACCAATTATTCCATTTGATATATGTGGAAAAGCAGTAACCGAATATACTCAAAGAACTGAGTATAATTTATTTTTCATAGAAGATTTTATGAAACCCAGTAACAACCCAGTTAAATTAGCAGCACAATACTTTCCACCAGGATGGCATTTTGCTCCATTAGCACCATACAAATCCTTGTCCTACTACAAAGATATTTTGTTTCAAACAGATTCAGTAACCATTAAACCAATCATGGATAGAAGGGACGATTCTAAAGTCCTCTATCATTCCATTTATATTAAACAGATAATTTCTCAGGATAAATGGGGTAACCACCCATCTGATCTCCAGTTACTAAACACCAGTGACACACCTAATCATTTTTGCTATTATGACTATATCGAAGCATGGGATAAAATATTCCTATACCAAAACCAAACCTTTAGTCATTCAGGGTTTATACAGTTCGATCATAAATTCAAGAGTCATATACCATTATGGTTCACAGATTGGTGGAAAACCTTCGGTCCCATAAGAGCCATCATCCCAGAAATACTTCTAGAACAAATAGAGTATTTCAAGTCAGTTGAAACCAGTAAGAATCCTGATTACACAGGATATGAAATTCTGCATTTCTTTAGTAAGTATAAAGTTCCCTGGATATCAAAATGGCAATACAAAATAGCTACTATTGTCTAGGACACCGCCACAGTTCATGAAGGTAAAAATCATAAAGCCTTAGTAACCCAACATGACGGGCATAGTTGTGTTGCTAGAGTCCATTATGTCAAATGGTGTGACAAATTTGACATCAACCGAATCATCAACCAAGTCCAGAAAGAATTCCCATCAGTAAAACCTAGTTCAACTATTAAAGAAAAGAATGTAGATGAAGGTCCATCATCATCTTTGGACATTTCTACGATCAACAGGTTATCAGCATCAGAATTAACTACTTTATTAAAAGCTATCCAACAAAGAACTGGTAGCCTCAAAGAAGAAGTCTCTGAAGAAAATTCTCCAGATACCAGTCAACATTCCAGTCAGAATTCAGTTTCAAATAATCCATATTGAAGTGCAGATCTACAAGACGCCCAAGATCCATATGCGTAATTCAATTTGGTCAAGCCGACAAGTTACCCAGACAAGTTACCAAGTGTACTACTTTTACTCAAGTGAAATGCTTTTACCTAAGTTAAAGTGATTTGCTTTTGCTTTCACTTTTACCCAAGTTAAAGTAAATTACTTTTCTTTTACTTATGTAATATGTTTCTTACTTTTACTTTGTAATAATGAAAGGTATATTCCAGGCATATTCCTTTCCCTTTCACCCTATATATATGGGTTTCAGTTGTATGTTTTAGGCAGGATGAAAATTACAACTAGTTTTGTAATTTTGCTTTGCTTTGTTCTGTAAGTTTTCTTTTCTTTCTAGTTCTCTCGTTTGTATGCAAATCTTGTAAATAGCATAAGTAACTTCCTGTAATAAGTAACTATTTTCAGTAAACAAGTTTTAATCAGTAAAACAAATTGTTTTTGTTATGCATGTTGTTTAATTCTGTTGTTATTTCTTGCTTCTGTTCTTCATCTTCTGTTCTTCACTCATATTTCATATTTCCTAGAAATCTCTCTTTACGATATATATATATATATATATATATATATATATATATATATATATATATATATATATATATATATATATTATTTTTTAGACTTCATACGATCAATTTACTATTTTTGTTCTATATTGAATTCTAAAATCAGATCTTGCCGATCTTACGGGCCACACAAAACTAAAAAAAATTACATTTAATTTAGTAATGGTTTAACAATTATTATCCACCTGAAACTACTCGGAAATTAAACAGAAAAGAAAGTTACAAATTTTTACATTGAGAATTCTATTCAATTTAGAAAATCTACTTACATTTGGTTTAGACTATTAAAATTTACTTTTTCGTATATGAATATAATCCTATTATCAATCAAATAAGCTTCCTTGTAATATTAGATCCAACTAGCATGATAGCCTGTGCAAAGCACGGGCCATATGATAATTCATATAATTTTCTCGTGTTAATCTACTTCACGTATTTCGATTTATTTAAAATTTTATAGTTTCAAAATATTATCAGATTCTGAACAGTAAGAGTTATATTTTTAGTTATGTTTGGTCAGTGTGAGAAAAATGGATGACTGAAAGCAATAGGTAAGAGTTAATTGTAACTGTCAAGTATTACCAAAATAATGTTGATGTATTGAAATTCGTGAAAAAATAGCTGGCTTATTTATTTTGGTACGGAGGAAGAATTAAATTTTATATTATTTCTAATTTTGTAAGAAATAATGTAATGTGACGGAAAAATACAAATAATAGAGTCATATGTTCTACTTGAAAAATTCAGCGCACTTTTCCAATTTTGGATCTTTTTCTCCGACCAATTTCAAAGAACAAGAAGAACAACATTTATCCTAATAGTTGTGCACATCCAAAATAAATGTGCTTTTCTAGGATCATGGTATTTGACCATTTCAGATATATCATTTCAATAATAAATTGATCATAACAAAATCTTTTTTTTTAAAATATATTCTACCATCCATTGTCATAAGTGAACTTTCAAAGGCCAAGGTAATATCTCAAATTTCAAGACAAAACATATTTAGACATGTCCAAATTCAATCAAATACACGAGTAACTAAAATAAAAGTATCATATCTCATAACGGGTTTTTAAAATGAGATGGCTCAATGTATGCACCGAATAAATTATGTTGTAAAAGTTCACGTGCACAATGAAATTCAATCTATGGAAAGAAGATATACATAATTACGATAATGAAGCATCTAAGAAATATCATTTTAATTTGAGGTAACACCAAATTAATACTCTTGAAATAAAAAAATACACATACCACATCCGTGATAATAAGACATTATATATCATCGATTTTTTGAGTTTATTATTCTCACAACGGGATGAAACTCGCATTGGAGTTTAAAACTCAATTGAAATTGATAAATTACTATTTAAGTATATAGTTGTAAAACTCATTTTGTATGAAATTAATAACATTAACATATTACGAAAATGCTACAAAGATATAGTGCGAGAGACTAAAAATATCAAAACTATGTTCACATTTTTTTTACCAGATCCAAATCTCATATGTAAATTATTTCTTATTTTCAATATTTTAATATTTTTTATTAGTCAATCAATAAATTATCCGATGCTAATAGGATTAACCGATATAATGTAAATATACTTAAAATAAAATAGAATATTATACCGATATCGAGTAAAAATATGTTATACACTTTATTTATCATTTTTTGTATTAATTTAATAATAAACATATTATAGCCATTCGACTAATATATAGACATAATTGTTAAAAGAGTGAAATTTTGTAATAAATTTTTATATATCTGTTTTCACTTCCCCCATTTACATACTTGAGATAGACTTCAACGTCCATCACCTACCTCCACACTTCGATTTTTTTAACAAATTTTCGGCAACCTCGGTATCTTTAATACTTAAATAGAATATTATACTGATATTGAGTAGAAATATATCATACACTTTATTTATTATTTTTTATATTAATTTAATACTCCCCTCGTCCCTCTCATTTTGTATAATTTTTTTCACTGATGGGCAAGCATTTTAAGGTGTATGTAAAGTATAGTTCTATAACTTATTTTTAAAATTTTCTTTTTTGAATAAAACATTAAATTCTTATTCATAAGAAAAAAATTTAAAATAATTTATGAAATTAAACTTTATATGAGTTTTAAAATGCGTGTCAAACCCTTTGTCCCAAATGTAAAGAACCTAGTGGGACAGAGGGAGTAATAAACATATTCCGGCGATTTGACTAATATATATATCTATACTATACTATAATAAGTGAAAAGGGGTATAATTTGTAGTTTTGTTTACCTCTTTTTTTGGTTGTCCCTCATTCACAACTGTTAGATCTTCAACTCAAATAAATTATGACCGTAGGATACAACAATACTAAAAGTTTTTATATACAGAAGTCTAAGGTTCGATTCCCGCTAACAATATATTAATTTATATTTAGTACAAAAAATTATTATATACAAGGTTCGAATTCTTCCAATAACATATTAAAATTAATAATTATAATATTATACTACCCTATAAATAAATTATAAAAAATTAAAAATAAGCCGTGCTTTGCACGGGTTATAAGCTAGTATACATAATTTTAAAAGAGAGATATATTGTAATAAATTTTTTTAAAACTATTTTCACTTCCGTCCGTTTACCTACTTGAGATAGACTTCTACTTTTGTTGTCCGTCACCTACCATCTCACTTTGATTTTTTTTGACTAATTTTCGGCCACCTCGATACCTTTCTTAATTCTGACTTTGGCGATATTATATCTATCAATTTATATTTTCACACCCCGACTACCATTTTTTACTATTATATGAGAAAAATATTTTAATGATTTTATCCCTAATAAATCATAAAAATAAATGTGGATATAAATTTATGAGTATATGAATGTCGTCTGTTTAATTCTTATCAAAATTCAAATTATTAAATTAGTATAATTATGTAAACACTTTTATCCTGAATAAATTATAAAACAAATATTTCTAATAAGTGGATTATTTGAGCATGTAGTAAATGAGTTTAAAGATTTTCACAAAGAAGTGATTTGTCTTAGTGGTTATACATGTCAACTTTAAGTTATAGGTGCTGGATGGACATAGGTTCAATTCCTCTCAACTTCAAATTTTTTAAAATTAATATAATCTAAGGACAAATTTGTAATTTACTAAATTGGACAAAACCCATGTTGAGCTATAACTTCAAATTTTTTAAAATTAATATAATCTAAGGACAAATTTGTAATTTACTAAATGAGACAAAACCCATGTTGAGCTATAATAGATATAATGGATTCTATTCAATTTATAAGATCTATTTACATTTGCTTTAGAGTTTAGATTATTAATTTTTTTTGCTATTTGAATATAATTCTCTTATTAATCAAATAAACTTTTAAAATATTTGATCTAACGCATCACATCTATCGATTTTTTTTTTTTTTGAATAATTAAGTTTATAGCCTTACAATTGAGTATCTGTTCTAAGAAAATTCTCGGGGTGAGCTAGAGTCGAACTCAGGTCCTGGGACAACAAAGAATAAGCCCTTACCACTTGGGCAATCCAGTCGTGCTCTTTTAAGATCCAACAGTTCATACTCTTTTGGTGAATGACCGTACTACAATAAAACTGGATAAGATCACCCTTAGGTTTATTATATATAAGGATATAATAAGGATATAATGAAATCAAATTTAGATTCGAAGTACCATTTAAATAGGATTTCATTTATTAATAAATATTATTTATCACTAATATTTAATTAAGAATATTTTAAAAAAATCAAGAACATACACGATTCTGATAGATATGTGCAACTCAGTAGGGTTATAGTTACAGAATTACAATTATAATAGGTTTCTAATAATTTAATATTTTATTAAAAGATAATACATAATTACAAATTTACAATTATAATAGTATTCCAATAATTTAATATTTTATTAAAAATATTACAAAATTCTAGAGAAAATAGGAATTTAGGGACCAAATACGAACTACAAATAAAAAGAGTTTCACTTGTTAATAAAGGTTAAAGATGGATATTAAGTTGTGCACCCCCAATGAATATTCTCTTATAGATTCTTATTACTCTTATTAATGATACTAGCTTATATCCCGTGCAAAGCACGAGTTAATTTTAAATATTTTTAAAATTGTGATTAAAAAAAGTATAATAATTTACTTTTGTAATATTAATTAGAGTAATTTACACTATAATGGCCTTTACTATAATTATTTTGCAGTTTAGTGACTGTAATATTAAATTAAACAAATTGGTGTACAAACTTAATTTTTTGAAGCAATTTGAGGACTTCCGTCATATTTTTTAACTCCGTTAATTTGAATTAAGGGTATTTTAGTTCGTCAATTTAGGGGTATAAATTATTTCTTTCAATCCATCATTAAAATTCAATCACCATGATAATTTCCCACCTCAGATACATGGATCTATACGTATATACAAGCAAAACCTACAAACGATTACAAAAAAACATATTACGGTCAAAAACAAGAATTCCGGTGATACCAAAAATTATAGATTATTGAAACTTGATTTTGATGATGGGGATGGATAGAGGTTGTTTTGGATATTCACACGCTCGATTTGGACACCAAAATCACCACGAAATGTCGTTTGATTTTGCGTTTGGTGAAGAACTATTGACACATCAGATTCCATTGAAGTAAGATTCTAACATTCGTTAGAATCTTTTTAACTGTTGGGCTTAATCATAAAAATTGAAAAGTTAAATTACCTTAAATACAGAATTTTTTTATTAGGGACCTAAACAATAAAACAATAATAATTCAGGGACGATTCAATTTATTTTCCTAATTTTAATTTAAATAAATTTAAATATAATTAATCATATGCATGTTTTACAACTATATATAAAATTTTAAAATAAACATGTCGCTGACGGAATTCGAACCTTGAAATTTCAGTAAATTAATTTAATCATATAATATATCTAATTATTAGATCTAGCAGTTCTAATTTTTTACTAAAAATCTAACGATCATTATTCGTTGTATACGGATACCTATTATATTTGTTAGTGATTTGAAGATATGGTGTGATATTTTTGGGTATATTGATAAGTGGATTTTATATCCACTTAAAGCGTTCCATATCGGCTTAAATTGATTACTTGGCCTCAAGTATGTGGTGTGTTTAATGTGTTTTCATTGAGTTTTGCAGAGCTAAGAGAGTTGGAGGTTAATTTGATTAAAATTCGGATTTTCCGGGTCGGCTGCGCAGTCTACACTGTTTTGGCCATATCTGGAGTTCTACAAGTTCGATTCTGACGATCTTACAGCTCACGCGAAGAGGAGAAGATTTTCTGCAAAAGTGAACAGTGACCAGGGTGCGCTGCGGCCTGGAGAGCGCGCTGCGGCGCGGTGTCTTTGCTTGAAATTCCGAATTTTTATCCTGAAAATTCTGATTCACTATTTGGGCCATATCTTGAGTTCTATAACTCCATTTTGGACGATCTTACAGTCCACGCGAAGATAACGTAATTCTCTTTCATTCTAAAGTGGTTCAGATGTCCAAATACAACTGGAACGGCCCAGAAACACTGTAGAAAAGTCAGTTACGAATTTTCCTTCAAAACCGAATCAGTTTAAGAAACGTATTATGTGCCGAACTGCAGAAATTCAACTTTGACAAGGAAATTGCTATAATTCCTACTTCTAATAAGTATGGTAATTGCTCTGGGCGGCTAGAACATTCTAGAATCAGATCTACACATGGAATTTGCAATTCTATTCTCATTCAAGAACGGAAATTGCCATACTCCTATTCCAACTCTAAAACGGCAATTGCTTGATGGAGAGACAAATTGGGGCTATAAATACACATCTTGGGGGACAGAAAAAAACACATCATTACATATCAATTACTTAGGTTTATTTGTATCTTTTCATACTTTGTTTTTATCATGGTTTCATCAGATCCCATGATGACGTGAGGTTCGATTATGAACTAATCGTTGTCATGGGATTCTAACGGATTTATTTATGGAGCTTTAGTATTTTGATGCTTTAAAGATCTGTGTGTGATGTATATTTGATATCCTTGTATGGTTATTCTTAATGCTTTTAGATGCGTAGCTAACATCTAAATTGAATTGTTAATCTCTTGCGAAACGAGAGTGGATCTTGAGATTTAGAACTTGCCATGCTAGCATAGGATAGGTTGATGTTTTAACATCATGATTTGTAGCGTAAATGGAGATATTATGTTGCCCTATGTGATCAATATGGATAACTTGAGCTTAAACCGTTATGTTTTCAAATCTTATAGAGATATAGGGTCTAAACATAATTGGTGTCTATTCATCTTCTATCTCTTTTGTGGATGTATGGGTAGTTTGGTGTTAGTATACCGAGAGGTAGCTTATACTTGTTTCATGTTGTCCGATCAGATATCATAACCATTGCATATAGTGATTAAAGGCGTCAGATCTAAGCAAAGTATTTAATGAAGTTAGGATCCCGTGTTTTCTCTTGCATAAGTAATTCGATTACAATTCTCGTTAGTTAGTTAATTCTTAGTTTTGTTAATTTGTTTCTTAGTTAATTATAGTTAATCTAAACCCAATCTTGTTAATTGTTTTAGCAGTGAATAAAAACCATACATTGTTGCATAGGTGCATGAACTAAATTGAAACCCAACCAGATCTCTGTGGGAACGAACTTGACTTTTTCATATATTACTTGTGACCACGTACGCTTGCGTGATTTAGTGCAAACAAGTTTTTGGCGCCGCTGCCGGGGATGATCGGTGTTTTATTTTTAGTTTATGTGCTTGTCATCAGTGGTCGTTAGAGTTAATTGACTCGGATTGTTTCTTACATAGTTGTTTAGTTCTATGTGTTTCAGGTAGCAATGGGAGAACCAGCAGTAGCAGCGAAATCATTGATGTATTATTCTCAACCAAAGATCAATGACGTCCAATTTAGCATTGTCAGGCCAGCTATTGCAGCTAATACTTTCGAAATCAATCCTAGCATAATTCAGATGGTGCAGAATTCGGTTCAGTTTAGGGGTGCTCCGATTGAAGATCCTAACATGCACATCCGGAATTTCATTGAGATCTGCGACACTTTCAAGATCAACGGGGTGTCGGAAGATGCTATCAAATTGAGACTTTTCCCATTCTCTTTGAGGGATAAAGCTAAGGGCTGGTTGCACTCTCTACCAGCAGGTTCTATTTTGACATGGGAGGATCTTGCTCAGAGATTTCTCAATAAATTTTTTCCTATGGCAAAGATCGCAGCAATCAGGAACGCTATTACTCAATTTTCACAACAGTCTGAAGAATCTTTGTGCGAGGCTTGGGATCGATATAAGGAGATGCTAAGGAAGTGTCCGCATCTTGGGATGCCTGATTGGATGGTGATTAACTGCTTTTATAATGGCTTGGGTGCACAGTCAAGACCCATGCTAGATGCAGCATCAGGTGTAGCTTTATAGGCTAAGAGCTATGCGGAAGCTTATGAGCTAATTGAGATGATGGTTGCGAATGAATACCAGAATCCAACTCAGAGATTATCACAAGGAAAATTAGCAGGAATTCTGGAAGTTAATACAGTCACGGCTCTAGCAGCTCAGCTAGAGGCACTTAATAAGAAATTGGAATTTATGTCAAAGCATGGGGTGCCTCAAGTTGCTAGTGGTGGTGAGCTATGTGAGGGCGCACATGAGACGAGTCAATGTGCCATATCTTCTGAATCGGCACAGTTTGTGAGCAACTTCCAGAAACCTTCGCAACCAGCTCCAGCCACCTATCATTCCAATTTTGGCTGGAGCAACAATCAATATTTTCAGCAGCAACAGTTTCATGGGGATGATGGTCAATCTTCGAATAAAAATCTGAATTGGATGAATTGAGGTTGATGATTAAAAGTCAGGCGGTATCTTTCAAGACATTGGAGAATCAGATTGGGCAAATTGTAAGTGCCTTTCTCAACGGACCGCAGGAGTTCTTCCTAGTGCCACAGAGGTAAATCCAGGAAAACAAGATGGCAACGAGCAGGTTAATGCCATAACATTCAGATCTGGAAAAGTCACGAATGATCAGAATTCATCAATTGAGGATGAAGAAGGAATTCATGATCAGGATCCTACAGAAAAAGAAGAAAATTTTGTTTTTTCAGAATCTGTGGTGGATAGTGATGAGGAGGAAGAGTATGAGTCACTAGGCATGGCTGATCTTTTGGATTCTAAGGTGCTGGTTGATGAGGTGGTTTCATGGTCAAATCTTGAGGATAGTGCAATTGTGTCTTTTCTTGAGGAAGATGTTTTGATTGAGGGTAATGAGGATCTTCATGAGTTGTATAGGAATTTTACTTCTGATGAGATGTTAGAGGAATTGAAGGTCATTTGTTCTAAGCATGAAATCCAACTTGAGGAGAGTTCTTTTGATCTTAAGTCAGTTGTGAAGACTTCTGTTGGTGAACTACCCACTTTCGTTCCTAATCCATCTATTTCCACTCTTGCTCAGTCTTTGGTGGTTAATAATGAAAATCATCATATTGAAGAAACTTCCATACTCGAGTTAAACCATCAGATCAGCTAAGGTATGTATATTTGGGTCAATCATCTACTTTGCCTATTATTATTGTTGCTAACTTGTCAGGTAGTGAAGAGAACAATATTACGAACACTTTTGAGGAGAAAAGAAGGCGGAAACTTGTCGTCAAGGATATAGCCCCGGAAAAGATAATTAAATGGCCATATAGAGATACGGTGTAGAAATTTTCATTAGAAAAGCCATTGCCATGTCTAGCTAAAGACTTTAAACAAAAGCGCTTCGTGGGAGGCAACCCATGTGTTTCGATGATTAGGTATGTTTCCTACTATCCCTCCTATTTACTTTCATTCAATGGGAACATTGAATATTTTAAGTTTGGGGGTGGTGTGAGGGATAAGTAGTGTATAGTAGTTGTTTGTAGTAGTTAGTGTGTTCATGTAGGATATCATGCTTTGAATTTTAGTTGTAATTCATGCATGTTTTGTTCGTGTTATTATCATGTGAGTCCATAGTAGTTTGCATTTGCACCCATGCTGGATAGGAATTTTGTGTTGTTGACGCTTTTGATTGAGAAGTGATATGCTTTGTTCTTGTGCACACACATACACTAGTAAGTTGAAGCTAGTAGACTTACTGAATGTTGTGAGTAATTAGAAGGACATGAATATGTGCAAGTTGATTTAGTTTGCATGCGTTGAATACAAGTAGGTGCATTAGAGAGATTTTTGCTTGGGATTGAGTATGTTTTTCCACCAAGTGAGCTTTTGAGCCTTATTGCATATTTGTTGCAATTTATTCGTTTGCTTGAGTGTCCACGGATTGTTTGCATTGCTAGCAGTTGTTTGAGGTCTTTCTTGAAACGCATGACATTATTTGACGATTAAAATGATAAAGACATTTAGGAATAACCGCATATTTTCCCATATTACCACACCATATTTACATGATCAATTAGTTAACCCGTTGAGCTTAATCCTATTTTTTCGGTGACATACCACATTACTTGCCTAGACCTTTTTCTTGTATTGGCTTTACATTAATTTGAACCCACATTGTCAAAGGCTAGTAGGGTGCTTAAGGGAGTAATAAGGTGTGCAATGAGGGGTTTATTGTTGGTCATAATTTTGGGGGAAATATTGAACATTGGGTTTCGTTGTTTACTTGATAGTCGACATGTGTAATAAAATCGTGGGATCATTGTTATTGTTTATATTATTGCTTTATTTAGCTCTCGGAAAAAGAAAAAAAAAAGAAAAAAAATATTATGAGAGCATATTTGTGTTTGTTGTGATCCTACTTTAGTCGACTAGTCGAGTGTTTTTGTTGGAAGAAAAATAATAAATTATGTGGGGGGAAATATGGTGTTGTGTATGATTCATTATAGTTCCTACTAGCTTTTGACACTTCACCTGATTTGGCTTATTTGACATACCTTGTCCCTAGCCCCGTTACAACCCAATTAAAGACCTTTTGATTATCGTCATTGATGTATGTTGTGTTAAGAGTTAGATTGATACCAAATGTCAAGCATGCTTATGATTTTGTTGGAATTGAGTGATACACTTACCCTTGTTCTTGAGTGAATATTCTTTTGTGAGTGGATTGTGAGTGTGTACTTGTTTTTGCGTATGAGATCCCGAGTTTTGTCTCAAATATGTACTCTTGTAGGCTTAGCATGGTCACTAACTTATTCTTACACTTGACATGGACTTTTGAAAGCTTATGCATGTTCATTGAGTAGACTATGTGAATACTTGCACTTTCGACACCAAGACATCGCATTATTACTTTGATTCTCAAGTTGAAATGATATGAGAGGATTTGAAGGTGTGGTGATGTATTAGTAGTAAATCATATACATTTTCATATTAGTTGCATTCATGCATTGCATTGCATTGGATTTTGTGGGTACATTCGCTATAGGCCCTCACGAGACCTTACTCGTCCACTAGGGCTGCCTAGGGGTTTAAAGGGCTTGTTGCATATGCCAAATGCAACCGTGATCACCTACGGAAGTGGTACTAGTTATTGTTAGTTGTTTATGCTTGAGGACAAACATCGGTTTAAGTTTGGGGGTGTGATAAGTGGATTTTATATCCACTTAAAGCGTTCCATATTGGCTTAAATTGATTACTTGGCCTCAAGTATGTGGTGTGTTTAATGTGTTTTCATTGAGTTTTGCAGAGCTAAGAGAGTTGGAGGTTAATTTGATTAAAATTCGGATTTTCCGGGTCGGCTGCGCAGTCTACACTGTTTTGGCCATATCTGGAGTTCTACAAGTCCGATTCTGACGATCTTACAGCTCACGCGAAGAGGAGAAGATTTTCTGCAAAAGTGAATAGTTACCAGGGTGCGCTGCAGCCTGGAGAGTGCGCTGCGGCGCGGTGTCTTTGCTGGAAATTCCGAATTTTTATCCTGAAATTTCTGATTCATTGTTTGGGCCATATCTTGAATTCTATAAGTCCGTTTTGGACGATCTTACAGTCCACGCGAAGATAACGGAATTCTCTTTCATTCTAAAGTGGTTAAGATGTCCAAATACAACTGAAACGGCCCAAAAATACTGAAGAAAAGTCAGTTACGAATTTTCCTTCAAAACCGAATCAGTTTAGGAAACGTATTATGTGCCGAACTGCAGAAATTCAACTTTGACAAGGAAATTGCTATAATTCCTACTTCTAATAAGTATGGTAATTGCTCTGGGCGGCTAGAACATTCCAGAATCAGATCTACACATGGAATTTACAATTCTATTCTCATTCAAGAACGGAAATTGCCATACTCCTATTCCAACTCTAAAACGGCAATTGCTTGATGGAGAGGCAAATTGGGGCTATAAATACACATCTTGTGGGACAGAAAAAAACACATCATTACATATCAATTACTTAGGTTTATTTATATCTTTTCATACTTTATTTTTATCATGGTTTCATCAGATCCCATGATGACTAGAGGTTCGATTATGAACTAATCGTTGTCATGGGATTCTAACGGATTTATTTATGGAGCTTTAGTATTTTGATGCTTTAAAGATCTGTGTGTGATGTATATTTGATATCCTTGTATGGTTATTCTTAATGCTTTTAGATGCGTAGCTAACATCTAAATTGAATTGTTAATCTCTTGCGAAATGAGAGTGGATCTTGAGATTTAGAACTTGCCACGCTAGCATAGGATAGGTTGATATTTTAACATCATGATTTGTAGCGTAAATAGAGATATTATGCTGCCCTATCTGATCAATATGGATAACTTGAGCTTAAACCGTTATGTTTTCAAATCTTATAGAGATATAGGGTCTAAACATAATTGGTGTCTATTCAGCTTCTATCTCTTTTGTGGATGTATGGGTAGTTTGGTGTTAGTATACCGAGAGGTAGCTTATACTTGTTTCGTGTTGTCCGATCAGATATCATAACCATTGCATATAGTGATTAAAGGTGTCAGATCTAAGCAAAGTATTTAATGAAGTTAGGATCCCATGTTTTCTCTTGCATAAGTAATTCGATTCCAATTCTCGTTAGTTAGTTAATCTTAGTTTTGTTAATTTGTTTCTTAGTTAATCATAGTTAATCTAAACCCAATCTTGTTAATTGTCTTAGCAGTGAATAAAAACCATACATTGCTGCATAGGTGCATGAATTGAATTGAAACCCAACCAGATCTCTGTGGAAACGAACTTGACATATTCATATATTACTTGTGACCACGTACGCTTGCGTGATTTAGTGCAAACATATATATTAATTATTGCAAGATTATGTTTCAAATTAAAAGTTAACATATTTAAGTAAGAAAAGAAATATTATTGATTGGAAGATACGATATTTTAGGTGTTTATAAAAGGTAATATCATCAATTAAAAGTAAACGTATTTTAATTAAAAAGATAATAGGTTAATTATCATTAATTACATTATTTTATTATTTATTTTATTAATTAGGATGACCGTTTCGAAAACCAAACCGACAGACTTTCAATGCCCGTGCGATGCACTGGTTTCTTTTATTATGTTATAATTTTTTTTTAATTACAATTACGTTTTTTTGCAATCATTATTTTTAATAAGCTTTTAATATTAATTTAATATAATTTATTATAATTATATTTACGAATTATTCTAATATTTTCTTATTATAAATAACGTATACGAATTTTTAATAGATTTTATTAATAATTGAAAAATATAGTGTGATATTTTCGGGTATATATTAATGACTCTAAGACAAGTTTTAAATCAAAAAGGTAACGTATTTTATTTAGAATAAAAAAATTAATGATTGGAAGATATGATTGATGTTATTAAGTGTTTATAAAAGGTAATATGTTCAACTAAATTAAGGATCTGTTTGGGATTGCTGTTAAAAGCTGCTTTAGCTGTGGTAAAAAGCATTGTCAGAAAAAGCTGCTGTCAGAAAAAGCTGTTGACTGTTTGGTAAAATTTATAATAAATCTGTTGTTGAATGAAAAGCTGATAAATAAGCGTTTGGTAAATAATTTTTAAGATTTTTCTATTTAACAATGTCTTTATAGAACAAACTAGTTAGTACAATTAAAAATAAAAATGATGAACACTTTAACAAAATTAATGTTACCATAATAATTCTCACACTCGGTTCAACAAAGCAAAGTAAATTAAAATAGTTGAAATGAATTAGGATGCCATCATCAGACTGGATGCAATTTGATTTCGTAGCAACTCCACCTCACTTGTTTTACTGTTTCTTTGGCTTTGGTCCATTGATCTTGATATACGATCCATAAAAATATCTCTTGGCACAAATTCTGGATTTGCATCAATCCTATTAAAAACAAGACAACAAAGATCAGACAAAGTAAAATTTCCCACTAGCTAATGTAAAATTTGTCTGTTTGTGCACTGGATTATACTAATTATACTAATTAACTGGATTTAACTAGCTAATGCGTAGGATGTTAGGATGTGACTCTCGCAGAAGATGTTGGACTGCACGAAGGAAACTAGATATAACATATGTTCATCAACCAAAAACTTACAAAAACTCAAACTAATACACGCAAAAACCATAACTTTATAAATTTCAGAGACAAGGATTTCATTTGAGTTAAACTTATTGCTTCTTACTCTTCTTGTCAACAAATGCACCAAGCTTCTTACATTTTCTCAACAACAAATCAAACAAATAGAAAACCCACTTTTCTTTTTAATTCTTTAATTAAAGGCTACAATTCTATTCAACTTTATGATGAGTCCATTAATGTGTTTTCTTATATGGTTAGTGTGAATAAACTAAGCATTCTCTGAAGGATCTTTTGGTGTGCAAGACGAAAAAGGAGAATAGTATGAGAAGACAACTCTGTTGCACTTCATGGGTATAACTACTTTCGTATTAACAAAGCATTCAGCACAAAACAAATACTGTCAAGCACTACTATTCGTATGACTACCAAACCCACAAAAGCTTTGCAATTCATGCTCTGAGTCTAAACAGACTACATGATAAAAGATTCTTGAGATATAAGGTTAAACCTTTATGGTTTCAGATGGTTTGTAAGCAGAAAATCTGGTGCAACTTTTCTTTAGTCATTCACTTATTATGGCACTAAAGTTTGGACAGGCTATGGCGCGATATGAATTTTCTGACACTCAACAATGATGCAAGACCAACGTTCTTTAATTCAAGTAAAATCGTTACTAATTCATTCATGAGTCATGACTAATATACAAAAACTGATAATAAAAGCATAGAGAAGATCATATAAAAAGAGGGAAGAAAAGTACCACTAATCGGGGGTTGAACAGGACTTGAACCAAGCTAGCTATTCCTTTCTCTTTCTCAAATAATAAAGAAGATGATACCTATAACCCTAGTTTGATCTGATTACACGTATTTGTATTTATATATATAGTGAAAATTTTGATTTTGTTTATGATTGTATTACCTTATAATCTGTATAAACAAACACGTAAAATGAGCAATAGAATATTTTTTTTAAAAATCTTGCAGGAGTTGGGGTTTGATGGCAGGTCTTAGAGATGTTGTCCGCATAAATTATACCAGCTGCTTTTAGCAAAAGCATCTATAAGATGCTTCTAAAAAAAGCAACTTTTACATAAAAAGCACTTTCCCCAAAAGCAGCTAAAATATTTTACCAAACACAATTTAACCTGCTTTTGTGCTAAAAGCTGTTGTAGCTTTCCGGAACAGCAATTCCAAACACTACCTAAATGTGAAAAAGGCAATCGGCTAATTACCATTATTATATTATGTATATTAATTTTAATAATTAGTATAACTGTATCGAAAATCAAATCGACAAACTTTCAATATTTCGGCTTTAATATAATAATATAGATTTATATATATGTTGGCCATGACATTTTTAGAAAAAGAGATCTTTTAGTTAAAAAATATAGAAAAAATATTACATTTTTACTGAAATAGGTAATCGGTTAGTTATTAGTAGTTACAATATTACTAGTGTATTTCATTAAATAGAATGACCCGTAATATTTTTGATATTATTGGGAAATGAGAGGTTTTAGTTAGTATAGTTAGAAAAAGTGTTGTGTTTTAGCTAAAAAGGTAATTGGTTAGATATTAGGAATTATAATATATCGTTATTTTGTTTTATAAAATAGAACAAGTCGATAAATCTGCACTTCGCTGCGGCATCAAAACTTTTTTAAATATTTTAATATATATTTATTTTATATAATATATTAAATTTTAATGGTTAACATGGTCCTCTTTAATGAATTATTCTTCTTGTTAAACATAATTCTTTCAATAAAGCTGCCCTCTCGTTAAATAAAAACTTAGCTTTAACATATATTATTAAGAGAAAAAAGAACCTGATATGGGCTAAAAGTAAGCCCTAAAGACACATTTAATGTGGCATTAATTAGACCCAGTATGGTCCAAACGTGGGGCCCGTCTACGAGGCCCAAAACCCTAATTAAATATTAATTTCGTAATTAATATTAACGGTAATAAACAGCTCCCCAAATAAGAGTCAAAAAAGGATACTACTCCTGCTAGACTTAGCCTCCAAGGCATCCAATTCAACATGGAAACTGATTCCTACAAGGAAGGAGTCTAGAACCTTCCTCAAGGAGGTGACTTGCCCGCCAAGTATCCGAATCCTACCATAATTCTAAAGGCTTCTCAGCCTATATAAAGGGCCTGACCCCTCATTCTCAGAACTACGTCTTGGCTTGATTCTCACCCTCGAGATACGTAGGCACTCTGTGAGGACCGATCAGTCTCAAACACGGAAACAACCATTAAAGCACGAAGCTCACGAACCTTAGTATTAAATACATACAGACCCTCGTTTTTATTCCACAACATTTGGTGCCGTTTGTGGAAAACAACATCAACCATGGTTCAAATACGAAGAACAACATCAACTTCGATTGAGGCCATACCTCTTAGCTCTGCTCCACCTGCCACTTCTGATCCGCTTATCACTACTGAAGAATGACAATTACCTCCATCAACAGGGGCGATCGTTCAACCTCTAGTCTCTCAACCCCCAGGGATGACTCCCCATGTTGAGGGAACTCTACCAGTGGTAGTCCATCAAAGCCAAGAAGCTAACCCTCTTCAGATGGTGGTTTCTCCTCTTGGTAACGTTAATCGTACGCTACCCCCAGGGGTATGGATCCATACTACGGATCTCCCCGCAAATACCAACCCGATGTATGGTCTGCCCAACTACCCTCCTGCTACTCGAGGTGTTGGAACAAGTGGTCATGCTCTGCTGATTCAGGAGCCTCCTTATAATAGGGGGTTGGGCCGTGATCAGGAATATGATGACTAATCTGGCCCCTATACTGACGACTCGTCATCTGAGGACGATGATCGTGATGAAGCCCCGAGGAGGTGACATGCTAGCAAAGAACCTCTAGGGTGGACACGAAGTATCCATGATGGACCCCCTTTAACGACTGCTGAGAAGATAAGGGCATATGAGGTCGAGATCTTAAAGCTGAAGGACGACATGGCAAGAGAGCAGGCAAGGCAAAATCAAAATCGACCCCCTCCGACTATAGGAGGGACTCCCCTTATTGATTTGGAAAGGCCTTCAAGGAGGCAAAGAAGGGCTGACGCCCCAACTGGAAGAACAACAAGGGTGGAAACCCCCAGAGGCAATCCCAAGGATCTGATGCCACTTGGGGATCCTGATGATCCCACACCCCCGTTTACTGAGGAGGTGATGAATGCTCGTATTTCAAAGAAGTTCAAGATGCTGACAATCAAGGCTTATGATGGAATGGGAGATCCCCGCGAATCATGTCAGGACATTCTCAAACGAACTGCTATTGCAGCCTGCGAGTGATGCTTTAAAGTGTAGGGCGTTCCCTCAAACCCTGTCGAACATGGCTCAAAGATGGTATAGTCGTTTGCCCGCGAATTCAATTTGCTCCTTTAAGGAGTTAAGTGCTGCTTTTATTAGTCAGTTCATTAGCGGAAGAGTTCATGAGAAGAGCTCTGCATCTCTCATGTATGTGGTGCAAGGAAAGACCGAAAATTTGAGGGATTACCTCAAGAGATTCACTAATGAGACATTGAATATCACTGATTTGGAGAACAAGGTGGCCATGGTAGCCCTCGAACACGGAACCACTGATCTCTTCTTTAAAAGGTCATTTGCGAAACACCCCCTGAGAATATGGCAGAGCTCCAACGAAGGGCTGACAAGTACATTAAAGCTAAGGATAGCATGAAGAATCAAGCCGTAGAAGGTAATGGAAAAGGTAACAATGGTTCAAAGAAGTGAAAGCAAGAGCAAGAGTACGATGCTAGGGACAAGTATCCCCGAACTAGCAAGGACTATGACTCACCGCCACCGAAAAAGAGTTTTGGACCAAGATTTTCTGACTATGCAAGGTTGAATGCTCCTAGGAGTCAGATCTTGTTGGACATTGAGAAAGATAAGGACTTCCGATGGCCAAAGCCACTTAGGGGAGACCCTGTAA
The DNA here is from genome assembly GCA_036435485.1 of Saposhnikovia divaricata. Classification (NCBI taxonomy): domain Eukaryota; kingdom Viridiplantae; phylum Streptophyta; class Magnoliopsida; order Apiales; family Apiaceae; genus Saposhnikovia; species Saposhnikovia divaricata. Next base: position 232,565,792 of record CM071594.1, read on the forward strand.
AGCGAAACAAGGATCAGTACTGTAGGTACCATAAGGATGTGGGACACCACACCGATGATTGTAGGCAACTCAATGATGAGATTGAATTCTTGATCCGAAGAGGGAAGCTAAACCAGTTCACAAAGGGTGAAGATAGTGAAAATCAAAGGAGGGCTTATGACAGGAAGTGATAAGTGAATTTTATATCCACTTGGAACGCTTCGGATCGGCTTAAATTGATTAACTTGGCCTCAAGTATGTCGTGTTTTTGATTCGTTTTTAGTAAGAATGGTGCAGGGTGACTATCTTGAAGTAGGGAGATACATTTGCATGTTTCATGGTGGATTCACGCTCAAGAATTGAAGAACGGGAAGTGGTAAAAGAATTGGAAGAGAAAACGGAGGAGAAATGAGCAAATTGTGGAAAATTTGGATTTCTTGGTAGGTTGCGCAGTCTGCACTGTTTTGGCCATATCTAGAGTTCTAGAAGTCCGATTTTAGCGATCTTACAGTCCACGCGAAGTTTGGGAAATTTTCTCAAAGAATAAAGCAAAATCAGAAGCCGACAGAATTTACTAGCGCAGGCAGCGCTACCTACAGCGCAGGCAGCGCCCAAACAGTAAAAGAGAGCACAGGCAGCGCTACTATAGCGTAGGCAGTGCCACCAGCCTCGGGAAAAATCCTGAAATTCTTTCCTGTTTCGAATTTAAAGTGTAATTTTGGAGTTTTCTTGTTGGAAAAGTATTCTAGGGCCTATATAAACATGTTCTATCCTACTTGAACGTACAAAGACTTAGAATAACACAGATAGAGCCGAGAGATAGAGATTCAGACTTGGAGAAGGATTCCTGGAAGGACGTGATAGCATACAGAGATCTAGATCTACTTTTTGTTTCTTCTATTTAGGCGATACTCTGGATTTCAGATTTGTTTTCTTAACTCTTTTACTTTAGTACTAGTATTTTTATTCAGACTTTGTTTATTACCATGGTTTCATCAGATCCCATGATGACGAGCCGTTCGATTATGAACTAATCGTTGTCATGGGATTCTAACAGATTTATTTATGGAGTTTAGTATTTTGATGTTTTAAAGATCTGTGTGTGATGAATTATTGATATCCTTGTATGGTTGTGCTTATTCTTCTTGGATGCGTAGCTAACATCTAAGTTGTTTGTTAATCTCTTGTGAAGCGACAGTGGATCTTGAGATTTAAAACTTGCCATGCTAGCATAGGATTATGTATGTTTTGACATCATGATTTGTAGCGTAATTTTAACCATCTTATGCTGCCTTATGTGATCTCAATGGATAACTTGTGCTTAAACTGTTATGTTTCCAAATCTTATAGATATATAGGGTCTAAACATAATTGGTGTCTACCCATCTTCTATCTCTTTTGTGGATGTATGAGTAGTTTGGTATTTGTATACTGACAGGTAGCCTATAATTGTTTCGTGTTGTCCGATCAGTTATCATAACCATCGCATACTTTGATTAAAGGCATCAACTCTAGACGAAGTATTTAATGAAGTTAGGATCCCATGGTTTAATTCTCATAAGTAATTCGATTTTAATTCTCATTAGTTAAGTAATTCTTAGTTTTGTTAAATTACTTCTAGTTAATTTAGATAATCAAAACCCATCTTTGATATTGTCTTAGCAGTGAATAATAATCACACATTGTTGCATAGGTACATAAATCTGTATTGAACCTAAACCAGTCTCTATGGGAACGAATTTGGACTTAACCTTATATTTTACTTGTGACCGCGTACGCTTGCGTGATATTATGTGAACAGGAAGAATAATGATCGTAGCGACAACGACCGTGATCGCAACCCACAGCCCCGAGGGCCAGTTATCAATATGATTTGGGGACGCCCGACAGCGGCCGGCCGGCACAACTCGAAACTCTCGGAAGGCATATGCCAGAGAAGTGATGCACACCGTGGGAGAGGCCCCAAAATGTGCCAAGACTGAAATATTGATTGGTTTTGATGATTCAGACCTTGATGAGGTGAAGTTCCCCCACGACGACCCGTTGGTCATAACCCCTGTAATTGGAAACTCGGAAGTAAAGTTAGTCCTGATAGACAATGGAGCTTCGGTTGACATTCTGTTTCATGATGCATTTGTGAAGATGGGGTACAATGACTCTCAGTTGACCCCAACCAACATGCCTATCTATGGATTTAATGGAGTTAAATCCAAGGTTGAGGGAACCATTCAGCTGCTTGTGACTATTGGGCAGGAACCTAAAGAGGCTACTCAAATGCTGAATTTCTTAGTAATCAAGGCAGCCTCGACATATAATGCAATCCTAGGAAGGATTGGGCTTCATGCATTTAAGGTTGTGGGCTCTACCTATCACATGAAGATTAAGTTTCCAACTCGTAATGGTGTTGGAGAACAGAGAGGAGATTAGAAAATGGCTAGAAGTTGTTATATAGCTGCTTTAAGAGCAGATGAAGTCGGGGGCCAGGTCCTTCCGATTGAAGACATGGATGTCCGAGGGGATGATGAACACCGAGGGAAGCCGGCAGAAGATTTGGTTCATATACCTCTAGATCTTGGAGACCCCGAAAAGTTACATATATTGGAGCTTATTTGAAGGAACCTTTGAAGGGCAGGTTGATAACTTTTTTACAAGAAAACAGTGATGTGTTTGCCTGGACAGCGGCCGACATGCCAGGGATTGATCCCCAACTCATAACTCACAAGCTGAATGTCGATCCGAAGCGGAAGACAATAAAGCAGAAGAAGAGGAATTTTGCTCCTGAAAGGAAAGAGGTCATTAAGCAAGAAGTTGACAAGCTCTTAGAGGCTGGGTTTATTGAAGAGATTCAGTTTCCCGAGTGGTTGGCTAACCCTGTGATGGTCAAGAAGGCAAATGGAAAGTGGAGGGTGTGTATAGACTTCACTGATTTGAATGATGCATGCCCGGAGGACTGTTTTCCCCTGCCATGGATAGACATGTTGATAGATGCCATAGCTGGACATGAGATGTTGAGCTTCATGGATGGATTCAGTGGTTACGATCAGATTAAGATGCACAAGGATGACATCCCAAAGGTATCTTTCACAACTGACTTTGGTGTTTTCTGCTATCTTGTTATAGCTTTTGGCCTAAAGAATGCAGGCGCTACTTACCAACAACTGGTGAATAAGATATTCGCCCATCTGATTGGAAAAACCATGGAGGTCTATGTTGATGACATGTTAGTCAAGAGCCTATTCAAGGCAGACCACATTAAGCACCTCAGAGAGGCATTTGAAGTGCTGAGGCACCACAAGATGATGTTGAATCCAACCAAGTGTGCTTTTGGTGTTGGATCAGGAAAATTTTTGGGTTTGATGGTTTCAAAAAGAGGCATAGAGGCCAACCCTGACAAGATGAAAGCGATTCTGGATATGGAACCACCCCGCTCTATCTGAGACGTGCAAAAGTTAACGGGCCGAGTTGAAGCCCTAAGAAGATATATCTCCAAGTCTGGTGACAAATGCTTGCCTTTCTTTCAGGCATTGAAGAAGGTGAAAAATTTTGAGTGGACTCCTGAGAGCCAAGAGGCCTTTGAACAGCTGAAGAAATACATGGCTGAAGCCTGTTGTTGGCCAAACCTAGTCCCGGAGAGACTCTTTATCTATACCTGGCGGTATCTGAACAAGCATTGAGTGTCGTCCTCATTCGAGAAGAGAATAAGGTTTAGAAACCCATCTACTACGTGAGCAAGGTGTTGCATGGGGCCGAGTTGAATTACTCTCCCATTGAGAAGTTTGCTTTAGCATTGATAACAGCTTTGAGGAAGCTACGACCATACTTCCAGTACCATAAGATCGAAGTCCTGACGGACCAACAGTTGAGAAATATTCTGCACAGCCCGAAGGCCAGTGGAAGGCTAATCAAGTGGGGAATCGAACTTGGAGAATTTGATATCACATACATGCCTCGAACGGCAATCAAAGCTCAGGCATTAGCTGACTTCGTGGTTGAATGTACCATTGGCAACCAAGAAGTCGGGGGGCAGGAGATAATACCCACTCCTGAAGGTAGGGATAAAGATGAAGAGCTATTGTCGAATCAGAAGGAATATTAGGTGCTCTATTTTGATGGGGCATCAAAAACAAAATCTAATGGTGCAGGAATGGTTTTGCAAAGCCCCGATGGGTTCACAGTTGAGTATGCCTTGAAGTTGGATTTCCCAACAACCAATAATGAAGCTGAGTATGAAGCCTTGATAGCCGGATTGGGCTTGGCCAGAATCATGAGGGTCAAGAACCTTAAAATCTGTGGAGATTCAAGACTGGTAGTCTCGCAAGTGAATGGTAAATTTAAAGCCAAGGATGAAACTATGGCCAAATATTTGAGAGTTGTGAAAGCTATTATGACTCAGTTTGATGAGTGCTATGTGGAAAACATTCCGAGAGAAGAGAACGCTAAGGCTGATGCCCTGTCCAAGTTCGCTTCCTCGGAGATAGAAAATTATGCAGGGAGTGTTTACTTCCAGGTCTTGAAGGCCCCGGACATTAACTCGAAGTTGATGGCACCAATTGATGTAGGGAGCTGTTGGATAGATCCGATCAAAGCTCACTTGGAAACTGGATGGCTCCCTGATGATGCCCAGGAGGCATGCAAGCTATCAGTAAGGGCATTGAGATATGCCTTAATTGAAGGCATTCTTTAAAAGAGGTCTTTCGTCATCCCGTATCTGAGAGTTTGAGGCCAAGGAGGCAAAGGAAGCGTTAGAAGAAGTTCACGAAGGAATCTGTGGGCAGCACTTGGGGGGGCAGAGCCCTAGCTCATAAGATCACTCGTTTAGGATTTTACTGGCCTGAAATATTGGTCGATGCACAGAATTATGTTAAGAGCTGTGACAGGTGCCAGAAGCACGCCCCGATTGTAAGGTAGCCGCCTGAGATGTTAACCTCAATTAACTCTCCTATCCCTTTCGCAATGTGGGGAATGGATATATTGGGACCTTTCCCTGTAGCTTCAACACAAAGGAAGTTCCTGATAGTGGCCATCGACTACTTCACTAAGTGGATTGAGGCTAAGCCCTTGGCCAAGATAACCACCAAGCAAGTTACTCAGTTCTTTTGGGAAAGCATAATCTGCAGGTATGGAGGTATGGAATCCCGCGAATCCTTGTGACAGATAACGGGACACAATTCAACAACGAAGAGTTCGGGAAGTACTGCGAGGAAAATGCTATTGAGTTTCGTTTTACTTCAGTAGCACACCCGCAAGCTAATGGACAGGCAGAGGTAGCCAATCGAATCATCCTTGATGGACTAAAGAAGAGGGTCGAACGTTCTAGGAACACTTGGGTAGACAAGTTGCTGCCTATACTTTGGGCATATCGCACCACTTGTAAAGTGACAACTGGAGCAACCCCGTTCTTGCTGGCTTACGGAGCCGAGGAAGTTGTGCCCTTGGAAATTATGCATGCTTCACCGCGAGTTGAGGCATATGAACCAGAGACTAATGAAGAAGGCATGAGGCTCGCCCTTGATCTGATTGATGAGGTTAGGGATGAAGCAAATGCCAGGAATGCGGAGCATCAAAAGAGAGCATCTTTCCACTACAACCAAAGGGTTAAGGAGAGGTTCTTTTGACAAGGTGACTTAGTTCTGAGGAAGATAGAAGCTTCTGGAGTTGGTCAGAAGGGAAAGCTAGCCCCCAATTGGGAAGGGCCGTATCGGGTCAGGAAGATGCTAGGATGAGGATCCTACAAGCTGGAAACCTTGGATGGGGTTGAGGTGCCCCGTACTTGGCATGCCTTGAACCTCAAGATTTATTATGTTTAAGCTAACCTATGTAAGGACTTAGCTTTATATCTATTCATTATGAGCAGTAGAAATAAGGTTCGATGAAATTATTCCAGGGTATCATGCCCCGAGTAGGACAGTAGTATTATTTATGCAAGATTGTTTTCCGTTCTATGATTCTGTGATTTCAATTATGTACCTAGCACTTGATAAATGAAAGTCCTTGATGACCAAGCACCGAAGATAAATGAACATACGAATAAAGGGAAACAAAACAAATGCATAAATAAAAAGCCCCGAAGGGTTAAAGTTTAAGTTACAGACCGCAAAAAAAAAGTTAGGTCCCGAGGGACCTTTATTGAAAACTGAAAAGATAAAGCCACAAGCGGATAAAAAGGCCATGCAAGGCCACTTACTCCTCGGAGGATTCCGCCACCACTTCCTCTCCCTCTCCTTCCTCTTCTTCTTCCTCCTCTCCTGAGCCATCATCATCGGAATCATCTTCTTCTTCGGCCGCTGTCTCCATAGGCTGCTCCTCTCCTTTTCACCACTTCCCCTTCTTCATCTGAGGTATCAGCCGTAGAGTCGGACCTCCTTCGTAGTTGTTTGTCGGGAAAAGATTGCCTAACGGCCGCCTCCCTCTTTGACATGGCCCTTTTTTCGCGGGAACGGGAGGAACTCGAGTTAGAGTTAGCAGCATGGGCGGCCTTCCTTAAGCCAGAGCCAGGAGATCGGCGACTACCCCCAGAGCCTGATGCAAGATCCACATGGCTTCCGCCACCAGCAGCCCAGGTAGGGCAAGGGAAGTCCGCCGGGTTAACCATCGTGGGATACTTGTGACTTACAGCACTAACAGCTTTGTCCCATCCAACTGCCATGTTGAAGGGTCGCACCTCATCATCATGGTTATCGATAAACTTCAAAAAAAGCTTCCGACTTGTGGTAGGCATCAATCACCTTGTCAGCTTCTGAGGATTTCTTCTTGGCCAGAGAACGAAGTTGATTTTGATAAGACTGGCAATTTGCCTCAGCTCGGACAACTCTGGAGTTCATGTCTTGAACTTCCTCTTGGAACCTTGCTTTCTCCTTCAACAGTTCTGCATTGTCATCCCTATAGGCCCGACCTTGAAGAGAGGCAGACTGAAAGTAGTCATTTGCCTGAAAACATGAAATTTGTTAAGGCATTTGTACATTGAATTAATTGAGGATAGTGAATTCAGAAAAATAAATAGCATACCTGATAGAGGGCTTGGGCCCCAAGGCACTCGGATTCATCAATTTTGTCCCCCGCAGTTACTGTCATAAGGTCAGGAAGGGTTATGGAGAGCTTGGACCAGGCCAAGGCCAAGGCAAAACTACCCAAGACAGAATCTTGTTCACAAATACCCCAGTCCGGGATGAAAGGGACTCTAGCATCTTCAACAGCATTCCGGGATCTCTTTCCCCCTTTAGAACATCCTTCTAAGAACTGAGGAACCTTTCGACTAGTGGGATTCAACTGTGCTTCTGATTTCTTCAGCATTCGTTTGGTAACAGTCGGTCGATTCTTGGGAAGATTGTCTAACTCCTCGGCAGCTGAAAAATGAAAGAGAAAGATATCAGAATAAGAACAAACATAGTTCATAAAGAAATAACGAAGAAAAATTACCCTCAAAAGAAAGAAAGCTTAAGCCAGCTTCAATAAGCTTCTTCTCGGTTAAAATGGTTTTATAATGAGTGCGGCCGTCATCAGCAAGTAGTCTATCTCTATCTAGCAATTCTTGATGGTTGAGGTCACACACAAAGTGTGAACTATCCTCCACATATCTGAATTTCTTAACGAAAAAGTGACCCCAGTCACCACCTTCCCATTCCAGAACGATGAATTCCCTCTCCTAGAAATGATGAGAATCAGGAAGGGAGAAATAATTCACTATATGTGGAAGCCCACTTCGAAGTTGAAAGCTAACCCATCCTTGCTTAGACTCAGATGAATTCTTCATCATAAAGATGCTTCTAAACATGGTCGTGCTTAAAGGGATCTCCATCTCGCAACATCTTGTAATGAAGATGATCAGAAACCTCCATGAATTGGGGTATAGTTGACAAGGATGAATTTGGAGCTCCGCCAGGAACCTGATAATAAACGGGTCGACTGGGAACCTTAACCCTGCCTCTAATGCACCTTTAAAAATGCAGATTCTCTCAGGATGCCAATTGCAAGTTCGGTCTCCTGGACTTGGAAGGTAGACTTTGATTACACTTGGTAAGATATATGTGCTTTTGATTTTCTCTACATCCTTCTTCTTCAACTTGCAAGGACAATGAAAGGCATCCAAGCTTGAACTATTGGGGAATGACTCCCCCATAATGTTTAACAATTCTAATAAAGACTCGAATCGATGATCAACATATTGAGGAGGCTTGAGTTTTTGCATACCTTTGACGGTTCTTGACATGCTCCTCCTCCTCATGGCTTCCTCCATGGAGATCTGGGGGACAGCTGGGCGTTTGTCAGCCATGTCGAACTCGAACTTGAACTTGAAAATGAAGTTGAAGCTTGAAGAACTAGAAAAATAGAGAGAATTGAGAGACTTATGAAAGATTTGAGAAGTGAAGAAGTGAAGAGAAATGAAGGATACTCCCCTTCTTTTATAGAAAAGGTGTGACCTGCTACCTCGGGTTGAAATTCAGCCCGGTTCGTTTGCAGGTCATGTATCGTTTAAATACAAAAAAAGGACAAAAAGTTATCTGTTATAGAGGAAAAGGTTTGTCAAAAACTTGTGAATTCTGGAAAAGAAACGCAGAATAAAAGATAATATCTTACAAAAGGAGCTTTGGAAGCTGATTATGCTTAAGAAAGCCAAATCAGGAAGTTAGTGCTAAGTATGTGATTAGCAGTGCAAATCAGAGAATTAGAGCCTTAAAAGTCATGAATGACCATGTTGTTGGTTTTCCAAAATAATAAAAAAACAATGTTCAAGTGTTGACATTGATGTTTTATTATCAATATGGAAGATTGGTATTCAAGATGGAAGCCAAGAACTTAGAGTCAGGGTCGTCGCGAAGCCACAGCCAACCGAGAGCCGGCCGACCGAGGCACACGAGAAGCCCCAGCCGACCGACAAACGGCAGACCACCACCCTCGCAAGGCTTCAGCCGACTGACAAACAGCCGACCGAGGCGCCCGCAAGGAGGCTTGGCCGACCGGAAGTTAGCCGACCGGTGCCACCCGGAAGGCTTCGGCCGACCAGAAGGCAGCCGACCGGAGCCACCTGGAAGGCTTAAGCCGACCGGGGCCTGGCCGACCGGAAGGCAGCCGACCGGGGGCTAGCCGACCGGGGCACCAGGGAGGCTTTGGCCGACCGATCTTCGTTGCGATGTTGGGGTCCCGACGTCGTTTCGAATATGAAAATAAAGATGGGTAAGAATTTAAGCCCGAGGTCGATTAGCACCGTTTTACTGCCGTTTAGTGCCGATTAGCACCCTATAAGCGCCGATTAGTGCTATTTAGCGCCGATTAGTGCCGTTTTATGCCGTTCAACGTCGTTTAACGCTGTTTAAACGTCGTTTAAGGCTAAGTAGCGTTGTTTAGTGCCGTTTTAACACAGTTTAGTGTCATTTAACGTTGTCGTAAACGCGTCGGTCGCTCCACGCTTTACATCAAGACGATATTCATGACAATACTATTGTACAACGATAAACCCTCACCCAAGTCTCGAAAAAGGCCGTTAAAACTTCAAGGAAAACCTGATCAATTTTCCTAGAAGTTGGAGGGCAAATGATATGGGCTAAAAGTAAGCCCTAAAGACACATTTAATGTGGCATTAATTAGACCCAGTATGGTCCAAACGTGGGGCCCCATCTACGAGGCCCAAAATCCTAATTAAATATTAATTTCGTAATTAATATTAAGGGTAATAAACAGCTCCGCAAATAAGAGTCAAAAAAGGATACTACTCCTGCTAGACTTAGCCTCCAAGGCATCCAATTCAACATGGAAACTGATTCCTACAAGGAAGGAGTCTAGAACCTTCCTCAAGGAGGTGACTTGCCCGCTAAGTATCCGAATCCTACCATAATTCCAAGGCTTCTCAGCCTATATAAAGGGCCTGACCCCTCATTCTCAGAACTACGTCTTGGCTTGATTTTCAACCTCGAGATACGTAGGCACTCTGTGAGGACCGATCAGTCTCGAACACGGAAACAGCCATTAAAGCACGAAGCTCACGAACCTTAGTATTAAATACATACAGACCCTCATTTTTATTCCACAACAGAACCTAATATACATCTTAGGAAATTTCCTAAGATTTTAGTACAAAATAAAAGAATATCATTAAAATTTTAAATGAACCTTGATTTTACAAAAATACACATTCCATGTTTGCATTTAAAATCCTTTGTATCTCACTGAACTAACCTAAGATGTATCTTAGGTTCCCTAATCTCTATTATCAATACTTGTATTATAATTTAATTCACAAAAATCGAAACCCAAAAATGAAATAAAATTTATAACATTAATATCAAATTCTAATAATTGATACGATCTTCTAGTGATTTGTATGATTCTTCCTATAAAGTCATTCTCTCGTTAAACTGAAACTCAATTTTAACATATATTATGAATAATTGTATTATAATTCGAATCCATATAAATTGAAACCTAAAAATGAAATAAATTTATAACATCAATAACAAATTATAATAGTTAATATGTTCTTTTCGAAAGAAGCTTTTTCTCATCAAACATGTTTTGAGCCACTTAAACATGTTTCAAACGGCTCTCTATATATTTTAAAGAAAAATAAGAAAAAAAAAGATAAAGAAAATTGGAATATCGTAAAAGATCCACATCACCGCCCTCATATTTTACTTCTGAACTTTTAATTATATGTTTTTACTATAAATTCGAAATATTCTCCTTTGTATATTTAAACACTTATTCTACTTCCAATAGAACTTTCAATTTTATGTCTTTTCTATAAATTCAAACTCTCTTCTCTATGAATTCAAACACCTATTGTACTTCTAATAAAACTTTTAAATATAAGTTTTACAAACTCTTTTACTTCCAATATAACTTACCCTCGCATTCTACATCCGATAATTTTTTAAATTATGTCTTCTCTATAGTTTCATCTCTATAATTTCAAACTATTCTTCTCTATATATTGAAACACCTATTTTAGTTCTAATATAACTTTTTTTTATAAGTTTTTTTCTATAAAATTTGAATTTTTCCCTTTTATAAATTCGAACACCTATTTTACTTCTAAGAAACTTTTAACTAAATGCCTTACAAACAACTATTCTACTTTTAATAGAACTTTTTATTAAATTTATTCCATATAAATTTGAACCCTTCTCCTCTACAAATACATATTCTACTTCTAATAGAAGTTTTAATTATATGCTTTTCTTATAAATTCAAACTATTCACCTCCGTATATTTAAACACCTATTTTACTTCTGGTAGAACTTTTAATTTTAATTATAAGTCTTCTCTATAAATTTGAACTCTTCTCTTCCTAAACTTGAACACCTATAACACCTATTATACTTCTAATATAATAAATGATATTTTTTAATTTATTAGTATTTAAAATTCTAGAATTTAAAAAAAACATTGAAAAATAGATTGAGACAATATTAAATATGCCACCTAACCTCCCGCGTATGCGTCGGTGCCATAGTAAAAGATCCACATCATCGCCCTCTTATTTTACTTCTGAACTTTTAATTATATGTTTTTACTATAAATTCGAACTATTCTCCTTTGTATATTAAAACACTTATTCTACTTCCAATAGAACTTTCAATTATATGTCCTTTCTATAAATTCAAACTCTCTCCTCTATGAATTCGAATACCTATTGTACTTCTAATAAAAGTTTTAAATATAAGTTTTGCAAACTCTTTTTTTACTTCCAACTAGTTGATAAAGCCGCGCTTCGCGGCGGCATTACAATTTTTTTAAAAAATTCAATATAGATTTTCGTTACATTTAACATATTTTCTTAAAGACTTATATAATAATTTTTATCCATAAAAATCGAACTCTAAAAGTAAAAATAAAAATTATGACATCAGTATCCAATTCTAATAGCTACTACAATCTTTTCTAGTGAGACGTCTTCCCGTTAAAACATGTTTCGAGCCGTTCTTATTTGGAACCGAAATTCTAACTTCATTAGCACTTATCTTATGAAATAACATTTTTTTCTTAAAAATTAAAACCTTAAAAGAGAGTAAATTCTAATTTTAACATTCTTTAAACTTTCGAATATTTATGGAGTTTTAAAGATGAAAATACATCTTATATTTTCTGTATATCATAGATATTCCTGTATTAATTTAAAACTTTCGCATGGAATTATTTTTCTATTATGTTAACACATCAATTTTTTTAAATGCGAAGACTTTCATTAGGGGAATAATATTGAATTTATGGACATATTTTTCTAATGCAAGTATAATTAACTTGTATAAAAAATTAAAATAAAAGAATTTTAGGAAAAAAAGATATAAAGTTTAAAAAATCGTATAAGATGTACATTTCCATCGTCCTCGTATTCTACTTCCAATAAAATATTTTATTATATATATTATATAAAAACATATTTTCTACCTTCAATTAAATTTTTAATTACATGTATTTTCTATAAATTCAAACTCTTCTTATTTATAAATTAGAACTCATATTTTACGTACAATAAAACTCTTAATTATATGTATTACAAACACTTATTCTACTTCCAATAAAACTTTTAATTATATGTCTTCCGTATAAATTCAAACTCTTATTTTCAAAAAAAATTGAACACCTATTATGTTTCTAATATGTTAAAAGATAGTTTTTTAGTTATTAATATTTAAAATCCTAAAATTCTAAAAAATTTATATATATTTTTTTCTATTATGTCATCAATATTAAATTTTTATATTCAACACGGTTTTCTTTAATGAACCGCTTTCTCGTCAAACATGACTATTCCTTTTGAATCGTTGTCTCGTTAAAAACAAAACCTTAACTTTTACATATATTACTTGTATAACAATGTTTATCCATAAAAATCGAATACTAAAAATGAGATAAAATTTATATCATCAATTTTAAATTCTAATAGCTGATACAATCTTTTCTAGTGAGTCGTCTTCTCGTTAAATACGTTTCGAGTCGCTCTCGTTTGAGATCGAAATTTTAACTTCATTACATATTATTATACAACTTTTTTCCTTAAAATCAAAACCTAAAAATAGCATGAGTTTCAATTTTATTTTCTCCAAGCTTTCTAAAATTTATGGAGTCTTAAAAATAGAAAAACATCTTATTTTCTCTTTATATTATAGATACTTCTGTATTTATTTATGATTCCCACATGAGAATGTTCTTTTATTTTGTTAACACATCAATTTTTTTCTTTTTAAATACGAAGACCTTTTTTTATGAGATTTGTACTGGATATGTGAAACTTTTTCCTAATAGAAGTATAAATAACTTGTATAAAAAATATATAATTTTAGAATATCGTAAAAGATGTCACCACCGTTCTTGTATTCTACTTCTAATAAAAAATTTAATTATATGTCTCCTCTATATATTCAAACACCCATTCTACTTCCAATAGAACTTATAATTATATGTTTTTTCTATAAATTCGAACTATTATTCTCTATAAATTCGAACTCCGATTCTATTTCCAATAGAACTTTTAACATATGCCTTATAACTACATATTTTACTCCAATAGAACTTCTAATTAATGTCTTCCCTATAAATTTGAACTCTTCTTATCTATAAATTCGAACACATATTCTACTTATAATATATTAAAAGATTTTTTTATATTTATTAGTGTTTATTCGAACTCCTATTCTACTCCTAATAGAACTTTCAATCATATGCCTTATAATTAAATACCTATTCTACTTTCAACAGAGCGTTTAATTTTATGTCTTCCCTATTAATTCAAACTCTTCTCATCTATAAATTCGAACACCTATTCTAGTTTTAATATGTTAAAAGATATTTTTATATTTATTAGTGTTAAATTTATGGAGTTCTAAAAAATAAAAAATAAAACATCTTTTCTCTTTATATTATAGATACTCCTCTATTTATTTAGGGTCCCCGCATGAGAATGTTCTTTTATTATGTTAACAAATCAGTTCTTTTCTTTTCAAATACGAAGACTATTTTTTATGAGATTTGTATTGGATTTATGAAAAAATTTCCTAATAGAAGTATAAATAACTTGTATAAAAAAATATATAATTTTAGAGTATTGTAAAAAATGCCACCACCGTTCTTGTATTTTACTTCCAATAAAATTGTTAATTATATGTCTCCTTTATATTCAAACACATATTCTACTTTTCTAATAGAACTTATAATTATATGTTTTTTCTATAAATTCAAACTCTTATTATTTATAAATTAAAACTCCTATTCAACTTCGAATAGAACTTGTAATCATATGTTTTATAAATACTTATTATACTTCCAATAAAACTTCTAATTACAGGTCTTCCCTATAATTTCGAACACTTCTCATCTAAAAATTCGAACATCTATTTTACTTTTAATATGGTAAAAGATATTTTTATATTTATTAGTGTTTATCTGAACTCTTATTCTACTTTTAATAGAACTTTTAATCATATGACTTATAATTAAATATCTATTTTACTTCCAATAGAACTTCTAATTATATGCCTTCCCTATAAATTCGAACTCTTATCATTTATAAATTCGAACACCTATTCTACTTCTAAAATGTTAAAAGATATTTTTTATATTTATTAGTGTTTAAAATCGAAAAATTCTAAAAATTAGAAAAATAGATTGAGACGATCTTAGAGTACCACCTAAGCGCCCGCATATCCTCCTTTATTTATATATATTGATATTGATGATTGATATAACTTACCCTCACATTCTACATCCGATAATTTTTTTTTAATTATGTCTTCTCTATCGTTTCATCTCTATAATTTCAAACTATTCTTCTCTATATATTTAAACACCCATATGATAAATGATATTTTTTAATTTATTAATAATTAAAATTCTAGAATTTTTAAAAAAACATTGAAAAATAGATTGAGACAATATTAAATATGCCACCTAACCTCCCGTATGCGTCGGCGCCTTAGTATTTTTATAAAAAATATAGGAATATATGAATGGAATTTTACATTCAGAAAGAATATCAACGAAAAGATCAACCGAGAAATATTTACGATGCTTATAAATTGTCATAATAATATTTTGTAAATTGTTCGTGAAATAAATAAATGGCATTTTTTCATATATTATACCGTAAAATATTTACATATTTTTCTGAATTGAATATAATTACTTCTAAATGTTCTTTTTTGAATAAAGCTTATAAGCTTACAACTAGTGTCTATTCTTTAGTTAAATCTCGGGTGAGCGAGAATCGAACCCAGAAATTGTGATCAACGAAGGATAAGACTTATCAATTTGGCTATCCTATCACAGTCTTCGAACGCCTATTCTAATTGCAATAGAACTTCTAATTATATATATTCCCTATAAATTTAAACTCTTCTTCTTTATAAATTTGAACACCTAAAAAATATTAACGAAAAGATCAACTGGGAAATATTTACGATGCTAATAGATTGTCATAATATTTTGTAAATTGTTCGTGAAATAAATAAACGGCCATTTTTTCATTTATTATACCGTAAAATATTTACATATTTTTCTGAATTGAATATAATTACTTCTAAATGTTCTTTTTTTAATAAAGTTTATAAGCTTACAAGTAGTGTCTATTCTAACATAAATCTCGGGTGAGCGAGAATCGAACTCAGAAACCTAGGATGAACGAAGAATAAGACTTACCAATTTGCATATCCCATCACGCTCTTTGAACACCTATTCTGAACACCTATTCTAATTGTAATAGAACTTCTAATTATAAGTCTTCTCTGTAAATTCAAACTTTTCTCCTCTGTAAATTTTAACTCCTATTATACCTCTAATATGTTAAAATATATCTTTTTATTTATTAGTATTTAAAATCCTAAAATTCTGAAAAATTAGAAAAATAGATTGAGGCGATCTAAGAACCTAACCTCCCGCATATCCTGTTTTATAGGTTTTAGTTTCTAGTTTCTATTTTCTTAATTAGATCTAAGGGCTAAGATTAGTTTCTAGTTTATATTTGATCACTAACCTATATACATATTGATGATTGATTGTCCCTACCTACAAAATAAATAAACCAAACCAAACCAAACCAATCATACCCAGTATATCCCGCTCAGAGCAGGGTCTGGGGAGGGTAAGTTGTACGCAGACCATGCCCCTACTTTTTAGGGTAGGGAGGCTGTTTCCGTGAAGACCCTCGGCTATGTGCATGACATAAATATTGAGTGATAACTATAAAGGAATCTACAAGATATGCAACAGAGTTCACCGCAATACCTGAGCCCATGGCTTTCTCCACATGGGCCTTACCTACCACGCACCTAGAAACCATCCAGCAAGGCTTCCTGCTCCTGAGGCCCAAGGCGTTCTCCACATGGGGCATATCTATCTGCGAGGATTTATGAACTCCTAGCTTGATGCGCTCCAACCACACGGGAAGTCCCACCGAGCCAAGCTCCCTGCAACTGCAAAACCAGAAAACAGAAGACACTAAAAAATGAAAAGTAAGAACGCTAAAGCCGAACTTCTAAAAAATCGCTAACCGAGACATGGCAACTCTGAGGCTCTCGACAACAGAGCCACAACCTAAAAGGGAATCCACCACTCTGATACGCCGCCTCCAAGAATACCTGTCCGCGGTCATGGTCTCATTTAACTCTAAGGCCTTCAAATCCATCCTGATCTGCTCTTCCCACGACCTCCTCGGCCTGCCTCTCCTCCTCGGCCCAACAACCGCCAGACTCTCGACCCTCCTAACTGGGGCTTCGGCCGGCCTCCTACGAACGTGGCCGAACCATCTCAACCTTCCTTCCCTAACTTTCGCAGGAAAAGGCGCCACTTCAAGCTCGCTCCTAAACACCGAGTTCGGGATTCTGTCCAACATCGAGCGCCCACAAGCCCACCGCAACATCCTCATTTCCGCCCCTTCTAACTTGCTTACGATAGCCTTCTTCTCCGCCCAACACTCAGAACCATATAACATCGCAGGACGGATAGCCGCTCTATAGAATTTCCCTTTCAACTTTAAAGGGACTTTCTTATCGCACATTACCCCTGACGCTGCCCTCCACCTTAGCCACCCAGCCTTGATACGGTGTGAGACATCGGCTCCAATCTCTCCTTCCTTGTGGATAATCGAACCCAAATACTTGAAATTATCTGTCTGCGGGACGATCTGGTCTTCAATCCTAACCTCCACCCCTTCTTCGTTGGCCTCACCACTGAAGTTACACCAGAGGTACTCGGTTTTAGAACGGCTCATTCGTAACCCTTGGGACTCCAAAGTAGATCTCCAAAGCTCCAATTTGTCGTTCACCTCCCTCCTCGATTCCGGCACTAGCACGATATCATCCGCGAAGAGCAAGCACCAAGGGACAGCATCTTGAATCCCCCGCGACATGACATCAAGGATAAGGGCGAAAAGAAAAGGACTCAGGGCCGACCCCTGATGAAGCCCCATCTCAACAGGGAAGAAACGGGAATCCCCCACTGGGGTCCGAACGCAAGAACTAGCTTGGGAGTACATCTCTTGAATCACCCTAACGAACACCGACGACACTCCCCTCTCCTCAAGGCTCTTCCAAATGGCTTCACGTGGGATGCTATCATAGGCCTTCTCAAGGTCAATAAATACCATATGGAGGTCTTTGCGACGTTCCCTGAACTTCTCCACAAGGCGTCTAACGAGATGAATGGCCTCTATCGTTGATCTCCCGGGCATAAATCCAAATTGATTCTCTGAGATTTCAACTTCTCTTCTAATCCGGCTATCAACCACTCTCTCCCAAAGTTTCATAGTGTGACTGAGTAATTTAATACCCCGGTAGTTACTACAACTTTGAGCATCACCTTTATTCTTGAAAAAAGGGACCACAACACTACGCCTCCATTCAGCTGGCATCTTAGCACCCAAGAGAAGAACATTGAACAAATCTGCTAGCCATTGGACGCCAACCTCACCAAGGCAAAGCCAAACCTCGATAGGGATATGATCTGGACCAACCGCCTTCCCTCTAGCCATCTTTTGCAAGGCACCCTTGACTTCGTCCTTGCTGATGCGCTCACAGGGATCGACGGAAATCACAGGCGAAAGAAAGACCTCTTGTTCCACACCGGCACCACTCCTCCTATCCTCGTTGAAAAGATTATGGAAATACGAGCTCCACCTGTCCTTAATGGCATCTTCATTCAACAACACTTGGCCTGAAGCATCTTTAACAAACTTAACAGAACCCAGGTCGCGCCTCCCTCGCTCCCTGGCTTTAGCTAGCTTAAAGATGGCATTCGCTCCTTCCTTGGTATCTAGGCGCTTGTACAGCCCTTCATAAGCCTCCTCTTTAGCTTTCACCACTGCCTTTTTTGCCTCTCGTCTCGCCACCTTGTATGCTTCCATCTTCCGAATCCTCTCCGGTCCTGAGCAGGTCGATAACAGCTCTTTAAAGAGCGCAAGTTTAGCCTTAACCTTCTTTTGAACCTCCTCGTTCCACCACCACGACTCCTTAAGACCACTGAACCTACCTGAGGAAACCCCCACCACCTTCTCGCCCACACTCCGAATGGCCTTTGCCATGATGGACCACCTGAGGTTAGCATCTCCACCACTCGCAAAACAACCTTCGTTGAGCAAGGCCTCCCTGAATTCCGCCGCCTTCTCGCCCTTCAAGTCTTTCCAAAGGATTCTAGGTCTAAACTCTCTCTTCCTGCGAACAACTCGACCCCCCATGGAAAGATCCATGGCCAAAAGCCGGTGCTGGGATGCGCACGCCTCACTCCTGAACACCTTGCAGTCAACGCAAGCTCTAACGTCCCGGCTGCGCACAAGTAAGTAATCGATTTGAGTGCTGTATCCCCCACTACTAAAGGTGATGAGGTGCTCAGCCCTCTTCTGAAAAACAGAATTCACAATTACCAACTCCTGGGCCGAAGCAAACTCCAACAGCGCGGACCCACCGGCATTCCTGGACCCGAAGCCAAAACCCCTATGCGCCATGGGGAAACCATCTGACCTCTCGCCAATGTGACCGTTGAAATCGCCACCCAACACTAAGAATTGGTCTGCCGGAAAACTACCTACCAGCCCGTCTAAACAAACCCAAAAAGCCTCCTTCTCAGCGTCACCCAAACCGCCTTGCGGGGCGTACGCACACACCACATTCACCACAATCTCCCCCACCACAACCTTGACTGCCATGATCCTGTCATTTCTTCTAATCACTTCCACGACGTTGTCTTTAAGGTATTCCGCCAAAAGAATACCCACTCCGTTCCTCGAGCTGGCAAGACCTGAGTACCACAATTTATACCCGTTCGCTTCTCTTGACCGCGCCCCCTTCCACCTCGTCTCTTGGATACACGCCACATCCACTCTACGCTTCTTCAACACGTCCACTAGCTCCAGAAATTTGCCCGTCAAGGTACCTAAATTCAAGCTCCCAACACGCAAATTACGCAGCATCGCCAAACCAAATTAACCAGCGCAAACAAAGAACCGGAAACAGCAACGAGAAGTAATAAAAATAAAAACAAACGAATTACAATAAAAACAAACGAATAAAAATAAATAAAACAGAACAAACACCAAAACAAAAGAAGAATAAAAATAAAACAAACGAATAAAAACGAGAAGCCAACGGCAACAAAAAAACAAACGAGGACCGACCCAAAAAACAAAACAGATATCAAAACAAAGAAGAGAAAAAGGGCGTATTAAAAAATGGACCACAATAAAAAACAAGGAGCATATGAATTACAGGGGAGACAAAAACGCAAAAGAGAGGAGAGAGTCTGGAAGCCGTGGCGGAGAAAGGGTGGGGAGAGAGATAAGGGAGGAGAGCGAGATGGCCGAGATATTGGGTTCGAGAACAGCGAGAAAGAGAGATTGAGCGAGGATCGCAAGAAGAGGTACCGGTCGAAAAAGAGAATTAAAGAAGTTCTGTTATTGAGGTTATTGAGGTTGAAAAATGTTGTCGAGACTGGAGGAGGTTAAGGCGTACGGGGGGGACGGGAGCGACGGGAGAGGAAGAGAAAGGGAAAGGGAGAGAGGGGGATAGGCCGAGAGAGATACCGGAAGGGAAGGGGAAGGTAGAAGGGGGAGTGGAATGAATGGTGCTTCGGGTGGTGATAAGGGGAGCGGTGAGGTTTTGTACCATAAACATAAATACCATACCGATCGATCAAACTTTTAATGTTTCGACTATTATAATTTAGTATAGGTTTAGTATAATGGGACCTGTGAATTTAATCATGAGACATGATATTCAAATGACCCAAGTGCAGCCCACCTGCCAAGACTAAACTGAGAAAGTCCAAAATGATCATATAACTGGCTGACAACTGTGCTTTAGACCATAAAGATTAGGCTACTAATTTCTACAGAGACCACGAAATGGTCGGCCTGATGGAACAGAGATCATCATCTATAGATAAAAATTATCTAGAATACCGACATGAAAATGCCATATAGTACATACCGACTCCTCTATCTCAATCTTTAAATGTTTATCTAAACAGTCTTCAAATACGCGGTGCAGTGTCCTTTTTAGATGTCGACCAGTTAGTCAGTGGAGGAGTCGTTATTTACGTACCACTAAATTCTTAACAATATTGTATTATTAAATTTAATTTAGTACTCCAAATCTTATCTGTACCGACATTGTAATTTGTACATACGTGTCTTGCTTTCATGATCTCACAAATTTCCTTGACAAACTCGTATCTCACAACTTTCCAATGCCTTTATAAACACCCACCCCCAACCATCTTCTGCACCATTGCAACTCAACTGCAATTATCAAACACTCACTTGCAATACTTATTCAGCTTTCTTATATATTGTGAACCAAGTTTTTTAGTACTTTGAAAATGGCAAGCTACGGAGAAGGATATGAAGGACAGAAGCATCATGGAAATGATGAATATGATAATCGAACTGACGAGTATGGAAACCCAATTAAGTACACTACTGGTGGCAGTGAGTATGACACCGGTGGACTGACTGGTGCTGGTGCCACTGGCACACAGAAACATCATGGAAATGATGAATATGGTAATCGAGTTCCTCAAACTGACGAGTATGGAAACCCTATTAAGCACACTACTGGTGGAAGTGAGTATGGCACTGGTGGACTGACTGGTGCTGGTACCACTGGCACACAGAAGCACCATGGAAATGATGAATATGGTAATCAAGCTCGTCAAACTGACGAGTATGGAAACCCTATTAAGCACACCACTGGTGGAAGTGAGTATGGCACTGGTGGACTCACTGGTGGAAGTGAGTATGGCACTGGTGGACTGACTGGTACCACTGGCACACAGAAGCAACATGGGAATGATGAATATGGTAATCGAGTTCGTCAAACTGACGAGTATGGAAACCCTATTAAGCAGACTACTGGTGGTGCTGGTGCCACACAGAAGCACCATGGAAATGATGAATATGATAATCAAGCTCGTCCAACTGACGAGTATGGAAACCCTATTAAGCACACTACTGGTGGAAGTGAGTATGGCACTGGTGGACTGACTGGTGCTGGTGCCACTGGAACACAGAAGCACCATGGAAATGATGAATATGGTAATCCAGTTCATCAAAGTGACGAGTATAAAAACCCTATTCAACACACTACTGGTGGAAGTGAGTATGGTACTGGTGGATTGACTGGTGCTGGTGCCACTGGCATGCATGGAACTGGTGCTACAACAGGGGTACATGGTGTTGGCTTGTCCGGCGAGCCCCAGAAGCTTCAGCGCTCTGATAGCGCTGACTCCGGCTCCGTAAGTACCCTGCATCTACTCTTTATATTGCCTAGTTATTGTGTGTACGAGCATGGTAGGATACACAAATTTTCTTTTAGGGGTATCGAGTCAATTTTAGGAAGACATCCTTATGTTTTTAAATTTTCGCGGGACACTTTCATATATTTTCAAAAATTTTAAACTAATGTCAAATTTTATTTAAACGGGACAAGTGTCCCCCGTGCCACTTATTAGATCATCCCGTGTACGAGTAATTAGTGAATAATTAGTGAAATTTAATGATTAAATATTTGATCACGGATTATATTAAATTCTGGTTCCGTTAATGTGTTTCGTATACTAATTGTTGAAAACTGGTATTTGGGATTGTAGTCGGAGGACGATGGAATGGGAGGGAGAAGGAAGAAGGGTATCACGGAAAAGATTAAGGAGAAGTTGCCAGGTGGGCACAAGCAGGAGCAGCAGACTCATACTACTACTCCTACTCCCGTTACCGGAGGATCTTATGGTACTATTGGGGAAAATATTAAGGAGAAGTTGCCAGGGGGGCACAAACAGGAGCAGCAGACTCATCCTACTACTACTACTCCCGTTACCGGAGGATCTTATGGTACTACTGGGGAATATGGAGCTACTGCTACTGGAGACCAGCCTTTTGAGAAGAAAGGAATAATGGATAAGATCAAGGACAAGCTGCACGGTGGACAGCACTGATTGTTCTGCGACGCCATGTGACATCGTTTATGTGTGTTTTCAAATAATTGTAACGATGAAATATAGTATGAACCACGGATTTTGTTCTATGTGATTAGTGTGTTGTAAACATTGTATTTCTTTTACAATAAGCAGCTCTGGATGGGAACCCTGGCGAGGTTCATTGGGCCGCGTCTAAGTATATGTCATGTCTTTACTTGTGGGGTTTCATGTAATACTGAGCGTTTTGCAACGGCTGTGTTCTTTTTAGTTTTTTCTATAGCAATACCGTTGTGTTTTTTAAACTATACAACAAAATATCACCCCTGCAACCCGGTACAGACTTAAAACAAATATATTTCCTGATGCGCTCGTCTCGAAATGTAGGATCGATCATAGTCAGATTTGATTGCCCAGCATTCACAAAAAATCACAATCCAGACTCCAGACCGACCCCTAGCCCACCTAGCAACTTCTTTAAGTTGGCCATTCACCGCCCCCCACGAGATCCCAAGCGAACTAAAATTTGTTCGCAGTTATTAAAATCAAAAATTCATATCGGAGATTCCAAGCGAACTAAAATCAAAAAATTATACCAGAGATGTCAAGTGAACTAAAATTAAGTTATTAAAATCAAAAATTCATTAAAAAACATCAAGAGGATGCCCTAACCCATGGAATTTAGGCCAATCAACAATGGAATTTAGGCCAATCAGTCATATATGAAAAGGGAAGAGCCTGATTTCCTAACCCAGTCACTCGCCAAAGGCTATCCTTAACCCGTGGCACCACTAATTGAGCGTCATACTGTCACTTGGGGACAAAAAGCCTGTAATACAGTTGTGCTATTATTCTGGCAACAATGCAGAATCTTACTGCAGTAAAATCATCTTAAAACCCATATTACAATTACATTTTGAAGTTACTATTAACTTCTGACCCCTTTTTATTCAGGTTGACTTGTGCATTTAATTAGCAAGTATCCGACTCCAATGTAATGATGCCCCTCCCGATTGTATCTGATTAATTTCCATATAATACTGACACTTAGAATCACAAGATCACATTTGCAATGGCACATCGGATGCTATCAAATATTCAATAGCTTAACCTAGTTGAATTAATAGGCCTATCGAGTTTAGCAAAAAAAAAATAGGCCGATCAAAACTGCTACTCATGTTACAATTAAACATCAATGCAACAAAAAATAAATAGTGGTACAGTTTCATCCTCAGATATATGCAAGGAATCTGCAGCCAAGTTCCTATATACACAATCTAATAGTCATTAAATGTCGGAGGCAGATGGGAGGGATGTTAAAAACATGAGATGTGACAGGACTGTGTTTCCTGAAGCAGATACAATAACTTGTGACAACAGAAGAACATATCCCAAGCTTCGTGAGGGAACACATTTCACCAATAAACAATGGCTTTAAGAGATCTCCAATGTAGAAAATACCTCAAGAGGATGCCCTTCATCGGTTTTGCTGATGTTTTGAGTGATGCAAAATCTCCTTTAAAACTGAAGCAATCCTATGTGACATGTGCCTCTCCAAGAACATTTCTTTCACTCTTTCATAACCCTTTTTTCCCATCGTCAGTCGCCTTTCAACATGAGTTGCAAGTTTGACTATATTTTTTGCTAGAGGAGTTACACCTTCTTTCCCAGCAGGATGCAGCAAACCTGTTGATCCATTTACAACAATTTCTGTAGTTCCCCCTGCTGCTGTTCCCTGGCAAAAATGTCAGGTAACAACGTTAAGGATGTCGACATACAATTTGTTCAAAATGGACAAAAATTTTGCAACTACAGCACCAATGGCTAGTTGGTATCGTGTCAACACAGTAATGATTTACCAGTACAGGTAGCTGGAAGGCCATGGCTTCAATGCTTATCCTCCCAAAGCACTCCCCACGACCCTAAGCATAACATAGAGACAAGTTAGTGTAATTATCAAGGAAAAATTGATGTACAGATGCCGAGGTAAAGTACACTGAATGGAGTATAATCCAATAACCAATAAATGTTTATAATCTACAAATATAAGTCATCCCTGGCCCGGGCCATCTGTACAACACTTCCTCCCTTTCCAATCATCCTTGTCAAGTTACACCCTGAGTTCCAGATCTTTTTTCTTGTTTTTGTACTTCCTCAAGTAGTTAGAAAACGTTATTCTTCAGTGTTCTTTCCTTTATGTAAGTTTTAGATGGCAAAGTTGCAATATTAAGATAATGCCCATAAACATTGTACATATGTGGAAGAAAGAAACATTGTACATACTACAGTAAAACACTGCACTACAAGTGTGAACAAGGGACCAAATACCTGGGAGTTCTGCACAAGTACATCAACTGCTGCCAGATAAGGGGCTACCGTCAGAGTTTTGTTTACAAAATGAACCCGATGTTGTATTTTCTTCGATAATACAAAATTACGCAGTTCTGTTTCAAACTTGGTCTGAACAGTCATGTCACTACCTACAATAACTGCATGAATTGATGGCACTTGTAACTTCTGTTCTTGAATTAATCTCAAACTCTCATCAAATGCACGCAAAAATAAGTCTTGGCCTTTTCCACGGGAAACACCTGCATTTTTCGCCATTAGTATCTGTAGTCATAATCACACACAAAGCTGTGACGTACACATCTTGAAGCACGGGCATATTTTCTTTTCCTTTTAATATTACAATCTGATAGGCTAGACTAATGCTTTGCAATTTTGTCATGTGACATTCTAAGAGTGAGTGACATACAAAACTACAAATACAGTTGAACATAAGCTGATGAACTTTAGTAAAATTGGAGTTGTATTGAGCACCTGAAAAGTGAACTCTATTTATGAGTTCATTTGTTTGACTACAATTGCAGTAACATATTCCATGTTCAAAACCCGAAAGAATTTTCAAATTATACAATAAGAGTTCCTTTTGCTTCTCTACTTATCCAGCTTTTTTTCCTTCACCATGTCTGTGAAATCCTAATATAATTTACTCAAATTTTAATATTTACCATCTGCAAACTATCTGAATTTAAATAAGATTCCTTATTGACTTGTGCATTAACTAAAAAATAACTAAGCCCAAATTATATACGTATAATTTTAGAATGTTCAAGTGCGATTCTTTTTGTAAGAAAAAGAAAGCATACTATTAATATGTGCAAAAAGTATATCTTCATTTCGCACTCCAAGGGCTTCCCGAACATGCTCCCGCAAAATCCTTTTCGCCACTCTATCTTCAGCAACTTCCATAAGTTCATTACTGTTTCCAAGGTGGACAACATACGTCTTTGGCATCTTAATCCTGCATAAGAAAGAATAATAAAATTAATTGCTAATCAAAATCTGCAGGTGTTGATTATATCAGTCTGCAAAATATTGATATTGTAAACATCAACTTCTGGTTTCCAATGAACTGTGACGTATTCCCGAGTAAACAAACAATTTATGTAATTCAGATCCATAAGTGACCATCGGAGGGTTAGCCGTTGACATCTCTATATGATTCCAATAATTTAGTTTCTTTCGGCTAGTATTACGACCAAGCAATCATGTCTGGTTGCATGAGTCAAGAACTACAGAAACTAATATTGATGGTAGGAAATTACTTTAATACCTCAAGCGCTCCTGTGTCCTGTTCTTCCAGTATTCTGCTGTTACATGTGAATCAATCATAGCTCCAGCAACCAAAGGAAGATGCTTTACATAATCCATACTGAAATAATGACCCCGCATTTCATGGATCCACCATAACACTTTTGGGAGGACGCGAGGAACATTTTCCTTAAGAACAGCATCCAGCCACTTCCCAGCAACAGCAGTGTTTAGAACAACCATATCAGCTTTTAATGCCACCTTTACAGCTTCCTGGCTTTTTGCAGGGACGACCTTACAACATACAAGGTATTATCACAAAATGGATGAAATAAAAGGGGAAGTTGCTCTAGATAATATACCACTACCAGAAATCGGCATATATATCTCACAAGGCTAGAGCCACATATCGTAATCACTCCTACTATTATCTTTACAGTAATTACGAGATTAGTATTCTACAGAGGAACTGCAGGCAGAGAAAACAGTTGCAAATTATCAGTTTAAGGTCACTATAACAAATATGGATTCTCCGATGTGAGAGTAGCATGCAACTTTGTAATGCCAAAAAACCAGAACTTTAAATGATTCACATGGAGGAAAAATGCTAAACTGGCTTAAAGATGAAAGAACAGCAAAAGATGAAAATATATGTAAACCTGCACTCCTCGATCGAGCATTTTGTTCTCCAAAGCGTATGTCACCTGATCTGCTCCTGCTGGCTTCTGGTTTGTTATCCAACAAACCTCGGCGCCAGCACCTCTTAAGAGAAAAGCCAGTTCCATTAGCAATAATGGTCCACCTGAAGCATACAAGTATGATACCTTAAGATTGCAAAATTGTGTGTTTAAATAGAACGAAGTATTGTCTGTAACTTGTAAGAGATTAAGCAAAGCATAGAATACAGCCTTATGATACATATGTATGTGTGGCCTCAAATGAAACCTGAATAATAATATAAACTAAAATCCATCACAACCACCCATAATGTATAATCCAATGCTGAACTAGTTTGAATTAATATGTCTGGTGATTTGTGCCATTGCAAATCTGTGACCAGTAATGTGTATTAGTGTTTAAGACGGCAACCGATACTGGTAATCTGTATTATTTTGACTGCAAATTGTATCTGGTTTTGGTCTAAAGATGGTTTCTAGTGGAGCATGGGCATGAGTCATGCTGCATGACTCTATACATATATAAGCTTATTCACAATAAAAAGAAACTACTGTTTACATGCTTGCACATAAAACCTTGATCTATAGAAATGTACACCTTTTTTATGCCGGAGTAAAAATGTACACTTTAAACTTTAAACCTTAAACATCAACTATTCCAACAATTTCAAGCTAATGTCACTAGATACACATAGAAAGGTGTCTCAAAATTGGCACTTTTAAGTTCATATTGCTCAATAAGCTAACATCAAGGCTTAAAGTGCATTTCTTTAAAATCGATGACATGTTCAAGGACCGTAATCCCTTGTACTCACTTTACTAATACCAACTCCTTTAAAATAAATCACATGAACAAGTTTGATCATTTTCAGTGAATTATTATTATTCAAACCTTGTCATTACGAATTCATAATCCTACGGAAACAAACTCTGACTATTAATTGAAGTTTAGTCCAGTGGATAACACTTAAGTAATCGAGCTAATTAGTTCGGAAATCACACAAAAAAAAAAAGTCAATAAGCCTAAAAACAATAACAGATGAAAACAACGAAATGGCGCAAACATTTGAACTTAGGGCAAGCAATCAGATATCAAGTAAGCATCGCAATTATTAATGTTCCGAAATAAAAAATAACAAACAGATACAAAAACATATACTGTAAAATAATATTAAAAAAAGTGAGAAAATTAGGATTACAAACCAGAGAGAGAAAGCTCGTGAGAAACTAACAGAACGAGTTTAGACTTGAGGAAACTGAGTGGATTGAGAGCAGGGCCGAGTGGAGCAACCGAGTGGAATCGCTGATCGAGTTGAAGCTGAGAACACTGAGTTGAGGAATCGAAAGCAGCTCGGATAATAAATGCAAACGCGGCAATTAGAGATAAAAAGATAAACAAGCGTAATAGCCATCGCTTGTGTAGGATTGAAGAGAATGAATAAGATGAAGATGATTGCTTCGCCATTGAATTAATCAATTAATTAATTAATTAGAGTACAATTAAGCAATTAATATGGTGAGTTTGGATCTATCCTCCTTAAGTCTTCTCACTGTTCTTAAGTCGCAGATCGCTTCACTGCTGTGCTGCAGTCTTGGTGTCTGTTACGGTACAACCCTGTTTCAGGTATAAATTGATATCATTGAAAAGGAAAAAAATTCACTATAAAGAGATTTATTATCTTACATAAAGTTTTCGATTTTTTCAACTTTAAAATAATTAGATTTTAGAGGTTTTTTGATAAATAAATAGTTAAAAGTAATTTTTTGCAATTTTACTTAAGTTATTTGCAATTTTACCATCTTAATTATATTTATACCAATTTTTTTAAAAAAAATTGCAAAAATACTATCTTTCCTCATTAACCAAGCATCGCAACAAATCAACAGGTCAACACATACATACACACTCTTCTGTACGTATAGTTCTTTCGATCCTCCGAGTCTTCTTCACCTGGCTCAATGAGTCGACACAGTTTCAAACTCGCCATTACTGATTTCAAGCTCTTTTTAATTATCATCTCTCCACTCTCTCTCTATCTATCTATCCATCTATCTATCTCTCTCTCAATACACAGATTAACAGAGCAGAGAAGTAAGTGAATTGACCAACCGGGAAGATAAAAGGAGATAAAAATCTTAAGCTGATCGACACGAAACCCTAATTCCCACCTGAGTTTGATAAACTCCGGCTGCATTCGCCAGATAATAATACATCTGTTCTGAGTTTGGCCTCTCTCCGTTTGAAGGTGAAGGCCTGCGGCCCCGATGGTGGTAATCGTCGGAGGCGACGTCGGATGATGAAAAATATGATGATGATGAACAGCTTGTGAAAGATTTGGTTGAAGAATTGATTACAATAGTTGAAAATGGGTCGTACATTACAGTTGCCAGCCGCCCTATATAAGTGGTGAAAATGAATTGAAACACCGTAAATTTACAAGAAAATGGATAAGACCGTATATTTGCAAGTAGAAGTATAAATAATCGTATATTTAATAAATACTCTAAATTTTATTATATATGATAATATAAATAGTGTATATAAATCTTAATGCTAAAAAATTAGTTATAAATTTATTAACATTATTTATTTTTATGAAAATTTTTCATAATATAAAAATCACAGCGAACAATTAAATATAATAAAGATGATAATGAATGATTTAAAAGTTCCTAGATCTGAAAATATTTAGGAAATTTACCAAGAATACTAGATTTAAAGTTTCTATTTGCAAAAATACCATCTCCTTGAATTAATTGCAATTTTACCAACCTAAGTTTCAAAATTGCAAAAATACCAACCCTAACCCTAACCCTCCCCCCTTTCCCTTTTCCCCTTTATCCCTTCAGGCGGCGGTTGTACTTTTTTTTTTTTTAAGGTGGGGTGCTATTTTGGTGGATTTGGGTTGCAAGGTCCCGCAGGGGCATATTCAACTGAACGCAACCACATTCAACCAAATGCAACCGCATTCAACTTTTTTTTTTTAAGGTGGGGTGCTATTTTGGTGGATTTGGGTTGCAAGGCCCCGCAGGGGCATATTCAACTGAATGCAACCACATTCAACCAAATGCAACCACATTCAACTTTCTTTTTTTTTTTAAGGTGGGGGTGATTTTGGTGGATTTGGGTTGCAAGGCACCGGGCAATATACAACCAAATGCAACCACATTCAATTTTTTTTTTTTAAGGTGGGGTGATTTTGGTAGATTTTGGTTGCAAGGCCCCGCCAGGGGCAATATACAACCAAATGCAACCACATTCAACTTTCTTTTTTTTAAGGTGGGGTGATTTTGGTGGATTTGGGTTGCAAGGCCCCGCCAGGGGCAATATTCAACTGAATGCAACTGAAATCAGAAATTTAGTTGCATATGGTTGCATTCAGTTGCTGATTTCATGTTCCATTTTTCAGTTGTCATTTTCGACCTCATTTTTGGACTCTATATAGAGTCCAAAAATGAGGTCGAAAATGACAACTGAAAAATGGAACATGAAATCAGAAATTTAGTTGCATATGGTTGCATTCAGTTGCAAATTTAGTTGAATATGCCCCTGCGGGGTCATGCAACCTAAATCCACCAAAATATCATATATATATATATATATATATATATATATATATATTTCAAAAATGAGGTCGAAAAAGACAAATGACAAATGGAACTTAAAATCAGAAATTTAGTTGCATGTGGTTGCATTTAGTTGCAATTAGTTGCATGTGGTTGCATTTAGTTGAATATGCCCCTGCGGGGCCTTGCAACCCAAATGAACCAAAATAGCACCCCACCTTAAAAAAAAGAAAAAAAAAAGTACAACCGCCGCCTGCCAAAGAAAGAGGAGGGAGGGGGGCTAGGGTTAGGGTTAGTATTTTTGCAATTTTGAAACTTAGTTAGTAAAATTGCAAATAGCTATTCTTAACAAAAGTAAATGTGCAAAAATTTACTTTTTCCTATTTATTTATCAAAAAACCTCAAATATTTATCAAAATATTATCATAAATATTCCATGCTCATAAATAATTAAAAAGGTGAATTTATCAAAAATATTAGTTTGTACTAAAATTTGGGGTCGATATTTAACATTACGATTTTTTTAAAAAATATTAAATATCACGATAGAAAGGTTATCAAATTTTAATATTGGTCCCAACTTGGGACCGAATTTTTTTTTTTATCAATTTAGAAAGATTATCACTTAGAAAGTATTAATTTAGAGTAATTCCACTACATTGTGTTTATTTTTTTTCTTATTTTCTTCTGCAATGTTAATTGATGATTGGATTCAATATTGGTACCGAATATATTTGATTTAAATGTTATAGATTTATATAGGAGTTTATTTTAGATTTAAAGGATTTAAACTGATGTCTATAAATTATTTTTTCATAAAATTATTCAGTACATGATGTTTTTTAATGAATGTAGTAGTTAATGAGATCAATCCAATCCAATCGATCGATCAGGAAAAAATAAGTCACACAATTTTTCTAATGAATTTAGTAGTTAATGAGAATATTCCAATCCAACTGATCGATCAGGAGAAAATAAGTCACACAATTTTTCTAATGAATTTAGTAGTTAATGAGATTAATCCAATCCAATGCATCACACAATTTTTCGAAATGATGATTAACAATGATTAACCTGATCGATTTAAATATTATCACATAAAATTTTATACGAGAGTGTTATTTTACATCGATTTTATAAAAATAGATCTAAATCATCCAATTTCTGTATTATTGCATAAGCGTCATCAATCAAATTTCATTACAAGATAGGCAAAAAATAACCTACGAAACTATTACGAACGAACCTATAAAAAAATCATCATAACCTTCTTTCAACGCTTTTTTTTTATAAAACGTACTTGCATTAACAATCATCATAATCAAGGTTACACAGAATAAACTCCGAAGCAGTGTTTAACCACTCAGTTAGACCTGACGTAGAATATGTTGTCTTCGCTAGAAAATGCGTTACAGTATTCGCAGACCTATACACAAACACAACTAACACCGAGCTAGGGCTAAGCATTCGGTCGGTTCGGTCCAGAACCGGACCGAACCGAATAAACCGAAATCCGAAATGTCATTTTTTTTCTGGACCGAACCGGACCGAAGTTTAATCATTGACCGAACCGGACCGAACCGAAATAATTCGGTTCGGTTCGGTCCGGACCGAAAAAACCGAATTTTTTTTTTAAAAAAAAACCTATATTATAAATAAAGCTAAAAATTCATGATTTATCACAAAAATAATAATCAATTAATCACCACTATTTCACCAACATAGATATAATTAGAATTTACAAATATAGATAATATAATTATATTTTATAAGATATATATAAAATGTATATAACATAAATATAAAAATTAAAGTATATATTATTCGGACTATTCGGTCTATTCGGTGCGGACCGAAATATTTTTCAAAGAACCGAACCGAACCGATTTTTATTTCGGTCTATTCGGTCCGGACCGAATAAACCGAATTTTCAAAAAATTAGAACCGAACCGAACCGAATTTGCACGGTTCGGTTCGGTTTTTCGGTTTCGGTTCGGTTTTGCTCAGCCCTACACCGAGCAGTTGTCAGATAAACTTTTGATACAATCTTCAATAATCATGTGAAAATAAGTTTTGCGTCGACTTCCATTGATTGCATCTACCACAAGTTTTGCGCCACATTCAAATATACATTTGTTGCGCCTCCAATTTTTTGTCCAAGCTAAGGCTTCCTTCATCCCTATGGCCTCTGCTTCCCGCGGCTGCATCTTTCTTTGCACTATATTGCTTCTAGCTCGAATGAATTCTCCCCTATCATTTCGAATAACACACCCCACTCCTACCTTATCTGAATCCGGAAGACATGCTACATCCGTATTAATTTTTATCCACCTTGTAGGTGGTTTGGTCCAGGTTTGTTCTCCAATTGTGTGCGTCCCCCTTCCTCATCTTCGTTCTTCGCTAGCTCTATTTCAATCGACCAGCATATTATATGCTCTAGCCTTCACCCCAAACGTTGTCATATTTACATTGTTCCATACCCAGTTATTCCTTCTATTCCATAAATTCCAACATAATTAGCCTACCACCACAATTTGCTCCTGTGTTCCTGTTCGAAATATCTTTTGTAATACATTCATTACAGTATCATTTGGTTCGACCTTGATCAACTGTCTGAACCGCATTGTCCCACACTTTCTGAGCAAAACAGCAATGAAAAAGAACATGTATCATTTGGTTCAACGTTTTATTATTGAAGAAAGAAATGAAAATTCCAATAACTTATATGAGAGAATGGAATCACAACTACTGTGTCAAGCACCTTGGAATATGATGTATATTTTCAAATGAGATTTTTTGTAAATGAACCAAATTAATTAATTAATTTCAAATTCAATGTGTTTAGGAAGAAAAGAAGGATGATATTTGGCCTGTTTGACAAAACTTATTTTAAGTTCTTATGAACTTATTTTCGGGTAAAAATTTCATATTTTGATAAAAAAATTTTATACAAGTATTTAATGTATGTTTGAAATTCTATAAGTTGCAAAAAAGAAGTTGACTTTTTTTAGAAAAAAGTTAGGAATCTCTAACTTTGTCTTAAAATAAGTTGACTTATTATGAAAAAAAGTTCCCCCAAACACCTCCATTATCTGATTTCGAAGTGATCATATGGTCATGGTTATAGTGTATGGATCATCATAAATAAAAAATGACAAAAAAATGCATTATTAATGAAATGAAAACAGAATCAATCGTAAATAATATATAGAGCTCGAATTGAATCATTATATTTACATAATATTTAAATCAATTCTACTTTTACAAATACGAATCCAATCATCAATTTTTATTGTTTAATGTCAGTATAGAAGGAAAAATTTAGGGATTGTTTAACTTGTCGGTATTAAAAATCATGTATGGGTTTAAAATAAACAAAATTCATATTTCATTCGTTTAATTTTATTTATTTTTGATTTAAGCCCATTAATTATGGATTTTTGATAAATATTCTAGGGAAAAGGTGAGTATGAAAAATGAGTATAAGATATTAATTTTATTATAAATATTTCACCCTATTCGAAACAAACATTAAAAATTATTTTTATACAAATTAATGTTATTGACAATAAAAAATATTATTTATTCTTGTATAATATTATATTAGTTATTTAATAGCTCAACATTATTTTAAAATTCATTCCGAACATGTAATTTCGTAAATGAACTTTTAATCTCATAACAACTCAACTGATTTTAAATGCATACCATTTCTTGGATCAAACAACTTCATATAGTTATTGATTTAACAATTTTTTTTTTGAGGAAAACTCAAATTTCATTACTCTGATGAAACATCATACTTCAACGACTTCAACCTTTGGTGCGGAGGAGACACAAAATCCATATAGCTATTTATTTGACAAGGAAAACGAGCCATAACATGGGTCCTATTTATTAATCTTCTACTCCCCTGGTCCATTATTTAAGGCGTTTGACTTTTCTGCACGTAATTTTAGGTGATTTGACTACATAGTTAAAATTATTATTTTTTAAAAAAAATTTTTTAAATAAAAAGTAGAATATTATATTTTTATTCAAAAAAAGAAAAAATGAAAAACAATAATTTTTAATATATAGTCAAATCACCAAAAGTTACGTGCAAAAAAATCAAATGTCTTATATAATGGACCAGAGGGAGTAACATTTTTAACACTTAAATCACTCCAAATCGCAAACAGCAATCGACAAGCATCAAGAACATGTCCAACCTCAATATGGTATGCCAGACCCTAGTTTATAGCTTGGACTGCAAGGGAGGAATTTGATTCAACATACACATTTTTTTCCATCATGTTCATAAGATAAAGCCTTTTTGATGCATATAGACTCAGATTCTAGGACTGATACTATCCTGCCAAAACGCATAACTCTCCTATCTCTGAAAGCCCCATTGTGATCTCTAAGAACCATGTCAACTGCAGCGAAGAAGTGCCCTCCTCCACTATTGAGGCATCTACATTTAACTTTAAAAAACCAATTCTCTGACAATTTCCATTTTGCACCAGCCTGTTGATGCCGAGACACGTACTTTTCGATTGAAACACTTTGTTATTTGCCTCTAACAAGTCTGCAAGTTGCTTCAAACTCCACTCCATTGCGAACTTTGGAGATACTGCTCTATTCTCCCACACTCTCTTATTCCTAAAAAATCAAATTCCCCACAAGGTCATAGCAATTGTGCACAGCTTGTAATAACCCTAATTTCTGTACTTGAGAAAAATTTTCATTTGAGGGATGAATAGTGATTTGCACGGATGAATAGTGAATTTATGGATGAATAGTGATTTTTGAGGATTAAGAAATTTTTCATGTCGCCCTATGTATGGGATATGAAATGGATATTTCGAAGTTATATTAGTAATCTACGAGGTAAATATGTGTATGTAAACGTGATCGAAATTCATAAATTCCAAACTTTATTTTTATTGAATATTTGACGGGGCAGTGAGGAGCATTTCAATGCGATCAAGACAAGTGATAGATTTAAATCAAGGATTCAAGGATTTGATATTTTATTATTTAATTAAGGGTGATTTAAGGATTTAGAACGAACACCCCTGAGTTAGTATACCGAACGTTGTAGGAATCGCTAGAACTTTACAACGAGATTAAGTGAACGTGAAGCAAATTAAGGATTAAATACGTAACGAGACTAAATATGATGCAAGATCATCAAGTGGATTATATTAAGGAAATTGGTGGAAAAGAAAATCAAGAAAACAAAACAAAAAGGATTTAAGAGGTGTTTGATCAAGAACATGCCAACAAGGCTTCTTGTCACCATATTTTTATCCACCACACAAGTTAGCCACATGAATTAAGAGAGATTTATAGCAGCTATATATCACACAAATATCACACAAAACCATTCACCAACTAGTCAATAAGAGAGAAAGAGAGAAAAAGCAAGAGAAAACCAAGAACACACAAACTGCCCAGCAGAAACACTTGCCAAAGAAAAATTCATAACCTCCACTTCTACCCATTCATAAATCACCAAATTTGAACCATAGCTTCCTCAATATATGTAGAACAAACGTTCAAAGTTTCATGGTTAACAAAGGAGTATAGCATAGTCAAATCCCTCCTCCAAGATGAAGAACCGAAACTGTGCAGCCTTTCCAGTTTCGACCTCTTACCTTAGAAAGCCAATAAGTCGAGCTTCAAGCATCCCCTGGTGATGATCTAGAACTCAAAAGAAAGCCCTTGAAGAGTAGAAGGTGTGGTAAAAATTTGAGAACCAATCTCTAATATTTCGATTTTATATAGATTTTACAAAGTGATGATGAATAGTGGTGAATAGTGACTAACTATCTTTCTTGTTTTCTATCTTTCTATTATGGCTTCTTAAGGATCCTTTGAGCAAGGTTTAAGAGTTGTGAGACTTTAGTAGCATCTCTAAGCTTCATATCAAGGTAAAACTCTAACCCCCCCCTTTGAGTTTATAAGAGTTTTTGATGTAGTTTTGAGGTTATATAAAGATGAGATCATGATTAAGTGATTTAGTGGTTGTTTGGATTTATATAATGTGTAAAATGT
The DNA here is from genome assembly GCA_036435485.1 of Saposhnikovia divaricata. Taxonomy (NCBI): domain Eukaryota; kingdom Viridiplantae; phylum Streptophyta; class Magnoliopsida; order Apiales; family Apiaceae; genus Saposhnikovia; species Saposhnikovia divaricata. The sequence continues at coordinate 232,602,040 of CM071594.1, forward strand.
TGGGTGGTGGATTTGAGCCACACCACTGACCTTAAAGGTATATAATGGGTGTTTTTTGATGTTAAGGATGGATGGTATACCTTGGTGGTTGGTTTGGAGTGATTGTAAAATGGAAATGCTCGATTATAGCCGTCGTAATGACAAAATTTTGTTAGACCTTAAAAACAGTTTAAGCCCGAGACCATAAAACTATTTTTATACTCACCACTACCTATGGCTGTGTAGGTATGGTTGTATAGTTTATTTCTCCGCAAGAACCGTGTCAAAAGAGTTTACGGTTTAGGAGATATGACCATTTTAGTGAAAGTTGTTCGAGGAATGAAACTGCAGAAATGTACCTACTTTGAGGCTATGATTGAGACCCTTAATAGTCGATTTATAATATGAAATTTTGAGGATAAATACTAAGGTAAGTTAACAATATTTGTGCGTTGGTTTCGAGTTAAAAACATTATTTTTTGATTTTATAAAAATGTGTCAGCCGAGATTGCGCAAGTGGAAAAGCCCTTTTATGGGATGATACTATTCATTGCGAACCCCCTGCCCTGTTTTGTAAAATACGAAAAATAGGTCTTTTGACCAGAGCCAAATCTTGAGTTATTTACCTTCCAGACATTCTCTAGATCATGTACGCGAAAACGGTGCATCATTTGAGTTAATGGTTTTCGAGTTATGAAGGTTTTAGTAAAAGTGGTGCAAATAGTAAGAATCCGCAGTTGACCCAACTTCGAAAATACATTTCACTTACCTAGACTCATGTTTTCGAATCAGAACTTTTATGATATATATTAAAAATACCAAAGATGCTTCCAGTGATTTATTAAAAGTGTTGGAATGCGAGTCGCGTAATAGTAATTCTCAGGAAAGTCAACTCTAGAGGTACTACTTTGACCATCCGTTTTGGCTAAGTTAAAAGAGGAATTTCGAGTCGACTAAAACACGAAACTTGTTAAGGATTATAAAGGCAACATATTGGTGTAGAGAACGAGGTTATAAATGGTTTGGTATAACATGGATTCAAGGATCGGTTTCGAACCAAACTTATGACTTAAGTATTTGATAAGTAGCATGGACTTTGTACGAGTCTAGAGGGACCCTTTAGTGCCTTGTTTGTGATTGGCTTAAGTGTTTGAGCATTGAGTTATAAGTGGATCGTATAGGGGATTAATCGCGTGTTTTCTTGACTTTGTTAGATTGTCGGACCCCGATACGAGCCCCTACTACATTCGGAGTACCAGGCAAGAATACTAAACCTTACTCTATTGTTCAGAGTATATATGTTTCAATGTATGGTATAGGTCAGTTCAAAATGTTTTAACTACCAGTTACAAGTATTTTATCTCGTTACTCAAATACCGGATATTGATGCAATTGAATGCATGTAAATATATTATTGTTGTGAATGTTATCCAGATAGTATATAAGTATAGTAGTATGTATAAGAGTTATTGGTCCATATGATTGGGATAAGTATCGAGGTACATTGTTCGTACTCGAAGGGAGATAAAATGTTTCGGAAAACTATCTTGATAATTATGGGGGGGTGATGAGAGATTTGATCTGGATCATTATATTCGAATCCATGATCAAAGCAGTCGTTCATATTATTCCTCTTATATTTAGAGAGGAAAGTGATTTATTGGAAGTAGTAATCGTTCGTTGTTTCCGATCGATAATAATTATTACGAATTGAGGTGCACGTGGAATTGTACGTGACATCTAAGATGATAAGTATTGAAGGTGGCCAGGGGTACTCTGGTACACCAGGTTCTGGACTGGAGATAACGTAAGAGACCGGTACGCAGCACGCTAGAAGAAAGGTTCCGGATATGAGAATAGGCTGGAAGAAGTATTATGAACTACCAAGTAGACTCATTGTTGGAGACATTAACTCTAGGTAGAAGTTGGAATAAGATTCTGGAGGATACTCTGATGTGTAATAACTTTTGTATTATTAAGTACTCGTTCTAAGACTATAACCCGTAGAGTAAAGGATGGAGTTTATTATGAATACTGTTGTTGATTATATTGTGAGCAGGTGATTGAATATTTCGTAAGAGATGTGAACAGGAAGGTATGTATGTGTATGCTTAAGGTTGTGACGACTCAAATTCCTGGTAAGGGATTATGGGGCGTTACAAAGATGGTATCAGAGCAGTAGGTTATAAACCTTAGAACGAGCTTAGGGGAAGTTATGACGAGATAAGGAAGTGACGAAAGAGCTGAGGTAGAATTTGTGGCCGGACTACTGGGGGTAGTACCAAAGATGAGTTAAGTAAGACCCTTGGTGATTGAGGAAGGTAGTTATGGAATTCTTTAGAGATGATATGAGTCGGTAATAATATGGATTGTTTATGTGATACCCTCAAGACAAGAGAATGAGAGTTAGAAACACGGAAACCAATATGGGAGTTATATAGTAGAACCTCAAGGGGTAGTTAGGGTAGAGGCATGATGGCCAATACCAGTAGTAGAATCAATTGGGACGAGAAAAAAATGTGTATCCATGATTTATTTATTGGGTTTAATTTTTTTTTAAAAAAATATGTATATATAGATATGTATGCCTAAATTTATATATATATATATATATGGATGCATACATATATATGTGTATATATGCATATGTACAGATATGTACTGTTTTGTTTTCATAAATAAATATTTCATGGGTATACAATTTTATTAGACTAAACCATATTGGGATAAGTTGAATCAAGTGAGGCTGTGACTTTTGGAGAAGTGTAGAAGAGATAAGTAGAGTGGATTTTATAGATGGAAACAAAACAAGAAGAGTATGATGGTATTATGTATGGATTTGGAAGAGGAAGGAGCTAGAAGATTTCAACAGGGATTGAATATAATGATGCAGTGTTCTAGAAAAGGGACCATGTTATATGGGTAGAAGAAGCAGCAATGGTAAAGGCTGAGAATGAATTGATGTAGGATGATAAAGATAAGAAGAAAGAGGTATATTTGATGATTAGTAAGAGGAAAGAATATGAGGAATTTTAAGGTATAATTGAGATTTACTATTGAGGGCAAGGTGTATTTTGAGGATAGAGTCAGGATAATGATAAAAGAAGGAAGTGGGTATAATTGATGAAGGATTTCGAGGTGTAATAATTACTAGTCGGGGAAGGCCAATGTGGGGGCTAATACCCTAAGTAGGAAAGAGAGATTAAAGATGTTAGTTATCCAAAGGATTAATCTAAAAGGTGTGAATGTGTAAAACTTGAGGTAAAGACTTTGATAGTGTAGAGGTACTGGTAGAAATGATTGATGGAAAAGAGTAGATGTTGAGAAATGAATCCATGGCACTAGAAAGAGTATTGTGGAGAAAAGCAGAAGGTTGATGAGTCAACCTGAGAATTAGAGTGTGGAGTACTTAGTCGTATCTTACGTTAATTCCGAGGACGGAATCCTTTTAAGGAGTGAAGACTGTAATAACCCTAATTTCTGTACTTGAGAAAAATTTTCATTTGAGGGATGAATAGTGATTTGCATGGATGAATAGTGAATTTATGGATAAATAGTGATTTTTGAGGACTAATAAATTTTTCATGTCGCCCTTGAAGGGTTTTGGGAAAACAAACGAAGCGGAAAGCAATAATTAAAACAATAAAATCGAAACATAATCGCAAGATCCATGCAAAACAAGACATTTAATTCGTAGTTATGAACGTTTACTTTAAAACGAAGCTTTAACAGTTGATGACAGATGGAGGTCCAAAGCAATCACCACGCAGCCCTCTTCGAGATCTACGTTGTCAAAGTAGTCCACACGAACGCTTGATCGTCCAACGATCACCGGAGCCGGTACTAGCCGAAGAACCTGCCTCTCTCTCTCTAGCCTCTCACACGTTTTAGCGAATTGCAAAAGTCTGTGCCTAAACAATACATCATAATGTATTTATAGGGAAGAGAGATTGGGCTAAAACCCTAAATCGAATTGGACTTCTCCAAACCCATTCTGATTTGGTTTTATTATTAAATTCGAATTCTCTTTAATAATTAATTAAGACCAGCTCAATTAATTAATAACCAATTTCAAATTTAATGATTTAATTTAAATTCATAATTTAAATTAAAACTCCTTTTAAACTCTCTTATTGTGTAACCCTTTAGGTTATTATTACGTTGACAATAATTTTAATATCAAATAATAAAATTATAAACAATGAGCGGCATCTAGTAATACATCATTGCTACCCAAGTAATACTAATAATTGGTGATCCTATTAAACCTTTCGTGATAAATGTTTTCGTGTAATATAATCCCTTTAACCAAATATTATAGATTAAACTCGAGACATGTAATTAGTCATCCTCTTCAACGTTTAATCCGGATTTCCTTGATCAATGAGTAGACTATTAAAAACAAATCAATATTTGAGCATGGCCATGCATTTTCATAGTCTCACTCAATCAAGAGGCCAATAATATCTCTCCTAATAATAGGAGGGTTAAATCCTTTATCTATCATTCATATTTCTCATATGTCTCATAACATACCCGATGTCCACTTTTATCATTACCCAATCAAAGGTAACTTTTAATGTAGTCAAAGTATATTAATCCTCGTATAGAAATATAATGATCTCAAGTCTAAGGATCATTACACCATCATCACTGTGAGTCTTTCTAATGACATTATCAACATGTAGAATCTCACTGTGGGTTATCCAGTGCCATGTAGAGTATCACATGCACCTATGTTCTTGACTTTAGTATCACTATACCTATGACCAATGAGATGTGGTCATCTTGTCAACAAACATACTAATCTTTATGCATTATAATTGTCCCATATTATTAATGCTCGATTAGGGATATTTAGGAATATTAACACTATTCATATAATCTCATTTTTAAGTCACATACTTAAAGATATAGAATACATGTTACATATTCCAAGGACATTTATTATTCTAACATTTATTTCGCAGTAAATAAAGACATAATAAATCAACATAGAAGTAATCTATGGAACATAATCATTAAATAACAAAATAGTCTTTCCTAGAAGCACAACTACATTGTCTCTAGGGCACTAACACTATCAATCTCCCACTTGCACTAGAGCCAATCGCACATGTATCTAATACCCATGGAACTAGTGTGACCTTCGTGCTTCTGCTACGAAAAAGCCTTGGTCAGTGGGTCCGCAACATTATCATTAGTATGCACTTTACATATATGCACATCTCCTTGATCATTAATCTCATTAATAAGGTGATATCGCCTAAGTAAATTCTCAACCAACCTTCTTGGCTGCTTCAAAAGCATAAATATACTCAAACTCCATTGTAGAAACATTTATTGTCTTTACCGTGAACTATTCCAGCTTACAGCACTTCTATTTAGACAAAACACGAATCCAGACTTGGACACAAAATCGTCCCTTTCTGTCTGGAAACTAGCATCAGTGTAACCTCTTACAACCAGCTTCTCATCTCCTCCGTATATCAAGAACGAATCTTTAGTCCGTTTAAGGTACTTAAGAATATTCTTGACAATTGTCCAGTGATCCTCACTTGGATTAGATTGGTATCTGTCCGTCATGCTTAAAGCATACAAGACATCAGGACGAGTACATATCATTACCTACATAATAGAACCAATTGCCGAAGCATATGGTACTTTACTCATATGGTCCTTATCATCTGATGATTTAGGACAGTTTTCCTTTGAGATCGCTATCCCATGAGATACTGGGACATAGCCCCTCTTTGCCTCTTGTATCCCAAAAAGATGCAAAACCTTGTCAATGTATGTACTCTAACTTAAGCCGATTAATCTTTTAGATCTATCTCTATAGATACTGATCCCTAAGATATAGGTAGCATCGCCTAAGTCTTTCATCGAGAAACTATTTCCCAACCAAGTCTTCACAGCCTGTAGAGAAGGAATGTCATTCCCTATTAGTAATATGTCATCTACATATAAAACTAGGAATTCCAGATGGCTCCCACTAACCTTCTTGTAAACACACAGCTCATCCTCATTTTGTATGAAGCCAAACTCTTTGACTGTTTCATCAAAACTGATGTTCCATCTCCTTGAGACCTGCTTGAATCCATAAATGGATCGTCGCAACTTACAAACCATTATAGCAAACCTTGAATCGACAAAAACCTCAGGTTGTGTCATGTACTCTTCCTCTTCTAAGCTCCCATTTAAGAAAGCGGTCTTGACATCCATTTGCCAAATCTCTTAGTCATAATAAGCTGTTATCGCAAGCAAAATCCTGATGGATTTGACCATAGCTACCGGTGAGAAAGTTTCATCATAGTCAATACCATGAATTTGCTTGAAACCTTTCGCCACTAGTCTTGCTTAGTAGGTCTGTAAATTTCCATCCATGTCAGTTTTCTTCTTGAAAACCCACTTGCACTCTATGGGTTTTACCCCATGAGGTGGTTCAACCAAAGTCCAAACTTGGTTTTCATACATGGAATTCATCTCAAATTTCATGGCTTCCGGCCATCTCTCAGAATTTGGACTATTCATAGCATCCTTGTAGGTGAGAGGCTCATCATTATCTACAAGCATCACATCGCCACTTTAAAGTCAGGAGAAATCCATAATATCTCTCTGGCTCATGGAGAATCCTACTAGATCTACGAATGACCTGTGTTTCTTTAGCAGTATTGTTCTCAATATCTTGAGTCTCATTCTGCTCATGTTCCAACACTGGTTCAACATTATCTTGTAGTTCTCGATCCTCATCGAGATCTATTGTCCTCCCACTGTTTTCCTTAGAAAGCAGTTCTCTCTCTAGAAATACAGCCGTTCGAGCAACAAACACTTTGTTCTCGGAAGGTTTATAGAAATAATACCCTTTAGTTTCTAATGGGTATCCAACAAAATTACATTTATCTGATTTCGGTCCTAGCTTATCAGAGACCAAGCGTTTCATAAACGCTTCACATCCCCAAACTTCCATAAATGACACGTTATTACGTTTATCAGTCCATATCTCATATGGTGTCTTTTTAACCGATTTTGAAGGAACTCGGTTTAGTGTTTGTGTAGCCGTCTCTAGGGCATAATCCCAGAAACTGATTGGAAGATCCGCATGACTCATCATCAATCGCACCATGTCCAACAAGGTACAATTTCTCCATTCAGACACCCCATTCCATTGTGGTGTTCCAGGAGGAGTGAGTTGTGATACGATACCACACTCTTTTAGGAAATTCTTGAATTCCAAGATTAAGTATTCTCCCTCACGATCAGGTCGTAGGGTTTTAATACTTTCGCCTAATTGCTTTTCAACTTCAGCCTTATACTCTTTGAATTTTTCAAATGATTCGAATTTGTTCTTCAAAAGATACACATATCCGTATCTACTAAAATCATCAGTAAAGGTTATGAAATAGTAAAAGCCACCTCTTACCATCGTACGCATTGGACCACATACATCACTATGTATCAGTTCCAATCATTTGGTGGCCCTCTCACCTTGTCCGATAAAAGGAGCTTTAGTCATTTTTCCAATGAGACATGGTTCACATTCCTCGTATGATTCGAAATCAAACTTATCCTAGTATCCATCCGTATGTAGCTTGGAAATGCGATTATCATTTATATGGCCTAAACGAAAGTGCCAGAGGTATGTTTGATTTGAGTCATTTGTCTTAAGACATCTGTTATTTATATTATAGACAAGAGTATCAAGATCAAGAACATATAAACCATTAAATGTAAGAACCCTAATTTTTGGTAATATTTCATTTTATTTAATATCTTGTGACATTGTCATTATGGAACCTTTCTAGTCATCCCTGTTGATTAATAGAATTGATTGTCTGAGAAACTGCGTTGTTGAATTTATCATGTAATATAAAAAGAAAGATTGTGAGGGCAGGAGTCTTATGGGTAGTAATATTTACAAAACTTGGGATTTGAGAATGGTTAGAGTATTAAAGGATTTATTAAGAATTGTGACGAGGAATTATGGACATTCGAGGAATTTACACAATAAGTACTTAAGGAATTATAGGGGAAATCTCTACGCGACAAAATAGTATTACGAGAGATTAATTAAGATACGATACGAAGTAAAGATTAAATAATAAGCATTGGTGGAAGAATAATAATACAAGGAAAGAAATTACATGCAAGTGTCATGTAACTAGCTAGTTAGGAAAAGAAACTAGAAAAGCATAAAGTAGAAGTGAATAGTGACATGTGTGATGGGTGTTGCAACCTAGGGGACAATAGGGCATGGGGAGACAACCTAGACCCCTAGCTTGGCAACATGTGAACCTTACCCAACCCCCACAATAATACATATCACCTATCTCATTTTATTTCCTTTCAAACAAAACACTCTCCCCCCCCCCATTGAAGCTCTCGGCCGAAGCAAAAAGAGGAGGAGGAGAGAGATTTTCTCTCCATCTTTCCCTCACCTACAAATCCAAGCAAAAATCCTAGGGCTTCCTTACATTATAATAGAGGTATGGTATCAATTTCATAGCATTTCATCCATTGAATCTTGAGATAAAAATTATTGAAGGATTGGAGGAGTGTTAACCAAAGTTGTTTATCTTTTAGATCTTGAAGGATTAAGGTTTGTGAGGGCTCATCCAAGTGTTCTTAGTTGTTGTAAAGCTCACCCAAGGTCTTTAGCTACTCAAGAAGGTATAAAAATCATGAACCCTTTTGGTTATGTATTGTTTATAAAGTATGGTAGTAGATCCATGTGTTTTAGAACTAATCTTGGATGTATATGTATTGGATAGCATGGATCTTGAGTTTTGATGTTGAGATTATGACTTTTATGACTATGGTTAATATATATCTCCATGAGTGTTATGAACCATGATCTAAGTGTATTAAGTGTTGATTATGTTATGGAAGTATGAAAAATGATTGATCTAAGTAGTTTGAGCTTGCTGAGTTTTGTCCAGGAACTTTGACCTTTATTGTAGCACGATTTTGAACCCCCAAATGATGTCCCCTGATGTCCTACCATATATTGTTGGAAATATAATTGAATGTAGTTTCTGGAAATGTAAGGTTCATGGTTAGGTGATGTGTAGATTTTTAGTTATGGCCGGAGGAGTGAATTGTGTTTCTGGACTATGGACTGCACTAAGTGACCCCCTTGTGAACCTTGTTTAAACACCTTAAAATATATGTGGGATCATGGAAAAATTTGAGAATGTAGGGAATGCAGTGGTGAAGACCACCCAAAAGGAATTGGATTAAAATATGAATTTTTGGATTTTATAAAAATGCTATAGTAAAATTCGCGCAATGGAAAAAGTCGATTAGTGGAACATGATTCTAGGGTTAGTGGTTATGATTCGAACGCGGTAACTAAATTAAGTCGAGTAAGTGACGAGCGTAATCGAGTGATGACATGGACCTATAGTGGGGCTAGGGAGTCATAAGACGAAGTCGTTAAGTTAATTTCGTACCCCCTTAAAACCCCGTAATTAAAGAGATATTGTTAAGGTACTAACGAACGATTATTGCTTATGTATAGATCGTTCGAATCCGCACGCTCGACCACCCCAATCAAACCAAGGCAAGTTTACTTTTCAAAACTTATCCATATACAAGGACTTTTACTGTTGTGTTTGTAGTTTTCAAATTAAATCAAATGCTATGTTTATCGAAGTATTGATGCAATTGAGATTGAACAAGTACATGTATGCTTTTACCCCTTGAACTTAGATTGAAATGTTTTCTTCGGACAACGACTCTAGCAATAGAGGTCGTGGCGGTCCGTATATACTATTGACCGGGGAGCGGTATATTATTATATCGTATCTAGATTGCGAAAACCCGAAGGGTCATTCGGGGAGTATCGTATACTCAAATATTATGTTCGTATCTTCGTAAATACTCAAAACCCTATCTTGGATTAAAAGTTTATTTTATCGAATAATTATTTATTAATTATTAATATTAAATCTTAAAATATTATTTATTAATTATTGTTCATTCTTTAAAGACAAAGTTAATCCAAGATACTTTTTAATACTTCAAACTCGAACTCATTTGAACTCAAAACATTTTCGAAAACCCCCGGTCAGATTCTGCTTCTTGTATGATTTCAAGAATCATCGGTCGACTGATGTCGGACCCCAACTACTCTGTTTTCAATCAAAATCAAGTTTTAAAAGAAAAAGAAAAAGGGACTCTGGCAGGTGTGGGAACCGTTGACGAACGATTCCCGGGATGTCTAAGCGGTCGTGAGCCAGGCGGTCCATCACTTATTATTCCGGCCCAGGTGTTGCCGAAGGATGATTACGGATGTAGTTTTCATCGAGGGTGATTACGGATGTAGTTTTCACCCGAGGGATAGTTACGGATGTAGTTTCTATCCTTCTACCGGTAGAGAAGACCCGCGGATGATTGGACTTGGATGTGGCGACTAATCATCGTCAATCCTTGTCAGGTTTTGTGTTTTCTTTAAGTCCCATTCCTCCATGTTGGAAAAATGCTTTGACACTGCTTCTTAGGCTTTTGTGCCAAGTTGCTGATAGTGTTCTATTTTGATGACAAAGATGTTGATTCAATGCAGTATCTAGAACTGCAAGTTTATTTTGAAAACAATGGCACATATTGTTGCACCTTCGAGATTTATCAACTATGACAAGTGATTTTATAACTGATTGAAACAAACAAGTATATCAACTGCCAATCATATGAAATGTTATATTGCTTACCTTATACATATATTCTTGCTGAGCTATAGTTGCTCACTCTTGCTTGTTTTCAAATTTTACAAACACAACAGCTAAGCGAAATGGCAAGACCCAGGCAGACTGTTCGAAAGCAGGTGATTAGACCCGAGCCATCACTTGAGATTCCACCGGTAGGCCCCATTAGCCGGATTGGTTGGCAGCTTTTGTTAGTTCGTTTTATTTATCAGTATGACCTGTGCAAGGCAGTGTATCGTAACAAACTTTCAATCCGCCAACTTCGCTTCATATCGAAGTGTTGCTGGTAGCATAAATACTATTTAATTCGGTCTGTAATAACTCTGATAACTTTATTACTGTTTAATCAATGTGTGACGTTTCTGAGGCTCTAACCTGTGTGTGTGAGTGTGGTGTGAGTTTATTGTGGGGTCGATGGCTGTGTTATATATATTATGTGCAAGAACAGGTATGTTACTAATGGAAAATGGACCGTGAGCACCTAGATCTCCGACCCCGGATCTGGGGGCGTCACAGAAATGGTATCAGAGCGAGGTTACAGTTCTCAGAAACGATAGTAATTTAAGAAAGCAACCCTAATAATAATAACAATAACGATAACCTTAATAACAACCTCAATAATACTTAGAACTCTCATCGAGTTTGTAGTCGGGTTATCGGATATAGCCCTGAATTTAAGGCCCGTGAGGGAACTACTCCTAAACCTTTCTTTTATGGTTAGTGACCCACCTTATTTCCCTTGTGTAGATGGAGGAGATACCAGACCCTGAGGCTTTCGAGAGAGAGCATGATGAGGCCCTGATGCGAGAGACCGAGGATCCTGAGGAGGATATGGGTGCTGACTCCGAGCTTGGCCCCTGGATTACACTGATAGAGAGTACTGATGATGAGGATCCCGTTGAGGAGCCCTTTGAGCCTGAGCCTGAGCCTGTTACCCCATCTCCTGTAGCTACTGATGAGGAGAGTGTGAGATCCGGTGAGGGTCGTGTTGTGTCACCCCCACCTTCTCCACAGACATCTAGCCCTGTTTCATCGGACGGTGACTCTGAGGATGATACTTCTGGCGAGGAGGAGCTTGACCCTACCCCTGCTACTGCTCCTGCTCCTGCTGCTGCACCTGCTCCTGTTCCTGTCATACCACCTCCACCGATGGACCTACCCCCAGTGTCGGGTACTGAGCACGCTTACGTGGTACAGTTCCTGACCCGAGACTTACTATCTGTAGAGGCCTGACTTAACGAGGCGAGGAGGGCACTAGTGGAGGAGTGCGAGGCGCGCTTGAGGATCCAGGCTGAGATGAGGACCGCTGTTGCTAGGAGGACTAGGGCTCGACTCCATAGGATTGAGAGGAGGAGCCGTGATAGGATTCTTGGTTTAGGGATCCGCGGGGGCGGAGTGATCCAGGCTAGGGATGCTAGGCGTGTTGTGCGTCGTGCATTTGCCCGTGTGAGGACCTTGCTCCGCCGCGGTGCGGCCCCGTGATGCGTTACTGATAGCTCAGTCCCCTAGGTTCAGATGACATTAGTGTGTCGATTTTGCGGGATAGTTGACTTGTGCAGTGGTATCTTTTCTGACCAGTGGATGAGTAGACTGACCTACAGATATGTAGATGTGACTTCGGGTAGTATGTACGGATGTAGCCCTACTTTTGTGTAGCCTGACTATTCGGATGATGTACTTGTATTTGTTCCACTTTTGCTAGACTTTGACATCGGAACTATGTATTTGGCTCTAACATCCAAACTTTGTGATAACCCTTGTACCGTACTTATTTAGTTTCAGTTTCCTTAATATTGCCTCAACTGCTTTACTTTCCGATGCCATGCTTTACTGTTTTGATATACAACTGTGATTATACAATTGCTACAAGCCACAAATACAACCATACTGTTTCAAATTTCGAGATGCGATTTCAAATTGTTTTCTACAATTTCCAAAAATGTTCCTACAATCTTTAAAAATAAATTTTTCAAAAAAAAAAAGGAAAAAAAAATTGTTTTGAAATTTTGAAAAATATTTTTGAGGTTTCGAAATTTTGAAAACTCTTGTAAAGGTTTTCGCATCCCAAAGGGATTTTTCCCCAAAAATGTTTGACATTTTATCTCCAACATCGGATTATTAAAACTTTTGCACTTCCACCCTTATGAGGAGGAACGATACGCTCCTGACCCGTGCAAACGCTGTCAGGTAATTGGAAAACCCTAACCCCTTTCTTGTTTTATTATCAGAATCATGCCACCCAGAAGAATGAACACTCGAGCTCACCCGATCAGTTCTGAGGGCCAGGGTAGCCACCATGGAACCGGAGGCCACCAGAACCATGAAGGGGAGAATGCCAACCTGAGTGAGAATGAGGGCAACGATCATAACTTGTTTGATGACTCTGAGTATGAAGAAGAAGAAGCTGGTGATGACACCCGAGAGGTAGAACATCCTAGGGGGGGCCCTATGGAACAGTTCATGGAGTTACTTAGGCAGAACTTGGACCGTCCCCCAGTTCAGCAACCACCCCAGAATGCTAATGCTAATGCTTTCCGGAACTTCAAATCCCTGAAACCCCCAGAATTTAAAGGAACTGCCGACCCTGTCGAGGCAAGGGCCTGGCTGAAGGAAATGGAAAAATCTTTCGAGATACTGGGTGTTGTTGAAGAGCAAAAGACTGTTTTCGCCACCTACCTTCTGAAGGGTGAGGCGAACTATTGGTGGGAAGCTAAGAAGAATTTGGAAGGAAGAGGTGTGGTAACCTGGATTTCAATTAGGGCTAAAACAATGGATTCAGAATCGTGTGGCGGTTCTTGAGCTGACAGACTATGCCACCCTGGTACAGAAAGCGTCAATTGTTGAGGTTGGGAGTGAACAGATGCAGAAAGAGAGGGAAGGAAAGAAGAGGAAGTTGGATAGTCGAAAGGGAAACTCTACTGGTGGGAGCTTTCCGAGCAAATTTAAGCGAGGAACGATGTCCCAACCCAGCGGGAACTTTGGAACCAAGAGAGCTGAAAGTTGGAGTGAGGGCCAGAGCGGCCGACCACAGGGATCGTCTTACTCTACCCCATCCCGAGCCCAACCCCCAGAATGCAATAAATGTGGAAGGAAACATGCGGGCGTGTGTAACCTGCAAGATGTGAAATGCTTCAAGTGTGGGCTGGCAGGGCATTATGCTAACGCCTGTCGCGGAACTAGTAACCCGAGTGTCGGAGGTAATTGCTTCAAGTGTGGGAAACTAGGGCACCGAATGAGGGAATGTATGTCCTCTGGGCCAGCTGCATCGAGAGTGAGTGGAACTGCTTCTAACAAGGCCCCTACTGCAAGAACTTTTAACATGACGGTGCAGGATGCCGTGAGGAACACGGATGTGATTGCAGGTACTCTACTACTCAACTCAGTTAAGGCAAATGTTTTATTTGATTCGGGAGCTACCAAGTCTTTCATATCTCTAGATTTTGTATGTCGGTTAGGCCTTAAGACTGAACCATTGAAAGACAGATTGCAAATAGAGATAGCTAATCATGAAATTATTCCCGTTAGCCAAGTATGTCCAGGTTGCGACCTAGAAATAGAAGGGCGACACTTTCGGGTAGACTTAATACCTTTTAAACTAGGGGAGTTTGACGTAATAGTAGGTATGGATTGGTTAACAACCCACGGAGCCCAGATTGATTGCGTAAAGAAGAAAGTAAGTTTGAGACTGCCAGGGGACGAAGAAGTAGTGTTTAGTGGGAAACGGCAAAACCAAAAGTTCCTGACTATGATTCAAGCTAAGAAGTTGTTACGTAAAGGATGCGAAGCCTATTTAGCCTACGTGAAGGATACCAAGAAGGAGGCACCAAACCTGCAGGAAATCCTTGTCGTTAATAAGTTCGCGGACGTGTTTCCGGATGATCTTCCAGGACTACCACCTGATAGAGACATCGAGTTCGCTATAGACTTAGTTCCGGGTACGGCCCCAATTTCGAAAGCCCCATATCGGCTAGCCACAGTGGAGATGAAAGAGCTGGCCACTCAGTTATAAGAGTTGTTGGATAAAGGGATGATAAGACCTAGTGTGTCACCGTGGGGAGCCCCGGTGTTATTCGTGAAAAAGAAGGACGGCAGCATGAGATTATGTATAGACTACAGGGAGCTGAACAAGGTGACTATAAAGAATAAGTATCCCTTGCCCAGGATAGATGACCTGTTTGACCAATTGAAAGATGCAGTTTATTTCTCTAAGATTGATTTGCGGACCGGGTACCACCAGTTAAAGATTAAACCAGAAGATATACCAAAGATGGCCTTTCGCACCCGGTACGGACATTATGAGTTCCTAGTGATGTCATTTGGGTTAACGAATGCCCTGCACTTTCATGGACTTAATGAATCGAGTCTTCAAGAAATACTTGGACAAGTGTGTTAAGGTCTTCATCGATGATATTTTGATTTATTCCATGACGAAGGAGGAACATGCAGAGCACTTGAGGATTGTATTGGGAGCATTGAGAGAAGAAAAGCTGTACGCTAAGTTCTCGAAGTGCGAATTTTGGTTAAAGGAAGTTCAGTTTTTAGGGCATGTGATTAGCGAACAAGGCATTCTAGTGGACCCAGCCAAAATAGAGGCTGTATCAAATTGGGAGAGACCAACCACTCCGACAGAGGTGAGAAGTTTCATAGGACTGGCTGGCTACTATAGGAGATTTGTCCAAGACTTTGCAAAGATAGCAGCCCCTTTGACCAGACTAACTCGCAAGACCGAGAAGTTTGTGTGGACTGAAAAATGCGAAGAGAGCTTCCAAGAGTTGAAAAAGAGGTTGGTGACAGCACCAGTACTAGCCCTACCTGATGATAAGGGATATTTTGTGATTTATAGCGACGCATCCCATAAAGGTTTAGGGTGTGTGCTTATGCAGCACGGTAAGGTGATTGCTTATGCGTCCAGACAACTTAAGGAGTATGAGATAAGATACCCCACCCATGATTTGGAATTAGCAGCGATAGTTTTTGCTTTGAAGATCTGGAGACATTATCTTTACGGAGAAAAGTGTGAAATCTACACGGATCACAAGAGCTTAAAGTACATATTCACTCAGAAAGAGTTAAACATGAGGCAGAGGAGATGGTTAGAGCTAATCAAAGATTATGATAGTGAGATTCATTATCACCCAGGGAAGGCCAATGTGGTGGCCGATGCACTTAGCCGAAAGTAGAAGCTTAAGATGATAACGTCAGTGGACGAATTGATCAAGGACCTTGAGAAACTGGAGATTGAAGTGAGGTTACCAGGAATTGGACAAGAGAGTCTAATGGAAATAAAAGTCCAACCACCGTTATTGGAAAAGATTAAGTTATGCCAGGAAAAGAAGATAGAAGAAGAAAAGAATTCGATGGAGAAAATTTTGACTGGCGAGGAAATTAAGTGTGAGAAGGACGGGAATGGAATTATGAGGTACGCATCTAGGATATGGATCCCGAACGTTCAAGAATTAAAAGATGAGATTTTGCAAGAGGCTCATAGTTCGAGGTACTCAATTCACCCTGGAGGCACTAAGATGTATAGAGATCTGAGAGAATACTATTGGTGGCCTAATATGAAGAAGGACGTGGCAGAGTGGGTAAGTAAATGCTTGACATGTCAAAGAGTGAAGGCCGAACACCAGAGGCCCAGTGGATTGTTGCAACCCTTAGAGATACCCGAGTGGAAATGGGAGCAGATTGCGATGGACTTTGTGGTCGGATTACCAAGGACCAAGACTAATCATGATGCCATTTGGGTAATTATCGATAGGTTGACCAAGTCAGCACATTTTCTTCCAATCAACGAGAGATATACTGTCGACAAGCTGGCAGATATTTACTTAAAGGAGATCGTGGTTAGACATGGGGTTCCTGTGAGCATTGTATCAGATAGAGACCCAAGATTCAACTCCAGGTTTTGGAGAAGTTTTCAGGATTGTGTGGGGACCAAGTTAAACATGAGTACTGCATACCATCCCCAAACAGACGGACAGAGTGAGAGAACCATCCAGACCATCGAGGACATGTTGAGGGTATGTGCTATTGATTTTAAGGGAAGTTGGGATGACCACTTGCCGCTGATCGAATTTTCCTACAACAATAGTTACCATGCGAGTATAGGCATGCCCCCATATGAAGCTTTATACGGACGAAGATGTCGGTCTCCCTTGTGTTGGGAATAAGTTGGAGAGCGGAAGATTTTAGGGCCTGAACTGGTCCAACAGACAAGAGAAACTATCGAGCTCATAAGAGGACGATTGGTAGCGGCCCAGGACAGACAGAAGAAGTATGCGGACCAGACCCGCAAGGACAAAGAATATGAGGTAGGAGAGTTTGTGATGTTGAAGGTATCGCCGTGGAAAGGATTGATGAGATTTGGTAAGAAGGGAAAACTAAGCCCGAGATTTATTGGACCTTTTGAGATCTTGAAACGAGTTGGGAAGTTAGCCTATGAATTGGCTTTACCCCCGAGCTTATAGCAAGTACATAATGTGTTCCATGTGTCCATGCTACGACCATACCATACCGACTTCCGACATGTGATAGAACATGATTAAGTGGATCTGCAACCAGACTTAACATATGTCGAGCAACCCGTAGAAATCATGGATAGAAAGGAACAGGTGCTGAGGAACAAGGTTGTCAAATTAGTGAGAGTTTTGTGGAGGAATCAGAACGTCGAAGAATCAACATGGGAACTAGAGAGCGCGATGCGTGAAAAGCACCCCCAACTGTTTTCAACCTGATTCCGGGACGGAATCCTTTTAAGGAGGGGAGGCTGTAAGAACCATAATTTTTGGTAATATTTCCTTTTATTTAATATCTTGTGACATTGTCATTATGGAACCTTTCTAGTCATTCCTGTTGATTAATAGAATTGATTGTCTGAGAAACTGCGTTGTTGCATTTATCATGTAATATAAAAAGGAAGATTGTGAAGGCAGGAGTCTTATGGGTAGTAATATTTACAAAACTTGGGATTTGAGAATGGTTAGAGTATTAAAGGATTTATTAAGAATTGTGACGAGGAATTATGGACATTCGAGGAATTTACACAATAAGTACTTAAGGAATTATAGGGGAAATCTCTACGCGACAAAATAGTATTACGAGAGATTAATTAAGATACGATACGAAGTAAAGATTAAATAATAAGCATTGGTGGAAGAATAATAATACAAGGAAAGAAATTACATGCAAGTGTCATGTAACTAGCTAGTTAGGAAAAGAAACTAGAAAAGCATAAAGTAGAAGTGAATAGTGACATGTGTGATGGGTGTTGCAACCTAGGGGACAATAGGGCATGGGGAGACAACCTAGACCCCTAGCTTGGCAACATGTGAACCTTACCCAACCCCCACAATAATACATATCACCTATCTCATTTTATTTCCTTTCAAACAAAACACTCTCCCCCCCCATTGAAGCTCTCGGCCGAAGCAAAAAGAGGAGGAGGAGAGAGATTTTCTCTCCATCTTTCCCTCACCTACAAATCCAAGCAAAAATCCTAGGGCTTCCTTACATTATAATAGAGGTATGGTATCAATTTCATAGCATTTCATCCATTGAATCTTGAGATAAAAATTATTGAAGGATTGGAGGAGTGTTAACCAAAGTTGTTTATCTTTTAGATCTTGAAGGATTAAGGTTTGTGAGGGCTCATCCAAGTGTTCTTAGTTGTTGTAAAGCTCACCCAAGGTCTTTAGCTACTCAAGAAGGTATAAAAATCATGAACCCTTTTGGTTATGTATTGTTTATAAAGTATGGTAGTAGATCCATGTGTTTTAGAACTAATCTTGGATGTATATGTATTGGATAGCATGGATCTTGAGTTTTGATGTTGAGATTGTGACTTTTATGACTATGGTTAATATATATATCTCCATGAGTGTTATGAACCATGATCTAAGTGTATTAAGTGTTGATTATGTTATGGAAGTATGAAAAATGATTAATCTAAGTAGTTTGAGCTTGCTGAGTTTTGTCCAGGAACTTTGACCTGTATTGTAGCACGATTTTGAACCCCCAAATGATGTCCCCTGATGTTCTACCATATATTGTTGGAAAGATAATTGAATGTAGTTTCTGGAAATGTAAGGTTCATGGCTATGTGATGTGTAGATTTTTAGTTATGGCCGGAGGAGTGAATTTTGTTTCTGGACTATGGACTGCACTAAGTGACCCCCTTGTGAACCTTGTTTAAACACCTTAAAATATATGTGGGATCGTGGAAAAATTTGAGAATGTAGGGAATGCAGTGGTGAAGACCACCCAAAAGGAATTGGATTAAAATATGAATTTTTGGATTTTATAAAAATGCTAGAGTAAAATTCGCGCAATGGAGAAAGTCGATTAGTGGAACATGATTCTAGGGTTAGTGGTTATGATTCGAACGCGGTAACTAAATTAAGTCGAGTAAGTGACGAGCGTAATCGAGTGATGACATGGACCTATAGTGGGGCTAGGGAGTCATAAGACGAAGTCGTTAAGTTAATTTCGTACCCCCTTAAAACCCCGTAATTAAATAGATATTGTTAAGGTACTAACGAACGATTATTGCTTATGTATAGATCGTTCGAATCCGCACGCTCGACCACCCCAATCAAACCAAGGCAAGTTTACTTTTCAAAACTTATCCATATACAAGGACTTTTACTGTTGTGTTTGTAGTTTTCAAATTATATCAAATGCTATGTTTATCGAAGTATTGATGCAATTGAGATTGGACAAGTACATGTATCTAGATTGCGAAAACCCGAAGGGTCATTCGGGGAGTATCGTATACTCAAATATTATGTTCATATCTTCGTAAATACTCGAACCCCTATCTTGGATTAAAAGTTTATTTTATCGAATAATTATTTATTAATTATTAATATTAAATCTTAAAATATTATTTATTAATTATTGTTCATTCTTTAAAGACAAAGTTAATCCAAGATACTTTTTAATACTTCAAACTCGAACTCATTTGAACTCAAAACATTTTCGAAAACCCCCGGTCATTTTCGAAAACACAATGATGTCGGACCTCAACTACTCTATTTTCAATCAAAATCAAGTTTTAAAAGAAAATGAAAAAGGGACTCTGGCAGGTGTGGGAACCGTTGACGAACGATTACCGGGATGTGTAAGCGGCCGTGAGCCAGGCGGTCCATCACTTATTATTCCGGCCCAGGTGTTGCCGAAGGATGATTACGGATGTAGTTTTCATCGAGGGTGATTACGGATGTAGTTTTCACCCGAGGGATAGTTACGGATGTAGTTTCTTTCCTTCTACCGGTAGAGAAGACCCGCGGATGATTGGACTTGGATGTGGCGACTGATCATCGTCAATCCTTGTCAGGTTTTGTGTTTTCTTTAAGTCCCATTCCTCCATGTTGGAAAAATGCTTTGACACTGCTTCTTAGGCTTTTGTGCCAAGTTGCTGATAGTGTTCTATTTTGATGAGAAAGATGTTGATTCAATGCAGTATCTAGAACTGCAAGTTTATTTTGAAAACAATGGCACATATTGTTGCACCTTCGAGATTTATCAACTATGACAAGTGATTTTATAACTGATTGAAACAAACAAGTATATCAACTGCCAATCATATGAAATGTTATATTGCTTACCTTATACATATATTCTTGCTGAGCTATAGTTGCTCACTCTTGCTTGTTTTCAAATTTTACAAACACAACAGCTAAGCGAAATGGCAAGACCCAGGCAGACTGTTCGAAAGCAGGTGATTAGACCCGAGCCATCACTTGAGATTCCACCGGTAGGCCCCATTAGCCGGATTGGTTGGCAGCTTTTGTTAGTTCGTTTTATTTATCAGTATGACCTGTGCAAGGCAGTGTATCGTAACAAACTTTCAAACCGCCAACTTCGCTTCATATCGAAGTGTTGCCGGTAGCATAAATACTATTTAATTCGGTCTGTAATAACTCTGATAACTTTATTACTGTTTAATCAATGTGTGACGTTTCTGAGGCTCTAACCTGTGTGTGTGAGTGTGGTGTGAGTTTATTGTGGGGTCGATGGCTGTGTTATATATATTATGTGCAAGAACAGGTATGTTACTAATGGAAAATGGACCGTGAGCGCCTAGATCTCCGACCCCGGATCTGGGGGCGTCACATTAAACAAACGTGCAACCCTATAGGTAACATTATTTAATGAAAACGAACAACCATTGTTCTGAATCAAAAACGAAAAACCAATCTTATCCAAACAAGAAATGGAAATAATGTTTCTGCAAATCGCAGGCA
Source organism: Saposhnikovia divaricata (assembly GCA_036435485.1). NCBI lineage: Eukaryota > Viridiplantae > Streptophyta > Magnoliopsida > Apiales > Apiaceae > Saposhnikovia > Saposhnikovia divaricata. The sequence continues at coordinate 232,622,966 of CM071594.1, forward strand.
CGTAAAACAGTTCTCAAGTTCTAAAATAAGCCAAGTGGGCAATGATAAATAATAAGTCCCTACGGCTAAGGCAACAACCTTTGCTCTATTGCCAACACGTAGGTTGACTTCTCCTTTCGCCAAAGTTCTACTCCTTTGAGTTCTTGCACATTTATACAAATGTGGGAACCACATCTAGTATCTAATACCCATGATGTAGAAGTAGAAAAATTGACTTCTATAACATAAATACCTGAATCAGAAATCTGAACAGCATTCAGTTTCTTTAGATCCTCCAAATAATTTTGAAAGTTTCTCTTCCTTTCACCCTGTTTACATGCATACAAGGCCTTGCTTGTTTCAAATCTCTCTTGACGAGCATGTCCTTCAAACATACATTTAAGGTGCTCGATCATGATATAAGAATCAAAATTCTCATGCTGTTTCTACAGCTCAGGACTCATAGTCGCAAGCATCAAACAGGTGACATTGGTGTCATCATCCAAATGCTTCTGATAAGCATTTCATTGAGCCTCCGTTGCACCTTCAGGGAGAGCTCCAGGGCGAGGAATATCTATGACATAGAGATTTCGCTCTTGCCTGAGGACAATCCTTAAATTCCTTTGCCAATCTTGGAAGTTAGTTCCTGTCAACTTGTCCTTCTCAAGGACTGCTCATACAGAGAAGTTATTTAAGTTGTTTGCCATTTCGAATTTCTACATTGTTAAAATGCATAAAATAATTAGTCTACAGATTTATTAAATTATGTTCAAGTGATTATTCATATATATTCAAAAATATATAATCTCCCACTATTTTTATCAAATCAATAGCCCTACCTATCAATTCGGAAAAGTGTCTCTAAACCTTTCTAGTGAGCCAAGATCCATATTTCATCCCTTTTAAGGTCAGCTTTGGCTTTTCTCCTTAAAATGATTATTTAGGTAGACAACATTTGTCAATTATATCATATATAACTCTTGGATAGTTTGGTAGAACAACATTTGTTCCTATTTATCCAATAAATCTTACCAAACTCTATGCCTCTAAGTTCACAATCCTATTGTGGTCACTTAGTTAAGTCGAACCCAATGGTCTAACAGTTAAGTATAATTTACTCGATCGCGCCTTACCACGATAAATGAGGGTACTCAGCTTTGGCGCACCTACCCTTTGTCTATCTAGGTCTTGACGAGTGTTTCCCATTTGGAAGGCATCTTAAACTTAATATTTTTCTTAGGGGTTTGTTAATTAAAACGACGATGATCCCATCATAAAGAGATTCCCAATTTTTCCTTGAATTAAATACTTCAAATCAATATTCACCAATGGTTTGATTTCCAGGTTGTTGGAGGAGTCATAAGCGGCCTCACTTAATAACCAACTTCCTTACAGGTATGACCCGTTTTTGACAAAATCTCCCCATATCGAAATAATTGAAAATTCGTATTTAATTCCGTGTTTCATAAACACAAAAATCTCATAGTCGTTATGTTAAATTTTAAAATCTCGAGTCGTTACAGATTTTATCTTGTTTAATCAGGCATGGCATGGGTGATGTATCTAATACATTCAATCATACATGATTAATCTAATTAAAGCATGCATCATAATGTATCTTACACATGCATTCATACATCAATATGTAAAGTGCAGTATGTAAACGTGGTTGGTTATGACCTTTATCCTATAAGATCCTTTCAAGCTAATGAAAAGATCAAGGTCAATCTATGGTGGAATAAAATACTATACTATTACATGTCTTCTTATTTGCTGCTACAATGCCTCTTTGGATCGTCTCCTTTCTTGCTTGTCTTCATGTCTTCATTTACATTACATAAACAAAACAACTATACTATTGTACTTACAAGGAGAACTCGAGTTACATTCGAGATTTAATCATTACAAGGAATGATGATATGCAAGTCGTATTTAGAAACCAAACCATAAACAAAAACCTATATCCTATGGGTCTCAAGGCCATAACCATCCACCATGCTCAAGTAACAATTAAAGAACATGTCATATTATCTAATCATGTTAAACTGATAAAGGATCGAGTCAATTAAGTCAAGTCAAATAAAGTCAAATCAACAAGTCAAGAGGTGAAAGTGGCGGGAAAGTTAGTTGCAAAGTATTTTCATTTCATTTTGTAATTTCTTTTCAGAAATTCCTGAATTCAGAATTTCCTGAACTATAAAGTCTGGATTGTAATGTTTTAGAGGTTATGTTGAGTATTAACAAAACTTCTTCCCCAATCTCTCTCTCTCTCTCTCTCTCTCTCTCTCTCTCTCTCTCTTTCTATTTCTCTTTCTCTTTCTCTTTCTGTTATTCTTGTTATTTCTATCTCTGTTTCTCTATATAAAGCTTCCCTGCATCAATGGTATCAAAGCTAAACGCTTCATTCATCTCTTCTGTCTGGTGAAATTTTTGCAATACTGGCGCCAAATACGCGTAAAAATATCACATCGACTCCTGCGATGGATGAGCAATTAAAGGAACACTCAAAAGCAATTGATCGAAGACTCGAAGAGCAGTCTCAAGCTATTGCAAAGAAATTTGATGAGAATGATAGAAAATTGGAGGAATTAATGAAATTGATGAAAGAATTAGCGGTGAATCGTTCGACAGAAGGTCCGAGAGAGACAATAATTAGGTCAAATGCTGAACCCTCAAGGTCAGAGACTACGAACATTGGAGGTAATTTTCACATCAGACCTTTAGGATATACTCCAAAGCTCGAATTTCCTAAATTTGATGGATCTGGTGTGCGTAATTGGATTAAGAAATGTGTTAAGTACTTTAATTTGTGCAAAATTCCTGAGGATCAGAAATAACAATGTTCGTAGAGGTGTGGGTGTCTAACTACTTGTCGCTTAAGAAGAATGTTGAGTGGTCTAAATTTGTTCTTGATCTCAGTGCTAGATTCTAAGATGAGATAGGCTTAAGTGCTGTAGAACAGTTTAATAAGTTGCAACAAAATGGATCTATTGAGGATTACATAGATGATTTTGACAATTTGAGATCCTTAATGGAACAATATCATCATGTTTTGCCTGATGCTTATTTGCTTGAGAGTTTTATTGGTGGATTGAAGGCGGTAGTTAAACCATTTGTGAGAGCATTTAAGCCTGTGACTGTGACTGAAGCAATTATGTATGCTAGACTGCAAGAAGAGTCTATTCAGGCAAATTCTCAGAAGCCTTTTAAGTCATCCTATATACCTATTGTATAAAAAGCTGTTATTCCTTTAGTGTACAATTCAACTGTCAACAAGGCACCTCTACTACCTACTCCTCAAGCTAAACCATTGCAGACTGGGTTGCAAAAGCAAGTTATTAAGCCTTTCAAATTTATTCCAGCTGACATAAGAGCAGAGAAAATTGCAAAAGGTTTATGTTACTACTGTGATCAAAAGTATGAAAGGGGACATAAGTGTCAGTTCAAGGAATCACAATTGTTTACTGTTGAAATTCCTTGTGGAGTGTTGATTGATACAGACAGTGATAGTGAAGATCAGAATGAGGATAGTTCGACTGAACCTTGCATATCTGTCAGTGCTTTAGTTGGTAGTCAGACTTTCTCCACTATGAGGGTTAAAGGAGTGGTCCAGAATAAATCATTACACATTTTGATTAATTCTGGTAGCACAAACAATTTCTTGGATCTGCAATGGGCTAAAAATATGAAGTTTGAGGTGGAGGATATTAGTGACCAAGCTGTTACAGTAGCTGATGGGAATCAAATAATTTGCAGACATGTTATTAAAAATTTCTCTTGGATATTGAATGGTCACATTGTTTACAACTGAGGTATTGTTGATTGATCTTGGCAGTTGTGATATGGTTTTGGGTGTGCAATGGCTGAGCACTTTGGGGGAAGTTAAGTGGAACTTTCAGAAATTGCTAATGGAGTTTTATCTAGGTGACCAATTGTTTAAGCTTAAAGGCATAACTCCAAAGAAATTAAAGGTATTGAAGGGAGATTGTTCTGCAAAGTTGTTGAAAAATGCTGCTCAGTTGTGTGTATTACAGGTCAAAGAACTTTCTGATGATTTACAAGAATTGAATGGCATTTTAAATACTATGGAAAGTCAGGAGAGTACCTCACCAGAGTTAAAGGCTTTGAAACAACAATATGCAGATATTTTCAAGGAGCCAGATTCTTTACCTCCATAGAGAGGGGTATTTGATCATAGGATTCCTCTACAAACTGGAGCTAATCCTGTGAGTATCAGGCCTTATAGGTACCCCTTGAAGCAAAGAGATGTTATTGAGCAAATCATTGAAGAAATGCTGGGTAGAGGTATCATTCAGAATAGTGCCAGCCCATTTGCATCTCATGTAGTTCTGGTAGGAAAGAAAGATGGCACTTGGAGATTATGTGTGGATTATAGGGAGCTGAATAAAAACACAGTTAAAGACAAGTATCCTATACCTGTAGTGGAAGAGTTAATTGATGAATTATCTGGTTCTACAGTGTTCAACAAGATTGATCTTAGGGCTGGATATCATCAACTTAGGGTCCATGAAGATGATGTGTTTAAAACTGCCTTTAAGACTCATAATGGACATTTTGAGTTTTTGGTAATGCCTTTTGGCCTCACCAATGCACCAGCATCATTTCAAAGTTGGATGAATGCAATTTTCAAGCCACTATTGAGGAAGTGTGTTTTGGTCTTTTTCGATGATATTCTGATTTACAGCAAGGATAAAGGTGATCATTGGAATCATTTGGCTGTAGTGTTTGATTTGATGAGGCAAAACTCATTATATGCTAAAGAAAGTAAGTGTTCTTTTGTTATGAACAAAATTGAATACCTAGGACACTTTATTTCTGCTCAAGGTGTGGAGACTGACCCTAGGAAGATAAGTGCTGTGGCTAATTGGCCTATTCCAACTTGTATCAAAGACTTGAGGAGCTTCTTGGGATTGGCTGGATATTATAGAAAGTTTATCAAGCATTATGCTATTATCAGTAAAGGTTTAACTGATTTGTTGAAGAAAGGGAGTTTTCAATGGAATGAGGAAGTACAAGTGGCATTTGAACAGTTAAAATCTGCTTTAATTACTGCACCAGTTTTGGCTTTGCCAAATTTTCATCAAGAATTTGTGGTGGAGACAGATGCTTCAAAGGAAGGCATTAGTGCAGTGTTAATGCAAGGGGGTCATCCGTTAGAATTTTTAAGCAAGGCTTTGGGTCCTAGGTGGCAAAAATTGTCAGTTTATGAAAAAGAATTGTTGGCTATCGTATGTGCAGTTCAGAAATGGGAACAATACTTATGTGGAAATCATTTTGTGATAAAAACTGATCAGAAAAGCTTAAAGTGGTTACTTCAACAAAGAATTTCAACTCCTTTCCAGCACTTTTGGTTATGCAAATTGATGGGGTTTGATTATGAGATCCAGTATAAAGGTGGGAGTGAGAACAAAGCTGCTGATGCCCTATCAAGGGTACAGGGGTCTGATCTTTTGTGTATGGCTATATTTGTAGTGCAGTCTGATTTAGAGGCATTGATTCAAGCTAGCTATACTATGGATTCTCAGCTGAGTGATATTTTACAACAATTGCAGCAAGGGGGTTCTCATCCAGGCTATGAATTGAAACATGGTTTTTTAAGAAGAAAAGATAAAATTGTAGTTGGACCTGACTCTGGATTGAAAGCCAAACTTATGGATTGGCAACATGTTTCACCTGAAGGGGGCCACTCTGGTAGAGAAGTTACATTGCAGAGGCTTAAGAGCTTATTTTACTGCCCTGGCATGACACAGGAGGTTAGGCATTTGGTAAGACATTGTAAAGTATGTCAAGCTTCTAAGTATGATACTAGTGCTTATCCTGGGTTTCTCCAACCACTACCTATACCTTCTGAAGTTTGGGTAGATTTATCCATGGATTTTATAACTGGTTTACCTAAGTCTAATGGAAAGGAAGCAATCCTAGTAGTGGTAGACAGGTTGAGTAAGTATTCTCATTTTGTGGCACTACCTTCTGCTTTTACGGCACCCATGGTGGCTCAAGCTTATCTTGATAACATTTTTAAACTTCATGGTTGGCCAAGATCGATTGTGAGTGATAGAGATCCAATATTCCTAAGTCAGTTCTGGAAGGCTTTGTTCACTTTGCATGGCACTGATTTCTTACTGTCTTCATCTTATCATCCTCAAACGGATGGTCAAACTGAAGTTGTCAATAGATGTCTTGAGGTTTATCTGAGGTGTATGTGTGCTGATACCCCTAAAGAATGGTCGTTTTGGTTGGCTTTAGCAGAATGGTGGTTTAATACTCATTTTCATTCTACACTTCAACAAACTCCTTATGAGGTAGTTTACAATCAGGTACCTCCTCTTCATCTACCTTATTTGCCTGGAGAATGTGTTGTAGCTGCTGTGGATAGGAGTTTGCAGAAAAGAGAAACTATGATTTCTATGTTGAAAGACCATTTGTTGAAAGCTCAAACCAGAATGAAGAATCAAGCTGATGCTCACAGATCTGAAAGGGTCTTTAGTAAAGGTGATTGGGTGTGGTTAAAGTTACAGCCTTATAGACAAAAATTAGTGCAAGTCAGGGACAATCAGAAGTTAAGTCAGAGATATTTTTGTCCTTTTCAGATATTGGCTTGTATTGGTAAAGTAGCTTACAAACTTAGGTTGCCTGCAGATGCTAAGATGCTAAGATTCATGATGTATTCCATGTTTCTCAGTTGAAACAGTACTTTGGAGATCCTCCAGTGACTGTTGCTATTCCTGATACTTGGAACAATGCTGCTACTGCAGTCACTGTGCAACCAGCTGCTATATTGGATACCAGAATGGTGAAATTTCAGAATGCTCCAGAAATTCAGTACTTGGTTCAATGGGAAAGCTATCCAGATTTTGAAGCTACTTGGGAGGTAGCTGTTGACTTTGTTCAAAAGTTTCCCACTTTTCCAATTCCACAAAAGACTTGAGGACAAGTCTCTTATGAGGGGGAAGGTATGATAAAGGATCGAGTCAATTAAGTCAAGTCAAATAAAGTCAAATCAACAAGTCAAGAGGTGAAAGTGGCGGGAAAGTTAGTTGCAAAGTATTTTCATTTCATTTTGTAATTTCTTTTCAGAATTTCCTGAATTCAGAATTTCCTGAACTATAAGGTCTGGATTGTAATGTTTTAGAGGTTATGTTGAGTATTAACAAAACTTCTTCCCCAATCTCTCTCTCTCCCTCTCTCTCTCTCTCTCTCTCTCTCTCTCTCTCTCTCTCTCTCTCTCTCTCTCTCTCTCTCTTTCTGTTATTCTTGTTATTTCTATCTCTGTTTCTCTATATAGAGCTTCCCTGCATCATAAACCATATCATATTTCAGATGATCCAATCAAAGAAATCATATAACGCAAAAATCAGAAAATCAGAATCAAATTCTGAAGACAATAAATCGCCGTTTTCAGGCAGTAAACGGCGTCAAACGCCTTACAGACGAGTCGATGATAGCTTTTCTATCAGTTTTGTTCAGACGCTCGTTTCCAGTCAGAAAACATATATCGTTTGCGAAAATCGGACACTAGACACAGATTTCACCAAATCTTAACAGCGTATACAGAAATCGTATCGTATACAATCCTTATATCAAGAACAAACATAAATCATATATATATCAATATATATACAGATTATATGATCAGCATCAACATATCATATCCAATATGATCTAATAAGTTATAACTCAAAAACAATTTTTAGAAAATTCGAATTTAAATCAGAAAACCATAAATTACTGTTTACAGGTAGTAAACTACGTCAAACGGCTTACAGATGCGAGCATGACTATGTCAGTCTTGTTCGGTGGCCCGATTCCAGTCTAAAAACATATCCTTTTTTCAAAAATCGGACACATTATGTAAATTTTACTAAATTTGCACAGTTTTCCGGAAATCGTATCGTATAGAATCTCCAAAATAAGAACAAGCATGTATCATATACACTCAGCAATTTATACAATCATCCCATTATTATACAACCACTAATATATCATATGTTCAAAACATATACATACACATCTCGTATTATCACAAAAACATGGCAAATCACATACATGCTTATATACACCAAAACTGTTAGACACATAACCGAATTAAAAGCATTTTGCAAGTAGCTTTGATACCATTGAAGGGTTTCAGGACAACAAACGCAGTGGAAAGCAATAATTAAAACAATAAAATCGAAATCCAATCGCAGGATCCATGCAAAACAAGACGTTTAATTCGTAGTTATGAACGTTTACCTTAAAATGAAGCTTTAACAGTTGATGACAGATGGAGGTCCAAAGCAATCACCACGTAGCCCTCTTCGATATCCACGTTGCCAAAGTAGTCCACACGAACACTTGATCGTCCAACGATCACCGAAGTCGGTACTAGCCGAAGGAATCTGCCTCTCTCTCTCTCTCTCTCTCTAGCCTCTCACAAGTTTTAGCGAATTGCAAAAGTCTGTGCCTAAGCAATACATCATAATGTATTTATAGGGAAGAGAGATTGGGCTAAAACCCTAAATCGAACTGGACTTCTCCAAACCCATTCTGATTTGGTTTTATTTTTAAATTCGAATTCTCTTTAATAATTAATTAAGACCAGCTCAATTAATTAATAACCAATTTCAAATTTAATGATTTAATTTAAATTCATAATTTAAATTAAAACTCCTTTTAAACGTTCTTATTGTGTAACCCTTTAGGTTATTATTACGTTGACAATAATTTTAATATCAAATAATAAAATTATAAACAATGAGCTGCATCTAGTAATACATCATTGCTACCCAAGTAATAATAATAATTGGTGATCCAATTAATCCTTTCGTGATAAATGTTTCCGTGTAATATAATCCTTTTAACCAAATATTATAGATTAAACTCGAGGCATGTAATTAGCCATCCTCTTCAATGTTTAATCCGGGTTTCCTTGATCAATGAGTAGACTATTAAAAACAAATCAATATTTGAGCATGACCATGCATTTTCATAGTCTCACTCAATCAAGAGACCAATAATATCTCTTCTAATAATAGGAGGGTTAAATCCTTTATCTATCATTCATATTTCTCATACGTCTCAAAACATACCCGATGTCCACTTTTATCATTACCCGGTCAAAGGTAACTTTTAATGTAGTCAAAGTATATTAATCCTCGTATAGAAATATAATGATCTCAATTCTAAGGATCATTACACTATTATCACTGTGAGTCTTTCTAATGACATTATCAACATGTACAATCTCACTGTGGGTGTATCCAGTGCCTTGTAGAATATCACATGCACCTATGTTCTTGACTTTAGTATCACTATACCTATGACCAATGAGATGTGGTCATCTTGTCAACAAACATACTAATCTTTATGCATTATAATTGTCACATATTATTAATGCTCGATTAGAGATATTTAGGAATATTAACACTATTCATATATTCTCATTTTTAAGTCAAATACTTAAAGATATAGAATACATGTTACATATTCCAAGGACATTTATTATTCTAACATTTATTTCACAGTAAATAAAGACATAATAAATCAACATAGAAATTATCTATGGAACATAATCATTAAATAACAAAATAGTGTTTCCTAGAAGCACAACTACATTGTCTCTAGGGCACTAACACTATCAGCCCTATGTACGGGATAGGAAATGGATATTTCGAAGTTATATTAGTAATCTACGAGGTAAATAAGTGTATGTAAACGTGATCGGAATTCAGAAATTCCAAACTTTATTTTTATTGAATATTTGACCGGGCAGTGAGGAGCATTTTAATACGATCAAGATAAGTGATATATTTAAATCAAGGATTCAAGAATTTGATATTTTATTATTTTATTAAGGGTGATTTAAGGATTTAGAACGAAAACCCCTGAGTTAGTATAACGAACGTTGTAGGAATCGCTAGAACTTTATAACGAGATTAAGCGAAGGCGAAGCAAATTAATGATTAAATACGTAACGAGGCTAAATACAATGCAAGATCATCAAGTGGATTATATTAAGGGAATTGATGGAAAAGAAAATCAAGAAAACAAAACAAAAAAGATCTAAGAGGTGTTTGATCAAGAACATGCCAACAAGGCTTCTTGTCACCATATTTTTATCAACCACACAAGCTAGCCACATGAATTAATAGAGAGTTATAGCAGCAATATATCACACAAATATCACACAAAACCATTCACCAACTAGTCAACAAGAGAGAAAGAGAGAAAAAGCAAGAGAAAACCATGAACACACAAACTGCCCAGCAGAAACACATGCCAAAGAAAAATTCATAACTCCACTTCTACCCATTCATAAATCACCAAATTTGAACCATAGCTGCCTCATTATATGTAGAACATACGTTCAAAGTTTCATGGTTAACAAAGAAGTATAGCCTAGTCAAATCTCTCCTCCAAGATGAAGAACCGAAACTGTCCAGCCTTTCCCAGTTTCGACCTCTCACCTTAGAAAGCCAATAAGTCGAGCTTCAAAAATCCCCTGGTGATGATCTAGGACTCAAAAGAAATCCCTTGAAGAGTAGAAGGTTTGGTAAAAATTTGAGAATCAATCTCTAATTTTTCAATTTTATATAGATTTTACAAAGTGATGATGAATAGTGGTGAATAGTGACTAACTATCTTTCTTGTTTTCTATCTTTCTATTATGGCTTCTTAAGGATCCTTTGAGCAAGGTTTAACAGTTGTGAGACTTTAGTAGCATCTCTAAGCTTCATATCAAGGTAAAACCCTAACCCACCCTTTGAGTTTATAAGAGTTTTTGATGTAGTTTTGAGGTTATATAAAGATGAGATCATGATTAAGTGATTTAGTGGTTGTTTGGATTTATATAATGTGTAAAACGTAGGGTGTTGGATTTGAGCCACACCATTGACCTTAGAGGTATATAATGAGTGTTTGTTGATGTTAAGGATGGATGGTATGCCTTGGTGATTGGTTTGGAGTGATTGTAAAATGGAAACGCTCGATTTATAGCCGTCGTAATGACGAAATTTTGTTAGACCTTAAAAATAGTTAAACCGAAACCATAAAACTATTTTTAGACTCATCACTGCCAATGGTTGTGTAGGTATGGTTGTCTAGTTTATTTCACCGCAAGAATCATGTCAAAAGAGCTTACGGTTTAGGAGATATGACCATTTTAGTGAAAGTTGTTCGAGGAATGAAACTGCAGAAATGTACCTACTTCGAGGCTATGATTGAGACCCTTAATAGTCGATTTATAAAATGAAATTTGGAGGATAAATACTAAGGTCAGTTAGCAAGATTTGTACGAAGGTTTCGAATTAAAAACATTATTTTCAGATTTTATACAAATGTGTCAGCCGAGGTTGCGCAAGTGGAAAAGCCCTTTTAGATGATGATACTTTTCATTGCAAACCCCTGCCCTGTTTTGTAAATTACGAAAAATAGGTCTTCTGACCAGAGCCAAATCTTGAGTTATTTACCTTCTAGACATTCTCTAGATCGTGTATCCGAAAATGGTGCGTCATTTGAGTTAACGGTTACCGAGTTATGAAGGTTTTAGTAAAAGTGGTTCAAATAGTGAGAATCCGAAGTTGACCCAACTTCGAAAATACATTTCACCTACCTAGGCTCGTGTTTTCGAATCAGAACTTTTATGATAAATATTACAAATACCAAAGATGATTTTATAAATGGTTTCGCATTTAATGATGCTTCCAGTGATTTATTAAAAGTGTTGGAGTGCGAGTCGCGGAATAGTAATTCTCAGGAAAGTCAACTCTAGAGGTACTACTTTGACCATCCATTTTGGCTAAGTTAAAAGAGGAATTTCGAGTCGACTAAAACACGAAACTTGTTAAGGATTATCAAGGAAACATATTGGTGTAGAGAACGAGGTTATAAATGGTTAAGTATAACATGAATTCAAGGATCGGTTTGGAACCAAACTTATGACTTAAGTATTTGACGAGTAACATAGACTTAGTACGAGTTTAGAGGGACCCCTTAGTGCCTTTTTTGTGATTGGCTTAAGTGTTTGAGCGTTGAGTTATAAGTGGATCGTATAGGAGATTAATCGCGTGTTTTCTTGACTTTGTTAGATTGTCGGACCCCGCTACGAGCCCCTACTACATTCGGAGTACCAGGCAAGTATACTAAACCTTACTCTATTGTTCAGAGTATATATGTTTCAATGTATGGTATAGGTCAGTTCAAAATGTTTTAACTACCAGTTGCAAGTATTTTATCTCGTTACTCAAATACTGGATATTGATGCAATTGAATGCATGTATATATATTATTGTTGTGAATGTTATTCGGATAGTATATAAGTATAGCAGTATGTATAAGAGTTATTGGTCCATATGATTGGGACAAGTATCGAGGTATATTGTTCGTACTCGAAGGGAGATAAAATGTTTTGGAAAACTATCTTGATAATTATGGGGGGGTGATGAGAGATTTGATCTGGATCATTTTATTCGAATCCATGATCAAAGCAGTCGTTCATATTTTTCCTCTAATATTTTGAGTGGAAAGTGATTTATTAGAAGTAGTAATCGTTCGTTGTTTCCGAACGATAATAATTATTACGAATTGAGGTGCACGTGGAATTGTACGTGACATCTAAGATGATAAGTATTAAAGGTGGCCAGGGGTACTCTGGTACCCTAGGTTCTGGACTGGAGATAACGTAAGAGACCGGTACGGTGGCCGGCCCAACAAAGGTGTATAAAAGCCTGGGTATGGTTTAGGGTGTGACAGGCGGATCATCCTTCTACTGGTAGTAAATTGATAGATGTAAGGACTGATCATCCATTACAGCCAAGCGGATAAGAATATCCTGAATATAGTCCATCAGCAGTATTGATAGTGTAATTAATACTACAGGTGGGTATTAATTGCATTATGAATAGTCTATTCTTGCTCAGTTTTGTGAGTAAATTTCAGTATGTTAAAGAAAATATGGGGGTTCATTCTTGAAGAAGTTTTGTTGGTGTATATATATATATATATGATTCTGGTGTATAAAACTTGTTGGGCATTTTTGGTTCATTCTTGTTATTTTAAATACTATAAAATAGCGGCAATCAGAGCTGGCACTAGTACGGCGAACCGTGATGAGGGGAAAGGTCCTGCAATGGACACAGCACCCTAGAAGAAAGGTTCCGGATATGAGAATAAGCTGGAAGATGTATTATGAACTGCCAAGTAGACTCATTGTTGGAGACATTAACTCTAGGTAGAAGTTGGAATAAGATTCTGGAGGATACTCTGATGTGTAATAAATTTTGTATTATTAAGTACTCGTTCTAAGACTATAACCCGTGGAGTAAAGGATGGAGTTTATTATGAATATTGTTGAAGATTATATTGTGAGCAGGTGATTGAATATTCCATAAGAGATGTGAACAGGAAGGTATGTATATGTATGGTTAAGGTTGTGACGACCCGAATTCCTGGTAAGAGATTAGGGGGCGTTACATAGCTTATCATAATTTTCAGAGCTCATCCTATCCAACAACCACGTCGAAGCATTCTCAAGTACCCACATATCGTACTGAATTCCAACTTGCTGCCAACATTGTGCAGCAAAAGTGAAATCAAAGAAGACATGAAGCAGGTGCTCTACATCAGTACTACACATCGGACATGAGATAGGAATTGCATTGCTGCGTTTCTGAAGAACAACACGAACAAGAATATTATTCCTACATAAACGCCACAAAAAATATTTAACATTTAAAGAACCTTTAAATTCCAAAGCCTCTTCGACCCTCCAGAATGAGCATTTTGATTAAGTTGAACGTTATTTTCCTGTCATACCCGATACCCTGACTTCACAGAATAAGAACCTTCCTTCGTATGCATCCAAGCAAATCCGTCATCCACTTCATGTTGAGGAATTCTAATCTGCAAAATAGCTCTTGCATCAACCTCTTCAAACGCTTCTATGACTTTTATCTCATCCCATTCAAACAGGCCAGGTCTAAAAACCTGACAAGCTTTGGTATGTTCATTCATATCGTACTCTCTTTTTTTGATTAAAAAATCTTGTTTACTTTGCGGCCAAGGATTGGTACACACTTTTATACTTTTTCCATCCCCCACCACCCATCTAAAACCCCTCTTAATCTCCTCTTTAGCTGCCCTAATACTCGACCATACAAACTTGATCCACCAGTTCTAGTCGACGTTAAAATATTACCATGAGGGTAACATCTTTCTTTAAACACTCGAGCAATAAGAGTGTTCAATTAAGTCAGTAAATTCCAGACCTATTTCCCAAGCATTTCTATGTTAAACCCATAAAGATTGCGAAAATCCAGACCTTCCTTCATTTTTGAAACACTTAATTTGTCCCAAGAGAGCCAACGCATGCCTTTAGAATTTGCTGACCCAGAACTCCAACAAAATTTATTTAGTATACGTTCTATCTCCTGATAAAGAGTTTTGGGAAGTAGAAAACATGACATCGTGTATGACAGGATAGTTTGTGCTACACTCTTGATCATCATTGCTTTACCAGCTCGAGAAAGTAAATTGACATTCCAGCTTTGCAACTTCTTCCAAACCTTATCCATGACAAAATTGAACATAGATTTCTTGGACCTTCCAATCAGATATGGAAGTCCAAGATACTTACTTTGTGTAAGATCATTCCAAACTCCTAATATTCCAAAGATTTTTCTTTGATTGTCCCGTCTTACATTAGAATTGTAAAAAAATTCCCGACTTATGGTAATTAACAGCCTGTCCTGAGAAAGTTGCATAAGAATCCAGAATGATAAGTGCATATTTTTGCATATTTTATTTACCTATTTATTGCTTGAACTCATGTTTTAATAATTTATTTTGTTACATTTCAGGTAAATCGTAAATAAATAAAGAAATGACAAAATAAATAAATAAAGTGCAAGGAAGGGAAAAGGAGGAAGAAAAAGGACCAAAAATGAAAGAAGGAAAAGAATTAGGAGCTTGGAGCAAAAAGGAATATTTCAAGACAAGTGGAAGGTGGAGATCATCCCAACACATTAGCTAAGTGTATGGCCAAGATCAACTCTTCAAAGCTTAAGGGGGAAGGAATCAAATAGATGGCTAGGATTTCACCACCACACAACCCAAATGTATGGTGGGGATTTACCCAACACCCCCCTTAACCCTAATTCCTATCCTATAAATACCCCCTCACCCCCCTTGTATTTAGTAACTTAGATTTTAGGGTAGTTTTAATTTCTTGTATTTTCTTTAGTTTCAAATCTTGTAAACACTCTATTATAATTAATGCAATTTTTATTTTCTTTACTTCTTGTCTTGCTCTTTCGTTATTGTTGCCTTGTTTCGTTGTTTTCGTAAATCCCGTTGCTAACCACTTGGGGTTGAAAATAACGAAACTTTATTTTCTTGTTCGTAGTTTTAATTCGTAATTTTGCCCCTTTAAAAATCTCAATTTTATTGTGGGCCATTTAATTTTCCAAATTCTTGTAGTATAATTCATCATTTTAGTGTAGTATAATTTTTATTCCTTAGTTAATTTTCTGTATTGTCATATTTAATAATTAAAAAATAAAAAATAAAAAAATTTAGGTTTACATATTTTCAGTACGTGTTTATTCTCATTTTATTTCTTTAATTCGAAGCCAGTATTTTTTCTTTCCCATGATTTGTTTTACTGCTCGAACGAACAACTTCCCCTTTCTTGTTTCTACGAATCAAACCCTGGCACAAACCTTGGATCTTTCTTCTTCTTCGAACTCACCTCTCACTCTCTTTCTCTCTTTGTCTTAGTCGAACACCCCCATCTTCGATCTCTTGTCTCTCCCAACACAGAACATCCCTCCCCTGCTTGTCTTCTTAATCCTCCTTCCCTTTCTCTTTTTTTTTAACTCGACAAAAAACCCATTTCCCCAGCCTTTTCCGAATTCCCTGAGTCTTGTTTGTGTATCGTCGAATCTAGTTTTTTTTGTTTTTGTTTGCATTTCTCTGAAATCGTTTGTCGGGCATGCTTATGTGATGTCCTCATCTAGTTTGTGGTTTTTAATCTAGTTTGTGTTTCTGATTTTGGTTTCGATTTCCTCATCTGTTCTGCTGAGTTTAAGTTTTATTTTGGTTTGGTTGTAGTTGTCGCTGGTTTTGTTTTGTTGGGTGTGTTCGTTGTTTCCGTGCTTTGCGAGTCGAGTATGATTGGTTGTTTGGTGGTCTGTATTTCATTTTCTGAGTTGAATTTGTTTCGTTTCTGCATTTGTTTGAGTTCGTTTCTATGTTCTTGTGTTGTCCAGTTTGTTGTTAAGCTGAGATTCAAGTTTCTCGTTGTAATTGCTTTGTTCTAAAATTGCTTGTCCTAAATTGCGAGGTCTGAATTTTTCGCCAAAGTTTCTAAACTCGTTGAGTGGTCTATCTTATGATGCTATGTGGTCTGTTCTTTTCATTGTTTTAAGATTGGTTGCTGCTATTTTCGTTTTGGTATGTTAGTGCTGCGTTTTTGCGAGTCTTTGCTTGTCTGTTTTGGCTGAAGAAGTGTGCTGCATCTTTGTTTTTGTCGAGTTGTCGATGCTGTACATGCTGAGTTTTGCAGGTTCCGCGAGACTGTGTCAAATTGGGCTGTGAATCTTTGCCTTTGCTGAGCTCTTTTGGAATCATACTCTGAGTTTGCGTATTGATCTTTTACTGATGTTTGCAGGAGTTTGTATTGGTCTCCGTTTTTAATGTCGTGTTTTCGATTTTGAATTACTGTCACTATAAAGTTTTGTTCGGAGTCATGAGTTGGCCTGATGTCGAGTCCTAGTGTCGAATTGACTTGTGTTTTCTAGTCGGGCTATTGTTTTACAGTTTGTTTTAATCTGCTGTCTTTTCTTTTCTTTTTGGCTAGTTTATATAACAAATATTTCATTTTAAAAAATTCGTTGTAAATAGTTTTTTTTTAGTTAAATTTAAAAAAATGTTTAAAAAACAAAAAAAAAATGTTTTAATTCAATTTAGCTTTTATTCTTTTTTTTTTAGTTTGAAATTAGAATGCATTTAATTTTCTTTTAAATAAGTTTAAATTTCTTTTAATAATTAAATAGTGTAAAAAAACCAAAATTCTCAAAAAACAATCGTGTTCTAATTTGATTAAATTAAAAGTTAAGGTTTGTGAATAAAAATAGTCCTTGTGGAACGAATCATTAAATTTTACAACGAAACGAATTGTGCGCTTGCGATTCAAATGTCTGTCATTTATTTTAGCACAACAAGTTTTTGGCGCCGCTGCCGGGGACTAATTATTATTCGCGCCTTAATTTTTAATTTTTCGAGTTAGTTTTATTTCTTGTTTTAATTTTTTATTTCGTTCTTTTTAGGAAAGCTTGAGATTTCGGAACTCTTCTCAACGAAGCGTGGAAAAATTGGAATTCATGGAAAGCAAGCTTCGGTAACCGTATCTCACTCTTTTCGCCCTTTGTTATTTTAGAAAAATACAAAAAAATTCAAAAATTCAAAAATCACAAAAAAATTAAAAATTAAAAATCCAAAAAAATTAGTTGTAAATACATAATTGTTGCATCATGCATTTAATCACTTAGGGCACATCATCTAGATTTTTATATTCTTGTTTTTAATTTTTCGTACCTATAACTGTGGTGATCGCTGGAGGACCCCAAGGTACGTTAAATTCTTTCTTTTCTTTAGTTAGAACACGTAGTTTAAAGCATCCATATTTGTTTATATTTTTTGTATATATCTTTGTTTGTTGCATCATTTTGTAAATAAACATTAAGGGCAAAACCTCTACAAGATAAGGGAAGGGATTTCATCACTCTTTCCTTAGCCCAAAAACCATTTAATTCCTCATTTTGCATTCCCTAGCCTTTTAATAAAATTAATTAGACTTGGCCCCTAGGAATTCGCGCTCAATTAGGAAGGTGCTTAAGAAACGAAGTAATCTTTAATTATTCTTACTTTTTGGTGTCTAGGAAAGCGAAAGCTGACCTGGCCAATTAAGGTTTGGTGTCTAGGTTGGTGTTTAGCCTCTTGGCAATGCTTGCACCTACCTGGCCAAGCCGGTTCGAATAATTATTGATTTACCTAGTTTTTGGTAGCCCTTACGGTTAGGAGCAAGGTCTAGTTATTTTACTAGGGAACCCTAGGTTTGGAATTTGTTTTTTTTTTCTTTTAATTTTACACCCTTTCTTTTTGTGTGTTTTAATTTATCGCACTTATTTGCTACGTGTTTCCTTACATGGTTTATGCGAACTATTTGGATTAGGGATAATTCTTCTAGACTAGTGAGATCGTTTGAGAGTTCTTCCTCTTCTGACTCCGAGTCTATAGATAATTCCGAACCATTAGTAAACATGGCCTTGTCTCTTAAGGACCGTTGCTACCCCACCCGTTCCGCTCAACCTTCGTGCATCACTCTTCCTCCCGTAAATGGTAATAATTTCGAGATCAAAGCTCACCACATTAGCATGTTACCTAAGTTTACCGGGAGTGATGGTGAGGATCCATATATTTTCCTTCATGAATTCGAGGAGGTTTGTGCTCTACAAAAACTCCAACAATTGACCGAAGACTCCATTAGGCTTAGACTTATCAACTTCGCCTTGAAAGAAAATGCAAAAAAATGGTTGTATAGTCTTCCCGTTAATTCTATTTCAACGTGGGAGGGATTTGTGATAATTTTTCTTAAAAAATATTTTCCAAACCATAAGACTACAAGGATTACAAACGAAATAAATCAATTTCATCAGAAGGAAAATGAGTCTTTTTGGAAATATTTTGATCGTTTTAAAAATCTCTTATCACAATGCCCCCATCACGGAATAGAAAAATGGAGGCTTTGCAAGATTGTTTATGAGGCCTTAGATAGTCCAACAACCGCGTTGTTGGAGTCTATGTGCCAAGGAAAATTTATGGAGAAAAATGAAGACGAAGGGTGGGAGTTTTTCGAGGAATTAGCCGAGAAGACAATGTTGTGGGAGTCTACTAGGGAACCTCACAAGTCCAACGAGTCATCTAGTTCTTCTAGGGGTCTACATTCAATTGGAAACAATATTGCAACCGATGCCAAGCTAGCCACCCTTACTAGGAGACTCGAAGCTCTAGAAACTCATAGTAGTCCCCCACCCATGTCTATGTACCCAAATTTTAATTCCTCAAACTTTGAGTCTCAACCTTGTCCCGATTTTGAGCAAGTGAACGCAATGTTCCAACCGAGACCTCGGAATGACCCGTTCGCACCAACTTACAATCCCGGGTGGAAGAACCACCCTAATTTCTCTTGGAACCAAGGCCAAAATTTCCAACCTCCACCATCTTTTCAAAAGCCGAACTATCCGAACCAAGTTCCTTTCTCAAACACGACTCAAAATCACATTCCTTATCAAAATCAAGCACCCGCCCACCCACCCGGCTTTCATGAATCGGATAAGAGAATAAATTCCTTGGAAAAGACTCTCGATGCACTCCTAAAATCAACAACTAATTTGGCTCAATCTCAACAGACCTTCATGCAAACCATGACTCAAGATAGGCAAATTTTAAATGCTAGTACTCAAGCCATATCGAAGTTAGAGGTTCAAGTGAGCCAGTTAGCTAACGCCATTTGTGAACGAGAGAAGAACAAACTTCCAAGTCAAACCGAGGTAAACCCTAAATTTCCAATCAATCAAAGACCTCCTCACAATGTGAACGCGGTCATTTCCTTAAGGTCCGGTAAGCAAGTTGAAAATCATGTCGGTAACAAGTCTCCCGAAGAAGACGAATCGAATTCTGAACCAAACGCTAATCTTGAACCCGAGAGTTCTAAGGAACAAGGATCAACGAGTGGGACAAAACCCGTCCCCGAAGAACCTAATGAACGAGTCTTTAAGCCAAAAGCTCCTTACCCCCAACGACTCATTTCTCCTAAACAAACGGCCCAAATGGACAAGATCTTAGAAGTTTTTAAGCAAGTCAAAGTCAACATCCCTCTTTTAGACGCGATTCAACAAATTCCTTCGTATGCGAAATGTCTAAAAGATTTGTGCACACATAAACGAACTACTCACGTCCCTAAGAAAGCCTTCTTGACATCCCAAGTGAGCTCAATTCTTTCGAACCAAATTCCCGTGAAATATAAGGACCCCGGTTGTCCTACAATTTCATGTGTCATAGGCAATACCTTTGTGGACAAGGCATTACTCGACTTAGGCGCTAGTGTGAACTTGCTTCCATTTTCGGTCTATCAAGCCCTAGGTTTAGGAGAGCTTCAAAGAACAAATGTTACACTTCAATTAGCAGATCGTTCTGTCAAGGTTCCTAAGGGGATTATTGAAGACGTGCTAATTAAAGTAGGTGACTTTTTCTTTCCCGTTGATTTTGTCGTCCTAGAAACCGAACCGGTCAAGAACCCTAAGAATCAGATTCCTATCATTCTAGGAAGGCCATTTCTAGCCACCTCCAATGCTTTGATTAATTGTAGAAATGGATTAATGAAACTAACATTTGGAAACATGACCATTGACCTCAATATTTTTCACATAGGGAAACAACCCGATGATCTCTATGATCAACCTATGGATGTCAATTTAATTGATGATATAGTTGATCAAGAATTCATCAACCCTAATGATGCTCTTGATTTTTGTTTAAAACACTTTGGTCAAGATTGGGATGATTCTGAATATACAAATGAGGTCAATGCAATGTTAGATTCCACCATTCCTACAAATAACCAAGCATGTGAACCACCTCCTTTGCCACTTTTCGAAACTAGTGAACCCGTTGAGTCAAAGCCGCCCGATTTAGAACTCAAACCTCTTCCCGACACTCTTAAGTACGCCTTTTTAGGTCCTAACGAGTCCCTTCCCGTTATCATTGCCTCTAATTTGACCAAGTCACAAGAGGATGAGCTTGTGAATGTGCTTAGAGATCATAAGGAAGCCATAGGTTGGAGTATCTCGGATATTAAAGGAATTAGTCCGGCCATTGTCCAACATCGAATTCACTTAGTTGATGATGCCAAACCAGTTCGTGAGCCACAAAGGCGGTTGAACCCTACCATGATGGAAGTTGTTAGGAAGGAAATTCTTAAGTGTCTCGATAATGGAATCATTTATCCCATTTCTGATAGCTCTTGGGTTAGCCCGATTCAGGTAGTACCTAAAAAGTCGGGTATTACCGTGGTGACTAACGAGAACAATGAGCAAGTTCCTACTCGTGTCCAATCCGGTTGGAGGGTGTGCATAGACTATAGGAAACTCAACGATGCCACTAGAAAAGACCACTTTCCTTTGCCATTCATAGATCAAATGTTAGAGAGGTTAGCTGGTCATGCCTACTATTGCTTTCTAGATGGTTATTCCGGTTATTTTCAAATTCCTATAGCTCCCGAAGACCAAGAAAAAACCACTTTCACATGTCCCTTTGGAACCTTTGCTTATCGTCGCTTAGCTTTCGGTCTAACCACTGCCCCGGCCACCTTCCAAAGGTGCATGATGAGCATATTTTCTGACATGGTAGGTGAATTCCTAGAGATTTTCATAGATGACTTCTCCATCTTTGGTTCGTCTTTTCATCAATGCCTAAACCATCTTGAGTTAGTCTTAAAAAGATGTAAAGAAACCAACCTTGTTCTTAATTGGGAAAAATGTCATTTCATGGTTAAAGAAGGAATCGTTCTTGGTCATAGAATTTCTGAAAAGGGGATCGAAGTAGATAAATCCAAAGTTGACCTCATTGCCAATCTACCCCCACCAACATCGGTCAAAGGAATTCGTTCCTTTTTAGGACATGCGGGTTTTTATAGACGTTTCATTAAAGATTTTAGCAAAAAGGCTAGACCCTTGACCACCCTTCTTGGTAAAGATGTCAAATTCGAGTTCAATAAAGATTGTTTACAATCTTTTGAACACCTTAAGAAAGAGTTGACCTCGGCCCCGATTATCAAGTCCCCCGATTGGAGTCAACCTTTCGAGTTAATGTGTGATGCATCTGATTACGCATTAGGAGCGGTTTTAGGACAACGAATCAATAAGATACCTCATGTCATATACTACGCTAGTAAGACCTTGAACGATGCGCAACTCAATTATTCAACCACCGAGAAGGAGCTTCTAGCCGTAGTTTTTGCCCTCGAGAAGTTTAGGTCGTATCTTATTGGTTCGAAAATCATTGTTTACACCGATCATTCCGCCCTTCGATATCTCTTCTCTAAGAAAGACTCTAAGGCCCGATTGATTAGGTGGATCTTGTTGCTCCAAGAGTTTGACCTAGAAATTAGGGATAAGAAGGGGTCCGAAAATGTCGTTGCCGATCACCTTTCTCGCTTAGTAGTGGAGTCCACCACTGACTTGCCTTTAAATGAATCTTTTCCCGACGAACATCTCTTTTCTATCTCTACTCCTCCTTGGTTCGCCGACATTGTCAATTACCTTGCTACCGGCGACATTCCCTCTCATTGGTCCACACAAGATAAATCGAAATTTTTCTCTCAAGTCAAACACTTCTTTTGGGACGACCCGTATCTTTTTAAATATTGTCCCGATCAAATCATTCGGAGGTGCGTCCCAAACCATGAGTTTCGAAGTATCCTTTCCTTTTGTCATGATCAAGCTTGTGGAGGTCATTTTAGTGCTAAGAAAACAGCAGCTAAAATCCTCCAAAGCGGTTTTTATTGGCCTAGTTTGTTCAAGGATGCTGCAGAATTCTGTGCCGCTTGTAGTAGGTGTCAACGCTTAGGAAAGATCACTAGGAGAAACATGATGCCAATGAGTCCCATCTTAATCATTGAGATTTTTGATGTGTGGGGCATAGACTTTATGGGTCCCTTTCCTAGCTCTTTCGGCAACCTCTATATTCTCTTAGCGGTTGACTATGTGTCTAAGTGGGTAGAAGCCATACCGACTAAGTCCAATGATAACAAGGTCGTTCTTAAATTCTTAAAAGAGAATATCTTTTCTCGATTTGGCACACCTAGGGCTATCATTAGTGACCAAGGTACGCACTTTAAGAATCGTCAATTTGAGTCCCTTTTGAAAAAGTACTCAATTACTCATAGGTTGGCTACCCCTTATCATCCTCAAACTAGTGGTCAAGTTGAAGTCTCGAATAGGCAAATCAAACAAATCTTAGAAAAGACTGTCAACTCGAATAGGAAGGATTGGTCCATCAAACTGATTGATGCCTTATGGGCCTATCGAACCGCTTTTAAGACTGTTTTGGGCATGTCCCCTTACAGAATTGTGTTTGGCAAAGCCTGTCACTTGCCCGTTGAACTAGAGCATAGGGCCTTGTGGGCCATAAGAGATTTGAACTTTGACTTACCAACCGCCGGTAGTCATAGGAAGTTGCAATTGTCAGAACTAGAGGAATTAAGAAATGAGGCCTATGAAAATGCTAAAATCTATAAAGAAAGAACAAAACTTTTTCATGATAAATCCATTTTGAGAAAATCTTTTTCTCCGGGTCAAAAAGTTCTTTTGTACAATTCTAGGCTTCATTTATTCCCCGGGAAATTGAGATCTAGGTGGGAAGGTCCTTACATTGTTAGGACCGTTTTTCCTCACGGTGCTGTTGAAATTGAAAATCCTAAAAATGGTGATGTATTTAAAGTTAATGGACAAAGACTCAAACCATTTTTAGAGCTGCCATTTGATCCCGAGGATGAGGTCACCCACCTCATCGACCCGTGATTCATGTAAGTTTCTTTCAGTAGGTAAATCCTCTCCTTTATCTCTTGTCAGGTATTATCTCCTCATTCTCATTTACTCATTTCTCTTGCATTTGCATACATTGAGGACAATGCATGATTTAGGTATGGGGGAGGGTTTTTAGTGTAAATATAAAAATCAAAAAATCCAAAAAAAAATCAAAAAATCAAAAAAATCAAAAAGAGTTCTTTTTTGTATTCTAGTCTTGTTAATTGATTGCTAGTTGCTTGATGCACCCTTGCATGCTATGATAATCTCATGATCCATTAGCTTTTGTTTGAGAAGTGATTTGCTAAAGTTCTTGTTCACACACTTACACTAGCAAGGTGAAGCTAGTAGACTTATTTGAATTGTGCATGAAATTAGAAGGACATGATTAGGTGTAAGATGATTTGGTCTTCATGCTTTGAGTACAAGTAGGTGCATTGAGGATACCATTTCTTGAGATTGATTATGTTTTACCACACCAAGTGAGTTTTGAGCCTATATGCACATCTTTTGCATTTATATTCGTTTGCTTGAGTGTCCACTTGTCATTTGCATCGCTAGCACTTGTTTGAGTTCCTTCTTGAAATACATGACATTAATTGATGATAAAATGATAAAGGCACTTAGGAATAACCCATATTTCCCAAATTATCCACACCATGCTTATATGATCAAATAGTTACCCCTTTGAGCCTAATCATTTTCTTTCGGTGACACACCACATTACTCGCCTAAGACCTTTTTCTTGTTTAGCCTTACGTATTCTTGATCCCATTTTGTCAAAGGCTAGTAGGAACTTAAGGGAGCAATAAGGTGTGTGAAATAGGGTTTACTTTTGTTCATAACTTTTGTGGAAAATATTCGTTGTTACCTTGATAGTCGATTTTCAAAATTAAATCTAAAGGAGGATTATTGTTGCATTTATCATTTTCCTTTATATATATAAAAAAAAAAAAAAAAAAGAAAAAAAAAAAGAAAAAAAAGAAAAAAAAAAAGAAAGAAAAAAAAAATGAAAAATTTTTTTACATATGAGAGCATACTTATGTTTTTGTAATCCTCCTTCATTCGACTATTCAAGGCTTTTTGAAAATGAAAATAAATTGTGTGGGGAGGAAGTTTGGTGTTGTGCATGATATTCAAGGTTACTACTAGCTTTTGACACTTCACCTTATTTTGGCCTTTCTTGACATACCTTGTCCCTAGCCCCATTACAACCCTAATAAAGACCTTTTGATTGTCATTATTAATGTATGTTGTGATTCAAGTTGGAATGATACCAAGTGTCAAGCATGCATTTGATTTTGTTGGAATTGAGTGATACACTTACCCTTGTTCTTGAGTGAATATTCTTTTGTGAGTGAAATGTGAGGTATTGCTTCTTTTGCATATGAGATCTCAAGTTTTGACTCTAAGGTGTGCCCTTGTAAACTTAGCATGGTTACCAATAATTTTTGCACTTGACATGAACTTATAATCACTCTTGCATGGTTCTTTGAGTAGACTATGTGAATCCTTGCACTTTCCACACCAAGACTTTGCAACTTCATTTTGATTCATAAGTTGATGTATCATGAGAGGACATGTATGTGTGGTGTGCATTGCCATGTGATCTTTTATATAAGCTAGATGGATTTTGTGGGTACATTCACTATAGGCCCTCACGAGACCTCACTCGTCCACTAGGGCTGCCTAGGGGTTTAAAGGGCTTGTTGCATATGCCAAATGCAACCGTCACACCTACGAAAAGGAGTATAGGACTTTTTATCTAGATTTTCTTTTTGTTTTTACTCGAGGACGAGCAAAAGATAGGTATGGGGGCATTTGATAAGTGCATATTTTTGCATATTTTATTTACCTATTTATTGCTTGAACTCATGTTTTAATAATTTATTTTGTTACATTTCAGGTAAATCGTAAATAAATAAAGAAATGACAAAATAAATAAATAAAGTGCAAGGAAGGGAAAAGGAGGAAGAAAAAGGACCAAAAATGAAAGAAGGAAAAGAATTAGGAGCTTGGAGCAAAAAGGAATATTTCAAGACAAGTGGAAGGTGGAGATCATCCCAACACATTAGCTAAGTGTATGGCCAAGATCAACTCTTCAAAGCTTAAGGGGGAAGGAATCAAATAGATGGCTAGGATTTCACCACCACACAACCCAAATGTATGGTGGGGATTTACCCAACACCCCCCTTAACCCTAATTCCTATCCTATAAATACCCCCTCACCCCCCTTGTATTTAGTAACTTAGATTTTAGGGTAGTTTTAATTTCTTGTATTTTCTTTAGTTTCAAATCTTGTAAACACTCTATTATAATTAATGCAATTTTTATTTTCTTTACTTCTTGTCTTGCTCTTTCGTTATTGTTGCCTTGTTTCGTTGTTTTCGTAAATCCCGTTGCTAACCACTTGGGTTTGAAAACAACGAAACTTTATTTTCTTGTTCGTAGTTTTAATTCGTAATTTTGCCCCTTTAAAAATCTCAATTTTATTGTGGGCCATTTAATTTTCCAAATTCTTGTAGTATAATTCATCATTTTAGTGTAGTATAATTTTTATTCCTTAGTTAATTTTCTGTATTGTCATATTTAATAATTAAAAAATAAAAAATAAAAAAATTTAGGTTTACATATTTTCAGTACGTGTTTATTCTCATTTTATTTCTTTAATTCGAAGCCAGTATTTTTTCTTTCCCATGATTTGTTTTACTGCTCGAACGAACAACTTCCCCTTTCTTGTTTCTACGAATCAAACCCTGGCACAAACCTTGGATCTTTCTTCTTCTTCGAACTCACCTCTCACTCTCTTTCTCTCTTTGTCTTAGTCGAACACCCCCATCTTCGATCTCTTGTCTCTCCCAACACAGAACATCCCTCCCCTGCTTGTCTTCTTAATCCTCCTTCCCTTTCTCTTTTTTTTTAACTCGACAAAAAACCCATTTCCCCAGCCTTTTCCGAATTCCCTGAGTCTTGTTTGTGTATCGTCGAATCTAGTTTTTTTTGTTTTTGTTTGCATTTCTCTGAAATCGTTTGTCGGGCATGCTTATGTGATGTCCTCATCTAGTTTGTGGTTTTTAATCTAGTTTGTGTTTCTGATTTTGGTTTCGATTTCCTCATCTGTTCTGCTGAGTTTAAGTTTTATTTTGGTTTGGTTGTAGTTGTCGCTGGTTTTGTTTTGTTGGGTGTGTTCGTTGTTTCCGTGCTTTGCGAGTCGAGTATGATTGGTTGTTTGGTGGTCTGTATTTCATTTTCTGAGTTGAATTTGTTTCGTTTCTGCATTTGTTTGAGTTCGTTTCTATGTTCTTGTGTTGTCCAGTTTGTTGTTAAGCTGAGATTCAAGTTTCTCGTTGTAATTGCTTTGTTCTAAAATTGCTTGTCCTAAATTGCGAGGTCTGAATTTTTCGCCAAAGTTTCTAAACTCGTTGAGTGGTCTATCTTATGATGCTATGTGGTCTGTTCTTTTCATTGTTTTAAGATTGGTTGCTGCTATTTTCGTTTTGGTATGTTAGTGCTGCGTTTTTGCGAGTCTTTGCTTGTCTGTTTTGGCTGAAGAAGTGTGCTGCATCTTTGTTTTTGTCGAGTTGTCGATGCTGTACATGCTGAGTTTTGCAGGTTCCGCGAGACTGTGTCAAATTGGGCTGTGAATCTTTGCCTTTGCTGAGCTCTTTTGGAATCATACTCTGAGTTTGCGTATTGATCTTTTACTGATGTTTGCAGGAGTTTGTATTGGTCTCCGTTTTTAATGTCGTGTTTTCGATTTTGAATTACTGTCACTATAAAGTTTTGTTCGGAGTCATGAGTTGGCCTGATGTCGAGTCCTAGTGTCGAATTGACTTGTGTTTTCTAGTCGGGCTATTGTTTTACAGTTTGTTTTAATCTGCTGTCTTTTCTTTTCTTTTTGGCTAGTTTATATAACAAATATTTCATTTTAAAAAATTCGTTGTAAATAGTTTTTTTTTAGTTAAATTTAAAAAAATGTTTAAAAAACAAAAAAAAAATGTTTTAATTCAATTTAGCTTTTATTCTTTTTTTTTTAGTTTGAAATTAGAATGCATTTAATTTTCTTTTAAATAAGTTTAAATTTCTTTTAATAATTAAATAGTGTAAAAAAACCAAAATTCTCAAAAAACAATCGTGTTCTAATTTGATTAAATTAAAAGTTAAGGTTTGTGAATAAAAATAGTCCTTGTGGAACGAATCATTAAATTTTACAACGAAACGAATTGTGCGCTTGCGATTCAAATGTCTGTCATTTATTTTAGCACAACAAGTTTTTGGCGCCGCTGCCGGGGACTAATTATTATTCGCGCCTTAATTTTTAATTTTTCGAGTTAGTTTTATTTCTTGTTTTAATTTTTTATTTCGTTCTTTTTAGGAAAGCTTGAGATTTCGGAACTCTTCTCAACGAAGCGTGGAAAAATTGGAATTCATGGAAAGCAAGCTTCGGTAACCGTATCTCACTCTTTTCGCCCTTTGTTATTTTAGAAAAATACAAAAAAATTCAAAAATTCAAAAATCACAAAAAAATTAAAAATTAAAAATCCAAAAAAATTAGTTGTAAATACATAATTGTTGCATCATGCATTTAATCACTTAGGGCACATCATCTAGATTTTTATATTCTTGTTTTTAATTTTTCGTACCTATAACTGTGGTGATCGCTGGAGGACCCCAAGGTACGTTAAATTCTTTCTTTTCTTTAGTTAGAACACGTAGTTTAAAGCATCCATATTTGTTTATATTTTTTGTATATATCTTTGTTTGTTGCATCATTTTGTAAATAAACATTAAGGGCTATTGTTTTCTAGTCGGGCTATTGTTTTACAGTTTGTTTTAATCTGCTGTCTTTTCTTTTCTTTTTGGCTAGTTTATATAACAAATATTTCATTTTAAAAAATTCGTTGTAAATAGTTTTTTTTTAGTTAAATTTAAAAAAATGTTTAAAAAACAAAAAAAAATGTTTTAATTCAATTTAGCTTTTATTCTTTTTTTTTTAGTTTGAAATTAGAATGCATTTAATTTTCTTTTAAATAAGTTTAAATTTCTTTTAATAATTAAATAGTGTAAAAAAACCCAAATTCTCAAAAATCAATCGTGTTCTAATTTGATTAAATTAAAAGTTAAGGTTTGTGAATAAAAATAGTCCTTGTGGAACGAATCATTAAATTTTACAACGAAACGAATTGTGCGCTTGCGATTCAAATGTCTGTCATTTATTTTAGCACAACACAGAACATTTTTAATACTTTGAGCCTCATAAATATTAGCCTTAAAGAATAAGAAGCTATCATATGCAAAGAGCATGTGAGTAATTGCAGGGGCATTGCAACTGACTTTACATCCGTGAATACTACCATTCATTGAAGCTTTATTAATCGATTCGGACAGACCTTCCACACACAGCAAAAACAAGTATGGCGGCAGCGGGTCGCCCTGCCTCAAACCACGCCTTGGAGTAATAGAACCCAACTGATTACCATTGAAATAGACATTATATTGCACACCGGATATGCACATCATTATCCATTTTATCCAGCCCTTGCAAAAACCCATTTGCTTCATTCTCCTTCTCAAATAAAGCCACTCAACACGATCGTAGGCCTTGCGAATGTCCAGTTTTAGTGCAATTTCTCCATCACTTCCTCTCTGCTTCCTTTTCATAAAGTGAATTACCTCAAAAGCTACCAGAACATTATCCGAGATGTTTATTCCTGGGACAAACGTCGATTCGTTTTCCGAAATGATCCATGGGAGCATCTGCTTCAACCTATTAGCTAGACATTTGGCAAGTATCTTGTATAAGACATTGGACAATGCAATTGGTCTCAAATCTCTCATACAATCAACGTTATCTTTCTTAGGAATAAGGACTACATTCGTATCATTCAAGTCTGCTGGTAATATATAGGAATTTAACAATTCTTTACAGCTATTATACACCTCCCTGGCTGGACTTGGCTAGAAATTTTGAAAAAAAAGCAGGATTCAACCCATCTAGACCGGATGCCTTATCTGGGTATCTGTTTTACTGCCATACACTATTAAAAATCTGTTAATAGACATCACAGTCTTCAACATCGATTAAAATAAAGCCGATGTTAAAAATCTTTTTAACATTGGTGAAATAAAACCGATGTCTTTAGTTATTTAGACATTGGTAATTCTTCCAACCGATGTTAAAGGTGCCTCCAAAAATATTTTGCCCCGCGCGTCTTTCCCCCCTTAACCAAAATTTTCAATCTTATATGTAAATTCTCCCTCCCTTAGCTAAAATTCCCCCCAAACCAAAATTTACCACCTTTAACTTAAAACTAAAAACTAAAATTAAAAATTAAACATAACTTCAAAAACTAAAAACTCAAAAACATAAAACCAAAATCTAAAAACACAAGACAGTAACCCGCTCCTCCCCCTTTCCCAAGAACCCTACCCCCTTTTCTCAATATCAATCTCAATCAATCGACTTCTCTATATTCAAACTAAATGATTTACTGGGTTCAATTTATTCGTTGGTTCTATTTGTTGGGCTCAATTTGTTCACAAGTAATTGATTTAACAGTCTCTCAACCAAACTAGGGCTTATCACGTAAAGAGGGGTTTTGTGTAACGACATTAAAAGGGCTTCTCTGGATTTGCTGGGTTCTTGTAGGTATCATATCTATCTTATTCTTCTATATATTTCTGTATGTATATGTGTATGTGTATGTGTATGTATTGATTTCTGGGTTTTAATTTTTCAGATCTTGAAACTCGAGAGGAGAGAGAAGAGAGCTGAAGAGAGTAGAGGAGGAGATAAGAAGAAAGAGAGAAAAGAGAGCCGCTCATCTCCGTCATCGTCTCCGTCTCCATCTCACTTCCCCTCTTTATCATCGCTTGATTCAGGTAGTTCTTTTTACCGTCGCTCGATTCGATTCGTACTTTTCACCATCGCTTGTTAGTAATTCCTTTGGTTGTTCTGCATCCGGGGAATGCTTGGTTTCTGCGGTGAGAGATGGAGATCTTCAGGAAGCCAAAGATTTATTGGAATATAATCCCCGTCTTCCTAGGTATTCAACTTTTGGTGTCCGAAATTCCCCTCTTCATTATTCTGCAGCTCAGGGCCACCATGAGGTATTGTCGTATATATTAGCTTAAGCTTGAACATTAAATTGGTTAGCTGATTACTACTCGTATAGACATATACTATCATAGTATTATGTATTGAAGATAAATGCTTATGTACACATTACTTTGTTTCATCTTCATAGATAGTTTCACTCCTTCTCGAGTCATGAGTTGATATAAATCTCAGGAATTACCGCGGGCAGGTAGATTTTACTCGGTTTTGTTTATTGAAATACCACCAAGTTCCTCTTTTTGAATTATTTAGTCAATCTCTCTACGTAGTGTATGTCCAATCATGCAATTGACTCATGTTGTATACTTTGACTATCATAATGTTGAGTTTTTTTTGTTTGAATATGATATAAGATGTTTCCACTGAGAAATGAATTTATGGGTACATGTTTGTGCAACAGACTGCATTGATGCAAGCTTGTCAATACGGCCACTGGGAAGTTGTTCTGACACTGGTCCTTTTCAAAGCTAATGTATAATTGTGTTTACTACAATTAGTTTTATTAACTATTTTATTGCAATATTCTTATAAGATAATCAATAACTTAGAAGTATATATTTCAGATGCACAGAGCTGATTACCTTAATGGAGGTATTGCACTACATTTGGCTGCTCTAAATGGACATTCTCGATGCATCCGGATCCTGCTTGCTGACTACATTCCCAGTGTTCCAAATTTTTGCAATATCCTAAGCAAAAGATCTAGAACTGATGAATCTATCGTAGAATTTGATAGGAGGTACAGAACACAGCTAGTCTATCTTTGGTGTTGGCAATGTATTCATTTTACGTCTAATGTATGTTATTGGCTCTGTTGCATCAGATCACTCTATCTGGTAATTAATAGTACCTCCGATGGAGGCATCACTGCCCTTCATATGGCTTCTCTCAATGGGCATGTTGATAGGGTGCATTTACTCATAGAACTTGGGGCTTCTGTATCCGAGGTCACTGTTGAACTTGGGCTATCTTTATTAGTGCAATCTCATTAGTAAGCACCATCCTGCATTCTAAAAGCTAACATTTGTATGGATGATTTAAACTTGTACGGTTAACTTCTTATTGCTTTTTTCCCTCGTTTTAGGAGGCTGCAAAACGTCGGGAGGACATTATGGTGAGAGATACGAGCAACTCTACTTCCACGAGGTCCATATGTGAAGGTTAAATTTTTGGGTTAAATTGACATAGAAAGAGAACAATGATACTCAGGATACATGGATACATTATAGAAGGCTTGTTTTAAAATTGTTTTTCTAGTTTTATTTGTTTGGCTTTTCGGATAATATGTAATGAAAGTTTGGTTTTTGTATGTAGGCTCATGTAGATCAAGCCACTTTAGTTTTACTCAATGATGTAAGAATGTTGGATTTCTTTCGTTAGTGAAAAAATCAGTTTTACTTACTTTTTAGTGTGATTTAGTTTTGGTAATTTTAGTGTGTAAAGAGTGCAATAAATTGATGTGAATATCAGTAAAAGCAACATCATTTTTTTTAAAATAAAATCAATGTCAAGTGTATGTATAGACAATGAATTTTTATTAGAGAATCGATGTCCAATATATGTTCAGACAATAGGATAATGCAAAGGAACCGATGTCAAAAGGACGTTCAGACATCGGCCAAAAATCAATGTCTATGGTCATGACTTTTAACATCACCGACAAAGACATCGGTCTGAAAATCAAATAGACATTGGCCAGAAACCGATGTCTATTAGCTCTTTTCTAGTAGTGATAGTAAATTCCTCGAACGAAAATTCAGCTGTTAATTCCCTATTTTGATCTTTCGTAACCACCTCCCCCTCATCATCATTGTTAGAATTTGGCATCTCCTGTGCCTCAAAAATTTTGTTAAAATAATCGAGCACAATATAATGCATCTCCTCCTTCTCCGTAACAATCACATTGTCATCTGTTCTCAAATGATTGATGAAATTTGACTTCTTCCTGTTAGGATCGCATCCACTATAGATCAACGTTAATCAAACATAATAACAAACACGAAAGTAAAGAACACAACAATTTAACGTGGAAATCCCTCAAGGGAGGGTAAAACCACAAATCCACTAAATATGAATGTATTACAAGATTGGAGTCGGTCCCTCACTCAACACTCTTGAATACAATCACCTCACCTTGATTACGAAAGTCCTCTCTTGTGTATCGCACATAACTCTCTAACTTTTGCAATGCACCAAAACCCCTACAAATATTTGTATTTATAGGCACCACAAATATTCTAATCCTATTCTATATCAAATCCTATTTGTGACAATTACCATCTTTTCTTATCTTGGATAGAAATCCTTCCACAATTAATATTCCTACAAAGAATAAGAATTACCTCAATTATCACAAATTAGAATTCTGCTCATAATAGGATTCTTAACTTAATTAGGAATTCAGGGTGGACCCCAACACTTCCTGATCGATGCAGATGCATGGAAGAATTTTGAATTTCGATCACCCTCAGTCAACCAAAAAATTTTGGCTCGTTGCTTTCAATAAATATCTTATTAAGATTATCTCTCTCCACAAAATATCTTTTGATACTACTCTCATCCTCCTTATCGGCCAGCATATTCAAAATATCTTTTTGCTTACATATCTTCTCCCTAAACTTATGAAAAAAATTCCTCTCCCACTTGGCCATAAACGACGAGAGAGATAAAAGTTTAGAAAATAGATGAATACTTGATAGGCCTTCCCAATAACTCTTCATTTTAGCATGAAAACTCGGTTCTCTTAGCCAGGTATTCTCGATTTAATGTTATCGATTTAACATTAACTAGCTCCGTAGCCCGTGCAAGGCACGGGCATGCTCTAGATTACAAATATTTATGAATTACTCGTGATTACATAAGATTGGATTGTTGATATCTTCGATTGTTCATATCTTCGCAGCGATTGTTGTAAGGAAATAGAATTTATGCAATACCCGATCATGACATGCAAATTATAATTCTGGTTAAATTAAATCTGTTTTATATTTTACGCTATCCTTTGTTTTGTTAAAGCAAATTTGAACGATATGTAATAAATTGGGCAATATTAAGATCAAAACCGTACTTCGAAATATAAATATATAGAGTTAACATGGATGGATACAGAGATATATACAAGTATTAATTACATAATAATAAATGCATATTAGTTCATATCAGTTATTATTATGTAATAAATGTTAGTGTTGCAATACCTAAATAGCCCCCGAAAATATAACATAGATATAATTAGTAGGGGTAAATATGACTTTTTATATGAATAAATTTGCTCATGGAACCCCCATTTGCTTTATTAGATATACTAGCATAATAACCCGTGCGAGGCACGGGCCATCTTCTAGCAATCGATACAAATTCGTGCATTTTTACGATTTAAAGGATATTTTTTAGTACAATTACACATTTTCTGTTCATACATATTATAATATCACTACTTTAATTTATGGATCATTTTATTTATGCATAAATCATGTGAGCACTAAAAAGAGGATGTTTTGTAGCATATAAATATATTGTAGAGGCTATAACATAGTTTCTTTTAGAGCAATGATAAAAAGGCATACCATCAATATGAATAATACTCATCATTTAATATTTTCCAAATAAAATTAGTAAACTCCTTAATATGTATTTATTTAAATATCTCGCTAAGATATAAGTCACTCTATTTCCTTCTCTTCAAGTAAACTTCTTAATTAACTTATTTTCTTCGATAATATTGTCAACACAGAAAGATCTTCACCTACATTGTTCAGATTTTCAATATTCTAAAATGAGTCACCTTTTAAAACAACATTTATTAAATTCAAAAATCTA
Source organism: Saposhnikovia divaricata (assembly GCA_036435485.1). NCBI lineage: Eukaryota > Viridiplantae > Streptophyta > Magnoliopsida > Apiales > Apiaceae > Saposhnikovia > Saposhnikovia divaricata. The sequence goes on from CM071594.1 coordinate 232,657,526, forward strand.
ACAAATTGAAGGGTTTCAACAATCGACATAGCTTCCACGATTTTTGGAAAATATCGTCTCTTTAATTTCATTGAAAACTTAGCAATAAACTCAACTCATCGTTTTTTCTTTCTTTCAGAAAGCAGGCTTCATCATAGTTAGTTTTGTATGAAAAAAGTTAGAAGTAATTACCTGATTTGATTCGAAAATAAGTCTAAACTAATACAATTCTTGTCCTAAACCTCAAAATATTGCTTTAAAAGATCAATAGATATACCCACATTATTCTTAGATTTTGAGATTTGTTCCACGATTTTGAAAATCTTTCTATCATTAAAATAGTAAGAATAGCAGTCATAATTAAAGTATTAAAAAAATTAGAGTCATTCTATCATAGTAAGATTGCAGTTATAATCAAAAGTATTCAAAAATTTGTATGTCTCACATACAAAATTAAAGGACTTGGCATAGTTTATAAATACATTAAACCACTACTTTTCCAAATTTTATGTGAATAATTAAGATGATATAACACAATTTGACTAATTTGCAGAATGTGTACAAAGTTGTGTTACATGTAGACAGTGTATAATAATTTATACTTGAAGTAATTTTGGGTCTTAATATTTTTGCCGAAGAAAATAAAGAACTGAATTTAAGAGAACATAAAGTTCAAAAAATAGGTGTGTTTCTTTTTAACTTTCCTTAAAACTTTCCATCCACATAATTCAAATTCTAAAGTGAAATTGTTCAATATTTTATCAAAATTAGTCTATTTCTACTAAAAAAATCCAGTAAACACATGTTAGTGAAGAATTAATTTCTTAATTTCATTCTTTTCTCTTCAAATATAGACTTGAGAATCTAGTTTAAGTGTCAGTCGCACAAGGATGACATATTTATTCGTATATCAGTTATATTTTGAAATTCTCTGTACCAAGAAACGGAAAATTTATCTACGCAATGATGAAAGCAGTTGAGGTGATTTATAATCAATATGCGAAAAACATTACATATTCTAAACTTTTATCTTTTTAGGAATACAATTTGGAAAGACTCGAAGTGTATAATATAATTGATAGATCCTAATATTTTGTCTACTTGAATGCTATGCAAAATCCTATGTTTTAAATTTTTGGAAAATATCGTCTCTTTAATTTCATTGAAAACTTAGCAATAAACTCAACTCATCGTTTTTTCTTTCTTTCAGAAAGCAGGCTTCATCATAGTTAGTTTTGTATGAAAAAAGGTAGAAGTAATTACCTGATTTGATTCGAAAATAAGTTTAAACTAATACAATTCTTGTCCTAAACCTCAAAATATTGCTTTAAAAGATCAATAGCTATACCCACATTATTCTTTGATTTTGAGATTTGTTCCACGATTTTGAAAATCTTTCTATCATTAAAATAGTAAGAATAGCAGTCATAATTAAAGTATTAAAAAATTAAGAGTCATTCTATCATAGTAAGATTGCAGTTATAATCAAAAGTATTCAAAAATTTGTATGTTTCACGTACAAAATTAAAGGACTTGGCATAGTTTATAAATACATTAAACCACTACTTTCCAAATTTTATGTGAATAATTAAGATGATATAACACAATTTGACTAATTTGCAGAATGTGTACAAAGTTATGTTACATGTAGAAAGTGTATAATAATTTATACTTGGAGTAATTTTGGGTCTTAATATTTTCGCCGAAGAAAATAAAGAACTGAATTTAAGAGAACATAAAGTTCAAAAAATAAGTGTGTTTCTTTTTCACTTTCCTTAAAACTTTCCATCCACATAATTCAAATTCTAAAGTGAAATTGTTCAATATTTTATCAAAATTAGTCTATTTCTACTAAAAAAATCCAGTAAATACATGTTAGTGAAGAATTAATTTCTTGATTTCATTCTTTTCTCTTCAAATATAAACTCGAGAATCTAGTTTAAGTGCCAGTCGCACAAGGATGACATATTTATTCATATATCAGTTATATTTTGAAATTCTCGGTACCACAAGAAATAGAAAATTTATCTACGCAATGATGAAAGCAGTTGAGGTGATTTATAATCAATATGCGAAAAACATTATATATTCTAAACTTTTATCTTTTTAGGCATACAATTTGGAAAGACTCGAAGTGTATATATAATTGGTGGATCCTAATATTTTGTTTACTTGAATGCTATGCAAAATCCTATGTTTTAAAATATCGACCTTTATTAAATTGACTTTGGATTTTAATCCAATCCTATTTTTATACAATTTATTATAAACTTTTGAATATTTATTATTCAACCCAAGTTTCTGTGAGTGTATTATCTCACATTTTAATCGATCTAAATATTAAGTAATCCTAATATTTGATATATAATTTATGATCCTACTTTTGAAGAAAGTTTTTTTAACTGACTATTTGATTTATTTAATTTATTTTTTTGTACTATCTATTATTTTTCAAAATCTTATCTTTTATTTATAAATATACAATTCGATAATTATCATAGATGTCAAGTAAACATGTTATCAATTCATGTTATATGACATTGATTATTGTCTAATTTTAAAATAATTTTAACTCTGATTTTAGTAATTTTTTTAAAAAATTAATAAATAAATAAGTAAATTATTTGTAATACGTTATTTATGTCATATAAATTTATATACCGTGTTTTATGTATTAAATATTTAACTAATTCAAATCAAGTATAAGGAAAACACTATTATGTAAAGATATAAAATATATATTTCAGTTAACATTATACGTAAGAAACATTTATTTAAGTAAAAGAAAGATAAATGTACATCACACATGATATTGTCATCAAAATTTGATATTAAAAATCTATAAAATTTGTTGTATACATTATCATATATGACTTTTTTGATAATGAAAATACATGATTTTATAAACAATATAAGTTATAATCAACATATTTACTCAAAAGTAAATTAATAGGAAAAAAAGAAAAAAGAGAGAGACCAGGTTTATGTAATATGTTTTTTAGTTCAAACTCAAAAACTTATGTAGCTCAATGGTTATAAGGACGAGTTTATTTGGAGAGGATATGGGTTCAATTCCCTACAAGAACATAATTTACTTAAATATTTTCTTTGAATAAGAAAATAGTGGCATCTTCATGTAATTTTCTAATATCTAAGGGCAAAATTGTAATTTCACAGGGGGTTGTTAGGTCCGATAAGATTGTAGAAGGGGGGTTGAATACAATCTATACCATTTTATCAAAATTTGTCCTTTAAATAAAATTTGACTTGAACAAATTTGTGCGGAATAAATTGAAACAGATTTCAAGTTGAATATAACAATATACTAACTTGATGTGTGTTACAATTTCAGTACAGATTAATTATCAAGTTGATAAAAACAAATTAGAAAATTCGACATGAACTTTTCTAGATTTGTTAATAAAAATCAAGATAAGAACTAGGAGTAAAAACTCGCTAGTAGTACAAGAACAATAAACAGGCAAGTTCCAATGGATAGAATGTTACAAACAAGGAACTTATGAATTTATACTGAATTTAATGTTCTTGGGCTGTTCTTGAGAGCTTTTTAGAGAGATATAGGCTGCTATGTGTATGTATGTAATGTTTTGTTCGTTGTTTTTGTTGTCTGATTGCTTCTGCCTCTTTTATAACCAATCTGCTGCACTTTACTACTACCAAGACAATCAGTAAGACATCTTTGGTATTGGCAGCTTCTTCTTTTGCTCAACAAGACAATCGGCAATACAAAACTTGTACTGGCGGCTTTCTTTTCAACACCAAGACAGTCGGCAAGACATGTTTGGTATTGGTGATTTCTAAGACAATTTTTGATTAGTCTTGCCAAGACAGTCGGCAAGACAATTGGCAGGACAACAGCTTTTACACTATCAAGACAATCGACAAGACATATTTGTCTTGACTTTATATTTAGTAAATTATAATAGCAAGACAATTGCTATTAATTCACCAATACAATCAGCATGATAATCTTTAAAATGTCTTGATAATACAATTAATTCGAATTAAATGATTTAGATTAAATCATTTAATAGATTGAATTAATTCTATTTAATTAATTACTCTTACTTAATTAATCTAATAATGAATTTAATAAATAAATTAATTCTATGATGAATTAATTTATTAATTAACTCAATTACTTGATTTAATTAATTAAGAAAGAATAATTAATTCTCTGATTGTCTTACATCCTTTCAGAATCACTTTGAACATTAAAGAAATACCATTGAATTTTTGTTGACGTTCGATGTACTGTCTGGTTCATGAACGACTAACTTCACTGATGATTCTTCAATTATGACTTTAACATGTGGTACTCTTCTTTTTCTCATCTCTCTTAAATTCCAATCTTCATACTTTATACTGACATTGTCAATGTAGAAATCTCCGTCACTCTAAATAAATCCATTTATTTCAATGCTACACCGAGGCTTGATCAGCTGACTGAATCTTCTTTCAGTGTAAAACATCAAAACTATAGATTGACTTTCTTCTTTCTTCTGACAGATATCACTATCTGAGAATCCTGTGACAGTTTATATATTATTTACTATTACATACTAATTTAAGTTGAGATGTATCCTCGAACTACAAATATGCTCTGTCATATGCCTTTCAATCTCCCCCTATTTATTTGTTAGAAAATAACAAGCAAATTCCTAGAGGATAACTCAACTAACTCAACTTAAAAGAGTAAAAGATAAAACTTTAAATGCAAGTAAATAATGTAAAAGTTCTGGTTTATATTAACATTTTCCAGATTAAAACATGAAAGATAAATACAAGATAGATGATCCTCTAGCCTGCTCATAGTTAACATTATCCTATCTTGATCTATCTAATCTCTAAGAATATAACAAGTAGAGCTGTTCTTCAGTTCTGATGGTCTTCACTTCTAACTTCTCCTTCTTCTGGTTCTTCAATGATAGGCGGCATATTTGGCAGATTTGAAATCAACTCAGCATCAAAAATACCTTCACGTTCATTTGGCATACCTTCAGGTCTGACTGGTTGATTTTGAAATCCTTTCAATCTGTTCAGCTCCTGATCATATCTTGTAATCTTTCTGATACAGTAAGCTTGAAGAAAATCCGCATCATCCTTCTTTTGTGTTGAATAAATACCAGTGTTTCTCAGCATTTTTTCAACCCACACCAAATGCTTAGCATCATAAAGGGGCAGTTTCTCATTATCACAAATGATGCTTTGAAAAACATCTTTCTTCAGAAATTTAATTTGATAAGGCAGACGAGTTATTTCGGGACTGGGTTTTCGAGAAAATTCCTTGAGTTGTTCATATAACAAGATATTCAGCTCAGTGCAATGTGGTACCTTTTGCATCATTAACCAAAGCTCAGACAAGGTTCTTCTTTCTAGACAATTAAGAGATACATGGAATGAACCTTCACCGCGACAATTGAAAACAATTACCAATTCCTTTTTGAAAGTATCAAAACCAGCCATTATTCTCGTAATTTCACACTTCAATGCATCAATGTACATTTGATGTTCTGGATTGGCATCTTGATACTTGTAAATGATTTCAAGAAATTGTTATCATTATTTGTTGACAGTTATGGAAGACTCAATACCTTTCTGGCTTCATCCCATTTCTTACCATCCTTGAGAAGAATGTCAAGTTTCCACTTTTCAACAATCATGTTATGTTGCCGTTGACTTTCTGCTTTTTTTTTATTTTAGAATCTTTTCCTTTTCGTTCAGCATCTAAGATAACCTTGCTAGCTTTTATTTTCATTCCTTCATGCTGGCTTCATGTTCTAACATCTTCTTATCAAAATCTGGGTCAGGTGGTTGTTCTATCCACTCGCTGAGATCTAGTTCTGCTTCAAACTCAGGTTCACCAATAATATCATCTGGCTCAGCAAAAGGATCAAAATCATCAGTTTCGCCAGTGTATTAAACCGTGTTGTCTGGTTCTGGAATGTTTTTAGTTGCAGCTACATTCTCAGTTGCTACACCTTTTCCCTTGTCTGATGACTGCTGCTGCTTCTCACCTGATCCACTTGCTTTCTCCCCTGTTGCACTTGCTTTCTCCCCCTTAGTTGGGTTATCCTCTACAGATTTGTCTTTGGCAGCTCCAAAATTTCCACCATCTCCATTACCTTCAAAGTACTCCCTCTGTTCATCTGTAATAGTATGAGTGGGCTTTACAATATTGTACAAATGATCCAACCCTTCATACATGTAGTCATACTTCTCTTCAAGCTTTGAAAAAGTACGTTCATAAGATGTAGTAGTTTCATGTATTTCTTTGTGAAGATCATCCACTTTCGTAGATCAATTATCAATAGCAATCAACATGTCTGATCTTTCTGAGGATGCCTGGGTATTGGATTCAAGCATAGTGTTTATAGCTGGAGTAAGTGTAGTCTTTAAGTTCTGAACATCATCTTTAATCACAATGAGCTGATTATTGACAGAGGTGGAAGAAGAAGACCGTTCAACCACGTGTGCTTGAAATGCTCTCGCTTCAGCCTTGCTTTCCTCAAGTTCCTTTTCTAGAGCTAAGATTCTTTGTTGCAATGAGATAGTGCCAGTGTGTGCACTCACCTGAATTTCACTCTGTGTTTCACTCACCTAAAGTGCATGTGTATCACTCAGTTTTGAGGTGGTCCTTACATCACTCCTCTCAATTTCCTTAGCTGCTCCAGAAATTGTACCTGCAGATAAAATCACCATAGCCTCCTCTTGGAAGGTCAGTGGTGGTGCAATGGGAGTTCGCAAATCCAGTTCCTTAATCAAATCTACCTTGTCATTTTGATTTTAAATCTGAATTTCTTCAGTGGTAGATTGATCAAGTTGCCTTCCAATTTCTCCATTAGAAACTGCGAGTGAAAACTCCCGTAAGGGATCCAGGTATGTTCCACCTGAGAGGGGAGATGATGATTCTATTACTGGTGGCAAAGAATCAAGATTTCCCTCATAAGCCTGTGAAGGCTCCTCTACCGTAACTATGGTAGGCACTGTATTCATTTCTTTGTGCTCTCCTCTCTGAGTGTCCCTATTTTCATCCATTTCTACATGTTCTCCCATTGTTTGTAATAACAGTGGGGTTGTGCTTGACACATTACAGGATGCCATGGCCGTATGGCGAATTTCAATGGAATCATCCTGTTGAGAAAATGGTTCCAGTAACTGTTCATTGGCCATTTCAAAATCCATATCCTGTTGGGAGGACATGGATGAGCTTATAGTTGCCTCAAATTCAGTTCTACTCTTCTTTTGGATAGGCAGAGCTGTGGGTACACTCATTTCATCACTACTTCTCTCACTTCTTTTAAAATGTAACTTCTTTATGGTTTGATAGGTTTGGAATGATTTTGTCTTCGTGTTTGGCTCTATGACCTGGGATAGAGGTTGTGGATCTACAACCCCTTGGTCATACCTATCAACCACTTGGGTTCCAGAAGTAGATTGAGATATAGAAGTAGTTGGAGAGTTAGGAGGCAATACCTGTTCAGTAGCAACTGCAGAAGTCCCTTCAGTAGTGGGTTGATTCACTTAAAGTTCATGTTCAGGTTCAGGAGTAGGTGCAGCTACTTGTTCTTGTTGAACAGGAACTATTTCAAGTTGCTCAAGAGCAAGTACAGGGGGCTCTTGAACAGGTACTGGTGCAGGAATTACTTGCTGATCTATAAATTGAGCCAAGTATTGTGGAATCTGCACTTGGACATTTAGAAACTTCCTGCTAGTGTCTAGTGAAGTGAATATTTTCTTGGTTTGCCTACCAGACACTATATGTCATTCATTACGAAACGGTGCTTGATGTGCATAAGGAATAAGATGATTAAATATTAAAGTCAAAAATCTAGGGTAATAAAATAAATCCTTTTTACCCTTATCATAATCCTTTCTGGACTTAGTTATTCGAGAAATCAACATATTCCAAAGCAGCTGACTAAAATCAATTCTTCGGTTGTGAGTAACCGCATATCCAATTTGCTGTAACATAGAAGTAAGAAGATGAAAGTTATCACTTTGAGAATTAGCAAACACTTTGGAAATAGTGTCAAAGAAAGCATCCCATTCTTGCACAAGATTCCTTTTGCTCAGATTTTTGAGGTCTATCACTCCATTATAGTTAATCCCAGTGAAAAACCGTGTCAGCTCAGCATCAGATGGCAAAGGCTCAAAATTCTCCGTAGGAAAATCTAAGACAGTACTAAGAACTGATTTATTGACCACATGTTGTATTTCATTAAACATGAAAGAAAATGATGTTAAATCATTGGAAACAACAGAAGTGGTGTACATCACTCGTAGTGGACTAAATTTTAATGGAACATCTAAAGATATAGCAGTACTGATAAGGGAATGCTCGTTCAAAAATCTGATCCAGGGTTTAAACCGATCAAAAGTGCAATCATCCGGATTAATATAACCCACTAAATTATGGTTAATGATCTCAAACACATTATTATGAGCAGCCATTTCGAATTAAAAACACACACAAATTTTAACACACTAAAATCGAGAAGATTTAACAGTTTTGAATTTTTCAGAATTAAAAATTAATTAAAAAAATTTGAATTAATCCAGTGTTCTCAGAAAATTCCCAAATTTTAGTATGTTGATCTCCTTATAACCATGAACACCAATCTAGTTTTAGATTTACAAAAAAAAATTCTAAGGTCAAGAACTCTATGAAAATCGATTGGGTTTTTGAAAATCGCTTTTTTGAAAAACTCGATTAAATCATGCGATTTAGGTATCAAACTGATGAGAATCAAACGATCTAACGTAATCTAGCCTCAATTTAGAAGAATCGTGAAGAAATTTTTCCAGAGTTTCGTTTGAATATAGCGTGTATATGTATCTATATGTTTCGTACACTGTGTAAAAACACGAGTGTGAGAGAGAGAGAGGGATTGTCTTGTTCAATTTTCTAAAAAAAAAATCAACAAGACAACTAATGTAATATACTGAAGAAAGGCCTGTCAAGACAATCGTGGGAATGTATTGGAGATTGTCTTGATGGAAATAAACTGAACAAAACAATTAATTAACCAAAAATACTAGAGATGTATTATACACAACATACCTGTCAAGACAATCTTTAAGACAATCCAAAAATTGTCTTGCCGATTGTCTTGGCATTACAAAATGAAATGAAAATAAAATAAAAATACATAAATACTTCGAATGTATTATTAAATAATTTATAAATGAACTGTCAATGCAATTCAACAAGACAATACAAAATTGTCTTGCCGATTGTCTTGGCAGTACAAAATAAAATAAAATAAATAAAAACGAAATACTTAGAATATATTTTTAATATATACAACAGACATGTCAAGACAATCATTAAGACAATTCAAAAATTGTCTTGCCGATTGTCTTGGCAATACAAATAAATACTAAAACAATAATTATGTACTTAAGGGAATATTATTAGTATATTTACAGATAAATTGTCAAGACATTTCAACAAGACAACAACCGATTGTCTTGGCAGTACAAAACACTAGGGGACTGAACTGAAAGAAATAAAACATAAGTAACTTATTCAAAAAATTTGAAAATTACTCCAGAAAAATTTGAATAAATAACAAATAATTTACAAAACTAAAACAAAATACAATAACATAAAAATAATAATTACCAGTTATTAACAAGACCTTAGACTAACCTTTTAACATAATTAAAACATTAATAACTGGACAAACATTACAAAACATTAGGAGTAAAAATATGAACTATTTAAATAAAAATTATATACATACTTATTTTAAAAATATAGAGATATGGAATATTAACTAACATGAATACTTCCAAGTGATTAGAATATTCACAAGATAGAAAACTAGTTGATAAAATATTAAACAAGTGATTTAAATAAAGAATATTAACAAGAAAATCACTTGCAAATTATTAAAGAGCAAACCTCAGATATTAACAAGCTTAATTACTAGGACTGTTTAACATACCCAATTCACCAATAATTCCGGTGAATGTGGATTCGTCAAGAGACTTAGTAAAAATATCTGCTGTTTGTTCTTCTGTGGGTACAAAAAGTAATTCCACAGTACCATTCATGACATGCTCTCTAATAAAATGATACCTGATGTCGATGTGCTTGGTCCTCGTATGCTGCATAGGATTATTGGAGATTGCTATGGCACTTGTATTATCACATAAGATAGGAATATTATCCAATACAAAGCCATAGTCTCTCAGCTGATTCTTAATTCACAAGATTTGAGCACAACAGCTTCCAGCAGCTATGTATTCAGCTTCAGCTGTTGAGTTGGAAACTATTTGTTGTTTCTTGCTATACCAGGAAACCAGTCTTCCACCTAGGAATTGATAACTCCCAGATGTGATTTTTCTACCCACAACACTTCCTGCATAATCTGAATTTGTATATCCAACAAGGTTAAAACCAGAATCTTTAGGGTACCAGATACCTAAATTAGGCGTACCTTTAAGATATCTTAAGATTCGTTTCACAGCAATGAGATGCACATCTCTAGGATCCACTTGGAACCTTGCACACAAGCATGTAGCATACATAATATCTGGTCTACTTGCAGTAAGGTAAAGTAATGAGCCTATCATACCTCTGTAGCTTGTTACATCTACCTTCGCAGAATTTTCACATGCTCCAAACTTGATAGTTGTAAATGATGGTGTCCTTGCTGAAAATGAGTCCTCCATTTGATATTTCTTGAGGAGCTCTTTGACATACTTAGATTGACAAATAAATATTCCATCTGTCCTTTGACTTACTTGTAATCCAAGAAAGAACTTCAGCTCTCCCATCATGCTCATTTCAAATTTACCCTGCATGAGCTTAGCAAATTTCTTGCACAAAAGATCATTAGTAGACCCAAATATTATATCGTCCACATAGACTTGGACTAGTATAGTATCATTCTTATGTTTCTTTGTAAAGAGAGTTTTGTCTATGACACCTCTAACAAAATCATTTTCAAGTAAGAATTTAGAAAGAGTGTCATACCATTTTCTTGGTGCTTGCTTAAGGCCATAGATTGCCTTGAAGAGAAAGTAGACATAATCCAAAAGTTCTGGATCTTCAAAGCCAGGGGGCTGTTCTACATATACCTCTTGATCTAGTTTACCATTCAGAAAAGCACTCTTGACATCCATTTGATAAATCTTGAAGTTTGAGAATGCAGTGAATGCCAAGAATATTCAGATGGCCTCAAGTCTTGCCACTGGAGCATAGGTCTCATCATAGTCAATGCCTTCAGCTTGAGAATAACCCTTTGCTACCAGTATTGCTTTATTTCTAGTCACTGTGCCATCTTCATCTAATTTGTTTCTGAATACCTACCTAGTATCAACCACTTTCCTGTCTTTAGGTATGGGTACCAGCTTCCATACTTCTTGTTGTTTAAATTGATTGAGTTCATCTTGTATAACAATCACCCAATCAGGATCAGAAAGAGCTTTCTTAGTTTTCTTAGGTTCCATTTCAGACAGAAACCCTGAGTAATTACATTGATTCTGATAAGCTCTTCTAGTTTTTACACCAACATCTGGGTCACCAATGATTAGCTCAAAGGGATGAGCTCTATTCCAAACAGTCTGTTCGGGAAGATTAGATCTTGATGATTCACCTTGATCTTCATTGTGATGTTGGGTATAACTAGATGATCCTTCATTGTCTCCCCCTGAATTGCTGCCAAGATGACTTGATAAATGATCAAGAGTGTCAGTGTTGTCTTCAAAATTACCATTGTTTCCACCACCATCACTTTGATCATTACCATCATCATTTTGATTATTATCAGCAACAACATCAGGTTGTTTGTCATCATCTGAATCTAAGTCTATCATGTCATCAAACATTAACTTTTCAGATGGATCTTCAGTTTGGATACTGGGAAGTTTAGTGTCATCAAATGTAACATTGACACTTTCTAGCATTTTCTGTTGATCAATCACATACACCCTATAAGCTCTTCTTGTATAACCAATAAAAATTGCTTCATGTACTTTGGCCTCGAATTTTCCACCTTGATCCTCTCCTTCTTTAAGCACAAAACATTTTGCTCCAAATACATGAAAGTATTTGAGTATTGGTTTCTTTTCAGTTATTGCTCTATGGGGGGTCTTCATCAAGTCTTTATTGATAAGAGTTCGATTCTGCGTATAGCATGCAGTGTTGACAGCTTCAGCCCAAAAGTACAGTGGAAGCCTTGATTCACTTAATATAGTACGTGCAGCTTCAATCAAGGTTCGATTTTTTCTTTCTACTACCCTATTTTGCCGAGGAGTTCTTGGAGCTGAGTACTGTCTGGTTATACCCATTTCAGTGCAGAAGTCATTTAGAACTGCATTCTTGAATTCAGTTCCGTTGTCTGACCTTATAGCTCTTACTGGATGCTTCGAATCAAGCTCAATCAACTTGATGTGATCAATCACTAGTTGTGGAGTTTCATTTTTGGAATTCAGAAATAGGACCCATGTATACTTTGAAAAATCATCAACGATCACGAGAGCATATCTCTTCTTTGACATGGACATCACATTAACTGGACCAAACAAGTCCATATGAAGTAATTGTAAAGGTTCAGTTATTGAAGATGTGTCAGTGCTCCTGTGAGTTGCCCTTTTTAGCTTGCCTTTTTGACATGCATCACATAGTCCTTCCTGAGTGAATTCCATTGAAGGCAAACCTCTCATCAACTCTCTTTTAACCAGAGAATTCATTGTCTTGAAATTAAGGTGTGAAAGTTTCTTGTGCCATAGCCAACTCTCGTCATTAGATGCCTTAGAGTAGAAGCAAGTGATTTCTTCAGTGCTTCCTGAGTTTATATTGGCTACGTACAGATTGCCTTTTCTAACTCCCGTCAGTTGTGGCTTTTCATGTCTCTTTTGTGAGATTAGACAATCTTTCTTGTTGAAATGGACTTCATATCCTTTATCACATAATTGACTGATACTGAGCAAATTGTGCTCAAGACCTTTCACAAAAGAAACTTCATCAATGATAACATTTCCAGCTTCTAATCTGCCATATCCATCAGTTTTACCCTTGCTATTATCTCCAAAGGTAACCACTGGGCCGGCTTTCTCCACCATATTTGTCAGCAGGGCTCTATCTCCGATCATATGTCTTGAACATCACCTGTCCAAAATCCATATAACTCGACCAACCTGTTCCACACCCTGAATTGACAAATAGGTTAAACTCTCTTCCGAATCCAAACTTGATTGGGTCCCGAGTACTTGAAGAATTGACATTTATCAGGCAAAAAAACATTCTTAAGTTTTTGCTTGATTATCCATGTCTTTTTAGAAACAATAACATTCTTAGCAATGACTAGACATTTGACTCTATAAATAGCCTTAGTCAAACTTTGGTTAGGTTTTGGTACAAATGTCTCTCTCCTAACCTGAGGAGGACTAGTAGTCATTGATCTAACATTTTTATTTCTATTAATATGTTGTCGAGGAGCAGTATTATTAGCACATGCATGATTACCATTAAAGTAAGCAGACATAACATTAAACGCACAAGACATGCAATTCACAACACCACATTCTTTATGACAAGAATCAATAATAGGCATGGTAGACATGTTATTGTTCTTCTTCACATTTTCACCACCTATTCCAGTCTTAGAAGAACTGGCTGGCTCAACAACCTTAACTGGCACTTTAAGTTCATCTTGTTTAGGATAGACATTTGCATTAGCAATGTCAATTCCTCCTGAATAAAGATAGAAGTAAAATTTGGAGGTTCTGCAATGGATTTCTTAAAGAGAGGATCCTTAACATTTTTAAGAACATGTGGTATTCCCCTCTCTTTAGCACTAACAAGATTAGGAGTATTTATGCCTAGCATTCCAACAGCTTCGTTGTAACCAAACCCTATTCCTACGGTTTGCTCGACATCTTGTCTGTTGAAAAACTCTTTAGACACTTTACAAGAATTAAAACAAGCCTTAATCTTGGTTTCAAGTTCAGCAATTTTAGCAAGTTGTTTAGTCACTACTTCCAAAATGGATTTCTCCCTTCTATTAAGTGTTTCTATTTATTCTTTTTGCTTATCTTGATTATTATGCACTTTTCTTAATTCTAACACTTCATTTTCAAGATTAGTGTTCAATAAATTAATTCTATCATTTCCACTCCTAGCACATCCCAAAGTACTACCCAGATGACGTATTACCTCATCATTAGTAAATCTTACCTGTGAGGTAGAACCATTGGAACCATTGGAGATATCAGAATTTTCCATCAGCGCAAATTACCAACTTCTTCATCTTCACTGTTTGTGTCATCCCAGCTTTTACCAGTAGCTACATAAGCTCTTCCAGTCTTCTTCTTTTCAGAAGCATAATCTCTTTTCTGTGCTTGTTTGGGTTTCTGACACTCAGTGGCAAAGTGTCCCAGTTCATTATAGTTAAAACAACGAATCTTGCTTCTGTCAACAGTTCCAGTTTTGTATCCTCCCCTGTTACTAGAGGATGAAGAACCTCCACTCTGGAATCTGTTATTGGACTTAAACCTGAACTTGGGATTTATTCTGAATCTGAAGTTACTGAACTGTCTCACCATCATTTCCATGAATTCATCTTCCAACTGATCCAGCTCTTCTAACGAATAGTAATCTCCACCATCCTGATTAGCTGTTGTGTGGCCATGTTCTACTTCAATCTGTTCCTTGTCAGAGACGTAGGGTCGAACAACTTTAACTTCTTCTTCCTTTGGAGTCTCAACCACTAAAGCTGTAGATGTATTTGCAACTTTACCTTTGCCATATATTTCTTTTTGTTGAGATTGCTCCAACTCATAGGTTTTCAGAATGCCGAAGAGTCTATCAAGAGGAATTAAATTCATGTCTCTGGATTCTCTAATGGTAGTGATCCTGTGTTCTAGGTGAATAGGCATAGTCAGCAAGAACTTCCTGTTGATCTCCTTCTTTGTATAGTGCTTGCCATGAATTTTCAAGTTGTTGATCAATTTATTATACCTTTCAAACACTTCTTGAATATCTTCATTAGGGCCAGATCTGAAGTGTTCATATTCAGAGGTTAAGATTTCAAGTTTATTCTCCCTGACTTTATCAATTCCTTCATTGATGGTTTCAATAGTTTCCCACATGTGTTTAGCAGTTTTACAATTCATCACATAGCTATACATCAAGGCATCCAGGGAATCTATTAGGATGAGTCTTATTTTTTTTGTCCAATCCAGCATCCTCCTTATCATTAGAAGAATAGAGTGCAGGGTCCTTTTCATAGGTTCTCGCAGGAGTTACAACAACTCCAGCAGTAACAACTTGTTCTTCGAAGACCATAGGAATTTTAGGTCCATTTTTCAGAACACCCATATATTTGGGATTTGTAACATCTAGAAAAAACTCCATTTTATTCCTCCACATATCATAATTATCTTTGTCAAAGATAGGTATCTTCACAATTCCTTTAGAAGTCATGATGAATTTTTTAAGTGAGTTAAAAAATTTGAGCTTATTTTTTTGATTGAATAAAAAAAGGATCTTGATTTGTATATCAATCAATAGGCTCTGATACTAATTGTTAGGTCTGATAAGATTGTAGAAGGGGGGTTGAATACAATCTATACCATTTTATCAAAATTTGTCCTTTAAATAAAATTTGACTTGAACAAATTTGTGCGGAATAAATTAAAACAGATTTCAAGTTGAATATAACAATATATTAACTTGATGGGTGTTACAATTTCAGTTCAGATTAATTATCAAGTCGATAAAAACAAATTAAAAAATTCGACATGAACTTTTCTAGATTTGTTAATAAAAATAAAGATAAGAACTAGGAGTAAAAACTCGCTAGTAGTACAAGAACAATAAACAGGTAAGTTCCAATGGATAGAATGTTACAAACAAGGAACTTATGAATTTATACTGAATTTAATGTTCTTGGGCTGTTCTTGAGAGCTTTTTAGAGAGATATAGGCTGCTGTGTGTATGTATGTAATGTTTTATTCATTGTTTTTGTTGTTTGATTGCTTCTGCCTCTTTTATAACCAATCTGCTGTACTTTATTACTGCCAAGACAATCGGTAAGACATCTTTGGTATTGGCAGCTTCTTCTTTTACTCGGCAAGACAATCGGCAATACAAAACTTGTACTGGCGGCTTTCTTTTCAATACCAAGACAGTTGGCAAGACATGTTTGGTATTGGTGATTTCTAAGACAATTTTTGATTAATCTTGCCAAGACAGTCGGCAAGACAATTGGCAGGACAACAGCTTTTACACTAGCAAGACAATCGGTAAGACATATTTGTCTTGACTTTGTATTTAGTAAATTATAACAACAAGACAATTGCTATTAATTCACCAATACAATCAGCATGACAATCTTTAAATGTCTTGATAATACAATTAATTCGAATTAAATGATTTAGCTTAAATCATTTAATAGATTGAATTAATTCTATTTAATTAATTACTCTTACTTAATTAATCTAATAATGAATTTAATAAATAAATTAATTCTATGATGAATTAATTTATTAATTAACTAAATTACTTGATTTAATTAATTAAAAAAGAATAATTAATTCTCTGATTGTCTTACATCCTTTCAGAACCACTTTGAACATTACAGAAATACCATTGAATTTTTGTTGAAGTTCGATGTACTGTCTGGTTCATGAACGACTAACTTCACTGATGATTCTTCAGTTCTGACTTTAACATGTGGTACTCTTCCTTTTCTCATCTCTCTTAAATTCCAATCTTCATACTCTATACTTACATTGTCACTGTAGAAGCTTTGTCACTCTAAATAAATCCATTTATTTCCATGCTACAACAAGGCTTGATCAGCTGACTGAATCTTCTTTCAGTGTAAAACATCAAAACTATAGATTGACTTTCTTCTTTCTTCTGACAGATATCACTATCTGAGATTCCTGTGACAATTTATATATTATTTACTATTACATACTAATTTAAGTTGAGGTTGTATCCTCGAACTACAAATAGGCTCTGTCATATGCCTTTCAGGGGTTTATTGGCTGAAAATGCCCTTATAATATCCCGAAGTTCTCCTATTATATATATATATATATATATATATGTTTGTTATATTTTTTTGTGCGTTTACATATTAAAGATGTGATTTATGAGTTTTACGATAGTTAATGTTAATATAAGTTCGTATTATACTTATATACACATTAAGGTTCTTTTTTTGTATTGTGATATTTTTTATAATATTTAATTCATAAATAATTACAGTAGATCTAAAATGATTAATAAGATATGGTATATGTTTGTGAATATTATAGTACATTATTATATATCCACAAAAATTTATATATGCATGTATTTATGTTTGTACATGTGTATGTATGTATAAATATGTATATTAATTATACAATAATTAATAGATTACAAATAATGAAATATTAATAGATTATACAACATAAATGTATGTATGTATGTATGTACGTATGTATGTATATATGTATGTATGTATGTATGCTATATATTATGTATGTATGTATATAATATTATAGTATATTAATATATATCCACAGAAATTTATATATGTATGTATTTATGTTTATACATGTGTATGTATGTATGTATAAATATGCATATTAATTATACAACAATTAATAGATTACAAATAATGAAATATTAATAGATTATACAACATAAATGTATGTATGTATGTATGTATGTATGTATGTATGTATGTATGTATGTATGTATGTATGTATGTGCGTATGCCTGTATAATTAATAATTATGTATGGATGTATGTATGTTTGTATGTATGTATGTATGTATGTATGTATGTATGTGTGTATGTACGTATACATGTATAATTAATAATTATACATTAATGTATAAATATCTACAAATATACATTATAGAAGAAAGTTCTATGGAGTACCATTTATTTGGAGTATTGGAGTACTCCATCTTAACCGTTCATTTCTGTTTGATCCAATGGCTGATTTTTTTTTGTTTTGTTTTTAATTAAAATCAGAAGGGTATTTTTGTATATTTACATATGACAGATTATTCACTTTTTGTATATCGATTGGATCGTGTATGTTGAGGCTGGTGGTTGCGTGTTTTTAGTCTGGCGGTTGTGGTGTTTTATGGATATCACAAGGGATCACAGGATCTTGAAAATACGTTGATTTATAGAAATCAAAAGTTGCTTGTTCTTGCCTGCCTTTTGACGAAGATATTCACAAGAAAACATAAGTGTATTCTACATTGTAATGACTTTTGACGAAGGGGGTTCAGGTAATTCTGCATTTTCTAGCGAGGAAATAATTTATTCTGCATTTTTGTTCTGCAGATACTATTTGGCGATTCTTTGTATTTCATATGAATGAATGCACGTAAACGTAATTTGGTGTATATTTGCATGTTACTTTTGTTCTGCAGTCTGGCACTTGAAAATAATGTGGTTTATAGAAATCTTAAATTGCTTGTTCTTGCCGGTATAGTTTTAAAATTTGTTGTAGTCTATATTATGCAATATTATGAATTTTGACGAAGGGGGTTCTGGTAGTTATGCATTTTTTAACCAGGAAAGCATTAATTATTCATTGTTGTACTGCAGAAGTTATTTTGTGTTTCTGTGTATTTCGTAGTAGTGATTGCACTAATAAGTTTAGTACAAAATTGCTAGTCATTTTTGTTCTGCAGTGGTTATATAATTTTTGTGTTGCTCATTTGTAGGGTCGCAATGTAACCCACATATTGAATCATCTGATTCAGATGTGTCTAATTTTGACTCTGGTATTGATATATCCGATCATGAAAGTTCAGAATCAGATGAGGAGGTTGATTTGTGCAATATTGTTGAAGTTGAGCCTGTTGTTTTTGTTGCTCCCGATGGTAGGAAGTTATGGACTCCTGTATGTGATGATAGTGTTAAACCTCATACTAATCAGTGCTTTCCGACATTGGATGATGCGTTCAGATTTTATTTTAAATATGGTCAAGTTTGTGGTTTTGATGTTCGTCAATCAACAAAAAAATCTGGTGTTGGTGGTAATTTGTTGGCAAACTATGTTATGTGTAATCGTGGTGGCTCTCCCAATTGTAAAAGTACTAAGCTAGTAGATGGAACTGTTGTTGATGTGTTTGGTGATATTGTATCGTTTGACCCTACATTCCGTACCAATAGGTAACTTTGTTCAGATTGCTTTATTGATGCAAATAAAAGTAGTTATGTTTTTTTTAATTGTTATTCATTTTTTATTGTTACAAAATAATTTTGTATTGTGGTTATAAAATTTGTTGGTGTTAACAGTTTTTATTTTTTCTAAATTTTACATTTTTATGTTAGGTACAACATGGTGTTTGTTCCTTTTACCGGAGTTGACAATCATTGGAAGAATGTAACATTTGCTGCCGATCTTCTTGCGAAGGAAAATTATAAAAAATTTAAATGGCTTTTGCTTGCATTTAAGAAAGCAATGGGTCATGCTCCACCTTGTGTCATAACAGACCAGTGTCTTGCAATTAAAAAGGCCGTATCTAGATGGTGGCCTAAATCGAAACATCGATTGTGTGTGTGGCATATTATGAATAAGTTGCCGTCTAAGGTATGTTGTGATGGTGCATCTTTTTTTGTTTTTTTTAATAAATTTGTTTGTTTTTTTAAAAAGTCTAAACTATCATTGTTTATACCATTTTTCAGGTTGGTCCTGCTCTTTCATCGAACAAGCAATTTGTGCAAAAATTAAAGTCTGCGGTATATTCAGATCATTTGTCACCTCAACAGTTTGAAATGCGTTGGAATGCTGTTATCTCAGAATATGAGCTTGAGTCGAATACTTGGCTGACTGAAATGTATAATCTGCGGGACCAATGGATTCCGGCATATTTTTCAGACATTGAAATGGCTGGCTTATTGAGAACTACCTCACGGTCTGAGAGCTCTAATTCATTTTTCCAACTTTCATGAGAGACGTGACACATTAGTAGAATTTTATTCTAGTTTTGAGAGTGCTATGGACAAACAACGTCTGCGACATTCTGAGGATGATGCAAAATCTGATCAAATCCCCATAAATGGGTCGATAATGAGTATAGAGAAAGATGCATCCAGGTTGTATACTTTACAACTTTACTATCTTGTTAGAGAGGAAATTAAAGCAGCGTGTTGTGATGTTACTTTGGATCATATGTCATGGGATGATGAGTCACGTTTTTTCAAATTTAAAGACTATATGCTGGATGAAGAAATATTTGAGGTGAATGATTTTATGTTCAGCTCAATTGCACTAAAACCAGTTTGTTTCTTATTATTTTTTGATTTGTAATTTATATCTCTGATTACTTAGTAACTTGTATGTGATTAATGAGGTGCATCATTTTAGTTCCTTGCATTTATTTTTTTCCCAACTAGGTGATCATGTAATTATGCATCACAGCTGATAGGTATTTTTTTCTTGTCATAATTGTTATGTTTAAGTATGTTATTTTCCCATGTCCTGCACTTTGTAGGATTTTTCTTTATCAGTTTAAAAGTATTTGTTAGTGGTGTGTGTTTTTTGTCCTGTAAGTGCTATTTCTCAGGTGATTAGTATTCTGGTATACAATGTTCTGCTCTTGTTTGCATCCTCATATGATGTTTGGAATCTGTGTAATTATTCTGTTTCATATTTGTGTTCCGTTCTATAATTTCATGCGATGTTTGCCATATTTTTAGTTACTAAGTGCAATTTTTTGTTTTCATTTATCGTTTGTATTCTCAAATGTCATATATGTTATTTTTAACTAATGATCACCATAGTTCTCAGTTGGTATTTGTTTATTATTTCAGTTTTTCGTTGGTTATAAATTAATTTTCAAATTTTTCAGGTTTCGGTTAGATTAGATGACTTCCATGTTAAGTGCAGTTGCAAATTATATTTTCGAAGAGGATATCTTTGTAGGCATGCCTTTGCTGCGTTGATTCAGTGTCGTGTAAAAGAGATTCCACGAGAGTTTGTTAAGCCTCGCTGGACCAAAAATATACTGAAGCAGCACGCCATCATTTCCGCGTACGAGGGTAGTGATATCCGTGGTAACACAAGTGGAAGCAAGTCGAAGAGGTCTAGAGTTTGGTTCGAGTTTAATAATTGTATGAACAATGCTGGGCATGATGATGTACAGTTGGATTCGGTTATAAGTGGATTGCAGTCAATAAATGCTGCAATTACTAAAATTTCTCAGCCGAATGTGACTGAGGGTAGCAGTCACAGGGCAGATAGGTTCATTGTCCCAATGCTTGAATCTGAAATTTCTGTTCAGAACCCAAACATAAGCAGGAACAAGGGTTGTGGAAGCCGTATAGTAAGGAGATATCTATTGAATCAGGGAATGGAAGGAAATGTGGTCGTTGTGGAAGGTCAGGCCATAATACGAGAACCTGTAAGGACGATTTAAACGCAACCAGGAAATCATAATTTTTCTTTTAGAAACTGTCATTCCATGTATAAACTTATATTGAGCCTTGTTTTGCTTTATAATTTTAAGAATGTTGTTTACATTTACTATTGGTGATATATTTTAAATTGGGCTTACATTAGAGGAATATTTTTCTAACTTTATTCTGATTCAAAATTTTTATTGTACTGCATTGTTTTAAATTTTTAATGTCATGTGTGTGGACATGTTGCACAATGGCTGAGACAATAACCATTACACAATAGGTGAGTCATTTTGTTATTATTCAGGGTGTACATTAACACGAGGTTCTTCTTGTCAAAAAATGGTGTGAATTTTGAACTACTGTCCTCTAGTTACTTGGGTTATGTCAAGGGAATGTGATACTTGTAGAAATATGTTTGAGTCTTTTGGATCAAATTCACCAGAAGCAACATTTTCTCACTATGTCCTTGTCACAAATTTAGTTAAAAACTATTTGAATGCAATTTTTAACACACTACTTGTTAGTAGTTTCCAGTTCATCAACATAAGTAGAATATTGTCATTCTACTTGTTTTATCGAGATAATTGTTAGGCTTAGGATAGTTTTGTCAGTGGTGTGCAATGGTAGAGAGAGAGGGGGGGGGGAGAGATTCAGTTGTGCATTTGTGCTTCCCTTTTTAGGGGAATAACTAGTGCTTCATTTTTTATCCCTAATTGTACAAAAATTCAAAATAGATCTAAAATATCAAATATAAAAATCTTGGCCCAAGTAACATTTCAGTGCTTGCAATATGGAGGTGATAATATGTTGTGCTTAGGTAGTTTAGACACTAGATTATCTTGTAAATGACCATATAACAGATGCTATAAATATTTATTGTTATAGCAATGCTATAAGTTAATGTTTTACAATGTTAAAGATGAAAAAAAGAGCACGTTGAATAAATATTGGAAATAAACGTCAACATTATCCATAATAGGGCATACATGATTAACAAATATTCTTAGCTATGATGCAAATGCTAATAAAGATACTGAGTTACTACATTATATTAATCCAAACCAATTTAAAACACGGATTTGCTGCTTTATGCCAACTGTGCTGCAGATTCTAGAATTGCTCTTCGGTTGACATTGCGGGACCATGTCAGGATCTTGTGCGATTAAATAACTCTTAACTTGTTTAGCAATGTAATTTGGTTTTCCTGTCAAAGTAGATTACATGTTTGTTATTTACTGTCTTATCCAGTCATATGTTGCACTTTATTTTTAAGCAGTGATTTAAGATATCTATACTTACTTTCTCAGTGCGCAATCCAACTTTCCATGCAAGTAAGCTCCCCATGTATGTCTCCAAATGTCGCATTGCAAATATCCCGCAATCTACCATATTACTCTCTGTTTGCCATCCCGTTCGGATCAGTCTTGGTCTCAGCTCCACCAATTTTGGGTATGTTGGTATATTGTATATTGAGATCCACTGACAGAAGCACGCATGCTGCGCATTATACAAAAGACAAGTCATGTACATATCATATTGTATCTGGTCTAAGATTTTATGTTTATACTACAATGAAAAACAACCAATCGATCTGGTAGATCACCATATGTCTCCTCTATACTGGCAATGGGCACTCTGTTGTCAAGGATATCCCACCGTGGCTTTTTTGTATTGTAACATATGATAAAATGATGTGATGATTGGTACACCGGGAAGAATAACTACGTAAGAAACAAATTTTTTATTATGTATCAACGTTCCACATGTAACAAATTGAATGATCACGAAAAAAAAAGTTTATTTATAACATTTTGTACTTAGAGTCGTTGTAATTACCAAGTGATAATCTTTGACATCGTAATGCCTTTTATGTAGATCTGCCACCGTTGCCAATACAACATCCATGTTGTCACAAAAGATCGCATCCCGATGCATTGCTGCATCTGTGTCACCATCAGGTACATTCACGCGAAGCGGGCCAAGCTGCATATAATTTTTTTAATAAATGTCCATTTGAGTACCCGTTAATTGTTCGTAGTTTTCACTTTGTATTTAAAAAATTAAGAGTCTTACTGTAGTTTCAGTAGTCATAAATAGTCTTAACGGAGATACATCAGAACGGAGGTTCTCATCTTCATTCAGCAAGTATGTCCATGTGTCGATCACTGTGGTTTCAACCATTTTGCTGTAGAATATGGACTGGAAGTGGGCTTTTGTACAATATTTGTCATTCCACTGAAATATGTTGTCCCTGCGACAAAGAGTAATGAACATAATCCAAATATTTTATTCACTGGACCGTAGCAACATAATCCATATATATCAGTTAAATAATAATAACTGGCTACATGCATTACTTAATCCAAACATTTCATTACAAGGACCAAACCAGTACATATATTTGGTAAAGCAACTTACTTTCTGTTTTGTTTATTCTCAAAAAGCCAATTCCAAACATTTTTCTCCTCCGTTGTTATTGTATGGCCAATTATGTCCACCACTCTATCCACATATGGAGACCTGCATATCTCTGTTGATCGTATGTCTCTGCGTGGTCGTGTCATTAGGGTTCTTTCGTTAGCTTGTGGTGCGTGAAGAAACTCATTCTCTGACATCGATCTTTTATCCACAGAATCTGATGAACCTAATGCCCCTGTCATTTTTGATTTGGCAATTCTTTCTATTTCTGTTTCAAGGTTCTTTGGAGTAACTTGTGAAATCCCCAGGGAGTAGTTGGGAATGTAATTTACATCCTCATCCATTGGTGTTTTGTTACTTGGTGTATCCACCGCTATACCAAGTGGTAGGTTCTTTGCTATTGGGCTTGCAGCTGCAAACATATGGATGTATTTTCCGTACTCTTTTTTAAGTTCTGCAATCCTCAGATTCTGGTGGTATAGGGCATAAGTAACTTCGAACTCAGTCAAGAACTTTTCATAGATGTCAACAAATTCCTTCATTTTTTTTTCGAATCTTTCAACATAAGCCTGTCATGAAAGTTTTGATTGTATAGTTAATTGATTGTCACACTACAATAAAGTTATATTAACTATTTTTTTAAATTTGCAAACATACCTCCTCCTCAAAGTGTTTATCAATTTCCTCATCCATTCTTGTCTGTGTATTCTGCTACATTACCTCACTAGGGTTTGTAATCTACGTGCATATTTTACATAGTATCATATTCATGATTTAAATTCATGTCAGACTTGGATAGTAAATATTTGAGGATAGTTGTACATGCTCTCCAACATTGTTAGTGTGTTTCTCCTTTTGTTTAAATTCCTCTGTGTATTGCTCTGCAGTCATATCTCTGGGTGATTCAACATTTGTTCCTAATTTTTTGTTCTCACTGAATGCCACCATCTGTCAAGGTGATAACACAACATTCTCTGTAAATAATTAATTACATAAAGATACAAGTAGACCTCACGGTAAATTTTGTATTAAATGGATTTTCATCAATGAATGTATTTACCCAGTATTCTTCAATTGTCATCAAAGTCATCTTCTTAGGCAATAAGGGAGTGGTTGCACTATCCACTTTTTTCATTCCATAGTGTTCCTATTAGAAAAAGTTTTTAGTGTGATTGGAAAGTGCAAATTTCAAAATAATAATTATGCCGTAGAAATATTGGTTTTTTCTTACTGAGATTGTCCCCTTGACTATAGTGCCATCAATTCCTTGATCGAAGTAATCTATGTCCATTTCTTCAGTACCCTATCCCATAGAATTCAAAAACTTATATATGAGTTTCGTAGTATAATTTATTTTTATCAGCACCTAATTAGAGAAAGATTTGTGCACATGTAAAACATAATCAGAAAATCTAGACTTAATTGAAGAAAAGAACACACCTATAATATATAATAATGCAGGTTGTAGTTTAATACAATTAAAAATAATAATGCACACACGAACCAACAGAAAAGTGGGAGGGATATGCAGAGTTATAGCAGTACTTCACTCATTGTAACATTGTGTATATTTATAACAATTAAAAGAGAGAGAAGTTTTGGTTGTTCCCGGTCGAACAAAATTAAGTTGTTGTCCAATATAGAAATACTGAAGTGATTTGCCCCTGATTATATTAAAGTAATTTTTTTTACCTCTTCAACTTCATTTCCATGTCTGTCCTCTATGTCTTCCAAGTCACTCATTGTTATTTCTGCATTTTTCTGATGATGTTCCGGATGGGTGTCCTGCAACATGTATAAATGATAACTTGTTCACTTATTTTCAGAATATTTAATTGTTCCATTAATTTTCCTTGGTTGATATTTGTCAATCAAGAAATACCTCCAGCTGATCCGTCAACGTAGAATTGTTCATTTATTATTTAATTTTTAGTCATGTACACAAAATACATTTTTTCATGGTAACAACCATCAGTACTATTACATGAATGGTATAATTAATGATCCGATCTGTTGTTCCACTCAGACTAATTACGTAATCTAGATTTTTTTTCCTAACATGCATATATTCTAACACTTATCACTTATGTTACTATGCAGTATTTAAATGACATTTACAATATGTGTTTAACAAAATATGTGTTTCATGTCGTTTGCCAGTATGTAGAAGCATAATACATTAGATAAAAATAATAAACTGGTTATTTTTCCCATTATATTAAAGTATTATGTTCTTACCTCTTCAACTTCATGTCCACGCCCCTCTTCTTTATCTACGAAGGTACTCATAGATAGTTCTGCATTTTCCTCACGATGTACCAAATTGGGTTCTGCAACATGTATAAACGATTAATTTGTTCATTTATTTTTTAAATATTTAATTTCTTAAATTAAATGACATTTAATATTTTTTTAAACCAGCTATTTCGCATGTTCTTTGCCAAAATCAAGCAGTCATAATTCACTAGATAGGAATACTAAAGTGCTTTTTTCCCCATTATATTAATGTATTATTTTTTTACCTCTTGAACTTCAAGTACATGTCCATCCTCTATTTCCACCAAGGCACTCATAGTTAGCTTTTCATTTTCCTCACAATGTACCATCTTGGGGTCCTGCAACATGTAAAAAATGATCACTTTATACATTTCTTATTGGAATATTTAATTACTTATTTAATTTTCCTTGGTTTTATTTTTTTCAATCAAGAAATACCTTTGGCTTATCCGTCAACTCCACTAGGTGACCCTCTCCAAAGCAATTTTTATCAATGTCATGCTTTTGGCGTTGTTTCAGCATCATGTCTGACCAGCCACGGTATGCCGGATGCGTTTGTATTACGTAGACAGTGTCATGATTTCTTACTGTACATGCGTACAGATACTGCATAACATTAGCAGTAGCGTTAGTTTTGCATTCATAATAATTTGAATTTAAAAATTAACTAAGGTTTGTACTTTCTAACAACAATATAGGTATAGATTATATAACTTACTATCAAAAGTGGAAGTGATCCTGCAAAGTTTCTTTTTGGATCTGCCTCCCAATAATCATGTGTTTCCTTCAACTTGTCAATTACTAATCTGCACCAGTTGTAGTCGTCACACTTGTTAATATTACCACTGAAGCTCAATATATCTCGCTTGAGGAAACTGTTTTGATTTGATTCTACAAAGAAATTGTAGAACAAAACTAGAAAATTCCACTTTAAAGTTTCATCAGCTTGTGGAGATTCCAGTATCTTATCCCGCACCATAATCGGTGTTATCTTTGAGCTTGCCTCTTCTGTGAACTGTTGTGCCCAAATCTCTAATGATGACTGTTTTGCATTAAACATAATAGTCTCCTTACCCATTGGCAAACCATAAATTAGGTGTGCAGTCCTCTCATTGACCTTTATGCTACTAGCTTTCACATTTAAACTGCATGTTATACTATTGAATGCCTTAACCACATTGTACCCTAGCCTGTGTGTGTAACACTCCATACGAAAGTTGAGTAATTCTCCAAACCATGTTGTTCTTGCCCATTCCAACTGTGCTACGGGTAAGTTTGTAATGACGTCTGTCATAATTGATGGTGAGAATTTTTTTCTGGATGTACTGGTCATATGTCCTTGGGACTTTCTTCGACAACTTAACCTTGCTTGTTCGTTTCGTATTGTCCTTTGCTACAAGTTTTTTTTTCCACTCTCACTGAGGCATTATTATTTTTATTTGCACCAAGCACCTTCGTATCCTGCAATAGAATTTTGTTGCATTTAGTCCACGATTTTTTCCCCTTTTTTTCATAATAATAAAAATGTACATACCTCTTTTTGTTGTCTTTTGTCGCATGTTTGCGTTATCAGGTTTTTGTCTAAATTTTGCATATGATTACTTCGTGTACGCCCTGCAGATTGAGTATCAACCTAGAAGAGACTAAATTTATTAGTGTGTTACCTTAAAAGAGTATTATTCGACCAATAAAACTTAATACTACACTATTAAGACCTTATCTATTTTACCTTCATAATTGCACTACGTTCCCCATCTTGCTTTGGAGCTCCCACACATTCAAGTGTATGTACTTGCTGTTTTGTACGTCCTCCAATTTTAACTGAAAAATGTGATCTTCGTTCTGTTGAACTCCTCCCAACAACGGTTGAGTTACTTTTTTCAACTAAATATTCTGCGGGAGTCACGAAATCTTCATCGTCATCGCTGGAATTATTTTTATTCCCAACATTAGATAAATCAATCAATTTCTCCAGACTTTTTGCTTGTTTTTTTTGGATTGCGGTCTATGTCATGTTTAGTTATCCCGAGCTGCATGGTGTACAATAAATTAATATCATTCTATATTCAAATGCCAAATTTAAAAATAATGTTTCATTTTGTAAAATCATGATACCTGTGCGTATTGTATTACCTGATAGTCATCATCAGTTGTATTGCACTTTGTTTTTTTGCTCCGACCCCATTCATTTCTTATATCTAGATCATCCATATCAGTTCCAGCAGTTGTTCTGTATCTAGCTTCACTGTGTTCTGCATTCTTAGTTCTTTCAGTGCTTGTTAGTGCTGTATTGCCATCCCCAAAGGCATTGTTTTCCATTGTTGAGCCCGAGTCCAAGTTTATATAGATTGGTCATTTCTTCGGCCAATTGTGAAGCGAAGGACTTTGAATAAGCCTATTGCTTCATCTTCTTCCTGCAAATTACAACTTATGTTAGCTTTAGATATTTCATTCATAAAAATTTGTTTTTCTTGGTTATCATTAGCTTAAAACTACAACTACATATCATTTTGTAATAAATTTTGTACACGCAGTCTCACAATTGAAATGGTTGTTTTCCAGGATATAGTAGTAAGACACTATGTGTCAAACACAGTAAATATATGCTTAGAATTTATTGCGTTATTGTAAGGTGTTAGCACATATGTTTAAAAATCACATTTAACAACATATGAACAGAACAGAGCTTTATTACACATTAACAGCAGTCTTTTCGAGTTTTTTTTCATAATGTAAAAATCACAATTAATAACTTATGAACAGAGCATAGTTGGACCACCACATTCTTTGACCTAAATCAATGCACTATTGCAGAAGTATTACTCAATGTTATTATGTTCTGCAAAGGCAGTAATCAGCTATTAGTAATAGTGTCTGAAATTTTGGGGGAAGTTATATAGTACTACACTACCTACATACAACAGTCAAAGATTTTTTACTAAAATTTTTCAATTGCAGAACTATAACCATCTTATTGTCACATAAACTTTTTCTTTGATCAATATCAATTTGTGTCTTCCCAAATTAATGTACTTCTCTTTTATTTGTTCCAATCTGAGAATTTTTAAAGCAATACACCAAATACAGGCAATAATGCCAACATTCAAACTACTAAAATTGTTCACTTGCAGAACTTTAAACATCTTATTGTCAAACTATAATTGTTTCTTTAAACAACATCACTTCATCTCCACCCATATTAATTTTTTTTCCCAATCCACAATCTGAATACACAAAAAATTCATATATAACCTACTTGTATATTCAATTGAAAGTAGTTCAATTTCATACATCCTAAGTAATTAATAAAAAATGAACATTTATACTCCTACTATCTATCAAAAACACTCACATGCAATACATAGGAATACATTTGAAAAGAACAAATTACTACATTTTCAATCAATCTCAGTTTGCCGAACTTTGTGTTTTGAAATTAACCTTTGTAGGATTTGATAAATCAATTACAACATGTTTTGCTATCCATAATCAAAATATTATGTCAATTAAAAATTAAAAATGTTTCTGAGCAACAAGTTACATACCTTCGCTCATAGTTCTTCCGTTCTTTGAAGTATGAATTGGTTGATTCTCTTTGACCTGCAATGCAATTTATTATGTACTGCTTCACCACTAATCTAGGTGGTTGGATATGCTTGATATTGTAACTGCCGTTGTGACAATAGTGTTCTGCGCTTTTATTGCCACTTCTCCCCGTACGTATCTACTTTTAAATCAATTTTAAAATAGTGTCTATTATCTGTTTGGATTTGCAGTACTTTGCCCCTGATTCTCCAGTTATTTACGTAATTGCCATTAAAAATGAAAAAATCCTGACCGCAGGATATGTTCTAATCTAACGGTGATTCTATAGTACTCTAGGTACTCCAAATTATTAGTACTCTATAGAGCCCAACTCATACATTATAATTAATAATTATACAAATGTACAAATATAATTAATAGAATTCATTTTTTGCTCCTGTAAAATAGTCTAACGATCTTGTAAAGTGTCATGGTCCTAATATCATTAATAAAAAGTGTGGGAAGTTAAAAGGACAATGGGGTGTTTGAAAAGCCATATTGGGAATATACATTGTACAAATATTTATGTATGTAGAATATACATTATACAAATATTTATGTATGTAGTTAATGATTTTTAATATAAACTCAAATGCTCACAGCTCAACTGGTTATGGTGTTTAATTTTGTTACCCAAGGTCATGAGTTCAAATCCTTTGAACAACAATATTTTTACAAATATTTAGAGTTTGGTTTGGAGTGAGGTTCGGAAGGACCGAACTATGAATTAATTTGCTCATGTTATTTAGATTTAGGTTTGGAGTGATGTTCGGAAGGACCGAGCTATGAATTAATTTGCTCAGGGAAACCCCCTGTCAGTGTATTAGATATATAATAGATAATAGACAAGAGTTTATAGTTGGACCAACGACCTCTTTCTTAAAATATTGATATTACATTTTATTTTCATTGCACACGTTTTGGAATAAAAAGTGTCCTCCCACTTTAATTTAGGTAAACCAAATCAAACAAATCCAATAAATCCCGTTCAGAACAGGGTCTGTGGAGGGTAAGATGTACGCAGACCATGCCCCTACTTCTAAGAGTAGGGAGGCTGTTTCCGTGAAGATCCCCGGCTTAGTGTACGACAAGGAGTGAAAGATATATATGCAGAGACAAACAAGAAATTGAAAAAAAAAAGATGGAAACCATACCTTAGCCCAAGGGTAACTCCACATGGGACTTACCTTAGAGGCTTTTTTTTTTTTTTTGACACAAAGAAAGGATTAGTTCATATTCAAATCAGACGAAATACAATGCATAACTTCCGTGGGAAGATCCATCCCACTGAAAATTCGATCAGGAAAAGAAAAGGACGCCCTAGCCAGACTATGAGCAGCCCTATTAGCTGACCGCTTAACAAAAAGCAGACTAACGTTGCTTAGACCAAGGAGTAATTCACGACACTCCTCTATGATTCTCCCTACTGGAGAAACCATCGGCACCTTACTTCGAATCAGTTGCACCACCACCAAGCAATCTTACTCCACTTCTATACCTTGCCCTACCTGTGCCTTGCTCCAACTTAAGGCTTCCTTTATAGCTACAGCTTCTAAAAACTCCGACTGCCTTGTCCCCCAATACCTCCATGTTTGGGCATATATCACCTCTCCATTCGAATTTCTGGCCACTAACCCAATCCCATAAGCATCGTTCTCTGTAAATGTAGCTGCGTCAACCGAGACTTTGATTTTATTCACCTGCGGCTTGACCCATTGCAAAGCTCCATCACTGGCATTGACAACCGGGAATAGAGCAATTTCATCTACTGCCTGGGCATTTTTCCATTGCACAAAGTAACTTTTGGTTGAATTAATAACGCTTTCAACTTGAGAACGCTTTTGCTGCCATACAAGGCCATTTCTAGCCTTCCAGATCGCCCAGCAAAACATAAGAACCTCACCACACTTCTCGTTACTAAAAGAGGCCAGGATGTGCGAAAACTAGTCCTTGAACGTTGCAAAGGAGGCAGCAGAAATACCACTTACAACTTTTTCCCAGCATTTCGAAGCGAACGGGCACAATACCAAAGCATGGATTATAGTTTCCTCTCCTGTGTTGCATACTGGGCAGGTGAGTTGTACCGGAACATATCGTGAGTAAAGCTGGGTCATTGTAGGTAAGCAATTTGTGAGAGCTCTCCAGCAAACATGCGCCACCTTAGAAGGAACTTTAATCTTCCAAAACTTCTTCCACATTTCATTATTAACTGAGACATTCCAGACCCCTTTCTGCCTCTGCAACATTTTATATGCACTCTTGACCGAGTATACCCCAGATGACTCCTCTTTCCAGTACAGACGATCATCATCCCATCTGTGGCTCAAAGGCACATTCAAAATACATTGCCTATCTCTGTCATTAAACCATTCAGAAATTTTCTCCTCATCCCATGTTCTGTTACCAGCTTGCAACAAGTTTTCTACCTTATTCTCCCCTCGGAGCTGCAAGTCTGTCGTGACATACGGATTATCTTGATCAATCAGCCATGGTTGATTAAGAATATCTATATTACTACCTGCACCCACATTCCATCTCACCCCTGATCTAAGCAGGTTTTTCGCCTCCCAAATGCTTCTCCAAATGTAGCTAGGGTTGTTTCCTAACGATGCATTCAAGAGATCACAGTGTGGGTAGTATTTGGCTTTATACATCCGGCTAGCCAAACTTGATTGATTAGATAGTAAGCGCCACCCCTGTTTACCCAACATGCTTACATTAAAATCGCGAAGATCCTTAAACTCCATCCCTCCCGCTGACTTATGCACCGTTAACCTCCTCCATTCCATCCAATGAATCCCCTTATGTTGACTGCTTGAGGATTGCCACCAAAATTTGCTCATAAGCTTTTCTATCTCTCTAATAATCCCAACTGGGAGCAGGAATACGCTCATCGCAAACATGGGGAGAGCCTGAACCACCATTTTGATCAGAATCTCCTTTCCACCCTTCGACAATATAGACCCATTCCAACTTTGGATACGATTCCTGACTCTTTCTTTGAGAAAACCCAAAATAGACGTTTTGTTCCTTCCGAGAATGTTTGGTAAGCCAAGATAAGTGCTGTTATCATTACCCTCAGGCATTCGAAGCACTCCACTGATTTCCTCTCTATTATACGCAATTGTATTAGAGCTAAAAAATACCGTAGATTTCTGCAAGTTGACCCTCTGTCCCGAGGCCTTCTCAAACTTTCCCAGGAGCTCAAGAACCTTACCTGCCTCCTCTCGACTTGCTTTGCAATAAACATAGCTATCATCTGCAAACAACATATGTGTAATAGCAGGGGCCCCCTACACACCTTCACTCCATGAATCCAGCTGTTTACTTCGTACTGTCGAATCGCTGCAGATAAGCCCTCTGCACACATAATGAAAAGATACGGGGACAAAGGGTCCCCTTGCCGTAAACCTCGACCAGGGATGATTGTATCCAAATCATAGCCCCCATGGACGAAATCGTACGACACTGACTCCACACACCTCATAACCAAATCCACCCACCACTCCGTGAATCCCATCTTGCTCATGATTGCCCTAAGATAGTTCCACTCTATTCTATCGTAGGCTTTACTCATGTCGAGTTTTAGCGCCATGTACCCCTCTTTCCCTCTTCTTTTCCTTTTTAAAAAATGCATCACCTCATACGACACCATTATGTTATCCGAAATAAGTCGACCTGGAATAAATGCACTCTGCGTGTCGCTTACCACTTCCCCTAATAAAATCTTCAACCTATTCGCCATGACTTTAGTTATAATCTTGCTCAGCACATTACACAGGGAGATAGGACGCATATCAGTTATTTTCATGGGGTTTTTCTTTTTTGGGATTAGTACAACATTAGTCCTATTAAGCTCCTGCATACCCGTTCCATCCCTAAAGAATTCCTTGACCACATTCACCACATCATTTCCCACTACCTTCCAATTCTTTTGAAAGAAAGCCGGAGTCATTCCGTCTGGACCCGGAGCTTTGTCCGGATGCATTTGAAACAGGGCTGTTTTAACCTCCTCCTCCGTTACCGGCTTTACTAGCTCCATATTCTGAGCATCCGTAATCGTGGTCGAAATATTATCAACTATTTCACCCCACTCTGGCCTATCCGTAGTGTAGAGATTTTGAAAATAGTCTGAAATAAGCTCTTGTAATCCAGCATCCCATTCGACCCATTCATCCCTCTCGTTTTTCAGTCTTTGAATATGGTTTGCCCTTTTCCTAGCACTCGCCACCGAATGGAAATATTTACTATTTCGATCCCCTGCCTTTAACCACAACTGTTTCGATCTCTGGCGCCAGAAAACCTCCTGTTGGTCAAAGATTTTGTAAAGCTGTTTCTTCACCTCTTTAAACCTCTCCACAGATGTGGCATCTCTCCTATTACGAAGTTGTTTGAGTTCAATTTTGCAGTGCTTTATACGTTCTCCGAACTTACTGGTTATCTCCTTCCCCCAGCTGCCAAGCTTCTCCCCACATATTCGAATTTTATCCACCACCCCCAGGTTATCATAGCCTGTCCAGCTATCTTTCACTATTTGTGAACACATTGGTTCGGACAGCCAAGCATTCTCAAAGCGAAACGATCGTCGAACAAACCTCTTTACTACTGGGATTGGTTCTAGAAATATGGGACTGTGGTCTGAAGAGGAAGACGAGTCCTCCAGGTTGTGTAGCTTTGCCAAAGGAAAAATGTCTACCCAGTTTTGCGAGACCAGCGCCCTATCAATACGGACCTCCATCCACTCATTTGTCCCCCTCCCTCTTTCCCAAGTAAACTGGTGCCCAATCAAATCCATATCCCTCAACCCCGTGTCCAGTAAGGCTTGATTAAAACCTTCAATCAACCAATTTGGGTAAGCAGCTCCCCCTTTCTTATCATCTTGTGAGGTTACGTTGTTTACATCGCCAATAACGCACCAAGGAAGATTTGCGTCCCTTGCCAAATTTCGAAGGAGGTCCCAAGTTTTTCCTCTTTGAGATCGATTTGGCTCACCATAAAGGCCCGTTAGTCTCCACAAATTACTGTCCCCCACATGAACTTGAACATCAATGTGATATCGCGAGTAACTATTTAAAGTTGCTTGATCTTTCTCCTTCCAAAGCAGCGCCAGGCCTCCACTACGTCCTATAGGATCTACCACAAACATACCCTCATACCCTAATTTTCTCTGAATCCACTCCATCTTACCTTTCCTCCCTATGGTTTCACATAAGAAGATAAACGTGGGCTTTTTTGGCGAGAAACGTCAGATAAGAACTGAAAATTCCAAGGTAGCCCAATACCTCGGCAGTTCCAGCATAACACGCTCATAATGATAGGCGGGCTTGCGTAGCAAGACCCGCCAGCTGCAAGTTTTTTTGGCCCAGTTCGTTGTTTTGCACATCTTCCATATTATCCCTCCCTCCTTTATCTATTCGCATAACGGGCTTATTGGTCTTGGGCTCAACAGTGCGACGCCTTTTAGGGTCCGTTATGTCAATGCTATCTGTTCCTACTGTTTCCCCTATTCTCTCCCCCACATATCTTTTTTCCGTATCTCCCACTTGACTAATCTCTTCCCGCCCATCTTGAACATTGTTTCTTTTCTCTTCCCGCCCTTCTTCACCATTGTTTCTTTTCTCACTCATATCTGTATCCCTGATTAGGCGTTCCTTTTTGTTGTCCTGCCCCACTAATGTCATTATGTTGTTCCCATTACCTCCTTCTTTTCCGCTATTACCTTTGCTGCTTTCTCCCTCCATCGTTACCGGCGGCTGCACTGACGTACTTCCTCCCTGACGAAGCCACTTTGATCCTATAGTGTGTGTTTTACGACGGGGGTCTACCCTCATCCACACCCCATACGGCTTCTCGATTTGATCTTCTGGAGTATCGAACAGTCTCTCACAAAACTTCTCCCCATGTCCGATCAAACCACAAATAAAGCAGAACGTAGGTACCCCCTCGTATTTAAAGTTTGCCCAGCACCACACATTCTCATTCTTCTTCACCTTCATCCTTCGTTTCAAAGGAAGTTGCAATGGGAGTTTCACCCTGACTCTTAAGTATTCTCTCCATACGCCCACGAAGTTATTCTTGTCCGATTCAACAAATGTACCAATATAATTCCCAATGTCCCGAACAACTCTTTCTGACATAAAGCCTGCAGCCATTCCATGAATCTGTATCCATAACACAATTCTGTTTAGTTCTACCATTCGAGGGTTGTCACCCTCCTTCAACCTCTCCATGATCAGATGGAACCTCCCGAATGTCCACGGGCTTCCCTCCAGAATCCGTTTAATATCCAGTTCGTGATAAAACTGGAATATATATCTATTCTCCCCTAATTCCTTAACGTACATTCCCCTCCCTGGCTTCCATAACGACGCCATCTTATGCTGCATGGCCTGAAAGTCGATAGATGATTCCGTTAAGAATCTACCTACCAGACACCATCTCATATCTATGTCCGATAGGTCTTCTGTGTCTCCTCCATAGACCAACCCTCCTTGATCTTCTTCTTCCATTGTGATGCTCGCAAATTTTTCCTCCATCTCCTTCAATGAATCCATGATGTTTACTTAATATGAACTTAGCAAATCAACACTAATACGAATTTAACGAAACAAACAATGCCAAAAGACATTAACAATCAGACCATGTCAACAGACAAGACGATTACGTAACGAAGAACTGATTTGCAGGATAGTTCTCTATTAATTTCACCTTAGAGGCTTTTAGTTTACTCCAAAACTTGATGCACTCTACTCTGCCAAACAAAATGATGATTCCGCACAAAACCCCTGCAAAAGATAGACCACACGCACGAAAAGACAAGTAGAAATATTAAAAGTACTACGCCAAAACTAACCTAGAAAATCCCTACTACTGAACCACTCCCTAACGGAGACTCCACAACTCTGATCTGACGTCTCCAAGAACTCCTATCTAAGGTCATGTCCTCATCTAGGTTTAAGGCCTTCATATCTAACCTCAATTGCTCCTCCCACGTTCTCCTCCTCACGCCTTCAACCGATATACTCTCGACTCTCCTTACCGGAGCTGTAGCCTGCCTCCTACGAACGTGGCCAAACCACCTCAATCTCCCTTCCCTAACTTTCGCTGAAATGAGTGTGACTTCTAACTCATTCCGAAAAACCTCATTCGGGATTTTATCCAACATAGTGCGACCACACATCCAACGCAATATTCCCATTTCAGCCGCTTCCAACTTGCTCTCATGCACCTTCTTTACAGCCCAACATTCGGAACCATACAACATCGCAGGTTTAATGGCCGCTCTATAGAATTTACCCTTCAACTTTAAAGGTACTCTCTTGTCCCACAGCACCCTTTGCTAAAGTATTAAAGGGAAAAGAAAAGTATAATTAATTAATTTCCATGATTATATTATCAAAATTATACTCTACTTGGTGACTAAGATTGCTAGACAGCTTGTTCGAACTGTCTTATATAAAGCCTAGTAAGTATACAAATCCAAAGTGCCCAACTTCTTTTCCACTTTAAACTGTGGACTCGTAAGCAAAGTACTATTCAAATCAAGGATCAATCCGATGCAGTTTACAAGGCGATTTTAACCAATAATAAATGGTGCCTTTGCTTAAAGCTATTCATTTCCATATTCAAAAGAAAAAAAAAAAGCTATTCATTTCCAGATGCCTACTCGTAGTTGTGGTCCTTTGCGGAGCAGTTGTATTAGAATGTGTTAAAGGATTTAATAAATCTGATGATTAACTTTTTTTAAATTAGTTAAGTAAATAATCACAACTACCGAATGTAACGTGTTGAAAACTTGAATCAATATCGGTCTGATTGTCAAAGAGAGCAGGTTCTTGTACTCCTATTTTTTTGTATGTATCCGTTTGAAATTATTATGTAGCATATCGTGTAATCGAGGATTAGAATTTTAGTAGCAGTACGTACACGTGGGTAGTTAAATTTTCGAAATCAAGAAAGTGCAAAACAGTAAAAATTACTCAAAAAATCATTCATGCAATAATGAATGGTTAAATGCTTGAAATCGAGAATGTGCAAATTGTCAGAATACAATCGCAACTTAACTTTGATTCAAAAAATAATAGAAAATTAATGAATATGTTTCAAATTTTACTATTTAAACTTTAATTTCAATTTTAGACAATTTAAATATATAATTATTCATTATTTTTCAATAATGAAATTGATTAATCTTATTTTCATTATGCGCAATTATGTAATTTACATGTTATATGAAGTTAAATAATAATTCATGGAATTTGTTGTTGGTTCGATGCCAAATTACAAAATATTTAAGGAGATTATTAATTAATAAGCAATTAACTCAGTATTGCGCGATAATATAACTTAAGTAGTAAGAATTTATCTTTTGGGTTAATGATCTGATTGGTCACTAAAGTCAGTCTAAATTTTCAAGTTCTCAATCAGGTCACTTACTCGATATGAATGTACAACCCGTTAAATGGTCTTCATTTTTTTGACGCAAGTTACTATCCGCAAAATTTTGTTCAATAAATCTCCACTAAATTTTGTGAAATTAAAGTGTGTTAATCTAGATGCTATGAGTCTCACAGAACCGGTATTAAATTTTCATTATGAGCTCTAGATTTATATAAATCGACAAATAAAATTCAAGAACTAAAACTATTATTCTTCAAAAACTGAAATAAAACTTATCAACATTGTATCTATTTTGAAGAGAATAATTTAGGTAACACAGATATGGTCTCAGATATATGAAATGTTACGTGAATCTACAATTATTAGCGTTTCAGTCTGTGTTATGTGTGTATATATGTTATCTTTAACAGATGTTAACAACTTACATTAAAAAAATGAAGATTATTTAACGAACTGTACATTCATGTTGAGTAAGTGACCTGATTGAGTCCATTTTGAGTTCAGTGACCAGTTTGATAATTTAAGCTGACTTCAGTGACCAATCAGATAATTAACCCTTTATCGTTTTTTGTTCCAAGTCATGAATTCGATTTATTATAACAAATACTTATAAGATATATATAGATCTAATTATTCAAGAAAATATTTATGTGGAAAAGTTGTAAACAACAAATAATTTGGGATTTAGGAATGATAACTAGTAAAATTACATTTAAACATGATTTTACTCTTACAAACAGATAATCCATCCGTTGCAATAATTTGGAATTTAGGAATGATAGTAACTAGTAAAATTACATTTGAACATGATTCTACTCTTACAAACGGATAATCTGTCCGTTACCAAGTGTTAATGATGTGCGTGCTTTTGTCACAGAAAATGACGTCTTCAATTACCGACACAAGTGAATATGAGTCGGTGTAACAGTAATAATATGTCGTGATTACTGCTTTAACGAACATGACTGATTTAATGATTAATAAGACACCGAGTCCACGTGAAAGAGTCACCAAGTATTTGATTAAATTAAAGAGTCACCAGATTAGTTGAGATGAACTTTGTGTTTGTTATAGAGATTATATAAAATAAACAAAAAAGTTTACTGCTACAGTATTTTAACAAAAAGTAGCAACCAACTCCAACATTAATATTGTAACCCTCTCCCCTGTTTCCTCGGTTTGAATTCTTCTTTATATACCCTGCTATGCTATCCAATCCATAGCAACTTTCATAGCTTCACAACAAGCCTGCATGGCTGCATAAATCATTTTAGTAATTTGTTAATACATAATTATGGCTCAATCTATGAGCATTGTCATGGTCTTAGCTCTTATAGCTTTTGCTCCACTTACATTTTCTCAAAAGACTGGTAATCTTAATCCAAACTTCTATGCTAAGTCTTGCCCTAAGGCCATCCAAATAGTTAAGTCTGTTGTTGCAAATGCTGTCGCCAAGGAAACTCGCATGGCTGCTTCACTTCTTCGCCTCCATTTCCATGATTGCTTTGTCAAGGTTTGATACATTACTCTCTTTTTTGTGTAATGGTCGATTGCAGAAATTTAAATACTCATGCACTCGTGCCTTTGCTTGAACTTGAACTTTTATTTTGTAATTTTAATAGTTACTACTACACTGCTTCATGCACAAGGGAGTACTTCCTCGTGTATGATCGATTGGAAGTTGTAGATAAGAGGTTCCGACAATGTTTAATTCAAAATTTTCATCATGTCCCATGTCATGTAGGGTTGTGATGCATCGGTTTTATTAGACAGCACTGGTTCCTTGATCAGTGAGAAGAGGTCCAACCCAAACAGAAATTCAGCTCGCGGATTTGAAGTTATTGAGCAAATAAAATCTGCACTAGAGAAGCAGTGCCCTCAAACCGTCTCTTGTGCAGATATCATGGCTTTGGCTGCAAGGGATTCTACCGTTCTGGTAATTTGTGATTTGTGTCTCCTTAATGTTTGTTTAATCCATGTACTGCATTTGACAATGTCAGAACTTGTATTTTCAGCTTAATTGCAGAAAATTACGAATTCTAATTATTATATTTCATCCATATACAGACTGGAGGACCTAGCTGGGAAGTTCCACTGGGAAGAAGGGATGCTAGAGATGCAAGTTTGAGTGGCTCTAACCAAAATATTCCTGCTCCAAACAACACTTTCCAGACCATCCTCACAAAGTTCAAGCTCAAAGGCCTTGATGTGGTTGATCTTGTTGCTCTTTCCGGTAAATTGCTTACTTTGTCACATCTCTACAGGGGACGACCGACACTATGGGTGGCCTTTTCCCCACCAAAAAAATAATTCAAAGCCCCTGCTCAGTAAGATGGCCCGTGAACTTTAAATAATACAAAAGAAAAAACAAAGCTCCCCCACCCTACTCAGTTATCCCCCCCTGCATGAATTGATCCAGCATCCTCCCTGCTTGTCCATACTTATCAGATATTAATTTTCTGATAATTTTATTGCAGGAAGTCACACAATAGGAAATTCAAGATGCACCAGCTTCAGGCAAAGGCTATACAATCAGTCAGGCAATGGGCAGCCTGATTACGCTTTGGATCAGTCGTATGCAGCTCAGTTGAAAAAACGGTGTCCAAGATCGGGTGGTGACCAAAACCTTTTTGTGTTAGATTTTGTCTCTCCAACAAAGTTCGATAACAACTACTTCAAAAACTTGTTAGCTTCAAAGGGCTTGTTAAATTCTGACCAAGTTCTTGTGACCAAAAGTGATGCATCTATGGAGCTAGTGAAGAAATATGCAAATGATAATAAGGCATTCTTTGATCAATTTGCCAAGTCCATGATCAGAATGGGAAACATAACTCCATTGACGGGTTCGAAAGGCGAGATTAGAAAGATTTGCAGGAAGATGAACAAATAATTAGAACACATTTATATCATTGGCACCTTCAGAAATAAATATGATACCATGTTAGACATTTCATTCTCTCAGTTCTGTGATTTTCTTTTTTCTCTTTTAGACGTTGAGTTGGTATCGATAATGTATCCACTACTGTGGTGGAATTTGTATTTTGTGGTTTATATTTTTTATGTTGCCTTTATGACTTTATCTAATATATTGAAATTTGATTGATTTCCCATATCTTCTAAAGTTTGCTTAGGGCATCTTCTAAAGTTTACTCCTATATATTAGGGTCCTTCATATTTGAAGATAAAAAGGTGTAAAATGGTCTCCAACGGACCTTTGTTTTCACTGTTTTTTTGATAATTCGGTGTCCGGGCCAGCTTGCGCGCACATCGACTATTTCGGAGAGCATACTAGCACACTCATACCCCGAGCAAGGTAGCCTACTTAATCCCGGAACGTCCCAAAGAATCGAACTTGTGACCTCAAAACAAGAAGCCATGCCAGTGCCCGACCATATGTGACATCCTTTGCTATCACTGTTTATCTCCAAATGTAGAACAAAATGAAGCACATGGTTACACAGTATGCGATCTGTAATTATTGAATCCTCTGATTTGATTGATTAATATGGGTTGGGTACATGAAGAAATGTGAAATTTGAAATAATATTTGGAGTAATGATTGAAGTGTAGATATAATGATACTCCCTCCGTCATAAAATGATCTTTCCCTTTACAATGTCGGTACTGTTCATAACATTAGAAAAATTATTAATTTACACATAAATTATAAGATCAAATATAGTCATGAGTGATCTTGTTGGATTCGTATTTATGAGTACTTTAATACAGTGAAGTTTTTATATTTAATATTAATACGAAATTGAACATATTAACAATCAAAAGTGTGCATTGGTAAACGTGTTTTTTGAAATGGGAAGAGTTTTTTGAGACGGAGGAAGTAGTAAAGTATAAAAAGTGAAAATTTAAAGATAAAATTGTATATAGTAGAGACATTATTGGAGACCGGCCTAGAGTTTCAACTTTCAAGTTGCATGTGTTCATGGAAACCATCTCTGTTCTTTAACCGGAGTACTTATCTCAAATATTTTTTTTACCTCTGGGATTAACCACCTGTCTCTCTACAGTTAAAGAACAGATGGAAAAAGATTTCTAAAATCTATTGCTCGCATCGAAAAAAATGCCAAAGGCCAAAAATAATCATTTTTCAGTTTGAACTTGGAATTGGAAAAAAAATTTATAATTTTATTAGGTGGACAACTCGCTCAACGTTTATTTAAAAAAAATATATTTTTTAAAAATAAAAAAAACGTGTTAAAAATTCAAAATTTGGTTAAAATATATATATAATTTATTAAAAATAACAAACCCACATGTTTTATAGAATTATAAACGTTTTCAATTATATCCCAATTAGAATCATCGTTTACACACACTTCCTGATACGATTCTTTCTTTCTTCTACGATTTTAGGTTATACTAAATAATTTTTTAAAAATATCTATTGAATTATTAAGATATTTAATAATA
This sequence comes from Saposhnikovia divaricata, assembly GCA_036435485.1. Classification (NCBI taxonomy): domain Eukaryota; kingdom Viridiplantae; phylum Streptophyta; class Magnoliopsida; order Apiales; family Apiaceae; genus Saposhnikovia; species Saposhnikovia divaricata. The sequence goes on from CM071594.1 coordinate 232,700,019, forward strand.
AATTTAAAAATAACATTAAATTATTGATATTTATTTATGTCATGAAATTAAGTATGAAACATATGTAAATTTAAAATTAATAATAAATTTTATTAAAATAAATTAAAATTTTATATTAAATCAAATAGTTAATATATTAATTCATAATAATAATATATGAGTCCGTGTTTTACACGGGTTATAGGCCAGGAAAAATATCGGAAGGGATGCAGACGGGGCTGCCAGGATGTGTTTGTGTGTGTAGGCTCTGATACCATGTTAATCTAAGAGATTGATAATATAGAGAACTTGAAGGTAACTTGATGCCTTGTTACACACTAGAGCTGCTCTATTTATAAGTACAACAGAGAGCTAATTTACAACTTACATATCCCTGATCTACAGCCTACATATCCCTGATCTACAACCTATCATATCACCTGATCTTAGCATATCATATCCCTTGATCTCAGCTGATATTATCCTACAGAATCTCCTAATTACAACACATAATCACACATTCACATTCCAGAATCCAGATAATCAGTAATGGTTATATTGTTTATATATATATGGTATTAGATACATTCTTAATTTGTTACAGTACTTTAATACATATTCTTTGCTCTACTAAAGGAGACAATGACATATATACAGAAATCATGAACTTTAATTTTATAGCAAGTGGAGAAGAAACCATGGCACTAGACTTGGCTCTATGTCATCTTCCAGGAACATAGCAACGGCGTAGTTCAGTTTCACCTGGTCTTCTATAGCGTTAGCAACCTCTTTTGAGATGGACAGAGAGCCTAAAGAGAAGTCACCTGCAAATCATAGAATCACAATTCACATGCCAAATACCAAACAGAAGAAGCCAAAACTAACTACAAACAGATGAATAAACGAACAGAAGCAGCATACTGTATTATTATTATAACAAACTTGTGAAAGAGAAAGTACTGTGAGCCCAAATGAATATGATATCATGTAAACTGGTAACGTGATTTGTATTTTAGTTTTTCCTTTGCATTGTATTTTAATGTTTTCTCCCTCGTTCTGGATTTAGAGATGTTATTTACATAGAAATTACAAACATGGTCTTTTGGTCTCATCCAAACCAAATCATCTGTCATGCTCTGCCTCTCTTGGTCGGTCAAAGGGTGTTCTACACTGTGAATACAAAGTGGTCTATAGAAGTCTATTGTTTCAAAAAAACTATTTCTCATTCTAATTATTATGTATGAATTTGTAATTTCCAAATCTACGATAGACATCCTATACTACCCACTTCAGCAATAAATTAATCCAGTGATTGTGCCTACATCTAAAACGACTTGCCAGGGAAGGAACAATAAGATCCCTGACAGAAAAGATATTGAATTAAGTTGTTCACCTGCTTTAAGAAGTGAGAGAAGGCGGGAGAACCTTATATGGATTAAGAATTCCATGAGGGTCCATTAGCTTCTTAATGGAAGCCATTAATTGAACCTGTACACCAGGAAGTTTTCATATACAATTTACTCAGCATAAAAACAAAAAAAAACAGGGAAAGAGGGAAACAAAACATGTTAAAAGTTTAAACGGCATTTTGACTAGAAAACCTTCTCTGTAAATGAGGTATAATTACTTTCAAAAATGAAATACTAAAATTGTTTTACGAGTAAGAACTCAAAATAATGAATTTCATAGAGAGAACAAATAGATAACCGCCAAGTGACTTTGCGCTAAGTGACTTTACTTTCACATTGACGTGCTGTCAATTATAAAATGATATTATCTTCTCAGATCCTGGATAGAAATTTCTCAGAGAAAGAGTCCGCTAAATAAAATTACCTATTTCATCACTACAATCAGAGGACATTAGTCAAGTCACCTAATTACCCTGCAAAGTTATTCAAAAGCACTAGCTACTTTACATTCTGTTCTCTGTTCTGGATAACTTGTGAAGATTCTTAAACATGCAGCATGGAAGATACTGGACTAATCAAGCCTTAGCGCCAACCTACTTGAAGCGGTTACAGGATCCTCTATATACAACCCCTATGGTTATATTCTCAGAAGAATTTAAGAATGGGAAAAATATATAAATTACTACCCTGGCTCGGTATAATTAGCAGTATATAACGATTTTTAATTAAAACAATGAAAATGACAATAAAATTAAAAATAAATAATAAGTGAATTTTTAAAAATCTAAATATATGATCAGAAATACTAGAATTATTAACCTTTTGTTTGGTTATGGAAGCATTCAAGAAAAATATGTAGAAATCAATGAAAAATTATTTTTATTTTTCGAGTATATTTTAAAGGTATCCATTTGATATTTATTATGACTTTAATGATTCAAATGAGATGCCGATAACTAGAGTGAGCAATTTGATACCAGCCCTCCACTTCAATGAGCACTTTGAGATTTAACCCATTTTGAATATGTTATAGAAACTGAATCCAGTATCATACGAGACAATGTTAATGTCGGGAAAAAGCAAGATTTAGTACAAGTTCCGATTAAACAATCTATAAGACTTACAGTTTCAAGAGACTTGCTGTAGTGTATCTTATCAGCTTTCATATGCCCCAAGCCATGCTCTGCACTGATACTCCCATGGTGCTTTGATGTCCATTCATAAACAAAGGGCTCAATTTGTGCTAAAATCTGCAAAATTTGGTTTTTTTCAGGAAACAAACATCCGTAGCATACACAGCTGAACTCTTCAGTCAAGAATAAGGAAATTACGGTATTGTCGTATTGTGGGATTGATATATTAAGATGGAGATTGCCATCTCCAAGGTGACCATACCCTACCACATTGGCTGCAGAACCTATAATTTTAATCTGTCAGGTAAGAAGATACAGGTTCTAAGTTCTAGTTAAGATATACATATAGTTAGATACATATTGACAAGGAAAAATAGCTGTATCGGATAAAAAAAAAAATACAATCGCGATTGTCCATCTAAAATAAGAAACTAAAAAATCTAAAAGCATGGATACAACAAAAAGTGGACAAGAAAATACTCTTCACCCTCATAGACCAATGAGAAACAAGACCAAAAGGGCACTCAGATAGTGCCTCCCTCAGCACCTACAATATAGCATATCAGTTCACTTTCCCCTTGATGTCCCTTGAGCAGAGGCCCGCAAGAAGCAAGAAATGCAACCTTTTCTCAAACAAATTTAAAGCAGACTTCTGTAGATAATCTAAGAAATTGCATTTAAACACAAAGCATGTATTCTTTTACAGCACGAAAAAAATCTCTTAGCGAAAGCAAAATAAACCACTAATTGTCTTTCTTTCAGATTCAGTGTAAACCTTCCTATGGACTCCTTTTCTTAGAACCAGATGTGAAAAACAGTTGGAGAAAAATAACACAAAGATAAGTTGGTTACCGAGACGTGTTCGCATTTCCTCAACAAGATCATACATCTTTTCAACTGGTAATGACAGATCATACTTGTAGACACCGCCAGCCTTCATTAATGCTTCAGGGATACCCTGTCACAACTTTAATTATTTGACCAAAGATTATAATTTTGGAGCAATTATAGTACATTCTAAATCGATACATTTTAGAGAAATTTTGTATCAACCACTGTACAATTGCCCCATTGTACTGATGGTAAATTGAGAAGAAAAGTGATGTCGGTTGGCTTGTAAAACCCTAAAACATACAAACAAAAGGTCCAAACTAAATAAATGCAAGCCCGAGTAGGGTCAAATTACTCAGCCTAGTTAGGGGATTAGGTTAAGATAACTCAGCCTAGTTAGGGATGAATTAACCATGAACGGCCCAAGTTATTTAGTCAGGTCAGGTGAGTTCGGTCCATAAATAGTTCATTCATAGTCAATTGGATTAATTCTAAATGAATTCAGGCTCCAGTAGCCTCATCAAATTACTTCCAATAAGATTCTGGAAGATGTTAGCTTGCAGCTCATTCTGGGGATATGAGTGTGACTTATCCAGCAAGTATCCTAACCTTATCTCAACTCTGAAACCCTAGCAGGTAAAGCTATATAGAGGCGTCATGACTCATCACCCTACATTAATGGTATGCAATCAATACACACTATTTTCTTTACTGTAACTTATCACTTTATTCGAAGAAGAAAATTTGAAAAGAAAAAAAAACAAAGGAACATTCTAAACACATCTATTAGTGGCAGGAGTTGCTGATCTATAAAGTATTCCAAACCCAACGTTTTTTTACTACAACGATTAAGTAGTCCTTCAACTGGTTAATAACTCTGGTCGGGTGTTATTTGGTCAAACTTTTATTTCCTAGGCTCGCATTCATACTAATCTACAATAGGAGAAGCCAAATCACAAAAGAATTAAATTATTATATGAAACTCGTTAATGTTTATACTGTTTAATTACCCACTTTTGTGTGCCTAAACAAGTGGTTTATTAATTTTACCCCCCCCCCCCCCCCCCCAAAAAAAAAAAAACTTTTTTCCCTTCTATGATGAATTTCTGTGTTTACCATTCCCATAATTAAGGAGCAAACTCTTTTCCTAAAGATTTACAAGCATCCACTTCATATGATGCTTGAGAAAGATTCTGATGATTTAAGATGAGGATAATGGTGAAGTGATGGGATTTTATATATATAATGAAGCGGCGTCGTTTTATTGGAATCTTGCGGAAAGGAGCCTGAGCTGTTTCTCAGGTTCCCTTTCCTCTTTTTATATGACCAAAATAGGAAGGGAGAAAAACCACAAATTCAAAGGATAAGTAAAAATAGAAACCTCACGAATATGCCAAAATGATGATGCTTGTTGTATGTCTTGTGCAAGAACACCATCAGATATCAAACCACTTTCCAGAGAATGAAGGAGGAACGCCTCGAGCTTTTCTCTGAACATGGAAACAGAAGAATGGAATCTGAGAAAACATCATCATCGACTAGATACTTGGTAACCTTAAACTTTAGATAAAATGACAGGGAGTTAGTCAAAGAGTACTTCAACTGCTTTATTATACTCGTAACTGATCAGATGCACCAAAAAGTTTGTACATGAGAATGTAAAGGACTAAAGGGCAATGACTGATTTTATAAAACCATCCACTTGCACATTGATGGGAATCAAAGAACGGAGTGCTTTTCATTATACATTATCAATAACTGCTAAGATATAATACAAGGACATTTAAGTAATTTATTAATATTCTAGAATCAGGGTAATCATGGCAGGGTTTACTTAGGTAAGGTATTAGTTAGGAATTTAAATTAAGTAGGATTACTTTAAGCTCATAATAACTATAAAAGTAATCTTTTATTTTAGTTTAGTTCAGATCATAAAACTATAAATTGGTTATTTTATTTTTGTCAATTTAAAGGCTTCTGCCTTGTTTATCTCTAAAAATTTCTACATCCCTTACTCTATCACTTCTTCATCTAAATCCTAAATCCTGTCCTGCATCAGACATAGTGCCATGGCTTATAATAAAACTTCAGACTAAACGATGCAATCTTTTCTCGTTGCAAATCAGAAGCCCGTAAATGACAAACACGTGCAGTGATGGGCATATGGTATAACAATATAAGAAGCATGCTAACTTAACGTCCACTATCTAACATGCTGCTTATAGATTATACATACTTTTATATAAAGCAAAAAGCATCCTGCCTCTCTGTATGATCAATTGCTACATGGACCTTGGTAACAGAGGATTGTATTAAACGGATAAACATGGAAAAGTTACAATACCAGACTTATTCTTACAAGACATGAAGGGAATGTGAGGAAGTACTACAATAATGATAATTGCAAGAAATGACAGATATGACTAGTATAATAAACAAGCAAAAGTTTACTTGTCACTAGATTCATCACTGCCTGTAGTCTCAATAAGAATATAAAAGTTGTGCATCGGGGGAGGTAATGGATTCCGAGCACCTTCTAGGTGTTTCAGAACCTGTTGAACAATATAATGACCGTGTCAGGAGTTTTAGTTTAACCATGACAAATAAGAAAACATATTATTTATATTAAAAAAAATTAAATTAAATTAAATTAAACAAATTATCATCTAGTAACTCTTAAAAAACACTGTAAAACACCCGACTAGTAAAAATCTGTCGATGTGGGCTCATAAATGTGGTCTACTGCTAATTCCCAGAGAATATTTACCAGATCAAGTGATTGGACATCCAGAAACTCGTATGCAGACAGAATTTCTCCAAGCTTCCGCTTGGCCTCTAATAACAGTTTCTGGTTCATTTTTAGAATGTATTCACATTAGTCACTAATATCTCAGAATATTAGAGGAAAAATATAGATCATATTTGTCTGAAACCCAAATGAAAACTAAACTTCATTGACTACACCAGGCGATGGTAAAGTGATTTTACCTGGCAGTTGCTATAGTCACTGCAAGCAAGAAAAGCTAGATTCACTGAAGATAACTTTGGAGGGGTGAGTATGGATACTTTGGTTATCAGTCCCAGGGACCCCTCACTTCCTAAATAAAGAAGGATCAGAGGAAATAGATTAGTAAAAATATTTGAACTGACAAGTCTAGTTGTCGACATACCTATAAACAAGTGCTTCAGGTCATATCCCGTATTATCTTTTCGTAAAGTCCCAAGCATGTCAAGAACAGTACCATCTGCTAAAACAGTTTCAAGACCTGAAAGAACAGTATTAAACCTAAATTCAAAATATATTACAGTTTTAAACAAAAAAATCTGACAATTTGATGTATTTATATACCAAATGTGAAGTGCTGAATTATTTGAGAAACACAGAGTATGCTAGAATTAAGATGGAAAACCATACACCTGTTACTCATAAGGAAGAACTAGCTAAAACGCTAATTTACTGACATCTGTTCTACATAATAACATCTTTCAAACATAATCACTCTTACAACTAGACCATCTCATGACTACCTCTTACCACTGCCATCTTTACTCGATCCTCAGTGTCATTGATGTAAGACACACATAAGGTACAATACGGTTCAACTATCAGATCTTAAAAATACTATATGACGAATGATATAATGAGCAGAAAATTCACACAACTCTACAGCCAGTAAAATTTAATAAGGCCCTTGTTTTAATCTTCATTTTGTATACTGTGAGCGTTGTGCAGTGTCTATGTATAAGTTATTGTCACATTTACAATACTAGGTTAAAAATTTGAATTAAGCAAAAGAAAACTGAACATATGGAGTAAGAAAGTGATTCTCACCAAGTACATTTCCATGAAGTGATCCATAACGGACCAACCGTAAACCTCCAGCATTTGTTGAAACATTTCCACCAATTTGACAGCTGCCTTTCGCACCTAGGTCTAATGGCATTATAAATCTGAATCAAAGTACAAAATGTTAATATGGATGGATAGGATGGTATAGCTATATACAATGATTACAAGGAAAAAACTGTTACAGACTTACAAATATTTTTAGTGCTTAAGATTTAATGTCACTTAAATAGATAGACATTTGCATATCTAAGCATTATAAATCAATTGATACAATATTATATAAGAAAAACATATTTTAGTTAATTCAAGTTCAAGATGATAAAAATTACGCAATTATGTTTCACAGAATTATTGCATGAAAATATAATATGAAGCAAGAATACATACAAAAGTTTAGATGTCAATTTGTGTGTGTGTATGTAAATGTGTGTGTTGTAGTGTATAAGAAATAGATGGAGAGTGTTCTGGGCAGAATATGTTTTGTATATCTCAGTTGTATTTAATTAAGAGAATACATGACTACTTATAAGAAATGACTACTTATAAGAAGTAGGATGATACAAAGTCTATAATAAAACATCACTGCATATGTCATTGTGTTGAATTCTAGTTGTCATTGTTGAATGTTGATCTTTGAATGTTGAACTTTGAATGTTGAATTATCTTAATACTCCCCCTCAAGTTGATGCATATATGTTACTCATGCCCAACTTGCCAATAAGTGAGCCAATAAGTGGATGTAGCATTTTTCTTCGTAATCCCTTAGTTAACACGTCAGCTACTTGATCTTCTGATTTGACAAACTGGATACTGATGATATCATTATTGATCTTCTCTTTGATAAAATGCCGATCAATCTCGATATGCTTGGTCCGATCGTGTTGAACTAGATCATGTGCAATGGCTATAGCTGATTTGTTATCACAATACAACTTCATTAGTGTGGCTGATGCAAGTCCTAATTCTGTTAGAAGCAATCTAATCCATAGTAATTCACGTACACCTCGAGCCATAGCTCTGTACTCTGCTTCAGCACTAGACAATGCAACCACCGGTTGCTTCTTGCTTCGCCAAGTAACTATGTTGCCTCCAACAAATGTACAATATCCTGATGTAGAATGCCTATCATACTAGCCCAATTTGCATCTGTATAGATCTCAACCCCGAGATGTTTGTTATTAGTAAACATCACTCCTTTTCCAGGAGCAGCTTTAAGATACCTTAATATCATATAAACCGCATCCAAATGAGGTTGACGAGGATCATGCATGTATCTGCTTACAACTCCCAGTGCATATGTTATATCCGGTCTTGTGTGTGAGAGGTAGATTAACCTTCCAACTAACCTTTGATATTGAGTTCTATCAACAATGTCTCCCTCATCTCCGCACAGCTTATGATTCGCTTGTATAGGAGAATCTGCAGGTCTACATCCCAACATGCCTGTCTCATTTAACAGGTCAAGTGTATACTTCCGTTGTGAAAGGAAGATACCACCTGGACTCCTAGAGACTTCAATGCCAAGGAAATACCGTAGTTTTCCCAAGTCCTTCATCTCGAATTCGGAGGCAAGTCTCCGTTTAACATTTGCAATTTCACACGTGTCGTTACCGGTGATCACAATATCATCGACATAGACAATCAAAACTGTGATTTTCTCACCCGTTCTTTTCACGAACATTGTGTGGTCTGAATCGTCCTGTTTGTAGCCAAATTTAACAACTGCTCTCTGAAATTTGCCAAACCAAACCCTTGGAGACTGTTTTAATCCATAAATAGTCTTCTTTAGTCTACATACTCTCCCAATGGTTGCAGCTATAGAAAAACCAGGTGGAATGTCCATGTAGACCTCTTCTTGTAGGTCTCCATGTAAGAATGCATTTTTTACATCCAACTGTTGAAGTTCCCATCCAAGATTTGCTGCACATGATATGAGGACACGAATAGAAGCCATTTTTGCCACTGGAGCAAAAGTTTCCTGATAATCAATCCCATAAGACTGAGTATACCCTTTCGCCACAAGTCTTGCTTTGTACCTGTCAATCAAGCCATTAGGTTTTTGTTTCACAGTAAACACCCATCTGCACCCTACTACCTTTCTTTCAGCAGGAAGAGTAGTTAACTCCCATGTATCATTATGTTTTAATGCATTCATCTCCTCTATCATGGCATTTTTACATTTAGGATCACACAAAGCATCCTGCCAAGTATGTGGAACAGAAACACTAGACAAGGACGACACAAAAGCAAGTGAAGAAGGAGATAATGCATTATAAGAGACAAAATTTGGGATAGGATGGTTAGTACAAGAGCGTACACCTTTTCTAATAGCAGTAGGAAGATTCAAAGTGGGATCAAGAGTATTACCATTCTCGGGCTCAGTTATAGGAGCTGTAGGATCTGCCTCGAGGTCAGAGGTTTCTAGATGTGGTAAAGTGGTGATATCATCATTTCTCCGTCTGGAGTATGTAATCAAATCTGGTATGTCAAACCTATTTAAATCATCTGGCTCACTACTCATACGCGGAGGTGTAGATGATATATTTGGACTAGGCACAATAATAAATGGAAGTGACTCCTCTATTGCTTCACCATCGAGACTGTGTCGATTAATCTCCCCTGAAGCAAAGAGGAGGAGCCGGGAGAGAAATAAGAAACAGACTCCCAAAAGGTTACATCATGACTAACAAATATGCGACGGGATGGAGGATGATAACACTTGTATCCCTTTTGAGTTGGTGAATAACCAATGAAAACACAGCGGAGAGCAAGAGAATCAAGTTTGTCTTGTGAGGGAGTGATTATGAACGAAACATACACTCCCAAATAATCGAAGAGGCAATGGATGAGAGGAAGGCGCAGGAACAAAAGACAATGGTGTTCTGAACTGTAGAACACTTAAAGGAAGCCGGTTGATGAGATATGCAGCAGTCATGACAGCCTCGCCCCAAAGATATTTAGGGACATGCATTGTTAACATTATGACTCAAATATGGCTGCACCATGGTTTACAATTCAATATGGTAAGAGAGCCATCAGTTGTAAGTGGATCTTTAAAAAGAAAAAAGGCATCCCTGGCGTTCAAAGTGCAAGACACAAAGCAAGGTTTGTTGTTAAAGGATTTGATCAACATGAAGGCATTGATTTCAATGAGGTATTCTCTTCCGTTGTCCGTCATACTTCTATTCGTATATTACTTGCTTTGGTTGCGTTGCATGATTTGGAGTTGGAACAGTTAGATGTGAAAACTGCATTTCTTCATGGAAATCTCGAAGAAGAAATTTATATTTATCAACCTAAGGGATTTATAGTTCCTGGCAAAGAGGACTGTGTATGCCGGTTGAAGAAGTCTCTTTATGGTCTGAAGCAGTCTCCTAGACAATGGTATAAAAGGTTTGATTCCTTTATGATTGGACATGGCTACTCTAGAGGTAGTTATGATAATTGTGTTTACTTTCAGAAGACATCGGATGGGTCTTTCATGTACTTGTTGCTTTATGTCGATGACATGTTAATTGCTGCACGAGATAAATCTCTTGTTAACAAGCTAAAAGCCCAGTTGAGTAGTGAATTTGATATGGACTTAGGTCCTGCCAAGAAGATTCTTGGAATGGAGATTAGTAGAGATCGTCAAGCAGGAAAGCTTCTGTTATCACAGAAAAAATATATTTTGAAGATGATCGACAGGTTCAACATGAAAGATTGTAAACCTCTAATACTCCGCTTGCTGCTCATTTCAAATTATCATCAGAACAGTGTCCACAATCCGAAGAAGGTAAAAGGCGCATGTCACATGTTCCCTTTTCTAATGCCGTTGGAAGTTTAATGTATGCCATGGTGTGCATCCGCCCTGATTTGGCCTATGCTGTTAGTATGGTTAGTAGATTCATGCATAATCCAGGAAAACAACACTGGGAAGCAATGAAATGGATTCTTCGTTATTTAAAGGGTTCTTCTGATATTGGTTTGGTATTTGATAGACACAGAGCTGATACCGGAGGCGTAGTTGGTTATGTTGATGCTGACTATGGTGGTGATTTAGACCGGAGAAGATCTCTTTCTGCTTATATCTTTACCTTGTGTGGTTCTGCAATCAGTTGGTATTCTTCATTACAAGCCATTGCGGCGTTATCAACCACTGAAGCAGAATACATTGCCGCCACTGAAGGTATGAAAGATATGAAAGAGGCTATATGGCTCCGAGGCTTTGTAAGTGAACTTGGTATACAACAAGATATTCTGGTTGTATTCAGTGATAGTTAGAGTGCTGTCCATTTGACCAAGAACAGCAAATATCATTCCAAGACCAAGCATATTGATATAAGGCACCATTTTATTCGAGATACTGTTGCTACAGGAAATCTTACTGTCGAGAAGGTTCATACAGCCGATAATCCTGCAGACATGCTAACCAAGCCACTTCCATCAGCTAAGTTTAATCATTGTCTTAACTTAGCTGGTATCATCCACACCTGATCAAGGTGTTCATGGCGAGAAGAGCGTTTTTTTGCTGAATGGTGAGTCAAGGTGGAGATTTGTTGAACGGTGGCACACCATTCACAAAAGTAAAGAATGGTAAGAAGAAAATAGCAATATGGGGAGTTGGTGCCGCAATTATCTCGTGCAGCAATTAACATGTCATCGACATAAAGCGACAAGTACATTGAAGACCCATATGATGTCTTCTGAAAGTAAACACAATTATCATAACTACCTCTAGAGTAGCCATGTCCAATCATAAAGGAATCAAACCTTTTATACCATTGTCTAGGAGACTGCTTCAGACCATAAAGAGACTTCTTCAACCGGCATACACAGTCCTCTTTGCCAGGAACTATAAACCCCTTAGGTTGATAAATATAAATTTCTTCTTCGAGATTTCCATGAAAAAATGTAGTTTTCACATCTAACTGTTCCAACTCCAAATCATGCAACGCAACCAAAGCAAGTAATATACGAATAGAAGTATGACGGACAACGGGAGAGAATACCTCATTGAAATCAATGCCTTCATGTTGATCAAATCCTCTGACAACAAACCTTGCTTTGTGTCTTGCACTTTCAATGCCAGGGATGCCTTCTTTCTTCTTAAAAATCCACTTACAACTGATGGCTCTCTTACCCTCAGGTAACTTCACCAGATCCCAAGTATCATTTTTATGAAGACTCTCAATCTCTTCTTCCATAGCTGTAACCCATTTTGCTGAGTCGATACTAGAGATAGCCTCAGAGTAACTTCTGGGCTCATTAGAATCATCAATCTCTTGCGCAACAGCTAAAGCAAAAGCAATGTTGGCACTTTGGTCAACGTATCTTTGAGTCGTCCTTTTTGGTCTCTGTTCAGGAAGATTTTGAGCCATAGACCATGGTTGTGGTAAACCTCGCCTTTGTGGTTGACGTTGTGGACTTCAGTGGTCAGCAACAATAGTTTGATCGTTGGAATTTTGTGGAGTGGAGGAAGTTGGGACATTTTCCTCTTCATCTAAAGTTTTGACTTCGAACTCCACCTTCTTTCCGGTACTGTCTATATCATTTGTACCTGTAGGGGAAGCAACAACATCTTTTCCCGAAGATAACATAATATTTTCATTAAATGTAACATTTCGGCTATGAAAAATCTTTTTAGACTCGGGGTCATACAACCGATAACCTTTGACCCCTAAACCATAACCCAAGAAAATGCATTTTTTTGCACGAGGTTCCAATTTTCCCTCATTCACATGACAATAAACAGGACAACCAAATATTCTAAGATTAGAATAATCAACAGGTTTACGTGACCAAACTTCTTCTGGAATATTGCCGTCAAGTGAACTGTTCGGGGAGCGATTTATCAAATAACATGACGTGGATGCCGCTTCTGCCCAGAACTCTTTCCATAAGCCAGAATGAGATAATAAACAACGAACTTTCTCCAATATAGTTCTGTTCATACGCTCTGCAATTCCGTTTTGTTGTGGGGTCCCTGGAATGGTGTGGTGTCTGGCAATACCTTCCTTTTTGCAGAAAACATTGAATTCGGTAGAACAGAATTCAAGACCATTGTCAGTTCTTAGTCTTTTTACCTTCTTATTAGTCTGGTTTCAATTAAGGTTTTCCAATCCTTGAAAGTTGAAAATGCATCACTTTTGTATTTTAGAAAATAAACCCAGAGCTTTCTTGAGAAATCATCAATAATAGTCAGCATATAATGACATCCTCCTTTAGAAGGAATTCGTGAAGGACCCCAAAGATCTGAATGGATATAATCCAATGTACCTTTTGTTCTATGAACTCCTTTTGAAAAGCTAACCTTTTTCTGTTTACCAAAAATACAATTTTCACAGAAATCAACCTTACCAGTACAATGGCTTCCGAGTTTTCCTTTCTTGTTGAGGACCTGCATTCCCTTCTCACTCATGTGGCTCAAACGCATATGCCACAAATTGGTATTGTCACTGGATGAGATGACAGCTGCAGAACCTGAAACGGTTGAACCATGCAGCATATACAAACTACCAAATCTATTTGCCTTTAGCAATACAAGAGCACCTTTGGACACTTTTAGAACTCCACCTTCAGCTGAATACTTACACCCTAGTGATTCAAGGGTGCCTAAGGAAATGAGATTCCGTTTTAAGTCGGGGACGTGTCTGACACCAGTCAAAGTTCTAGTAATACCATCATGAGTTTTAATTTGGACTGTACCTGAACCGACAACTTTGCATTGAGCATCGTTGCCCATTAAAACAAGACCACCATCAATTGACTCATAAGTAGTAAACCAATCTCTACTAGGTGTCATGTGAAATGTACAGCCAGAATCAAGTATCCACTCATTTCTAGACCTTTGCTCTACATCAGCTGCTAATAATAACTCCCCACCAGAACCGGATTCAACGACACTAGCTTCAGCATGGTGATCAGGTTGTTTAACTTTACCCTTATCTTCTTTATCTTGCTTATTTTTCAATTTAAAGCATTCAGAGATTTCGTGTCCTTTCTTCTTGCAATAACGACAAAACTTAGAGTTTCTACCTCTAGATTTTGATCTGGACCTATTCTTACTGTTACTACCAATTTCAGAATTTCTCCCTCTAATGACCAAGCCTTCACCCGAATTTTCAGAATGAATTTCAGTATCAAATTTTTCTTTTGACAATAAATGTGACTTGACATCTTCAAAAGACAAACTAACACGATTTCCATATAGCATAATTTCTTTAAAGTGTTTATATGAGGGTGGTAGTGAGACATAAGTAAAACGGCTTTATCTTCATCATCAATAGTGACATCTAAGTTCTCTAAATCAACAGTAATTGAATTAAACTCATTTAAATGAGTTTGAATAGGAGTACCTTCTGACATACGGAGTGTGAAGAGACGCTCCTTAAGCCGCAATTTGTTTGCGAGGCTCTTGGTCATGTAGAGAGACTCCAATTTAGTCCACATGCTTTCGGCGGACTTCTCTTTGATGACCTCACGCAATACTTCTCGTGATAAACAAAGTTGGATTACAGATAACGCCTTCTCATCAATTTCAACCCACTGATCATCTGTCATAGTGGTCGGCTTCTTTGATTTACCATCCAAAGCTTTCTTTAACCCATTTTGGATTAAAACGGCTTGCATTTGGACGCGCCATATAGCGAAACTAATTTTACCGTCAAATTTCTCAATATCAAATTTCGTTGACATAGTAAAAATCTTAGTTGAAAAATATAATGGCTCTGATGCCAATTTGTTGGGATTTAGAGTGCGGAAGCAATATAATTCAACCAAAGATTTAAAGAGAAATTATATAAAGACTGTAAAAATAACACCAGGATTTTTAGGTGGAAAAACCCTCTATGAATAGAGGTAAAAAAACCACCGGCGAGAGAGCCAAAATATCCACTATAATAGAAATGGGAGTACAAGAATAATTTCTCAAAGGCTGACAGATAATAGCCCAAGTTAACAACTCTCTACGGGTTAAACAATTATACCGAAATATAGAAAGATAGAAATATATGAGAGAAATATAAGAGAGGAGTAGAGGAATTTATGTTGTGGGTGTTATCTGTTGTGGTGTATTTAAATGATCACTAGGCATGGGTATTTATAGTACCTAATTGTAGTGTGAACAAGAAGTGTGAAAATATGAAGCCACCCATTTCTATTTTCTTCCTGCACCAACTCCCCATATTGCTATTTTCTTCCTACCATTCTTTACTTTTGTGAATGGTGTGCCACCGTCCAACAAGGACGTCTCAAAGATACGTTGACCAAAGTGCCAACATTGCTTTTGCTTTAGCTGTTGCGCAAGAGATTGATGATTCTAATGAACCCAGAAGTTACTCTGAGGCTATCTCTAGTACCGACTCAGCAAAATGGGTTACAGCTATGGAAGGAGAGATTGAGAGTCTTCATAAAAATGATACTTGGGATCTGGTGAAGTTACCTGAGGGTAAGAGAGCCATCAGTTGTAAGTGGATCTTTAAGAAGAAAGAAGGCATCCCCGGCATTGAAAGTGCAAGACACAAAGCAAGGTTTGTTGTAAGAGGTTTTGATACATGAAGGCATTGACTTCAATGAGGTATTCTCTCCTGTTGTCCGACATACCTCTATTCGTACATTACTTGCTTTGGTTGCATTGCATGATTTGGAGTTAGAACAGTTAGATGTGAAAACTGCATTTCTTCACGGAAATCTCGAAGAAGAAATTTATATTCATCAACCTGAGGGGTTTATAGTTCCGGGAAAAGAAGACTGTGTATGCCGGTTGAAGAAGTCTCTTTATGTTCTGAAACAGTCTCCTAGACAATGGTATAAAAGGTTTGATTCCTTCATGATTGAACACGGCTACTCTAGAAGTAGTTATGATAATTGTGTTTATTTTCAGAAGACATCAGATGGGTCTTTCGTGTACTTGTTGCTTTATGTCGATGACATGTTAATTGCTGCTCGAGATAAATCTCTCGTGAACAAGCTAAAACCCCAGTTGAGTAGTGAATTTGATATGGACTTAGGTCCCGCCAAGAAGATTCTTGGAATGGAGATTAGTAGAGATCGTCAGGCAGGTAAGCTTCTGTTGTCACAGAAGAATAATGTTTTGAAGATGATCGACAGGTTCAACATGAAAGATTGTAAACCTGTTAATACTCCACTTCCTGCTCATTTCAAATTATCATCAGAACAGTGTCCACAATCCGAAGAAGGTAAAAGGCGCATGTCACACGTTCCTTATTCTAATGCCGTTGGAAGTTAAATGTATGCCATGGTGTGTACCCGGCCTTATTTGGCCTATGCTGTTAGTATGGTTAGCAGATTCATGCACAATCCAGGAAAACAACATTGGGAAGCAGTGAAATGGATTCTTCGTTATTTGAAGGGTTCATCTGATATTGGTTTGGTATTTGATAGACACAGAGCTGATCCCGGAGGCGTAGTTGGATATGTTGATGCTGACTATGGTGGTGACTTAGATCGGAGAAGATCTCTTTCTGCTTATATATTTACCTTGTGTGGTTCTGTAATCAGTTGGCATTCTTCATTACAAGCCATTGCGGCATTGTCAACCACTGAAGCAGAATACATTGTTGCTACTGAAGGTATGAAAGAGGCTATATGGCTCCAAGGCTTGGTAAGCGAACTTGGTATACAACAAGATATTCTGGTGGTATTCAGTGATAGTCAAACTCAGAGTGCTGACCATTTAACCAAGAACAACAAATATCATTCCAAGACCAAGCATATTGATATAAGGAACCACTTTATCCGAGATACCGCTGCTGCAGGAAATCTTACTGTCGAGAAGGTTCATAAAACCAATAATCCTGCAGACATGTTAACCAAGCCACTTCCATCAGCTAAGTTTGATCATTGTCTTAACTTAACTGGTATCATCCACACTTAATCAAGGTGTTCATGGCGAGAAGAGCATTTTGCTGAATGATTAGTCAAGGTGGAGATTTGTTGGACAGTGCTCACCATTCATGGTGCAGCCATATTTGAGTCATAAAAGGCTGCATTGAAATCCAAGTCTTAGAAGGCTGCATGATCTTAATCTGTAGGCTAGTAAAAGATGTAAGCCATGACATAAGGTGATGCTAGATGTAGCCTATAAATAAGGCCGGATATGTGTAGTTTCAACACACCACAACAACACAAACAACACACCTCAAATACACCACAACCTCTCTCTTATATTTCCTCTCATTCATCCTCTTTCCATATTTCGGGTATAATTATTTAAACCAAAGAGAGTTGTTAACTTGGGCTATAATCTGTCAGCCTTTGAGAAAATATTCTTGTACTCCCATTTAATTATAGTGGATATTTTTGGCTCTCTCGCCGGTGGTTTTTTACCTCTATTCAAAGAGGGTTTTTCCACCTAAAAATTCAGGTGTTATTTTTACAGTCTTTATATCATTTCTCTTTAAATCTTTGGTTGAATTATATCGCTTCCGCACTCTAAATCCCAACAAATTGGTATCAGAGATACGTTGACCAAAGTGCCAACATTGCTTTTGCTTTAGCTGTTGCGCAAGAGATTGATGGCTATATGGCTCCGAGGCTTGGTAAGTGAACTTGGTATACAACAAGATATTCTGGTTGTATTCAGTGATAGTCAGAGTGCTGTCCATTTGACCGAGAACAGCAAATATCATTCTAAGATCAAGCATATTGATATAAGGCACCATTTTATTCGAGATACTGTTGCTACAGGAAATCTTAATGTCGAGAAGGTTCATACAGCCGATAATCCTGCAGACATGCTAACCAAGCCACTTCCATCAGCTAAGTTTAATCATTGTCTTAACTTAGCTGGTATCATCCACACCTGATCAAGGTGTTCATGGCGAGAAGAGCGTTTTTTTGCTGAATGGTGAGTCAAGGTGGAGATTTGTTGGACGGTGGCACACCATTCACAAAAGTAAAGAATGGTAGGAAGAAAATAGCAATATGGGGAGTTGGTGCAAGAAGAAAATAGAAATGGGTGGCTTCATATTTTCACACTTCTTGTTCACACTACAATTGGGTACTATAAATACCCATGCCTGGTGATCATTTAAATACACCACAACAGATAACACCCACAACATAAATTCCTATACTCTCTTATATTTCTCTCATATATTTCTCTCTTTCTATATTTCGGGTATAATTGTTTAACCCGTAGAGAGTTGTTAACTTGGGCTATTATCTATCAGCCTTTGAGAAATTATTCTTGTACTCCCATTTTATTATAGTGGATATTTTGGCTCTCTCGCCGGTGGTTTTTTACCTCTATTCATAGAGGGTTTTTCGACCTAAAAATCCTGGTGTTATTTTTACAGTCTTTATATAATTTCTCATTAAATCTTTGGTTGAATTATATCGCTTCCGCACTCTAAATCCTTACAAATTGAGAGGAAATATAAGAGAGAGATTGTGGTGTATTTGAGGTGTGTTGTTTGTGGTGTTGTGGTGTGTTGAAACTGCACATATCCGGCCTTATTTATAGGCTACATCTAGGATCACCTTATGTCATGGCTTACATCTTTTACTAGCTTACAGATTAAGACCATGCAGCCTTCTAAGACTTGGATTTCAATGTAGCCTTTTATGACTCAAATATGGCTGCACCATGAATGGACTCTATGTTATGGAAGGAAATTATGTCTCTCCTTCGACAAGTTATCAGGTGTCATCCAAACCTAATCATGTTTTAGAGTCTTTGTATCAATGGCATAGACGGTTAGGGCATCCATCCTTTGGTGTTTTAACACATCTCTTTCCTAATTTAGCAAAACAATGTAATAGGGAAGAATTTTTCTGTGAATCATGTGAACTAACCAAACACAAAAGGTCATCTTATCCATCTAGAAATAAAAGAAGTCCTACTCTTTTTTCTACTATTCATACTGATGTTTGGGGACCCTTTAAACATCCTACACATGATGGATATAGGTGGTTTGTTGTCTTTGTTGATTGTCATTCCCGCTTACTTAGGTATATCTTGTCATTTAATCTCCGATAAATGTCCTACATCATGGCTCATTGATTCTGGAGCATCGGCACATATGCCAACAAATTCTAGTTTTCTAGAGTCATCATGGTGAAACAGGCAATATTCGTGTTGCTAATGGAGTTCTTGCACCTGTTCATGGACAGGGCACTTCTCTTTGCCTCTCATCATTACCATTATCAGATGTTTTGCATGTTCCTTCCTCATCTGCAAATTTATTATTTGTTTCTCGTGTTCCTGAAAATCTTAATTGTTCAGTAACATTTTTCCCTTCTCACTGTGTATTTCAGGCAAGGTCCTTGGCAGTGGTAAAGTGGTAGATGGACTCTATGTTATGGAAGAAAATTATGTCTCTCCTTCGACAACTTATCAGGTATCATCCAAACCTAATCATGTTTTAGAGTCTTTGTATCAATGGCATAGACGGTTAGGGCATCCATCCTTTGGTGTTTTAGCATCTCTTTCCTAATTTAGCAAAACAATGTAATAAGGAAGAATTTTTCTGTGAACCATGTGAACTAGCCAAACACAAAAGGTCATCTTATCCATCTAGAAATAAAAGTTCTACTCTTTTTTCTACTATTCATACTGATGTTTGGGGACCCTTTAAACATCCTACACATGATGGATATAGGTGGTTTGTTGTCTTTGTTGATTGTCATTCCCAACTTACTTGGGTATATCTCCTTAAACACAAAAGTGAAGTATTCGAGTGTTTTAAATCTTTTCACCACATGATACAGACACAATTTAGTGCCTCCGTTAAAATTCTTCGGAACGATAATGGTACCGAGTATAGTGGGCCATTTACATCTTATTTGGACACATGTGGTATTATTCATCAAACTACATGTGTTAAAACCTCTCAACAAAATGGAGTTGCCGAAAGGAAAATTGGTCATTTACAACAGGTAGCACGGTCCCTAATGTTAACAATGCATGTCCCTAAATATCTTTGGGGCGAGGCAGTCATGACTGCTGCATATCTCATCAACCGGCTTCCTTCAAGTGTTCTACAGTTCAGAACACCATTGTCTTTTGTTCCTGCACCTTCCTCTCATCCATTGCCTCTTCGGTTATTTGGGAGTGTATGTTTCGTTCATAATCATTTTCCCTCACGAGACAAACTTGATTTTCGTGCTCTCCGCTGTGTTTTCATTGGTTATTCACTAACTCAAAAGGGATACAAGTGTTATCATCCTCCATCCCGTCACATATTTGTTAGTCATGATGTAACCTTTTGGGAGTCTGTTTCTTATTTCTCTCCCGGCTCCTCTTTGCTTCAGGGGAGATTAATCGACACAATCTCGATGGTGAAGCAATAGAGGAGTCAATTCCATTTATTATTGTGCCTAGTCCAAACACTAGTCCAAATATATCTACACCTCCGCGTATGAGTAGTGAGCCAGATGATTTAAATATGTTTGACATACCAGATTTGATTACATACTCCAGACGGAGAAATGATGATATCACCACTTTACCACATCCAGAGATCCCTGACCTCGAGGCAGATCCTACAGCTCCTATAACTGAGCCCGAGAATAGTAATACTCTTGATCCCACTTTGAATCTTCCTACTGCTATTAGAAAAGGTGTACGCTCTTGTACTAACCATCCTACCTCAAATTTTGTCTCCTATAATGCATTATCTCCTTCTTCACTTGCTTTTGTGTCATCCTTGTCTAGTGTTTCTGTTCCACATACTTGGCAGGATGCTTTGTGTGATCCTAAATGGAAAAATGCCATGATAGAGGAGATGAATGCATTAAAACATAATGACACATGGGAGTTAACTACTCTTCCTGCTGAAAGAAAGGTAGTGGGGTGCAGATGGGTGTTTACTGTGAAACAAAAACCTAATGGGTTGATTGACAGGTACAAAGCAAGACTTGTGGCGAAAGGGTAAACTCAGTCTTATGGGATTGATTATTAGGAAACTTTTGCTCCAGTGGCAAAAATGGCTTCTATTCGAGTCCTCATATCATGTGCAGCAAATCTTGGATGGGAACTTCAACAGTTGGATGTAAAAAATGCATTCTTACATGGAGACCTACAAGAAGAGGTCTACATGGACATTCCACCTGGTTTTTCTATAGCTGCAAGCATTGGGAAAGTATGTAGACTAAAGAAGACTATGGATTAAAACAGTCTCCAAGGGTTTGGTTTGGCAAATTTTAGAGAGCAGTTATTCGGACCACACAATGTTCGTGAAAAGAACAGGTGAGAAAATCACAATTTTGATTGTCTATGTCGATGATATTGTGATCACTGGTAATGACACGTGTGAAATTGCAAATGTTAAACGAAGACTTGCCTCCGAATTCGAGATGAAGGACTTGGAAAAATTACGGTATTTCCTTGGCATTGAAGTCTCTAGAAGTCCAGGTTGTATCTTCCTTTCACAACGGAAGTATACACTTGACCTGTTAAATGAGACAGGCATGTTGGGATGTAGACCTGCAGATTCTCCTATAGAAGCGAATCATAAGTTGTGCGGAGATGAGGGAGACATTGTTGATATAACTCAATATCAAAGGTTAGTTGGAAGGTTAATCTACCTCTCACACACAAGACCGGATATAACATATGCAGTGGGAGTTGTAAGCAGATACATGCATGATCCTCGTCAACCTCATTTGGATGCAGTTTATATTATATTAAGGTATCTTAAAGCTGCTCCTGGAAAATGAGTGATGTTTACTAATAACAAACATCTCGGGGTTGAGAGCTATACAGATGCAGATTGGGCTGGTATGATAGGCGTTCTACATCAGGATATTGTACATTTGTTGGAGGCAACATAGTTACTTGGCGAAGCAAGAAGCAACCGGTGGTTGCATTGTCTAGTGCTGAAGCAGAGTACAGAGCTATGGCTCGAGGTGTACGTGAATTACTATGGATTAGATTGCTTCTAACATAATTAGGACTTGCATCAGCCACACTAATGAAGTTGTATTGAGAGCTATAGCCATTGCACATGATCCAGTTCAACACGATCGGACCAAGCATATCGAGATTGATCGGCATTTTATCAAAGAGAAGATCAATAATGATATCATCAGTATCCAGTTTGTCAAATCAGAAGATCAAGTAGCTAACGTGTTAACTAAGGGATTACGAAGAAAAATGCTACATCCACTTATTGGCAAGTTGGGCATGAGTAACATATTATTGAATTGTATATAGCAATAGAGATAATTAGTTGTATTTAATTAAGAGAATACATGACTACTTATAAGAAGTAGGATGATACAAAGTCTATAATAAAACATCACTGCATATGTCATTGTGTTGAATTGTAGTTGTCATTGTTGAATGTTGATCTTTGAATGTTGAACTTTGAATGTTGAATGTTGAATTATCTTAACACTCCCCCTCAAGTTGATGCATATATGTGTTAAGATAATTCAACATTCAACATTCAACAATGACAACTACAATTCAACACAATGACATATGCAGTGATGTTTTATTATAGACTTTGTATCATCCTACTTCTTATAAGTAGTCATGTATTCTCTTAATTAAATACAACTGATTATCTCTATTGCTATATACAATTCAATATTAACGTAGTTACTTGGCGAAGCAAGAAGCAACCGGTGGTTGCATTGTCTAGTGCTGAAGCAGAGTACAGAGCTATGGCTCGAGGTGTACGTGAATTACTATGGATTAGATTGCTTCTAACAGAATTAGGACTTGCATCAGCCACACCAATGAAGTTGTATTGTGATAACAAATCAGCTATAACCATTGATACAAAGACTCTAAACCATGATTAGGTTTGGATGACACCTGATAACTTGTCGAAGGAGAGACATAATTTCCTTCCATAACATAGAGTCCATCTACCACTTTACCACTGCCAAGGACCTTGCATGTCGCCAGATCCTGAAATACACAGTGAGAAGGGAAAAATGTTACTGAACAATTAAGATTTTCAGTAACACGAGAAACAGATAATAAATTTGCAGATAAGGAAGGAACATGCAAAACATCTGATAATGGTAATGATGAGAGGCAAAGAGAAGTGCCCTGTCCATGAACAGGTGCAAGAACTCCTTTAGCAACACGAATATTGCCTGTTTCACCATGATATGACTCTAGAAAACTAGAATTTGCTGTCATATGTGCCGATGCTCCAGAATCAATGATCCATGATGTAGGACATTTATCGGAGATTAAATGACAAGATATACCTGCATGGGCAAAATTGGTCGTGGGTGTTGGAGTGGTATTTAGTCGAGACATTAACTGGCGGAAGGTATTAAGCTTTGAAGTAGTCATTGTCCCCGTTAGAGGAGAAGACTCATATGCTGACTCTGCATGATGAGCACTAAGAGAAGTGCCTCTTCCTGTACCTCTACCCGTACTTCTGCCGGATGAGACACCTCGATAGCCACCTCGACTGCATCCTCCTCGTCTGTCATATGTGCCGATGCTCCAGAATCAACGATCCATGATGTAGGACATTTATCGGAGATTAAATGACAAGATATACCTGCATGGGCAGAATTGGCCGTGGGTGTTGATGGAGTGCTATTTAGTCGAGACATTAACTGGCGGAAGGTATTAAGCTCTGAAGTAGTCATTGTCCCCGTTAGAGGAGAAGACTCATATGCTGACTCTGGATGATGAGCACTAAGAGAAGTGCCTCTTCCTGTACCTCTGCCCGTACTTCTGCCGGATGAGACACCTCGGTAGCCACCTCGACTGCATCCTCCTCGTCCCCGAATTTTGAGGTGAGGTTGCAAAATGAAACAAGTTTCACGAGTGTGGTATAACTTGTTGCAGTAGTCACACTGAGGAATAGGCCTATCACCTATTAAAGCCACTGGAACTTGTTCCGGTTTTTCTGGCTCAAGCTGTTGCACATTTCCACTTAAGAGTGCAGATCGATCAGATGGGGTTGCTGGAGCCATACTTTGCTTTCGACTTTCCTCCAACCGAACACGACCATATGCATCCTCCACAGTTGGAAAGAGAACCTGCCCAATAAGTTGATTTTTGATGGAATCATACTCATCAGACAATCCATCAAGAAATTTCATCACCCTTTCTTCAGTCATTAATTTTTGATATTTTTCCTGGTCTTCAACATGTTTACACTCAAATATAGTGTAATGATCCAATTCACTCCATAGTGATGTAAGCTCTGAATAATACTGAGCTAATGTGCGGCCTCCTTGAGCTAATGCCCATATCTTCCGGTTTACCTCGAACCGCTTGGCTACATTCCCAGAGAAGGAATAAGTTCGGGTGAGAGAATTCCACACATCTTCAGCCGTATCAATAAAGATATAGGTTTTTCGAATATGCACCTCCATAGAATTGAACAACCATGAGCAAACCATGGTATTTTCAGAATCCCAATCATCAAAACTTGCATCATTCTCCTTCGGTTGCTTGGCCTTCCCGTTGATATATTTCATCAATTTATGAGATTTAGTGCCATCGTACAAGATTTCGACCATTCAAGAAAATTTTTTCCGTCGAATTTAGGACTCACATATGGCGTACTATGAAACCCTGTTTTACTACTACTATTAGTAGTAGTCTCGCTCGTAATCGATGAATCAGCAACATCAGTCATTTTTAAATGATGTTAGAAGGAAACAAAAGAAAACAAAGTTACTATATATATATTTATACACATACAGCAGGTTTGTTTTTCACAGAAACTGGTTTGTTTTTCTCCAGTTCTCTCCCTCAAATAAACACAGCGGATATATATATATTGTATATAAACGGCAGCAGCAACTAAATAATACCGTAGTAGTGGTGATATAACATATCGTTACATCACATAAGGAAGGAGAAGCAGGTCGTTCCCACACGCCGGCGCGTGCAGCGCGTGACGCCGGACTGTAGCGCGTCTGGTGGCACGTAAGCGTTCGTCAGAGAGCTTTTGCCGGCCAGAATCTTGCTGGTAGATCGTCTTTCAGTGGTTTGTACTCTGGTGGCTTTGTATTTCCGTTGTGTTGTGTTTTGTTTTCCTGATTTCTTAGCAGAACACCACCAGATGTGCTGGTGTAGTGGTTCAGGAGTGCAAACAGAAGCTTTGTGGCCACAGGTCTCCGTTTTCTTGAAAACTAGGACCCTGATTTCTGATGAACTCTCTTTTCTTATGTTAAAGCCTGCTCTGATACCATGTCAATTTGTGTGTGTTGTAGTGTATAAGAAATAGATGGAGAGTGTTCTGGGCAGAATATGTTTTGTATATCTCAGTTGTATTTAATTAAGAGAATACATGACTACTTATAAGAAATAGGATGATACAAAGTCTATAATAAAACATCACTGCATATGTCATTGTGTTGAATTGTAGTTGTTGTCATTGTTGAATGTTGAACTTTGAATGTTGAATGTTGAATTATCTTAACATTAGACCTTCATATCTTTACCTGAGGATGTGGGTGCTTATCATTTATTATACAATTCTTCTGAGAAACATAAATTCTCTAAATTTTACCTGACATTCCACTCAAACTGGCTTATTCAGACTTTTAAAAGTCAAAGACCAAACTTTACCAACAATTTAAAATTATTGTAAATATATATTACA
This sequence comes from Saposhnikovia divaricata, assembly GCA_036435485.1. Taxonomy (NCBI): domain Eukaryota; kingdom Viridiplantae; phylum Streptophyta; class Magnoliopsida; order Apiales; family Apiaceae; genus Saposhnikovia; species Saposhnikovia divaricata. The sequence continues at coordinate 232,725,760 of CM071594.1, forward strand.
AAAATAATATCATAAAGAACTTTCTTTGATTTACAGTTAGATAAACAATTAAATACTTGTTTCTTTATGTGTTTCATCTATTTACAACATAATTGGGGTATCTCTGAGCATTATTATCTCTGTGCAAAGATATTCCCATTATGTTGTGAATAGTTAAAACACATAAAGAAATTACTAGCTGAGTGCCTATATAATAATGAGGAACTTAACTGACCCTACAATGCAAGTGATGTACAGAAGAATGAATGTCCATGTGGCTATGAAAATGTTATGATGTTCCCTGCAGTAACATGGAAATTACCCTTCATTGTCTAGAAAAGAAATCAAGTTTTCCAATACGCATCCTGCTTCACATACCAATACACCGCTGACCTATAAAATTTAACATTTACTTCAAATTTCACAGACTGTCTGAATGTTATGTAATTGGATAAAATGCTTGAAAATATATAACAAGAAACAAAACACAAAGAACTTGGAAACATAAAAGTGAAATCTTCAAGTGTTAGGGATAGGCGACCAAGAAAAGGCTACAAATTGACAACGATGACTACAGGGCAATTTAGATGAGACCAATTTAGACAGATACAGGGCAAAAATACACAAGTTTATTATTGTAGTAAGAACAAGCTCACATAAAAAGAATCGGAATGCAAAAGCAACAGAAAGAGAAAATATTATATATAGAAGGATGCATAGTGGGGAACTACATAATATTACCCAACTATCACAGAAGATAAGTGTCTACCTTGTTAATTTAGCAAAAAAAAAAAAAAAGTGTCTACCTTGTCAAAGGAAACAATTTTATGCATGAGGCTAGTATTAATAATCACCTGCAGAATCACGTGAGAAAACGCAATAAGCAAATATAGAATTGGAAGGGAGGGAATAACCTATCCAGTATATTAGTATGCTTGCACAATTGCTACATGACTGATGTTTAACGTACAACCTAAAACTGTCTACGACAGGCCGAGGTAAGACTGAATCCATATGGCCAGTATTCAGTGTTGGACCTAGGTGGTAGATCAATATTAATATACTTCGGTATGAGAAAAATCATTTAGTGATCTTATATTATTATATATCTTCTACAAGATGATCTACTTGGTTTCTAATTTTGTGCAAGTGTACAACTCAGTTGACTTTAACAGTTTAATTTATTTAAATTACATGACAATTTAGTAAATCATTTGGTCTCAGCCATGTCATATGATTGTGTTCAAATGCAGTCCAGACTCCAGAGACTCCAGATCATCTTTTGGCCTATTTTAGATCCATGAATCAATTGTAGGAATTGTAGAACTCCAAAAATTTTATCCTGAAAGTAATTATTTAAAAATTAATACACTGAAACCAGTTGGGTTTCTGCAATTTGCATTGACTAAAGTCCAAAGGTCTATATTTTAGGAACTAAGAAGCATTTGTTATTCTGATTAATATGTGTTACAAGCCTATACATGTCTATTGTAAATGAATATGCAGTACCATTGTTTACCAAAACTACAGAAAACTTTTCCACAAAAGTTTCTTATATGCATAATTTACTAGCATTTTTTTCCTCGCTCTTGTACCCTAGCAGTCCCTTGCCGCTCCACAATTTCATTAACAGTTTACCATGAAGTAAAGCATGAGACTGATTGCTCATTATTTAGCTACATAATTTACCTCATCAAAAACAGGAATACTTCCACCCACAAGACCTGTATTTCCACCTTGAGGGACAACAGCAATACGTCTGGAGTTGCAGTATTTGAGAATCTGCGAGACCTGTGTTATATGATCCAAACTTATAAGTGATCCAGTTATCTGTCATACAAATTACATGACGTGACAAGAAATTCATCTTAGATGCATAACAGTAAGAGCGAATAGGAATAAATAAATTCATGTGAGTACATAATTCAACGCAGATGGAATGGAAAACATGGGAAATAGAAAAAATTTCTGAGGATAAAGTTGAAAGGGAAGAAAAAGATAGGGCTACAATACTTCCTTTTGCATCAATATCTATACACACACACAGACACATATAAAAAAAACCTATGTTCATTAACATATCTACACACACACACATAAATATAAAAGAAACTCCATAATCAGAATAGAAATTAAAAATCAAGAATATGTAGATAATTTTCAGCTAAATATGAAAAGGATTGTAAGCGCCAATTTACTAGCTCTCCCAAAAACTCGAGGTGATAGAAGGAGAATTTAAAAGAAAGAAATTAAAACTCTCCCCTCACTCGAAAGCCCATTTTTGGATCAAAGAGTGGATCCGTTGGCGCCCATCTTTTAGGGCAGTATTGGCCATTGTGTACAAATTTTAATAACTGAGAATATTAGGGCAGGAGGTAAACGAAATTGAAACCTCTTAATCTAATACCGTTTAAGTTACCAGCTCTCTTAGGACTTCAAGGTGTTAAGAGGAGAACTTAATAGGATCTCCTCGTAACACCTTGAGGTTTTAGGGGAGCCGGAAACTTAACAAAAAGAGGACACTACAATCCCAATCCACTCCAAAGTCCGTAAAATCTTAAAAGAGCGGTCTTATACGATCATGGCCCAAAATTTCCTAATAAAAACTGAAGATTAGCTAATAAATATGAAAAACAGAAAAAAACATAGAAACGACTGCCTATAGTATCTTATTACTCCTACTAAATTTAAAGACTGAAAGAGTTTAATAAACACAAAACATATTGAAGAATAAATACAACTAAATCAAACAGTATTTACTCTAGAAAGTTACATTTCACAGCAAGCGGAACATTAACAGCGTTGCACGGGTAAACGAGAATCAATACATTTCTAGAAAAACAAAGGACACAAACCTCCTCAGTGGTTCTAGGCTGGAGCATAAGCTTACTTGATCCTTTGTATTTCCGCATCCAATCCGTATTCGCATCATCCAGTCTATCCTCATCCTCAATAACATATTTCTCCCCTAATATACTCTTAAAATGACAAATATCCTCGGAATTCACGGACGAAAACTTGGGGTTCCTCTCAGCTGATGTGGCATAATTTCTATATCCTATCTGCTGCTTACAGTATCCAGCTAAATTCTCTAACGGTGCACAAATCTCACTACAATTATATGCAAAACCTGAAAATCATCTACAATTTTAACAACTGGAGTAATACATACTTATTTTAACTCAATTGAAACAAGCAATATTTAAACTGAGCATTATTTTAGTAAAATCATTATGATCGAATAATCGAAATCACAATTCGCTTATATTCGAATTAATATAATATAACAGTAAAATCAATACCTGATCGCTTGAAATTAGGGATTGGTGGATGACTGAAAATTGACGAGTGTTTGAGTAAACGGCGGTAAATAAAACCGGCAGCTCTCCATTTCTCCATTGTGTGTTTCGCCGTTAACTGTAACTGTTTACTTGAGTAATGCCTCTGTACTCTCTAGTCTACACATACTTATACGTTCGTGGTACTATATATCATAATTTGAAAAATGATCTCAAATTGAAAAATGATCTCAAATATTTCAGCTCAATATTTTGGTCGCAAATATCTTTCCAAAACAAAATTGAGTTCAGCATTTTCATTTTTTTTTAAAAAACATTACATCGTGTAGTATTATATATATATATATATATATATATATATATATATATATATGGGTGCCCTTCTATAGCCACCGTTGGTTGGAAATTGCACGCAACCACCATCTCCTACACTACCGCAAGGGTTCATTGCGGCAGCCTCAATGTTTCATTGAGGCAGGTGGCAACCATCTGCCGCAATGAAACATTGCGGCAATGCAAGAAAAGAGTATGTTTAGTTTTGTTTATTTTTTTTGTTATGATAATTTTGTTTATATTATTCCTAATTAGTAATAAGACTTTAATAATAAAATTAGTTACAATAAATTTATTTTTTCTAAGATACAAAAATTAATATGGTTGTCAAAAATAAAATTAGTTATATTTATTTTTCTTATATATTTAGTTATATATATATATATATATATATATATATATATATATATATATATATATAGTTTTTTGAAATATGTCTTTAATCTCAATACATTAACAATATTTAAAAATTGAATTAATATGGTTGTCAAAAATAAAATTAGTTATATTTATTTTTCAAATATATTTTGTTATATATATATATATATATATATATATTGTTTTTTGAAATATGTCTTTAATCTCAATACATTAACAATATTTAAAAATCGAGACTTAACAAATTGAACTAATTTATTAAATTAGTTATATTTATTTTTCTACAATGTAAAAATTAAAATTTACTACTATACTTTATATATATATATATACAATTTTGTTTTCTAAAATTTATGATCTCGATCTCAATACATTTAAAAATCAAGACTAAAGTCACAAATTGAACAAATTTATTAAATTACTTATATTTATTTTTCTTTAGTGTTAAAATTACTTGAATTTAGTTTTTTAAAGTTTATGACCTCGTCTAAATACATTAAAAATATTTGAAAACCGAGACTGAAGTAACAAATTGAAATAATTTATTAGATTAGTTACATTTATTTTTCTCTAGTGTTAAAATTAAAATTTACTAATATATTTTTAAAAATATATATATATATATATATATATATATATATATATAAATTTTGTTATAATAGTTTTGTTTATATTATTTTTGTTATGATAGTTTTGTTTATAGTATTTCTAATTGTTTATTTTCTACTAAGTTCATTTCTAAATTTAAAATATATGCAAGCAGTAGCTTCTTCAGCAATGTTTCATTGCGGCTACAGCAATGAAACATTGCGGCAGGTGGTTGTCAACCAACACTTACAACTAAATTTAAAATATATGCAAACAATCAACAGCTACAGCAATGAAACATTGCGGCAGTAGCTTCTTCAGCAATGTTTCATTGCGGCTACAGCAATGAAACATTGCGGCAGGTGGTCCTTTAACATTTTTTTTTCTTTTTTGACTTAAAACCTTTAATATGGATCTAAAAATTAAAAATTAATTTTATGAATTTCAAAATATTTATAATATTGCATTCCAGATACTTTTTACACATATAATTTTAATTTCAAGTAAATAAATTGAAACATTCTCGAACACATGTGAAACAAGAATGTAAATACAATTTTTAACCAGTTATGATTAGAATTTGTATACAAATTTACTTGTTTAAGATTTTAATACCGTTATTTGAAGTTTAACATAGTGATTAAATAATATAATATAATAAATGCATATGTACTAGTTATTGAATCATAAATCGATAAACAAACAAGAATAATGTATACTTGTATTTTCAATATAATAAAATAAATTCATATGGAATATTATTTTATTTCTTTAACATGGATAATATTGATAATACAAATAATGACAAAAGTGTTTTCAATATTGTTTTTCTTATTTTACTTGTATAAAATTAGGGAGTTCTAAATTATATGTAAAAAATAATTATAAAAAAAGTGAGTTCAATCTTTTTTTTTTAAGCATGAATAATATTGAGATTACACTACTTCTTTCAATATTTTCTGGTTATTTGACTTGTATAAAAAAAGAGTTCAAATTTTATACAAAACAAAAAATATAAAAACATGGAGTTAAATTTATTTTTCTTAAGCACATATAATATTGATATAAAAATAATGTATACAAGTTTTTTCAATATTTTCTTGTTATTTGACCAAATTAAATTAAATACAATTACAATCAATTGCATTTACATTATGAATAAATAAAATATTCACTTCTTCTATTTTTACAAACATTTACATAAATTTATGCTAGGTATAAATAGTTTATGTGCAACATACAAAATTTCACTTTTTTTAAGTTAGGTTTTTTTAATATTATAATTTTAGCTCTTTTGTTGACTTTGATCAAAATGAATTAACTAAGATTACAAGTATAAAAAATATTATCATTTATATTTTTCTACTTCCCCGTAAATTAATATTTCTATGCTTAAGAAAAAAAATTAAGATTAAACTCATTATTTTTATAATTTTGTTTTGTATAAAAATTAAAATGCAACCAAGTTAATTAATATTTTATTAGACTTATCCTCGATATTTTATTTTTTTGATAACTAAATCTTGTAATTAATATTTAAAAGTTAATAATATTTAAATAGAAGTAATACAAAAAGGAAAAAATTGTGGCAAGCAACTAAGTGGTAAATGATGATTAATTAGTAAAAGAAGAATAAAAAGTGGAAAGCAACAAATAGATGATCTAATTATATAAATTTAATGCAACTAATTCTTTACCACAAAGCAACAAACCTGCATCACCCTCTGCCCCATCGTTTATGTGTGCAACATACAAAATTTCACTTTTTTTAAGGTAGTTTTTTTTTTAATACTATAATATTTTAGCTCTTTTGTTGACTTTGATCCATAAATTAACTAAGATTAGAAGCATAAAAAATATTATAATTTAATTTTTTTTACTTCCCCGTAAATTAATATTTCTATGCTTAAGAAAAAAATTAAGAGTGAACTCATTATTTTTATAATTTTGTTTTGTATAACATTTTGAGCTCCTTATTATTATACAAATAACATAAAAACTATTATCTGCTACAACAAAAAAATAGAAAACTCTAATAAAATAATATGTAAAAACATATTTATTATGCTCGTCAAAATGCAACCAAGTTAATTAATATTTTATTATACTATCCTCAATATTTTTTTTTTTCAATAACTAAATCTTATAATTAATATTTAAAAGTTAGTTATATTTAAATAGAAGTAATACATGATGATTAATTAGTAAAAGAAGAACAAATCTATATCACCATCTGCCGCATTGTTTCGTAGCGGTAGGTGACCTGTCATCATCTACCGCAATGTTTCATTGCGGCAGTATTGCAGCAATGAAGAGTTGCGGCAGTACTGGTGACTATTCCAACCAACGGTGGTTGTGGACCAAATCGCTATATATATTTATATATATTCTTTTGAAAATGCTAAAGCATTTCACATTTTGGGGGTTCATCGTTTTTTTTCATTTTTGGTAAACGTTAAATAGTTTAGCGTTGGTGAGAACGCTACTTTATATACTTTTTAAAATTGGTACACGGTTTATTGATCGTTTCGAATATTTTTAAATCCAAAATGGAACTATTTAACCCCAAATGTTAATTATTGAACCCCAAAGCAAAACAGATAAAATTTAAAAAATTTAATTAAAAAATTTAATCCGACGACCTGATTTTTAAAGGCTAACGTGTTTAAAAATCAGGATAAGTTAGGGTTTAGGATCTAGGTTGTAAACAACCCCAAACCCTAAACCCTAAATTCGTATACGGTTTAATCGTCATTCTGAATATTTTTAAAACCCAACATGGAAACGTTGAACCCCAAAAGTTAATTGTTAAACCCCTAAATTTAATTAAAATTGTTCTTTTTAAATTTAAAAATTTTAATTAAAAAATTGAATCCGACATTTAAAAATCAGGATAAGTTAGGGTTTAGGGTCTAGTATTTAGGGTTGTAAACAACCATAAAACCTAAACCCTAAACCCTAAGTTCGCATAAAGTTTATTCGTCATTATTTCTAAAACCCAAAATGGAAACGTTGAACTCCAAAGGTTAATTATTGAACCCCTAAAATTAATTAAAAAAATTTAATTTAAAAGAAACAATTTTAATTGACCAATTATTTATAAATTTTTAATATTATTTACAAATATATATTTAGAATTAAAAAAAAAAACCCAACCAACCCCAACGCCACATGTGTGGCGTTTCCCACTCCCCCCACCCTCCCCCACTAAAACAACAAACGTAATAGCGTTTTAAACAAATAAAATGAACGCTATATTATGTAGTATTTTGGAGTGATATTTGGGGCTAAGTTTTTGAGTTATGATATTTGGGACCATTTGCTTTCAAATTGTGATTTTATTCACCAGATGAACATTTTCGAACAGCTCATGCGCAAGTCAATTTATTGTTTTAAATCTTTCTTTTTTTTTTGAGGATATCTATAGTTTTAACTTTTAACTAATATTTTGCCCGTTCCGCGTGGCCTCTAAAATTGAATTTTTTGACCTAAATAATTAAATCATCATTCATCAATATCAATATATATATATATATATATATATATATATATATATATATATATATATAAAGTAGGATACACGGGTGTTTAAGTGACGCTCTAAAATTATCTCAATCTATTTTTCTAATTTTCTAGAATTTTTAAATTTTAAGTATTATCTATTTTTCTGATTTTCTAGAATTTTTAAATTTTAAGTATTAATAAACAAAACAATATCTTTTAACATATTGTAGTAGAATAGGTGTTCAATTTATAGAGGATAAGATTTTGAATTTATAGAGAAGTTATATAGTTGAAAAAAAAGTCATGTAGTTAAAAGTTTTATTAGATTTTAGCATCATCAATATCAATATATATATATATATATATAAAGGAGGATACAAGGGCATTTAGATGGCGCTCTAAAATTATCTCAATCTATTTTTCTAATTTTCTAGAATTTTTGAATTTTAAGTATTATCTATTTTTCTAATTTTCTAGAATTTTTGAATTTTAGTATTAATAAATAAAACAATATCTTTTAACGTATTAGAAGTAGAATAGGTGTTCAAATTTATATAGGATAAGATTTTGAATTTATAGAGAAGTTATATAGTTAAAACTTAAAAAAGAAGTCATATTGTTAAAAGTTTTATTAGATTTTAGCATAGTAAAAATAGAATAGGTGTTCGAATTTATAAAGGAGAAGAGTTCGAATTTATAGATAAGTTATGAAAGAATGACATAAATACCATGCACAGTGACCTCCACTTACCAAAATAACAATTTTTTAAATTGATGGCCAAAAGTACCAGCCAGTTACGCATTTGACAAGAGCTTAACAAAAAAAATCCTATTACGCATTTGGCAACTGAGTAATACATATAAATTTTTTTCCTGTTACCCCTTTGGAGAATGCGTAATAGCTATTACCCATTCTCCAAATGCGTAATAGGAAGTACTGTTTCACCTATTACCCCTTTTTAAAATGCGTAACTAATATAAAACCTATTACCCCCATCCCAAATGCGTAATAGAGTGCTATTTTTGGCCACTTTTTCAAAAAGTGGTATTCCCGTCAAAATTTTGTGCAAAAATGGTATTCTTGGCCTTTACCCAGAAGTTATCTATACTATTATATAAAAGCCGAAACATTAAAAGTTTTGGTACCTGTTTTTTGGTACCTATTTTTTGGAACATGTTTTTTGGTACTTCGTGAATTTACTTATTTACCCTTCATTATAAAGAAAAATAAATACACATAAAATAAATAATAAACAATATAATTAATGGTAATTAGTCGATTGTCTTTTTCACAATTACTTTTAGTTTGAAGATATTACCTTTTATAAACACCTAAAAAGATCAATCGTATCATATCTTTCGATCATTAATATTTTCTTTCGAATTAAAATACGTTAACTTTTTAATTTAAAACAAATCTTGCAATCATTAATATATATCCAAAAATATCACACCATAATTTTCAAGAGAAATTTAACACCTAAAATAAATAATAACATAATATAATTAATGTTAATTAGTCTCTTAACATAAATTTTTGATATTATGTATTAATAAATAAAACAATATCTTTTAACATATTAGAAGTAGAATAGGTGTTCAAATTTATAGAGGATAAGATTTTGAATTTATAGAGAAGTTATATAGTTAAAAAAAAGTCATATAGTTAAAAGTTTTATTAGATTTTAGCATAGTAAAAATAGAATAGGTGTTCGAATTTATAAAAGAGTAGAGTTCGAATTTATAGAGAAGTTATCTATACTATTATATAAAAGCCGAAACATTAAAAGTTTTGGTACCTGTTTTTTGGTACATATTTTTTGGTACATGTTTTTTGGTACTTCGTGAATTTACTTATTTACTCTTCATTAGAAAGAAAAATAAATACACCTAAAATAAATAATAAACAATATAATTACTAGTAATTAGTCGATTATCTTTTTCACAATTACTTTTAGTTGAAGATATTACTTTTTATAAACACCTAAAAACATTAATCGTATCATATCTTTCGATCATTAATATTTTCTTTCGAATTAAAATACGTTACCGTTTTAATTTAAAACAAATCTTACAGTCATTAATATATATCCAAAAACATCACAACATAATTTTCAAGAAAAATATAACACCTAAAATAAATAGTAACATAATATAATTAATGGTAATTAGTCGCTTAATATAATAAAACTAATGGTAATTAGTCTATTAGCACAATAAAATTAATGGTAATTAGTCGATTACCTTCTTCACATTAACATAATAAAAATAATGGTAATTAGTCAATTGCCTTTTTCACATTTACTTTTAGTTGAAGATATTACCTTTTACAAATATCTAAAAACATATCATATATTTCGATTATTATAATTTCCTTTCCGATTAAAACAAGTTTCATTTTTAATTTAAAACAACTTTTTTAACATTAACATAATAATAAAATTAATGGGAATTAGTCGATTGCCTTTTTCACATTTACTTTTAGTTGAAGATATTACCTTTTATAAACACCTAAAAATATCAATAGTATCATATATTACCTTTTACAAATATCTAAAAACATTAATCGTATCATATATATATCGATTATTATAATTTCCTTTCGGATTAAAATAAGTTTCATTTTTAATTTAAAACAACCTTTTTCACATTAACATAATAATAAAATTAATGGCAATTAGTCAATTGCCGTTTTCACATTTACTTTTAGTTGGAGATATTACCTTTTATAAACACCTAAAAATATCAAAAGTATCATATATTTCGATTATTAATATTTTTTTTCGAATTAAAACACGTTACCTTTTTTATTTAAAACAAATCTTACAATCATTAATATATACCCAAAAATATCACACCATAATTTTCAAGAAAAATATAACACTTAAAATAAATAATGACATAATATGATTAATAGTAATTAGTTGATTGCATTTTTCACATTTACTTTTAGTTGAAGATATTACTTTTTATAAACACCTGAAAAGATCAGTCGTATCATATCTTTCAATCATTAATATTTCCTTTCTAATTAAAACACATTACCTTTTTCAATTATTAATAAAATATATTAAAAACCGTATACGTTAAAATTTAAAAAATTATTAAAAATAATTATTATATAAAAACATAACTATAATATTAAATAAAATTTATAACATAATACAAATGCACGGGTTTCAAGCTAGTATAATTAAAAGTTTTGTTAGAAGTTTGTTGGAATTTTTAAATTTATAATAGTAACCAACATCTTTTTTAAGAAATTAATATAAACAAAATAACCAAAGATTAATATAACCAAAAAGATAATTTTATTTCAAAACAACCAAAAATTAAAATAACCAAAAAAATAATTTTATTTTTTTGTTATTATTGTTATATATATTCGATTAACAAAAAAAATAATAAAACAAACATACATAACTACAAGTATGCAACCAAAATATATCTCTATAATTAAGCATGCACATCCATACAAAACAAAAACAAAATTCTACTAATTCTAGAACAGGAAAGAAGGGTACTATGAATTGGCGCTTACAAATTGTAATCATTGTACCCACTGCACCGTTTGATTTTGTAGAAACAGATTGAAATTGTAATACTTGAACTCATCGGGTATTCTCGCCAATTTCACTTCATACCTTTTTGTGCTATATTATCGTTTGATTGTTAAAATTCATGAATTTAGTGAATGGCGTAGCAAGTTTGATGTCAATGGATTGATTGTTGGAATTTATCTGCAGGTACCTGTATATCCATTTTACTCATATATATAGACGAGATTCTTTAAAAATTTATTCCATTTAATTTTTTTTAATTTTATCAAATATTTAAAATCAATAAAAATAAAATATAAAATTTACTCTAATTGTAGGTTTTAAATTTTAGGTTAAATAAATATATATATATATATATATATATATATATATATATAAAAAAGAGTTTTTGTAATATATAGTAAAGATAATATGTATTTTCATTTTTTAAAATTTCACATGTATTGCAAAGTAAAAATTGGAATTCAATCTCTTTCTATATTTTAATTTAAAGTAAAAAGGTTATTGTGTAAAATAGGTATCAACTAAATATAAAGTTGGGACTTCGATCTCAAACGAGAAAAACTCAAAACATGTTTAACGAGAATACGATGCACTGAAAAATATCATATTAACTGTTATAATTTCATATTGATATTAAAATTTTATTTTATTTCAATTTTTAATGGATTAAAATCATTAAACAAGTATTCATAACATATGCTTAGTTTCGTTTTTAATGAGTGAGCGGCTCTATGTGTTTAACAAAAGAACAACTCATTATAGAGAATCGTGTTGTTAAAATTTAATATTGATGATTTATGGATTAAAATTATAAAACAAGTATTCATAACATATGTTAAAGCTGAGGTTCAGTTTTAACAAAAGAACTGATTATAGAGAATCGTGTTGTTAAAATTTAATATTGATGATATAATATAAGATAAATATATGTTAACTTTTTTAAAAACAATTATAAAGCCGAAGATATCTTTTAACATATTAGAAGTAAATTAGGTATTCAAATTTATAGAAAAACTTACAATTAAATTTTTTATTAGAAGTATAATAGGTGTTTGAATATAAATAAAAGTAATTCGAATTTTTAAGTAAGATATAATTAAAAGTTGAAGAGTTTTAATTTATAAAGGATACATATAATTAAAAGTTTTATTGAAAATGGAATAGATAATTGTAAGGTGTATAATTAAAAGTTTTATTGAAAATATAATAAGTATTCGAATTTATAGAGGAGACGTGTTCAAACTAATATAAAAAGACATATAATTAGAAGTCCTATTCGAAAATGAATAGGTGTGTGAATATAGATGAGAAGAGTTTGAATTTAAAAAGAAGATATATAATCAAAAATTCTATTGGAACTATAATACAAGAACAAGTTCTTTTGAAAGTAAAATAGATGTTTGTAAGATATATAATTAAACGTTCTATTCAAATAATTAAGTAAAATAAGTTTTCTAACTTATTGAAGAGAATAGTTCGAATTTATAAAAAAAATATAAATTAAAAATTCTAATGGAAGTAAATAGAATAGGTGTTCGAATTTATAAAGGATAAACGTTCAAATTTATAGAGAAGTTATCTATACTATTATATAAAAGCCGAAACATTAAAAGTTTTGGTACCTGTTTTTTGGTACCTATTTTTTGGTACATATTTTTCGGTACTTCGTGAATTTACTTATTTACCCTTCATTATAAAGAAAAATAAATACACATAAAATAAATAATAAACAATATAATTAATGGTAATTAGTCGATTGTCTTTTTCACAATTACTTTTAGTTGAAGATATTACCTTTTATAAACACCTAAAAACATCAATCATATCATATCTTTCGATCATTAATATTTTCTTTCGAATTAAATTACTTTACCTTTTTAATTTAAAACAAATCTTACAATCATTAATATATATCTAAAAATATCACACCATAATTTTCAAGAGAAATTTAACACCTAAAATAAATAATAACATAATATAATTAATGTTAATTAGTCTCTTAACATAAATTTTTGATATTAAGTATTAATAAATAAAACAATATCTTTTAAAATATTAGAAGTACAATCGGTGTTCAAATTTATAGAGGATAAGATTTTGAATTTATAGAGAAGTTATATAGTTAAAAAAGAAGTCATATAGTTAAAAGTTTTATAAGATTTTAGCATAGTAAAAATAGAATAGGTGTTCAAATTTATAAAGGAGAAGAGTTCGAATTTATAGAGAAGTTATCTATACTATTATATAAAAAGCCAAAACATTGTTTTGGTACCTGTTTTTTGGTACATATTTTTTGGTACATGTTTTTTTGGTACTTTATGAATTTACTTATTTACCCTTCATTAGAAAGAAAAATAAATACACCTAAAATAAATAATAACAATATAATTAATGGTAATTAGTAGATTGTCCTTTTCATAATTACTTTTAGTTGAAAATATTACCTTTTATAAACACCTAAAAACATCAATCGTATCATATCTTTCGATCATTAATACTTTCTTTCGAATTAAAATACGTTACCTATTAATTTAAAACAAATCTTACAATCATTAATATTTATCCAAAAATATCACACCATAATTTTCAAGAGAAATTTAACACCTAAAATAAATAATAACATAATATAATTAATGGTAATTAGTTGCTTAACATAAATTATATTAAGTATTAATAAATAAAACAATATCTTTTAACATATTAGAAGTAGAATAGGTGTTCAAATTTATAGAGGATAAGATTTTGAATTTATCGAGAAGTTATATAATTAAAAAAGAAGTCATATAGTTAAAAGTTTTATTAGATTTTAGCATAGTAAAAATAGAATAGGTGTTCGAATTTATAAAGGAGAAGAGTTCGAATTTTTAGAGAAGTTATCTATACTATTATATAAAAGCCGAAACATTAAAAGTTTTGGTACCTGTTTTTTGGTACCTATTTTTTGGTATTTCGTGAATTTACTTATTTACCCTTAATTAGAAAGAAAAATAAATGTTGGTCCCTGAGTATTGCAGAAGGGGGGGTTGAATGCAATACTGATAAAACTTAATCTTTAAAACAACAACAATGATAAAGATTTAATGTTATCAGTTGAGATATGCAAACGTAAGTGGAACAAGATTTCTCACAAAATAAATGTTTTATTTATATTGTGAAGTGGTGCTACGACCTCGAGAGAAATACTCGAGCTGCAAGCTTCTTGAGAGATACAAGTTTTTGATGCTAGATTGATTCGTTACAGAAAGAATAGGAGACTTGTATCAAAGTAGACTAAGATACTCTATTGTCTCTATCGCATGGGATGTTGAGCTGCTGTCATTTTCAAGTGGTAGCTCATTACAATTTGCACACCCATATGACTTTCCTAAATTGCTATACAAATAGAGTTAACGTTATATGTAAAGCAACCTAGATACTTTCTATTTCTAGCAAATACAATTCTAGTATATGTGGATGCTTCATAATCTTTTGAATTGACCAGCCTTGTCTTGTGAACTCTCAAGCTTCTATCGTAGTCTTTGCAGGTCTGCTACAGCGATGGAGTGTTGCAGCAAATCTATTTCTTGAACACAAATCCTGTCACGGGCTTTGACTGAGAAAAGTACTCAAATCAAATAATTTAGTGAGACAATAACCTTGTCCGCCAAGTCTGCTGTCAAAGGAATATTCAGTAGTTGATAGTATGAGCTCCCACCAATGTTGCTTTCGGAACTCCAGACTTGCTGTCAAGTGTGAGAATGTCGCTGTCTCATGCTCCTGCCAATGTTGCTGTCAGATGTAGCCTTTGTCATGACTTGAAACATTTGTCTTCTTGTAATCTTACTGTCAAGACTATGATAGTGATTTTATTCTTGCTGTCTTCTGGATGTATTCCTTAAGGCTTGAACAAATGTATGAACTTCTCCCAAAGCATACAATTATTATTCAACATCAATTATTTGATTACAAGAACATACTCTGGCTGTGACAGTATGTTCAAAACTTAGTAAAAACTAAGTACAAGGATATCTAGTTAAGTTGTCTTTATGCTATCACCCATAAATCCCAACAATCTCCCCCAATTTGTTTTTATGGACAATAACAACAAATTTACAAATAAACATGCTGACAACTTAACTAAAATAGATCAGAATAGTTAAAATACCATATCTGATAAATGTTGAAGAATCTAGAACATGAACTAACTGCAAATCAATTACTCCTATTGAATGAGTAAATCAGAGATTTTTACTTAACTTGATTTGAGCAGTCTTTAGTTGTTCAGATTCTTCCATCTCTTTTGAGAGCTTCGTTCAATGCCTTCTCGAGGTCTTCTACTAAAGCCTTTTCTTCAGGAGTTCTGGCATCATCTTCAATGTCTTCAATGTACCCTTTAATCACTCGAGAAGGAAATACTTTAGCATCTTTCAGATCAAACCAAGTTTTAAAATCATACGTGAATGTTCTGAACTTTAAAGTTCCTTGGATGATCTTAAATCTCCTTAAGCATTCAGAGATACTCTCCTTTTTCTATCCAGTTTTGGATCTTCATCTCTTCGATTGTCAAATATTTCTTCTAGTTCCCAAGCAACTAGCATTTCGAGCTTATGAATTGATCCAACAACTTTCCAGTAGAGATCCTTCAGTACACTGGTCCTCAACTTGTGAAAACTATCAACATAGATTCCTTCTTTTCCACTAATGATTCTGAGAGGATCATCCAGTATACAGGACTGATAATCTGTTTTCTCACTGTTCAGTTTGTTGACTTTCTTACAACATTCTTTCAGTTGAGCTTCGAGATCTTCAGCAGATTGTTTGGAAGTTTTGGTTGGTCGGGATGATGCAGCTCTAGCAGCCTGAAAAGCTTGTTCTACTTCATATTCAGCCATGCCTGCCTTTGTGAAAGGGCGATGTGCTGCTGTAAGGTCCACATCAGGAATTGGCTCACCATCTGAGCTAACTTCCAGGTCTGCATCATCATATGCTTTCCAATCACCATACTTCTCATAGAATTCAGCATACCTTTTAGCATAATGTTCCTTGATGTGCTCTAAGATATCATCACAGACCTCTTGATCATCTTCCATGAGCGTAACCATCCTTTCTAGAACGAAGAAATCAATTCTTCTTCTCACTTTCACAGTCTTAAGTGAGATGTCCTTACTGCCTATCACATATGAAGTTAATTCCATGGTAAAGTCTGGTTCCACACTTATGACTTCAGTACCACAGTCTTTGAGAACATACTTGGACACATTCCCACTGACTGAGTCCTTTACCACAGAGATAGATGTGATATACCCATCGATTTTGTTTTTCAATAGTTCAAAACTATTTACTTTTCATCTACCAATTGGCTTCTCTGTCAAGACTTCTCCATGCTTCTTTCTCTTTGCTGCTGCAACGGTCTTCCCTTTTCTTTTGATTGCACGCCAGGCTTGTGCTCTAGTCTTAGCTCTGTCAGATGTAAAATTCTTGACAAGCCTCCGTGCTTTGACAGTTTCTCTAGGTTGACTCTTGACAACATCTTTCATGACAGCATCTTTGACAGCTTCTTTGTCTTGGCTTTCGACAGTGTCCTTTATGACAGCATCTTTCTTGACAGTGTCTTTAGCCTCTTTGACAGTATCCTTGTTGACAGTATCTTTTTCTATATTGAAGCATTCAACTACAATTCTCAAGATACTTGCCTCCAAGGCTTCAACAATTTCAGACTCCACTTTTTCATTGACAGCATCTTTCTTTTCAGTACTGGGAGTTTCTTGCTCTTCTTGGGTTCCATCTTCTGAGTTTGTGCTTCAAAATTCTCAGAGGCTTCTTGACCATGACTCCTGTTTTCTCCAGGTCCACCACTTCCTCCAATATCATCCTCATCATCATCCAAAGTATCATCAAAGGTGCAGCTTCCTCCTTTTTCACCTCTTTGAGCATTGGCATCAGAGATCAGCTTCTTGATGATTAAGCTAACATCCTCATATCTTTTTGCCAATAGCTTGTGAATATCCTTGATAGCTTTGACCTTGTCATTGGTGATACTGGATTTGAGAATTTTCTTCAGCACTATCATGATTGAATCAGTGCTTAGTCCTGAAACCTTGTCCAAAGGTAAGAGATTCAGTCTTCTTGCTCCTGTCTTTGTGATCTTTCTGTAGCACACACTATAAGGATTGTGAATCACTTCTGGAAGTTTGTCTTCAACCATCCTTAAAATCTATGCCAACAAACTATCATTGAAGGATATTGAATTCCTTACCACCAATGTTCCAAGGACTTAGAGTACTCTAGCCTGCAAACTTTGTAAAAGTTGCATTGTGATGAATATGGTCAATCCAGTCTTCAGATAAATTTGAACAGCCCATCTTCTTTCCAAGTTAACTCTCACAGAGATACTTATTACTTTGCTTTTCAGTGTTGATGCCAATTTTGTAAAAGCTCCCCCTGCTTCACTGATTGATTCATCCACCAACTTACTGAACTCTTCATCTTTATTGTTCAAAGTACTCTCCATGTAGTTAACCATCATTAGTTCTGCATCTTCAGGGCTATACTCACTACCATCTAACCAGATATTTCCAGTAGTCATGTTCACATACTAAGGCATTTTGCCTTTGCCTTTACCCAGAGCATTTTGTTTTTCTTTTTCTCTCCATTCTCTATGCAACTGTTGGAATGGAGCTTCAGTTTCTTCAGGATTTGGCTGTTAGTCACAGAGGCATGCCTGAATACATCTAATAACAAGCCTAATTGTTTGTAATGATATGCATTACTTACATGACCGCTTGATTGAGGGAACCTCTAGTTTTAGAGTTTCTACTTGTTGTAGTACTTGTAATAGGCACCAAATTTCTATCTGTGCAACTGTAATTAAAGTTAGAGAATAATGCTTGAAAGAAGTTCCAAAGTTCATGCCTCAAGCTTAGGGTAAAGATAATATATAGTAAAGATAATATGTATTTTCATTTTTTAAAATTTCACATGTATTGGAAAGTAAAAATTGGAATTCAATCTCTTTCTATATTTTAATTTAAAGTAAAAAGGTTATTGTGTAAAATAGGTATCAACTAAATATAAAGTTGGGACTTCGATCTCAAACGAGAAAAACTCAAAACGTGTTTAACGAGAATACGATACACTGAAAAATATCATATTAACTGTTATAATTTCATATTGATATTAAAATTTTATTTTATTTCAATTTTTAATGGATTAAAATCATAAAACAATTATTCATAACATATGTTAAAGCTTAGTTTCGTTTTTAATGAGTGAGCGGCTCTATGTGTTTAACAAGAGAACAACTCATTATAGAGGATCGTGTTGTTAAAATTTAATATTGATGATTTATGGATTAAAATTATAAAACAAGTATTCATAACATATGTTAAAGCTGAGGTTCAGTTTTAATGAGAGAGCGGCTCTACAGAGAGAATCGTGTTTAACAAAAGAACAGCTGATTATAGAGAATCATGTTGTTAAAATTTAATATTGATGATATAATATAAGATAAATATATGTTAACTTTTTTAAAAACAATTATAAAGCCGAAGATATCTTTTAACATATTAGAAGTAAATTAGGTATTCAAATTTATAGAAAAACTTACAATTAAAATTTTTATTAGAAGTATAATAGGTGTTTGAATATAAATAAAAGTAATTCGAATTTTTAAGTAAGATATAATTAAAAGTTGAAGAGTTTTAATTTATAAAGGATACATATAATTAAAAATTTTATTGAAAATGGAATAGATAATTGTAAGGTGTATAATTAAAAGTTTTATTGAAAATATAATAAGTATTCGAAATTATAGAGGAGACGTGTTCAAACTAATATAAAAGACATATAATTAGAAGTCCTACTCGAAATTGAATAGGTGTGTGAATATAGATGAGAAGAGTTTGAATTTAAAAAGAAGATATAAAATCAAAAATTCTATTGGAACTATAATACAAGAACAAGTTCTTTTGAAAGTAAAATAGATGTTTGTAAGATATATAATTAAACGTTCTATTCAAATAATTAAGTAAAATAAGTATTCTAACTTATTGAAGAGAATAGTTCGAATTTATAAAAAAAATATAAATTAAAAATTCTAATGGAAGTAAATAGAATAGGTGTTCGAATTAATAAAGGAGAAGAGTTCGAATTTATAGAGAAGTTATCTATACTATTATATAAAAGCCGAAACATTAAAAGTTTTGGTACCTGTTTTTTGGTACCTATTTTTTGGTACATATTTTTCGGTACTTCGTGAATTTACTTATTTACCCTTCATTATAAAGAAAAATAAATACACCTAAAATAAATAATAAACAATATAATTAATGGTAATTAGTCGATAGTCTTTTTCACAATTACTTTTAGTTGAAGATATTACCTTTTATAAACACCTAAAAACATCAATCATATCATATCTTTCGATCATTAATATTTTCTTTCGAATTAAATTACTTTACCTTTTTAATTTAAAACAAATCTTACAATCATTAATATATATCCAAAAATATCACACCATAATTTTCAAGAGAAATTTAACACCTAAAATAAATAATAGCATAATATAATTAATGTTAATTAGTCTCTTAACATAAATTTTTGATATTAAGTATTAATAAATAAAACAATATCTTTTAAAATATTAGAAGTACAATAGGTGTTCAAATTTATAGAGGATAAGATTTTGAATTTATAGAGAAGTTATATAGTTAAAAAAGAAGTCATATAGTTAAAAGTTTTTATTAGATTTTAGCATAGTAAAAATAGAATAGGTGTTCGAATTTATAAAGGAGAAGAGTTCGAATTTATAGAGAAGTTATCTATAATATTATATAAAAAGCCGAAACATTGTTTTGGTACCTGTTTTTTGGTACATATTTTTTGGTACATGTTTTTTGGTACTTCATGAATTTACTTATTTACCCATCATTAGAAAGAAAAATAAATACACCTAAAATAAATAATAACAATATAATTAATGGTAATTAGTAGATTGTCCTTTTCACAATTACTTTTAGTTGAAGATATTACCTTTTATAAACACCTAAAAACATCAATCGTATCATATCTTTCGATCTTTAATACTTTCTTTCGAATTAAAATACATTACCTATTAATTTTAAACAAATCTTACAATCATTAATATATATCCAAAAATATCGCACCATAATTTTCAAGAGAAATTTAACACCTAAAATAAATAATAACATAATATAATTAATGGTAATTAGTTGCTTAACATAAATTATATTAAGTATTAATAAATAAAACAATATCTTTTAACATATTAGAAGTAGAATAGGTGTTCAAATTTATAGAGGATAAGATTTTGAATTTATAGAGAAGTTATATAGTTAAAAAAGAAGTCATATAGTTAAAAGTTTTATTAGATTTTAGCATAGTAAAAATAGAATAGGTGTTCGAATTTATAAAGGAGAAGAGTTCGAATTTTTAGAGAAGTTATCTATACTATTATATAAAAGCCGAAACATTAAAAGTTTTGGTACCTGTTTTTTGGTACCTATTTTTTGGTACATGTTTTTTGGTATTTCGTGAATTTACTTATTTACCCTTAATTAGAAAGAAAAATAAATGTTGGTCCCTGAGTATTGCAGAAGGGGGGGTTGAATGCAATACTGATAAAACTTAATCTTTAAAACAACAACAATGATAAAGATTTAATGTTATCAGTTGAGATATGCAAACGTAAGTGGAACAAGATTTCTCACAAAATAAATGTTTTATTTATATTGTGAAGTGGTGCTACGACCTCGAGAGAAATACTCGAGCTGCAAGCTTCTTGAGAGATACAAGTTTTTGATGCTAGATTGATTCGTTACAGAAAGAATATGAGACTTGTATCTAAGTAGACTAAGATACTCTATTGTCTCTATCGCATGGGATGTTGAGCTGCTGTCATTTTCAAGTGGTAGCTCATTACAATTTGCACACCCATATGACTTTCCTAAATTGCTATACAAATAGAGTTAACGTTATATGTAAAGCAACCTAGATACTTTCTATTTCTAGCTAATAAAATTCTAGTATATGTGGATGCTTCATACTCTTTTGAATTGACCAGCCTTGTCTTGTGAACTCTCAAGCTTCTGTCGTAGTCTTTGCAGATCTGCTACAGCGATGGAGTGTTGCAGAAAATCTATTTCTTGAACACAAATCCTATCACGGGTTTTGACTGAGAAAAGTACTCAAATCAAATAATTTAGTGAGACAATAACCTTGGCCGCCAAGTCTGCTGTCAAAGGAATATTCAGTAGTTGATAGTATGAGCTCCCGCCAATGTTGCTTTCGGAACTCCAGACTTGCTGTCAAGTGTGAGAATGTCGTTGTCTCATGCTCCAGCCAATGTTGCTATCATATGTAGCCTTTGTCGTGACTTGAAACATTTGTCTTCTTGTAATCTTACTGTCAAGACTATGACAGTGATTTTTATTCTTGCTGTCTTCTGGATGTATTCCTTGAGGCTTGAACAAATGTATGAAGTTCTCCCAAAGCATACAATTATTATTCAACAGCAATTATTTGATTACAAGAACATACTCTTGCTGTGACAGTATGTTCAAAACTTAGTAAAAACTAAGTACAAGGATATCTAGTTAAGTTGTCTCTATGCTATCACCCATAAATCCCAACAATCTCCCCCAATTTGTTTTTATGGACAATAACAACAAATTTACAAATAAACATGCTGACAACTTAACTAAAATAGATCAGAATAGTTAAAATACCATATCTGATAAATGTTGAAGAATCTAGAACATGAACTAACTGTAAATCAATTACTCCTATTGAATGAGTAAATCAGAGATTTTTACTTAACTTGATTTGAGCAGTCTTTAGTTGTTCAGATTCTTCCACCTCTTTTGAGAGCTTCGTTCAATCCCTTCTTGAGGTCTTCTACTAAAGCCTTTTCTTCAGGAGTTCTGGCATCATCTTCAATGTCTTCAATGTACCCTTTAATCACTCGAGAAGGAAATACTTTAGCAACTTTCAGAACAAACCAAGTTTTAAAATCATACGTGAATGTTCTGAACTTTAAAGTTCCTTGGATGATCTTGAATCTCCTTCCAGGAAAAGCATTCAGAGATACTCTCCTTTTTCTATCCAGTTTTGGATCTTCATCTCTTCGATTGTCAAATATTTCTTCTAGTTCCCAAGCAACTAGCATTTCGAGCTTGTGAATTGATCCAACAACTTTCCAGTAGAGATCCTTCAGTACACTGGTCCTCAACTTGTGAAAACTATCAACATAGATTTCTTCTTTTCCACTAATGATTCTGAGAGGATCATCCAGTATACAGGACTGATAATCTGTTTTCTCACTGTTCAGTTTGTTGACTTTCTTACAACATTCTTTCAGTTGAGCTTCGAGATCTTCAGCAGATTGTTTGGAAGTTTTGGTTGGTCGGGATGATGTAGCTCTAGCAGCCTGAAAAGCTTGTTCTGCTTCATATTCATCCATGCCTGCCTTTGTGAAAGGGCGATGTGCTGCTGTAAGGTCCACATCAGGAATTGGCTCACCATCTGAGCTAACTTCCAGGTCTGCATCATCATGTGCTTTCCAATCACCATACTTCTCATAGAATTCAGCATACCTTTTAGCATAATGTTCCTTGATGTGCTCTAAGATATCATCAGAGACCTCTTGATCATCTTCCATGAGAGTAACCATCCTTTCTAGAATGAAGAAATCAATTCTTCTTCTCACTTTCACAGTCTTAAGTGAGATGTCCTTACTGCCTATCACATGTGAAGTTAATTCCATGGTAAAGTCTGGTTCCACGCTTATGACTTCAGTACCACAGTCTTTGAGAACATACTTGGACACATTCCCACTGACTGAGTCCTTTACCACAGAGATAGATGTGATATACCCATCGATTTTTTTTTTCAATAGTTCAAAACTATTTACTTTTCATCTACCAATGGGCTTCTCTGTCAATACTTCTCCATGCTTCTTTCTCTTTGCTACTGCAATGGTCTTCCCTTTTCTTTTGATTGCACGCCAGGTTTGTGCTCTAGTCTTAGTTCTGTCAGATGTAAAGTTCTTGACAAGCCTCCATGCTTTGACAGTTTCTCCAGGTTGACTCTTGACAGCATCTTTGATGTAAGAACCCAGATTTTGGGTGGAATTAAAACTTTTATGTATTTAATGATGTAAGAATGAATAGTGGTTACGGCTACAATGTAATAGTTGATATTTGGAAAGAATGAATGGAATTCGACTTTATTATTTCTATGTCTTGAAGAATGCTAAAGGGTGACAACATAGGTAAGAATAATCTATCTCCTAAGGGAATAAGATATGGCAATTCCAAGCAGGAGAATATTCTCATGTCATCCAGATCGATAACGATTAATCCAGTAGTTCCGTAAAAAGGTTAAGGAACGATCGAAAGAGAATACGGACAATTGTACAACCCTAAGAGAAAAAGTAAAGAATAAAGAATGAATAGTGTTTTGGTGGGAGTATAGAATAATATGAGACGACACTATATAGAAGTATTCGGAACGGATTTCCGAGTTCGTATTAGTGATCCAGGGGGAAAATAAGTGTATGTAAAAGCTGTCGGATTCTGAAAAACCGCACTTTTATTTTCTCCGAGAGTTCCCTGGACACTGATAGCCCTAACTATTTAACAAATGGATTTAAGGAATATAAATTGGAAAGTTAGAAAGAAAGATGGAGAATGATAGTATTAATATTAGAAAGATTCCCGGTAAACCCTAATTAGAAATCCGTGAAATATTCCTACGAACGATCAATCGAAACGAGCAATAACCGGACACAGAAATAAGAAGAGGAAGAAAGAGTCTTGTGTAAGCTACTAGAATAAATATCTAGTAACCAAGTGGGCAAGAGTAACTAGATTAATTGGAACATAACTAGTACTTAGAAATCAAAACACTTGGTTAGTTTTTAACCATGCAAAACGCAACACTTGTCCTCCAAAACTCATCATCCATGACATCACACCCCACTAACATACCAAGATGAGATATTATCTCTCAGAAAGTCACTTTATGCAAGATTGAACAAAGAAAAATCAAGAAACCAAGCAAACACTCTCCATTCTCTTTTTCTTCAAAACTTTCGGCCAAGGAGCTAGAAAAGAGGCTTCCAACCATTGTTTGATCTTCCAATTTTTAGGGTAAGTACTACATATCATAGCTTAGATCCCCTAGAAATTTCAGCCTCAAATTCACTTTCTTTCATTTTCAAATAAATCATCAAAGGTGATGATGAATAGTGTTTTCAAGAACTAATACTTGTTTTTCTTGTTTTCATGGTTGATCCTAGCTAAGTTAAGGCTATCCAAGGGCAATACCAAGCTTTGTGATGCTAGTACATACTACAAGGAAGGTATAATACTTGAAAACCCTAGACCTACTTTGAGTTTTAAGCATGTTCTTGATGGATCTAGCTTAGTTATGATTATGTTCATGTTATAAGCATGCTTAGTTAGTGATTTAGTGATTTGATTAACATGATGATTTTGATGCTAAGATCAGTAGCTTCTGGACTTGTTGAGATGCTTATTATGTGTATAAGTTGTTTAGATGCCCGGTGTGGCTTGGGTTGTTGATTATGATTTATGGAACGTTCGTATTATAGCCGTTATAATGCCGAAATTTCGTTAATCATTGAAAACCGTGCATCACAGTAGGCCTAATGGCCGAAACTGGACAATTACCTAACATGGCCTTGTAGATCTTGAGTCGTAGATCATTTTGGAAAAAGAATCGAATCAAACAGACTTACGGTTTAGGATTTATGACCGATTTACTAAAAGTAGTACGAATCCGTAAACGAAAGTTCGTAACTGAAATTGGACCCTCGTAAAATATGTAAAGTCATGACGAATCTTGGTAAATAAATACTAGAGGTAAAAAGGAAGGTGTGAAAGAAAACCATAAATCAAAAGGATCGTTTTTCGATTTATTAAAAATATTCGAGTCGAGGTTAAACGTGAACGAACCCCTAAAAGACGACTCTATTATAACTTTGGTAAAACACTTAGAAAACGGGCGATAAAACTCGGAGTATAATATTGGTTCGTAACGATCGACCTTAGAACTTGTATGACTTAAGTATGTCCCAAGTGTAAGTACAGTGACATGTCGTATTAACGAACGAATGTCGGGTCGGATCAATGATAAAGGGAATCCACTAAAAGGGGTATAACGAGATAACTCGAGAACGTGTTTCGATTTAAGTATAACTTAACTTTTAAAATGTTAAGTGATTAATCCCGAATGACTTGGCTATTTATAGATCACCAAGCTGACCCGGGACCCGCTACCACTACCCCTTACCGTACTCGACTACCAGGCAAGTTTCAATTCCCTTCTTTTAGGCTGTTGTTGTGATTGAATATATATATATATATATATATATATATATATATATGTTTTCACATTTTCACCACTGTACTATTTTCGGAATTGCAATTGCACTACTGTACTACAAACGGACTACTGTACTTTAGCGTTTTTAACAAATTCACCACTCCCGTCAGTCAAATTGTAAAAACAGTAATGGTGAATTTGTTATAATTTGACTGACGGGAGTGGTGAATTTGTTAAAAACGCTAAAGTACAGTAGTCCGTTTATAATACAGTAGTGCAATTGCAATTCCGGAAATAGTACAGTGGTGAAAATGTCCTTTTACCCGTTATACATATGCCATAGCATGCATGCCTACTTTCAAGTTATATCGTTACGCTTGTTCCCTGATTGTTTATTGGCTTATAAATTAGATAGCTAACGTATCAATTATAAGCCGGTTATTGTAAGACCCTTATAGAAGGGCGTATCCATCTTATTCATCAAATATAGATCGGGAGTCAATATTTCTTGACATATCGAGATTACCTCGAAAGAAAATATCTAAGTAAATATTTTCCATTATTCGGGCGACGAATATTATTTGAATATTCGTTCGAGAGTATTTATTTAACGATCCCTACTTTAAATAATTATTTGAACGTAACTATTCGACGAATAATATTTTTTAATATTCATTCAGAGTCGAATTATTTATCGATTATTATTTCGAATATTCTTCTAAAGGTTGGACTACTAAATGAATATTATTTGGATATTCATTTAGAATATTATTCATTAAATGAATATTACTTTTGAATATTCATTTAAGATAGTAATTACCTGATGAATATTATTTTAATGTTCATCTGAAGCTTGATTTATTTATCGAGTCTTATCTCGAATATTCCTTTAAAGCTTGGATTACTAAATGAATATTACTTGATATTCATTTAGAATATTATTCATTAAATGAATATTACTTTTTCAATAAACATTTAAATTCCTAATTAATTATGAATATTATTTTGAATATTCATCCAGGGTTCTATTTAATCATCGAATATTATTTTAAATATTTTAAATATTCCTTTCAGGTCTTATTAATTAATGAATATTATTTTGAATATTCATTTGAATATTTAATTATGCAATAAATATTCTCTCGATATTTCTTCAAGGATTATTTGAGAAATACTCTGATTAAAGATATTCTTTCATATTCCTAAATATTCTGTAAAATATTTTAATTCAATAAATATTCTCTGAATATTTATTCCATACTTAGAATAACCTCGATAAGGTTTATCTTCTTCGATTATTACAGAAAATATTTCGGAGTCATATTATTATTAATCATATATCAAGAAAGGTTCTCAGACATCATTCTTCTTTGAGTCTATCTCCCTAATAATAAGGGAACCTTACTTGGAAAATGTTAATTATCTTGTCGACTTCCCGGTCATAAAGTATTCTCTTCACTCTCAACTCGGGTGCTATTGACTTATTAAGTCGTTGTTTACCTTCTCATCTTTCGAGGGGTAAGATTGTTGGAACAAGTTGAGATTCGTTACCAAGCAGTAGCTTGGAAGTTATTGGTGAATTTTCCTTTCCAACTAGATACGACTACTTTGTGGAGTCTTATCAACAAGTATTATACTTGGGGAAAGGGGGACGAACGTTACATTCAGAATCATGAATTCTATTTGAACTAGGAGTCGTGTAAGAGGCCGAGTAGCGCCGGTCCATCCCCTTTGGCCCAACCGTTGGTCGGGGAGAGCTAGTAAGGCGGTAGACAAGTAAGCCGTCAGTTCTTCCTTCTACCGGTAGTAAATCTAATTTGAGCTGTACGATCTCGACTGATCATCAAGATTGGAATAGCGGGTGCGGTGAATACTCCATCATTGGTTCATCATCCAAACTTATTTATTTCCTGCAACATGATTATTGTTGGCAGAGCTGGAAAAGTGTTCATAACTGGAATTGCAATCTTTTCATGCAAGTTCCTCTTTTTAATGACAATGAGAATATCTCGCTTACTTTTGATGTAGCAGATATTTCTACAAACAAATACTTTGAGTTACCTGGTAACTTCATCCTTTATATTATACTGGCAATAACCTCATTAATGCATGGCATATGGTTTCAAAGGATATTTTGAACTGCTGTATATATGTATCACTGTTCAGTTATATTATTGTTGGTGGGCTTTCGCTCACCCTTGCTTTGTTCATATTATGTCACAACAACAACTAGGACAGATGGCTCGCATCAGGAGCACTCGGCGCAAGCGGGTTACCCGACCCACCGGACTTAGCTGAGATGCTAGCCGCCATTGCTGAGGTAGCTTAGTTAGACAGCTTTTGTTTCCTGTTTAACTATATGTATAATTAATGTAATCAACGGCAAAACTGTTAAACTTATGATGTTATCCTTTTGGGATTGTAATAACGTTTATTCGTAACCCTTTAATGTAAGACTTATTTCAATTTCATCTCTGGGACTATAACTGTTGTGCGTGTGAGTGGATATTATTGTGGGGTCACAGCATGTGATTTATTTATTGTGGACTCAAGTCAAGTATTATGAATGGATGTAAGACCGTAACCACCAGATCCCTGACCCCGGATCTGGGGGTGTTTATGACAGCATCTTTCTTGACAATGTCTTTAGCCTCTTTGACAGTATCCTTGTTGACAGTATCTTTTTCTATATTGAAGCATTCAACTACAATTCTCAAGATACTTGCCTCCAAGGCTTCAACAATTTCAGACTCCACTTTTTCATTGACAGCATCTTTCTTTTCAGTACTAGGAGTTTCTCGCTCTTCTTGGGTTCCATCTTCTGAGTTTGTGCTTCAACATTCTCAGAGGCTTCTTGACCATGACTCCTGTTTTCTCCAGGTCCACCACTTCCTCCAATATCATCCTCATCATCATCCAAAGTATCATCAAAGGTGCAGCTTCCTCCTTTCTCACCTCTTTGAGCATTGGCATCAGAGATCAGCTTCTTGATGATTAAGCTAACATCCTCATCTCTCTTTGCCAATAGCTTGTGAATATCCTTGATAGCTTTGACCTTGTCATTGGTGATACTGGATTTGAGAATTTTCTTCAGCACTATCATGATTGATTCAGTGCTTAGTCCTGAAACATTTTCCAAAGGTAAGAGATTCAGTCTTCTTGCTCCTGTCTTTGTGATCTTTCTGTAGCACACACTATAAGGATTGTGAATCACTTCTGGAAGTTTGTCTTCAACCATCCTTACAATCTATGCCAAAAAACTATCATTGAAGGCTATTGAATACCTTACCACCAATGTTCCAAGGACTTAGAGTACTCTAGCCTGCAAACTTTGTAAAAGTTGCATTGTGATGAATATGGTCAATCCAGTCTTCAGATAAATTTGAACAACCCATCTTTTTTCCAAGTTAACTCTCACAGAGATACTTATTACTTTGCTTTTCAGTGTTGATGCCAATTTTGTAAAAGCTCCCCCTGCTTCACTGATTGATTCATCCACCAACTTACTGAACTCTTCATCTTTGTTGTTCAAAGTACTCTCCATGTAGTTAACCATCATTAGTTCTGCATCTTCAGGGCTATACTCACTACCATCTAACCAGATATTTCCAGTAGTCATGTTCACATACTAAGGCATTTTGCCTTTGCCTTTACCCAGAGCATTTTGTTTTTCTTTTTCTCTCCATTCTCTCTACAACTGTTGGAATGGAGCTTCAGTTTCTTCAGGATTTGGCTGTTAGTCACAGAGGCATGCCAGAATACATCTAATAATAAGCCTAATTGTTTGTAATGATATGCATTACTTACATGACCTCTTGACTGAGGGAACCTCTAGTTTTAGAGTTTCTACTTGTTGTAGTACTTGTAATAGGCACCAAATTTCTATCTGTGTAACTGTAATTAAAGTTAGAGAATAATGCTTGAAAGAAGTTCCAAAGTTCATGCCTCAAGCTTGAAGAACAAGACTATCAAATAAACAAAGTTGGATTTGAAGAGTGAAGATTTGCCTAAGTACCCATTCGAGAAGTATGTTTGTTATATTCGAGAAGTCTAGCATTCGAGAAGTCAGGGATTCGATATCTCAAAAGACACTATTCGATATCTCTGAATGCACTATTCGATATCTCATTCGATATCTCAGAGATTCGATATGTCTAATACTCCATTCGAGAGCTCAAAAAGTCAACAAGTCAAAGTATCATTCGAGTTCTCTAGGAGTCAACAAGTCAACGTTCCATTCGATATCTCAATGACTCAGAAAGCTATTCGATATCTCAGGGATTCGATAAGTTAAATGCTCTATTCGATATCTCAAGGATTCCTGGAGAAAAGACTTATTCGAGAAGTGATTCGATATGTCAGCTCAATAGTATTCGAGAACTCAGAGTTATCGATTAAGCCAATTCTAGTTCTCGAATCACCAACAGAGTTACTTCTCGAATACATTCTTGGAGACAAAATACTGAAGAATAGTACAAGTTAGAAGCCTGCAACAAGCCAAGACGCTTTATGGACCACATACTGTAAAACACGTTAGAAAGCCTACAAAGAAGCTTGGAGAGATAGTACAGAAGACAAAAATGCTAAAGTAGTGGATCTGAACAGAGCTCTAAGAAGTCAAATGTGTAGCAGTTTGGATGTTTACTCAAATAGGATAGACACATTAGAAAGAAATTTTGTTTGCTACATTATTTATTGTAAGCAAGTTGTTCACATGATATAAGTGAGCAACCCTACCTCTTTAGCTCTCATCAAACAGAGTGATCAAAAATTGTATAAGTAATATCTCTCTGAGAAAGAAGCTGAGAATACTACCATTTGTATTCTCAGGTTGTAGCAACATTTTAATCTAATAAAATATTAGATTAAAGTGAGTGAGTGTCTAGTGTTTTATTTTCGCATTCTTATTTTATAAAACACAAATCATATATCTTGCTACACACACATACACGACTTTCAGATTCAAGAAAAGAAAGTTCAAGAATCAATTCAACCCCCCCTCTGTATTCTTTTCGTGTGTTCAATACTCAACAAGTGGTATCAGAGCCAGGTTGTTTATTCAAAAACAGAAAACGATCATGAATACACCAAAGACTACAGGAACGGTGAAGGTCCCTAAGTTCGGCAAAAAGAATTACAACCTCTAGAAGATTAAAATGCTGCTGTTCATAAAAGCTGCTAACCCTCTATATCTTGAGATTCTCAAGAATGGTCCCTTTGTTCCACAACAAGAGATTGATGAGTTAACCATTGGAACAGTAACCATTCCAAGATCCTATGTTGCTAAAGATCCATCCAAATGGACAAACACAGAGAAGGAGAAGGTTGCCCATGACAGTCATCTCATGCTGTTGATCATAGACTCTATGGAGATGTCAATGTTTGCCAATATAGCTTCATGCAGAACAACAAAGGAGATGTGGGATCATATTGAGGTGTTGTGTGAAGGAACAGAGGAAGTTAGAGAGAATAAGAAACAGATACTGGTCACATAGTATGAAGCTTTCATGGCACAATCTAAAGAAAGCATTACTGACATGTTTGAGAGATTTCATAAGTTGGTGACTGAGCTACAGATGAATGAGAAGGTTTATAGCACTAAGGATTTGAACATGAAGTTTCTATTATCTTCTCCAAACCACCTAGAGCAGAGGGTCATTTCTCTAAGAGAAAGTGATTTGAACAAAATCACATACGATGTGCTCTATGGGGTTTTAAAGACTCATGAGCTTGAGCTGATGCAGAAGAGGGCTATACAAGCCAACCAAGGTAGAATGATAAACACATCATGTGCCTTGATTGTCAACAAATCTGTTCAAGACCTGGAAGCATCTACAAGTCAGCTGAGGATAGAGGAGATAGTAGATGATGAAGAAACTGAAGGTGAAGTGACTGAACCTGCTGAAGAGAAGAAGGAGGAGCTGGATGATGTTTACACTAATACACGCAAGCGTACGCGGTCACAAGTAATATAGAATAAATTTGAGTTCGTTCCCACAGAGATCTGGTTTAGATTCAATTCAGTTCATGTACCTATGCAACAATGTATGGGTTTTATTCACTGCTCAGACAATTAACAAATTTGGGTTTAATTAACTAAATTAACTAAGAAGTAAATTAACAACTAAGAATTAACTAACTAATGAGAATTGGAATCGAATTACTTCTACAAGAGTAACATGGGATCCTAACTTCATTAAATACTTCGCTTAGAGTTGACGCCTTTAATCAATACTGTTGAGTATTAAATACAGTAAAAGAATACAGAGGGGGGGGGGTGAATGGATTCTTGAACTTTTCTTTGTTCTTGAATCTTTACAACAAGATATGTGTTGAGTGTGTGAGAAATGTAAGTACAGATAACAAAGACAAACACAACACAATATCACTTTAATCTAATATTTTATTAGATAAAGATTTTGCTACAATCTGTGAATACAAATGATAGTATTCTCAGCTTCGTTTTTCTCAGAGAGATATTTCTTCTGATCTTATCTCTAAAAAAAAACTTTTCTGCTAAGGAAGTGAGGCTGTATCCTTATAGACATGGATACACCTACTTACTACAAATAAGGTAGGTAAAACAAACTACTTTCCAGTATGTCTATCTCATTTGAGTAAGAGTCCAAACGGCTACAGATTTGACTTTGCAAAGCCTGTTCAGATCCACTTCTTTAGCTCCTTGTCCCTTTGTCTTATCTCTCCAAGCTTCTTTGTAGGCTTTCCAATGTGCTTTATAGTACATAGTCAAATAAAGCGTCTTGGCTTGTTGCAGGTTTCTGACTTGTACAATTCTTCAGTATTTTGTCTCCAAGAATGTATTCGAGAAGTGGCTAAGTGATTGATTTGAGAACTCGAATTGACTTAATCGATAACTCTGAGTTCTCGAATAGCGTTATATTGACATATCGAATCACTTCTCGAATAGCTCTTTTCTCTGGGACTCCTTGAGATATCGAATAGAGCATTTTGACATATCGAATCCCTGAGATGTCGAATAGCTTCTTTAGTCTTTGAGATATCGAATAGAGCATTGACTTGTTGACTCTTAGAGAACTCGAATGATGCTTTGACTTGTTGACTCCATGAGTTCTCGAACAGAGTAATAGACATATCGAATCTTTGAGATATCGAATGAGATATCGAACAGTGTATTCAGAGATATCGAACAGTGTCTTCTGAGATATCGAATCTCTGACTTCTCGAATTGGTACTTAGGCAAATTCTTCATTTCTTCAAATCCCAACTGTGATTATTTGGCAGTCTTTATCTCCTTGCTTGAGGCATGAACCTTGGAACTTCTTTCAAGCATTATTCTTGATTTTATATGTACAGTTACACAACTAGGATTTGATGCCTATTACAAGTACAGAACAA
The DNA here is from genome assembly GCA_036435485.1 of Saposhnikovia divaricata. NCBI lineage: Eukaryota > Viridiplantae > Streptophyta > Magnoliopsida > Apiales > Apiaceae > Saposhnikovia > Saposhnikovia divaricata. The sequence continues at coordinate 232,759,127 of CM071594.1, forward strand.
ATAGAAACTCTACAACTAGAGGTTCCCTCAGTTAAGAGGTCATGTAGGTAATGCATAACATTACATATACTTAGGCTTGTTATTAGATGTATTCAGGCATGCCTCTGTGACTAACAATCTCCCCCAAATTGTGAGTAAGACCCTTAGTCACAATTTCATGTCTGATAACAAGCCTAACATACATAAAGATAAAACTTGACAGTACATGTATGAATTTCGATTAGCAGTGTGGATAGAACTATAGGGTGAGTAATCTTACAGCCTATGATGAAGTACTAGCCATTGTCATTTGTTTCCCTTTCCATAGCTTTGGCTTGCAAATCATCATATGCTTTCTGTCTTCTTTCTTTCTCCTTCCTTGTATTCTCATCCATAGATTTTATTATTTCTGCCATAGCATCCAATTCTTCAAGCAAAATTGAGTCTTTGAAATCTTCAAGTACTGATTTCAGAATGTTCGCAGGATAGTGGTTGAGTAGATTCATTCTGATGTGGACCTGATCCCCATTTCTCCTCCTATACTTCACCACATAGGGGTTAAACTGAACTCTACACAATCCCTTTGCCCTTAGCTTTTCTGGTTCAATCTCCAGTCTCTCAATTTCTTTCTCCCTTGCTAGACATTTCTCAAGACACTCTTTTCTCATTCTCTCCTCATGATCTTTCTTCATCTTCACAAAATCAATTAGCTCCAGATTCCATACTCTTTCCACTTTATCTTCTGAGCTCAACAATGCAATGATTCTTTTTATGTCATGTAGCTTGCCCCAGTGTTGACATCCTCCTTGTTTGAATTTCTCCTCCCTTCCATCAATATATTTGATCTCAAGGCAGTTATCAACAATGGCAACATGATAGATTCTTTGAGCTTGTAAGAATTGCAGTTGGTCTTCATCAAAATCTTCATCTAGTGGTTGGAGTTTTAAGCCTGGATAGATTGTCAGAGTCCTTGATTTGGATAGCTTTGGTTTCCTTGCAGCTTGTTTGAATTTGATCCTTTTTACATGGTTGCCTGGCAGTAGCATGTGACCTTTGTTTGTAGACCATTGTAGTATTCCATTAGCAGTTTGATTTGTGAAATGTACAAATGGTTTCTTGCATTGAATCTTCTTCTCTTCTTGAGGTGGCAAGACAGTTGCAGAAGCCATAGATGTAGATTTTGGTAGGTCACTACTAACAGTATTCACCCTAGACTTAGAGTCTTGTGATGTGGTGAGGTTACTGTCAGCAATGCCTAAGGCTTGCTGTCTTTCACTCTTCCTCTCAGAGACTTTACCTTGGTCATCATCATTCTTCTTCTCTTTACCATCCTTCTTCTTCTTTTTATCTTCATCACCCTTATCACTCCTGTGATGACTTCTCCTCCCATCACTCTTGTCTTCATCTTCATCATCCTTCACTAGTACAGAAATGCTTTTCTGCGTCGCACTTTAGGCGTCGGTCTTTTAGGGAACCGTCGCCTATACATATTATAGGCGTCGGTTACAAGCTTAACCGACGCATAATGTCATTTGAGCTGAACCTTTGGCGTCGGTTGTTTTGTTTAACCGACACTTAAAATAATTATTTGCGTCGGGCTTGTAAATGCCGACGCCTAAAGTCACTTTTAGTGTCGGTCTCTTCGGAACCGATGCTATAGAATGTCATTTTATGTGTCGGTCTACCTACCACCGATGCTTAAGGTTATACTATATGTGTTGTCACTTTTTTCCGATGCCTTAGACCTAGTTTACCCGACGCTAAAAGTCCAATTTGTATGGTAGCAAATGTCGTTAATTTGAAGCCCGCTCCAGGCCCAAAACTAACTTAAAGCCCGCGTTGACAGCGGAGGTACAGCTACACACACGACTAACACGTGTTGATCAATAATTTTTTTGCCCAATTAATAATTATTGTAACATAATTTTTTTGAATGAAAATATTTTACATATTAATAAATAAAAATTTATCCTTGAATTTATAAAAAAATTATTTAATTAAATATTTTAATAGAAATAGAATACTTAAGAGAATATGTAATTAAATGTTATATAAGATGTGGAGTAGGTGTTTGAATCTATTTTTTTTTAAAGTTTGTAAATTTAAATATTAATAATTTTTTTTAATTATTTCAAGTTGAAAAGACATTCTTATTTATATGTAAAGATATTCGAACTCAAAATAATAAAATTGATAAACAATTGACATTCCGTTCTTTTTCTTATAGTTCAGATCAACAATAAAGTCAAAAATGATAATTTAGACTACACAACCAATTTTTAAATTAAGGTAGAAATGATAATTTTTATTTTATCAAGTACTAATTGCAAAATATGTAGAATTTTTTGAAAGTTTTGTGTAGTTGAATTTGAATTAATTTTAAACTTTTGTATTGTACAATTATACGGGGAAAATAATAATATTTGATGAAAAAATTTGTATATATTTCATATTATATATGGAACATTTATTTATTTATATTATGATAAATTTTGTAAAATGTTATTTTGAATATTTTATAAAATATGGTAACTATTTATTCATTAATTCTTTTTTTTAAATTAATTTTTTTTTACATCAAATTTCTAAAATTATAATCTAGTTTGATATCTATACTATACTATAATAAGCAAATATGTGTATAATTATTAGTAGTTTGGTTCAATAATTGAACCGTTAAAAGAATTGTGATTTTTAGATATTCAGTAAATTGATGATAAGCGTTAGATCTAATATTAAACAATATTCTATATTTAAATTATTTTTCTAAAGATCTGATATTCGAATTCCGTAAACAATAAATTTACATTAAATTTTATATTATTAATTCTAAACAATACAAGTCATTTATTAAATAACTATTATTATTATTAATATTTTTATTAATTAATATTACAAAGTTAAATTATATCTATAATAAATTATTATATTCTATTTTATTTAATTATACAACTTTAAAAAAAAATTAAAAGAAAAAATATTATAAGCTAGTGTAGGAAGATAAAGGGAAAACAATTGTATACGTTTGTACTTTATACCTCACGTAGATATTTCATTAAAAAAAATTGAAAATAAGAGAAGAATAAAATATTCCACTCATATTTAACTCAGAATTGAACTGTTTTTTTTAAAAAAAAAAACTCAGAATTGAACTAAAACAAGGATCCCGAGTTTCCTACCCGTACCACCACGTCCGGTGAGCCCTAATTTCAATGAACTACATCTCCATCTTCATTACTCGTACCAATAATAGACTGAATTGTTCCGATTGAACTGTGTTTCGCTGATTAGAAGCTCCGAGTCAATTTTTTCTAGCCCTAATTAGAATCTACGAGTCTCAGTACATCTCCATCTTCATGCTTTATCTTAGTTCAATTCCAGGTATTTCCATCTCCTTCTCCCTCCATCCCCCTCCCTCCTCTCTCTCTCTCTCTCTCTCTCTCTCTCTCTCTCTCTCTCTCTCTCTCTCTCTCTCTCTCTCTCTCTCTCTCTCTCCCTCCCTCCCTCCCTCCCTAGTCCCTCCCTCTCCTTCTCCCTCTCCCTCTCCCTCCCTCCCTCCCTCCCCTCTCTCTCTCTCTCTCTCTCTCTCTCTCTCTCTCTCTCTCTCTCTCTCTCTCTCTCTCTCTCTCTCTCTCTCTCTCTCGTTCATTTACTATAATTTTTTCAATACTGTCTGTATTTTAAAATTGTGCATTTTTCCATTACTGTGTGTATTTTGAAATTATGAAACTAGTTTAAATGATATAGGAGAGGCAGAGGGACAACGACAGCGAAAGCAAAAGTTAGGCCTAGTATTGTGGCTCTTACCGAGGTTTACGTGTTATTAGAGTCATGAAACCTTCTCCTACGGCTCCCCTGTTTATCCGAACTGTAATTTTTCGGTACCTAGTGTTACCTTTCTGTTTGTTTAGTGTTTAATTAGGTATTTAGATATGCCTTTCTATTATACGATCTGATCACCTAGAAATTATGTGTTAGTTTTCAATTTGCAGTGGAGTATGTTCATTTTGATTTTACTTGTATTGAAACTTTTTTCAACTGGATGCCTATTACAACTTAAAGTGAGTTCTGACTATATGAAGGCATTTATCAGGTACATACATATATGTTTCTCTCTGCTTTTCTTTTTCTTAATGATTCAGCAAATGGAAAGAATTGATTTATTCAATCGCAGAAATGCTTTCTTAGGATAGGATATGTATTGTTATATCATCATAATTGCTTACAATTATTTATAATCATTACAGTAGTAACCAATGTTGTCATTCATGTAGAACAGATTTGATATGTGGTGATCATTAGGTGGTTATATGCACTAGACCTTGGGTTTCTTATTCTTTATTTTCATGTTTCTAATATTACTGCAAAAAGACAATAGTGTTAAGAAATTTTCGATGAGGATAGTCAAGGTGGTCATACACAACTAGTTCAAGTAAATATGTTTAAAACAATTTTGAATTCTGAATGAGGGTTCCCTTTATTTTAATAAAAGAAGAAAAGAAAGAGTGATCTCTTTAGCGTTATAGGTATAGGTATAATAATCGGTATTTGCTGAAAAATTAATACTTTGTGAAGTTTCTATTCTAAACAGTGTTAGTGATCATGGTGTTGATTAACCCTGTATTTTTACAAATTAACCCTGTATTTTTACAAATAAGTTCTTTCCCACTTTCCGAGCAGAAATTTTTAAAGCTTGTGCACGTTTCTTGTCTGCCAATTGATTCTCGTTTATGGAGTATGATGATTTCTAAAGGGGCACTTTTATTATTAATGCCAACCTTGTATTTGATATTTCCAGGTATATGATTTCGTCAAATATTGGCGAGGTTGCCTCTATATTCCTCACAGCTGCTTTAGCATAAAAATCATTAAATCGCAATTAAGACATTATAAGATATTCTTACAGTAAAGTTTTTCGTGTTCTGTTATTTTAAGGATGAGAATGATTTTAAATATGGCATGTTAGTTCCCGTTCTTTTACACTATTGTATTAAAATTTTTGTAATAAATATGTATTCATCTTTTAGATGGTATGATATAAGTTTGCTTCTGCCTTTTATCAAAATATCCACTATGGATTTAGGTAAAATAATTAGTTCATTTATCAGCTTTATCAAGTTTATTAGATGGCTGACTTTCTTTTGAAGCTAAGAGGGAGGAGATGTGTGTTTACTCATGTAGTGCAAAGCTTTCATATTTTGCATTTGGCTTTGGGTTTGCTCTCAACTATTCATCATGTTGCTGCAGGGTTTTGGACATGCTAGAAACCTTTCATGCTTGGATCCAGATGGGGTGGTGATGAATCGTTCTAGAGATCTAAAATTATTATCAGGCTCTAGGTCCGTCTTCCTCTCAGTCACATAGACACACTTAGACACACACCCACAATCATGCCCGCACGGACAGAGAGGCTTGATCAGTTATTTTTGTACATATACATGTTGCTTCTACTTTCTGCGTTTGAATGCACAAGTGTAATGTTTAAATTTTATACATCTTTTACTTTACGAAGAATGATGGTCCTCTTAATAGCTTATCTAGTCACTCTATCACTGATTGAAAATTGTCTATCCCACATATCCGCACTTAAATACCATCTTGTTTTGCTTATTTTTTTTAAATGAGTGTTTGTCATGTCTTGATTCTCCTGACAAGAGTAAAAAAGGTGTACATGCTTAACTTATCATAATATATAAATTTTCGAGTTTCACTTTAGTTATATGTTGTTGGATAGGAAATATGTTAATTTTCGTAATTAGGTTTTTTATGAACTAGACAATATTGTGGAACTGCACAATATGTATCACCTCACATTATTTACTAAGTCTTTATGCTAAACCAGTGGCTTTACTTGATCTTTTCCCTTCTTGACATCATTTATTTGTATTCTCCTAAGGTTGCTGCTATGTTCAAGATTGGAAATAGAAAGTAGCTTTCTGCAAACATCTCTCAGACGATGGCAAGGATTTTGTAAGATTGTGTTTGCAGTGTAACCCATCAGACCGCACTTCTGCTGCTCAGCTGTTGGAGCACCCGTTTGTAAAAAATGCTCCACCTTTGGAAAGACAAATTCCTTCTCCTGTGAAAACTGTTCCTTCAAAACATTTGAGAAAACTGTTCTCGATATAGAGAAATTAGATCAGTATGTCTATTTGGTTGTTAGTAGTGACTTACTGTAGAGTAATTTTGTATTTTTTATTAATTAGATCTCATTCCTGATTATATATTGTGTATAGATTCGGGCTAGATTTTGCTATGTAATGTGAATCATATTGCATAATGTGGTATTTGCAGATGCTTCCAGGTCTTGAACGGATTTGTTGACAATCAAGGCACAGGATGTGTTTATCATTCTGCCTTGGTTGGCTTGGATAGCCCTCTTCTGAAGCAACTCAAGCTCATGAGTCTTTAAAACCCCATAGAGCACATCATATGTGACTTTGTTCAAATCTCTTTCTCTTAGAGATATGACCCTTTGCTCTAGATGGTTTGGTGCAGATAGTAGAAACTTCATGTTTAATTCCTTAGTGCTGTAAACCTTCCCATTCATTTGAAGCTTAGTCACCAGCTTGTGAAATCTCTCAAACATATCAGTAATACTTTCTTTGGACTGTGCCATGAAAGCCTCATACTGTGTGACCAGTATCTGTTTCCTATTCTCTCTTACCTCCTCTGTCACTTCACATAACACCTCGATGTGGTTCCACATGTCCTTGGCTGGTGTGCTTGATGCTATGTTGGCAAACATCGACATATCCATGGAGTCTATGATCAGCAACATGAGATGACTGTCTAGGGCAACCTTTTCCTTCTCTGAGTCCGTCCTTTTGGATGGCTCTTTTGCAACATATGATCTAGGAATGACTATTGTGCCCACTGTAGATTCAGCAATTTCTTGTTGTGGTACAAATGGACCATTCTTGAGGATGTCAGGGTAGAGAGGATTGGCAGCTTTGATGAACAACATCATTTTTATTTTCTAGAGGTTGTAATTATCTTTGTCGAACTTAGGGACCTTCACCGTACCTGTAGTCTTTGGGGTATTCGAACTCATGATCGTTTTCTGTTTAGATTAAACAGCCTGCTCTGATACCATTTGTTGAGTATTGAATACAGTAAAAGAATACAGAGGGGGGGTGAATGGATTCTTGAACTTTTCTTTGTTCTTGAATCTTTGCAACAAGATATGTGTTTAGTGTGTGAGATATGTAAGTACAGATAACAAAGACAAACATAACACAATATCACTTTAATCTAATATTTTATTAGATAAAGATTTTGCTACAATCTGTGAATACAAATGATAGTATTCTCAGCTTCGTTTTTCTCAGAGAGATATTTCTTCCGATCTTATCTCTAAAAAAAACTTTTCTGCTAAGGAAGTGAGGCTGTATCCTTATAGACATGGATACACCTACTTACTACAAATAAGGTAGGTAAAGCAAACTACTTTCCAGTATGTCTATCTCATTTGAGTAAGAGTCCAAACGGCTACAGATTTGACTTTGCAAAGCCTGTTCAGATCCACTTCTTTAGCTCCTTGTCCCTTTGTCTTATCTCTCCAAGCTTCTTTGTAGGCTTTCCAATGTGCTTTATAGTACATAGACAAATAAAGCGTCTTGACTTGTTGCAGGTTTCTGACTTGTACAATTCTTCAGTATTTTGTCTCCAAGAATGTATTCGAGAAGTGGCTAAGTGATTGATTCGAGAACTCGAATTGACTTAATCGATAACTCTGAGTTCTCGAATAGCGTTATATTGACATATCGAATCACTTCTCGAATAGCTCTTTTCTCTGGGACTCCTTGAGATATCGAATAGAGCATTTTGACATATCGAATCCCTGAGATGTTGAATAGCTTCTTTAGTCCTTAAGATATCGAATAGAGCATTGACTTGTTGACTCTTAGAGAACTCGAATGATGCTTTGACTTGTTGACTCCATGAGTTCTCGAACAGAGTAATAGACATATCGAATCTTTGAGATATCGAATGAGATATCGAACAGTGTATTCAGAGATATCGAACAGTGTCTTCTGAGATATCGAATCTCCGACTTCTCGAATGCTAGACTTCTCGAATAGACAAATGTACTTCTCGAATTGGTACTTAGGCAAATTCTTCATTTCTTCAAATCCTAACTGTGATTATTTGGCAGTCTTTATCTCCTTGCTTGAGGCATGAACCTTGGAACTTCTTTCAAGCATTATTCTTGACTTTATAAGTACAGTTACACAACTAGGATTTGATGCCTATTACAAGTACAGAACAAATAGAAACTCTACAACTAGAGGTTCCCTCAGTTAAGAGGTCATGTAGGTAATGCATAGCATTACATATACTTAGGCTTGTTATTAGATGTATTCAGGCATGCCTCTGTGACTAACAAATACATATGATGGTTTTGATATCTGATCAGACAACACGGAACAAGTATACGCTACTTCTCAGTATACGAATACCAAACTAAACATACATCCACAAAAGAGGTAGAAGATGAATAGACACCAATTATGTTTAGACCCTATATCTCTATAAGATTTGAAAACATAACGGTTGAAGAACAAGTTGTCTATTAAGATCACATAGGGCAGCATAATATCTCTATTTACGCTACAAATCATGATGTTAAAACATCAACCTATCCTATGCTAGCATGGCAAGTTCTAAATCTCAAGATCCACTCTCGTTTCGCAAGAGATTAACAAATTAGATGTTCGCGACGCATCTATACACATAAAGCACAACCATACAAGGATATCAAGAATTCACCACACATAAATCTTTAAAGCAATCAAACTACTAAGCTACGTAAATAAATCCATTAGAATCCCATGACAACCATTAGTTCATAATTGAACCGTTCGTCATCATGGGATCTGATGAAACCATGATAATAAACAAAGTATTAAAGATTAAAAATAAACTAGAGTAATGAGTTAAGAAAAAAAATCCCAAAAACATCCAAGAGTTTCGCCTAATAGAAGAAAACAAAAAGTAGATCTAGATCTCCGTTGCTTGTCACGAGCGTTGGAATCCTTCTCCAAGTCTGAATCTCCGTCTCTCGGCTCTCTTTCTGTGTTATGTGAAGTGTTGGTCATGTTTTTATGATGATAGAATGTGTTTATATAGGCCCCATGTCTTGTTCAGCAAGAAACTATCAAATCAAGATTAAAATAGAATACGTTTCCTAAACTGATTCTGTTTTGAAGGAAAATTCATAACTGACTTTTCTTCATTATTTCTAGGCCGTTCCAGTTGTGTTTTGACATTTGGACCACTTTAGAATGAAAGAGAATCTCGTTAGCTTCGCGTGGACTGTAAGATCGCCCAAAACGGACTTATAGAACTCAAGATATGGCCAAAACAAAAATTCGAAATCTGGCAGAATTTCTCCGCCCGCGCCCGCGCGCACCCTGCGCCCAACACTCTGTTCCACGCGCTGCCTGCGCGTACCACATGCAGCCTGCACCCAGAATTCTGCCCAAGGTTGTAGGAAATTTTGTTGTCTTCGCGAGAGCTGTAAGATCGCTGAATTCGGACTTCTAGAACTCCAGATATGGCCAAAACAGTGTAGACTGCGCAACCTACCCGGAAAATCCGAATTTTAATCAATTAAACCTCCAACTCCTAGTTCTGCAAAACTCAATGGAAACACATTAAACACACCACATACTTGAGGCCAAGTAATCAATTTAATCCGATATGAAGCATTCCAAGTGGATATAAAATCCACTTATCAGATGACATGGAAAACACTTCATATGCTTTCATGGCTAGGAAGTTTCCAAACATAAGATTCAAGAGGAATCAAACCTTCAAGCCTTGACCCCAAAGCCATTCATTCAACAAGAGCAAAGCACCTTTGAAAGCAAACAAGAATAAACTGAAAACCAGCTATGTGGATAGGTCATCTATAAGGTGTTATAGATGCAATGACCTAGGGCATTTTGCCAGTGAATGCAAGAAGCCTAAAAAGAAGGATACAGAGTTTCTGGAACTTGAAGCTAAGTATGAGGCCCTTCTGAAAAAGCAATCACAGGGTAAGGCCTACATAGCTAAAGGGAAGTGTTGGGATGACTCTGATAGTGATGAAGAAGAGCAAAAGTTCTGCAACTATGCCTTGATGGCTGATTCCAAGGATGAACCATCTCCATCTGACTCTCAGGTACCATCTCTCACTACCATTGATATGCCTGTTTCTGAGTACAAATGCATGGTTGAACAACTATCTGTTGAGATGTTTAATATTCATACTAGTATGACTGCTGCTAATGAAGAAATTGCTAAACTGTCTATTAGAAATGAATTGTTAAACAAGAGGAATGAGGAACTTGAGCTAACTGCTATGCAAGTAGATAACCTTAAGAAAGAAGTTGAATATTTGTAGAATAAGGTTCTATGTGCTAGTCAGATTGAGAAGGCACTTAGGGATGAACTAGCTGAAAATAAGTTTAAGTTGAAAACTTTTAAAAACTCATATAGTCTGCTCCATTCCTACCATGAGAAAAATCAGGCTAAACCCAAGGCTGCCATTGGACTTGACTATGACACTCTTAAACAGAGTAAAGGCTATGCTGTCATTAAAGATGACATTGTTGTTCAAGAGGAAGTCCCTCACATTTTGAAAAAGACTGAGTCTCCCATTTTTAAAGAACCAACATTTGAAATTGATGAGGATTCCTTACTCATTAAACAAATGTTGAATGATGAGGATGAGGCACAGTCTAGTGAACAACAAGCATCCTCTAAGAGCAAGAGTGTAAAAGGCAAAGCCAAGGAGCTAGTGGGAAGTAGACTTAGACCTGAGAAACATGTGATGTTTATTTCAACTGGGGATCATGAATCCGAGAAGAAAGTAGTTGCTAAGAAACAAAATAGGAATGGATAACTAGGGATTAATAAGAATAACAATTATGCTTATGTGCCAAATGCCCCTAGGAAAGTTTGTCAAAACTGTTTCAGCACTAATCATCTGACACATGCATGCAAGAAACCAACTTGTAGTGTAGCTAAGCCATTCTATGATTGCTCTGTGTCTTTAAGACATAGAGATTCTCCTTTTTGTGATAAACTTGATTGTATGCCATGCAACATGAATGTTATGGCTAGCTGTTTTAATTTGAGAAGACAATTCATGGAAGGTTGCATCAGTCACAATGTTTACACACACTACACTAGACCAGAGTCTTCAAGTCCTCCTAGAGCTAGAAAGGTACCTCTATCACCCAAGTCTAAGAACTCAGCTTCTAAGACTTCTAATAGTGACAAGAAGACTAGTCCCAAGAATGATGTCAAGCATGCTGTTAATAAATCTGTTTCTAAGCCAAATAGACCCAAACCTGTTTGGGTACCAAAGAAGAAGTAATCTCTTTGTGGTTGCAGGGCAAAGAACATGAAAAGAAGGTCATGTGGATTTTGGACAGTGGATGCTCAAATCATATGACTGGTGATATGGCCCTGCTATCACAGTATGAAGAGAATGCTGGCCCAATGGTTGCTTTTGGAGATGACAACATGGGTAACACATTGGGATATGGCAAGTTGAAAGTTGGTAATGTCATCATTGAAGATGTAGCACTAGTCAAGGGACTCAAGCATAATCTACTAAGTATTGATCAGTTTACTGACAGAGGATTCAAAGTAAATTTTGACAAGGATGAATGTTTGATCACCCACAAGAAGACTAGTGAATTTGCTCTGTCTTGAGTAAGAAAGGGAAGCCTGTTTGTGGCCAATATGGACTCTGCAAGCAAGGATAAAATTTGTTGCTTCTATTCAAAACCATTAAATGAAGATTGCTGGTTGTGGCATAAGAAGTTATCACACTTGAACTTCAAGGCCATTAATTCTCTATTCAAAAGAGAGTTCGTGAGAGGCATGCCCACACTTGAATTCTGTCAAGAAGGAGTGTGTGAGGCTTGTCAAAAAGGAAAAATGAAAAGGTCAAGCCACAAGACAAAGACAGTGACATCAATCACCAGGCCTCTTCAATTAATTCATATGGATCTATTTGGGCCTGTCAACATTATGTCACTCTCAAGAAAAAAGTATGCCCTAGTGATGGTTGATGACTACACAAGGTATACATGGATGGAATTTATAGCATCAAAAGATGAGGCTCCACAAGTAATCATTGAGCACATCAGGAAAGTTGACAAGGAATCAAAGGCCAACAATGCAAGTGTGATTGCATTGAGAAGTGATAATGGAACAGAGTTCAGGAATGCTATGCTTGAAGCATTTTGCAGAGAGAATGGCATTTCTCAACAATTCTCAGCTCCAAGGACTCCACAACAAAATGGAGTTGTTGAGAGAAAGAATAGAACTCTGATTGAAGCTGCTTGAACAATGTTACTTGATGCAAAAATGCCTACATGTTTTTGGGCTGAGGCTGTGAGCACTGCATGCTACATTCAGAACAGAACCCTCATCAACAAAAACACTGGAAAGACACCTTAAAATTTGATGACTAGAAAGAAGCCTACTCTGAAGTATGTTCATACTTTTGGAAGCAAATGCTTTGTATTGAAGGATAACTCTGAATATGTTGGAAAGTTTGATGCAAAGGCATTTGAAGCAATTTTTCTTGGCTATTCTATGGAGAGAATTGCATACAAAGTTTATGTCATCAGTCAAAAGAAAGTCATGGAAAGCACAGATGTGACATTTGATGATAACAAACTGACTGGACTAGAAGAAGCCAATGATGAAGATAAAGATCCATTGAGGTTTGAAAATCTAGATGATTCCGATGAGGAGATTGAAACTGAGGATGAACCCACAATCCAACAAACTCCAGTAAATGAAGAAACAAGATAAGAATCTGTACCATTCAACAGTGAAGAGACAAGCATCCAAGACACACCAGTGAATAGTGGCAACTTCACAGGGGGAGGAAATGAAGATGATCATTACTTGGATGATGAAGCAACATCAAGGCTGAGAAATCAATTTGAGCATACAAGGAAATGGGATAGACCACATACTGTAGCTCAAATCATTGGAGATCCAACTGCAGGAGTAAGGACAAGGAGGGCAACTCAGAATGAATGTCATTATGGTTGCTTTCTATCCCAAGTTGAGCCTAAGAAACTTGATGATGCATTGTTGGATCCTGACTGGATAATTGCTATGCAAGAGGAGCTAAACCAATTTGAAAGAAACAAAGTATGGGAACTTGTGCCTGCACCAAAGAACAGAACCATTGTTGGAACAAAATGGGTTCTGAAAAATAAGATGGATGAAAATGGTGAGGTCATAAGAAACAAAGCAAGGCTGGTTGCAAAAGGATACTCCCAACATGAGGGCATTGATTATGATGAGACATTTGCTCCTGTTGCAAGATTTGAAGCCATCAGAATCTTCTTGGCATTTGCTGCACATTCAAATTTCAAGGTTTATCAAATAGATGTCAATAGTGCATTTCTGAATGGAGAGTTGGAAGAAGAGGTATATGTGCAACAGCCACCTGGCTTTGAGGATCCACATTTCCCAGAATTTTTCTATAGATTGCTTAAGGCACACTGGACAAGACACTATTTTACAAGAAGCATGGTGATGATATAATCCTATTTCAGATCTATGTGGATGATATCATATTTGGTTCTACAAATGAGAAGTTGTGTGAAAAATTCTCTAAGCTCATGCAAAGTAGATATGAGATGAGCATGATGGGAGAGTTGACATTCTTTCTTGGATTGTAAGTTAGTCAAAGGAAGGATGGTATCTTTATCAATCAAACTAAGTACATCAAAGATCTTTTGAAGAAGTTTGACTTGGAAGAATGCTCACCTGCAAAGACCCCCATGGCCACTGCCACTAAATTGGATGAAGATGCTAAAGGCAAGAAAGTAGATATCTCAATCTATAGAGGCATGGTTGGTTCTCTACTCTATCTTACTGCAAGTAGGCCAGACATCATGTTTGCTACATTCTTGTGTGCAAGGTTTCAATCAAATCCAAAGGAGTCACACTTGATTGCTATAAAAAGGATCTTTAGATATCTGAAGGGCACTCCAAACTTGGGTTTATGGTATCCTAAGGACACAGGGTTCAATCTGGTTGGTTATTCTGATGTTGATTATGCTGGATGCAGAGTGGATAGGAAAAGCACCTTAGGTAGCTGCCAGTTTCTTGGACAAAGGTTAGTCTCTTGGTACAGCAAGAAACAACAATCTATGTCAACTTCCACAGTTGAGGCTGAATACATAGCTGCTGGAAGTTTCTGTGCTCAAGTGCTTTGGATTAGAAATCAACTTAGAGATTATGGACTTGTGTTGGAAAGAATTCCAATCATGTGTGACAACACAAGTGCAATCTCTATAGTTTTCAATCCTGTCAATCATTCTAGAACAAAGCACATTGACATCAGATCTCACTTTATCAGGGAACATGCAACTAATGGAACAATTGAGTTGCACTATGTTTCCACAGATAAACAATTAACTGATATATTCACTAAGCCACTAGATGAGGCCACCTTCACAAGGTTGGTTAGTGAGATTGGAATGTTGAATTCTTCTGAATCTGGCTGAGTGAAAATATCAACTAGATTGTTGCAGCGATAAACACCTACTTTATCTAAATTCTCAATATTTTTGAAGTAAGTGTTGGCTGGAATATGATTTATAACTATTTCAGATTTGTTGCATATGTTGAAAATCATATTCGAATTAGCTTGAAATTTCTATGAAATTTTGAGATTATCACTATTTAATTTGTTAGAATATTCTTCATTGAATAATTCTGGTGAATTTTGAAAAGATAGTGAAAATTGAGTTTTATGAGTGAAAAGCATAGTTCGATAGCTCAGACTTCTCAAATGGTTCTTTTCTTGTTAATGCTCGACTTCTCTAATAAGCCTATTCAGAACCTTCTTGAGATCTCGAATAGAGTCTTTTGGAGAACTCGAACAGAGACATGCTTGACTTCTCGAATAGAGTATTTTAGTTCTCGATTGACTGAGTTCTCGAATACTGTATTTGAGTTGTCGAATCATTTGAAAAAGCTGATTTCTCGCTGACACTTAATTATTTTTGGATTTTTATCTGAAATTTGAATTCACTCATAAAAACATATTTTATTTAATTTAGAATTATTTCTAAGTTAAATAAACTTCCAACTGTGAGTTATAACCTGCTTGAGATATCGATTAAGCCTTTCTTGACTTATCGAATAGTTGATTTGTACTTCTCGAATGCCTGAGTTGTCGAAACAAAACATGTATGTAATCGACAACTCAAATACTTCATACTTATACAATTCTACATCTATTCGATTCACTTCATTCGATTTCTTAAGCATCTAAAGTTCCAAAACCCCTGAAAACCATAACTTCAAAAGCTAAATTTCTTCTTCAACCTTCATTCTCTTCTCTCTTTTCTCTGTATCCATGGCAACTGTGAAATTCAACACCAACTACATCGCTCTATCAAGTGAGGTCGAAGCTCCAAATGCCCACTATAAGTGCTTTGTGAAATGGATGTCGGAATCATATATCAAGGGAGCACTTACGGCCAACCCAACTCTGTATCTAGACATCCTAGAACAGTTTTGGAGTACTGCAATTACTTAGACTATCGGGCTTGAAGATGGCAGTCTGGGATATGTCATCCACTGCAAGGTGTTGGGTAAAGAGTTCACCATCACTTCTGAGGACATGAATAAGGCCTTAGACCCACATCAGGATGTGTACAATGATCAAGTGACAGATGATCAACTGATGGAGTTCTTTGATTTCATAAAATACTCAGACACTATCAAAGTTGGTAATCTGAAGAGGGCACATCTCAGAAAGGAATGGAGCTATGTGTTTGCTACATTACTGCAAGTGTTTAGTGGCAGGAAGTCCAGCTATGACCAATTGAATGCTCCTGTCCAACAAATAGGTTACTCATTGGCCTATGACAAGAAGATTGATGTTGGCAAACTCATAATGCAAGAGCTCTATGGAAAACTTGGTAAGAACACAACCAAGAAAGGTAATGACATTTTCTTTCCCAGATTTATTCGGTATGTACTTAATTATCTAGATAAGAATTTGACTGAATTGCCTGGCTTAGATAAAAGTAGAATAGGCTAGGTCCATGACCAAACTCATTTTTGGTAATTTGGACACTAGGAATGATGTGGATGTAAGACTTGTAATAACTCCCCATATGGAGAGCTTATTTAGGACTTACCCCCACAACATGCCAATATTTGCCTCTAAATCTGAGTTAGCTAGGCCTAAGCAAGTAGTACAAAATGCTAACCCAGGGCCTGCTAACCAACCCCCTAAACCAAATACTCTACCAAACACAGAGCCACCTGCATCATCCTCTCAACAGGGTGAGGTTAGTAAAAAGGAGGAGAAGAAGAGGAAACAAATTGAATCTGAACCCTTAGTCATCCTGACAGAAGCAGCATTGGCTGTAGAACTAGGTCTAGAAAGTGAGGAACCTGAGTCACCCTTAGAGAGACCAGAGAAGAAGAAAACAAAGAAAACCACCTCTTCAGTCACTCAAATGGATGAAGTTGTAAAATCAGGGGCAAACAGCTCACTAGATGTATCCTCTCAACAGGGTGCATATATAGAATCAAGCATTCTCCCCAATGCACCTTCTTGTAAAGAGTCTACACATGGGAGTGATAAGGCAGGCACAACACAGAGTGGAGAGCACATCAATACTGAAACTCCCTCTATTTCTCAGGGGGAGTTGCCAAAATCTACTCTAGAAGACACTTCTCTTCCAGAATCTAACCCTCATATTTCTTTGGAGCCTGCAAATCAAGCAATTGAGGAGCAAGGCATTGATCATCAAGAATCCTTTTCTCTTAATGAGCCAATGGACTCAAGTGACTTGGTGCATGACACCTTGCTCACCACCCAGGAACCACATTTAGATGGTGAGGGAATGCATGTTAGGGCATATCCTAATGACACCATCAAAACCACAGAGGATTCACTAGTTTTCACTAGAGACTCTGTGCCTGTGTCAACTGCTGTTGTAACTCATCCCACTTCTGTGGAGACAACAGTAGTAGAGTCAATCCATCCGGTTGCGGAAGTTGCATCTGTAACTGAGGAGTCTAGCTTGCCTAGCTCTAGCTCTGACTTCTTGTCACAATGGCTGAAGCCTATGCAACATGACAGTGCTTCAGGATCAGGGCCTGTTCCACCATAATTGACGGTTGAAGCACTCCAAAGCTTAGTTGTGGATCAGATCCCTGAGTTCGTAAAAATAGCCCAACATCTATGTCATAAGGAAGATGTGTAGAAGCAAAGTGAGAAAATAGCAGATGAAGCTGAAAGAGATGGCAATGTGGATGCATGGTTGCCGGGTAGCTATGACATTGGTCTCTCAGAGGGTCTTCAATTCTTAAGGCAAGAGTACATCACTTCACTAGGTCAAATGCCAAATCTCTAACCCCTAGTGAAGTGCATGAAGCTGTAAATGACACATATAAAGGTACTCTGAAGGCTGCTCACTATCTTGGCAAGGGTCTCAAATCAGAAATCAATGAAGTGTGTGCAAGCACAGTCAAGGAAGTAAGTGAACTCAAGAGAGACTTTAACTCCAAGTTCCCTCATTTGACCTCTGTTCTCAGGACCATTCAAGAATGCAAGTCTACCTGCACCAAGATGGATAATGGATTGGTTTTGGTTCAAAGTGCTGTGAAGAATCTGGCAAATCAAATGCAAAATCTAACTGCCCAGACTACTGATGCCAATGCTATGATGAGAACCCTCTTTGCAAATCAGTATGGAGATAAGTTGGTAACTGAAGTCCCTGTACATGTCCAAATTTGAAGTGCAGAGACTCAAGGACCAATTTCTATCTGGATTTAAAGCCTCTGAGCTGTTCACCAAGGTGGATACCCTTGAGAAGGAAGTGAGCACCCTCAAATAGTCAAATGCTCATCTTACAGACACGGTTGAAACTCTTACTGAGAAGTTGGGCACTCAAGATACCACCACAGCTGATGTTCTTCTTCATCAACAACTGATGTTGTCTACAATGATGAAGCACATGGGACTCCCTCTTCCTGAAGAGACTGCAAATCCCATCTCTTCTAACCCAAAGGCCAATCCTAAAGCCTCTGCGCCTGATACTAAGCCTAAGGGGGAGAAGAGGATCTTAAGGAACTCAAAACCTAAGGGGGAGGAGAAACCTAAGGAGAAGGGCATAATTATAACTGAGGGTGGCTGTTAGGAATATGTTGTACTTGATGATAACTTCACAATCAATCAAATTGTTTAAGGTTTTGTAGCTGTCAACGGATGAGGATTTATAACTCTATCCGTTGACAGGTAGCTCATCAACGGATGAGGTTTTGTAGCACACTGCAGTATCTCTATGTTATCAGTTGATAGTGTTTTTATCCACAGTCATGTTGACTATCAACGGATAGGCAGAATAGGGTAGCCAATTGTAAATAAGCTATGCTATGTAATTCTGTCTAAGTGAAAGTGTATCAACGGATGAAGACTAAACTCTATCAACGGATACAACTCAAATCCACTCTATCAACGGATACAGCTCAAGTCCTAATATCAACGGATACTGCTCTATACATCATCAACGGATGTCAGTATACATCATCAACGGATAATCATTGACACTATTTTCTATGATTAGCTGGAGATTAGCAGTTGATAAGGACATGTTTGACTGACAGATCACATGAGTTTATAGTAGATACAAAAAGCAGTATGGCAGCCATACTTTGGAAACATAGAATAAAGAAGCATTCCATTTACACTATGAATACAAGAAAGGTGCAGGAGACATGTCTGAACACAAGGACAACCTTTCGGCTACATGTGTATTTGGAGTGTAGTAGCAAGTCAACTAGAATTAGATTAGTATTATCTTATTCCAGTAGTACTTGTAAAACTTGGGATATATAACCAAGTGTAGCAACTCTTTGTAGGTTAAGAAAACAGACATATTTGCTTAGGGTTTCTTGAATATCCTTAGAAGCAAAGAGTTGTAAAACGGCAGCTGTGTACATTTTGTATCACAGAGTTTTCTTCAAATAAAAGCTTCAGGTGGTGCATATTAACCACCTGATTTTATATGTGTTTGTGTTTAAATCTTACATTGCAATTATCTCTTCATAAGTTTCTGAAGTTCTTATCAGAAATTTATAAATATCAAGAATTGTATTCAACCCCCCCTTCTACAATTATACAAGTGTGTAATCTGGGAATAACAATTGGTATCAGAGCAAGCTTCTAACATATTTGAAGTTTAAAGATCAACACACTTCCAACATGTCTAAGAAGGATTATAGAGTGAAGATTCCAGTTCTTGATAGAGAAAATTACTTTCACTGGAAAGTAAAAATGCGTCTACATCTCTCGTCTATTGATGAGGGTTTTGTGGATTGCATTGACAAGGGTCCTCACGTTCCAATGAAGACAGCAACAAAAGTTGGCCTGGCTGATGATGTGCCTGACACTTTCATTCCCAAACCTGTTTCTGAGTGGAGTCTTGAAGATATTGCAGAAGTCCACAAAGACAAAAAGGCCATGAATATTCTGTTCAATGGTCTAGAAACAGACATGGTTGACAATGTTATTAACTGCACTACCGCCAAGGAAGTATGGGACATTGTTCAAACCCTGTGTGAAGGAACAGAACAGGTAAGGGAAAACAAGATGCAACTACTAATCCAACAGTATGAACATTTTCACTTTAAGAGTGGAGAAACATTGAATGATACATTTAGTAGATTTCAAAAGCTACTAAATGGTTTGAAACTGTATGGAAGAGTCTATCAAGTTAAAGACTCTAATCTCAAATTTCTGAGATCACTGCCCAAGGAATGGAAGCCAATGACTGTTTCTCTAAGAAACACTCAAGAGTACAAGACATTTACTCTTGAAAGGCTCTATGGAACTTTAAAGACCTATGAGCTGGAAATGGAGCAGGATGAAGAGATTGAGAAGTCTCAAAAGAAAAGTGGGTCAGTTGCACTCGTTGCCAATTTGGAGCAAAAGGAGGAAAGGACAGAAACTGCTAGTTCTACACCAAACAGGGAGGTTTGTAAAGGTAGAGCAGAATCAAGCAGGAGCAAGGAAAAGGTGTCTGAGGAATTGAATGCCCTTCAGCAGGATGAATTGGATGAGATAGATGAGCACTTAGCTTTTCTATCTAGGAGATTCTCTAAGCTGAAATTCAAGAGAAACTCTGGGATGGCCAAGCCATTTAACAAGGATTTCTCCACAAACAACTATGTGGATAAATCCAAAATTAAATGCTACAATTGTGGGATTGCTGGTCATATGATAAGTGAATGCAGGAAACCTAGATCTGAGAACAAGGGAAAGCCAACTGAGGTTGTTGACTATAAGAAGAAATATTTTGATCTTCTCAGGCAGAAAGGAAAGGCATTCTTGACCCAAGAGTATGACTGGGCTGTTGATGACAATCATTCTGATGATGATGCTGAGTTAGTCAACCTTGCTTTAATGGCTGATTCTGGAGAGCAGGAAGCAAGTTCAGCTAGCAATCAGGTATTTTCTACTAATCTCTCTGAGCTCACTAAAGAGGAATGCAATAGTGTTATAGATGAAATGTCTACTGAACTATATCACTTAAGTGTTACTCTTAAATCACTTACTAAAGAGAACAATAGAATTAAAGAGTCTAATCTGTTTTTAAGTGATAGAAATGCTGCTCTAGAATCTCAATTTCTAGAATTTGAGAAAATGAGAGTTGATTGCAAAAATGCTAAAAGTGAACTTGAAGCTGTGTTAAAAAGAGAACTGATTTTAAAAGACCAGCTTGAAAAAGAACAAGGGATAATTGCTAAATTTCAAAGTTGTAGGAATATTTCTCAAAACATAATAGAAGTTCAGGGAATAGAATCATTTGTGAAGGATACCTGGACTCAAAGGAAAAAGGAGCTAGAACCTGGCCTTGAGGATCTAGAGACTATTTGTGAATCAACGGATAGTGATCATCCGTTGACAGATGAACCGTCAACGGATGAGAGGTATCCGTCGACTAACAAAAAGTCTGTTAGTAAGAAGGAACTTAGGAAACTGGATATCAAGTATGGTACAGTAAACAAGAATTTTGTTAGTGGTGAGTGCAGCAAAACCAAATCCAGTGGGAAGGCTAAGACAGGTGATTTACACAACAAAAAGGCTGTTGGTAAATCAGACAATGAAAAGGTAGAAATTGAGGGCAAAAAGAAAAAGAACAGAAATGGTAAGATAGGCATCAACAAGAAAAACAATTACTCTCCTGACAAGTTTGCTCCTAGGAAAACTTGTAGTAATTGTAATAGTGTCAATCATTTATCTTCTAATTGCAAGATTGTCAACAAGGCTCCTGTTCATGTACCTCAACCAATGCCATGTATGCCTGCAATGCCTGGTTTGTATCAAAATGCTAGTTTTTCAAATCCATATGTGAACATGCCATATGTGTCTAATCCATACTTTCAATCTATGAATGTGCCACAAATGTCATGGAACCTACCTAACATGAATAATATGTATGCCAATTTTCCACACATGCATGCATCCAATATTCATGCAAATGAGCATTTGTCAAACCCCATTACTCAAGCATCTACACCTAAGATGAAGAATGCTAAGAGTGCAAAGTCAAAGGCTAACAAGAAAGGACCCAAGGAAGCTTGGGTACCAAAATCAACTTGATTTGTTTTTGAAATGTGTGCAGGGAAACAGAAGGAATCTATGGTACCTAGACAGTGGATGTTCTAGGCACATGACAGGAGATTCAACCCTGCTCACAGAGTTCAAGGAAGGAGCTGGCCCTAGAATTACCTTTGGAGATGACAGCAAAGGATATACTAAGGGATATGGCCTGATTTCAAAAGACAATGTCATCATTGAAGAAGTGGCTTTAGTTGAAGGTTTAAAGCACAATTTGCTGAGTATCAGTCAGATTTGTGACAAAGACTATGAAGTAAAGTTCACAAAAGAAGCCTGTGTTGTTTCTGCCAAGGAAGACAACAATGTGGTATTGACAGGCTTTAGAAAAGGAAATGTTTACATAGCTGACTTCAATTCAGCATGCTCAGAATCCATTACTTGTCTCTTCAGCAAAGCAAGTAAGGATGAGAGTTGGCTATGGCATAAGAAGCTGTCACATTTGAATTTTAAAGTTATGAATGATTTGGTAAGAAAGGATCTTGCTAGAGGAATCCCTCATTTGGAGTTTGTCAAAGATGGGCTATGTGATGCCTGCCAATTAGGGAAACAAAAGAAATCATCTTTCAAAAGCAAGACAGAGTCATCCATTGTTAAGCCTCTTCAATTGCTGCATATGGATTTATTTGGTCCAGTAAATGTCATGTCTATTTCAAAGAAGAAATACTGTCTGGTGATTGTAGATGATTTTTCTAAGTTCACATGGACTTTCTTCCTGCACTCCAAGGATTGTGCAAGTGAAATCATTATCAATCACCTCAGAATGCTAAACAATGGTTCTGAAGACAGAGTACAAAGGATCAGGAGTGACAATGGTACTGAATTCAAGAATTCCACAATGAAGATTTTCTGTGAAGAGAATGGAATTGTCCATGAGTTTTCTGCTGCCAGAACACTCAACAAAATGGGGTTGTTGAAAGGAAAAACAGAACTCTCATTGAAGCAGCTAGAACAATGTTAAGTGAATCAAGATTACCAACATATTTCTGGGCTGAAGCTGTCAACACTGCATGCTTTACTCAGAATATTTCCTTGGTCAATCAAGCTAGAGGAATGACTCCTTATCAGTTATTAACCAACAAGAAACCAACTTTAGCTTTTCTACATGTCTTTGGATGTAAGTGTTTTGTGCTAAGGAATCATGGAGATAATTTAGGCAAATTTGAAGCAAAGGCAGATGAAGCTATTTTCGTTGGATATGCAGCAGGGAAAGCCTACAAGGTCTACAATCTAAGAACCAACATTGTTATGGAATCTGTACATGTTGTGTTTGATGATCAAAAGATTCTAGGCCTAAATGATGAAGGTTACCATGAAAAGTTGGAATTTGAGAATGAAGGTGAAGGAAGAATGTACTATGATGATGATGAGGAGAATGAAGATCATGACCACAGAGATCCACCTAGAGCTGTTATACCAACTAGAAGTGATGCTTACACTGAAAATGAAGCATCCGTTGATAGTCATTCTGGAGCATCCGTTGATAGTCATTCTGGAACATCCGTTGACAATCATTCTGCAACATCCATTGACACTATTAGAGATGCATCCGTTGACAGAAATTCTCAAGCATCCGTCGACAGGCAAAATGATGCATCCATTGACAGTCAACTTCATAACTCAGCAAGGACAACAAACTCAGGGGGAGTTTCTCAAGGTCAAAATTCAATGCTAAATCAACATGATCATGGAAATGAAGCAACCTCATCAAGATCAAATCTTCCACCTGCAAGAAAATGGACTAGAAATCATCCATTTGAGTTAATCATTGGTGAATCAAATTCAAGAGTCCAAACTAGAAGGGCCACTCAAGCAGAATGTCTATACAGTAGCTTCCTGTCTCAAGAGGAACCTAAGAAAGTGGAAGATGCCCTTCTAGATCCAGATTGGGTGTTAGCAATGCAAGAAGAGCTAAACCAATTTGAAAGAAATAAAGTATGGAAACTTGTGCCCAAACCTGATGATAGAAGTGTCATAGGTACTAAATGGGTTCTCAAGAATAAGACAGATGAAAATGGCATAATTGTGAGGAATAAAGCTAGATTAGTGGCAAAGGGCTATTCTCAAGAAGAAGGAATAGATTTTGATGAAACTTTTGCTCCAGTAGCAAGACTTGAGGCAATAAGAATCTTTCTAGCCTATGCAGCACATGCCAATTTCAAAGTCTTTCAGATGGATGTCAAAAGTGCCTTTCTAAATGGGGAACTGGAAGAAGAGGTCTATGTCCATCAACCTCCTGGTTTTGAGGATCCAGAATTTCCAGAATATGTATATCTTCTCATGAAAGCACTTTATGGTTTGAAGCAAGCACCAAGAGCCTGGTATGACACTTTATCTCAATTTCTTTTGGAGAACCACTTCACTAGAGGTACAGTAGATAAAACCTTATTTCATAGGGATATTAATGGCTCTTCAATACTTTTTCAAAACTATGTAGATGATATTATTTTTGGGTCTACAGATGAGAAGCTTTGCAAAAAGTTTGCCAAACTTATGCAAAGTAGGTATGAAATGAGTATGATGGGTGAATTAACTTACTTTCTTGGCCTACAAGTAAAGCAAGTTAATGAGGGCATTTTCATAAGTCAAACAAAATATATTTATGACCTCTTAAAGAAATTTGACTTAATGGGTCTCAGCCAACCCAACTCTGTATCTAGACTTACTAGAACAGTTTTGGAGAACTGCTACTGTGGAGGTCGTGGCCCTAGAGAATGCAATAACTTCATACGTAATCTATTGCAAGATTCAGGATAAGGAAATCACCATCACTACTGAAGACATGAATCAAGTGTTGGTGTATACTGAAAATATTTATTTGAAGTATTTACATTTATTTCTGGCCGGTTTAATTGAGAATCATTTAAATGTTTACATGTTGTCTAAATATTATATATTGTGAATAATCTAGTATCAAATGGGATACAAAATATTAGATTATTAAATACGGTTTATATAATATAATAAGGTTCACAGCACAGGTGGAGTTAGACAATCCACTGGAATGGCTGTAGTATTATTTAGATTAGTTTATATTGACTAATAAATAATACTAGTATACTTTGTGTATATTGAACAGGATCAAATTTAGAATTGTTCCCTTATACTGATTAAGAAGGTGAACTAAAATTCTATGTTATTATTAATGCTTAGGTTCTTAATCCGGAAATAATAATTGACACGTATATATTATTTACATGCTTTGATTTATATATGAAATAATTCTTTTGATTTATTTCATTATATTTTGGGTGATGAAATAATGTATATGGTGAATATTATTTATTGAAGGAATCCATGTCCTGATAATATTCGGGTTAATGATGTCCCCTTGAAAGCTCAAAAAGATTTAATTATGTGAAACCCTGCAGGTGGATTTATTCCGGCATAATTAAATAAAGGTTGAGTGGATGATCAAGGATAAAAGATATTAATTAAATGAATTATCAGTAATTTATTTAATTAATGGACATGCGATATTTTAAACATGGGGAATTTAATAAGCAAATAATATTGGAACCGAATTAATTAATTAAATTACGGTATTAGGAAAGGTAGTGCAAATATTAATTCTTTAGTGGACTGAATTAATATTTAATTACATTGGGCTAGGCTCAAGATGTAATTAGAAGGCCCAACCTAATTATCCATGATCCCTATTGTAGCCTATATATATATTCCTATTCTCTTCTTGCTGGGGCTGGTCGAAAAAATTTGATAGCCACCCAGGAGCAAGAAGAGAGGTTAACTTGAGAAGACGAAGGCCACACTTCGCTCAAGGGAATTTGGGAATACAATAGAAGAGCGTGGAATCAACCGTTAACAAGGTGATTTTTCTATTCGTACTCGTTAATTTAGTGTATCAAAATTCGTAGTGCCAAGATCTAATTGTCCCAACAATTGGTATCATGAGCCTGGTTCATTGGTTCTGCGAATTTTGATATGATGTCCATGTCGTAATTATATATGCATGTGTATAGTGGTGTGCTTGGATAATAATCTTTTGCAGGTTGTTTAGTATCCACTATTATGGCCATGTAATTTTAATTATGTGTTTGGATCCCACGTGGTTTAATCGTGGTTATTTTGTTTGGTTTCCACGTGGTTTATCGTGGTTGTAAAACACGAGGGTTGATCGTGTTAGAATAGATTTTGCAAAATTAGTTTTGTATTAGATCTACTTTTTTGTAATTGTTTGTTGGATTTTATTAAGATCCGGATATTTTGTAACAATTACGTGCGATCGGAAATCGAAACGGAGACAAAAATTTATCCGCTGCGTAGCTGCTGGTTCGATTTGTTTTTAATTAAGTAGTAACAAGAATCTGCTGTTGTTCGAATAAAGAAGAAAAGAATTCTGGAGAAAGAAGCAGGCGCGCGCGCGTGGAAATTCTGGAAAAAGACAGTAACGCAGGTCTGTCCTGCGTTACAGGTTCAAACAGGGTGTAAAGCAGGTCTGTCCTGCGTTACAGGATAAAACAGGCAGTAACGCAGGTTCTAAATGCGCGACAGGGTTTTTACAGAAAAAAAATTATTTTTTCAGCAGAACAGGGCTGGAAATTTATTTTTTTTCAAGGGGCCATAATAGTGGATTTAAATTATATTTTTTAATTTTAATTCCGCTATTTAATTTTTTAATTATTGCTTTAAATAATTATTATGTGTGTTGTTAATTATGTGTGTAATTTTAATTGCATGTTTAACATAATTAGGACGACATGGACATTAATTTTATTTATTGCTTTAATTTTATGATGCATGCTGCTATGTTATGTGTTCTTTGTATTGTTATTTTTATAACATGTAGACCTCGAAAAAATAACATAGGGCGATGCATCTAGATAAAATTCCTCAATTTTAAATAAAAAATTCTAAGTGGGTGAGGGAATTAATTAGGAATTAAATCACATGGTCTCCATTATTGTTTGTATGTAATTTAACACCAAGACGAATTTAAATTATATACATGCCACCCATCGTGGCGTATGATTTATGGTGTCAGGTAGTGTTATGGATATTACTAGAACAAACTTCCTAAATTAATTACGAATATTGAAAGGTATACATGCCACCCATCGTGGCGTACCAAGTTTCATAGAATTCGATTAATTAGAAGGGTGCCAATGATTGAATATAGATTTTCAATATAGAGAGAAAGGATGATTCTGTCTAGAAAGGGGTCTTAAGTGATGCCTCTTGAGAATGCTCCCCCTGATCTGGGAATTATCCTATTATCGATTATTGATTTGAAATATTTAATGGTGGTATCCAGTCTTTTTATTAATTTAAGATTTAATAATGGTATACACTTAGCTATGAAAAATAATATATAGTCCACCCTAACGTGGCGTATTATTTAGTAATAGGACCGAAGTAATATTTAAACGAATTTAAGTGGTATATATGTCACCCATCGTGGCGTACCAGATACTTATGGTGTTTAAATATTAATGCATTAATTTTAATTAATTGTTAGAGGAAACCAATAGGATTTAAGATTTATGCAACTATCTGATTATGTGTTACATGTATGATTCTCAGGATTAGATCACTATGGGCTTTAATCCACTATTCACCATACTTAAGGATAACAAACTTACTGGACCGAACTATATTGAATGGAAACGTAATTTGGACATAGTGTTGACTGCTGAGGAGTACAAATTTTGTACTTATGAACCCAAGCCAGACCAGCCTGCTGAAGATGCTCCTGAAAGTGAGAAGGAGTATTATAAGCGGTGGATTAAGGCTGATGAGATGTCGCGATGTTACATTCTGGCAGCAATGTCGGGTGTTTTGCAGCATCAGCATCAGGCTATGCCCACTGCTTCAGATATGCTCTTTAATCTCAAGGAACTTTTTGGAGAACAGAATAGGGCTGCTAGGCAAGTAGCAATAAAGGCTTTAATGAACACTCAGATGGTTGAAGGAACATCTGTAAGGGATCATGTTCTCAGAATGATGTCTCATCTGAATGAGATGGAGATCCTTGGTGCTGATATTGATGGGGAAACCCAGATCGATATCATCCTTATGAGCTTGCCCAAAAGTTTTGAGCAGTTCCGCTTGAATTACACCATGAACAAAAGGATGTATAGTCTCGCGGAACTTCTGACAGAACTTCAGGCAGCTGAAGGACTATTTAAGCAGAATGTTCAAGTGAATGTGGCCGAGAAAGCTTCTTCATCTAAGCCGAAAGGTAAGAAGAAGAAAAAGACTCAGACACAGAAAGCTGGAAAGATTGCTAATGCAGTGGGAGTTCAAGGTGGTGTGAAAAAGCATAAGAGCAAGTGCTTCAGGTGCAGGCAGTCAGGTCACTGGAAACAGGATTGTCCTCTTCCTAAGAAGACAAACAATACTGGTATGTCTCTTTCTCTAGTTACAGAAACATATATAGCGGCTATATCTACGAGCACTTGGTGTGTAGATACAGGAGCCACTGACCATGTTTGTAACTCTATGCAGGGGTTCCAGCAATCCAGAATGCTTAGAGATGGCGAGATATATGTGTTCATGGGAGATGCTACAAAAGTAGCAGTAGTTGCAGTTGGAATAATTACATTATCTTTTGGCGATGATAGGATTTTGGTTTTGAACAATTGTCTTTATGTACCTTCGTTTAGAAGGAATTTAATTTCGGTTTCTAAACTTGCCATGGATGGTTATAATGTTTGTTTGGATCGTAATGTTTCTATTATGATGAATAAACGAGTTATATGTTCTGGTACATTGCAAGACAATTTATATATTATTAATCCTATCCAACCAATGCTGCAACATAAGGAAACTAATAACATTCTTTCTAGCTCAAATAAAAGAAAGAAACCTTCTGAATTGAACCAAACATATCTTTGGCACTTAAGATTAGGTCATATTAACTTGAGGAGGATTCAAAGACTGGTAGTAGATGGGCCATTAGGCTCGTTGGCAGTAGAGCCATATCCAGTTTGTGAATCCTGCTTGGAAGGTAAGATGACTAATAGGCCTTTTAAAGCAAAGGGGAATAGAGCTAAAGAAGTGTTAGAATTGGTTCATACTGATTTATGTGGACCTATGAGTATCCAAGCAAGAGGAGGTTATGAGTATTTTGTCACTTTCATTGACGATTATTCTAGATATGGGTACATTTATTTGTTGCGCCGTAAGTCTGAGTGCTTTGAAAAATTCAAAGAGTACAAAGCAAGTGCGGAGAAGCGACATCTAGGAAAATGTATCAAGTCACTACGATCAGATCGTGGTGGCGAATACTTGCTTGGAGAATTTAGGGAATATTTATCAGAAAATGGGATTGCATCCCAGTTGTCTGCACCTGGCACACCTCAGCAGAATGGTGTAGCAGAGAGAAGGAATCGGACTCTTTTAGAGAGTGTTAGATCGATGATGAGTTATTCAGATTTACCCAAGTCGTTTTGGGGATATGCTATAGAAACAGCGGCTTACCTTCTGAACTTGGTACCTTCTAAGTCGGTTCCCAAGACTCCAATAGAATTGTGGAATGGTAGCAAACCAAGTCTAAGACATATTCGGATTTGGGGTTGTCCAGCACATGTGCTAAACAAGAACGCGACTAAGTTAGAATCTCGTACAGAAGTAAGGCTGTTTGTAGGCTATCCCATGGGAACGAAAGGTTATTCATTTTATATTCCTAGGGATCGAGATATCATTGTTAGCACCAATGCTAGATTCTTAGAAGAAGACTATATAATGAAACACAAACCCTTGAGTAGTATCGTTTTAGAGGAACTAGTGGGAGGGACAGATAATCCCCAAGTGCCAATAGTACA
The DNA here is from genome assembly GCA_036435485.1 of Saposhnikovia divaricata. NCBI lineage: Eukaryota > Viridiplantae > Streptophyta > Magnoliopsida > Apiales > Apiaceae > Saposhnikovia > Saposhnikovia divaricata. Next base: position 232,788,566 of record CM071594.1, read on the forward strand.
AGTAGATCAACCACCAGAAAATGCACAACCTGTCACTAATACCACACCGGTGCTTCGTCGTAGTGGGAGGGTTGTTCAACAACCTGATAGATTCATGTTTTTGGGAGAGTCCTCGGACTTGGTCTCTGGTGAACATGATGAGGATCCCAGGACATACGAAGAAGCAATTCTAGATAAAGATGCAGATCTTTGGCAAAAGGCAATGGAATCTGAGATGGAATCTATGTATTCTAATCAAGTTTGGGAGCTCGTGGAACCACCCAAAGGTGTAAAACCCATTGGATGTATGTGGATCTACAAGAAGAAAAGAGGATCTGACAAAAAGGTGAAAGCCTGGAAAGCACGACTTGTTGCGAAAGGGTATACTCAGAAAGAAGGGATCGATTATGAGGAAACCTTTTCGCCAGTTGTTATGCTTAAGTCGATCCGGATTCTTTTATCTATAGCAGCTCATCTCGATTATGAGATTTGGCAAATGGATGTCAAGACAGCTTTCCTTAATGGAAGTCTTGAGGAAACCATCTATATGCAACAACCAAAAGGATTCATTAAGGAAGGCCAAGAGCATCTTGTATGTAAGCTTAAGAGGTCTATTTATGGACTAAAACAAGCTTCTAGGGACTGGAATATTCGTTTTGATCAGGCAGTCCAGTCATATGGATTTGATCAAAGTCCAAGCGAATCATGTGTGTATAAGAGAAGTGAGGGTAATGCAGTGGTTTTTCTAGTACTGTATGTTGATGACATTTTACTCATTGGAAACAATGTTATGATGTTGTCATCAATAAAGGCATGGTTGTTCAAACAATTTGAAATGAAGGACTTAGGTGAAGCGGCATTCATCCTTGGGATCAAAGTTATAAGGGATCGCAAGAAAAGGATGTTGGCTTTATCTCAAGAGCCCTACATTGATGAAGTATTAGCTCGTTTTAACATGCAGAACTCTAAGAAAGGTTTTCTACCTTTTAAGCACGGAGTGGCTCTATCCAAGGAGCAGTGTCCTTCGACACCTAAGGATATAGAGAGCATGAAAGCAGTTCCTTATGCTTCGGCATGTGGAAGCTTAATGTATGCTATGTTATGTACGAGGCCTGACATCTGCTTTGCTGTAGGCATGGTTAGTAGATATCAGTCGAACCCAGGTCAAGAACATTGGAGTGCAGTAAAAACTATACTCAAGTACCTGAGAAGGACTAAGGAGTATATGTTAATTTACAAGGCCTCAGATCTGTTTCCTTTGGGATATACTGATTCAGATTTCAAATCAGATAGGGATAAGAGGAAATCGACCTCGGGATATGTTTTTACTTTGGGAGGTGGAGCCGTTATATGGAGGAGTGTAAAGCTGAAATGCATTGCAGACTCTACCATGGAAGCCGAGTACGTGGCGGCCTCTGAGGCTGCAAAGGAGGCTGTATGGTTCAGGAACTTCCTTTTGGACTTGGATGTGGTACCTAATTTGCCTAGGAGCTTGACAGTGTATTGTGATAACACTGGTGCTGTGGCAAATTCGAAGGAACCGCGAGATCACAAAGCAGCTAAACATATTGAACGTAAGTATCATCTCATACGAGGAATCGTAAAGCGAGGAGATATAGTTGTGGCTCACATATCATCAGAAGACAACCGGGCAGATCCTTTCACAAAGAGCCTGCCAGCCAAAGTTTTTGACAGGCATGTGGAAGCGATAGGAGTCAGATGGATGGACACATAGTTTTTTGTAATAGTGGATTAAATAAACACTGATATACTCATAGAATATTTTGAGTATAAGTGGGAGATTGTTGGTGTATACTGAAAATATTTATTTGAAGTATTTACATTTATTTCTGGCCGGTTTAATTGAGAATCATTTAAATGTTTACATGTTGTCTAAATATTATATATTGTGAATAATCTAGTATCAAATGGGATACAGAATATTAGATTATTAAATACGGTTTATATAATATAATAAGGTTCACAGCACAGGTGGAGTTAGACAATCCACTGGAATGGCTGTAGTATTATTTAGATTAGTTTATATTGACTAATAAATAATACTAGTATACTTTGTGTATATTGAACAGGATCAAATTTAGAATTGTTCCCTTATACTGATTAAGAAGGTGAACTAAGATTCTATGTTATTATTAATGCTTAGGTTCTTAATCCGGAAATAATAATTGACACGTATATATTATTTACATGCTTTGATTTATATATGAAATAATTCTTTTGATTTATTTCATTATATTTTGGGTGATGAAATAATGTATATGGTGAATATTATTTATTGAAGGAATCCATGTCCTGATAATATTCGGGTTAATGATGTCCCCTTGAAAGCTCAAAAAGATTTAATTATGTGAAACCCTGCAGGTGGATTTATTCCTGCATAATGAAATAAAGGTTGAGTGGATGATCAAGGATAAAAGATATTAATTAAATGAATTATCAGTAATTTATTTAATTAATGGACATGCGATATTTTAAACATGGGGAATTTAATAAGCAAATAATATTGGAACCGAATTAATTAATTAAATTACGGTATTAGGAAAGGTAGTGCAAATATTAATTCTTTAGTGGACTGAATTAATATTTAATTACATTGGGCTAGGCTCAAGATGTAATTAGAAGGCCCAACCTAATTATCCATGATCCCTATTGTAGCCTATATATATATTCCTATTCTCTTCTTGCTGGGGCTGGTCGAAAAAATTTGATAGCCACCCAGGAGCAAGAAGAGAGGTTAACTTGAGAAGACGAAGGCCACACTTCGCTCAAGGGAATTTGGGAATACAATTGAAGAGCGTGGAATCAACCGTTAACAAGGTGATTTTTCTATTCGTACTCGTTAATTTAGTGTATCAAAATTCGCAGTGCCAAGATCTGATTGTCCCAACATCAAGCACTGGGGTTACAACAAGGAGTGTATGACAGTCAAGCTACTGATCAGGAATTGGAAGACTTCTTTGATTTTATGAATTACTCAGATAGAATCAAGCTTGGAAATTTGAATAGGAAGTACTTGAGGAAAGAATGGAGCTATGTCTTTGCCACTCTTCTTCAAGTCTTCACAGCAAGGAAGTCCAGCTTTGATCAAATCAGCACACCTGTTCAACAAATAGGATATGCTCTAGCATATGGGAGAAAGATTGATGTTGGTTTGATCATAATGCAAGAATTGTATGGGAGACTTGGTAAGAACTCAGCCAAGAGAGGTAATGAAATTTTCTTCCCTCGCTTTATTCAATCTGTACTTAATTTCATAGATGCTAAATTGATTGAATTGCTTGGGTTAGACAAAAATAAAATAGGCTATCCGAAATCCATGACCAAACTCATTTTTGGTAGCTTGGAGACTAGGAATGATGTGGATGTAAGACTCAAAATATTCCCCTTATGGAGAGTTTATTTAGGACTTACCCCCACAACATGGCAATATGTGCCTCAAAATCTGAGTTAGCTAGGCCCAAGCAAGTAGAGCAAAATGCTAACCCAGGGCCTGCTAACCAACCCTCTCAACCAAACACTTAACCAAACACAGAGCCAACTGCATCATCCTCTCAAAAGGGTGATGTTAGTAAAAAGAAGAGAAAACATGTTGCTTCTGAACCTCTAAAAATCTTAATTGAAGCAGCCTTGGCTGTAGAATTAGGCATAGAAAGTGAGGAACCTGAGTCACCCTTACTAAGACCAAAGAAGAAGAAGAAGTCTAAAACCACCTCTTCAGTCACCCAAATGGCTGAAGTTGTAAAATCAGGGGCAAACAGCTCACTAGATGTATCCTCTCAACAGGGTGCATCTATAGAATCAAGCATCCTCCCCAATGCACCTATTTGTACAGAGTCAGCACATGGGAGTGATAAGGCTGGCACAACACTGAGTGGAGAGCACATCACAATTGAAACTCCCTCTATCTCTCAGGGGGAGTTGCCAAAATCTAATCTACAACACACTTCTCTTCCAGAATCTACCACTCATATTTCTTTGGAGCCTGCAACTCAAACAATTGAGGAGCAAGGCATTGATCATCAAGAATTCTTTTCTCTTGATGAGCCAATGGATTCAAGTGACTTGGTGCATGACACCTTGCTCACCACCCAGGTACCACATTTAGATGGTCAGGGAATGCATGCTGGGGCATCTCCTAATGACACCATCACAAACACAGAGGATTCACTAGTTTTAACTAGAGACTCTGTGCCTGTGTCACCTACTGTTGTAACTCATCCCACTTGTGTGGAGACAACAGTAGTAGAGTCTTTCCATCCGGTTACAGAAGTTACATCTGTAACTGAGGAGTCTAGCTTGCCTAGCTCTAGCTCTGACTTTCTGTCACAATGGCTGAAGCCTGTGCAACATGATAGTGCTTCAGGATCAGGATCTGTTCCACCACAATTAACGGTTGAAGCACTTCAAAGCTTAGTTGTGGATCAGATTCCTGAGTTTGTAAAGATAGCCCAGAACTTGGTCACCTCTAATGTGCCAAATCCAGATTATGAAGCAATATTGCTCTGCCATAGAGATGATGTGGAGATGCAGAAAACAAAGATACTTGATGAGGCTGAGAGAGATGGCAATGTAGATGCCTGGATGCAAGGAACTTATGATATCACTCTAAATGAAGCCTTATAGTATCTGAGGGAGGAGTACATCACTTCACTAGGCTCCAATGCTAAATCCTTAACTCCTGGTGAAGTGTATGAAGCCATCAATGACTCATACAAGGGATTTCTCAAGGCTGCACACTACCTGGGTAAAGGTGTCAAATCAGAAATCAACAAGGTAAGTGATGCAACAGACAAGTCTGTGGGAGAGATAAAGAGGACTTTTGATTCCAAATTCCCTCAATTGGAAACTGTAGTCAAGGATATTCTAGCCTGTAAGTCTACCTGCACCAAGATGGACAATGGTTTAGCCATTCTCAAAGATGCTGTCACAGGACTGGGGCACAAATTCCAAAATCTCACTGATCAGACAACTGAGGCCAATGCCATGCTTAGGACACTCTTTGCAAATCAATATGGAGACAAGCTGGTCACTGAGGTCCCTGTGCATGAGATGTCTAGGTTTGAAGTGCAGAGACTTAAAGAACAATCCCTGTCTGGCTTCAAATCCACTGCATTGTTCAACAAGGTAGATGCAATTGAAAAAGAGGTAGCTACTCTCACTCAGTCTAATGCTCATCTTAAAGACAAGGTACAAACTCTAACTGAGCAGTTGAACATTCAAGCCACCACCACAGCTGATGTTCTTCTGCATCAACAATCAATGTTGTCTGCAATGATGAAGCACATGGGTCTCCCTCTACCTGAAGAATCTTCAACCCCAAAGGTCACTCCTACAGCCTCTGTGCCTGATAACAAGCCTAAGGGGGAGAAGAGGACATCAAGAAACTCAAATACAAAGGGGGAGAAACCACCAGTAAAGGGCATCAAAATCATTGAAGGTGGTCATCAAAGAACTTCAAAATCTTTAACTCATGTGCCTGGCAAAGGAAAAGACAAAGTTGATTAGCCTCCTACTTCTCTGCCAGTTGTCACTCTACCAACTGTGCACATCACTACTTCCAGTGGTCAAAAGCAATCTATCACAACCACAGTGGTTGCAGGGAGTATGCCATCTGACAAACCTCCACTCTCCATATCTAAGAGTGCCAAGCTTGTAGAAGTGAAGGTGGTCACTGAGGCCAAGCTACAAGAAATTGCAAACTCAAATGTCTATCATGATGATGCATTCTTGGAGTTTTTGAATGTCTCAAGAGAACAGGCTGGTGACACTCAATTGTATCTAAAGAGCTTGAAGGATCAGATCGATTACTTCACTGTGATACCTAGAAAAGTTGATAGCTCATGGATCACGGAAGTAATGATGGTAACAAAATCCAGAATCTGGCATCTAACCTACAAAACTCTATAAGCCTTAAAACATTCAGAGATAGATGCGCTGATTGAGCTCATAGAGAAGAGGAATGTAAATGAAAACAATAAGAGTCTGTATGATGACTTGAGGAATGGCCAACCTTCAAGGCTGCCAGAAGTGATTAAGAAGCCATGGACAATCATCTATCAGTCTGGCACCAGAGTTGAAGAGATTAAACAATTGGTCATTCCCAATGATCTCACTTCTCGAAATCACAGACTCATTATTGCCATCATTGATCTACTGCAAAAAAGAAGGGGACAAGTACTGCAGAAGAGATAGAGGCACTGCACATTCTCAGATCATACATTGCAACTGGTGTAATTCCAGAAATGGCTAAGCCAAGGAGGAATAAGGATGATGAAGATGAAGACAAGAGTGATGGGAGGAGAAGTCATCACAGGAGTGATAAGGGGGATGAGGATAAGAAGAAGAAGAAAGACAGCAAGGATAAGAAGGATGATGACCAAGGCAAAGTCTATGAGAGGAAGAATGGAAAACAGCAAGCCTTAGGCATTGCTAGCAGTAATCTCACCACAACACAAGACTCTAAGTCTAGGGTGACTGCTGTTAGTAGTGACCTACCCAAATCTACATCTATGGCTTCTGCAACTGTCTTGCCACCTCAAGAAGAGAAGAAGATTCAATGCAAGAAACCATTTGTATATTTCAAAAAGCAAACTGCTAATGGAATACTACAATGGTCTACAAACAAAGGTCACATGCTACTGCCAGGCAACCATGTAAAAAGGATCAAATTCAAACAAGCTGCAAGGAAACCAAAGCTATCCAAATCAAGGACTCTGACAATCTATCCAGGCTTAAAACTCCAACCACTAGATGAAGATTTTGATGAAGACCAACTGCAATTCTTACAAGCCCAAAGAATCTACCATGTTTTCATTGTTGATAACTGCCTTGAGATCAAATATACTGATGGAAGGGAGGAGAAATTCAAACAAGGAGGATGTCAACACTGGGGCAAGCTACATGACATAGAAAGAATCATTGCATTGTTGAGCTCAGAAGATAAAGTGGAAAGAGTATGGAAGCTGGAGCTAATTGATTTTGTGAAGATGAAGAGAGATCATGAGGAGAGAATGAGAAAAGAGTGTCTTGAGAAATGGCTAGCAAGGGAGAAAGAAATTGAGAGACTGGAGATTGAACCAGAAAAGCTAAGGGCAAAGGGATTGTGTAGAGTTCAGTTTAACCCCTATGTGGTGAAGTATAGGAGGAGAAATGGGGATCAGGTCCACATCAGAATGAATCTACTCAACCACTATCCTGCGAACATTCTGAAATCAGTACTTGAAGATTTCAAAGACTCAATTTTGCTTGAAGAATTGGATGCTATGGCAGAAATAATAAAATCTATGGATGAGAATACAAGGAAGGAGAAAGAAAGAAGACAGAAAGCATATGATGATTTGCAAGCCAAAGCTATGGAAAGGGAAACAAATGACAATGGCTAGTACTTTATCATAGGCTGTAAGATTACTCACCCTGTAGTTCTATCCATATTGCTAATCAAAATTCATACATGCACTGTCAAGTTTTATCTTTATGTATGTTAGGCTTGTTATCAGACATGAAATTGTGACTAAGGGTCTTACTCATAATTTGGGGGAGATTGTTAGTCACAGAGGCATGCCTGAATACATCTAATAACAAGCCTAAGTATGTGTAATGCTATGCATTACCTACATGACCTCTTAACTGAGGGAACCTCTAGTTGTAGAGTTTCTATTTGTTCTACAAAGATTCAAGAATGTAGAAAAGTTCAAGAATCTATTCACCCCCCCTCTGTATTCTTTTCCTGTATTCAATACTCAACAGCTTCGTTTTGATATAAAGAATGTGTAAAACGGACTTACGGTTTAGGAGTTACGGTCGGTTTACTAAGAGTGGTTCGAAACCGTAAATGAGAATTCGTAACTGAAATTGAACCCTCGTAAAATATGTAAGTCAGTGGCGAATCTTGGTAATTAAATACTAGAGGTAAAAAGGAAGGTTTGAGAGAAAACCTCATGTGAATCGGATCGTTTTTCGATTTTATAAAAATGTTTGAATCTAGGTTAAACGCGAACGAACCCCTAAAAAGTATAACTTTGGTTATAACTGAGAAAACGAGCGATAAAACTCGAGGTATAATCTTGGTTCGTAATCGATCGAATTTATAACTTATACGACTTAAGTATACAATAAGTGTGAGTACGATGACATGTCTTAATGACAAACAAATGTCGAATCGTATCGGTAATAAAAAGAGTTACACTAAAAAGGGGTATAACGAGATAATTCGAAAACATGTTTCGACTTAAGTTAATACTTAACCTTTTTAAAAGTGTTAAGCGATTAACCTCGAATCTCTTGACTATTTATAGATCGTCGAGCTGACCCGGGATACCCTACCACTACCCCTACTCGTACTCAATTACCAGGCAAGTTTCAACTTTCCCTTTTTAGGCTGTTGTTGTGAATATATATGCTTTCTATTATACATATGCCATAGCATGCATGCCTACTTTCAAGTCATATTGATATACTTGTTCCCTGATTGTTCTTTGGCTTATAAGTAGATAGATAATATATCGATTATAAGTCGGATGTTGTTAAGACCCTATGAGAAGGGCATATGAATCCTATTTGTTGAATATAGACCGGGAGTCTGTAAGAACCCAGAATTTGGGTGGAATTAAAACTTTTATGTATTTAATGATGTAAGAACGAATAGTGGATACGGCTACAATGTAATAATTGATATTTGGGAAAGAATGAATGGAATTTGACTTTATTATGTTTATCTCTTGAAGAATGCTAAAGGGTGACAACATAGGTAAGAATAATCTATCTTCTAAGGGAATAAGATATGGCAACTTCAAGCAAGAGAATACTCTCATGTCATCCAGATCGATAACGATTAATCCAGTAGTTCCGTAAAAAGGTTAAGGAACGATCGAAAGAGAATACGGACAATTATACAATCCTAAGAGAACAAGTAAAGAATACAGAATGAATAGTGTTTTGGTGGGAGTATATAATAATATGAGACGACACTATATACAAGTATTCGGAACGGATTTCCGAGTTCGTATTAGTGATCTAGGGGGAAAATAAGTGTATGTAAAAGCTGTCGGATTCTGAAAAACCGCACTTTTATTTTCTCCGAGAGTTCCCTGGACACTGATAGCCTTAAGTATTTAACGAATGGATTTAAGGAATATAAATTGGAAAGTTAGAATGAAAGATGGAGAATGAAAGTATTAATATTAAAGAGGATTCCCGGTAAACCCTAATTAGAAATCCGTGAAATATTCCTACGAACGATCAATCGAAACGGGCAATAACCGGACACAGAAACAAGCAGAGGGAGCAAGAGTCTTGTGCAAGCTACTAGAATAAATATCTAGTAACCAAGTGGGCGAGAGTAACTAGATTAATTGGAGCATAACTAGTACTTAGAAATCAAAAACCCTTGGTTAAGCTTTCAACCATGCAAAACACAACACTTGTCCATGCTAATTACCTCATCCATTGCATCACACTCCACTAACACCACTTGGATGAGATATTATCTCACAAAATCACTTTAAGCATTATTACAAGCAACCAATACAAAAAAAAGAGCAAGAACACTCTCCCCCCCCATTACCATTCCATTCGGCCTTACCATGAATTCCAAATCCAAACTCAACCTTCCCACCATTGTTTGTTCTTGAAATTTTTAAGGTGAGTCTTATATTTCATAAAACTTATCTCCTCAAAATCTTGGCACCAAACTCCTTTGTTTCCATTTTCAAAAAAATCAAACAAGAGGAGGGTGAATAGTGTTCATCATGTACTAACTTTGTTTTCTTGATTTTTCATGGTTGATCTAGCAAGCATAATCACTCCTAAGGACCATACAAGGCTTAGTAAGGCTATATCACTATCTAAGGAAGGTATAAAGCTCTTGAAACCCTAACCCTTGTTTGAGATTTAAGTATGTTTATGATAGATATAGCTTAGTTATGGTTATGTTAAGATTATAAGCATGATTATGTATGGATCTTGGATTAATGATGTAAATAGCTAGATGAATGGAAAGGCATTTCTTGGCCTCAGTTCATGTATATAAGTCATGTATATGTTGTTTGGGTTGGATACTATGTGTATGGGAAGATTCGAAATTGGTAGATATTCGATTTACAGCCGTTATAATGCCCGATTTTACAATACCATGTTTTGTATGCCATTTTCCATGTCGAACCCCTACTGTCCAGAGACCTTATCTGCCATGATAGGATAGGTAATGTTCTAAGCTTCGTTTTGATATAAAGATCACGTGAAACAGACTTACGGTTTAGGATTTATGACCAAATTACTAAAAGTAGTTCGAATCCGTAAACGAAAGTTCGTAACTGAAATTGAACCCTCGTAAACTATGTAACGTCATGGCGAATCTTGGTAAATAAATACTAGGGGTAAGAAGGAAGGTGTGAAAGAAAACCGTATGTCAAAAAGAGCATTTTTCGATTTATTAAAAATGTTCGAGTCAAGGTTAAACGCGAACGAACCCCTAAAAGACGACTCTTTTATAACTTCGGTAAAACACTTAGAAAACGGGCGATAAAACTCGGAGTACAATATTGGTTCGTAACGATCGACCTTAGAACTCGTATGACTTAAGTATGTCCCAAGTATAAGTACAGTGACATGTCGTATTAATGAACGAATGTCGGGTCGGATCAGTGATAAAAAGGAATCCACTAAAAGGGGTATAACGAGATAACTCGAGAACGTGTTTCGAATTAAGTATAACTTAACTTTTAATATGTTAAGTGATTAATCCCGAATGCCTTGGCTATTTATAGATCACCAAGCTGAACCGGGACCCGCTACCACTACCCCTCACCGTACTCGACTACCAGGCAAGTTTCAATTCCCTTCTTTTAGGCTGTTGTTGTGATTGAATAAATATATAAATATGTTTCTGTTATACATATGCCATAGCATGCATGCCTACTTTCAAGTTATATCATTATGCTTGTTCCCTGATTGTTATTGGATTATAAATTAGATAGCTATCGTATCAGTTATAAGCCGGTTATTGTAAGACCCTCATAGAAGGGCGTATACATCTTATTCATCATTATAGATCGGGAGTCAATATTTCTTGCTATATCAAGATTACCTCGGAGGAAAATATTTAGATAAATATTTTCCATTATTCGGGCGACGAATATTATTTGAATATTCGTTCGAGGCTAATTATTTTAACGATCCTTACTTCAAATAATTATTTGAACGTAACTATTCGACGAATAATATTTATTTTAATATTCATTCAGAGTCGAATTAATTATTGATTATTATTTCGAATACTCTTCTAAAGATGAGACTACTAAATGAATATTATTTGGACATTCATTTAGAATATCATTTTATTAAATAAATATTACTTTTGAATATTATATCGAATATTCCTTTAAAGCTTGGATTACTAAATGAATATTACTTGATATTCGTTTAGAATATTATTCATTAAATGAATATTACTTTATCAATATTCATTTAAATTCCTAATTAATTATGAATATTATTTTGAATATTCATCCATGGTTCTATTTAATCATCGAATATTATTTTAAATATTTTAAATATTCCTTTCAGGACTTATTAAGTAATGAATATTATTTTGAATATTCATTTGAATATTTAATTATGTAATAAATATTCTCTTGATATTTCTTCAAGAATTATTTGGGAAATACTCTGATTAAAGATATTCTTTCATATTCCTAAATAATCTGTAAAATATTTTAATTCAATAAATATTCTCTGAATATTTATTCCATACTTAGAATAACCTCGATAAGGTTTATCTTCTTCGATTATTACAGAAAATATCTCGGAGTCATATTATTATTAATCTTGTATCAAGAAAGGTTCTCAGACATCATTCTTCCTTGAGTCTATCTCCTTAATAATAAGGGAACCTTACTTGGAAAATGTTATTTATCTTGTCGACTTCCCGGTCATAAAGTATTCCCTCCACCCGCAACTCAAGTGCTGTTGACTTATTAAGTCGTTGCTTACCTTCTCATCTTTCGAGGGGTAAGATTACTGGAACAAGTTGATATCCGTTACCAAGTAATAGCTTGGGAGTTATTGGTAAATTTTCCTTTCCAACTAGATACGACTACTTTGTGGAGTCTTATCAACAAGTATTATACTTGGGGAAAGGGGGACGAACGTTACATTCAGAATCATGAATTCTATTTGAACTAGGAGTCGTGTAAGAGGCCGAGTAGCGCCGGTCCATCCCCTTTGGCCCAACCGTTGGCCGGGGAGAGCTAGCAAGGCGGTATACAAGTAAAGCCGTCAGTTCTTCCTTCTACCGGTAGTAAATCTAAATTGAGCTGTACGATCTCGACTGATCATCAAGATTGGAACAGCGGGCGCGGTGAATACTCCATCATTGGTTCATCATCCAAATTTATTTATTTCCTGCAACATGATTACTGTTGGCAGAGTTGGAAAAGTGTCATAACTGGAATTGCAACCTTTTCTTGCAAGTTCCTCTTCTTAATAACAATAAGAATATCTCGCTTACTTTGATGTAGCAGATATTTCTTCAAACAAATACTTTCAGTTACCTTGTAACTTCATTGTTCATATTATACTGGCGTCATTTCCGTAAATGCATGGCATATGGTTTGAAAGATAGCTTTGAACTGTTTTAAATTATCGTTCAGTTATATATTATTGTTGGTGGGCTTTCGCTCACCCTTGCTTTGTTCACATTATGTCACAACAACAGCTAGGACAGATGGCTCGCGTCAGGCGCACTCGGCGCAAGCAGGTTACCCGACCCACCGGACTACCCGCTGAGATGCTAGCCGCCATTGCTGAGGTAGCATAGTTAGACAGCTTTTGTTTCCTGTTTAACTATATGTATAATTATTGTAATTAACGGCAAAACTTCTAAACCTATGATGTTATCCTTTTGGGATTGTAATAACTTTTATTCGTAACCCTTTAATGTAAGACTTATTTCAATTTCATCTCTGGGACTATAACTGTTGTGTGTGTGAGTGGTAATTATTGTGGGGTCACAGCATGTGATTTATTTATTGTGGACTCAAGTCAAGTATTATGAATGGATGTAAGACCGTAACCACCAGATCCCTGACCCCGGATCTGGGGGTGTTACAGAGTCAGTACTTCTTGATATATCGTAATTACTTTCGAGGGAAATATTTTAGTAAATAATTTCCATTATTTGGTTGACGAATATTATTTGAATATTCGTCCGAGATTATTTAATTAACGATAATTACTTCAAATATTTATTTGAACGTTATCTATTCAATGAATATTATTTTTCAATATTCATTCAAAGACGAACCATTTATCGAATATTATTTCAAATATTTCTGTAAAACCTTCGATTATTAAATAAATATCATTCAGACATTCATTTAGAACATCATGTATTAAGGGAATATTATTCTCGAATATTCCTTTAATGTTTAATTTATTAAATGAATATCACTTGGATATTCATTTAAATTATTAATTATTAAATGAATATTATTTTTGAATATTAATTTGAAGTCTTATTTATTTAACGAATATTATTCCAAACAGTCCTTTCAAAATTATTTATTAAATGAATATTATTTTAATATTCATTTAAGTAATTATTTATTCAATAAATATTGTCTTAATATTCCTTCAAGGATTATTTTGAGAAATACTCTGATTAAAAATATTCTTTCATTCATTAAATATTCCGACTCAATAAATATTCTATAAATATTTATTCAATACTTGGAAACAACTTCAATTTTGTTTATTCTTCTTCAAATATTATCTTCAACCTTCGATCATTCTGAAAATTCTTCGGAGTCATACGATTAATATTATATTAAGAAAGGTCCTCTAGATTCCATTCTTCACTCGAATCTATCTCTTAAATTATAAAGGAACCTTACTTGAGAAAGGTTAATTATCTTGTTGACTTCCCGGTCATAATTTATCCTTTTCATTCGCAACTTGGATGCTATGGACTTATTAAGTCTGTGTGTACCTTCTCATCATTCGAGGGGTAAGATTGTTGGAACAAGTTGATATCCATTAACAAGCAAAAGCTTGGGAAATGTTGGTGAATTTTCCTTTCCAACTAGATACGACTACTTTGTGGAGTCTTATCAACAAGTATTTCACTTGGGGAAGGGAGGACAAACCCTACGTTTCAATGCTGTGGATTTATTCGAACTAGGAGTCGTGTGTAAGAGGCCGAGTCGCGCGGTCCATCACAAGGCCTAACCATTGGCCAGGGAGTTACTATTAAAGGCAATCTACAAGTAGAGTCATCAGTTCTTCCTTCTACCGGTAGTAAACTATATTGGGCTGTACCATCCCCGACTGATCATCAGGGAGTGGGACAGCTGGCGCGTGATAACTCCAGTATTGGTTCATCTCCCCAATTGGGAATTCCCTGCAACACATATCGAAAAGACTTCTTTCAGGTTGACGGTGTCTTCCGCAACAAGTATCGAAGAGACTTCTTTCCGGTTGTAGGACTTCGAAAAATGTTAATAACTGGAATTGCAATATTTTCCTTGCAAGTTCCTCTTTATATGATAAATGATAATATCTTGCTTATTTTGACTTAGCAGATATTTCCACAAAATAAACACTTTAAGTTACCATGTAACTTCATCCTTTATATTATACTGGCACTAACTTCGTTAATGCATGGCATATGGAAATAATGATATTTCAAACTGTTATATACTATCACTGTCATGTTATATTATTATTGGTGGGCTATTGCTCACCCTTGCTTATTTATTATGTCACAACAATAGCTAGGACAGATGGCTCGCGTCAGGCGCACTCGGCGCAAGCGGGTTACCCGAACCACTGGACTCCCCGCTGAGATGCTAGCCGCCATTGCAGAGGTAGCATAGTTAGACAGCTTTTGTTTCCTGTTTAACTATATGTATAATTAATGTAATCAACGACAAAACTTTTAAACTTATGATGTTATCCTTTTGGGATTGTAATAACTTTTATTCGTAAACCCTTTTATGTAAGACTTATTTCAATTTCATCTCTAGGACTATAACTGTGTGTGTGTAAGTGGATATTATTGTGGGGTCATAGCATGTTACTTATTGATTTTGGACTCAAGTCAAGTATTATGTATGAGTTATGAGACCGTAACGACCCGATCCCTGACCCCGGATCTGGGGGTGTTACAGATATCGTTTACATACACTTATCTCACCCCTGGATCATGAATACGAACTCACAAATCCGTTCTGAATACTTCTATATAGCGTCGTATAATAATATTCTCATTTTCTACCAAAAACATTATTCATCACTTATTCTTTCTTTATTCCTTATATTTATTAAAATGACCTTGTTCTCTTTCGGACGTTCCTTAACCCTTTCATGGAACCACTAGACTAATAACAGATATCGATTTGGATGACATGAGAATATTTCCTCTATTTGGAATTCCCATATCTTATCTCCCTAGGAGATAGATTATTATAATCTAAGTTGTCAACCCATTGCATTCTTCAGGACATATAAACATTGGAATCTATATCCATTCAATACTCATTCATTAGAATTATTAATACCTTGTAGTCGGAATCACTGCTCATTCTTTCATCAGTACATAATAATTTTTTTTTTTAATTCTACCAAAAATTTGGGTTCTTACAGTCTCCCCTCCATAAAAGGATTCCGTCCTGGAATCAGGTAGAAGACAATTGGGGTACTTGTTTGTCATTTCACTTTCTAAATCTCTGCTCAATCCTTAATCGTTCCAATCCTTTTACAGCACATCCTACTAGTGCTACAATACTCCCTTTATCCTTTTTCATCAACTTTGCTACTTTTCGTACAAGCACACTATCCAAGTTATGCTCTTATGTAGTCGTATACTATTACCCTTATTGATATCTACAGTGACTTTGGTATCACTAATACGCTGCAAATTCAGAGATAACCTCACTCGTACTATGCATTTCCTGATCGCTTTAATCTTCGCAATCTCGATCGATATATAGAAATAGAAGAATTTATTGAGAGATCACTATGATCAATGAACAGTTGTTATATTGCATAGTTAATACAGAAGGTGGCCAGCCTTTAGTACTTGAAAAGCAATTAAACAAGTTATGGTATTCCACTTAGACTTCTGTCACACAGACAGATAGTCACATAGCAGTACCTCCCCTCCTTAAAGGGTTGTTCTTCTCAATTCATAAAGAAGATGAATAAGAGAGAAGAAAAGAAATTTTTTTTAAAGAATTTATAGAAAATTCTCAGGATTGCAAAATATCATACTTAGAATTTACCTTTGAATGATAAAGGTTCATTAGAGAAGAAAATAATCGTATTCGCATTTGATTGAACTTGAGTGATACAGTTGTACCTAAACACTTGTGTGATTTGAGTGTTTGTGAGGTTATTTTCCATCCTAAGCATGTTATTTCTTGTTGATTGCGACTTTGATGTTATTCTTGATATTTTAGTCTTTTGAGACTATGTGTGCGTGCTTGAATAGTTGTGTTGGTGTGTAAAGTTGAGGAATCGCATTATATGACATCTTTGAGCTATTACATGATTAATTTTTGCATGTGTGGAGTGCTATGATATATTTCATGTTTGAGACTTGGCAGTCAGAAAAAAAATTAGAAATTTTGTGGGTAAATTCACTACAAACTCTCACGAGACCTTACTCGTCCACTTGGGCTACCTTGGGGTTTAAAGGGCTTGTTGCATATGCCAAATGTAACCATGATCACCTACGGAAGTGGTACTAGTTAGTTAGGACTTAGTTTTTTTCTTTCTTCTTTGCTTGAGGACGTGCAAGATGCTAGGTGTGGGGATGTGATAAACATGCATTTAATTCTAATATTGTCCCTTATTTAAGTTATTTTGCATTGATATGGATTTTTATTTAATAAATTCTAATGTTTTATTGTAGAAATCAAGGCGTTATAATAAAGGAAGGCTTGGAGTTTAAATAGCAAGAATTGGAGATAAATTTGATTAAAATTCGGATTTTTCGGGTAGCTTGCGCAGTCTGCACTGTTTGGGCAATATCTGGAGTTCTACAAGTCCGATTCTGACGATTCAACAGCCCACGAAAAGCTTATGAGAAGGGCTTTATTTTTGATGTGGTCTTGTATTTAAAATCCAGCCGAATCAGCCCAGAAACAGATCCCAACAGCCAGTTACGAATTTCCTCTCTTTGGAATTCAATTTTGATTGGGAAATTTCCTTGTAAATATATTAAATAATTAAAAATACTTTTATTAGAGATAATATATGATATACATTAGACCTAATTAAGATAGATTCACATCGTACAAGAGAGAGGCACAGACAAGAGAGAAAGAAGAAGCTTGAGGAAGGAGATTCAGCCATTGAAGACATTCACTTGGATTGTTTTTCTTCATCTTTTTTGTTCAGAATTCTCTCCTTAACTCTTTTCATTATGTTTATGTGTTATCAATTCTTGGGTGATTTTGAGAGTTTGATTATGAACTAATTTTATATAGTTGGGATTTTTATGGAACCCTAGCATGGGATTATTGGTGTTTTGTTAAAGAGTATTATATATAGTTCTACGGTTTATTCATTCTAGTGATTATTCTTGCTAATACTTGCTATTGTCTGATCAACTCTAGTAGGTTAACGAGTTAATTATAATACTGAGAGGGTTATATTTAATTGACATAAGACTTGAGTGGTGCATGCTTATATATCTTTTGATTATAATATTATTGCGGTATAGACATATATTGTAACCGTGCATAGCTTTATGAATTGGTGCTTAATTACATTCTGAAGGGTAAATTGGCATAGACATATGTTAGTTTATTTTGTAATAATTATACCATAGTGATTTCGAGAGAAACCTGTGACTATTGAATTCTAGCTAGTAGACTATGAATTTGCTAAGTGCTCTGCAACTTATAATCAGGCAGATGTGACTGTGAATTCTAGCTAGTTGGCCAAATCTTATAATCAGGTATATGAAATTCTTGAGACAATTGCAACAAATAATCATCAGTGGATAACTAATAGGGCTCAAGCTGGGAAAAAAGTAGCTGGAATTTATGAAGTTGATGCAGTAACTTCAATGAGAGCTAAAATTTCATCCATTGAGAATGGATAGACGACGGGAGGTAATTAATCTATGGGGCAGTCGGTGAGTCCAAAAGTTAATCAAATCAAGAATGTTTCATGTGTGTATTGTGGTGAAGAACATACTTATGATAGTTGTCCTTTGAATCCTGAATCTGTCTATTATGTGGGAAATCAAAATAAGGGTGGCCCTTATTCGAACACCTACAATCAATCATGGAGGCAACATCCTAACTTTTCTTGGAACAATCAAGGGGCTACTTCTGGAACTTCATCAAATACCTTTAGGCCCAATTATCCGCCTGGATTTTCTCAACAGGATCAACAACAATTGCCTCAACAAGCATCTCAATCTAGTTCTCTTGAAAATATGCTTAAAGCATACATGGCAAATAATGATGCTCTCATCCAAATTCAAGCAGCATCACTTAGAAACTTGAAAAATCAAGTTGGACAACTAGATAATGAGCTAAGAAATCGACCACATGGCACTCTCCCTAGCGACACTAAAAAGCCTAAGGATGTTGGGAATGAGCAGTGCAAAGCCATGACATTGAAAAGCGGGAAAGTCTTGAAGAATGCTAAATCTAAGTCCAATGAAGGTGAGTCCTCTACAACTGAAAGTGTGGAGAAAAATTCTGAACATGATGGTATCGAGATTTCTAAGGTGGTCCCAGCATTCCAACCACAACCACCATTCCCTCAACGGTTTTAAAAATAGAAGCAAGATGTTTAGTTTAAGAAATTTCTAGATGTTCTGAAACAGCTTCACATCAATATTCCACTTGTGGAAGCTCTTGAGCAAATGCCCAATTATGTGAAATTCATGAAGGACATTCTTACAAAGAAGCAGAGGTTGGGGGAGTTTGAAACTGTAGCTCTAACGCAAGAGTGTAGCTCATTTGTGCAGAATAAATTACCACCGAAGATGAAAGATCCAGGGAGTTTCACCATTCCTTGCACTATTGGAAATTCCTATTGTGGTATGGCATTGTGTGATTTGGGAGCTAGTATAAATTTGATGCCTATGTCTGTGTTGAGGAAACTGGGAATTGGAGAAGTTCGGCCTACAACTGTCACTCTTCAACTAGCAGATAGATCTCTTGCTCATCCTGAAGGAAAGATTGAAGATGTTTTGGTCAAGATAGACAAATTCATCTTTCCTGTTGATTTTATTGTCTTGGATTATGAGGCAGATCGGGAAGTTCCCATTATATTGGGTAGGCCATTTCTTGCTGCCGAAAGAACATTAATTGATGTGCAAAATGGGGAGCTAACGATGAGGGTTCAAGATGAAAAGGTGACCTTTAATGTTTTTAAGGCTATGAAATATTCTGATGATGTAGAAAATTGTTCTGCAGTCACTTTGGTTGATGATCTAGTTTCTGATAAACTAGAATATAATTCTTCACTTGACCCTTTGGAGCAATTGATTCTCAATGTATCTGAAGATGGGGTTGATAATGCTGATCTTTTAGCTTGGCAGGAAGCTAATTCACATGGTACAAGAACTAGAGGCCGCTTTGAGTCACCGGAGTTATCATCAAGGGAATTCAAGATTCCAAAGCCATCCATTGTTGAACCACCGGAGTTAGAATTGAAAGCTCTTCCTTCTCATTTGAAGTATGCTTCTTTGGGACCTTCTTCTACTTTGCCTGTTATTGTCTCTGCTAACTTGTCTAGTGCTCAGGAAGATCAATTGTTGGAAATTCTTAAGAAGCACAAGAAAGCTATTGGGTGGACTATTGCGGATATTCGAGGTATTAGCCCTTCTGTTTGTATGCATAAAATTTTATTGGAAGATGGTGCTAATGGATCTATTGAAGGCCAACGAAGATTGAATCCCATTATGAAAGAGGTGGTAAAGAAAGAGATTATCAAATGGCTTGATGCAGGAATCATTTATCCAATTTCTGATAGCTCATGGGTTAGTCCTGTTCAGTGTGTGCCTAAGAAGGGTGGATTCACAGTGATAAAGAATGAAGACAATGAGTTGATTCCAACCAGAACAGTCACAGGTTGGAGAATTTGCATTGATTATCAAAAGTTGAAAAAGGCCACTAGGAAGGATCACTTTCCATTGCCCTTTGTTGATCAAATGCTGGACAGACTTTCTGAAAGAGAGTACTATTGTTTTCTTGATGGGTACTATGGTTATAATCAGATAACTGTAGCTCCAGAGGATCAGCACAAAACTACATTCACATGTCCTTATGGTACTTTTGCCTTTCGAAGAGTTTCGTTTGGGTTGTGTAATGCTCCTCCAACTTTTTAAAGATGTATGATGGCTATCTTTTCTGACATGGTTGGTGAATTTCTAGAGGTGTTCATGGATGATTTCTCTGTGTTTGGAGATTCTTTCAGTGATTGTCTATGTAACTTGGGTATGGTGTTAAAAGATGCGAGGAAACTAATCTTGTACTCAATTGGGAAAAGTGTCACTTCATGGTGAATGAGGGTATCATATTGGGTCATAAAGTTTCAAGGAAGGGACTCGAAGTGGATAGGGCATAAATCGAAGTCATTGAGAAGCTACCTCCTCCTACTTCCGTCAAGAATATTCGAAGTTTCCTTGGGCATGCAGGTTTCTACGAACGGTTCATTAAAGACTTCTCAAAAATTTCTAAGCCACTTTGCAAGTTTTTGGAGAATGATACTCCCTTTCAGTTTGATGAAGCATGTTTGAAGGCTTTCGAGGAATTAAAGCAGAGGTTGATTTTAGCACCTATCATGATTACACCAGATTGGAGCTTGCCCTTTGAATTAATGTGTGATGCTAGTGATTATGCAGTGGGTGTGGTAATGGGTCAAAGAAAGAACAAGGTATTTCATCCTATCTACTACGCAAGTCGCACTTTGACCGGAGTGCAATTGAATTACACGGTGACTGAAAAGGAGCTTCTTGCTGTTGTGTTTGCCTTTGACAAGTTTGTGGGCACTAAAGTGGTTGTCTTCACTGATCATTCAGCCATCAAGTACTTGATCACTAAGAAGGATGCAAAGCCACGGTTGATTAGGTGTGTTCTTCTACTTCAAGAGTTTGATATTGAGATACAAGACAGAAAAGGTGTTGAAAATCAAGTAGCTGATCATTTATCAAGAATGGAGCACAATGAGGAATCTAGCACTTTGATTCCTATTAAAGAATCATTTCCAGATGAACAAATGTTTCAAGTCAACAAAGAAAGAAATTCTTGCATGATGTGAAATCTTATTTTTGGGATGAGCATTATTTGTTCAAGCAAGGTGCAGACCAAATTATTAGAAGATGTGTTGCTGAATTTGAGGTGAAAGATATTCTTTTTCATTGTCATTCGTCTCCCTCTGCTGGACATTTTGGTGGACAACGTACTGCTGCAAAGGTATTGCAATCTGGTTTCTTTTGGCCCTCTCTGTTCAAAGATGCTCATGCATATGTTATTAGATGTGATCGTTGTCAAAGGGTTGGTAATATCTCGAGAAGAAGTGAGATGCCGTTGACTAATATTCTTGAAGTAGAGTTGTTTGATGTGTGGGGCATTGACTTCATGGGTCCATTCCCTCCTTCTTTCAAAAATGAATACATCTTAGTGGCTGTTGATTATGTTTCTAAATGGGTGGAAGCTACTGCCTATCCCACTAATGATGCAAAAGTTGTCATCAAGTTCTTAGACAAGTATATCTTTACTCGCTTCGGAACCCCAAGGGCTATAATCAGTGATGAAGGTACACACTTTGTGAATAAATTGTTGGCTAATACTTTATCTAAGTATAATGTGAGACACAAGGTAGCTACTGCCTATCATCCTCAAACTAATGGGCAAGCCGAGTTGTCTAACAGAGAAATTAAGAAGGTTCTTGAGAAAGTGGTGAATCCGATTCGAAAGGATTGGTCTACAAGGTTAGATGAGGCTCTTTGGGCTTATCGTACGGCGTACAAAACTCCTTTGGGTATGTCTCCTTATCGCTTGGTTTTTGGAAAGGCATGTCATCTACCGGTTGAGCTTGAACATAAGGCTTATTGGGCTCTCAAAAATCTAAATTTTGACATTCAACATGCTGGTGAAAAAAGAATGTTGCAACTTGATGAGTTGGATGAGTTACGATTTTTCTTCTACGAGAATGCTAAACTTTACAAGGAGAAGACGAAAAAATGGCATGATAAAAACATTCAATCTCGAGTGTTTGAAGTGGGGCAACAAGTCTTATTATTCAACTCAAGGCTGAAGTTATTTCCTGGCAAGCTGATATCTAGATGGTCCGGACCTTTCACAATTGTGAAAGTACATCCCTATGGAACTGTGGAATTACGTGATAATCGAGGGGGTGAATTTCAGGTCAATGGACAATGACTGAAGCATTATTGGGGAGGTGACGTTGTACGTGATAAAACCTCACTTGATTTAATGGAGCCTTGACAGAGAGCATAATGTCTAGCCAAAGACATTAAAGAAAAGCGCTTCTTGGGAGGCAACCCATGATTTTGTATGGTTAGTAAATTTTTATTTCATTTTTTTCTGTATTTATTTTTAGGTTAGATATTGTTATTATTATTATTATTATTATTATTATTATTATTATTATTATTATTATTATTATTATTATTATTATTATTATTATTAGAGGTAGATAATTTTTACTTCATTTTTTTTACTCCCACAAGGTGCCTTGATGAATTTCTTGAAGTGTTTCAGGATATAAGTATTTCGAATTTTGCAAAATCTCGGAAAAGAAAAAAAAAGTGAATGCCACGGTTTTGTGACTTTCTGAAGGAACGCAATGCAGGAACACTGGCAGTTTGAATTCTTTATACCGACATTTTCAGTCCCTGCTATTTTTATAAATGAGGATCAGATATTCAACATCGGGGTAGAAAGTTATCTTCCCCGCGGTTTACATTTTCTGTATAGCACTGATTCTCATCTCATGCGCGAACATCAATTCCAGTAAATACTCTTCATCCAGAGTGCGTGGCATATTGACGAGCCCAATTGTTTGATGAGTCCAATTGGAGCAGACCCATTTCATTGTCCATGGCCCTTGTGCTGCTAAGGCTAGCCCAATAATTTGCTGCTATGTCCAGCTCAATTCGAGCCCATTAGTCTGATGCAGCACAAGTCCGGCCCAGTTTCAGCACCTCAGCAGCCTGCTCTTGTACAAAAATATGGGGGAGTTGAACCCCTGACCCCTAGCATGCAAGGCAATGCTCCAAGCCACTACACCAAGCTGCCATAGTTGTGAAGAAATGTTTTTTCAATTTAATAAATGATGACGCTGACCAGAAAAAGCATGTGCACCAAGACTCAAATTTGCAAGCATTTATTTGGCAATTCATAAGGCATTAGGGGAGTATTCTTAACTTTTCTTAAATATATACTTTTATTAGTTTCTTTTTGTATTTTTTGTATTTAGGATTTTTATTAGTTTGTATATTTAAATATTATTATTCACTGGGGACAATGAACCACTTAAGTGTGGGGAGGAGTTTTCAATATAAAAAATTAAAAAAAAAAATTAGGATCATTAATAATTTTATTTTTAGGATAATTTTTTTTTCTTTTTTTAGTTTTTTTAGGACATTAGATATTTCTTTTTAAGGTTTTATTTTAGGATAATTACAAAAAAAAATAGAAAACTTAAAAAATTGATTGCCTTGTCAATATAGCATGTTAATAATGATAAGTACACACCATGTAGACTAATTATTTGTGTGTCATGTTTATGTCTCCTTGACGTAAAATACCATATACATGATGATGTCTTGTAAGTGCTTGCGAAAAATTAAAAACTTGAATGTACGTCATTGTCAAATTTGATGAGTTTGGCATGCTATCACCATGTGAGATCTTGAGCCTTAATTTGCAATTGATACATCTTTTATCAATCTATTTTTTTATGGTGAGATATTCGTCATTGTATGTGTTGCTCTAGAACTTGCTTTAAACTAGGTCGTGCGCATATGCATATTGATATTGTGTATTGTGTAAAACTGATAAAGGCACTAGGATTAACCGTATTGTCCCAAACAGTATCCTGGAAAAATAATCCTTAGTGAGCCCCCTTGAGCCTATATCCTTTTTCTTTTGTACTTCACCACTCTAAATTCTTGAGCCTACTTGTTTATGCTTCTCTTGATTTACTAGTAGAGCATTTTTAATTCATCTAAGGGTTGGTGAATGCATAGTGTGGGGATTTCTTTGTTAGAGTGTGAAAATTTGGTGGGAATCATTATGTTTAAAAAAAGAAAAAAAAAGAAGAAAAATGGCTAGGTACTCCTTTGAGACCAATGGGTGGTAAGTGCAATGTCATATGAAAGGGACGAGCCATGTACATGTGCTGGTATTAAGTACATTGTACTAGAAATTATTCTTGGTGACTTTTCACTGCCCTTGGTTACTGGAGTTTGAAAAAGAAAAAATCAAGTAGAGTTCGTGTTCGTTGTTGGTTGCAATATGAAAGTGAGAATGTATATGTTATTATGTTCTTAGGGTTTAATGCTTGTGAGAGTTTACTCAACTTTTACATGATCAAAATTTCATGTTGAGTGCTTAATTAAAAATGAACATTTTGCTCTATTAGTTGTCAAGTTAGCCACTTGTTAGCCTGTTTCTTTTATATCCTACCCCCGCACCTAAGCCTCGTTACAACCCTTGACAAAGACCTTTTGATTTATACAAACACGAAGTCTAGAGATTTTGGTGGACAAGCAAGCTTATGGTAGCACATGTGCATTTGATTGAACTTGAGTGATACAGTTGTACCTAAACACTTGTGTGATTTGAGTGTTTGTGAGGTTATTTTCCATCCTAAGCATGTTATTTCTTGTTGATTGCGACTTTGATGTTATTCTTGATATTTTAGTCTTTTGAGACTATGTGTGCTTGCTTGAATAGTTGTGTTGGTGTGTAAAGTTGAGGAATCGCATTATATGACATCTTTGAGCTATTACATGATTAATTTTTGCATGTGTGGAGTGCTATGATATATTTCATGTTTGAGACTTGGCAGTTAGAAAAAAAATTAGAAATTTTGTGGGTAAATTCACTACAAACTCTCACGAGACCTTACTCGTCTACTTGGGTTACCTTGGGGTTTAAAGGGTTTTTTGCATATGCTAAATGTAACCGTGATCACCTACGGAAGTGGTACTAGTTAGTTAGGACTTAGTTTTTTTCTTTCTTCTTTGCCCGAGGACGTGCAAGATGCTAAGTGTGGGGATGTGATAAGCGTGCATTTAATTCTAATATTGTCCCTTATTTAAGTTATTTTGCATTGATATGGATTTTTATTTAATAAATTCTAATGTTTTATTGTAGGAATCAAGGCGTTATAATAAAGGAAGGCTTGGAGTTTAAATAGCAAGAATTGGAGATAAATTTGATTAAAATTCGGATTTTTCGGGTAGCTTGCGCAGTCTGCACCGTTTGGGCCATATCTGGAGTTCTACAAGTCCGATTCAGACGATTCAACAGCCCACGAAAAGCTTATGAGAAGGGCTTTATTTTTGAAGTCGTCTTGTATTTAAAATCCAGCCGAATCAGCCCAGAAACAGAGCCCAACAGCCAGTTACGAATTTCCTCTCTTTGGAATTCGATTTTGATTGGGAAATTTCCTTGTAAATATATTAAATAATTAAAAATACTTTTATTAGAGAAAATATAGGATATACATCAGACCTAATTGAGAAAGATTCACATCGTACAAGAGAGAGGCACAGACAAGAGAGAAAGAAGAAGCTTGAGGAAGGAGATTCAGCCATTGAAGACATTCACTTGGATTGTTTTTCTTCATCTTTTTTGTTCAGAATTCTCTCCTTAACTCTTTTCATTATATTTATGTGTTATCAATTCTTGGGTGATTTTGAGAGTTTGATTATGAATTAATTTTATATAGTTGGGATTTTTATGGAACCCTAGCATGGGATTATTGGTGTTTTGTTAAAGAGTATATATATAGTTCTACGGTTTATTCATTCAAGTGATTATTCTTGCTAATACTTGCTATTGTCTGATCAACTCTAGTACGTTAACGAGTTAATTATAATACCGAGAGGGTTATATTTAATTGACATAAGACTTCAGTGGTGCATGCTTATATTTCTTTTGATTATAATATTGTTGCGGTATAGACATATATTGTAACCGTACATAGCTTTATGAATTGGTGCTTAATTACATTCTGAAGGGTAAATTGGCATAGACATATGTTAGTTTATTTTGTAAGAATTATACCATAGTGATTTCGAGAGAAACCTGTGACTATTGAATTCTAGCTAGTAGACTGTGAATTTGCTAAGTGCTCTGCAACTTTATTACCGACTTTCACGTGTTAGGGGAAGTAATTATCCTGACTTATCTTCTCATATTTGAAACAAATTAGACTCTCTTGCTAGTATAATTTAGTTGGTTAATTTAGTTCTTATAATTAGTTTAGTTATAAAAACCATCAACAATTTTGTGCTCGATAACCAAAGTGTTAGATATTACTTGCGATTGATACGAATATACAGTCCTTGAGGAACGATTTTCAGTATTTACTACTGTATTACTTGCTTGCGATTGTGTACACTTGCACATCTGTATTTTACGCATCATTGGCCTTTCTTGATAATAATAATTTCCTGCAATCCATGTTTTCTGGATCTATTCCAACTCACATTTTTCTACCTCATTCCCATCACTGTTGGGTGAAAGTATTCTTCCTTAGACTCTGCTGACTGAGAAAATATGTCAGTCCTTTTTCCATAAGTCATTGCTTCCACCTTTCCGTGCGAACTTTATCACAGTTACTCCTACTTGTACCTAGAACATTTCTTCTCTTATTCCTTTCTTGTTTTAGGATAATCTCATCCTTCATTTGTTCAATCCATACTTCCTCATGGTTTCACACATGCCTCATCTGGCATTATTGTTATTATGTCATACATCCTTTACCAAACCTCTATTTTGAAGTTCAGAATATTACCTTTTTCCTTATAAGGTTTCTTAGGTCATCCTCATCATTCCTCCTGTATCTTCCGGGTACAGGGTATCTCACAGTATCATTGATCAACCCTACAATAATTCTGTCTATGTACTTTTCGAGACTCCTTTCAACAAATCCTTACATATTATTGTTGCCTTAGTCGTCCAACTTACCTCATTTGAATTCACTATGTCTTCATTAGGGGTAATGCCATCCTTTGTGCATACACAAGGTTTGTCATATTTTATGGGTATTCTATCCTCAATTCTATTTTCAAGAAATACTTTCATCCTATAATTGACAATCAAATCATATAACCTTTTTAAGGGTTTCTTTTCAACCTTTCTCATCTTGGTAATCTATAGGTAGCTTAATGCTAACCTTTCTTTCAATGGATGTCAGTTTGCATGACCTTCCAAAAGACAACATATGTCTATCTGCTCTTCTTACAGGATTTAGTAATGGTAGCAAGGAAGTTCTGGAAGATATTGGTCATGTTCAACATGAATCTTTCAGTACTTATTACTCTTCTTAAAGATACTAAGTTTCAGATAACCTTTATGCATCATACTGCACAATTTCTGACAATCTTCATAAGTCTTCATTGATCACTTTCCTCAGTCATAACACATCCATGGTATTTACAAAATCCCATCATCATTTGTCTCAATTCATTTTACTTCTCTTTCTAGTTCATAAGTTGGTCGATCATATACACCTGAATCACTTCACTTTATATCGAAAGTTCTCGCGGTTGGCGCTTGGTCAGAAGCAACCCCGCTTTGTCCTTGCATCACTGGTCTAGTCATTTTATAGTTCTTTGTGACATGGCCCTAACTGGCCACACTAAAATATGTGAGTTTAGGGTTAGCTAATAGCATTACTTTTCTTAGCAATTGCCTCCTTCATCCATAGCGAAGACAATTATCTGGGACAGGTTACGCTTATCCATATGCTTTTTCCCGCATTTTCCTAAATGTATTTGTTCACTGCTTTCCTTTACACGGCAAATCTTCGGTACCAGAGTAGCATAGTTACTCAACTCGAGTATTGTCACTCCTCGGTCATCTTTCTTCTATTTTTATCTTTTCAACTTTTCTTATCAATCCCATGTGCTACATAAGCTTAACACTCTTCGCATAATAGCCTTTCATTTAAGTCAATCCCGGAATTTCTCAGTCCGTTTTGGTTCTTGAATGCAATTCCCCTTTACCGCCCAATCTCAACTTTATCATTTTATCTCTACCATCCATTGTAACAATTAGGGTCGGGTTGCCAACCCATATAGCGGCTACCTTACCCAATCCACAGGGTTCGCTTCAGTTTCCACTCTCTTCAGTGACGTTATTTGATAATCAGAAAGACAAGGTTTGCCAAAATTTGTTGAATTCCTTCTAGAATCAGGTTAATTTTGGTCAATCTATCCACTCACTGGCAATACTAAGAAGGTCAATTTCGAAACCTGAGGAACAGTTCTACGAACATCCATGTAGGTAGAATCATAAGAAGTTATAATAGCAGGATGATTGACCTAAACTTTGAAAGTTTAGCCACGGGGAGAGAACCAAATTTATACACCCCATAGAAGGGAAATCAAAAGTTTCAACTGAAACATGCCATATTTTCCAGATACATATACGTCCTATTAGTCAATTCCACCAAAGGTCAGTCTACCTAACCACCAATCCAGAAGAAACACTACCGTCGGAGTTAGTCGTTCCACAAAATTGGCACTACCATGGCCATCCGAATCTGGTGAACCGTGTTGTCCGAATGCATCCACAATATATCACGAAGTCTTTCTTCTTCCATTAGGCAACGCCAATGCTGGGTAGTCACCAACTTCATCTTTAGCCCTAAGTGGAACAAATATAAGGCAAATGAATAAACAATATATCGATATAAAATTGCACTGGTGGTGCCCGAAGAAAGAAAACTTTGATGGATCCTTATAGCTCTGATACCAATGTAGTATTTTACTATAATATTGTACTTACTAACTAAAAATATTTGATGTTAAGGAGAGGGTTCCGATGTGAGGTATGAACAAGCAATTCATTTTATGTGCTTTTTGCATGGAATTTCATCCACTATTTATAGGCTTTCTTAGCCCCATCTCCACCCCTTAAACATGTAACCGCCCCTTAAATATTTCATTATTCAGACTCTTAGTCCTTTGTTGGTGTGGTTGTCCTTTCTAAATTAAAACTGCCTTTAAATCGGCGGGGTCAACCAAAACTACTTACTATTGATCACATGTCCTAATAATTGAACTTTATTTTGCCAGAATATATACTTTGAGAACTTGGCAGACACGTGCTCCTTTAGGTTCCATCTTTAAACGTCCTCCGTTACCTCTTAACCACTGATCGTATTACTTGCTCCATTTATGATTCAGTGTCGGAATAAACTCAATGTAACTACTATAATCCATTCAAGGAAAAGAAGGAATTTAATGTTCCTTTGAATCACATGCATCTACTGTTTTTGGTTCATCATTTCACTGAGTTGAAATAACCCTATACTTAGTCCCTGCCAGTAGTCTTATTACAAGTTTATCATAGACTCACTGGTCTTTCCCTCTTATAGGTTCTGAGATCGTCGTTTCGCTTACTACTTCCTTATATAACTATATCCAATCAAGCCATCACTTCCCAACGTCCTTACTTTCTAAGCTGATCCATTCCTAAGATGAACATTTCTTTGAATAGAACCACCTCATCAATCTCCACTGGACATCATAATTTATAACTTATGAAATCTACCTTCTCAGGGCGAATTATTATTGGCAATATCCACACTAATTCATTTATCCAATGATATGGCATTTGCTGCCTTGATCTCAACTGCTCCTGGAGACTCTGCTTCTCGTCATATATCGATGTCTTTGATAATCATGTATCATTCTCACTCTTTTTCCCATTAATCTGAAAGTCCCTAAATGTCCTTATCTATCTCCATATAAGATGTCAAGTACTTCTTCCAATCCGTCTTACTTGCAGGTACTACTTCCCGTAGTCCGGCTATGAGTCCAATATGCATCCTCAGTTCTCTTTAACAATATCTCAGTTCTTTGTGCTCACTTCTCTGAACACTATACTTTAACTCTTTCAGTTTCTCTGACTGCAGCCCTCATTTCCTCAAGGGTAAGTTCCTTATCCTTAACAAGACTCTTCTCTTTAGTTGGAACCTCCTCCGGGTTCTCAGTAAGGTACTCTATCGAGTCTTTAAGCAGATCATCAACATATAATAAAGCATCCTCGTGCTGCTGCTCGTAAGTCTCATAGTCCGTCGCCTTACTCGTCGATGCGATATTGAGCTAAGTTACTATCATGATATTTAAGAGTTCCCATAAGGGTTTTATATGTCAGCACTACATTAAGTAGTCCGACTATGAACTTGGCAAGAGTTCTTATTATCTTAGTGAATTTATTGTTTTAACGTCGCGTCATCTCTGGGGTTTATAACGTAACACTCTGATACCATTTCTGTAACACCCCCAGATCCGGGGTCAGGGATCTGGTCGTTACGGTCTCAAATTCCATTCACAACATCAACATAAATTAACTTACACCCTTGTGACTCAAAACAATAACATAAAACACACCCGTTATAGTCCTAGAGATGAAATCCGAGTAATTAACAATTATTATTAATCACAAGATTGAGTTATTACAACCCAAAAGAATTACAATTTAACCATGACTTACTCTTTGCCACCCATTTGTATATGTCATATAATAAATACTTTTGATACTCAAATGCTAACAACTAGCCTACCCATAGCTACCTCTTCAGCAATGGTAGCTATGACCTCAGCTATGTTAAAGATAAGCAAGATATTATCATTTATCATAAAAGAGGAACTTGCAGGAAAACATTTCAATTCCAGTTCAAAAACTTTTCAACTCTGCCAATAGTGATAATGTTGCGGAAAATTTCCAATTCCGGAAGATGAACTAACCCTGGAGCATTGATGCGCCAGAAGCCATAACATCTACGATGATCAGTCGCATGTTATGCTCCCCAATTTTGTTCTCTACATGTAAAAGGAAGCACCGACGGATTTACTTGTCTACCGCCCTCTGGAACCCCCCGGCCAACGGTTGGGCCATTGCTGGACCGGCGCCACTCGGCCACTTACGCGGCTCCTAGTTCGAATAACATCCATGACTCTGAAACGTAAAGTTCCTCCCCCTTTCCCCAAGTATAATACTTGTTGATAAGACTCCACAAAGTAGTCGTATCTAATTGGAAAGAAAAATTCACCAATACTTCCCAAGCTGATGCTTGTTAATGGATATAAAATTGTTCCACGAATTTTACTCCTCGAGTGTTGAGGAAGTAACCAAAAAGACTCATCTTGAAGAATAGCAACCAAGTTGCGAGTGAAAAGAATAGTTTAACAAGTATATGACCGGGCAGTCAAATAAATAACAAATCTCAAGTAAGGTCCCCTTATATATTGGAAGTTTGAGCGAGTATTTAAATCCTCTTATAAGACAGATTTAAATGAAAATAGATTCTGGGAGCCTTCCTTTGATAAAAATAATCATAATAAAGCTCAGAAATATTTTACGGAATATTTGAAGATTAAAATAATTTTTGAATAAGGTAAATCATTTCGAAACTAATTTAAAAGAAATTAAATAAATATTCAAAGAATATTCATTAAATCATAAATATTTAAGAATATTCTTAATATAAAATATTGCTCATAAATAATCCTTGACCGAATATATAAAAATATTCACTCAATAAATAAATACTTAAATGAATATTCGATAAATAATATTCATTAAATAATTCCAACCTTAAATGAATATTGAAAAGTAATATTCATTAAATAAATCAAATCTTAATTGAATATTCAAAAATAATATTCAAATAGTACTTCTCGACTGAGATAATACCCAAATAACATTCTTCAAATGATTTCCAAGTAATTAATATTTTATGGAAATATAAATAATGTTTATAAATAACATTCCTCCAAATAAATAATAACCTGTCGCTGGAATCCCTCCGGGTTTCCACGACTATCTCTATATTTCAAAATACTGACTCCCGGTCTATCTTAAATGAATGAAGATCATATGCCCTTCACTTAGGGTCTTAACAAATCCGGATTATAACTAATATATCATATCTAGCTTATAAGCCAAAATCAATTCGTAACACAAGTATCAGAATGTGCTTTGAAAACAGGAATGCATGCTATGGCATATGTATATCATCAGTCATATATATTATCACAACAACAGCTTCAAAAGTTTGAAGACTTGCCTGGTACTCCCGCTATGCTAGTGGCATGACTCGGGATGGTCCAGTGATCTATAAATAACCACAATTATCCCGGGTTAATCACCTATCACTTTGAAATGCCAAGTAAATACTTTACTTTAGCTAAAGCACGTTTTCGAGTTTATCTCTTATTAACACCGTTATGACCCGACACTTGCTTGCTATCAGGGTATGTCATTAATCTTACACTTGATAGGTACTTGAGTCATATAAGTTCTAGGGTCGATCGTTTACTAACCAAGATTATATCTCGAGATTTATCGATCGTTATCTAAGTGATTCTCCAAAGTTATAACCACTTGTTCTTTTTAGGGGTTCATTCGTACTTAACCCTGATTCGAGTATTTTTATAAAATCGAAAAATGATCTTTTTAACATGAGGTCTTCTCTCACACCTTCCTTATGATCTCTAATATTTAATTACCAAGATTATTCACTGAATTAGCTGCATTAAGGGGATTCAATTTCAATTACGAACTCGCACTTACGGTTTCGAACCACTTTTAGTAAATCGCCCATAATTCTTAAACCGTAAGTCCGTTTGTTTTGATTCTTGTGCCAAAATGATCTATGACTCGAGATATATAAGGTTATGTCATAATATCATTAAGATCAGAAGTTTATCCTAACTGTTATACACGGTTTTCTAGAGGTTAATGAAAATCGGGCATTACGACGGCTATAAATCGAACGTTTCTAAATTCGTTACATCAAAACCAAGCCACACCGGGCATACCATCAATCTTACACATATCATACTCATCTTAACAGTCCATGAACATCTTACTACACCATCATAACATCATAATACTTAGGTCCACTAACAAATTACATAATCGTGCTTATTAGATCATCTTAATCACTAATCTAACAATCACCAAGAACATCCATAAAACTTAAAGTAGATCTAGGGTTTATGAGGGTTATACCTTCCTTCGAGGATGTAATAGTCTTGATAAACCTTGTTTAGTCCTTAGAACTCCTTAACCAAGCTTAAACTAACAAGAATCATCAAGAATATAATTAGAGATTTTCGGAGTTTCTATAACCCAGCTGAAAGATCATGAAAAACGAGGGCCTTACCGAGCTTTTATGGATGAGGCTTCTAAAGGAGAGTTTTATAGCATCTTAACAGCTTTCCAACAAGCTAAAGAACACCAAATTTCGTTGAGAAACGAAGGAGATATGGCCGTTTGAAAATCGTCACAGAAACTGTCAAAATCTGGACAGTTCGGTAATCCATTTGGGGAGGAGATTTGCCTAGGCTATACACTTGGATTGCTATGAAATTTTGAGCTAAGGTTACCCATGGAGTGGAGAGGTTATGGTTAAAATTTGGTGATTTTATCATGGATAGAAATGGAGATATGAATTTTCTTCTTGGAGGTGTTCTGCTGGGCAGTTTGAACAAAATGAGAGAAATGGAGTTTGTTTGGATTCTCTTGCACTCATCTAGCATTATTGTGTTTGTATGGATAATATCTACATAAAGTAGCTTTAATAAAGTTCTTGCATCATCTCTACTACATCATCAACTAGCCAAGTGTTATGTTCTTGTGGTGAAATGATGTCATTAGTACTAACTAGCTTGGTTAGTTTCTAATGGAGCTTGTTTCTTTGTAACTACTTAGTTCCTTGACTCCACCCACTTGCACATGCTAATCTCTTGGTTCTTTGGTTGTTTTTTTGCCCGGTTATTACTCAATTTCACTGATCATTCGGAGAAATATCTCAAATATTTCTCGTTAAGGTTTTACCGAAAACTTTCTTAATATTTATACTACCATCCTCAATCCTCCTTTATAATCTTGGAATTTAAATACCTTAAATCCTCTTAATAAATCTTTAAGTCATTCAGTGTCCAGGGAAATCTCGGAGAAAATAAAAGTACTAATTTTCTGAATCCGATATCGTTTACGTACACTTATCTCACCCCTGGATCATGAATACGAACTCAGAAATCCGTTCTGAATACTTCTATATAGCGTCGTCTAATAATATTCTCATTTTCCACCAAAAACACTATTCATCATTTATTTTTTCTTTATTCCTTATATTTATTAAAATGACCTTGTTCTCTTTCGGGCGTTCCTTAGCCCTTTCACGGAACCACTAGACTAATAAAAGATATCGATTTGGATGACATGAGAATGTTTCCTCTATTTTGAATTCCCATATCTTATCTCCCTAGGAGATAGATTATTATAATCTAAGTTGTCAACCCATTGCATTCTTCAAGACATATAAACATTGGAATCTATATCCATTCAATACTCATTCATTAGAATTGTTAATACCTTGTAGTCGGAATCACTGCTCATTTTTTCATCAGTACATAATAAAAAAAAAATTTAATTCTACCAAAAATCTGGGTTCACATGTTGTTACTGAGGCCAAGCTGATAGAAGTAGCAAATTCAGGAACTTATCATGATGCTGCCTTCTTGAAGTTAATGCAAGTCTCACAAGCTAAGGTTGGAGGTGTTAACTCGAATAACTTGTAGAAGGGGGGGGGTTGAATACAAGTTATATAATCGTGTCTGATTTTTTCTTGATTATATGAACAAGAATAAACGAATGAATCAAACTTTGTTTGTATTAAAATAATCAAATACAAACTCTACCAAAGGTGAACAATACCTTTAGCAGCTGCTGACAATATAAATCTATCTCTCTGTTTGTTTCGAACTCTCGAATACAAATCTTACGAACTCACTTGCTCACTCATGTACGAACCCTGTTTACAATGATATAGGAGAGAGTATTTATAATGCTACCTATCAACTAATAACAAAATTATAATCTATCTATGACAATGTTCTGCCGTCCAGTTGATAGTTTCCATCAATAGAGAATTCGTTTCCTTCACGATATCTTCTTGCTTATTTTCCAAAACAAAGATCCTGTTTTATAGCACTTGCTAGTTTCTGTAGCATCCATAATGACATCATCAGTAACACGACCGACATATCAGTAACATGACTGATATCAGGATTTCCCATTGCATCAGGATCTGATTATCCCATCAGTATTCGATCACGATCTGACATATTGTATCAGGATCTGCTCCTCTGTTCCTGACATGTAGTCCCCGATACACTGTTCCTGACATGTAGTCTCTGACGCACTGTTCCTGACTAAATTCTACAGATTACTGTTTAACACATATATCCTAAACAAAGTGCTAAATCCTTTATAAGATCAGGATATACAAGAAGTATTAGCAAAATTCTATTCTTAACATCACAACTTATGAATTATTCCTAACAATCTCCCCATATTTATGCTTTAGAATCTGAAGCATAAATCTAAGTTGTAGATGTCAAAACTATTTGATGCTTCTTTTCCTTTACCACTCCCATGACGAAATTTACCAACTCTGTCACCCTTGTTTCTGCTCCCAATCTGTTTATCTCCCCCAGTCTGTTGTTGTTGTTGTTGTCTCTGAATTGTCTTTATCTCCCCCTTTTTGACATCAGCAACATTAATTCCAAGAGATTCAGTAACAGAACAAATGAGATTCATCAAAACTGCTTGATTTTCCATAATAGTGACTTGGTTATTTTCAAGAATTTGAAGTCTCGATTGAATATCACTTTGAGATTTCTGAATGTCCTTAAGAATTACAGAATTGACTTCAATGTTGGAAGTGCTTGTTGTATCTTCGGATTCAGATGCAGAAAGAACTTTATCTTCAAGCCTTGTAGAAGAAGTTTCCTGTTTAGAATGATATTCAAGTAATAACATTTGATTAGAAGTACAAACATCTTCATCTATCTGATCTGGAGCTGAAGTATGATCATCCTGTCCTTCACCAGTATTCTGTGTACTAACATCTACAAATCCTGACTCCTCCTTAGATTGATCAGATATTGTTGATGTTTCAATTCTAGCTGATATTGGAAGTACATACAAAGGAATACTAGGATCATTAAGAATTTATTCTGGTACTGGTTGAGTAGAAGTTTGTCTTAGCCTTTCGCCTCTTCTGTTAATCATCTCTGCAAGCCTTTCTTTCTGTTTCTGAGCTTTAACTTCTGGCTTTGCATTGTGATGTGCTAAGTCATTCTTCTCATACATCTTGATAAAAGAATAAGTACTAGCATCCATACCAAGATTTTCAGACCAAGATTCAGGAAAAACCTGATCCCAGAAATCAAACGATGGTTGTTTCCTAATTTTTTCTCCCTCACTATGGAGTTGATCATCCATACCCTCATTCTCACTTTGACTATCTAAAGTCAACACTCTTTCTGCCTCTCCTTTTGCCTGATCAGGAGCCAGCCTCTCTGTGTGTGGATCTATGTCCATCTTTTCAAGTGTATCACTCAAATTTGGATAAGTGCTCTCATGA
The DNA here is from genome assembly GCA_036435485.1 of Saposhnikovia divaricata. Classification (NCBI taxonomy): domain Eukaryota; kingdom Viridiplantae; phylum Streptophyta; class Magnoliopsida; order Apiales; family Apiaceae; genus Saposhnikovia; species Saposhnikovia divaricata. The sequence goes on from CM071594.1 coordinate 232,825,241, forward strand.
CCTACAGAAAAATAGGGGTTAGAAGAAGTTTTTATACCTGAACTCACATGGAGAGAGGGTTCCTCATATGGCATGGGGCTTGAGGTTTTCTCCAAGGAGTGAGCTGCTATAGTCTTTGAATCCTTACAAACATCTACTTTCTTTCCAGAAACTACAGGCTTCAGTATACCACTTTCAGGTTTTACAGTAGACTCTGATGTCTTCAGTAATACTTCATTAGACACCATAGCTAATATGCCACCGTCTTTAAGTGTTAGTTGCTGAGACATACCCTCAAGGTGAATAGACTCTGAAAGAACAATATTGGTTTGATCTTCAGAAAAATCAATCAAAGTCATTCCTCCCATATCATAGGGTTTCTCACTTGCAATTTCAGTCATCACAGAAGACCTTTCAGCATCATCAATCACAGTTCCTGAGTCATCCAACCTCTGACTAGATGGTTCTTGTGTTGCAGTGGCTGTGATATGATCTATTCTACTATTCACCACTGGCGCAATAGTATCTTCTGTTGACTGCTTCCCTCTATCAACTACCTCCTCTTGTTCACCTTGAGCTGAAGCATCTTCAATAATGACATCCTCATCAAATAAATATGCATGAAGTGATTGAAGTGCAACATGCTTAGGAAGTCCAAATATCTTGTGTAACTTCTTTCTGACTGATACATAGAAGTATGTCTTCATTAAATCAAGCCTTTGATGTAACAGTCCATATTCTTCGGGAAATGAAAGTTTGGGAACTCTTTCAATCAAAAAATCTAGAACAGGCCTGGAAAGCTTCACTTTCAGAGAAATAAGTTCCATAGCCAGTCTGTATGTCAATGTAGTTTCCTATGAAGAATCAAGATCCAGATCTCTCTTGCCAGATACTGACATGGATATAGCATTATTTGTAGAGACCTGCATAATGTTAGTTGGACTTGACACTGTGTGTGTAGGTGACAAATGAATCTTTCTCCTTGTTCTCCTAGTATAGTGAGCAACAGATTTGTCTTGAGAAGACTAAAGAGGTGTAGACACAGAAGTGATCTTGGGATGAGATCCTTTTTCAATAGACACAATCTTTTGAGAGACAGTATCCAGTATCTTTTTTCCCTTTTTAAGAACTACAGCCTTTTGAGAGACTGAAGCCTGGCTGTGACTAGGTGTTCCATCTCTTTGTCCTAGCTTAGAAAGTTGAATTGCAGCCTTCAATTCTGCTCTCTCAGCAAGAGATATATTATCATCATCTTCATTAGAACTACTACTTGAAATAACAAATCTTCTCTTCCTTACAACTGATGTCTTTTGAGAAACACCAGAGGTTGGCTTCTTTGAAACAATAGGCTGTGGATTAAAATTTGGTTCTAGAATTATTTCAGAGACTGTAATGTTTTTGGCTACTTGGGTAGACACAGGGGGGTTCTCCTCCAATTGAGATTCCTGAGTCATTTCACCACCAAAGAAAGAACTATTATAGATAGTAGGAAGATGAGTTCTTAGAAGTACCTGAACATGATTTGGATAGTGTAAAGTAGGTATTTCATCTAGATTCTTTTCACTGTCCTTCTTTGTAATGTCAGAGAAAATTCTCTTTTGCTGTACATAAGAAGAAACACAATACTCTCTACCAAATCTAGCTTCAACATCAGGAATGAAATGGTTAGTAAACAGTTGCATGAATCTGTGATAATAAACCATATTCCTGTCATGATCTCTTGACCCAAGTTTTATACATATCTGACTTAAGATAATGTGACCAAAATTAATTACTCTGTTATAAAGCAAAGCATATGCAATATGTGATGTAACAGCTGTAATTTGTTGAAAAGAACTACATTTACCAGTAAAGGATTTAGCAATTTGATCAAAGAAGAAAGACCATTCTTTTCTAAGAAAAGATCTATTTAACTGGCTCATGTTTCTCACATCATCATCAGATGGTACATTCTCAAAATTTGTACTAACAGGTAAGCGAAGTACTGAATTAATAATAGATTCAGTAAGATCAAATGAGTCTTGTCCTAAATGTAGAACAATCTTACCTGATTGACTCTGAGTAGAATCAATTACCTCAGCATTCTTCCAAGCTTGTGAAACAGCTACTTGATTAATTTGTGGAGATGCTGTCAAGGCATAACTTAATGGTCCTTTCGCCATAAAGTCCATTATCGGGTGAAAATCAGTTGACACCCCTTCCTTGTTGGTGATAGCTGCAACATGATTGTTCATCATAAAATCAAAGTCACCAAACTTGAAAGCTACTGATTTGGGTAGTCTTCTTTGAGTCGCCATTTTGATCTGAAAAGAACTTAAGAAATCTTTGAAATTGATTAGTGATTTTGAGAACTCGAGAGTGTTTTTGCTTTAGAGAATGAAATTAGAGAAAGCAATTACACGATTAGAGTGTCAAAATAATTATATTTCAAAAATTCTTCAGACCCATTATCCCACATTGACACGTAGGTTGACAGGTGTCAGTCCCTGAAAAATACAGTTACTCATGACTTTTGGAAAATAAAATCCAAAAATGATTTCAGGTAAATAAGTCAAGGTAAAAACGAGATTAAAATCAATACTGATCAGTTTCATCTTCCTGGTGTAATCTACTCATCAGAATAATCACACAATTCAATGTGATTTTTGAATAAAAAGAATTACTAATCCTGATGTGAACACACTCGTATTCCTGATCAATATCATCCTGATTCCAGAGACTAAATAGAGTTTCCACATGGCATTTTATTTTACCTGAAAAAGAAATAACAAAATCAATTGGTTAAATTCATTCAATATTTCTTGAAAATACAAGAAATACAGTCACACATAATTATGACCGAATGCATTGATATCTCCCAAATGACTGTTCAGCTTCCCACGTCTTTCTATAAAAGAAACCGACGTCTTATGCCATTCTCCAAAACCATTTCATTCTTTTCTCTTTCCATCATGGCTTTCAACCCAAAGCTTCATATGAACCCTAGCTTTTGGTTCATTACCACTGAGAAGTTCTTTACTCTTGATGATCAGGAGCAAGTGAACTATCTCTTAGAAGAGATGACTTTTCTCATCAAGTCAAATATGGTTAATCTTAACCCAAATGATTTCCACAAATCTCCTCTAAAACATCTACCAGTTGGATACAATCCTCCTCTAATCTCTTCACTCCTTGAGGATGAAGAATTTGGTGAAGAGTCTGAGGTTGATCTTGATGGAGATGCTATTCATCTTCTTCAATAAGCATGAAGATGAGTCAGCTGCTCTCATTCAAGTCGCCCAGACAAGGAATTCATTCTTGAGATGCTCCTTGTCCTGAAGTCGATCGTTGAAGATTGAAGCAACAACAACTTTAGACAAGAATAGAATTATCAGTAGTAGTTAGACAAAAAGAAGAATTGTATTTCATTTTCATGTATGTAATGCTTTTGATTAATGAAAATACAAGTTTCCTTAATATCTACTTGTCTATTGTTGTTTATTGACTGTCATGAATAATGATATAAATTATCAGTATGTATGTAATAAAACTTGCTAACATAGACTTAACAAAACTCAGAATTGAATGACCAAATAACATGAACTTCAGAATTTGAACAGTAAGACACACAAATTTCACAATCCTGATACTGACGATACAATCCCGATGTCAATACTGATGACGTCAGAATACTGATAGCAATCCTGATGTTTATTAACAAGTCTATCATACTGTAATTTATGAAAGTAAAGTGTTACAGCTTAAGCATTTAACCATCAAGTATAGATCCTGACAAAAATATCAAGTCTATAAGCTGAAACAACATACCTTGCTACTTGTGCAGATGTTAAAGATCTAAAAATTTAACATTCATAACTCACTAATCAATCTAATGAATGTTGCCTCATCAAGTGGTTTAGTTAGAATATCTGCAAGCTGTTTGTCAGTAGGAACAAAATGAAGTTCCACAGTACCATTTTCAATATGTTCTCCAATAAAATGATACCTGACATCAATGTGCTTAGTCCTTGAGTGTTGAACTGGATTTTCTGCAATTTTGATAGCACTAGTATTATCACAAAACATAGGAATATTACTAAGTGTCATACCATAATCCATCAACTGATTTCTTATCCAAAGGAGTTGAGCACAACAACTGCCTGCTGCAATGTATTCAGCTTCTGCAGTTGAGGTTGAAACTGATTACTGCTTCTTGCTTGCCCAAGAAATCAATCTGTTTCCCAAGAATTGACATGTACCTGTAGTGCTTTTCCTGTCTATTTTACACCCTGCATAATCAGAGTTTGAATAACCAATTAAGGAGAAATCAAATTCTCTTGGATACCACAAACCAAGATTTGGAGTTCCCTTGAGATATCTAAAAATTCTCTTCAAAGCAATTAAATGAGATTCCTTATGATCACTTTGGAATCTAGCATATAAACAGGTAGAGAACATTATATCTGGTCTACTTGCAGTTAAATATAACAGTGAACCTATCATGCCTCTATAGCTAGTATTATCAACACTCTTTCCCTTAGGATCAGAGTCTAGCTTAGTGGCTGTTGCCATGGATGTCTTTGCAAATGCACAATTTTGAAAGTCAAACCTTTTTAAAAGATCTTTGATATACTTTGACTGATTAATAAAAATACCAGTCTCAGTCTGTTTGACCTGCAAGCCGAAAAAGTAATTTAGTTCACCCATCATGCTCATCTGATATTTAGACTGTATAAGCTTGCTAAACTTAGCACATAACTTTTCATTAGTAGAACCAAATATAATATCATCAACATAAACTTGAACTAAAATCAAATCACCTTTTATCTTTCTAAAGAATAGAGTTTTGTCAATTGTACCTCTTGTGAAGCCATTTTCAAGAAGAAATTTAAACAAAGTCTCATACCATGCTCTTGGTTCCTGCTTCAGTCCATAGAGTGCCATGTTAAGTTTGTAGACATGATTTGGAAACTTTGGATCAACAAAACCAGGTGGTTGTTCCACATACACTTCCTCATCAAGCTTGCCATTTAGAAAAGCACTGTTTACATCCATCTGGTATACCTTGAATTTTGAATGAGCTGCAAATGCAAGAAACATTCTGATTGCTTCTAATCTTGCTACAGGTGCAAAGGTTTCATCATAGTCAATTCCTTCTTCCTGAGAATAACCCTTGGCTACCAGTCTTGCTTTGTTTCTTACAATCATACCAGATTCATCTAGCTTGTTTCTGAAAACCCATTTAGCACAAACAATAGATCTATCTTCAGGTCTTGGTACCAGTTTCCAAACTTTGTTTCTCTCAAATTCATTCAATTCTTACTGCATTGCTATTACCCAATCAGGATCCTGTAAGGCTTCTTCAACCTTCTTAGGTTCATTCTTTGAGAGAAAACAACTGTACAAGCAATCATTTTGAATTGATCTTCTAGTTCGAACACCACTATTTGGATCACCAATTATCAAATCCTTAGTATGATCCCTTGTCCATTTTCTAACAGGTGGTAGATTTCTCCTGCTAGACTTTCCCCTTAAGTTAGTGGTATTTCTTGTAGAAGAACTTTCTCTGCCTTCAAAAGCTACCCCTTGATCAGTAGAATCAGTGAATTCATTACTGCTGCTAGTTCCTGATCTTCCTTCATTAGACTCTGAAGGATCAGTTCCTGATGAAGTAGACTCTGAATGACCAGTCTGATCCTGATCAGTCCTATGTTCTCCTTGATTGATTTGCTCCCCCTCAACAGTAGCATTCCTTTGAGAAGCAATAGAGATTTCCTCCGGAGAACCTTCATCATCGCTGGAGGGAATCTCAGAATACTTAAGATTTTCAAATTCCAGATTGTCATGATTTTCATCAGTTTGCAAAATTCCAAACTTCTTATCATCAAATGCAACATGAATTGATTCCATAACAATGTGAGTTCTGAGATTGTATACTTTAAAGGCTTTTGATGCTGAATACCTTAGAAATATTGCTTCATCCGATTTGGCTTCAAATTTCCCAAGTTGTTCTGGATGAACTTTCAGGACATAACATTTGCATCCAAAGATGTGAAAGTATTTCACACTTGGTTTCTTTCCTTTGATCATCTCATAGGGAGTCTTGCCATGCGCATTTACCAAGGTACAGTTTTGAGTGAAACATGCAGTGTTGATAGCTTCTGCCCAAAAATAGGTTGGAAGCTTTGCATCTGCAAGCATTGTTCTTGCTGCCTCTATGAGAGTTCTGTTCTTTCTTTCTACTACACCATTTTGCTGAGGTGTTCCAGGTGCAGAAAACTGTTGAGTAATTCCACTGTCTGCACAACACTCCTCCATTGTAGAATTCTTGAATTCTGTACCATTGTCACTTCTGAGCACTTTGACCTTGTACTCAGAGCTATTTTGAATATTCTTGACAAGTTCAATGATTTGCTGAGGAGCTTCATCCTTGTTGTGTAGAAAGAATACCCATGTGAACCTTGTGTAGTCATCCACTATAACTAGAGCATATCTTTTCTTATTAATAGACATAATGTTTACTGGACCAAATAAATCAAGATGCAGCATGTGAAATAGTTCAGTAATTGAATTTTCTGTCTTGCTCTTGAAAGTGGTTCTTCTTTGTTTTCCAAGCTGACAAGCATCACAAAGTCCATCTTGCACATAGTTTGCCTGAGGTAGGCCTCTCACCAGATGATGCTTAACAAGTTGATTAAACTTCTTGAAGTTGAGATGTGAGAGCTTCTTGTGCCAGTTCCAGCTTTCCTCATTTGATGCCTTGATGTAAAGACATCTGACAGTTCCTTTAGATGTGTCACTCAAGCTGGCTTCATATATGTTACCATGTCTCTGACCAGTTAGAACAATGTCTCCATTCTTCATATTCAAGATTTTGCATCCCTTACTGTCAAAGATTGATTGGTAACCCTTATCACCCAGTTGACTTATGCTTAAAAGTGTGTGTTTCAAGCCTTCAACCAGTGCTACATTTTCTATGATGACATTCCCCAAAATAATTGAGCCATATCCCAGAGTTTCTCCTTTGTTGCCATCTCCAAAGGATATTACTGGGCCAGCTTTCCTCTCAAACTTTGTAAGCAGGGACTTCTTTCCAGTCATATGTCCAGAGCATCCACTGTCCAAGATAATTGAATGCTTCTTTCCAATGCCCTGCAAACAAAAAGTAGCTAGTTAGAATTTTTTAGGACCCAACTTTGATTGGATCCTTTCTTACTAACTTTTGAACCAACAGGATTTGAAGATTTTGCTTTTGATTTACCTGTTGCAGAGTCAACCTTAGACATAGATTTCACAAACTGTTTGTGACTAGGAGTTTCAGATTTCAGAGAATAATAGTCATAATACAGTTCATGATATTCCTTACACATATAAATGGAATGAAGTAAACTACCACAATGATAACAGGGTTCTTGTGGTTGGTATTGAATTCTCTGAGTCTTGGGGAATCTGGACTCAGTTTTCCAAGAAGGTTTTTGATTGCAGTCTAGGGCCAAATGATTATGATTTCCACATTTATAGCATTTCTTCCTAGGTGCATCAGGTACATTCTTGTAATTATTCTCTTTGTTAATACCTTCTTTTCCATTCCTATTTCTTCTGATCTTGCTAGACTCTGAAATACTTTCTAGTCTCTGTTTTAACTGAGACTTAGACAGAAAACCTATGTTTACATTCTTAGGTTTTTCTAACACTCTTTCATCTGATTTGCTATTGTTGATTCTTTTGTGCACAACTGGGGTACCTTTAGAATCAACAAATTTAACATGTTTAGGTTTAGAAACTGTCTTCTTACCTTCAGACTTAGATGTGCTAGCTTCAGTCTTACTATCATCACTGATAATAGCTACAACATCTTCTTTCCTAGCCTTATCAAAACCTAAACCATTAACTTTATCCAAAATTTGATTTTCAATGATTTCTTGAGTCTTTTTACCATAATTGTTAATGGTTTTAATCACATCTCTCTCTTGCTCTAGTTCTTTTCTGACATAGTCAGAATCCTCAAGAATAACACCATAATCATGCTTAGCTTTATCAGAACTTAATTTATATTCTTCCATTTGAATTAACTCAGATTCAAGAAAATTATTTCTACTAACTAATTCGTCATTCTTAGCCTTGAGTTCATCTTTTTCACTAGCAAGAATTTTGAAATTAGTCATAAGATTCTTAAACTCAACATGAATAGATCTAATATCATCAGAATCTAAGCTATCAAATGAATCAAGAGAGTGAAGTGATACCTTAACAGAAGATGAAGAAGTTTTCTTTGGAGATCCAGGATTGTCTGAAGCACTTGCCATCAATGCAATGTTGTCATAATCCAATTCATCTTCAGAATCACTGGAGTCTGCCCAATCCTTCTGTGTGACCATGAGTGCATTGCCCTTCCCTGAATTCCTAGGCTTCTTACACTTACTAGCAAAGTGTCCAAGCTCACTGCAGTTAAAGCACTTGATCTTGGCTTTATCAAGCTTGATAATTGTACTCTTACCTTTGTCATTCTTCTTCTCCTCTTTCTTCTGAAAAGTGCCTTTGCTAAATCTTCTCCTGTTGAATCTTCCTTTCTTGAAAGATTTAGCAAACATAGCAAAGAGTTTTTGCATCTCTGATTCAGAATCATTATCTTCAGAGTCTATATCTTCAGTCTCTGACTCAGAACTTTCTTTGCTCTTCTTCTTCCTCATATCTCTTTCAGTAGATTCATAATTTTCTTCTGGAAGCTTCTTTGAGTAAGAGTGAGCTATGAGTGCAACAATTTTCATCTTTCCTTCACTCCTACTCTTTTTCTACTGCTTGTCAAGTTCATAAGCTCTCAATTTTCCATAAACTGCTTCTAATGATATCTCATCAAGATCATTAGCTTCCTCAATTGCAGATATCTTCTCATTGTAAAAATCAGGAAGAGCTTTCATGAACTTTGTATTCATATCCTCCAAGTCATAATATTTACCATGCATGGCCATCTCATTGATGAGTTTAGTAAACCTATCAAAGGTGTAAGTAAGTGACTCACCAGACTTGGATTCAAAGTACTCATACTGTTGTATGAGAAGTGTCCTTATATTCTTCCTGACAGGTTTCGTTCCTTCACAGTGAACCTTTAGATTGTCCCATATCTCCTTAGCAGTTTTACACGAGAGAACATAGTTAGTGAGAACAGAATCAAGACTGTTGAATAGTATGTTTCTCACTTTAGCATCCTTAAGAACGTTCTCCTTTTCCTTATCTGTCCATTCAGATTTTAGCTTCTCTGCTGTATGTTCTGGAACAACTTTTCCTTCGACAGTTGCTTGAGGAACAAGCCTTATTGGAACAACAGGCCCATCTCTGATTCTGTCAAGATAATCAGGATCTGTTGCTTCCAGGTGATGCAACATCTTCACTTCCCATAGAGTATTTCGTTTCTCTTGAGCATAGGGATCTTAGTATTACCATCCTTGTAACCAGACATGATTGCAGATCTTTATCATTATTCGAAATCAACCTGCTCTGATACCAATTGTTAACTTGAATAACTTGTAGAAGGGGGGGTTGAATACAAGTTATATAATCGTGTCTGATTTTTGCTTGATTATATGAACAAGAATAAACGAATGAATCAAACTTTGTTTGTATTAAAATAATCAAATACAAACTCTACCAAAGGTGTACAATACCTTTAGCAGATGCTGACAATATAAATCTCTCTCTCTGTTTGTTTCGAACTCTCGAATACAAATCTTACGAACTCACTTGCTCACTCACGTACGAACTCTGTTTACAATAATATAGAGAGAGCATTTATAATTCTACCTATCAACTAATAACAGAATTATAATCTATCTATGACAATGTTCTGCCGTCCAGTTGATAGTTTCCATCAATAGAGAATTCGTTTCTTCACGATATCTTCTTGCTTGTTTTCCAAAACAAAGATCCTGTTTTATAGCACTTGCCAGTTTCTGTAGCATCCATAATGACATCATCAGTAACACGACCGACATCATCAGTAACATGACTGATATCAGGATTTCCCATTGCATCAGGATCTGATTATCCCATCAGTATTTGATCTGGATCTGACATATTGTATCAGGATCTGCTCCTCTGTTCCTGACATTTAGTCCCCGATACACTGTTCCTGACATGTAGTCTCTGACGCACTGTTCCTGACTAAATTCTACAGACTACTGTTTAACACATATATCCTAAACAAAGTGCTAAATCCTTTATTAGATCAGGATATACAAGAAGTATTAGCAAAATTCTATTCTTAGCATCACAACTTATGAATTATTCCTAATAGGAGGGGATATATTGGAGTATTGAAGGAGTCTGAAAGAGCAAATCAACTATCTGACAGTGATTCCAAGGAAGCTAGATCAAGTCTACCTCAAGGAGATTATGATGGTGACCAATAATAAAATATGGCATCTATCTTATGACACCTTGAAGGCATTAAAATTCACAGAGATTGATGCTATCTTGGGGTTGATAGAGAAGAAGGGAGAGAACAACAGAAGCCTATATGCTGATATGAGGAATGGCCAACAAGCTAGGTTACCTGAAGTCTGCACTCATCCAAGAACAATTATTTATCAGTCTAGAACAAGGATTGAGGATATCAAACAGCTGGTCATTCCCCAGGATCTCACTTCCCAGAATCACAGACTCATCATCGCAATCATTGATCAATTGCAAAAGAAGAATGGGTTCTGCAACTGTTTTGACACCTCAAGAAGAGAAGAAGATACAAATCAAGAAACCATCTGTATGTTTCCAAAAGCACACTGCTAATGGTATACTACAGTGGTCTATAAGCAAAGGTTATAAGTTTCTACCAAACATTGAAGTGAAAAAGGTTAAATTCAAGCATGTTGCAAGAAGAGTGAAACCAGTTAAATCAAGAACTCTGACAGTCTATCCAGGATTAAAAATCCAACCACTAGATGAAGACTTTGATGAAGACCAACTGCAATTTCTACTAGCTTAAAGAATCTACCATGTTGCCATAGTTGATGACTTCCTTGAAATTAAATATTCTGATGGAAGGGAGATAAAATTCAGACAAAGAGGATGTCGCTATTGGGACAAGTATATGACATAGAAAGAATTATTGCACTGTTGGATGCTAATGACAAAGTTGAAAGGGTGTGGAAGCTGGATTTGATTGACTTTGTGAAAATGAAGAGAGGCCATGCTGAGAAGATAAGGAAAGGGTGCTATGAGAAATGGCTGGAAAGGGAGAAGGAAATTGATAGGCTGGAAGCTGAAGCAGAAGTGCTAAGGGATAAGGGTTTGTGTAGAGTTTAGTTCAATCCCTATGCTCTGAAGTATGGAGGAGAAATGGAGATAATGTCAAAATCAGAATGAATCTACTCAATCACTATCCTGCCAACATTCTGAAGCCAGTACTTGAAGATTTTAAGAACTCTATTCTGATTGAAGAATTAGATGCTATGGCAGAAATCATAAGGGCCATGGATGAGAATTGTTAACACAAAATCACGCAAGCGTACGCGGTCACAAGTAATATAGAATAAAGTTGAGTTCGTTCCCACATAGATCTGGTTATGGTTTTAATTCAGTTATTGTACCTATGCAACGATGTATGGTTATCACTCACTGCTAAGACAAATAACAAATTGGGTTTAATTAACTAAATTAATGAAGAAGTAAATTTACAACTAAGAATTAACTAACTAACAAGAATTGAAATTGAATTACGTCTACAAGAGTAACATGGGATCCTAACTTCATTAAATACTTCGCTTAGATATGACGCCTTTAATCACTATATGCAATGGTTATGATATCTGATCGGATAACACGAAACAAGTATACGCTACTTCTCAGTATACAAATACCAAATCAAACATACATCCACAAAAGAGATAGAAGATGAATAGACACCAATTATGCTTAGACCCTATATGTCTATAGAATTTGAAAACATAACGGTTGAAGAACAAGTTATCCATAAAGATCACACAGGGCAATATAAGTATTTTCATCTCATACTACGAATCATGTTGATAAACAATCATGAACCTATGCTAGCATGGCAAGTTCTAAATCTCAAGATCCACTTTCACTTTACAAGAGATTAACAAATTAGATGTTAGCTACACATCTAACAATTAAGCATAACCATACGAGGATATCAGATATACATCACACACAGATCTTTAAAGCAATCAAGATACTAAAGCTCCATAAATAAATACGTTAGAATCCCATGACAACGATTAGTTCATAATCGAACCTCTCGTCATCATGGGATCTGATGAAACCATGATAGAAATAAAGTTTGAAAAGATACAAATAAAACTAAGTAATTGATATGTAATGGTCTGTACTAAATTACAATGGTAGGATGTGTTTATATAGGCTCTAGAAGTCTTGTCCACCAAGCAATTGCCTTTTTAGAGTTGGAATAGAAGATTGGCAATTTTCGTTTTTGAATGAGAATAGAATTGCAAATCCCATGTGTAGATCTGATTCTGGAATGTTCTAGCCGCCCAAAGCAATTACCATACTTATTAGAAGTAGGAATTATAGCAATTTCCTTGTCAAAGTTGAATTTCTGCAGTTCGGCACATAATACGTTTCCTAAACTGATTCTGTTTTTAAGGAAATTCGTAGCTGACTTTTCTTCAATATTTCTGGAACGTTCCAGGTGTAATTGGACCTCTGGACCACTTCTAGAACATTATATGGCCAAAACAAAATCAGAAGTTCTGGCTGATTTTTCACCCGTACACCCGCCGCGCTGGGGCACCGTCCGCGCCTGAGACGCCAGCTCAATCTGCATAAAACAGCGCTGGGGCACCAACTGGGGCTCCCGGCTTGGTCCCGATCTGCGAAAATTGATTTTTCTTCGATTTTTAAGCTTTTTCTTCCGTTCCTTTTGCATGAGCTTCCGTCTTTCATCCTTAATGACTTGTATACTTCTTGGTAGTTGACCTTAGCCTCCATTCTTCATTCCATATCATTAATCAACTCCAAATAACGACGGAAACTACACCTTTAATCGACATTTCTTTAACCCTGCACAATTAAGCAAAACACATCAAAACTACCACAAACTTGAGGCCAAAGCAATCAATTTAAGCCGAATTAGAATGCTCTAAATGGATATAAAATCCATTTATCACACCCCCAAACTTAAACCGATGCTTGTCCTCAAGCATAAACAATTACAAACTATCTAACTAACTAGTACCACTTCCGTAGGTGATCACGGTTGCATTTAGCATATGCAACAAGCCCTTTAAACCCCTAGGCAGCCCCAGTGGACGAGTAAGGTCTCGTGAGGGCCTATAGCGAATGTACCCACAAAATCCAATGCAATGCAATGCATGAATGCAACTATTATGAAAATGCAATTAATATCCTACCATACCTTCAGATCCTCTCATGCCATATCAACTTAAGAATCAAAGTAAATACGCAATGTCTTGATGTCGTAAGTGCAAGTATTCATATAGTCTACTCAATGAACATGCATAAGTTCTCACAAGTCCATGTCAAGTGTAAGAATAAGTTAGTAAACATGCTAAGCCTACAAGAGTACATCTTTGAGACAAAACTCGGGATCTCATACGCAAAAACAAGCAAACACTCACAATCCACTCACAAAAGAATATTCACTCAAGAACAAGGGTAAGTGTATCACTCAATTCCAACAAAATCATAAGCATGCTTGACATTTGGTATCAATCTAACTCTTAACACAACATACATCAATGACGATAATCAAAAGGTCTTTATTTGGGTTGTAACGGGGCTAGGGACAAGGTATGTCAAATATGCCAAAACAGGTGAAGTGCCAAAAGCTAGTAAGAACTTATAATAGATCATACACAACCACCTATTTTTCCCCCCATATAATTTTACTATTCTTCTTCCAACAAAAACACTCGACTAGTCGACTAAAGTAGGATCACAATAACACAAATATGCTCTCATAATATAACTTTTTTTTTCTTTTTTCTTTTTTTTTTCTATATATTTTTTTTTCCGAGAGCTAAATATAACAAAACACAATAATATCAACAATAACAATGATCCCACAATTTTATTACACATGCCGACTATCAAGCAACAACCAACTCAATTTTCAATATTTCGCCCAAAATTATGACCAACAATAAACCCCTCCTTGCGCACCTTATTACTCCCTTAAGCACCCTACTAACCTTTGACAATGTGGGTTCAAATTAAAGTAAGGCCAATACAAGAAAAAGGTCTAGGCAAGTAATGTGGTATGTCACCGAAAAAATAGGATTAAGCTCAACGGGTTAACTAATTTGATCATGTAAACATGGTGTGATAATATGGGAAAATATGTGGTTATTCCTAAATGCCTTTATCATTTTAATCGTCAAATAATGTCATGCGTTTCAAGAAAGATCTCAAACAACTGCTAGAAATGCAAACAATCCGTGGACACTCAAGCAAACGAATAATTTTCAACAAATATGCAATAAGGCTCAAAAACTCACTTGCAGAAAAAACATACTCAATCCAAAGCAAAAATCTCTCTAATGCACCGACTTGTATTCAAAGCATGCAAACTAAATCAACTTGCACATATTCATGTCCTTCTAATTACTTACAACATTCAATAAGTCTACTAGCTTCAACTTACTAGTGTATGTGTGTGCACAAGAACAAAGCATATCACTTCTCAATCAAAAAGCGTCAACAACACAAAATTCCTATCAAGCATGGGTGCAAATGCAAACTATTATGAACTCACATGATATATAAAAACAGAATGTCCTATATGAAACAAACATAGATATCATGAACATAAATGCATAATTTACTAATACTAATATGCAAAGCATGAAATCCTACATGAACACAATGACTAACAATCACATATATATACACTACTTATCCCTCAAACCACCCCCAAACTTAAAATATTCAATGTCCTCATTGAATGGAAGTAAATACGAGGGAAAGTAGAAAACATACCAGTATACAACAATGCTTGGGTTGCCTCCCAAGAAGCGCTTCTCTAACTGATAGAATATATTTTATATATATATTAGATGATTTTATTCTCATATTTATTGTGTTTTGCATTGATTTGGATTTTTATTTAATAGATTTGATTGTTTTATTGTAGGAAATAAAGAATTCATGACTTGAAAGGATTTGGAGCAAAAAGAGCTATTTTGGAGATAAAATAGATGAAATTTCGGAATTATTGGACTAGATGGGCTGCTGCACTGTTTAGGCCATATCTTTAGTTCCAGAAATCCGTTTTGGACGATCTTACTATCCACGCGAAGATAACGAGATTTTCTATCATTATAAAGTGGTCCAGAGGTTCAATTACAGTTGGAACGTTCCAGAATTACTGAAGAAAAGACAGCTGCGAATTTTCCTTTAAAACAGAATCAGTTTAGGAAACGTACTTTGATTATAATTCTGATTTGGTATTTTCTTGCTGGGCAAGACTTGGAGTGCCTATATAAACACATCTTGGGACACATTATTAAGAAAATAATATTAGATCAGATAATATAGTTTAGAGTAGATTATTATTATTAGTTGGAGATGTAGAGAAACACCATGACTCTTCTTTTGGGTGACAACATTGAAGTTTGAAGGTTTTGTTCTCTTAATCTTTTCTTTGTTCTTATTAGTTTAATTATGTTTTCTTGTTTTACTAGTTGTTACTTATTTAATTATTATCGAGTAGTTATTTCTAGGGCTTAAAGGGAAGCCATGTTTGCACTAATATTGGCATGATTTTCATAGTGGTTTGATTGGTTATGGTTAATTCTGATTGATATGTTTTAATCATTAATTTGTGTAATCGGCCGATATCATGGATTAATTATATGCAAATAGGGGTATGGATCGAGAGATTTACTTACTAAAGGCACACATACGATTAGCAGAATTGAATTTGAGTGCGGAAGCATCATTGGATTTCTGAGAGCGTTAATGCTTGGAAGAGATTAACTTGATTCTAATTACCTGATTGATTGAATTACTAAAAGTGGTTAATTGTGTTGAATGTTTCGAGAGTGTTAATGCTTGAAAGAGATTAACATACTCTAGTTATAGGATCACATTGATTGCTTTAGCTTAAGAGCCAATTGTGTAAGCATGGTGGACCTGATTGCCCTAGGTTTTAAATAATTTGTTTATCATCTGTTTAATTATTGTTAATCTTGTTTAATTAGTTAATTAATATTCTCCAATATTCGTCTGACCCTTGAAACAATTAACGATAACTGAAAGGAATTAGTAGAACTCGTCTCCTTGTGGATTCGACCCGCTTACCATCTGTACTAGCAATAGACACCGTGCGCTTGCGGTTAGGTATAATTTGACAAATCAAGTTTTTGGTGCCGCTGCCGGGGAGACATCTAGTTTCTGTTGATTTTAATTTGGTTGTTTAGATTGTTTCCATTGTCTCGTTGGAACCTTTGTTCCAATTGAGGCAAATTTTACTGCGTTTTCTTGGCTTTGTTGAGTGTCTACAGGTTTGCAATGGGTGAAGTTGATACTTTTGCACTCTTATCTTCCCTAGTAGAGGCACATACTCGAGAGATTGCCATGTCAAAGACTACAGAGCCCACTATGCGTCCAATGAGTATCAATGAGATGTCACAAGTGGCCCCTAAAACTTACAATTTTTGTCCAATTTGTGGTGTCCAGGGTCACTATGGTTATGAATGCTCTTACAATGTCTATAATTCTCAGAGTGCTCAGTTGGGACAAATGAATTCTTTTGAAGAAGGATATGGGTACAATCAGTATTCAAACACTTTTGATCAAGAATGCGTGAATCAACCAGATTTCTACTACCAGGACAATGGTGCTCAAAATTTCTCATATCAAAATCAACAACAGTGTGAGCAACAATATTATCAGTCATATGAGCAGCCACCACATCAAGAATATCAATATCCTCCTCTACAAGAAGATCTACATGTTTCTCAATCCAACGTAGATGTGCAAGCTGATCAGACAAATGAGATGTGGGATATCTTGAGTAAACTGCTAAAGCGTTCTGAAGAATTAGAAACTCAAAGTTTGGCGATTGAATCTCAAATTGCAAAGTTGGCTAACTCTTCTACTACAGGGCAGCTCGACTATTTACGATCATCATCTATCCGATCCGAAGAGGACCTGACTGCTATCAATCTCACAAGCGATCAGGAATATGATAGTTTCTCCATGTATGTTGATGATACGGCCATTGATAAAGAGAAGGAGCATGCCACCGATGATGAGATCAATGATGTTGCTGCTACCGAGAACAATGTGACTGATGATGAGGCTACAAAGGAAAGCAATACAGAGATGGTTGTTGTTTCTCTTCCGCAACCTGTGCTTAAGCTACCATGTATTGATAAATTTGCTCTTGATCTAGCCGCTACTTACAAGGCTTCTTTGCTCAAAAACAATTATTTCAAGGTTGATGTGATAACAAATATTGTCCAAGATGATATTTCTCAAATTCTGGTTGAGGATCCATACAAAGAGGCTCCTACGTTTCAAGCTCGAGAAGAGGGAGAAGATGGAAGTGTCTTATTAGCCAATGATGTGATAAGCCAAGATGTCCGAATGGCTCCAATGAAAGTGAGGAGTGAAGAAAAGCCACCACCGGAACCTCCACCTTATGTCCAGGGAGTTCAATATTTTCATGGTGTCGAATTTTATCGTTGTTTTATCACAAAGTTTTCCAAAACTGCACAAGCACTCTCTCTATTGCTTATTAATGACATATTTTATTTTACTGATGCTTGTTTGGAGACTTTCTGCAAAAATACCAAAAATAATTCTAGCCATGCAATTTGATTAGTTGTTGTATTTTGCTTGATACACCCATGCATGCGTAGGAATCTTGTGTTTATGGATGCTTTTGTATGAGAAGTGACGTGCTTTGTTCTTGTGCACACACTTTCACTAGCAAGTTGAAACTGGTAGACTTAATTGAATGTAGTAAGTGATTAGAATGACATGAATATGTGCAAGATGACTTGGTTTCCATGCTTTGAGTACAAGTAGGTGCGTTAGAGAGTCTTGTTACTTGGGATTGATTATGTTTTGTCACACCAAGCGAGTTTTGAGCCTATATGCATATATTTTGCATGATTTTTCGTTTGCTTGAGTGTCCACATGTTGTTTGCATTGCTAGCACTTACTTGAGATCTTTCTTGAAATGCATGACATTACTTGATGATGAGATGATAAAGGCACTTAGGTTTAACCTCGTATTTCCCATATTTCCACACCTTTTAAACATGATCAATTAATTAACCTGTTGAGCTTAATCCTATTCTTTTGGTGACACACCACATTACTTGCCATTATCCTTTTTATTCTATTGGCCTTACATTGAATTTGAACCTAAATTGTCAAAGGCTAGTATCGTGCTTAAGGGAGTAATAAGGTGTTCATAAAGGGGGGGGGGGTTATTGATGATCATACCATTGGGGAATATTGATTTTGGTTGATGCTTGTTAGTCAAAATTCATAATAATATCTATGGATCATTATGCTTATTCCTTAGCTCTCAGAGAAAAAAAACAAAAAAAAAAGAAAAAAAATAGAAAAAAAAAGAGAAAAAAAATAAATAAATTTGAGAGCATTCTTATGTTTGTATGATCTTTCTTCATTCGACTAGTCAAGTTATTATGTAAGGGTTATTGAAAAATCCAAGTGTGGGGAAGTATTTGTGGTTTTAATAGAGGGAATTGAATAATGATTATTGTTGGGTACTAGCTTTTGACATTTAACCTGTTTTAGCTTTACTTGACATACCTGGTCCCTAGCCCACGTTACAACCCGAATAAAGACCTTTTGATTGTCATCAGTGATGTATGTTGTGTTGAGAGTGAGATTGATTGCGAGTGTCAAGTTGTGTTTATGATTTTGTTGGAGTTGAGTGATACACTTAACCTTGTTCTTGAGTGAATATTCGTATTTGAGTGAAAGGTGAGTTATTACTTGTTTTGGCATAGGAGATCCCAGGTTTAGACTTAAAGATGTATTTCTTGTGGGCTTAGCACGATTACCAACTATTTTTACACTTGACATGAATTTTTATGACCTTCTGCATGTTGGTTAAGTAAACTACGTGAATATTTGCACTTTTGACACCAAGACATTGTATGTTTGCTTTGATTCTTAAGTTGATGTGGCATGAGAGGACTTGTGTGTGTGGTGTTGTGTTATCATTGATCTTTTGCATGGTTAGATGAATTTTGTGGGTATATTCACTATAAACCCTCACGAGACAACACTCGTTCTACTAGGGCTGCCTAGGGGTTAACGGCTTGTTGCATATGCTCAATGCAATCGTGTCATCTACGAAAGTGATGTTTGTTAGGACTTAGTTTTTATTTCACTTATTTGCCCGAGGACGTGCAAATGCTTAGTGTGGGGATGTTTGATAGAATATATTTTATATATTTTTTAGATGATTTTATTCTCATATTTATTGTGTTTTGCATTGATTTGGATTTTTATTTAATAGATTTGATTGTTTTATTGTAGGAAATAAAGAATTCATGACTTGGAAGGATTTGGAGCAAAAAGAGCTATTTTGGAGATAAAATAGATGAAATTTCGGAATTATTGGACTAGATGGGCTGCTGCACTGTTTAGGCCATATCTTGAGTTCCAGAAATCCGTTTTGGACGATCTTACTGTCCACGCGAAGATAACGAGATTTTCTATCATTGTAAAGTGGTCCAGAGGTCCAATTACAGTTGGAACGTTCCAGAATTACTGAAGAAAAGACAGCTGCGAATTTTCCTTTAAAACAGAATCAGTTTAGGAAACGTACTTTTATTATAATTCTGATTTGGTATTTTCTTGCTGGGCAAGACTTGGAGTGCCTATATAAACACATCTTGGGACACATTATTAAGAATGTAATATTAGATCAGATAATATAGTTTAGAGTAGATTATTATTATTAGTTGGAGATGTAGAGAAACACCATGACTCTTCTTTTGGGTGACAACATTGAAGTTTGAAGGTTTTGTTCTCTTAATCTTTTCTTTGTTCTTATTAGTTTAATTATGTTTTCTTGTTTTACTAGTTGTTTTACTTATTTAATTATTATCGAGTAGTTATTTCTAGGGCTTAAAGGGAAGCCATGTTTGCACTAATATTGGCATGATTTTCATAGTGGTTTGATTGGTTATGGTTAATTCTGATTGATATGTTTTAATCATTAATTTGTGTAATCGGCCGATATCATGGATTAATTATATGCAAATAGGGGTATGGATCGAGAGATTTACTTACTAGAGGCACACATACGATTAGCAGAATTGAATTTGAGTGCAGAAGCATCATTGGATTTCTGAGAGCGTTAATGCTTGGAAGAGATTAACTTGACTCTAATTACCTGATTGATTGAATTACTAAAAGTGGTTAATTGTGTTGAATGTTTCGAGAGTGTTAATGCTTGAAAGAGATTAACATACTCTAGTTATAGGATCACATTGATTGCTTTAGCTTAAGAGCCAATTGTGTAAGCATGGTGGACCTGATTGCCCTATGTTTTAAATAATTTGTTTATCATCTGTTTAATTAGTGTTAATCTTGTTTAATTAGTTAATTAATATTCTCCAATATTCGTCTGACCCTTGAAACAATTAACGATAACTGAAAAGGAATTAGTAGAACCTGTGTCCTTGTGGATTCGACCCGCTTACCATCTGTACTAGCAATAGACACCGTGCGCTTGCGGTTAGGTATAATTTGACACATCATTAACGTCAATAGCTTGACGTTACTTCCAAGCCTCCATTAAGGATGATAATAGTTTTCCTGGTCCTCTCTTCGTGAGACTTCATCGTCATCACGGCGGCACACTTTCTGCCCCTTCTCCTCGCTTGGCCTATTCGTATAACAACTATGTCCTATTCCAATGCCTTCTTCTGTTGACCCAAAATCTGTCAATTTGTAGAACAACACACCTTCGCGGGCTTCGGTTGAATATAATGGAGGAGGATAAATGTAAGTTGCTGAAGCCTTTGGTTCCTCAACGAGAACTTCCTCCATTGGCTCTAATGCGCTACCTCCATCTTCACACTTTGAGACGAGTAAAAGACCTGCATCTGTCCCATGATCATCAGCCTCTTGGAACACACATACCAATTCTTGAAATTTGCGTAGCTCATCAGTGTCCTCTTGGTACGCACATACCAATTCTTAAAATTTGTGTACCTCATTAGTGTCTGTCTCAACTGGTGCCTTTTCCAAATCATCCACCATACTAGCATGATCAAATTCCTCACATGGCTTTAGAACGCTCACCCCACTTTGGAATTTGTCTTCTTCAATTAAGCATGCAGTACCTTACTCCAAGTCACCGTTATTTTCTGGAATTGCCTCTGGTATGAATTGCTGATTCTCTTATTCCAAGGCACTCCTAACTTGAGCAACTATTGTTTCCAAAGATTTGATAGATGCCTCGTTACTCTTTACACGCATCCTAATCTCCTCCAGAGTCTCTTGTTCCAATGATCTCACAGCTTGAGCAACTAGTGTCTCCAAAGAATTGATAGACTCCTCGTTACTCTTTACAAGCATCCTAAGCTCCTCCATAGTAACAACCTCATCCGACTGAAAAGTAGGAGTAGGTTGCTGATGTTGAAACTCTTTACTTCCAAAGAAATATGACCTATCTGGAACATCTTACTGGTACTGTTGAGGATGGTATTGAAAATATGGTTGTTCCTCATAAGTGAAATATGGATCAACTCCTTCGTAGTAACAATATTGTGAGGGATCATGAACGCCCAAACACTTCTCACATTGCTGAGGCATGGATGTCCTCGAATATGACCACCATGGCAACTCCTCGCATGCCATCTTCAAACACTCAAGTACCTGAACACACCAAACTAAACAAGATAGGTAAGAAAAAATCTGAGTCAGTGAACTCTAACGACCACTATTGACAAGCACATAAACCAAAAATAAAACACCGATGATCCCCGGCAGCGGCGCCAAAAACTTGTTAACACAAAATCACGCAAGCGTACGCGGTCACAAGTAATATAGAATAAAGTTGAGTTCGTTCCCACAGAGATCTGGTTATGGTTTTAATTACGTTATTGTACCTATGCAACAATGTATGGTTATCACTCACTGCTAAGACAAATAACAAATTAGGTTTAATTAACTAAATTAATTAAAAAGTAAATTTAAAACTAAGAATTAACTAACTAACAAGAATTGAAATTGAATTACGTCTACAAGAGTAACATGGGATCCTAACTTCATTAAATACTTCGCTTAGATCTGACGCCTTTAATCACTATATGCAATGGTTATGATATCTGATCGGATAACACGAAACAAGTATACGCTACTTCTTAGTATACGAATACCAAACTAAACATACATCCACAAAAGAGATAGAAGATGAATAGACACCAATTATGCTTAGACCCTATATGTCTATAGAATTTGAAAACATAACGGTTGAAGAACAAGTTATCCATAAAGATCACACAGGGCAATATAAGTATTTTCATCTCATACTACGAATCATGTTGATAAACAATCATGAACCTATGCTAGCATGGCAAGTTCTAAATCTCAAGATCCACTTTCACTTTACAAGAGATTAAAAAATTAGATGTTAGCTATGCATCTAACAATTAAGCATAACCATACGAGGATATCAGATAAACATCACACACAGATCTTTAAAGCAATCAAGATACTAAAGCTCCATAAATAAATCCGTTAGAATCCCATGACAACGATTAGTTCATAATCGAACCTCTCGTCATCATGGGATCTGATGAAACCATGATAGAAACAAAGTTTGAAAAGATACAAATAAAACTAAGTAATTGATATGTAATGGTCTGTACTAAATTACAATGGTAGGATGTGTTTATATAGGCTCTAGAAGTCTTGTCCACCAAGCAATTGCCTTTCTTGAGTTGGAATAGAAGATTGACAATTTCCGTTCTTGAATGGGAATAGAATTGCAAATTCCATGTGTAGATCTGATTCTGGAATGTTCTAGCCGCCCAAAGCAATTACCATACTTATTAGAAGTAGGAATTATAGCAATTTCCTTGTCAAAGTTGAATTTCTGCAGTTCGGCACATAATACGTTTCCTAAACTGATTCTGTTTTTAAGGAAAATTCGTGGCTGACTTTTCTTCAATATTTCTGGAACGTTCCAGATGTAATTGGACCTCTGGACCACTTTAGAATGACAGAGAATCTCGTTATCTTCGTGTGGACAGTAAGATCGTCCAAAACGGACTTCTAGAACTCAAGATATGGCCAAAACAAAATCAGAAATTCTGGCTGATTTTTCACCCGCACACCCGCCACGCTGGGGCGCCGTCCGCGCCAGCTCAATCTGCATAAAACAGCGTTGGGGTGCCAACTGGGGCTCCCGGCTTGGTCCCGATCTTCGAAAATTGATTTTTCTTCGATTTTTAAGCTTTTTCTTCCGTTCCTTTTGCATGAGCTTCCGTCTTTCATCCTTAATGACTTGTATACTTCTTGGTAGTTGACCTTAGCCTCCATTCTTCATTCCATATCATAAATCAACTCCAAATAATGACGGAAACTACACCTTTAATCGACATTTCTTCAACCCTGCACAATTAAGCAAAACACATCAAAACTACCACAAACTTGAGGCCAAAACAATCAATTGAAGCCGAATTAGAATGCTCTAAATGGATATAAAATCCATTTATCAAGAATGCAAGGAAGGAAGAAGTAAGGAGAAAGAAAGCATATGATGATCTTCAAGCCAAAGCTATGGAGATGGAGTCAAATGACAATGGCTAGTATTTCATCATAGGATGTAAGATCACTTACCTTGTAGTTCTATCCATGTTGATTAATAAATTTCATGCATGTAGTGCCAAGCTTTATCTTTATGTATGTAAGGCTTGTTATCAGACATGAAATTGTTACTAAGGGTCTTACTCACAATTTGGGGGAGATTGTTAGTCACAGAGGCATGCCTGAATACATCTGATAACAAGCCTAATTGTTTGTAATGCTATGCATTACTTACATGACCTCTTGACTGTGGGAACCTCTAGTTGTAGAGTTTCTACTTTTAGTACTTGTAATAGGCACCAAATTTCTATCTGTGTAACTGTAATTAAAGTCAGAGAATAATGCTTGAAAGAAGTTCCAAGGTTCATGCCTCAAGCTTGAAGAACAAGACTATCAAATAAACACAGTTTGATTTGAAGAGTGAAGATTGCCTAAGTACCCATTCGAGAAGTATGTTTGTTATATTCGAGAAGTCTAGCATTCGAGAAGTCAGGGATTCAATACCTCAAAAGACACTATTCGATATCTCTGAATGCACTATTCGATATCTCATTCGATATCTCAGAGATTCGATATGTCTACTACTCCATTCGAGAACTCAAGAAGTCAACAAGTCAAAGTATCATTCGAGTTCTCTAGGAGTCAACAAATCAACGTTCCATTCGATATCTCAATGACTCAGAAAGCTATTCGATATCTCAGGGATTCGATAAGTTAAATGCTCCATTCGATATCTCAAGGATTCCTGGAGAAAAGACTTATTCGAGAAGTGATTCGATATGTCAGCTCAACAGTATTCAAGAACTCAGAGTTATCGATTAAACCAATTCTAGTTCTCGAATCACCAACAGAGTTACTTCTCCAATACATTCTTGGAGACAAAATACTGAAGAATAGTACAAGTTAGGAACCTGGAACAAGCCAAGACGCTTTATAGACCACATACTATAAAGCACGTTGAAAAGCCTACAAAGAAGCTTGGAGATATCGTACAGAAGACAAAAGTGCTAAAGAAGTGGATCTGAACAGAGCTCTAAGAAGTCAAATGTGTAGCAGTTTGGATATTTACTAAAATAAGATAGACACATTAGAAAGAAATTTTGTTTGCTACATTATTTATTGTAAGCAAGTTGTTCACATGATATAAGTGAGCAACCCTACCTCTTTAGCTCTCATCAAACAGAGTGATCAAAAATTGTACAAGTAATATCTCTCTGAGAAAGAAGCTCAGAATACTACCATTTGTATTCTCAGGTTGTAGCAACATTTTGATCTAATAAAATATTAGATTAAAGTGAGTGATTGTCTAGTGTTTTATTTCCGCATTCTTATTTTGTAAAACACAAATCATATATCTTGCTACACACACATACACGACTTTCAGATTCAAGAAAAGAAAGTTCAAGAATCCATTCAACCCCCCCTCTGTATTCTTTTCGTGTGTTCAATACTCAACATTGGCTCATTGATTTTTAGTGGAGGCAGTACTATTCTTTCAGACTTTTGGGTCTCCTTTAACTGCTCCAGTGTTTCTTTAGTTAACAATACTGCCTCACCATCTAGTGGTAGTCTTCATCTACCACTAGATGAAGACTTTGATGAAGACCAACTGCAATTTCTACTAGCTCAAAGAATCTACCATGTTGCCATAGTTGATGACTGCCTTGAAATTAAATATACTGATGGAAGGGAGATAAAATTCAGACAAGGAGGATGTCGCTATTGGGACAAGCTATATGACATAGAAAGAATTATTGCACTGTTGGATGCTAATGACAAAGTGGAAAGGGTGTGGAAGCTGGATTTGATTGACTTTGTGAAAATGAAGAGAGACCATGCTGAGAAGATAAGGAAAGGGTGCTATGAGAAATGGCTAGAAAGGGAGAAGGAAATTGATAGGCTGGAAGCTGAAGCAGAAGTGCTAAGGGATAAGGGTTTGTGTAGAGTTCAGTTCAATCCCTATGCTGTGAAGTATATGGGGAGAAATGGAGATAATGTCAATATCAGAATGAATCTACTCAATCACTATCCTGCCAACATTCTGAAGCCAGTACTTGAAGATTTTAAGAACTCTATTCTGATTGAAGAATTAGATGCTATGGCAGAAGTCATAAGGGCCATGGATGAGAATTCAAGGAAGGAAGAAGTAAGGAGAAAGAAAGCATATGATGATCTTCAAGCAAAAGCTATGGAGATGGAGTCAAATGACAATGGCTAGTATTTCATCATAGGCTGTAAGATCACTTACCTTGTAGTTCTATTCATGTTGATTAATAAATTTCATATATGTAGTCCCAAGCTTTATTTTTATGTATGTAAGGCTTGTTATCAGACATGAAATTATGACTAAGGGTCTTACTCACAATTTGGGGGAGATTGTTAGTCACAGAGGCATGCCTGAAAACATCTAATAACAAGCCTAATTGTTTATAATGCTATGCATTACTTACATGACCTCTTGACTGCGGGAACCTCTAGTTGTAGAGTTTCTACTTGTTGTAGTACTTATAATAGGCACCAAAATTTCTATCTGTGTAACTGTAATTAAAGTCAGAGAATAATGCTAAAAAGAAGTTCCAAGGTTCATGCCTCAAGCTTGAAGAACAAGACTATCAAATAAACACAGTTTGATTTGAAGAGTGAAGATTTGCCTAAGTACCCATTCGAGAAGTATGTTTGTTATATTCGAGAAGTTAGGGATTCAATATCTCAAAAGACACTATTCGATATCTCTGAATGCACTATTCGATATCTCATTCGATATCTCAGAGATTCGATATGTCTACTACTCCATTCGAGAACTCTAGAAGTTAACAAGTCAAAGTATCATTCGAGTTCTATAGGAGTCAACAAGTCAACGTTCCATTCGATATCTCAATGACTCAGAAAGCTATTCGATATCTCATGGATTCGATAAGTTAAATGCTCTATTCGATATCACATGGATTCCTGGAGAAAAGACTTATTCGAGAAGTGATTCGATATGTCAGCTCAACAGTATTCGAGAACTCAGAGTTATCGATTAAGCCAATTCTAGTTCTCGAATCACCAACAGAGTTACTTCTCGAATACATTCTTGGAGATAAAATACTGAAGAATAGTACAAGTCAGAAACCTGCAAAAAGCCAAGATGCTTTATAGACCACATACTGTAAAGCACGTTGAAAAGCCTACAAAGAAGCTTGGAGAGATAGTATAGAAGACAAAAGTGCTAAAGAAGTAGATCTGAACAGAGCTCTAAGAAGTCAAATGTGTAGCAGTTTGGATGTTTACTCAAATAGGATAGACACATTAGAAAGAAATTTTGTTTGCTACCTTATTTGTTGTAAGCAAGTTGTTCACATGATATAAGTGAGCAACCCTACCTCTTTAGCTCTCATCAAACAGAGTGATAAAAAATTGTACAAGTAATATCTCTCTGAGAAAGAAGCTGAGAATACTACCATTTATATTCTCAGGTTGTAGCAACATTTTGATCTAATAAAATATTAGATTAAAGTGAGTGATTGTCTAGTGTTTTATTTCCGCATTCTTATTTTGTAAAACACAAATCACATATCTTGCTACACACACATACACGACTTTCAGATTCAAGAAAAGAAAGTTCAAGAATCCATTCAACCCCCCCTCTGTATTCTTTTCGTGTGTTCAATACTCAGCATTGGCTCATTGATTTTTAGTGGAGGCAGTACTATTCTTTCAGACTTTTGGGTCTCCTTTAACTACTCCAGTGTTTATTTAGTTAACAATACTGCCTCATGTTCGCACTTATTCACGCAAGAGAACGTGGTCAACAAGGATTAAACCCTAGATCCACTTTCGCATTTACCAGGATTAAACAAACAATTACAGGTGTTCGCGACTCACCTATAACGAATAAGCATAATCATACTAGGAAATCAATACAATCAATCACACACCAAGGCATAAAAAACACTTAATTACTAGAACCCATAGAAAAATGCATCAAAATCCCATGATAACGACTTAGCCCATAATCGACCTAATCGCCATCATGGGTTCAAGTGTAAACATGATTGAAAAAAGATACAATAAACCAAACAAGAGTAGTAAAAGAGTATACGAAAACAACCGAGCATTCAACGCAATAGGAGATTACAAATATGAAAGGAAAACTAGGAAATCCCCAAAAAGCTTGATGCCCTCCCAATGGTTCTTCTCTATCTAAAAATCCACGCTTAGAATAATACGATACTTTTGATAATTAGGGATTTCCCCCAATAGTACATACTAAACTGGGCTTCCAAGACACAAGGCTGCACATCTCGTCCGAACCGGCCCTTCAGAACAAGCCCAATAGCAGAAAATTAATATTTTTCAGTCCACCAGGGCGCGGGCGCGCTCCATACAGGCGCGGGCGCGCCTGGCCCCCCTGTCAAGAATTTCAATTTCGCTTCGTTCCTCTGTTGGCTGCTGCACAGTGCTCCGATATGCTCCCTGGCCGACATGCTATCTCAGCCCTCGACACTTCCAGCTCTAATCCATCCGAAACACGCAATTCCACCACCTTATTCTTCAAACGATACTCTGCACACTAAAAACAAGAAAACACATCAAAAGACACTAAACACTCGGGTACAAGCGGTCAATTTAAGCCAAAATGGAACGTATTTAGTGGACATAAAGTCCACTAACACACCCCCAAACTTAAACTGATGCTTGTCCCCAAGCATAAACAGACACTAAACAATCCAATGAAGTGCAATGCATGAATGCAACTAACATGAAAAATGCAAGTGATCCCCTTCAAACCAACCAAAACCAACAAGCAAGCAAATACTCAAAGAAATGCAACTAAATCCAAATAGAGCTCGCCTAAATCCCCGTATACTAACAGTACATGGACAGAAACGTGCACGCGTGCTGTGCTCATCAGAGATTCCCCCAAATCAAACCAAAACCATACCTATTCTTAGCCAAACTATCACCAGGTTTAAAAACAGAATGAACGTTAGACACAAGATCCCTCCAGATACACCGCCATAGTCCACTTGAGTTGACAAGAAATCATACTTAATTACTAACACATATGACACATAACACTATATATACAACGCATGCTTATTTAACCGTGCAATGGATGAGACCCCTAAAGGCTTATACTATAATACCCATGTAACGAGCATTTGGTCAGTGGATCCCAGACTATAAAAGCCTTAGGTCACTAGGCACAAAGTCCCCTCGTACTTAATTGCTCGAGTATTAAAGAGCTCACCCTGGTTAATATTTCAATTACACACTTTACACGACTTTTTTTTTCTTTTTCATTTTTTTTTTCATTTTTTTTACTAAACAATCTGGAGTGAGAATTCTCATCTCCAACCCTAGACCACTCATATAAATATGAGCCGGCTACTAGCCATTTGACACCTATTTATTAATACTATTCACAATTATCATGAATTTCTTTGTTTCCCCCAAACTTATACTTAAGTATTCCTTCGCTTTCAAGAATCTATCAAACATTCTAGGTTTAAACTAGGTGTTAAATTTTAGCAACCAAACAGACATGGCCGGTCCAATTCAAAAGCACTCAATGAGACTGTGATTGTGTAAAAAATTTTGTTTCTGAACAAGCAAATCAGTTTCATAAGAACTATAAGCAGCCCTCTACTCATCATTAGTGCACTCAATCAGACACCTACCTACCAGTCAGAATTAGTTCGCTCTAAGGGATCATGGAAAATGCATGAATGCATGAATTATGCTATGCAATCTGGAATGCCACTACATGACTCATAATTAAACAATATGCATGATACATGATGAACAATTTAAACAATATGCATGATACATGATGAACAATTTAAACAATATGCATGATAATACTACACTACATGTCCTATATGCATCTAACTACTAATCACAATCTTCATTTCCCACCCCCAAACTTAAAATCTTCAATGTCCCCATTGAAGGCAAGAAACAAAGAAATTGCACAGAGATACCTCAATCATCAGCAGGATCACCCTCCTCGGGTGAGTCCGGTGGTGGATAAACAACTCCATCTCCATACTGAGGCCAAACAACCTCAACCCCTGTAGCTAAAAATGCCGTGCCCAAAGCCTGTGCCAGATCATCAACAAAACGGCTCTGCCTCTCATCAACAGCATCTATCTGCCTAGCAAGCCTCCTGAAGTGAGACTCGGTCAAACCAGTACTCTCACTCACCAAACCCCTCCGTGCTCTCGAAGGACCAGCTCTAGCCTCCTGCTGCAGACGTGGTGGCACATCACCACCCAGAATGTAACCCAAACCTCGCTGATGTGGCTCACCACCATCCCACTCAGCCAACCTAGCAATAGCCGCCTTATCAATGTAGCTAGCTAGCAACTGTAACTGCTCCTCTGCTGGCCAGCAAATACCCACATCTAAACACAATCGAACAACCACTGAGCCATAAGGAATTGCTGCAGTGGAATCCCCTTGCATGAACCTGATCATGTTCCGATGAATAACACTACCCACATCGATGTACCTTTCATTCACAATAGCTCACAAAAGAATAGCTCTCTCCACAGTCACCTCATGAGAATGCGAGGATGGTAATATGTTTGCACAAATAAACAAATTCCAGGCCTTAGCATACCTGTTCAAAGCAGAAGCCGGAAAAGTAATCGGCTCAGTCGACGCCGACCTGCGCTTCCATTCAGTGCCCGGAACTGTCATCTGCCTCAGAATGGCCTCAAGATCTACATCCCCACGGCCCTTCACCCCATAATCCTCTTCACCAGGTGTAGGTGTTGGAATAACCAAAACCCTAGTGATGGCAGCAGAAGTATAATCGACCACATGGCCACGAACTGTAGAATACCCATTCTTCAGTTTCTTCGCATTAGCATAAAACTCTCTAACGATACTCAAAGGTACCGCCTCAGCCACCTCACACACCGTATCCCATCCCCGCCTCATAATCATGCCCACCAGATCTCCATCCAAGATGCCCGGAGTAAAACCCCTCTCTTTGACCACTGGCTTGGTCAACAATCGCGTAAATTCTTCTTGAGCCTCCGGTGAATTGAAACTAGGAGCCTTCCCCCCACTAGATGAAGAATCACTAGAGGCCACAGATCTTTTTGTTCTCTTAGAAGCCATGGAATTGATGGGAAGAAGTTTGTGTGTATAGGTTGGATTGTGTTTTGAGAGATTTGGATGAAAGTAGTGGCTAGGGTTTGTAATTGTAGAAGTAGTGGAGTTGGTTTGTGTTTATATAGGTTAAAAACCCCCAAAAACTGATTTCCCCTCTTTAATTTTCTGTTTTTGTTTTTCTTTTTCGTTTTTTTAACAGCAGACTGCAGCGCGCCCGCGCTTCCTCTCAGCAATTCACGCGCGCCCGTGCCCAAACTTTCTGCCCAGATTTTTTTTTTCTTCATTCTTGTACAACAAAACGTAGGTTGCCTCCCACGAAGCGCTTCTTTTACGTCAGTAGCTTGACGTGACTTCCATGATTCACTCAGTAGTTGCAAGAATCGCGGTTTCAGCTCCACGATTCGATACCTCACCAAAGTACGGTTTCAATCTCTGACCATTGACTTTGAAGGACTGATCAGGTGATTTCTCAAAAATTTAAACCGCGCCATGCGGAAACACTGTTTTGACAACAAAAGGCCCTGACCATCTCGACTTAAGCTTTCCTGGAAACAGACGAAGGCGAGAATTAAATAACAACATGGTTTGGCCAGGAACAAATACCTTGTTGACTAGACGACGATCATGCCATCGCTTCACTTTTTCTTTGTAGAGTTTATTGTTCTCATAGGCTTGCAAGCGAAACTCGTCCATCTCATTGAGTTGCACCATTCTCTTCTCACCCGCGGCTTTAAGATCAAAATTTAGCCTCTTCAAAGCCCAATAAGCCTTGTGCTCCAATTCTTCCGGCAAATGACAAGCTTTCCCATAGACAAGCTGATATGGCGACATACCCAAAGGTGTTTTATATGCCGTTCGATAAGCCCAGGCGGCTTCATCGAGTTTCAAAGACCAATCCTTTCTTGAAGGACTCACCACCTTTTCCAGAATACGCTTGATTTTACGATTAGACACTTCAGCTTGGCCATTGGTCTGAGGATGGTATGCTGTAGCTACCCGATGATTGATATTATATCTGGCCATAAGATTAGTGAACTTGCGATTGCAAAAATGAGTGCCTTCATCACTGATAATGACTCGAGGAGTGCCAAATCTGGTGAAGATGTTCTTCTGAAGGAAATTAAGCATGACTTTGGCATCATTGGTCGGGAGTGCTTTGACCTCAACCCATTTAGAGACGTAATCAACGGCTAGCAAGATATATTGATTGTTGCATGAGGAGATAAATGGTCCCATGAAGTCGATTCCCCAAACATAAAAAATTTCCACTTCCAATATTACATTAAGGGGCATCTCATCCCTCCTCGATATGTTACCAACACGCTGACAACGGTCACACCTTAAGACATACTGATGAGCATCCTTAAAAAGAGAAGGCCAATAGAAACCCGCTTGAAGAATTCTAGTTGCAGTCTTTTCACCTCCATAGTGGCCTCCATATGTCGTGGCGTGATATTCCCTCAGAATAGTCTCTGTTTCACTGTACGGCACACATCTTCTAATAACCTGATCAGCTCCCTGTTTAAACAGATATGGTTCGTCCCAACGATACCATTTGACTTCATGCAAGAACTTCTTCCTTTGTGCATAAGAAAGCTCGGGTGGAATCACTTGACTAACCAGAAAGTTCACAATGTCTGCATACCATGTCTCTTCTTCTTGCACCTTAAACAATTGCTCATCCGGGAAGAATTCATTAATGATGGTACCGTCTCGAGAGGATTTACCAGTGTCCTCCAGTCGAGAAAGATGGTCAGATACTTGATTCTCTGTCCCTTTTCTATCCTTAATCTCCACATCAAATTCTTGTAACAGAAGTACCCAACGAATCAACCGAGGTTTGGAGTCCTTTTTAGAGAGCAGATATCTAATAGCCGCGTGAGCCGTGTACACCATTACCTTTGTACCAAGCAAGTAAGAACGAAATTTTTCAAAACCATAGACTATGGCCAACAGCTCCTTCTCAGTAGTAGTGTAGTTCAACTGAGCCTCATTAAGGGTCTTGCTTGCATAATAAATCACATGAAACACTTTCTCTTTCTTTTGACCAAGAACGGCCCCCACTGCATAATCGCTAGCGTCACACATCATAGCGAAAGGTTCACTCCAGTCAGGAGCAATGATCACTGGTGTTGAAACCAATTTCTTCTTCAGAGTCTCGAAAGCGGCCAAACATTCTTCGTCAAATTTAAAAGGAACGTCCTTTTCCAAGAGCTTACACAACGGTTTGGAGATTTTTGAGAAGTCTTTGATGAAATGCCTGTAGAAACCTGCATGACCAAGGAAACTGCGAATCCCTCTCACTGAATTCGGTGGTGGAAGATTTTCAATTGTTTCTATTTTTGCTCTGTCCACCTCTAGACCTTTCCGTGACACCTTGTGCCCAAGGATAGTTCCCTCCTGCACCATGAAATGGCATTTCTCCCAGTTAAGCACTAGATTAGTCTCCACACATCTTTTCAGAACCGCACCCAGATTTTGCAAACATTCGTCGAAAGAACGACCAATTACTGAAAAGTCATCCATGAAAACTTCCACGGTCTCACCAATCATGTCTGAAAAAATAGCCGTCATACACCTTTGAAACGTGCCAGGTGCACCACACAAACCAAAAGAGACCCGCCAAAAAGCAAATGTACCAAATGGACATGTGAATGTCATCTTCTCCTGATCCTCAGGAGCAATAAAGATTTGATTATACCCAGAATATCCATCCAGAAGGCAATAGTACTCATGGCCTGCAAGTCTGTCTAGCATCTGATCAATAAAGGGTAAAGGAAAATGATCCTTCCTAGTGGCCTTGTTCAATTTCCGGTAGTCCATACAGATTCTCCAACCAGTGACTGTGCGAGTGGAGATAAGTTCATTCTTCTCGTTGGAGATTACCGTCATGCCCCCTTTCTTTGGCACACATTGAACTGGGCTTACCCATGAACTATCAGAAATGGGATAGATAATCCCTGATCCAACCACTTGATAATTTCTTTCTTCACAACTTCTTTCATGATTGGATTTAGACGTCTCTGATGTTCCACTGTTGGTTTACTCCCTTCTTCTAGTGGAATTTTATGTTGACAGTAAGCCGGACTAATCCCCTTGATGTCTGCAATAGTCCATCCAATGGCTGATTTGAATTCTCTAAGAACTCTCAAGAGCTTGTCTTCCTCAGAATCTGACAGGTTAGCAGCAATAATCACAGGTAAAGTAAATGACTCACCAAGAGAGGCATACCTTAAGTGATCAAGTAGCGGTTTGAGCTCTAGAGTTGGAGCTTCTTGAATGGAAGGTTTCAACCGCTGATGCGACCCCTTCAATTCAGATAGACCTAAAGATTCCACTGGTCTCTCAAATTTCCTTTGCCATGGAGTAGCATCAAGAAATAGCAGTTGCTCATCTGTATCATCTTTTTTCAATAAAGAATCACCAATCAGTGCTTTTTCCAATGTGTCATTCATGAGCAGATGCTCAATTTTTGATTGCACTGCCGACACAACCAAGTCTATCTTCAAACACGGCTCTTCTTCAGTTGGAAACTTCATAGCCTTAAAAACATTGAAGGTGACATTCTGATCATGCACCCTCATAGTGAGTTCTCCTTTCTGCACGTCAATCAAGGTCTGACCTGTGGCCAAGAATGGTCTCCCAAGAATGATAGGGATTTTCTTATCTTCTTCAAAATCAAGTATGACGAAATCCGTTGGAAAGATAAGTTTGTCCACTTTCACCAGAACATCTTCTACAATTCCTCGAGGGTAGGTGATTGAGCGATCAGCTAACTGGAGTGACATGTTTGTAGGCTTAGGCTCCGGAAGACCAAGTTGCAAGAAAACCGAATAGGGCATGAGGTTGATGCTTGCCCCTAAATTACACAAACACTTGTCAAAAGAAAGATTCCCAATGATGCACGGTATGGTAAAACTCCCCGGATCCTTCAGCTTAGGTGGCAACTTTTTTTGCAAGACAGCACTGCACTCCTCCGTCAAAGCGACGGTCTCTAACTCCTCGAGTTTCAATTTCCTCGAAATTATGCCTCATGAACTTGGCATTTGTTCCAGGGCATTAGCAAACGGTAGATTTATGTGTAACTTTTTGAACACTTCCAAGAACTTTGCAAATTGCTTATCAAACTTTTGTTTCTGAAGCCTTTTAGGGAATGGCGGAGGCGGATAGACTTCCTTGCTAGCTTCCTTACTCTCTGAACTTGTTTTCCCAGCTGACTTTACCTTTTCTTCCTCACTTGATGCCTTCTGAACGATCGGAAGAACAAAACTTGAAGAATGACTAGAATCCTCAGGCGCGCCCGCGCCCAAGGCTGCGCGCCCGCGCCCCGTTTCACTATTCACAGACTTTTCAAGCTCTTCGTTAAGCTGATTTTTGACCTCCAGATCGTCTGTAACCTTTCCAGAACGCAACGTAACAGCGTGAATCTGTTCCTTAACCTCCTTTTTACCCGGATTAGCTTCCTTGTCACTAGGTAATTGCCCTTGAGGTCTGTTCAAAAGAGCATTGGCCAGTTGGCCAATTTGGTTTTCAAGAGTTTTCAAAGATACTGCTTGACTCTTGCACATCATTCGCAATTCTTCCATCTCTGACTTCTCATTCGACTGCACATGACTTCCTTGATGTTGTTGATGAAATCCAGGTGGATTGTATGGTGGTCTTTGGGCATAGGGTTGTTGATAACCCGAATTGTTGAACTGCTTCGAACCATACTGCTGACCCTGAGATGGTTGTTGCATGGTATTCTGATTGTTGCTCCAACTGAAGTTAGGATGATTCCTATTGTTGGGATGATATGTGTTCGGAGCAGGTTGTGACGGCCTCTGATAATTGCTGACAAAATGTGCCGACTCACTAGAAATTGCACATTGATTAGTTTCATGAGGCCCCGCACACAATTCACAAACCATGGCAACTTGTTGAACCCCCGCCTTAGCTAATGAATCCACTTTCATGGATAAAGCTTGTAGCTGAGCTGCTATAGCTGTTGTGGCATCCACTCCAAGAACACCTGCAACCTTACCTTGTGGAATACGCTGGGTCGGATTCTGATACTCGTTCGCAACCATCATTTCAATCAGGTCATAGGCCTCTCCATAGCTTTTGGCCCACAGAGCTCCTCCAGATGCTGCATCGAGCATTGCTCGAGAATGGCTTAACCCATTGTAAAAACCACTGATGACCATCCAATCTGGCATCCCACGATGAGGACATTTCCGAAGCATCTCCTTGTACCTTTCCCAAGCTTTACACAATGATTCACCAGAATGCTGACTAAATTGTGTAAGAGCATTCCTCATGGCAGCAGTCTTTGCCAT
This sequence comes from Saposhnikovia divaricata, assembly GCA_036435485.1. Taxonomy (NCBI): domain Eukaryota; kingdom Viridiplantae; phylum Streptophyta; class Magnoliopsida; order Apiales; family Apiaceae; genus Saposhnikovia; species Saposhnikovia divaricata. Next base: position 232,861,435 of record CM071594.1, read on the forward strand.
AGGAAAGAATTTAGTCAAGAATTTTTGTGCCAGATCTTCCCATGTAGTGATGGAACCTGCTGGAAGTGAATGCAACCAGCTTTTTGCCTTGTCCCTCAAAGAGAATGGGAACAAACTTAGCTTGATAGCGTCCTCAGAAACCCCGTTGGTTTTGAAGGTGTCACATATCTCGATGAAATCTCTGATATGCATGTTAGGATCCTCAACAGGTGAACCCCCAAACTGGACTGAGTTCTGGACCATTTGGATCGTGCCCGGCTTGATCTCAAAATTATTTGCAGCAATAGCTGGCCGCACAATACTCGACTGAATATCATTAATCTTGGGCTGAGAATATTCCTTCAGCGCCTTTTTATCTGCCATTTCTTCAGTAACTTCCAACTCTTCTTTAACTTCTTCCACTAATTCCTCTTCTCGCTCCTTTCCTTCCAGATTCTCTTCACGAACTTTAGAACGAGTACGCATACACGCTCAAGATAGTACCTGAGAAACCCAAAAGTAAATAAGTGAGAAAAACGTCCGAGTTAGTGAATTTAATCCAAATTGATGACAAGAACATAAACTAAACAAACAATGAACCGAGTCCCCGGCAGCGGCGACTTGTTCGCACTTATTCACGCAAGAGAACGTGGTCAACAAGTAATATATGGTAAATAGGATTCGTTCCCACAGAGACTAGGTGTAATGCCAATTTTAGTACTTATGCAACAGTGTATGGTTAATTCTTAATGCTTGATCAATTATCAAATTGGGTTTTTGATTAAACTATTGATTAAATACCAACTATGAAAATTACGAGAAAATAACTTAACGATTAATTTATAATAAACAAACATGGGATTTCAATTTCATTAACCACTTCATCTAGAATCTTATGCCCTTTAACCTAGCATGTGACAGAGTTGATTACTGATTAGATGCACTAAACTGATACACACCAACTTTCGTTGTGCGTATACCATCCTACTGATCATCCACAATTGATAGAAGTCAAGAGGTCACCAAATATGCGTAGTTCCTATATGTCTATAGCAATTGAACACATACCGGTTAAAAATCAAGCATCCATAAAACCACATAGTCAGTGCAAGATGGTTAGAATTACACCACAAAACAATACATGTTCTTCGCATGCAAAAACCTATGCTAGCATGAATTGTTCTAAACCCTAGATCCACTTTCGCATTCACCAGGATTAAACAAACAATTACAGGTGTTCGCGACTCACTTATAACGAATAAGCGTAATCATACTAGGAAATCAATACAATCAATCACACACCAAGGCATAAAAAACACTTAATTACTAGAATCCATAGAAAAATCCATTAAAATCCCATGATAACGACTTAGCCCATAATCGACCTAATCGCCATCATGGGTTCAAGTGTAAACATGATTCAAAAAAGATACAATAAACCAAACAAGAGTAGTAAAAGAGTATACGAAAACAACCGAGCATTCAACGCAATAGGAGATTACAAATATGAAAGGAAAACTAGGAAATCCCCAAAAAGCTTGATGCCCTCCCAATGGTTCTTCTCTCTCTAAAAATCCACGCTTAGAATAATACGATACTTTTGATAATTAGGGCTTTCCCCCAATAGTACATACTAAACTGGGCTTCCAAGACACAAGGCTGCACATCTCGTCCGAACCGGCCCTTCAGAACAAGCCCAATAGCAGAAAATTAATATTTTTCAGTCCACCAGGGCGCGGGCACGATCTATACAGGCGCGGGCGCGCCTTGCCCTCCTGTCCAGAATTTCAATTTCGCTTCGTTCCTCTGTTGGCTGCTGCACAGTGCTCCGATATGCTCCCTGGCCAACATGCTATCTCAGCCCTCGACACTTCCAGCTCTAATCTATCCGAAACACGCAATTCCACCACCTTATTCTTCAAACGATACTCTGCACACTAAAAACAAGAAAACACATCAAAAGACACTAAACACTCGGGTACAAGCGGTCAATTTAAGCCAAAATGGATCGTATTTGGTGGACATAAAGTCCAATAACACCTCACCATCTAATTCTACTTCAATCAAATCGCCATCTCGAGCTGTCTTTAGTTCTTCACCAAAGTTTCTTCCTTCTTCCTCCTGCTCCCCCTCACTTACACATTCATCTTCATCAATTTGCACTTGCTCCCCCTCAATTCTTAACTCCTCCTCACCTGTAGCTCCACCTTGTTTCTCCTTCTCTGCCAGGTTTATTGTACTTTGATCTACTTCTTTGTCTGTATTCTGATCTATCACTTTTTCCCCCTTAGTTAAGTTGACAGCACTAAGAGTAGTAGAAAATGACAGAAAAGAGTTTTGAAACTCAGCAAAACCAGCAGCTACCATGGTGGACAGTGCATCAAGTTTAGCTTTCATGGATGCACACCTGTCCTCAAGGGATTTCAACCTTGATTCAGCTTGTTTGGAAGGACCACCAGATCTCAACCTTTTTGATGGTAAATGAAAAGACTTGGGCAAGGAGGCTGTAGGGTTTCTCACACTCTCATTGTTTTTCTGAGTGACCTCATCACTCCTCACAGAATGACTCTCAAGGCCTAGTACCTGTTGGTGTGCGGCTCCCTCAATTTCACACTGGACATGCTCAAGTCCCTCTCCTTTTGCTAGCTCATTTGGCTGCCTCTCATTTTTATGCTTACCTCTATTTTCTTTTATCACTTTTTTTCTTTTCACTCCCTCACTCATCCTAGATGCATGGATATGAGCAGTACTTGCATGCATTGTAGTTGAAGAATGTTAGTCACAGAGGCATGCCTGAATACATCTAATAACAAGCCTAAGTATGTGTAATGCTATGCATTACCTACATGACCTCTTAACTGAGGGAACCTCTAGTTGTAGAGTTTCTATTTGTTCTGAACTTGTAATAGGCATCAAATCCTAGTTGTGTAACTGTACTTATAAAGTCAAGAATAATGCTTGAAAGAAGTTCCAAGGTTCATGCCTCAAGCAACGAGAAAAAGATTGCCAAATAATCACAGTTGGGATTTGAAGAAATGAAGAATTTGCCTAAGTACCAATTCGAGAAGTACATTTGTCTATTCGAGAAGTCTAGCATTCGAGAAGTCAGGGATTCGATATCTCAGAAGACACTATTCGATATCTCTGAATACACTGTTCGATATCTCATTCGATATCTCAGAGATTCGATATGTCTATTACTCTATTCGAGAACTCATGGAGTCAACAAGTCAAAGCATCATTCGAGTTCTCTAAGAGTCAACAAGTCAATGCTCTATTCGATATCTCAAGGACTAAAGAAGCTATTCGACATCTCAGGGATTCGATATGTCAAAATGCTCTATTCGATATGTCAAGGAGTCCCAGAGAAAAGAGCTATTCGAGAAGTGATTCGATATGTCAATATAACACTATTCGAGAACTCAGAGTTATCGATTAAGTCAATTCGAGTTCTCCAATCATTCACTTAGCCACTTCTCGAATACATTCTTAGAGACAAAATACTGAAGAATTGTACAAGTCAGAAACCTGCAACAAGCCAAGATGCTTTATTTGACTATGTACTATAAAGCACGTTGGAAAGCCTGCAAAGAAGCTTGGAGAGATAAGACAAGGGACAAGGAGCTAAAGAAGTGGATCTGAACAGGCTTTGCAAAGTCAAATCTGTAGCCGTTTGGACTCTTACTCAAATAAGATAGACAGACTGGAAAGTATTTTGTTTACCTACCTTATTTTGTAGTAAGTAGGTGTATCCATGTCTATAAGGATACAGCCTCACTTCCTTAGCAGATAAGTTTTAAGTTTTTCAAGATACATCACAAGAAATATCTCTCTGAGAAACACGAAGCTGAGAATACTATCATTTGTATTCACATATTGTAGCCAAATACACACTTATAATCAACTAAGTATGAGAGAATAACAATAAGTTCTTTAAAAGCTTTAAAAACTGTTTGAAATTAACTTCTCTCTCAGTGATGTAAATTATCACAGAGAGCTGCTTAGGTTACAATGAAAGATATTGTATTACACAACCGATACCCTTCTAGGGTTAACCTAACTGTATTTATAAAGTATACAGCTGCTATACAATCAATAATTGATACTCCTATAAATTAGCTATAAAATTGATATCAATTACGATTGCTACTCGTCTCCTTAGTCAACTCAATCTCTTTGACAGCTATCCAATCTTTAAAGATATTGCTTCCACAATTATCTTCAATAATTCTTCAAACACTGTTGACAAGTAGACGCTTCCTCCAGACAGAGTTTAACAAACTCTGTCAAGCTTCCAACAGTCAACGTATATCAAACTCTGTTCAGCCTCTAACTGTCAGAGTTTAACTAAACTCTGACTGCTTCCTGTTTAAACTCTGTTTTTCCCTGCAAAACTTAAACACTGATATTAACCATATCAATTATATTTAACAATCTCCCCCAACTTGTTCATTAGTAAAAATGCACAAGTTAACAATAATTGATGATGTCAAAACAATTTCATACAAACACAGTGTTTACTAAAATAAGCAGAGTTTAAACTTGACTTAACAAAAGTCTACAAATAACAAGAAAATTCTTACAGACTTTAATCTCTAATCTCCTCAAGATCTGGCGTTGTTCTGAGATAATCTATGAGCAATCTTTTCTCTGCATTTTCAAGCTCAATCTCCATAGCTTCTTTAATCTCTCTTAGCTGAGGATCACTCTCATCTGTCTGATAGATAGCAGATCTAAGATCATAGATTTTGTTTCTTCTCATCTCATTTCCCAGTCTAATAAATTTGACTTCTTCTGACTGTGAATTGAAGTCAAGTACTGTGATTCCCATATCAGTCTTTAATTTCGCAGTACCCTTCTTCATTTCAATAAGATTTCCATTCCAATCTCTGTACTTAGGAACATATCTGTTATTGCACTTCATCCCTCTGATTGCCAAATTCTGGAGCATTTTCTTTTTGAGCACATTTGCAACTGATTGAGTCCTTTGACTATTCACCTTGAAAAGATATAGAACATATTCTAATTCTTCCTAATATTTCAAGCTAATATCATTCTCACCAATTCTAAATACTGTCCCATCAGCCATGAAGTACAAGAGAAAGTCCTTCTTTAAACTCTTCTGATAAACTAACTGTACTGATTCCAGTCTGTCCAAACTCTCTTGAGTGACACCACGACCTGGAACAGCCAGTGAAGAAGGATCTCTAGAACCAGTATATTGCCTTTTGTCCTTATGTGAGCCTAGACCACCCTTATTGTTTCCAACCTTACCAGACAAGGCTCTTCCATCAGAAAAATCCATAGAAACTCCAGATAATAGATTTGGATCATGAAGTGTTCCTTTCCCAAAAACTGATTGTAACTGAGAAGATAAAGGTCTAGACACAACTTGTGTAGCAACAGAGGTTGTGTTTACTTTCTTCTGTACAACTTGTGTAGAAACAGAGGTTGTATTTTCTTTCTTCTGTAAACTTTCTCCTTCAATTCCTTTCAGCTTGAGTTTAGCTTCTGCTGCCGTTGATTTCTTTGATAACTTTGATTTTTGACTAACATCAGCTCTTTCCTTGATCACAATGCCTTTAAGAACAGGCCTAGGAGCCTTTCCTTTCTTTAACTTACCAGACTTTAAAGCCTTGAGATGTTCTTTTTGTAAACTCTTTTCTTCAGCTTTAATGTCTTCAATTGTAACTCCTTCCTCATTTTCTTCAATAAACAACTTAGCAGCCAATTCTTCATCAGTCTGTGGATTAGAAGATAATAGCAAACTCTTGGTCTTTGAAGTACCTTGAGTATCAGTGTTTATCCCAACAAACTGTGATTTAGAGGACTTGCTAGTTTTCAGAGTTTGAAGTTCTTCAGTTTTGCCCCTTCCTTTATTACTTGCTCATCCATCTCCAGCATTATCCTTTCTGATCAGAGTTTGAGATTGCTTGCATTTGTCTTTAGCAACCCTCTCCCCCTTTTTGACATCATCAGGAATCAAGATAGAAGTGATCAGCTCCAAGGAGTTAGCAATGGAATCAATCTTCCCAGACAATACATTCTGATTTTGTTCAACTTGACCCAGCCTCTGAAACAGAGTTTCTTGAGCTTTAGAAATGGTCTTAAACTTTGTCTGATTATCCCTCTGCATAGTCATATCTCTAGCAACAACATCAGCTCTCAATTCATTAATAGCTTTTTGAGACTCATCAAATCTTCCATTCAGAGTTTTGACTTGAACAATGGTTGTTTACAGACTTGAGATAATATCAGGATTTGAGATCTTCGTGGCAGATTGATGAACAAATTTAGCTGCTCTTTCAACAGGAAAAATACAGTCTGACTTATACCAATCCCTTGAATTCTTGGCAAAGTGCTCAGCTTCAATGTTATGTTGATCTGAGGGTTTAGAAAAAGGTGTGTGCTTAGCATTAGTTTGAACTGGTATACTCTGAGAAGAGTTTGACTCTGCACTTGCTTCATCTTCAACATCAACAGCTGTATTTTCAACTTGATCAGTATGCACTGCAACATTTTTTTCAACAATCTCTGCAGTTTCAGTAACATTCACTGCAGTTGTGTCTCTAGCCTCAACAGACTTTGGAACTTCAACTTGTTCAACCTCTTCACCTTGTTCAAGAACCTGGTGAGCATCAGAGAATAACTCAGTGTGTGATGCCACTGTTTCATCAAGTACTACAGTTGGCTGATCAGCTGCACCAGTTTCTTCAGAATTTGCAATGATAGGTGAAAGAGGAACATTAATGTGATCAGAGAATGGTATAAATGTTTCAACAAAATCATCCGTAGCAGTAAAACCTTCTCTGTTGTCCTCATCCATTTGTACATTGACAGGTGTTTTGGCAGCTTCTTCTGCAGTATATGTCTCAACAGTAGGTATATCCTTGGAAATCACCTCTGGAGCTTCAAAATTAACATCTTCATCAGATTCATCAAGAATTAATCTCCTTCTCTTATCTGGAGGATTCACTTCTGCTCTCTCTTCTGCTGAAACAGAATCATCAGGTATAGAAGGAGATTTAGGTTTGTTAGCCCGTTCCTTATACTTCTTTGGCTTAGAAGCTTCAGCCATCCTCTGTTTTCTTGATGGCCTTATAGCTTTGTTTTTCTTTGGTTTCCTCGGTTTTGATTGTGGTTGAGGTTGAGGGTGTGATGAAGATTGTGGTTGTGGAGATGTAGTTGTAGTGATTGGCTCAGTGTTTATGGTTTGAGGTGGGTCAGTGTTTGTGGGTTGAGGTGGTGACTGTGGAGGTTCAATGATTGGTTCATTTTGTGGTTCTTGTTGTTCTTGTGGTTGGTTGAGGAAGTTTCTGAGAGCAAGAGGATAGATAAACTCTGGTATTTGCTATTTGTTAGCATCCTTATTTGTCAAATCAGAGAACATTCTCTTATGACATTGGAAAGGTTGTATAACATCCTCATCAGCAATTGTTAAATTTGGTAAACAGGCAGAGAATAAACATTGACAGAAACGAGAGAAATAAACAGTTGTACTAGACTCTGCAAGTTTTTCACCTAAATTCATAAGTACAAGACGACCAAAATCAAAATTGCTTCCATTAAGAAGAGAATACCCGATTTGAAGACTTTCACCAGGAATTGCATCCCAGTTGGTGACCTTCTTGCCAAATGCACGAGTAATGCAATCAAAGAAGAAGCTCCACTCCTTCCTGAGCCCTGGCCTTTTGACATCCCCAATCTTATCCAAAGAACCAGAAAACCGTATTTGTTGTAACATTTCTTTCAATTGACCCACAACAGCCACAGAGTATGAAGTGTGAGTGTCAAAATCCAAAACCTCACGAACAGTTGCAGGAGTTATGACAAACTCTTGGTCTTCATAGGTAAACACAATTGATGGAGTCCCATTCTCTCCACCATCATCATAAACTGAGTTACTCCAGAAGATTGAGATTTGTGTGGCTGAGAGTGTCTCTGGTTGAACAAGAGCCTTACCAATCTCAGAGTCTCTTAAGAAGTTTTGAATCAGATGAAATGATGCTGGGGCTTTAGTAGTGTCTAGAATTGCAGCATAATTGTTGGTAACAAAAGTTAATCCCTGAGCCACAAAGTTCTTGGTTGCCATTAGAACAATATAAGACAGAAGAGAGTATATGGAAAAGTGTTTGTGAAAATGCTTAAGTGAAAGTAACAGAGAAATTGTGTGTGATGTTGTGTGTTTGTGGTTGTAAAGATGAAAAAATGAATAATAAAATGATTTTGATTAGATCTGTAATTGAAAAACAAAACCCAATCGTTTTAGACATTAAACACGCAACCAATTTCTTGTTAAGTGTGTGAGTGGGACACGTGTCACGTAAACAGTGGAACAGTTATTTACACGCGCAGTAATAATGCCTATTATTACTGCTATTCTCTCTCCTATTTCCAATAAGCTTTAACTTTCTGACACAATTAAACAACTGGCAAATATTACATGCAAATGTCAAAAACTCTTTGTGTACTCCAAGTATATATTCTGTCTGAAATAAAATATTACCTTAGAGTACTCAACAAAATCCATCAGTGTTTATAAATTCTCCAACTTAATTACTGTTATCCTTTCAAACACTGCACAGTTGTGAATATACGTGTGTGTAGAGCAGAGTTTACTAGATCAGTATTTAGAGCATCTAGTATTTCATAAAATCCATAAAATAAATCAGTAAACACTGGATGCACAAACTCTCATAGTAAACACTGAATATATGATGAATGCTAAACTCTGTAGTAAATAGTTTATATACAGTAATAATTAACCTATAACCCCCAATTTTTTTTTACTTTCTCCAGTAATCAGAGGTTGAAACTAGTCACCAAAAATCCTATAATTTTAGCCCTTATCGATTTGATAAGTTCTTGGGTCTTCCTAGCTTTCGACTAGTCAGATGAAATGATGCTGGGGCTTTAGTAGTGTCTAGAATTGCAGCATAATTGTTGGTAACAAAAGTTAATCCCTGAGCCACAAAGTTCTTGGTTGCCATTAGAACAATATAATACAGAAGAGAGTATATGGAAAAGTGTTTGTGAAAATGCTTAAGTGAAAGTAACAGAGAAATTGTGTGTGATGTTGTGTGTTTGTGGTTGTAAAGATGAAAAAGTGAATAATAAAATGATTTTGATTAGATCTGTAATTGAAAAACAAAATCCAATCGTTTTAGACATTAAACACGCAACCAATTTCTTGTTAAGTGTGTGAGTGGGACACGTGTCACGTAAACAGTGGAACAGTTATTTACACGCGCAGTAATAATGCCTATTATTACTGCTATTCTCTCTCCTATTTCCAATAAGCTTTAACTGTCTGACACAATTAAACAACTGGAAAATATTACATGCAAATGTCAAAAACTCTTTGTGTACTCCAAGTATATATTCTGTCTGAAATAAAATATTACCTTAGAGTACTCAACAAAATCCATCAGTGTTTATAAATTCTCCAACTTAATTACTGTTATCCTTTCAAACACTGCACAGTTGTGAATATACGTGTGTGTAGAGCAGAGTTTACTAGATCAGTATTTAGAGCATCTAGTATTTCATAAAATCCATAAAATAAATCTGTAAACACTGGATGCACAAACTCTCATAGTAAACACTGAATATATGATGAATGCTAAACTCTGTAGTAAATAGTTTATATACAGTAATAATTAACCTATAATCCCCAATTTTTTTTTACTTTCTCCAGTAATCAGAGGTTGAAACTAGTCACCAAAAATCCTATAATTTTAGCCCTTATCGATTTGATAAGTTCTTGGGTCTTCCTAGCTTTCGACTAGTCAGATGAAATGATGCTGGGGCTTTAGTAGTGTCTAGAATTGCAGCATAATTGTTGGTAACAAAAGTTAATCCCTGAGCCACAAAGTTCTTGGTTGCCATTAGAACAATATAAGACAGACGAGAGTATATGGAAAAGTGTTTCTGAAAATGCTTAAGTGAAAGTAACAGAGAAATTGTGTGTGATGTTGTGTGTTTGTGGTTGTAAAGATGAAAAAGTGAATAATAAAATGATTTTGATTAGATCTGTAATTGAAAAACAAAACCCAATCGTTTTAGACATTAAACACGCAACCAATTTCTTGTTAAGTGTGTGAGTGGGACACGTGTCACGTAAACAGTGGAACAGTTATTTACACGCGCAGTAATAATGCCTATTATTACTGCTATTCTCTCTCCTATTTCCAATAAGCTTTAACTGTCTGACACAATTAAACAACTGGCAAATATTACATGCAAATGTCAAAAACTCTTTGTGTACTCCAAGTATATATTCTGTCTGAAATAAAATATTACCTTAGAGTACTCAACAAAATCCATCAGTGTTTATAAATTCTCCAACTTAATTACTGTTATCCTTTCAAACACTGCACAGTTGTGAATATACGTGTGTGTAGATCAGAGTTTACTAAATCAGTATTTAGAGCATCTAGTATTTCATAAAATCCATAAAATAAATCAGTAAACACTGGATGCACAAACTCTCATAGTAAACACTGAATATATGATGAATGCTAAACTCTGTAGTAAATAGTTTATATACAGTAATAATTAACCTATAACCCCCAATTTTTTTTTTACTTTCTCCAGTAATCAGAGGTTGAAACTAGTCACCAAAAATCCTATAATTTTAGCTCTTATCGATTTGATAAGTTCTTGGGTCTTCCTAGCTTTCGACTAGTCAGATGAAATGATGCTGGGGCTTTAGTAGTGTCTAGAATTGCAGCATAATTGTTGGTAACAAAAGTTAATCCCTGAGCCACAAAGTTCTTGGTTGCCATTAGAACAATATAAGACAGAAGAGAGTATATGGAAAAGTGTTTGTGAAAATGCTTAAGTGAAAGTAACAGAGAAATTGTGTGTGATGTTGTGTGTTTGTGGTTGTAAAGATGAAAAAATGAATAATAAAATGATTTTGATTAGATCTGTAATTGAAAAACAAAACCCAATCGTTTTAGACATTAAACACGCAACCAATTTCTTGTTAAGTGTGTGAGTGGGACACGTGTTACGTAAACAGTGGAACAGTTATTTACACGCGCAGTAATAATGCCTATTATTACTGCTATTCTCTCTCCTATTTCCAATAAGCTTTAACTGTCTGACACAATTAAACAACTGGCAAATATTACATGCAAATGTCAAAAACTCTTTGTGTACTCCAAGTATATATTCTGTCTGAAATAAAATATTACCTTAGAGTACTCAACAAAATCCATCAGTGTTTATAAATTCTCCAACTTAATTACTGTTATCCTTTCAAACACTGCACAGTTGTGAATATACGTGTGTGTAGAGCAGAGTTTACTAGATCAGTATTTAGAGCATCTAGTATTTCATAAAATCCATAAAATAAATCAGTAAACACTGGATGCACAAACTCTCATAGTAAACACTGAATATATGATGAATGCTAAACTCTGTAGTAAATAGTTTATATACAGTAATAATTAACCTATAACCCCCAATTTTTTTTTTACTTTCTCCAGTAATCAGAGGTTGAAACTAGTCACCAAAAATCCTATAATTTTAGCTCTTATCGATTTGATAAGTTCTTGGGTCTTCCTAGCTTTCGACTAGTCAGATGAAATGATGCTGGGGCTTTAGTAGTGTCTAGAATTGCAGCATAATTGTTGGTAACAAAAGTTAATCCCTGAGCCACAAAGTTCTTGGTTGCCATTAGAACAATATAAGACAGAAGAGAGTATATGGAAAAGTGTTTGTGAAAATGCTTAAGTGAAAGTAACAGAGAAATTGTGTGTGATGTTGTGTGTTTGTGGTTGTAAAGATGAAAAAGTGAATAATAAAATGATTTTGATTAGATCTGTAATTGAAAAACAAAACCCAATCGTTTTAGACATTAAACACGCAACCAATTTCTTGTTAAGTGTGTGAGTGGGACACGTGTCACGTAAACAGTGGAACAGTTATTTACACGCGCAGTAATAATGCCTATTATTACTGCTATTCTCTCTCCTATTTCCAATAAGCTTTAACTGTCTGACACAATTAAACAACTGGAAAATATTACATGCAAATGTCAAAAACTCTTTGTGTACTCCAAGTATATATTCTGTCTGAAATAAAATATTACCTTAGAGTACTCAACAAAATCCATCAGTGTTTATAAATTCTCCAACTTAATTACTGTTATCCTTTCAAACACTGCACAGTTGTGAATATACGTGTGTGTAGAGCAGAGTTTACTAGATCAGTATTTAGAGCATCTAGTATTTCATAAAATCCATAAAATAAATCAGTAAACACTGGATGCACAAACTCTCATAGTAAACACTGAATATATGATGAATGCTAAACTCTGTAGTAAATAGTTTATATACAGTAATAATTAACCTATAACCCCCAATTTTTTTTTTACTTTCTCCAGTAATCAGAGGTTGAAACTAGTCACCAAAAATCCTATAATTTTAGCCCTTATCGATTTGATAAGTTCTTGGGTCTTCCTAGCTTTCGACTAGTCACCAAAAATTAGAGAATTTTAGCCCTTACTATGTACCAGTAAGTTCCTGGATCGTCCTAGTTACAAACATGATCTCAAAGGAGTTCTAAAAATCTATATAGTTTAGCTTTGGGGTTGTTCTAATACCAGAATCTATTTTAACAATGTATAACTAACAGAGTTTAGAGCTCATCAAAATCAGAAATTATTTATGAGAGGCAATGCACACAGTATTTACAGACTCAGAGTTTAGGATAAATAAAGTAAGAGATGCTATAAATATAGAACAGTATCATGCTGTGTGAACTTTCTGCACAGTTTAAGATTAGATCACAGATAACTTAGAAAGATTCATGACTAATTACTGAGAATATTATTTCATACATGTATCTTCATCGGTGTTTATGTTCAGAAAGAAACATTAACAGAGTTTCTCAGAGTTTATTCAACAGTGAACAGTGTATGACTTAAAAGCATGCTATCAGAGTTTAACATTCATTGAGCAGAGTTTGCATAACAGAGATTAACATACTACAGAAATATGAGCAACACAGTACATAAGTAGAGTTTTGAGTCTAACCAATATCTCTAGTCAAAACTAGAGACCATTCCTAGTTCATTTACCAGCCTTGTAAATACGGCTTCACTCAATGGCTTGGTGAAGATATCTGCAAGCTGTTGTTCTGTAGACACAAAATGAAGCTCAATGTTTCCTTCTTCTACATGTTCTCTGATAAAATGGTACCTTATGCTGATGTGCTTGGTCATTGAATGTTGTACTGGATTACCTGTCATAGCAATAGCACTTTGATTATCACAGTAAATAGGTATTTTACTGTACCTCAATCCATAATCCAGTAATTGATTCTTCATCCACAGAATCTGTGCACAACAGCTACCAGCAGCAATATACTCCGCTTCAGCTGTAGATGTAGAGATTGATTTCTGTTTCTTTCTGTACCAAGAAACAATTCTATCACCAAGAAATTGACAACTTCCACTAGTACTTTTTCTGTCTATCTTACAGCCTGCAAAGTCTGCATCAGAGTAACCAAGAAGCTGGAAGTCTGATTCTCTTGGATACCACAAGCCTAAAGTTATGGTTCCCTTAAGATATTTGAAGATTCTCTTCACAACTATTAGATGTGGTTCTCTTGGATCTGCCTCAAATCTTGCACAAAGACATGTTGCAAACATGATGTCAGGTCTGCTAGCTGTTAGATAAAGATGTGACCCAATCATTCCTCTATAGTTTGTCATATCCACTGGTGAACCTGTGTCTCTGTCCAACTTTATTGCTGTTGCCATAGGAGTTGTGGCAGATGAGCAGTCAAGCATGCCAAATTTCTTTAGAAGATTTCTGGTATATTTTGCTTGATTGATAAAAATTCCATCATCTGTTTGCTTCACCTGTAGCCCTAGAAAATAACTGAGCTCTCCCATCATGCTCATTTGATACCTAGACTGCATGAGCTTGGCAAACTTCTTACAGAGTTTATCATTAGTAGATCCAAATATTATGTCATCTACATATATTTCAACTAATAAAAGATCACTACCAAGATTGAAATAGAACAAGGTTTTATCAATTGTACCTCTGTGGAACCCACTTTCTAAAAGAAATTGAGCCAGAGTTTCATACCATGCTCTTGGTGCCTGTTTAAGTCCATAGAGTGCCTTGTCAAGCCTGTAGACATAATCTGGATACTTGGGATCTACAAATCCTGGTGGTTGTTCAACAAACACTTCTTCTTCAAGTTTTCCATTCAGAAAAGCACTCTTCACATCCATCTGAAAAACCTTGAATTTCTTGTGAGAAGCATATGCTAGAAAGATTCTTATTGCCTCCAATCTTGCAACTGGAGCAAAAGTTTCATCATAGTCTATTCCTTCTTGTTGTGAATAGCCTTTGGCCACAAGTCTGGCTTTGTTTCTTGTAACAACCCCATCACTGTCAGTTTTGTTTCTGAAAACCCATCTAGTACCAACAACAGATCTATTCTTTGGTCTAGGTACAAGGGTCCATACTTCATTTCTCTCAAATTCATTTAACTCCTCCTGCATTGCTGTTATCCAGTTAGCATCTTGAAGAGCTTCTTCAACTTTCTTTGGTTCAGATTTGGACAGAAATCTTCCACTCTGATCATGCTCCCCCTCAACTGGTTCTCCTCTTTATTCAGACTGTACTATTTCTTCTGTGTGTACCAGTAGAGGTTCAGAGTTTGTTGGACTAGTGTCATCAGAGTTTATTTCATCAGAGATTATGTAAGAACCCCAAATTTTGGATATAATTAAAACTTTTATTAAGTAATGATAAAATGAGGAACAATGATTCCAACAACAAGGTCACCAGCTCTAATGAATGGTGGTTTCAAAGAACAATGATTGTAATGAATGGATATTGCTTTGGACAATGATCCTGATGCATTGGTATATTGTCAGAATAGAGTAATTCGATGGTTGAGGACCTAGATAAGAATAATCTACCATCCAGGAAGGAGCTAATGGATCCTTGAAGAGAAATGAATACGTGCATAGTATTTCCCATACGTGCATAGTATTTCCTATACGTGCATAGTATTTCCCGTACGTGCATAGTATTTCCCGTACGTGCATAGTGTTTCCTGTACGTGCATAGTAATTTGGTGGATGAATAGTGACTTTGTAAGTTGGAAAACTTTTCACGCCACCCTATGTACGGGACGTGTTATGGATGTTTCGAAGTCATATTAGTAATACGCGGAGGAAATACGTGAATGCAGAGACGATCGGAATTCAGAAATTCCAAATTCTTTTTTGGTACAATATTTGACCGAACCGTAAAGAGCCTATCAATACGATCAAGACAAGAGTATTATAATGTTAAGGATTCAAGGATTTTATTTATTAAGTATGATTTGAGGATTTAGAATGAAAACCTTTGAGTTAGAATAACAAGTGTTCTAGAAATCGCTAGAACTTTATAACAAGATTAAGCGATCAAGCAAACGCGAAAGAAATTACGGATTAAATACGTAACGAGATAAAAAAAAACCCTACTTGATCAGCTGGGGTTATATATAAGAATATTTGGTGGAAATGAAATGAAGAAAAGAAATGAGAAAGGAAGTAATGAGGTGGATGGACAAGAAGAAAACAACAAGGCTTCACATCATCAATTTTTCTAACACACCATAAACCTTTGACACTTGTATTAAGAGGAGTATTAGCAGCTATACCCACTTATACATATCACAAATATCATTTGACAACTAGCCAAGCAAACACCACCTCTCCCCCATTTTTCCAGCAGTTGCATTTTCCAGGGCAGGGGTCTTTGCCATTTTTTTTCACCTAGATCTACTCATCTAAAAATCATGAAAAAATTCATGGAGCTTCTACACATCAAGGTGAAGTTGGGGATTTAATTTCATAATTTTTGAAGATCGTTTGGATGGGTAAATAAATTCGAGAAGTTCACTGTTTTTCCCCAAAACCAAGGCACTTCGAATTTTGGAGTTTTAAGATTTCAAAATCCACCTTCCAACCATTGTTTGATCTCCAAATTTTTATGGTGAGTCCTATATTTCATAAAAATGATCTCCTAGAAATCTTAGCTTCAAACTCCATGTTTTCCATTTTCAAATAAATCCTCAAAGATGAGGGTGAATAGTGTTTTCAAGAAACTAACTTTGATTTCTTGGTTTCTTTGGATGATTTAAGCTTTGTTAAAGCCATACAAGGACTATATAAGGGTTATTATAGCTTGTACACTCTCCAAGGAAGGTATAATTCTTAAGAACCCAAGATCTTACTTTGAGTTTTATATATGTTCTTGATGGTTTTAGATTAGTTAAGATTATGGTGTTGTTATATGCATAAAAGCATGATTATGTAGTTAGTAGTGATGATTTAAGAGTTTTGATGATTATGATGGTTAATTGAAACCTTCTTGGACTGGTTAAGATGAAAACCATGTATAGTATGCCCGGTGTGGCTTGGATTGATTGTTATGAATTTTAGAACGTTCGATTTATAGCCGTCGTAATGCCGAATTTTCGTTAGACTATTAAACACCGAGCATCACAGTAGCTATAACTCACTGTACAGCTTCATTTTCTGCCATGATAGGATAGATTATGTTTCAAGCTTCGTTTTGATATAAAGATCGCATGAAACGGACTTACGGTTTAGGATTTATGACCAAATTACTAAAAGTAGTTCGAATCCGTAAACGAAAGTTCGTAACTGTAATTGAACCCTCGTAAACTATGTAACGTCATGGCGAATCTTGGTAAATAAATACTAGAGGTAAAAAGGAAGGCGTGAAAGAAAACCGTATGTCAAAAAGATCATTTTTCGATTTATTAAAAATGTTCGAGTCGAGGTTAAACGCGAACGAACCCCTAAAAGACGACTCTTTTATAACTTCGGTAAAACACTTAGAAAACGGGCGATAAAACTCGGAGTATAATATTGGTTCGGAACGATCAACCTTAGAACTCATATGACTTAAGTATGTCCTAAGTATAAATGCAATGACATGTCGTATTAACGAACGAATGTCGGGTCGGATCAGTGATAAAAGTAATCCACAAAAAGGGGTATAACGAGATAACTCGAGAACGTGTTTCGAATTAAGTATAACTTAACTTTTAATATGTTAAGTGATTAATCCCGAATGCCTTGGCTATTTATAGATCACCAAACTGAACCGGGACCCGCTACCACTACCCCTTACCGTACTCGACTACCAGGCAAGTTCCAATTCCCTTCTTTTAGGCTGTTGTTGTGATTGAATAAATATATATATATACATGCTGATATACATATGCCATTGCATGCATGCCTACTTTCAAGTTGAAGTGATATACTTGTTCCCTGAATGTTATTGTTGGCTTATAAGCTAGATAGTTATATATCAGTTATAAGCCGATTATTGTAAGACCCTCATAGAAGGGCGTATACATCTTATTAATCAAAAATAGACCGGGAGTCAATATTCCTTGATATATCGAGATTACCTCGGAGGAAAATATTTAAGTAAATATTTTCTATTATTTGGGCGACGAATATTATTTGAATATTCGTTCGAGACTAATTATTTTAACGATCCTTACTTCAAATAATTATTTGAACGTAATCATTCGACGAATAATATTCGTCAATATTCATTCGGAGTCGAATTGATTATCGATTATTATTTCGAATACTCTTCTAAAGATGAGACTACTAAATGAATATTATGTGGACATTCATTTAGAATATTATTTCATTAAATAAATATTACTTTTGAAAATTCATTTAAGGTATTAAGTACTTGATGAATATTATCTTCAATATTCATCTGAAGCTTGATTTACTTATCGAATATTATATCGAATATTCCTTTAAAGCTTGGATTACTAAATGAATATTACTTGATATTCATTTAGGATATTATTTATTAAATGAATATTACTTTATTGATATTCATTTAAATTCCTAATTAATTATGAATATTATTTTGAATATTCATCCAGGGTTCTATTTAATCATCGAATATTATTTTAAATATTTTAAATATTCCTTTCAGGTCTTATTGATTAATGAATATTATTTGGAATATTCATTTGAATATTTAATTATGCAATAAATATTCTCTCGATATTTCTTCAAGAATTATTTGAAAAATACTCTGATTAAAGATATTCTTTCATATTCCTGAATATTCTTTAAATATTTTTAATTCAATAAATATTCTCTGAATATTTATTCCATACGTAGAATAACCTCAATAAGGTTTATCTTCTTCGATTATTACGAAAAATATTTCGGAGTCATATTATTATTAATCCTATATCAAGGAAGGTTCTCAGACATCATTCTTCTTTGAGTCTACCTCCTTAATAATAAGGGAACCTTACTTGGAAAATGTTATTTATCTTGTCGACTTCCCGGTCATAAAGTATTCCCTTCACTCGCAACTCGGGTGCTGTTGACTTATTAAGTCGTTGCTTACCTTCTCATCTTTCGAGGGGTAAGATCACTGGAACAAGTTGATATCCGTTACCAAGTAATAGCTTGGGAGTTATTGGTAAATTTTCCTTTCCAACTAGATACGACTACTTTGTGGAGTCTTATCAACAAGTATTATACTTGGGGAAAGGGGGACGAACGTTACATTCAGAATCATGAATTCTATTTGAACTAGGAGTCGTGTAAGAGGCCGAGTAGCGCCGGTCCATCCCCTTTGGCCCAACCGTTGGCCGGGGAGAGCTAGTAAGGCGGTACACAAGTAAAGCCGTCAGTTCTTCCTTCTACCGGTAGTAAATCTAAATTGAGCTGTACGATCTCGACTGATCATCAAGATTGGAACAGCGGGCGCGGTGAATACTCCATCATTGGTTCATCATCCAAATTTATTTATTTCCTGCAACATGATTACTGTTGGCAGAGTTGGAAAAGGGTCATAACTGGAATTGCAACCTTTTCTTGCAAGTTCCTCTTCTTAATAACAATAAGAATATCTCGCTTACTTTGATGTAGCAGATATTTCTACAAACAAATACTTTAAGTTACCTTGTAACTTCATCGTTCATATTATACTGGCATCATTTCCGTAAAGGCATGGCATATGGTTTGAAAGATACTTTTGAACTGTTATACATTCTCGTTCAGTCATATATTATTGTTGGTGGGCTATTGCTCACCCTTGCTTTATTATTATATCACAACAACAGTTAGACCAGATGACTCGCACAAGGCGCACTCGACGCGGGCGAGGACGATGAGACTACCAGAGCTGAAGAAGAAGCTATTGGTAGGGTATATTTATTCTTTCAGTACCAAGAATATGGTCTAGTATGCCTTATGTAAATGGATGGCAAAGAGTATGTATTTATATTGAAATTCTTTTGGATTGTAAGAACTCATAATGTGATTAATAAAAATTTGAGTGTTACTCTGATTTCATCTCTGGGACTATAACGGGTGTGTTTTATATTATTGTGTTGGGTTATAGAGACGTAATTTATTTTATGTTAAGGAAAGTTCAAGTGTTGTGGACAGAATTGGAAACCGTAACCACCGGATCCCGGACCCCGGATCTGGGGGTGTTACAGATTAGATCTTCATTTTCGAAATGCAATTGATCATGTTCATCAGCATCTTCAAGTCCAGTGATTTTTCTGTCATCAAATGACACATGAATAGATTCCATAATCACCCTTGTTCTCAGATTGTAAACTCTGAATGCCTTGGTTGACACTGGATAGCAAACAAAAATTCCTTCATCTGCTTTCAACTCAAATTTGGTCAACTGTTCAGGATGAGTTTTCAGCACAAAGCATTTGCACCCAAAAATATGAAAATATTTCAGGTTTGGCTTCTTTTCCCTCACCATCTCATATGGTGTTTTTCCATGCTTGTTGATCAGTGTTGCATTTTGAGTAAAACAAGCAGTTTGAACTGCTTCTGCCCAGAAATAGGTTGGCAATTTTGCTTCATCAAGCATAGTTCTTGCAGCTTCTATCAAGGTTCTGTTCTTCCTCTCAACTACACCATTTTGCTGTGGTGTACCAGGTGCAGAAAATTCTTGCTTCACTCCTATGTTCTTGCAGAATTCTTCCATTGTTGTATTTCTGAATTTAGTTCCATTATCACTTCTGATTATTTTGACTTTGTGTTTTGATCCTTTGTCCAGTAGCTTTACATGCTCCATCAGTGTAAATGCAGTTTCATCCTTCTTTGCTAGAAAATGCACCCAAGTGTATCTGGTATATTCATCAACAATAACTAGAGCATATTTCTTTCTTCCAATTGACAAGACATTTACTGGTCCAAAAAGATCAACATGTAACAGATGATATGGATCAACAATTGAAGATTCAGACTTGCTCTTGAAAGAGGTCTTCCTCTGTTTGGCCTTTTGACATGAATCACACAGACCATCAACATTTAGTAAAGACTTTGGAAGTCCTCTAACAAGATCCTTTCTTATCAGCTCATTGATGTTGTTCAGATTCAAATGAGAGAGTTTCTTATGCCTTTTCCAACTCTCTTCATTTGACATTCTTGTTGACAGGCACATTGTTTTTCCATCAGAGTTTGTCAACAAGCTTGCTTCATAGATATTGTTGTGTCTTTGTCCAACTAAAACAACTTTCCCTGTGGTTTTGCTGATAACCTCACAATATTCAGGTTGAAAATCTACATGAAAACCTCTGTCACAGATTTGACTCACAGATAGCAGATCATGCTTGAGTCCTGGAACCAGAGCTACATTTGTGATGATGACACTTCCAAGATTAATATTGCCATATCCCAGAGTATGTCCTATGTTGCCATCTCCATAGGAAACTTTTGGGCCAGCCTTCTCCACATACTCTGATAGCAGGGCTTTATTTCCAGTCATGTGTCCTGAACATCCACTGTCCACTACTAGGATGCTTTCCCTGATGCCCTGCAATCACAAAAAATTACTGAGGATTAGATTTAAGGATCCAGACTTGCTTGGATCCTTTGGCTTTCTTAATTCTGTTAGCTTTAGCTGCAGAATTTTCATTATCAGAGTTTAAGCTAACTTTATCAGAGTTTACACTTGCAGAATTAACTCTAACCCATTTCAGATTAGGTTTCAGTTCATAGTAATTATGATAAATAGCATGATAATTTCTGCAAGTATAAATAGAATGCCAAGTGCTTCCACAGTGTTTGCATAAAGTCTGTGCTTTAGTTCTAACATTATCTTTCTTTACTTCAGACTTGGAAGGTAAAGAATTAATGTCTTTGTTCTTCCTGCAAAAACTAGCAAGATGGTTAGTACTACCATAGTTATGACATGTATTTCTTGGAGCTAAAGTAGCAAGCATTTGATAATTGCCTTGAGTAATGCCTACTTTACCATTTCTGTTCTTTCTAGACACTTTCTGTTTCTTAACAGATTTTAACTCCTTAAGCTTATGCTTAAGTTGTTTATCTGTCATTAAACCAATATTAACCTGTTTAACATTAGTTTTTACTAGTTCATTCTTAACAGCTTCTTTTCCACCTTCAAATCTAGGTTCATTTATTCCATTAACAATGTTCCAAATTTCTTAGGTGGAAGAGGTGGTCTAATCTTAACTGTATTCTGAAATCTAAGTTCATCTTTCTCAGAATAACCTAGACCTACAGTGTCAGATTGAAAAACTTCTTGAGTGTCTTTTCCTGAGTGAGTCCAAGTTTTAATAATGTGATTTGCCTTTTCCAAATCAGATTCTAGTTGTTTATACTGACTTAACAACTCTTGTTCAATATAGACAGCATCATCTCTCTCCTTTTGAACTTGCTGCATCTTAACAAGTTTCTCTTCTACAACCTTATTTCTCTCTTTGAGTTCAGAATTCTAAGTTTTGATTCTCTCATTCTCTAAAGTCTGATCCCTATAACTGATATGCAAGGACTTAAGATAAATTCTTAATTCAATTATATCATCAATGTTATAAGCATAGGTAGTTAGAGGTACCTTGTTTTTAGAATCTACAGCTTCATCAACAGTAGTAGCCATGAGAGCATAGTTTACATCCTCATCTGAGTCAGAGGTATCTGCCCAATCTCTGCCTTCAGTGAAGAGTGCCTTCTCAGTTTTACCCTTCTTGCACTCAGGAGCATAATGACCCATCTCCTTACACTTGTAGCATTGAATCTCAGACTTGTCTCTTTTCCCAGATTTGGTATCCTTTCTCTCAGATTTTCTGAAATTCTTCTTGTCAAACTTTGAATCATTCTTGGAGAATTTCTTTCCTTTCTTGAAGTTCTTGAAACCCATCTTCTTGAAAGTCTTTACCATCAAAGCAGCCATTTCCATCATTTCCTCATCATCTTCAGAATCAGATGATTCATCTGCATTTGAGTCAACATCAGAGTTTGATGGCTCACTTTCAGAGTGAATGACCAAGGCTTTTCCTTTTGCCTTCTTCCTGAATGCTTCCTTCTTTGAGGGTCTTTCTTCAACTCTTAGAGCAACAGATTTTGACTTTCTACCTGATCTTCTGCTTCTCTGTTCCATTTCTAGTTCATGAGTTTTGAGCAGCCCATAGATTTCATCAATATCAGTATCAGCCAGATCATAATTGTCTCTAATAGTGGTTGTTTTGACATCCCACTTTTCAGGTAGAGAAAGAAGAAACTTGAGATTTGAATCTTCTAGATCATATTCTTTATTAACCAGTGACAGATCATTAAGTAGCTTACAGAATCTGTCAAAGGTTTCTGTCATTGATTCTTCATATTTAGCCTCAAAGTGTTCATACTCCTGTGTGAGTATGTTCCTTCTATTCTTCTTAATTGCAGCAGTTCCCTGACATCTAACCTCTAGAGCATCCCAAATCTCTTTTACAGTTTTACAATTGATCACTTTGTTAGACATAACATTATCCAAAGAACTATGAAGGAGATGTCTAACCTTTGCATCCTTTCCAATGGATGAAATATCCTCAGGAGTCAAATCTTTCTTCTCCTTTGGAATAGATTTAGCTTCCTATCCAGCAGCAACAACAGATAATTTTGTAGGCTTATGAGGGCCTTCATAAATTCTGTCAAGATATTCTGGATCTGTAGCTTCCAGAAACATAGTCATTTTCACCTTCCAGGTTGAGTATTCTGTTGGCTTAAGAATAGGAACCCTGTTTGTTTCATATCGACTCACAGTTGCAGGTTGAGCCTTCTCAGCACTAGAGCCTGATGTAGGAGGAGGAATTTCTGCCATTGAATATAGTTGTGTGTGTGTGTGGATTTTAAACTGTATTAAATTAACAGATCAAGCTCTGATACCAATTGTTAGGCCGAATACACACTTATAATCAACTAAGTATGAGAGAATAACAATAAGTTCTTTAAAAGCTTTAAAAACTGTTTGAAATTAACTTCTCTCTCAGTGATGTAAATTATCACAGAGAGCTGCTTAGGTTACAATGAAAGATATTGTATTACACGACCGATACCCTTCTAGGGTTAACCTAACTGTATTTATAAAGTATACAGCTGCTATACAATCAATAATTGATACTCCTATAAATTAGCTATACAATTGATATCAATTACGATTGCTACTCGTCTCCTTAGTCAACTCAATCTCTTTGACAGCTATCCAATCTTCAAAGATATTGCTTCCACAATTATCTTCAATAATTCTTCAAACACTGTTGACAAGTAGACGCTTCCTCCAGACAGAGTTTAACAAACTCTGTCAAGCTTCCAACAGTCAGCGTATAGCAAACTCTGTTCAGCCTCTAACTGTCAGAGTTTAACTAAACTCTGACTGCTTCCTGTTTAAACTCTGTTTCAAAACTTAAACACTGATATTAACCATATCAATTATATTTAACACATACTAGTATGACTGCTGCTAATGAAGAAATTGCTAAACTGTCTACTAAGAATGAACTGTTGAACAAAAGAAATGAGGAACTAGAACTAACTGCTATGCAAGTAGAAAACCTTAAACAAGAAATCGAATATCTAAAGAATAAGGTTCTATGTGCTAGTCAAGTTGAGAAAGCTCTTAGGGATGAACTAGCTGAAAATGAATTTAAATTGAAAACATTTAAGAATTCCTCTAGTCTATTGCAGTCCTACCATGAGAAAAATCTAGCTAGACCTAAGGCTGCCATTGGACTTGATTATGACACTCTTAAACAGAGGAAAGACTATGCAGTCATTGAAGATGACATTGTTGTTCAAGAGGAAGTGCCTCAGGTTTTGAAAAAGGCTGAGACTCCAATATTTAAAACACCAACACTTGAGATTGATGAGGATGCCTTACTCATTAAGCAAATGTTGGATGATGAAGATAAAGTATAATCAAATGAACAACAAGCATCCTCTAAGAGTGAGAATGTCAAAACCAAAGCCAAGGAGCCAGTAGGAGGTAGACCTAGACCTGAGAAATTTGTGAAGTTTGTTTCAGCTGGTAATAATGAGTTTGAGAAGAAAGTGGCTAAAAAGAAACAAAACAGGAATGGCAAATTGGGAATTAACAAGGACAACAACTATGCTTATGTGCCAAATGCCCCTAGAAAAGTTTGTCAAAACTGTTTTAGCACTAATCATTTAACTCATGCGTGCAAGAAACCATCTGGTAGTGTTGCTAAACCATTCTATGATTGCTCTTTGCCTTTAACACATAGAGACTCTCCTTTCTGTGATAAATTTGATTGTATGCCATGTAACATGAATGTAATGACTAGTTGTTTTAATTTGAAAAGACAATTCATGGAAGGTTGCATCAGTCACAATGTTCACACACACTACACAAGAACAAAGTCTTCAAGTCCTCCTAAAGTTAGGAAGGTACCTCTGTCACCTAAGTCTAAGAACCCTGATTCTAAGACTTCTAACAGTGACAAGAAGACTGACATCAAGAAAATTGATAAGCATGCTGTTTATGATAAAACTGTTGCTAAGCCACATGGACCCAAACTTGTTTGGGTACCAAAGGAGAAGTAATACCTTTGTGTTTGCAGGGCAAAGAAAGTGAAAAGAAGGTCAAACCATATGGCTGGTGATATGGCCCTGCTATCACAGTATGAGGAGAAGGCTGGCCCAATGGTTGCTTTTGGAGATGACAGCATTGGCAACACAATGGGATATGGCAAGTTGGAAATTGGAAATGTCATCATTGAAAATGTAGCACTGGTCAAGGGGCTCAAGCACAATCTACTGAGTGTTGGTCAATTTACTGACAGAGGCTTCAAAGTGAATTTTGACAAAGATAAATGTTTGATCACCCTCAAGAAGACTGGTGACTTTGCTCTATCTGGAGTAAGGAAAGGAAGCTTGTTTGTAGCCAATATGAACTCTGGAAACAAGGACAAAATTTGTTGCCTTTACTCAAAAGCATCAAATGAAGATAGTTGGCTGTGGCACAAGAAGCTATCACACTTGAACTTCAAAGGCATTAATTCTCTAGTCAAAAGGGAGTTAGTGAGAGGCATGCCCACACTTGAATTGTGTCAAGAAGGAGTGTGTGAGGCTTGTCAAAAAGAAAAAATGAAAAGATCAAGCCACAAGTCAAAGACAGTGACATCAATAACCAAGCCCCTACAACTAATTCATATGGACTTGTTTGGGCCTGTCAATATTATGTCACTAGGAAGGAAGAAGTATGCTCTAGTGATGGTTGATGATTTCACAATGTATACATGGGTAGAATTTCTGGCATCAAAGGATGAGGCTCCACAAGTAATCATTGAGCATATAAAGAAAATTGACAAGGAAGCAAAGGCCAACAATGCAAGTGTGATTGCATTAAGAAGTGATAATGGAACAGAGTTCAGAAATGCCATGCTTGAAGCATTTTGCAAAGAGAATGGTATTTCTCAACAATTCTCAGCTCCAAGGACTCCACAACAAAATGGAGTTGTTGAGAGAAAGAATAGAACTCTGATTGAGGCTGCTAGAACAATGTTACTTGATGCAAAGATGCCTACATGTTTTTGGGCTGAGGCTGTGAGCACTGCATGCTATATCCAAAACAGAACCCTCATCAACAAAAACACTGGAAAGACACCTTACAACTTGATGACTGGAAAGAAGCCTACTCTAAAGTATGTTCATACTTTTGGAAGCAAATGCTTTGTGTTAAAAGACAATAAAGAATATGTTGGAAAGTTTGATGCAAAAGCATTTGAAGGAATTTTTCTTGGCTACTCTATGGAAAGAATTGCATACAAAGTTTATGTCATCAGTCAAAAGAAAGTTATGGAAAGCACAGATGTGACATTTGATGACATCAAACTACCTGGATTAGAAGAAGCCAATGACGAAGATAAAGATCATTTGAAGTTTGACAATCTAGATGATTCTGATGAGGAGATTGAAACTGAATTTGAGCCCACAATCCAACAAACTCAAGTGAATGAAGAACCTGTGTCAACCAACAATGAAGAAACAAGCATCCAAGACACACCTGCGATTAGTGGCAACTTCACAGGGGGGGAAATGTAAATGATCATGATCTGGATGATGAAGCAACATCAAGGCTGAGAAATCAATCTGAACATACAAGGAAATGGGATAGATCACACACTGCAGATCAGATAATTGGAGATCCAAATACATGAGTGAGGACAAGGAGAGCAACTCTAAATGAATGTCTCTATGGTTGCTTTCTATCCCAAGTTGAGCCTAAGAAACTTGATGATGCATTGTTGGATCCTGATTGGATAATTGCTATGCAAGAGAAGCTAAATCAATTTGAAAGAAGCAAAGTATGGGAACTTGTGCCTGCACCAAAGGATAGAACCATTGTTGGAACAAAATGGGTTCTAAGGAATAAGATGGATGAAAATGGTGTAGTCATAAGAAACAAAGCAAGGTTGGTTGCAAAAGGATACTCTCAACAGGAAGGCATTGACTATGATGAGACTTTTGCCCCTGTTGCTAGACTAGAGGCCATCAGAATTTTCTTGGCATTTGCTACACATTCTAATTTCAAGGTTTATCAAATGGATGTCAAGAGTGCATTTCTGAATGGGGAGTTGGAAGAAGAAGTATATGTACAACAGCCACCTGGCTTTGAGGATCCACAATTCCCTCACTTTGTCTACAGATTTCTTAAAACATTGTATGGACTTAAGAAATCTCCTAGGGCATGGTATGACACACTATCACAATTTCTACTGGAGAATCAATTCACTAGAGGAACACTGGACAAGACACTGTTTTACAAGAAACATGGTGATGATATTATTTTAGTTCAAATCTATGTGGATGACATCATATTTGGCTCTACAAATGAGAAGCTATGTGAGAAATTCTCTAAGCTCATGCAGAGCAGATATGAGATGAGCATGATGGGAGAATTAACATTCTTTCTTGGGCTGCAAGTTAGTCAAAGGAAGGATGGCATTTTTATAAGTCAAACCAAGTTCATCAAGGATCTATTGAAGAAATTTGACTTGGAAGAATGCTCACCTGCAAAGACACCCATGGCCACTGCCATCAAGTTAGATGAAGATGTTAAGGGCAAGAAGGTAGATATTTCAGTCTACAGAGGCATGGTTGGTTCTCTACTCTACCTCACTGCTAGTAGGCCAGACATCATGTTTGCAACATGCTTGTGTGCAAGGTTTCAAACAAATCCAAAGGAATCACATATGATAGCAATAAAGAGGATTTTTAAATATCTGAAGGGCACACCAAACTTGGGGTTATGGTATCCTAAGGACACAGGGTTCAATCTGGTTGGTTATTCTGATGCTGATTATGCTGGATGCAGAGTGGATAGGAAAAGCACCTCAGGTAGCTGCAAGTTTCTTGGACAAAGGTTAGTCTCTTGGTACAGCAAGAAACAACAATTTGTGTCAACTTCCACAGCTGAAGCTGAGTACATAGCTGCTGGAAGTTGCTGTGCTCAAGTGCTTTGGATCAGAAACCAACTGAGAGATTATGGACATGTGTTGGAAAGAATTCCAATCATGTGTGACAACACAAGTGCAATCTCTATAGTTTCCAATCCTGTCAATCATTCTATGACAAAGCACATTGACACCAGATATCACTTCATAAGGGAGCATGCAACCAATGGAACCATTGAGTTACATTATGTTCCCACAGAAAAACAACTAGCTGACATATTCACTAAGCCATTAGATGAAGCTGTTGGGACAATCAGATCTTGGCACTTCGATTTTTGATACAATAAATTAACGAGTACGAATAGAAAAGTCACCTTGTTAAGGGTTGATTCCACGCTCTTCTATTGTATTCCCAAATTCCCTTGAGCGAAGTGTGGCCTTCGTCTTCTCAAGTTAACATCTCTTCTTGCTCCTGGGTGGCTATCAAATTTTTTCGACCAGCCCCAGCAAGAAGAGAATAGGAATATATATATAGGCTACAATAGGGATCATGGACAATTAGGTTGGGCCTTCTAATTACATCTTGAGCCTAGCCCAATGTAATTAAATATTAATTCAATCCACTAAAGAATTAATATTTCCACTACCTTTCCTAATACCGTAATTTAATTAATTAATTCGGTTCCAATATTATTTGCTTATTAAATTCCCCATGTTTAAAATATCGCATGTCCATTAATTAAATAAATTACTGATAATTCATTTAATTAATATCTTTTATCCTTGATCATCCACTCAACCTTTATTTAATTATGCCGGAATAAATCCACCTGCAGGGTTTCACATAATTAAATCTTTTTGAGCTTTCAAGGGGACATCATTAACCCGAATATTATCAGGACATGGATTCCTTCAATAAATAATATTCACCATATATATTATTCAATCACCCAAAATATAATGAAATAAATCAAAAGAATTATTTCATATATAAATCAAAGCATGTAAATAATATACACGTGTCAATTACTATATCTGGATTAAGAACCTAAGCATTAATAATAACATAGAATCTTAGTTCACCTTCTTAATCAGTATAAGGGAACAATTCTAAATTTGATCCTGTTCAATATACATAAAGTATACTAGTATTATTTATTAGTCAATATAAACTAATCTAAATAATACTACAGCCATTCCAGTGGATTGTCTAACACCACCTGTGCTGTGAACCATATTATATTATATAAACCGTATTTAATAATCTAATATTCTGTATCCCATTTGATACTAGACTATTCACAATATATAATATTTAGACAACATGTAAACATTTAAATGATTCTCAATAAAATAGGCCAGAAATAAATGTATATACTTCAAATAAATATTTTCAGTATACACCAACAATCTCCCACTTATACTCAAAATATTCTATTAGTATATCAGTGTTTATTTAATCCACTATTACACAAAAACTATGTGTCTATCCATCTGACTCCTATCGCTTCCACATGCCTGTCAAAAACTTTGGCTGGCAAGCTCTTTGTGAAAGGATCTGCCCGGTTGTCTTCTGATGATATGTGAGCCACAACTATATCTCCTCGCTTTACGATTCCTCGTATGAGATGATACTTACGTTCAATATGTTTAGCTGCTTTGTGATCTCGCGATTCCTTCGAATTTGCCACATCACCATTGTTATCACAATACACTGTCAAGCTCCTAGGCAAATTAGGTACCACATCCAAGTCCAAAAGGAAGTTCCTGAACCATACAGCCTCCTTTGCAGCCTCAGAGGCCGCCACGTACTCGGCTTCCATGGTAGAGTCTGCAATGCATTTCTGCTTTACACTCCTCCATATAACGGCTCCACCCCCCAAAGTAAAAACATATCCCGAGGTCGATTTCCTCTTATCCCTATCTGATTGGAAATCTGAATCAGTATATCCTAAAGGAAATAGATCTGAGGCCTTGTAAATTAACATATACTCCTTAGTCCTTCTCAGGTACTTGAGTATAGTTTTTACTGCACTCCAATGTTCCTGACCTGGGTTCGACTGATATCTACTAACCATGCCTACAGCAAAGCAGATGTCATGCCTCGTACATAACATAGCATACATTAAGCTTCCACATGCCGAAGCATAAGGAACTGCTTTCATGCTCTTTATATCCTTAGGTGTCGAAGGACACTGCTCCTTGGATAGAGCCACTCCATGCTTGAAAGGTAGAAAACCTTTCTTAGAGTTCTGCATGCTAAAACGAGCTAATACTTCATCAATGTAGGGCTCTTGAGATAAAGCCAACATCCTTTTCTTGCGATCCCTTATTACTTTGATCCCAAGGATGTATGCCGCTTCACCTAAGTCCTTCATTTCAAATTGTTTGAAAAACCATGCCTTTACTGATGACAACATCTTAACATTGTTTCTAATGAGTAAAATGTCATCTACATACAGTACTAGAAAAACCACTACATTACCCTAACTTCTCTTATACACACATGATTCGCTTGGACTTTGATCAAATCCATATGACTGGACTGCCTAGTCAAAACGAATATTCCAGTCCCTAGAAGCTTGTTTTAGTCCATAAATAGACCTCTTAAACTTACAAACAAGATGCTCTTGGCCTTCCTTAATGAATCCTTTTGGTTATTGCATATAGATGGTTTCCTCAAGACTTCCATTAAGGAAAGCTGTCTTGACATCCATTTGCCAAATCTCATAATCGAGATGAGCTGCTATAGATAAAAGAATCCGGATCGATTTAAGCATAACAACCGGCGAAAAGGTTTCCTCATAATCGATCCCTTCTTTTTGAGTATACCCTTTCGCAACAAGTTGTGCTTTCCAGGCTTTCACCATTTTGTCAGATCATCTTTTCTTCTTGTAGATCCACATACATCCAATGGGTTTTACACCTTTGGGTGGTTCCATGAGCTCCCAAACTTGATTGGAATACATAGATTCCATCTCAGATTCCATTGCCTTTTGCCATAGATCTGCATCTTTATCTAGAATTGCTTCTTCGTATGTCCTGGGATCCTCATCATGTTCACCAGAGACCAAGTCCGAGGACTCTCCCAAAAACATGAATCTATCAGGTTGTTGAACAACCCTCCCACTACGACGAAGCACCGGTGTGGTATTAGTGACATGTTGTGCATTTTCTTGTGGTTGATCTACTTGTACTATTGGCACTTGGGGATTATCTGTCCCTCCCACTAGTTCCTCTAAAACGATACTACTCATGGGTTTGTGGTTCATTATATAGTCTTCTTCTAAGAATCTAGCATTGGTGCTAACAATGATATCTCGATCCCTAGGACTATAAAATGAATAACCTTTCGTTCCCATGGGATAGCCTACAAACAGCCTTACCTCTGTACGAGATTCTAACTTGGTCGCGTTCTTGTTCAGAACATGTGCTGGACAACCCCAAATCCGAATATGTCTTAGACTTGGTTTGCTACCAGTCCACAATTCTATTGGAGTCTTGGGAACCGACTTAGAAGGTACCAAGTTTAGAAGGTAAGCCGCTGTTTCTATAGCATATCCCCAGAACGACTTGGGTAAATCTGAATAACTCATCATCGATCTAACACTCTCTAAAAGAGTCTGATTCCTTCTCTCTGCTACACCATTCTGCTGAGGTGTGCCAGGTGCAGACAACTGGGATGCAATCCCATTTTCTTATAAATATTCCTTAAATTCTCCAAGCAAGTATTCGCCACCACGATCTGATCGTAGTGACTTGATACATTTTCCAAGATGTCGCTTCTCCGCACTTGCTTTGTACTCTTTGAATTTTTCAAAGCATTCAGACTTACGGCGCAACAAATAAATGTACCCATATCTAGAATAATCATCAATGAAAGTGACAAAATACTCATAACCTCCTCTTGCTTGGATATTCATAGGTCCACATAAATTAGTATGAACCAATTCTAACACTTCTTTAGCTCTATTCCCCTTTGCTTTAAAAGGCCTATTAGTCATCTTACCTTCCAAGCAGGATTCACAAACTGGAAATGGCTCCACTGCCAACGAGCCTAATGGCCCATCTACTACCAGTCTTTGAATCCTCCTCAAGTTAATATGACCCAATCTTAAGTGCCAAAGATATGTTTGGTTCAATTCAGAAGGTTTCTTTTTTTTATTTGAGCTAGAAAGAATGTTATTAGTTTCCTTATGTTGCAGCATTGGTTGGATAGGATTAATAATATATAAATAGTCTTGCAATGTACCAGAACATATAACTCGTTTATTCATTATAATAGAAACATTACGATCCAAACAAACATTATAACCATCCATGGCAAGTTTAGAAACCAAAATTAAATTCCTTCTAAACGAAGGTACAAAAAGACAATTGTTCAAAACCAAAATCCTATCATCGCCAAAAGATAATGTAATTATTCCAACTGCAACTACTGCTACTTTTGTAGCATCTCCCATGAACACATATATCTCGCCATCTCTAAGCATTCTGGATTGCTGGAACCCCTGCATAGAGTTACAAACATGGTCAGTGGCTCCTGTATCTACACACCAAGTGCTCGTAGATATAGCCGCTATATATGTTTCTGTAACTAGAGAAAGAGACATACCAGTATTGTTTGTCTTCTTAGGAAGAGGACAATCCTGTTTCCAGTGACCTGACTGCTTGCACCTGAAGCACTTGCCCTTAGGCTTTTTCACACCACCTTGAACTCCCACTGCATTAGCAATCTTTCCAGCTTTCTGTGTCTAAGTCTTTTTCTTCTTCTTACCTTTCGGCTTAGATGAAGAAGCTTTCTCGGCCACATTCACTTGAACATTCTGCTTAAAGAGTCCTTCAGCTGCCTGAAGTTCTGTCAGAAGTTCCGCGAGACTATACATCCTTTTGTTCATGGTGTAATTCAAGCGGAACTGCTCAAAACTTTTGGGCAAGCTCATAAGGATGATATCGATCTGGGTTTCCCCATCAATATCAGCACCAAGGATCTCCATCTCATTCAGATGAGACATTATTCTGAGAACATGATCCCTTATAGGTGTTCCTTCAACCATCTGAGTGTTCATTAAAGCCTTCATTGCTACTTGCCTAGCAGCCCTATTCTGTTCTCCAAAAAGTTCCTTGAGATTAAAGAGCATATCTGAAGCAGTGGGCATAGCCTGATGCTGATGCTGCAAAACACCCGACATTGCTGCCAGAATGTAACATCGCGACATCTCATCAGCCTTAACCCACCGTTTATAATACTCCTTCTCACTTTCAGGAGCATCTTCAGCAGGCTGATCTGGCTTGGGTTCATAAGTACAAAATTTGTACTCCTCAGCAGTCAACACTATGTCCAAATTACGTTTCCATTCAATATAGTTCGGTCCAGTAAGTTTGTTATCCTTAAGTATGGTGAATAGTGGATTAAAGCCCATAATGATCTAATCCTGAGAATCATACATGTAACACATAATCAGATAGTTGCATAAATCTTAAATCCTATTGGTTTCCTCTAACAATTAATTAAAATTAATGCACTAATATTTCAACACCATAAGTATCTGGTACGCCACGATGGGTGACATATATACCACTTAATTCGTTTAAATATTACTTCGGTCCTATTACTAAATAATACGCCACGTTAGGGTGGACTATATATTATTTTTCATAGCTAAGTGTATACCATTATCAAATCCTAAATTAATAGCAATAAGACCGGATGCCACCATTAAATATTTCAAATCAATAATCGATAATAGGATAATTCCCAGATCGGGGGGAGCATTGTCAAGTGGCGTCACTTAAGACCCCTTTCTAGACAGAATCATCCTTTCTCTCAATATCAAAAATCTATATTTTATCAGTGGTACCCTTCTAATTAATCGAATTCTATGAAACTTGGTATGCCACGTTGTGTGGCATGTATACCTTTCAATATTCGTAATTAATTTAGGAAGTTTGTCCTAGTAATATCCATAACACTACCTGACACCATAAATCATATGCCACGTTAGGGTGGACTATATATAATTTATATTTGTCTTAGTGTTAAAATTACATACAAACAATAATGGAGACCGTGGGATTTAATTCCTAATTAATTCCCTCACCCACTTAGTATTTTATTTAAAATTGAGGAATTTTATCTAGCATGCATCGCCTTATGTTATTTAATCGCAGTCCACATGTATCAAAATACACAAAACACATAACATAACAGCATGCTATACATGATTAAAGCATAATAAATAAATACTATGTCCATGTCATCCTAATTATGTTAAACATGCAATTTAAAAATAATTACACACATAATTAACGACACACATAATTAATTATTTAAATCAATAATAAAAAATTAGTGTAAAAAATTAAAATAAAAATTTTTCCACTATTATGGCCCCTTGAAAAATTTCCAGCCCTGTTCTGTTGAAAAAAACAAATTCTGCCATAAAACAGCTATTGCGCAGACTGTAGTGGCGTTACTCCCCCTTGTTGCGCAGTTTCTGCCTGCGTTACAGCCCTGGAAGGGTTGTTGCGCCTGTGCGTCCTGCGTTACAGTTCAAATACACCTGTAACGCAGGTCTGACCTGCGTTACCGCCTTTGACCAGTTTTTTCACGCGCCGCGGCTTCTCCTCTGTCGCCTGAATTCTGTTCTGAATCAATTTTCCAACAGCCACTGTTCTGTAGTAATAATACAAACCAACAGCTACGCAGCGGACAAATTTTTGTCTCCGTTTCGATTTCCTATTGCACGTAATTGTTACAAAATATCCGGATCTTAATAAAATCCAACAAACAATTACAAAAAAATAGATCTAATACAAAACTAATTTTGTAAATCTATTCTAACACGATCAACCCTTGTGTTTTACAACCACGATAAACCACGTGGAAACCAAACAAAAATTAACCACGATTAAACCACGTGGGATCCAAACACATAATTAAAATATACATGGCCATAATAGTGGATAACAACCTGCAAAACAGAATATACAAGCCTACCACTATATACATGCATATATAATTATGACATGGACATCGTATCAAAAATCGCAGAACCATTGAACCAGGCTCTTGATACCAATTGTTGGGACAATCAGATCTTGGCACTTCGATTTTTGATACAATAAATTAACGAGTACGAATATAAAAGTAACCTTGTTAACGGTTGATTCCACGCTCTTCTATTGTATTCCCAAATTCCCTTGAGCGAAGTGTGGCCTTCGTCTTCTCAAGTTCACCTCTCTTCTTGCTCCTTGGTGGCTACCAAATTTTTTCGACCAGCCCTCGCAAGAAGAGAATAAGAATATATATAGGCTACAATAGGGATCATGGACAATTAGGTTGGGCCTTCTAATTACATCTTGAGCCTAGCCCAATGTAATTAAATATTAATTCAATCCACTAAAGAATTAATATTTGCACTACCTTTCCTAATACCGTAATTTAATTAATTAATTCGGTTCCAATATTATTTGCTTATTAAATTCCCCATGTTTAAAATATCGCATGTCCATTAATTAAATAAATTACTGATAATTCATTTAATTAATATCTTTTATCCTTGATCATCCACTCAACCTTTATTTAATTATGCCGGAATAAATCCACCTGCAGGGTTTCACATAATTAAATCTTTTTGAGCTTTCAAGGGGACATCATTAACCCGAATATTATCAGGACATGGATTCCTTCAATAAATAATATTCACCATATATATTATTCCATCACCCAAAATATAATGAAATAAATCAAAAGAATTATTTCATATATAAATCAAAGCATGTAAATAATATACACGTGTCAATTACTATATCTGGATTAAGAACCTAAGCATTAATAATAACATAGAATCTTAGTTCACCTTCTTAATCAGTATAAGGGAACAATTCTAAATTTGATCCTGTTCAATATACACAAAGTATACTAGTATTATTTATTAGTCAATATAAACTAATCTAAATAATACTACAGCCATTCCAGTGGATTGTCTAACACCACCTGTGCTGTGAACCATATTATATTATATAAACCGTATTTAATAATCTAATATTCTGTATCCCATTTGATACTAGATTATTCACAATATATAATATTTAGACAACATGTAAACATTTAAATGATTCTCAATAAAATAGGCCAAAAATAAATGTATATACTTCAAATAAATATTTTCAGTATACACCAACAGAAGCCACCTTCACAAGGTTGGTTAGTGAGATTGGAATGCTGAATTCTTCAAATTCTGGCTAAGTGAATATATCAACTAGATTGTTGCAGCAGTAAATACTTACTTTATCAAATGCTCAATATTTTTGAAGTAAGTATTGGCTGGAGTATGATTTATAAATATTCCATAATGCTGCATATGTTGAAAATCATACATCTTCAGCTTGAAATTTCTGTGAAATTTTGAGAGAATCACTATTTAATTTGGTAGAATATTCTTCAGTGAATATTTCTGGTAAATTTTAAAAGATAGTGAAAATTGAATTTTATGAGTGAAAAGTATAGTTCGATAAGTCAGACTTCTCGAATGGTTCATTGTTATGTCATGGCTCGAGTTCTCGAATAGTGTCTTTTGGAGAAATCGAATAGCACACTCTGAGTTCTCGAATAGAGTATTTTAGTTCTCTGATGAAGGAGTTCTCAAATACTGTATTTGAGTTATAGAATCATTTGAAAAGGCTGATTTTTCGCTGACACTTAATCGCTTTTTGGATTTATTTTCAAAATTTCACTTCGCTTATAAAAACATATTTTATTTAGCTTAGAATTATTTTCTGAGTTAAATAACTGCCAACTGTGAGTTACAAACTACTTGAGATATCGAATAAGCCTTTCTTGACTTATCGAATAGTTGTTTTATACTTCTCGAATGACTGACTTGTCGATACAGAACTTATATCTAATCGACAACTCAAGTCACTCACATATATACAATTCCACAACTGTTCAAATCATTTCATTCGATTTCTCAGGCAGCTAAAGTTCCAAAACCTCTGAAAACCCTAACGTCAAAAGCTAAATTTCTTCTTCAACCTTCATTCTCTTCTCATCTCTCTGTGTAACAATGGCAAATACCCAACTCATAATTCCTACCCACACCAATTTCATAGCAATAACCAATGATGTTGAAGCACCCAATGCAAACTTTAAGTGCTTCGTTCAATGGATGGCTGAATCATACATCAAGGATGCACTCTCAGCCAACCCAACTCTGTATCTAGACATACTAGAACAGTTTTGGAGAACTGCTATTCTGGAGGTCGTGGCCCTAGAGAATGCAATAACTTCATACATAATCTATTGCAAGATTCAGGACAAGGAAATCACCATCACTACTGAAGACATGAATCAAGCACTGGGGTTACAACAAGGAGTGTATGACAGTCAAGCTACTGATCAGGAACTGGAAGACTTCTTTGATTTTATCAACTACTCAGATAGAATCAAGCTTGGAAATTTGATTAGGAAATACTTGAGGAAAGAATGGAGCTATGTCTTTGCCACTCTTCTTCAAGTCTTCACAGCAAGGAAGTCCAGCTTTGATCAAATCAGCACACCTGTTCAACAAATAGGCTATGCTCTAGCATATGGGAGAAAGATTGATGTTGGTTTGATCATAATGCAAGAATTGTATGGGAGACTTGGTAAGAACTCAGCTAAGAGTGGTAATGAAATTTTCTTCCCTCGCTTTATTCAATCTGTACTTAATTTCATAGATGGTAAATTGATTGAATTGTCTGGGTTAGACAAAAATAGAATAGGCTATCCGAAATCCATGACCAAACTCATTTTTGGTAGCTTGGAAACTAGGAATGATGTGGATGTAAGACTCAAAATAACTCCCCTTATGGAGAGTTTATTTAGGACTTACCCCCACAACATGCCAATATGTGCCTCAAAATCTGAGTTAGCTAGGCCCAAGCAAGTAGTGCAAAATGCTAACCCAGGGCCTGCTAACCAACCCTCTCAGCCAAACACTTTACCAAACACAGAGCCAACTGCATCATCCTCTCAAAAGGGTGATGTTAGTAAAAAGAAGAGAAAATAGGTTGCTTCTGAACCTCTAAAAATCTTAACTGAAGCAGCCTTGGCTGTAGAATTAGGTATAGAAAGTGAGGAACCTGAGTCACCCTTACTAAGGCCAAAGAAGAAGAAGAAGAAGAAGTCTAAAACCACCTCTTCAGTCACCCAAATGGCTGAAGTTGTAAAATCAGGGGCAAACATCTCACTAGATGTATCCTCTCAATAGGGTGCATCTGTAGAATCAAGCATCCTCCCCAATGCACCTATTTGTACAGAGTCAGCACATGGGAGTGATAAGGCTGGCACAACACTGAGTGGAGAGCACATCACACTTGAAACTCCCTCTATCTCTCAGGGGGAGTTGCCAAAATCTAATCTACAACACACTTTTCTTCCAGAATCTACCACTCATATTTCTTTGGAGCCTGCAACTCAAGCAATTGAGGAGCAAGGCATTGATCATCAAGAATTCTTTTCTCTTGATGAGCCAATGGATTCAAATGACTTGGTGCATGACACCTTGCTCACCACCCAGGTACCACATTTAGATGGTCAGGGAATGCATGCTGGGGCATCTCCTAATGACACCATCACAAACACAGAGGATTCACTAGTTTTAACTAGAGACTCTGTGCCTGTGTCAACTACTGTTGTAACTCATCCCACTTCTGTGGAGATAACAGTAGTAGAGTCTTTCCATCCGGTTACAGAAGTTGCATCTGTAACTGAGGAGTCTAGCTTGCCTAGCTCTAGCTCTGACTTTCTGTCACAATGGCCGAAGCCTGTCAACATGACAGTGCTTCAGGATCAGGATCTGTTCCACCACAATTGACGGTTGAAGGACTTCAAAGCTTAGTTGTGGATCAGATTCCTGAGTTTGTAAAGATAGCCCAGAACTTGGTCACCTCAAATGTGCCAAATCCAGATTATGAAGCAATATTGCTCTGCCATAGAGATGATGTGGAGATGCAGAAAACAAAGATACTTGATGATGCTGAGAGAGATGGCAATGTAGATGCCTGGATGCAAGGAACTTATGATATCACTCTCAATGAAGCCTTACAGTATCTGAGGGAGGAGTACATCACTTCACTAGGCTCCAATGCTAAATCCTTAACTCCTGGTGAAGTGTATGAAGCCATCAATGACTCATACAAGGGATTCCTCAAGGCTGCACACTACCTGGGTAAAGGTGTCAAATCAGAAGTCAACAAGGTAAGTGATGCAATAGACAAGTCTATGGGAGAGATAAAGAGGACTTTTGATTCCAAATTCCCTCAATTGGAGACTGTAGTCAAGGATATTCTAGCCTGTAAGTCTACCTGCACCAAAATGGACAACGGTTTAGCCATTCTCAAAGATGTTGTCACAGGCCTGGGGCACAAATTCCAAAATCTCACTGATCAGACAACTGAGGCCAATGCCATGCTCAGGACCCTCTTTGCAAATCAATATGGAGACAAGCTGGTCATTGAGGTCCCTGTGCATGAGATGTCAAGGTTTGAAGTGCAGAGACTGAAGGATCAATCCCTATCTGGTTTTACGGCCAATGAGCTCTTCACTAAAGTGGATACTCTTGAAAAGGAGGTAGCTTCTCTCCAACAGTCTAATGCTCATCATACAGACAATGTAACTGTAATAACCCGAATTTTGGGTAGAATTAAAACTTTTCTTATTGTGGTTAAAGAGCACTAATGAATGGTGGTTTCAAAGAACAATGATTGTAATGAATGGATATTGCTTTGGACAATAATCCTGATGCATTGGTATATTGTTAGAATAGAGTAATTCGATGGTTGAGGACCTAGATAAGAATAATCTACCGTCTAGGAAGGAACTAATGGATCCTTGAAGGGAAATGAGTACGTGCATAGTGTTTCCCATACGCGCATAGTGTTTCCCGTACGTGCATAGTGTTTCCTGTACGTGCATAGTAATTTGGTGGATGAATAGTGATTTTGTAAGTTGGAAAACTTTTCACGCCACCCTATGTACGGGACGTGATATGGATGTTTCGAAGTCATATTAGTAATACGCGGAGGAAATAAGTGAATGCAGAGACGATCGGAATTCAGAAATTCCAAATTCTTTTTCGGTATAATATTTGACCGGACAGTGGATTATATATTATTATAATCCAAGAATTGAGATATTAACTTTGAGGATTTGATATTTTGGGATGTTATTATATTTGATTTAAGAATGAAGGTAGGAAACCACTGAGGCAGTGAAACAAGCGTTCTAGAAACCGCTAAAACGTTATAACGAGATTAAGCGATAAAGCGAATGAATCATGGATTATGGATTGAATTCATATCAAGATTAAATATCTTATATGATCATCAATAGTATTATATCAAGTGGATGGAATGATTTAATCAAAGATTAAATCAAGAGTAATTAGAATTTAAGTGATTAAAACACTTAAATCATTTCCAAAAAAAAAACAAAACAAAACAATTAACCAAGCTTGTCCAAGACTCTTGGCTCTTGCCCCAATGCATCCAACTCAGCCCACCCAACTGATAATATCAAGATATTAGATCAAAACTAGTTGAATTAGTCAAAGGAAGAAAAGAGAAAGCAAGAAACACCATATCTCTCCAAACTGCTCAGCAGGAGCAAGGTTCAAAGAAAAATTCATATCTCCATTTATATCCATGATAAAATTACCAAATTTTAACCATATCTTCTCCACTCCATGGGAAATATTCGTTCCAAATTTCATGGAAATCCAAGTAGTATAGCCTAGTCAAATCCATGCTTAAAGTTGGAGGACCAAAACTGTCCAGGTTCTGATCAGTAGAAAGATGAGGCTCAAAACCCTAGCTCCCATGGTTGGATTCTTGTGTTCTATAGCTCAAACGAAAGCCCTTGAAGATTAGAAGGTGTGGTAAAAATCTTAGAACCAAACTCTTAGTTTTTGATTTTATATGATTTTTACAAGATTGACGATGAATAGTGGATCTTAGAAACTAACTTTGTTTTCTCGAATCTTTGGTTGATCTAGAGCTTGGTTAAGGTATTACAAGGATCAAGCAAGGCTTGTTAAGTGTTTGCATACTTCAAATGAAGGTATAAAGTTCATAAAACCTAGAGCTACTTTGAGTATTATATGTTTTATGGATGATTTTAGTGTTAGTAGGTTATGTATGTTAAGATCTATGATTTTAGTTGATGGTTGTTGATTAGTTGGATGATGATCCATGAGATGGTGATTATGTGATGTTGTTAGACTTGTAATGATGTGTTCATATGATAGAATGGATGGGGTGTAGTGCTTGATTGAATCGCGGTGATGCGAAAACTTTGGAAAACGTGTAAACATAGTCGTTATAATGCCCGATTTTACAATACCATGATTTGTATGTCATTTTCGTGCTAAGTGACCAACTGACTAGTAGCATATCCTGCCATGAATAGTTGACTCATGTTACGAGGATCGTTTTGACATGAGAATCGTAGCATTCGGACTTACGGTTTAGGAGAAATCGTAAAATTCGTAAAAGCAGTTCGTAAACGTACGTATGAATTCGTAACTGCAATTGAACCCCCTTTAAAGTGATAAATTCGGTTGCGAATCTTGGTAATTAAATACTAGAGGTCATTATAAAGATATGAGAGAAGACCTCGTGTCAAAAAGATTATTTTTGGATTTTATAAAAATATTTGAATCAAGGTTAAGTGCGAAGGAACCCCTAAAGGAGCACTCGATTATAACTTTGTAAACCGCTTAGTGAAACGGGCGAATGAAATCCGAATTCTAAAACAAATCTTCGACTTAAGTATTTGTCGATTGACATGGACATAGTACGAGCCTAAAGCGAGCTAGTAACGCCTTCGTTGTGTATTGCTTACGTGTTTAAGCATTGAATTATAAGTGAATCATCTAGGGGATTAATCGTACGTTTTCTTTTGACTTTGTCTAGATTGTTTGACATTGTCACGAGCCCCTACCACTTCTCGAGCATCAGGCAAGTTTCAATTCCCTTCTTTTAGGCTGTTGTTGTGATTGTATATATATATATATATATATATATATATATATATATATGTTTTCTGTTATACATATGCCATAGCATGCATGCCTACTTTCAAGTTATATCGTTATGCTTGTTCCCTGATTGTTTATTGGCTTATAAATTAGATAACTAACGTATCAATTATAAGCCGGTTATTGTAAGACC
This sequence comes from Saposhnikovia divaricata, assembly GCA_036435485.1. Classification (NCBI taxonomy): domain Eukaryota; kingdom Viridiplantae; phylum Streptophyta; class Magnoliopsida; order Apiales; family Apiaceae; genus Saposhnikovia; species Saposhnikovia divaricata. The sequence goes on from CM071594.1 coordinate 232,903,396, forward strand.
CTCATAGAAGGGCGTATACATCTTATTCGTCAAATATAGACCGGGAGTCAATATTTCTAGATATATCGAGATTACCTCGGAGGAAAATATTTAAGTAAATATTTTCCATTATTTGGGCGATGAATATTATTCGAATATTCGTTTGAGATTATTTATTTAACGATCCTTACTTCAAATAATTATTTGAACGTAACCATTCGACGAATAATATTTTTCAATATTCATTCAAAGTCGAATAGATTATCGATTATTATTCCGAATATTCTTCTAAAGATTGGACTACTAAATGAATATTATTTGAATATCCATTTAGAATATTATTTTATTAAATGAATATTACTTTTTGAATATTCATTTAAGATATTAATTACTTGATGAATATTATTCTAATATTCATCTGAAGCTTGATTTATTTATCGAATATTCCTTTAAAGCTTGGATTACTAAATGAATATTACTTGATATTCATTTAGAATATTATTCATTAAATGAATATTACTTTTTGAATATTCATTTAAATTCCTTATTAATTAATGAATATTATTTTGAATTTTCATTTAAATATTTATTTATTCAATAAATATTCTCTTGATGTTTCTTCAAGGATTATTTGGAGAAATACTCTGATTAATGATATTCTTTCATATTCCTAAATATTCTTTAAATATTTTAATTCAATAAATATTCTCTTAATATTTATTTCATACTTCGAATAACCTCAATAAGGTTTATCTTCTTCGATTATTACGGAAAATATCTCGGAGTCATATTATTATTAATCTTATATCAAGAAAGGTTCTCAGACATCATTCTTCTTTGAGTCTACCTCCCTAATAATAAGGGAACTTTACTTGGAAAATGTTATTTATCTTGTCGACTTCCCGGTCATAAAGTATTCTCTTCACTCGCAACTCGGGTGCTGTTGACTTATTAAGTCGTTGTTTACCTTCTCATCTTTCGAGGGGTAAGATTGTTGGAACAAGTTGATATTCGTTACCAAGCAATAGCTTGGAAGTTATTGGTGAATTTTCCTTTCCAACTAGATACGACTACTTCGTAGAGTCTTATCAACAAGTATTATACTTGGGCAAAGGGGGACGAACGTTACATTCAGAATCATGAATTCTATTTGAACAAAGAGTCGTGTAAGAGGTCGATTAGCGCCGGTCCATCCCCTTTGGCCCAACCGTTGGCCGGGGAGAGCTAGTAAGGCGGTAGAAAAGTAAAGCCGTCAGTTCTTCCTTCTACCGGTAGTAAATCTATTTTGAGCTGTATGATCTCGACTGATCATCAAGATTGGAACAGCGGGCGCGGTGAATACTCCATCATTGGTTCATTATCCAAACTTATTTATTTCCTGCAACATGATTACTGTTGGCAGAGCTGGAAAAGTGTTCATAACTGGAATTGCAATCTTTTCATGCAAGTTCCTATTTTTAATGACAATGAGAATATCTCGCTTACTTTTGATGTAGCAGATATTTATACAAACAAATACTTTAAGTTACCTTGTAACTTCATCGTTCATATTATACTGGCATCATTTCCGTAAATGCATGGCATATGGTTTGAAAGATACTTTTGAACTGTTATATATTATCGTTCAGTTATATATTATTGTTGGTGGGCTATTGCTCACCCTTGCTTTATTATTATATCACAACAACAGCTAGACCAGATGACTCGCACAAGGCGCACTCAATGCGGGCGAGGACGATGAGACTACCAGAGCTGAAGAAGAAGTTATTGGTAGGATAGATTTATTTTTTCTGTACCAAGTATATGGTCCAGTATGACTTATGTAAATGGATGGCAAAGAGTATTTATTTATATTGAAATTCTTTTGGATTGTAAGAACTCATAATGTGATTAATAAAAATTTGATTGTTACTCTGATTTCATCTCTGGGACTATAACGGGTGTGTTTTACATTATTGTGTTTGGTCATAGAGATGTAATTTATTTTATGTTAAGGAAAGTTCAAGTGTTGAGGACAGAATTGGAAACCGTAACGACTGGATCCCGGACCCCGGATCTGGGGGTGTTACAGAAGTGGTATCAGAGCATACGTTATAAACCCCAGAGATGATGCGACGTTAAAACAATAAACTTACTAAGATAATAAGAACTCTTGCCAAGTTCATAGTCGGACTACTTCAAGTAGTACTGACATATAAAACCCTTATGGGAACTCTTAAGTATCATGATAGTAACTTAGCTCGTTCTCGTATCGACTAGAAAGGCGACAGACCTTGAGGCGTACGAGCAGAAGCATGATGATGTTTTATTATATGCTGACGATCGGATTGTGAATTCGATAGAGTACCCTATTGAGGACTCGAAAGAGGTTCCAGCAGAGGAGAATCCTATTGAGGATGAGGATTTTACTCCAAGGAAATGAGGGCTGTAGCCAGAGGGATAGCGAGAGTTAAGATTATAGTGCTCAGAGAAGTGAGCAAAAAGAACTGAGATATTATTAAGAGAATTGAAATTTTATGTTGGATTTATAGCCGGACTACGAGAGGTAGTACCAACAATTAAGACGGATTGGAAGGATTACTTGAGGTCTTATATGGGGATAGATAAAGATCCTTAGAGACTTTCAGATTAATGAGAAAGGAGTTAGAATGATGCATGATTATCAAAGACGTCGATGTAGGACGGGGAGCACCCAGGAGCAGTTGAGATAGAGGCAACAAGTGCCATATTATCGGATAAATGGATTAGTGTGAATATTGTCAATGGTAATTCGCCATGAGAAGGCGGATTTCATGGGTTATATTTTATGAAACCAAATTGAGATTGTTGAGGTGGTTTTATTCAGCGAAATGTCCATATTATGAATGAACCAGCTTCGAAAGTAAAGATAGTGGAAAGTGATGGCCTGATTGGATAAAGTTATATAAAGTAGTAAGCGAGACGATGATCTCAGAAACTACCAGAGGAAAAGACCAGCGGGTCTCTGATAAACTCGTAATATGACTACTATCAGGTACTAAGTATAAGTTTATTTTAACTCAGTAAAATGGTGAATCAAGAACGTTAGATGCATGTGATTCAGAAGAATATTAAATTCTTTCTTTTCCCCGAATAGATTATAGTAGTTACCTTAAGTTTATTCTGACACTGAATTGCAAATGGATCAAGTAATGCGATTAGTGGTTAAGAGGTAATATAGAATGTTTTAAGATGAAATTGGTAACGACCCGGCGTTGGTGTTGCCTAACGGGAGAAGGAAGACTTTATGATACACTATGATGCATCTCATACAGGTTTAGGTGGGGTGCTTATGCAGCACGACAGAGTAATTGCGGATGCATTCGAACAGCACGGTACACCAGACTAGGATGGCCCTAGTAGTGCCAATTTTTATGAAACGACCAACTCCGACGGTATTGTTCCTTCTGAAACCTGTGGTTAGGAAGACTGACATTTGATATTATCGACAACTAAGATGTATATGTATCAGGAAGAGGTGGCATGTTTCAGTTTGAAAATTTTGATTTCCCTTCTATGGGATATATATATATATTTGGTTCCTTTCTAGTGGTTAAACTTCCAACTTTGTGTCAATAATTCCGTTATTATAACTGCTTATGATTCTACCTGCTTGGATGCTCATAGAACTATTCTCTAGGTTTCGAAATTGATCTTCATAGTGTTACCGGTGGTTGGATAGATTGACCAAAATTTCCTTGATTCTGGAAAGAAATTCAACGAATTCTGGCAAACCTTGTCTTTCTGATTATCAGAGAACATCATGGAAGAGAGTAGAAACTGGGGCGAACCCCGTGAATTGGGTAAAGTAGCCGCTATATGGGTTGGTGGATAGACCCCGGTTATCGCGATTGATTGTAGAAATACAATGATGAAGTGAGATTGGACGAAAACAGGAAATGTAAGTAAGAAACCAGCCGGACTGAGAAACTCTGGGATTGACTTAAGTGAAAAGGCTGTTATACCATGAATGGTAAGCTTGCGTGGCATGTGGGATTGATAAGAATAGTTGAAAATATAAAAGTGGAGGAAAGATGATCGGAGACGGTGCCGAGAAGTCGATTAAGACCTATATGGCGTAAAGTGTTGGAAAGGTAGAAAGGTATCAAAGTAGAAGGCACTATGCCCGCAATTGCTAGAAAAGTAATGCTAATTAGCCAACCCCTAAAACCATATATTTTTATTTTAGTGTGGTCAGTTGAGGCCAAGTCACAAAGGATTATCAAGTGACTAGACCAGCAATGAAAGGACAAAGCAGGGTTGCTTCTAAGTAAGCGCCGACTGCAAGGGCTTTTGATATAAAGGAAATATTAATGAGATCGTAGGAATCTTCTACTGAACCCTTTGCAACCCATGTTTGGATTGGGAATTTACTAGACTTTTTGGAATGGGGTCACCCATACTAAAGTGATTCATGTGTATATTATTGCCCAAGATTACGAGTAAAAATGGAAGTATAATGACTTGAGATGTATGATGTTAGAGTATTATAAATACCATGAATATATTATGACCAAGGGAAGTAAACAATGAAGGTTTATGAAGAGAGTATAGAAATAGTCAGAGATGGATCAGTATGCTGTAGAAATTTTGTCTAAGTCAAGTACCTTTGAGAAAAATGATAAGTACTAAGAGATTCACGTTGAACTCGATCAATATCTTCCACAACATCCTTGCTACCATTACCAAGTTCTGTAAGAGAGCAGATAGACATACGTTGTCTTTTGGAAGGTTAAATAAGCTGACAACTATCTGAAAGAAGAGGTTAGCATTACGCCACCGATCGATTACCAAATGAGAATGATTGAAAAGAGACCCTTATTAAGGATACATGATTTGATTGCCAAGTATAGGATGCAAGAATTCCTTGGCAGTTGAATTAAGGATAGGATATCCATAAATTAAGACAAACCCTGGGGAATGCACAAGGGATGGCATTAACCCTAATAACGACATTATGAATTCAGATGATATGAGTTGGACTTGCTAAGGCAACAATGACCGGTAAGGATTATTAAAAAGAGTTCTGGAAAGAACATAGATAGAATTATTAGAGTATTGATCAATGACATTTTGATATACCCTGTACCCAGAAAATACAGGAGGAATGATGAGGATGACCTATGAAACCTTACAAGGAAAAAAAAAGTAATATTCCGAACTTCAAAATGGAAGTTTGGTAAGGAATGTATGACATAGTAACAATAATGCCAGATGAGGCATGTATGAAACCCTGAGGAAGTATGGATTGAACTTATAAAGGCTAAGATTATCCTAAGATAAGGAAAGAACTAAGAAAAGAAGTATCCTAAGTAGGATAGGGAATAAACGTGATAAAGTTCCCACAGGTAGGTGGAAGCAATGACTTATGGAAAAAGACTGATAAATATATTTTTCTTCATCAGCAGAGCTTAAGGGAGAATGCTTTCACCCAACAGTGATGGGAATGAGGTAGAAAAGTTTGAATTGGAATATATCCAGAGAACAAGGATTACCAGAAATTATTATTATCAAGAAAGGCCAATGAGGTGGCCGACAGTCTAAGTATAAAGGAATAATTACAAATGTTCATACCGAAAAAACAAAATGATATTTGGAAAGACCTTGAAGGTCATATCGGAGTGGAGGAAGTTACATTCCTTTTGATGATTGTGCAAGAATCGAAGGTAATAATAGTTTAAGTAAAGATTCGATTCGTGATGGAGTCTTAAGCATATTACGTACCTTAGAAGGTCCCGTTTTGAGGCAAACCAGGACCATGATACAAATTGACGAAATAAACCGTTAAGTTTCCAGTCTTTTATGGAAGCTGCATGAGTGATAGTTTCATCAGCCTGACATAGCTGCGATGCTTTAAACTCTTCTAGAATTTTATCTACTTCATGTAATATCTACATCAAGTTCAGGAAATGTTCCTTATGGATAAGGAATAGTGATTTCAAGAGAACCTACCCAGAGTACCACTCGATCGAGAGATTTGATTCCTTTCGAATTAAGGAGAAATTGACATTATAATAATGATGGATTAGTTGATACCCAATGGAACCAAATTGATTATGAGGGAAATAATTTAAGGATAAAGACGGAGTCAGAGATTTTGGAATCTAGTTCAGACTAAGAGATTATGACACCAGAGATATGAGGCTTGATTAGCTCATATGGTTGACCCCGAGGAAAGAGACACCAAGTATAATTATAATGATTTTGGGAGGTTGTACAAGGTTTTAATAAGCTACCAGATATCGATTTGGATGACATAATAATGAATATCGAGTGTTCAGAGCCTAGTGCTGCATCTCCCGTTAGCCCAGTAGGAATAAAAGAATTATTAACTCAGATGCGAGGATTATTGAATAAGAGTGCGATGAGACTCAGTGTGCCACCGTGAGGAACCGGTGTGTTGTAAGAAAGAAATATGTTAGCACAAGATTGTGCATCGAACCTCGAGAGTTGAATGAGTCAACATTGAGTATAGGTACTGCTGTAGAAGATTGTCTGAGCAGCACAGGGACGCTGTGTGTTTTCCAAACTTATTAGGAAATGGGACATCACCGGTTGGAAGTTAAAAATCGAGGATATACCCAAGATTGTGAATCGCACTAGGTATAGACACTATGAAATTGTAAGTGATGTCGTTTTGGGTTGACTATTGCACCCACAACTTTTTGGAATTTAATGAATTGGCTGTGAGTTATCTGAGATAGTTTTCGCCCTAAGTATATCGAAACATCGTATATATGAAGGAAAGGTGCGAAATCAAAAAGGATCAAACATGATCGACTTTCAGACCTATCATATCTGAAAATATGTGTGCTTGTGTGTATATGAAGATTATGATTTGTGATAAAAGGATTAAGAGTCCTCGAACCAGACAACATTCCCCGCAAACAAATTCCCCGAGAGATTCGCCTTTCTTTCAGAAAGGAGAAGAGATGAGATAATAGAGAATGACTGAATGAACACAGGAGGTAGATTAGCATTCTATGAGATGATTAAAGAAGAGGTTGGAACACCGGGGGTGATAGTAGTTAACAATGAGATAGCGAGGCCAAAACAGTGATGGCCGACGAGCTCGTTGCTAGACATCAAGAGTTACTCGAATCGGTTGTTAGAATACTCGAACTAGTTTCAATACGGAGTACCCCGTCGACAATAGAGTTGACATTTATACAATGGAATTGGGAAATATCTAGAATTAATAGAGGATTCTGACAAGCAAGTTTTTGTTGATGTATTTTTGTGCAAACAAGATAGAGAATATGAGGTTCGAGATTTGTAATAAGAAAAGGTATCCTCGTGGAAGGAATTAACAAGATTAGAATGAAAGGAAGTTTAGCCCAAGATTCATTGGGCCATCTGACAGTTTAAACGCGTCAGGAAGGTGGCCTATGAGCCAGCCTCACCCAAACCAGTAAAATGGTCATAACATGGTTCATGCGTATGTGCCTCATCAGTATACTATAGATGCCCGACATATGACAGAGTACGAGCATATAGATATACATAATCGAATCTGAACTATGAAGGACAACCTGTGGAGATTATGAATAGAAAAGGAGCAAGCGCTAAGAGATAAGGTTGTCAAGCTAGTGAGAGATTTGAAGAAAATCAAGAAGTGGAAAAATCCACCTGAGAAATAGAAAGTGCAATGGGATAGAAGTAACCCCAGTTATTCCTAAACTGATTCCGAGGACGGAATCCTTTTAAGGAGGGGAGACTGCAATAACCCGAATTTTGGGTAGAATTAAAACTTTTCTTATTGTGGTTAAAGAGCACTAATGAATGGTGGTTTCAAAGAACAATGATTGTAATGAATGGATATTGCTTTGGACAATAATCCTGATGCTTTGGTATATTGTCAGAATAGAGTAATTCGATGGTTGAGGACCTAGATAAGAATAATCTACCGTCTAGGAAGGAGCTAATGGATCCTTGAAGGGAAATGAGTACGTGCATAGTGTTTCCCATACGCGCATAGTGTTTCCCGTACGTGCATAGTGTTTCCCGTACGAGAATAGTGTTTCCTGTACGTGCATAGTAATTTGGTGGATGAATAGTGATTTTGTAAGTTGGAAAACTTTTCACGCCACCCATGTACGGGACGTGATATGGATGTTTCGAAGTCATATTAGTAATACGCGGAGGAAATAAGTGAATGCAGAGACGATCGGAATTCAGAAATTCCAAATTCTTTTTCGGTATAATATTTGACCGGACAGTGGATTATATATTATTATAATCCAAGAATTGAGATATTAACTTTGAGGATTTGATATTTTGGGATGTTATTATATTTGATTTAAGAATGAAGGTAGGAAACCACTGAGGCAGTGAAACAAGCGTTCTAGAAACCGCTAAAACATTATAACGAGATTAAGCGATAAAGCGAATGAATCATGGATTATGGATTGAATTCATATTGTAAGAACCCCAAATTTTGGATATAATTAAAACTTTTTATTAAGTAAGGATAAAACGAGGAACAATGATTCCGACAACAAGGTCACCAGCTCTAATGAATGGTGGTTTCAAAGAACAATGATTGTAATGAATGGATATTGCTTTGGACAATGATCCTGATGCATTGGTATATTGTCAGAATAGAGTAATTCGATGGTTGAGGACCTAGATAAGAATAATCTACCATCCAGGAAGGAGCTAATGGATCCTTGAAGGGAAATGAGTACGTGCATAGTGTTTCCCGTACGTGCATAGTGTTTCCCGTACGTGCATAGTGTTTCTTGTACATGCATAGTAATTTGGTGGATGAATAGTGATTTTGTAAGTTGGAAAACTTTTCACGCCACCCTATGTACGGGACGTGATATGGATGTTTCGAAGTCATATTAGTAATACGCGGAGGAAATAAGTGAATGCAGAGACGATCGGAATTCAGAAATTCCAAATTCTTTTTCGGTATAATATTTGACCGGACAGTGGATTAAATATTATTATAATCCAAGAATTGAGATATTAACTTTGAGGATTTGATATTTTGGGATGTTATTATATTTGATTTAAGAATGAAGGTAGGAAACCACTGAGGAGTGGTTATGGCTACAATGTAATAATTGATATTTGGAAAGAATGAATGGAATTCGACTTTATTATTTCTATGTCTTGAAGAATGCTAAAGGGTAACAACATAGGTAAGAATAATCTATCTCCTAAGGGAATAAGATATGGCACTTTCAAGCAGGAGAATATTCTCATGTCATCCAGATCGGTAACGATTAATCCAGTAGTTCCGTAAAAAGGATAAGGAACGATCGAAAGAGAATACGGACAATTGTACCACCCTAAGAGAACAAGTAAAGAATACAGAATGAATAGTGTTTTGGTGGGAGTATATAATAATATGAGACGACACTATATAGAAGCATTCGGGACGGATTTCCGAGTTCGTATTAGTGATCCAGGGGGAAAATAAGTGTATGTAAAAGCTGTCGGATTCTGAAAACCGCACTTTTATTTTCTCCGAGAGTTCCCTAGACACTGATAGCCTTAAATATTTAAAGAATGGATTTAAGGAATATAAATTGGAAAGTTAGAATGAAAGATGGAGAATGAAAGTATTGATATTAAAAAGGATTCCCGGTAAACCCTAATTAGAAATCCGTGAAATATTCCTACGAACAATCAATCGAAACGGGCAATAACCGGACACAGAAACAAGCAGAGGAAGCAAGAGTCTTGTGTAAGCTACTAGAATAAATATCTAGCAACCAAGTGGCTTAAAGTAACTAGCATACTTGGAGATGGAAGTAGTACTTAGATATCAAACCAATACTTAGCATGAAAACCATTCAAAATGCAACACATGTCTCTTGATTGCATCATGGATGACCTAGGCACTTTAATAAAGCTACTTTAGCAAGATATTATCCAAGGCAACACAATAATACAAGGAAAAGATCAAGAACAAGCAAGCAACTCTCTCCCCCTCCAAAACATTCCATTCGACTTCCTCCCTAAATTCCAAATCCAAAGTACAAGCTTCCACCATTGTTTGATCTCCAAATTTTTATGGTAAGTCCTATAATTCATAAAAGTGATACCCTAGAAATCTTGGCTTCAAACTCCAGGTTTTCCATTTTCAAATAAATTATCCAAGCCTAGGGTGAATAGTGATTTTAAGAAACTAACTTTGATTTCTTGTTTTGTTTGGATGATCCAAGCTTTGTTAAGGTAATCTAAGGACTAGACAAGGCTTACCAAGTGTTATTCACTCTCCAAGGAAGGTAACAAGCTCCAAAAACCCTTGGTACCATTTTGAGATTTATGAGTTTTATGGATGATTTAGTGTTAGTATGCTATGTTATGGTTAGATCTATGTTATTAGTTGATTATGGTTGTTGTTTGGATTGTGATCCATGAGATGGTTGAGATGAGTTATTGATAGACTAGTCATGATGATTATCATGCGTTTGTGTGGTTGGATTGATCTTTGTTAGATCGAGATAAAGTGTAAAAACTTTGGAAAACGCGTAAACATAGCTGTTATAATGCCCGATTTTACAATATCATGTTTTGTATGCCATTTTTCACAACAAGACCCTACTGACCAGAAACTTTTCTGCCATTTTAGGATAGCTTATGTTATAAGCTTCGTTTTGATATAAAGATCACGTGAAACGGACTTACGGTTTAGGAGTTACGGCCGGTTTACAAAAAGTATTTCGAAACCGTAACCGAGAATTCGTAACTGAATTTGAACCCTCGTAAAATATGTAAAGTCATGGCGAATCTTGGAAAATAAATACTAGAGGTAAAAAGGAAGGTGTGAAAGAAAACCGTATGTCAAAAGGATCATTTTTCGATTTATTAAAAATGTTCGAGTCGAGGTTAAACGCGAACGAACCCCTAAAAGACGACTCTTTTATAACTTCGGTAAAACACTTAGAAAACGGGCGATAAAACTCGGAGTATAGTATTGGTTCGTAACGATCGACTTTAGAACTCATATGACTTAAGTATGTCCCAAGTATAAGTACAATGACATGTCGTATTAACGAACGAATGTCGGGTCGGATCAGTGATAAAAGTAATCCACTAAAAGGGGTATAACGAGATAACTCGAGAACGTGTTTCGAATTAAGTATAACTTAAATTTTAATATGTTAAGTGATTAATCCCGAATGCCTTGGCTATTTATAGATCACCAAGCTGAACCGGGACCCGCTACCACTACCCCTTACCGTACTCGACTACCAGGCAAGTTTCAATTCCCTTCTTTTAGGCTGTTGTTGTGATTGAATAAATATATATATATATGATTGCTGATATACATATGCCATTGCATGCATGCCTACTTTCAAGTTGAATTGATATACTTGTTCCCTGAATGTTATTGTTGGCTTATAAGCTAGATAGTTATATATCAGTTATAAGCCGGTTATTGTAAGACCCTCATAGAAGAGCGTATACATCTTATTAATCAAAAATAGACCGGGAGTCAATATTCCTTGATATATCGAGATTACCTCGGAGGAAAATATTTAAGTAAATATTTTCTATTATTTGGGCGACGAATATTATTTGAATATTCGTTCGAGACTAATTATTTTAACGATCCTTACTTCAAATAATTATTTGAACAAATAATATTTCTCAATATTCATTCAGAGTCGAATTGATTATCGACTATTATTTCGAATATTCTTCTAAAGATGAGACTATTAAATGAATATTATTTGGATATTCTTCTAGAATATTATTTTATTAAATAAATATTACTTTTGAATATTCATTTAAGATATTAAATACTTGATGGATATTATTTTAATATTCATCTGAAGCTTGATTTAATTATCGAATATTATCTCGAATATTCCTTAAGGCTTGGATTACTAAATGAATATTACTTGATATTCATTTAGGATATTATTCATTAAATGAATATTACTTTTGAATATTCATTTAAATTCCTAATTAATTATGAATATTACCTTAAATATTCTTTTCAGGTCTTATTAATTAATGAATATTGTTTTGAATATTCATTTAAATATTTATTTATTCAATAAATATTCTCCTGATATTTCTTCAGGGATTATTTTGAGAAATACTCTGATTAAAGATATTCTTTCATATTCCCAAATATTCTTTAAATATTTTAACTCATTAAATATTCTCTGAATATTTATTCCATACTTAGAATAATCTCGATAAGATTTATCTTCTTCGATTATTACAGAAAATATCTCGGAGTCATATTATTATTAATCTTATATCAAGAAAGGTTCTCAGACATCATTCTTCTTTGAGTCTATCTCCTTAATAATAAGGGAACCTTACTTGGAAAATGTTATTTATCATGTCGACTTCCCGGTCATAAAGTATTCCCTTCACCCGCAACTCAGGTGTTGTTGACTTATTAAGTCGTTGCTTACCTTCTCATCTTTCGAGGGGTAAGATTACTGGAACAAGTTGATATCCGTTACCAAGTAATAGCTTGGGAGTTATTGGTAAATTTTCCTTTCCAACAAGATACGACTACTTTGTGGAGTCTTATCAACAAGTATTATACTTGGGGAAAGGGGGACGAACGTTACATTCAGAATCATGAATTCTATTTGAACTAGGAGTCGTGTAAGAGGCCGAGTAGCGCCGGTCCATCCCCTTTGGCCCAACCGTTGGCCGGCGAGAGCTAGTAAGGCGGTATACAAGTAAAGCCGTCAGTTCTTCCTTCTACCGGTAGTAAATCTAAATTGAGCTGTACGATCTCGACTGATCATCAAGATTGGAACAGCGGGCGCGGTGAATACTCCATCATTGGTTCATCATCCAAATTTATTTATTTCCTGCAACATGATTACTGTTGGCAGAGTTGGAAAAGGGTCATAACTGGAATTGCAACCTTTTCTTGCAAGTTCCTCTTCTTAATAACAATAAGAATATCTCGCTTACTTTGATGTAGCAGATATTTCTACAAACAAATACTTCAAGTTACCTTGTAACTTCATCGTTCATATTATACTGGCATCATTTCCGTAAATGCATGGCATATGGTTTGAAAGATACTTTTGAACTATTATACCTTATCATTCAGTTATATATTATTGTTGGTGGGCTATTGCTCACCCTTGCTTTATTATTATATCACAACAACAGCTAGACCAGATGACTCGCACAAGGCGCACTTGACGCGGGCGAGGACGATGAGACTACCAGAGCTGAAGAAGAAGCTATTGGTAGGGTATATTTATTCTTTCAGTACCAAGAATATGGTCTAGTATGACTTATGTAAATGGATGGCAAAGAGTATGTATTTATATTGAAATTCTTTTGGATTGTAAGAACTCATAATGTGATTCATAAAAATTTGATTGTTACTCTGATTTCATCTCTGGGACTATAACGGGTGTGTTTTATATTGTTGTGTTGGGTTATAGAGACGTAATTTATTTTATGTTAAGGAAAGTTCAATTGTTGTGGACAGAATTGGAAACCGTAACCACCGGATCCCGGACCCCGGATCTAGGGGTGTTACAGAAGTGGTATCAGAGCGTACGTTATAAACCCCAGAGATGAGGTGACGTTAAAACAATAAATTCAATAAGATAATAAGAACTCTTGCCAAGTTCATAGTCGGACTACTTAATGTAGTGATGACATATAAAACCCTTGTGGGAACTCGTAAGTATAATGATAGTAACTTAGCTCGATATCGTATCGACGAGTAAGGCGACTGACCTTGAGGCATACGAGCAACAGCGCGATGATGCTTTATATGCTGAAGATCAACGGGTAATTCGATGGAGTACCCTACTGGAGACCCGGAAGAGGTTCCAGCAGATAAGGAAAATCCTGTTAGGATAAGGAGCTTACCCTTGGGTAATGAGGGTCGCAGCCAAAATGACTGTGATGATTAAGATATGGTGCTCAGAAAAGTGAGTATAAAGAACCGAGATATTATTAAGAGATCTGAAGATGCATGTTGAATTCATAGCCGGACTACCAGATGTAGTACCAGCAAGAAAGAAGGATTGGAAGAATTACTTGAGATCTTATACGGAAATAGATGAGAATCCTTAGAGATTTTCATCTTAACAAAGAAAGAGCTAGAGGGATGTATGATTATCAAAGACAGCGATATAGGACGAGGAGCAGAGTCCCTAGGAATAGTTGAGAATGAGGCAGTAAGTGCCATATCATTTGATAAATGAATCAGTATGAATATTGTCAGTAATAATTTGCCACGAGAAGGCAGATGTCATAGGTTATAATTTACGAAACCAAAGTGAGGTTAATGAGGTGGTTTTATTCAGGGAAATGTTCATGAATGAATCAGTAGAAATTAAAGACATTGGGAAGTGACAGCATGATTGGGTAAAATTATATAAGGAAGTAGTAAGCAAGACAATGATCTCAGAACCTACCGGAAGATAAGACCAGTGAGTCAAGATGAACTCGTAATGAGACTACTGCCAGAGACTGAGTATAGAGTTAATTCAACTCAGTTAAATGATGAACCAGAAACGTTAGATGCATGTGATTCAGAGGAATATTAAATTCCTTCTTCTCTTTGAATGGATTATAGTAGTACCTTAAGTTTATTCCGATGCGGAATTATAATAGATCAAGTAATACGATCAGCAGTTAAAGAGAAAAATGTAAGAAAATCTTCCTGGAGCTAAAAGGTGAAATTGGTAATGACCAAGAGCTTGCATTGCGTAATGGAAAAAGGAGACTTTGTGCTTCCAACGACGCTTCGCATAAAGGGTTAGGTGACCGACATTTGGTAGTATTGAATATCAGGACGTATAGGTATCAGGATATTGTGACAGGTTTCAGTTTGAAACGGTTGATTCCCTTCTAAGGGATGGATATAATTGATTCCTCTCCAGTGGGTAAACTTCCAATCTGATGATGATTATTTCGTTAACTATGCCTGCTTATGATTCCACCTGCTTGGAGGTTCATAGAACTATTCTTCAGGTTTCGAAACTGGTCTCCTTAATGTTACCAGTAGGTGGGTAGATTGATGAAAATTTCCCTGAGTCTGGAAAGGAATTCGGTGAATTTTGGCAAACCTTGTCTCTCTGATTATCAGAGAATGTCATGGAAGAGAGTAGAAACTAGAGCAAACCCTGTGATTTGGGTAAGGATGCTGTAATATGGGTTAGTAAACGGACCCTGAGCATTACAATCGACGGTAGTGATAAAATGATGAAGTGAGATTGGACGAAAACAGGAAATGTAAGTAAGAAATTAGCCGGACGGAGAAACTCCGGGATTGACTTAAGTGAAAAGGCTGTTATGCCCGGAATGGTAAGCTTGCGTGGCACGCGGGATTGATAAGAATAGCTGAAAAGATAAAAAAAAAAAAAAAAAAAAAAAAAAAAAAAAAAAGAGGAAAGGCGACCGGAGACGGCGCTGAGTAGCCGATTAAGACTTATATGAAGTAAAGTTTTGGAAAGGTAGAAAGGTATCAAAGAAGAAGGCACTATGCCGGCAATTGCTAGAAAAGTAATGCTAATTAGCCAACCCTTAAAATCATATATTTTTATTTTAGTATGGCCAGTTGAGGCCAAGTCACAACGGACTATAAAGTGACTAGACCAGCAATGAAAAGACAAAGCAGGGTTTCTTATAAGTAAGCACCGACTGCAAGGGCTTCTGATATAAAGGAAATAGTAATGAGATCGTAGGAATCTTCTACTAAACCCTTTGCAACCCATGTTTTGATGGGGAATTTACTAGACCTTTTTTTGGGATGGGGTAACCCGTGCTAAAGTGACTCATGTGTATATGGTTGTCCAAGATTACGAGAAAAATGGAAGTATATGTATGATGTTAGGGTATCATGAATACCATGAACATATTACGACTAAGGGAAGTAAACAACGAAGGTTTATGAAGAGAGTATGGAAATGGTCAGAGATGGATCAGTATGCTGTAGAAATTTTGTCTAAGGCAAGTACATTTGAGAAGAACGATAAGTACTAAGAGATTCACGTTGAACTCGACCAATGTCTTCCAAAACATCCTTGCTACCATTACCAAGTTCTGTAAGAGAGCAGATAGGCATACGTTGCCTTTTGGAAGGCCAAATAGGCTGACAACTATCTGAAAGAAGAGGGTGGCATTAAGCCACCGATCGATTATCAAATGAGAATGATTGAAAAGAGACCTTTATTAAGGGTACATGATCTGATTGCCAATTATAAGATGCAAGAATTCCTTGGCAGTTGAATTAAGGATAGGATATCCTTAAATTAAGACAAACCCTGGGGAATGCACAAGGGGTGGCATTAACCCTAATAACGACATTATGACTTCAGATGATATGAGCTGGACTTGCTAAGGCAACAATGACCGGTAAGGATTACTAAAAAGAGTTCTGGAAAGAACATAGATAGAATTATTAGAGTATTGATCAATGACATTTTGATATACCCGGTACCCAGAAAATACCGGAGGAATGATAAGGATGGCCTATGAAACCTTACAAGGAAAAAGGTAATATTCCGAACTTCAAAATGGAAGTTTGGTAAGGAATGTATGACATCGTAACAATAATGCCAGATGAGGCATGTATGAAACCCTGAGGAAGTATGGGTTGAACCTATAAAGGTTGAGATTATCCTAAGATAAAGAAAGAACTAAGAAAAGAAGTATCCTAAGTAGGATTGGGAATAAACGTGATAAAGTTCCCACGAGTAGGTGGAAGCAATGACTTATGGAAATGACTGATAGTTATATTTTCTCCTTCAGCAGAGCTTAAGGGAGAATGCTTTAACCCAACAGTGATGGGAATGAGGTAGAAAAACTTGAGTTGGAATGTACCCAGAGAACATGGGTTACAAGAAATCATTATCATCAAGAAAGGCCAATGAGGTGGCCGACAATCTAAGTATAAAGGAATAATTACAATTGTTCATACCGAAGAAACAGGATGATATTTGGAAGGACCTTGAAGGTCATATCGGAATGGAGGAATTTACATTCCTTCTGATGACTGTGCAAGAATTGACAGTAATAATAGTTTAAGTAAAGATTCGATTCCTGATGGAGTCTTAAGCATATTACGTACCTTAGAAGGTCCCGTTTTGAGGCAAACCAGGACCATGGTACAAAATTGATGAAGTAAACCGTTAAGTTTCCAGTCTTTTATGGAAGATGCATAAGTGATAGTTTCATCAACCGGACCTAGCTGCGATGCTTGAAACTCTTCTGCAATTCTATCTGCTTCATGTTATATCTACATCAAGTTCAGGAAGTGTTCCTTATGGATAAGGAATAATGATTACTTTGTCTCCCTAAGGGATTTGAAACCCGTAGGGTTAGCTATTAATGCACTACGTAAACAACAAGCGATGGTGATTCTTCTAAGAAAGTAGATGACAACGTAAAGATAAAGAAAGTGCTGCTATTGATAAGCTAAATGGCATGTTGATGAATGACAAGCAAGTTTGTGTTAGTGTACTTCTGCACAAACAAGATAGAGAATATGAGGTTGATAATTCTTGATGCTAAACGTATTCCCGTAGAAAGAATTAATGGGACTTGGAGGGAAGGGCGGTTGAGCCCGAGACTTATTGGGCCACCTGAGAGTTTAAAAGTGTTCGGACGGCGGTATTCGAGCCAGCCTTACCCCCAAAACTTATAGCACGGTCATAACGGGTTTTCATGTGGCCAGGCTACGCCAGTAAACTGCAGATGCTCGATAGATGATAAGAGCATGAGCCGGTAGATATACGACCTGGTCTGACTTACGAAAGACAACCTGTGGAAAACCACGGATAGAAAAGAACAAGTGATGGGAAACAAGGTTGGCAGAAGTAGATTATATGAATCTAAGTTAAAGGGATCGGGCCAGATTCATTTCGGAAAGTTTACATTGGAATAACGTGATGATTATAGAATAAATGTGACGGAATACCGATAAAGAGGTACCAAGTGCAAAAAGGTGTCTCAATAAAGAGGTGAAGGTGAAAGTAAATAATAGAAATGAGTAAGAATCAAATAATAAGAAGGATGTGATTGATAAAGAAAAGGCTGGGAAAGCAACTATGGAATGAGAAGCAAGGAATGTTATGAATGGGTTTTCTAATGAATTCTCAGGATGACAACCTGATAGTGTCAATATTATAGTTATGAAAAAGCTAGTAACATGATATGGGATGTCAGTAATAATGATGTCAAGTGAGAAATCTAAGATTTAACCTGAAAGGTTGAAGGATTTCCCGAATGTGAGTATCGCTAAGATTGAACAAGAGTATTTGTCCATAGAATAATGGACAAAGCAGCAAGATATGTTGACACGTGAGATTGCGATCAAATAGTATTAGATATCATTATGATTAATTTCTTCTTTGATAAACCTCTATAGTTCAGAGGTAAATTCTGAGTATGATATTCTACAATCATGACAGCTTTCTATAATCCTTTAGAACTCTTTTCTCCTCTTCTCTCTTATTCATCTTCTTTATAAATTGAGAAGAACAAACCTTTTAGGAGGGGAGGTACTGCTACGTGACTATCTGTCTATGTGATAGAAGTCTAAGTGGAATGCCATGACTTGTTTAATTGCTTGTCAAGTACTAAAGGCTGGCCCCCTTCTGTACTAACTATGCAATATAACAAATGTTCAATTGATCATAGTGATCTCTCAATCAATCTTTCCACTTCTCTATATTGATCGAGATTGCGAAGATTAAAGCAATCAGGAAATGCACAGTACGAGCGAGGTTACCTCCGAATTCGTAGGGTGATAGTGATACCAATGTTACTACAGGTATTAATAAGGATAAGACTGAGTAAAAGTATAACCCGGATAGTGAGTTGTACGAAAAGTAGCAACGTTGATGGAAAAAAGGATACAGTATGGATTGTAGCACTAGAAGATGTGCTGAGGAAGGGTAGAACGACTAAGAATTGACCGGGAAGCTAAAAAGGGAACGACAGGCAAACGACTATTTGCTTCCTACCTGATTCCGGGACGGAATCCTTTTAAGGAGGGGAGACTGTAAGAACCCCAAATTTTGGATATAATTAAAACTTTTTATTAAGAAAGGATAAAACGAGGAACAATGATTCCGACAACAAGGTCACCAGCTCTAATGAATGGTGGTTTCAAAGAACAATGATTGTAATGAATGGATATTGCTTTGGACAATGATCCTGATGCATTGGTATATTGTCAGAATAGAGTAATTCGATGGTTGAGGACCTAGATAAGAATAATCTACCATCCAGGAAGGAGCTAATGGATCCTTGAAGGGAAATGAGTACGTGCATAGTGTTTCCCGTACCTGCATAGTGTTTCCTGTATGTGCATAGTAATTTGGTGGATGAATAGTGATTTTGTAAGTTGGAAAACTTTTCACGCCACCCTATGTACGGGACGTGATATGGATGTTTCGAAGTCATATTAGTAATACGCGGAGGAAATAAGTGAATGCAGAGACGATCGGAATTCAGAAATTCCAAATTCTTTTTCGGTATAATATTTGACCGGACAGTGGATTAAATATTATTATAATCCAAGAATTGAGATATTAACTTTGAGGATTTGATATTTTGGGATGTTATTATATTTGATTTAAGAATGAAGGTAGGAAACCACTGAGGAGTGGTTATGGCTACAATGTAATAATTGATATTTGGAAAGAATGAATGGAATTCGACTTTATTATTTCTATGTCTTGAAGAATGCTAAAGGGTAACAACATAGGTAAGAATAATCTATCTCCTAAGGGAATAAGATATGGCACTTTCAAGCAGGAGAATATTCTCATGTCATCCAGATCGGTAACGATTAATCCAGTAGTTCCGTAAAAAGGATAAGGAACGATCGAAAGAGAATACGGACAATTGTACCACCCTAAGAGAACAAGTAAAGAATACAGAATGAATAGTGTTTTGGTGGGAGTATATAATAATATGAGACGACACTATATAGAAGCATTCGGGACGGATTTCCGAGTTCGTATTAGTGATCCAGGGGGAAAATAAGTGTATGTAAAAGCTGTCGGATTCTGAAAACCGCACTTTTATTTTCTCCGAGAGTTCCCTAGACACTGATAGCCTTAAGTATTTAACGAATGGATTTAAGGAATATAAATTGGAAAGTTAGAATGAAAGATGGAGAATGAAAGTATTGATATTAAAAAGGATTCCCGGTAAACCCTAATTAGAAATCCGTGAAATATTCCTACGAACGATCAATCAAACGGGCAATAACCGGACACAGAAACAAGCAGAGGAAGCAAGAGTCTTGTGTAAGCTACTAGAATAAATATCTATCAACCAAGTGGCTTAAAGTAACTAGCATACTTGGAGATGGAAGTAGTACTTAGATATCAAGCAGAGGAAGCAAGAGTCTTGTGTAAGGAATATAAATTGGAAAGTTAGAATGAAAGATGGAGAATGAAAGTATTGATATTAAAAAGGATTCCCGGTAAACCCTAATTAGAAATCCGTGAAATATTCCTACGAACGATCAATCGAAACGGGCAATAACCGGACACAGAAACAAGCAGAGGAAGCAAGAGTCTTGTGTAAGCTACTAGAATAAATATCTAGCAACCAAGTGGCTTAAAGTAACTAGCATACTTGTAGATGGAAGTAGTACTTAGATATCAAACCAATACTTAGCATGAAAACCATTCAAAATGCAACACATGTCTCTTGATTGCATCATGGATGACCTAGGCACTTTAATAAAGCTACTTTAGCAAGATATTATCCAAGGCAACACAATAATACAAGGAAAAGATCAAGAACAAGCAAGCAACTCTCTCCCCCTCCAAAACATTCCATTCGACTTCCTCCCTAAATTCCAAATCCAAAGTACAAGCTTCCACCATTGTTTGATCTCCAAATTTTTATGGTAAGTCCTATAATTCATAAAAGTGATACCCTAGAAATCTTGGCTTCAAACTCCAGGTTTTCCATTTTCAAATAAATCATCCAAGCCTAGGGTGAATAGTGATTTTAAGAAACTAACTTTGATTTCTTGTTTTGTTTGGATGATCCAAGCTTTGTTAAGGTAATCTAAGGACTAGACAAGGCTTACCAAGTGTTATTCACTCTCCAAGGAAGGTAACAAGCTCCAAAAACCCTTGGTACCATTTTGAGATTTTATGAGTTTTATGGATGATTTAGTGTTAGTATGCTATGTTATGCTTAGATCTATGTTATTAGTTGATTATGGTTGTTGTTTGGATTGTGATCCATGAGATGGTTGAGATGAGTTATTGATAGACTAGTCATGATGATTATCATGCGTTTGTGTGGTTGGATTGATCGTTGTTAGATCGAGATAAAGTGTAAAAACTTTGGAAAACGCGTAAACATAGCCGTTATAATGCCCGATTTTACAATATCATGTTTTGTATGCCATTTTTCACAACAAGACCCTACTGACCAGAAACTTTTCTGCCATTTTAGGATAGATTATGTTATAAGCTTCGTTTTGATATAAAGATCACGTGAAACGGACTTACGGTTTAGGAGTTACGGCCGGTTTACTAAAAGTATTTCGAAACCGTAACCGAGAATTCGTAACTGAATTTGAACCCTCGTAAAATATGTAAAGTCATGGCGAATCTTGGAAAATAAATACTAGAGGTAAAAAGGAAGGTGTGAAAGAAAACCGTATGTCAAAAGGATCATTTTTCGATTTATTAAAAATGTTCGAGTCGAGGTTAAACGCGAACGAACCCCTAAAAGACGACTCTTTTATAACTTCGGTAAAACACTTAGAAAACGGGCGATAAAACTCGGAGTATAGTATTGGTTCGTAACGATCGACTTTAGAACTCATATGACTTAAGTATGTCCCAAGTATAAGTACAATGACATGTCGTATTAACGAACGAATGTCGGGTCGGATCAGTGATAAAAGTAATCCACTAAAAGGGGTATAACGAGATAACTCGAGAACGTGTTTCGAATTAAGTATAACTTAACTTTTAATATGTTAAGTGATTAATCCCGAATGCCTTGGCTATTTATAGATCACCAAGCTGAACCGGGACCCGCTACCACTACCCCTTACCGTACTCGACTACCAGGCAAGTTTCAATTCCCTTCTTTTAGGCTGTTGTTGTGATTGAATAAATATATATATATGATTGCTGATATACATATGCCATTGCATGCATGCCTACTTTCAAGTTGAATTGATATACTTGTTCCCTGAATGTTATTGTTGGCTTATAAGCTAGATAGTTATATATCAGTTATAAGCCGGTTATTGTAAGACCCTCATAGAAGGGCGTATACATCTTATTAATCAAAAATAGACCGGGAGTCAATATTCCTTGATATATCGAGATTACCTCGGAGGAAAATATTTAAGTAAATATTTTCTATTATTTGGGCGACGAATATTATTTGAATATTCGTTCGAGACTAATTATTTTAACAATCCTTACTTCAAATAATTATTTGAACAAATAATATTTCTCAATATTCATTCAGAGTCGAATTGATTATCGACTATTATTTCGAATATTCTTCTAAAGATGAGACTATTAAATGAATATTATTTGGATATTCTTCTAGAATATTATTTTATTAAATAAATATTACTTTTGAATATTCATTTAAGATATTAAATACTTGATGGATATTATTTTAATATTCATCTGAAGCTTGATTTAATTATCGAATATTATCTCGAATATTCCTTAAGGCTTGGATTACTAAATGAATATTACTTGATATTCATTTAGGATATTATTCATTAAATGAATATTACTTTTGAATATTCATTTAAATTCCTAATTAATTATGAATATTACCTTAAATATTCTTTTCAGGTCTTATTAATTAATGAATATTGTTTTGAATATTCATTTAAATATTTATTTATTCAATAAATATTCTCCTGATATTTCTTCAGGGATTATTTTGAGAAATACTCTGATTAAAGATATTCTTTCATATTCCCAAATATTCTTTAAATATTTTAACTCATTAAATATTCTCTGAATATTTATTCCATACTTAGAATAATCTCGATAAGATTTATCTTCTTCGATTATTACAGAAAATATCTCGGAGTCATATTATTATTAATCTTATATCAAGAAAGGTTCTCAGACATCATTCTTCTTTGAGTCTATCTCCTTAATAATAAGGGAACCTTACTTGGAAAATGTTATTTATCTTGTCGACTTCCCGGTCATAAAGTATTCCCTTCACCCGCAACTCGGGTGTTGTTGACTTATTAAGTCGTTGCTTACCTTCTCATCTTTCGAGGGGTAAGATTACTGGAACAAGTTGATATCCGTTACCAAGTAATAGCTTGGGAGTTATTGGTAAATTTTCCTTTCCAACAAGATACGACTACTTTGTGGAGTCTTATCAACAAGTATTATACTTGGGGAAAGGGGGACGAACGTTACATTCAGAATCATGAATTCTATTTGAACTAGGAGTCGTGTAAGAGGCCGAGTAGCGCCGGTCCATCCCCTTTGGCCCAACCGTTGGCCGGGGAGAGCTAGTAAGGCGGTATACAAGTAAAGCCGTCAGTTCTTCCTTCTACCGGTAGTAAATCTAAATTGAGCTGTACGATCTCGACTGATCATCAAGATTGGAACAGCGGGCGCGGTGAATACTCCATCATTGGTTCATCATCCAAATTTATTTATTTCCTGCAACATGATTACTGTTGGCAGAGTTGGAAAAGGGTCATAACTGGAATTGCAACCTTTTCTTGCAAGTTCCTCTTCTTAATAACAATAAGAATATCTCGCTTACTTTGATGTAGCAGATATTTCTACAAACAAATACTTCAAGTTACCTTGTAACTTCATCGTTCATATTATACTGGCATCATTTCCGTAAATGCATGGCATATGGTTTGAAAGATACTTTTGAACTGTTATACCTTATCATTCAGTTATATATTATTGTTTGTGGGCTATTGCTCACCCTTGCTTTATTATTATATCACAACAACAGCTAGACCAGATGACTCGCACAAGGCGCACTCGACGCGGGCGAGGACGATGAGACTACCAGAGCTGAAGAAGAAGCTATTGGTAGGGTATATTTATTCTTTCAGTACCAAGAATATGGTCTAGTATGACTTATGTAAATGGATGGCAAAGAGTATGTATTTATATTGAAATTCTTTTGGATTGTAAGAACTCATAATGTGATTAATAAAAATTTGATTGTTACTCTGATTTCATCTCTGGGACTATAACGGGTGTGTTTTATATTGTTGTGTTGGGTTATAGAGACGTAATTTATTTTATGTTAAGGAAAGTTCAATTGTTGTGGACAGAATTGGAAACCGTAACCACCGGATCCCGGACCCCGGATCTGGGGGTGTTACACATATCAAGATTAAATATCTTATATGATCATCAAGAGTATTATATCAAGTGGATGGAATGATTTAATCAAAGATTAAATCAAGAGTAATTAGAATTTAAGTGATTAAAACACTTAAATCATTTCCAAAAAAAAAAAAAAACAAAACAAAACAATTAACCAAGCTTGTCCAAGACTCTTGGCTCTTGCCCCAATGCATCCAACTCAGCCCACCCAACTGATAATATCAAGATATTAGATCAAAACTAGTTGAATTAGTCAAAGGAAGAAAAGAGAAAGCAAGAAACACCATATCTCTCCAAACTGCTCAGCAGGAGCAAGGTTCAAAGAAAAATTCATATCTTCATTTCTATCCATGATAAAATCACCAACTTTTAACCATATCTTCTCAACTCCATGGGAAATATTCGTTCCAAATTTCATTGAAATCCAAGTAGTATAGCGTAGTCAAATCCATGCTTAAAGTTGGAGGACCAAAACTGTCCAGGTTCTGATCAGTAGAAAGATGGGGCTCAAAACCCTAGCTCCCATGGTTGGATTCTTGTGTTCTATAGCTCAAAAGAAAGCCCTTGAAGATTAGAAGGTGTGGTAAAAATCTTAGAACCAAACTCTTAGGTTTTGATTTTATATGATTTTTACAAGATTGACGATGAATAGTGGATCTTAGAAACTAACTTTGTTTTCTCGAATCTTTGGTTGATCTAGAGCTTGGTTAAGGTATTACAAGGATCAAGCAAGGCTTGTTATGTGTTTGCATACTTCAAATGAAGGTATAAAGTTCATAAAACCTAGAGCTACTTTGAGTATTATATGTTTTATGGATGATTTTAGTGTTAGTAGGTTATGTATGTTAAGATCTATGATTTTAGTTGATGGTTGTTGATTAGTTGGATGATGATCCATGAGATGGTGATTATGTGATGTTGTTAGACTTGTAATGATGTGTTCATATGATAGAATGGATGGGGTGTAGTGCTTGATTGAATCGCGGTGATGCGAAAACTTTGGAAAACGTGTAAACATAGTCGTTATAATGCCCGATTTTACAATACCATGATTTGTATGCCATTTTCGTGCTAAGTGACCAACTGACCAGTAGCATCTCTTGCCATGAATAGTTGACTCATGTTACGAGGATCGTTTTGACATGAGAATCGTAGCATTCGGACTTACGGTTTAGGAGAAATCGTAAAATTCGTAAAAGCAGTTCGTAAACGTACGTATGAATTCGTAACTGCAATTGAACCCCCTTTAAAGTGATAAATTCGGTTGCGAATCTTGGTAATTAAACACTAGAGGTCATAATAAAGATATGAGAGAAGACCTCGTGTCAAAAAGATTATTTTTGGATTTTATAAAAATATTTGAATCAAGGTTAAGTGCGAAGGAACCCCTAAAGGAGCACTCGATTATAACTTTGTAAACCGCTTAGTGAAACGGGCGAATGAAATCCTAATTCTAAAACAAATCTTCGACTTAAGTATTTGTCGATTGACATGGACATAGTACGAGCCTAAAGCGAGCTAGTAACGCCTTTGTTGTGTATTGCTTACGTGTTTAAGCCTTGAATTATAAGTGAATCATCTAGGGGATTAATCGTACGTTTTCTTTTGACTTTGTCTAGATTGTTTGACATTGTAACGAGCCCCTACCACTTCTCGAGCATCAGGCAAGTTTCAATTCCCTTCTTTTAGGCTGTTGTTGTGATTGAATATATATATATATATATATATATATATATATATATATATATATATATATATATGTTTTCTGTTATACATATGCCATAGCATGCATGCCTACTTTCAAGTTATATCGTTATGCTTGTTCCCTGATTGTTTATTGGCTTATAAATTAGATAACTAACGTATCAATTATAAGTCGGTTATTGTAAGACCCTCATAGAAGGGCGTATACATCTTATTCGTCAAATATAGACCGGGAGTCAATATTTCTAGATATATCGAGATTACCTCGGAGGAAAATATTTAAGTAAATATTTTCCATTATTTGGGCGATGAATATTATTTGAATATTCGTTTGAGATTATTTATTTAACGATCCTTACTTCAAATAATTATTTGAACGTAACCATTCGACGAATAATATTTTTCAATATTCATTCAAAGTCGAATAGATTATCGATTATTATTCCGAATATTCTTCTAAAGATTGGACTACTAAATGAATATTATTTGAATATCCATTTAGAATATTATTTTATTAAATGAATATTACTTTTTGAATATTCATTTAAGATATTAATTACTTGATGAATATTATTCTAATATTCATCTGAAGCTTGATTTATTTATCGAATATTATCTCGAATATTCCTTTAAAGCTTGGATTACTAAATGAATATTACTTGATATTCATTTAGAATATTATTCATTAAATGAATATTACTTTTTGAATATTCATTTAAATTCCTTATTAATTAATGAATATTATTTTGAATTTTCATTTAAATATTTATTTATTCAATAAATATTCTCTTGATGTTTCTTCAAGGATTATTTGGAGAAATACTCTGATTAATGATATTCTTTCATATTCCTAAATATTCTTTAAATATTTTAATTCAATAAATATTCTCCTAATATTTATTTCATACTACGAATAAACTCAATAAGGTTTATCTTCTTCGATTATTACGGAAAATATCTCGGAGTCATATTATTATTAATCTTATATCAAGAAAGGTTCTCAAACATCATTCTTCTTTGAGTCTACCTCCCTAATAATAAGGGAACCTTACTTGGAAAATGTTATTAATCTTGTCGACTTCCCGGTCATAAAGTATTCTCTTCACTCGCAACTCGGGTGCTGTTGACTTATTAAGTCGTTGTTTACCTTCTCATCTTTCGAGGGGTAAATTGTTGGAACAAGTTGATATTCGTTACCAAGCAATAGCTTGGAAGTTATTGGTGAATTTTCCTTTCCAACTAGATACGACTACTTCGTATAGTCTTATCAACAAGTATTATACTTTGGGAAAGGGGGACGAACGTTACATTCAGAATCATGAATTCTATTTGAACTAGGAGTCGTGTAAGAGGCCGAGTAGCGCCGGTCCATCCCCTTTGGCCCAACCGTTGGCCGGGGAGAGCTAGTAAGGCAGTAGAAAAGTAATGCCGTCAGTTCTTTCTTCTACCGGTAGTAAATCTAATTTGAGCTGTACGATCTCGACTGATCATCAAGATTGGAACAGCGGGCGCGGTGAATACTCCATCATTGGTTCATCATCCAAACTTATTTATTTCCAGCAACATGATTACTGTTGGCAGAGCTGGAAAAGTGTTCATAACTGGAATTGTAATCTCTTCATGCAAGTTCCTATTTTTAATGACAATGAGACTATCTCGCTTACTTTTGATGTAGTAGATATTTATACAAACAAATACTTTAAGTTACCTTGTAACTTCATCGTTCGTATTATACTGGCATCATTTCCGTAAATGCATGGCATATGGTTTGAAAGATACTTTTGAACTGTTATATATTATCGTTCAGTTATATATTATTGTTGGTGGGCTATTGCTCACCCTTGCTTTATTATTATATCACAACAACAGCTAGACCAGATGACTCGCACAAGGCGCACTCAACGCGGGCGAGGACGATGAGACTACCAGAGCTGAAGAAGAAGCTATTGGTAGGATAGATTTATTCTTTCAGTACCAAGTATATGGTCTAGTATGACTTATGTAAATGGATGGCAAAGAGTATGTATTTATATTGAAATTCTTTTGGATTGTAAGAACTCATAATGTGATTAATAAAAATTTGATTGTTACTCTGATTTCATCTCTGGGACTATAACGAGTGTGTTTTACATTATTGTGTTGGGTCATAGAGATGTAATTTATTTTATGTTAAGGAAAGTTCAAGTGTTGTGGACAGAATTGGAAACCGTAACGACTGGATCCCGGACCCCGGATCTGGGGGTGTTACAGTAACCACTTTGACTGAGCAGTTGAACACTCAAGCCACCACCACAGCTGATGTTCTTCTGCATCAACAATCAATGTTGTCTGCAATGATGAAGCACATGGGTCTCCCTCTACCTGAAGAATCTTCAACCCCAAAGGTCACTCCTACAGCCTCTGTGCCTGACAACAAGCCTAAGGGGGAGAAGAGGATTTCAAGGTCAAATACAAACGGGGAGAAACTAACAAAGGGGGAGAGACCACTAAAAAAGGGCATCAAGTTCAATGAGGGTGGCCATCAAAGAGCTTCAAAATCTTTAACAAAGGTGCCTGGAAAAGGAAAAGACAAAGTTGATGAGCCTCCTACTTCTCTGCCAGTTGTCACTCTACCAACTATGCATGTCACTACTCCTGGTGGTCAAAAGCAATCTATCACAACCACAGTGGTTGCAGGGAGTATGCCATCTGACAAACCTCCATTCTCCATATCTAAGAGTGCCAAGCCTGTAGAAGTGAAGGTGGTCACTGAGGCCAAGCTACAAGAAATTGCAAACTCAAGTGTCTATCATGATGATGCATTCTTGGAGTTTCTGAAAGTCTCAAGAGAACAGGCTAGTGATCCTCTATCATATCATAGGAGTTTGAAGAATCAGATTGACTATCTCATTGTAGTTCCAAGGAGAGTTGATGGCCTATGGCTCAAAGAGATAATGATGGTAGGAAAGAATAAGATATGGCACTTAACCATCAACACTCTACAGGGTCTAAAGCACTCAGAAGTGGATGTGTTCCTTGCACTAATTGAAAGAAGGAATGAGAACAATAAGAGTCTCTATGATGAGTTAAGGGATGGTCAACCAGCAAGGCTACCTGAAGTATTCACAAATCCTAGAACCATTATCTATCAGGCTATAACAAGAATTGATGATATCAAGCAGCTGGTCATTCCTAAGCATCTAACTCCTCAGAATAAATCTCTCATTATTGCCATAATTGAGCAGCTGAACAAGAAGAAGGGTTTAAGAATAGCAGAAGAATTGGAAGCTATATCCTATCTCAGGTCATACATTGCAACTGGCATTGTATCTGAATCTGCTAAGTTCAACCCAAGCAAGGATGGTGATCAAGACAAGGATGGAGACAGAAGTGATGGAAGGAGAAGACATCACAGGAGTGATAAGGGTGATGAAGATAAAAAGAAGAAGAAGGATGGTAAGGAGAAGAAGAATGATGATGACCAAGGTAAAGTCTCTGAGAGGAAAAGTGGAAGATAGCAAGCCTTAGGCATTGCTAACAGTAACCTCACCACAACACAAGACTCTAAGTCTAGGGTGAATACTGTTAGTAGTGACCTACCAAAATCTACATCTATGGCTTCTGCAACTGTCTTGCCACCTCAAGAAGAGAAGAAGATTCAAGTCAAGAAACCATCTGTATATTTCAAAAAGCAAACTGCTAATGGAATACTACAATGGTCTACAAACAAAGGTCACATGCTACTGCCAGGCAACCATGTAAAAAGGATCAAATTCAAACAAGCTGCAAGGAAACCAAAGCTATCCAAATCAAGGACTCTGACAATCTATCCAGGCTTAAAACTCCAACCACTAGATGAAGATTTTGATGAAGACCAACTGCAATTCTTACAAGCTCAAAGAATCTACCATGTTGCCATTGTTGATAACTACCTTGAGATCAAATATACTGATGGAATGGAGGAGAAATTCAAACAAGGAGGATGTCAACACTGGGGCAAGCTACATGACATAGAAAGAATCATTGCATTGTTGAGCTTAGAAGATAAAGTGGAAAGAGTATGGAAGCTGGAGCTAAATGATTTTGTGAAGATGAAGAGAGATCATGAGGAGAGAATCAGAAAAGAGTGTCTTGAGAAATGGCTAGCAAGGGAGAAAGAAATTGAGAGACTGGAGATTGAAGCAGAAAAGCTAAAGGCAAAGGGATTGTGTAGAGTTCAGTTTGAACCCTATGTGGTGAAGTATAGGAGGAGAAATGGGGATCAGGTCCACATCAGAATGAACCTACTCAATCACTATCCTGCAAACATTCTGAAACCAGTACTTGAAGATTTCAAAGACTCAATTTTGCTTGAAGAATTGGATGCTATGGAAGAAATAATAAAAGCTGTGGATGAGAATACAAGGAAGGAGAAAGAAAGAAGACAGAAAGCATATGATGATTTGCAAGCCAAAGCTATGGGAAGGGAAACAAATGACAATGGCTAGTACTTCATTATAGGCTGCAAGATCACTCACCCTGTAGTTTTATCCACATTGCTAATCAAAATTCATATATGCACTGTCAAGTTTTATCTTTATGTATGTTAGGCTTGTTATCATACATGAAATTTTGACTAAGGGTCTTACAATTTGGGGGAGATTGTTAGTCATAGAGGCATGCCTGAATACATCTAATAACAAGCCTAAGTATGTGTAATGTTATGCATTACCTACATGACCTCTTAACTGAGGGAACCTCTAGTTGTAGAGTTTCTATTTGTTCTGTACTTGTAATAGGCATCAAATCCTAGTTGTGTAACTGTACTTATAAAGTCAAGAATAATGCTTGAAAGAAGTTCCAAGGTTCATGCCTCAAGCAAGAAGATAAAGACTGCCAAATAATCAAAGTTGGGATTTGAAGAAATGAAGAATTTGCCTAAGTACCAATTCGAGAAGTACATTTGTCTATTCGAGAAGTCAAGCATTCGAGAAGTCAGGGATTCGATATCTCAGAAGACACTATTCGATATCTCTGAATACACTGTTCGATATCTCATTCGATATCTCAGAGATTCGATATGTCTATTACTCTATTCGAGAACTCATGGAGTCAACAAGTCAAAGCATCATTCGAGTTCTCTAAGAGTCAACAAGTCAATGCTCTATTCGATATCTTAAGGACTGAAGAAGCTATTCGACATCTCAGGGATTCGATATGTCAAAATGCTCTATTCGATATCTTAAGGAGTCCCAGAGAAAAGAGCTATTCGAGAAGTGATTCGATATGTCAATATAACTGTAACACCCCCAGATCCGGGGTCCGGGATCCGGTGGTTACGGTTTCCAATTCTGTCCACAACAATTGAACTTTCCTTAACATAAAATAAATTACGTCTCTATAACCCAACACAACAATATAAAACACACCCGTTATAGTCCCAGAGATGAAATCAGAGTAACAATCAAATTTTTATTAATCGCATTATGAGTTCTTACAATCCAAAAGAATTTCAATATAAATACATACTCTTTGCCATCCATTTACATAAGTCATACTAGACCATATTTTTTGTACTTGACAGAATAAATATACCCTACCAATAGCTTCTTCTTCAGCTCTGGTAGTCTCATCGTCCTCGCCCGCGTCGAGTGCGCCTTATGCGAGTCATCTGGTCTAGCTGTTGTTGTGATATAATAATAAAGCAAGGGTGAGCAATAGCCCACCAACAATAATATATAACTGAACGATAATGTAAAACAGTTCAAAAGTATCTTTCAAACCATATGCCATGCATTTACGGAAATGATGCCAGTATAATACGAACGATGAAGTTACAAGGTAACTTAAAGTATTTGTTTGTAGAAATATCTGCTACATCAAAGTAAGCGAGATATTCTTATTGTTATTAAGAAGAGGAACTTGCAAGAAAAGGTTGCAATTCCAGTTATGACCCTTTTCCAACTCTGCCAACAGTAATCATGTTGCAGGAAATAAATAAATTTGGATGATGAACCAATGATGAAGTATTCACCGCGCCCGCTGTTCCAATCTTGATGATCAGTCGAGATCGTACAGCTCAATTTAGATTTACTACCGGTAGAAGGAAGAACTGACGGCTTTACTTGTATACCGCCTTACTAGCTCTCCCCGGCCAACGGTTGGGCCAAAGGGGATGGACCGGCGCTACTCGGCCTCTTACACGACTCCTAGTTCAAATAGAATTCATGATTCTGAATGTAACGTTCGTCCCCCTTTCCCCAAGTATAATACTTGTTGATAAGACTCCACAAAGTAGTCGTATCTAGTTGGAAAGGAAAATTTACCAATAACTCCCAAGCTATTACTTGGTAACGGATATCAACTTGTTCCAGTAATGTTACCCCTCGAAAGATGAGAAGGTAAGCAACGACTTAATAAGTCAACAGCACCCGAGTTGCGGGTGAAGGGAATACTTTATGACCGGGAAGTCGACAAGATAAATAACATTTTCCAAGTAAGGTTCCCTTATTATTAAGGAGATAGACTCAAAGAAGAATGATGTCTGAGAACCTTTCTTGATATAAGATTTATAATAATATGACTCCGAGATATTTTCTGTAATAATCGAAGAAGATAAACCTTATCGAGATTATTCTAAGTATGGAATAAATATTCAGAGAATATTTATTGAGTTAAAATATTTAAAGAATATTTGGGAATATGAAAGAATATCTTTAATCAGAGTATTTCTCAAAATAATCCCTGAAGAAATATCAGGAGAATATTTATTGAATAAATAAATATTTAAATGAATACTCAAAACAATATTCATTAAGTAATAAGACCTGAAAAGAATATTTAAGGTAATATTCATAATTTAATTAGGAATTTAAATGAATATTCAAAAGTAATATTTATTTAATGAATAATATCCTAAATGAATATCAAGTAATATTCATTTAGTAATCCAAGCCTTAAGGAATATTCGAGATAATATTCGATAACTAAATCAAGCTTCAGATGAATATTAAAATAATATTCATCAAGTATTCAATATCTTAAATGAATATTCAAAAGTAATATTTATTTAATAAAATAATATTCTAAAAGAATATCCAAATAATATTCATTTAGTAGTCTCATCTTTAGAAGAATATTCGAAATAATAATCGATAATCAATTCGACTCTGAATGATTATTAAGAAATATTATTCGTTGAATAGTTACGTTCAAATAATTATTTGAAGTAAGGATCGTTAAAATAATTAGTTTCGAACGAATATTCAAATAATATTCGTTGCCCAAATAATAGAAAATATTTACTTAAATATTTTCCTCCGAGGTAATCTCGATATATCAAGGAATATTGACTCCCGGTCTATTTTTGATTAATAAGATGTATACGCCCTTCTATGAGGGTCTTACAATAACCGGCTTATAACTGATATATAACTATCTAGCTTATAAGCCAACAATAACATTCAGGGAACAAGTATATCAATTCAACTTGAAAGTAGGCATGCATGCAATGGCATATGTATATCAGCAATCATATATATATATATATATATGTATTCAATCACAACAACAGCCTAAAAGAAGGGAGTTGAAACTTGTCTGGTAGTCGAGTACGGTAAGGGGTAGTGGTAGCGGGTCCCGGTTCAGCTTGGTGATCTATAAATAGCCAAGGCATTCGGGATTAATCACTTAACATATTAAAAGTTAAGTTATACCTAATTCGAAACACGTTCTCGAGTTATTTCGTTATACCCCTTTTAGTGGATTACTTTTATCACTGATCCGACCCGACATTCGTTCGTTAATACGACATGTCATTGTACTTATACTTGGGACATACTTAAGTCATATGAGTACTAAGGTCGATCGTTACGAACCAATACTATACTCCGAGTTTTATCGCCCGTTTTCTAAGTGTTTTACCGAAGTTATAAAAGAGTCGTCTTTTAGGGGTTCGTTCGCGTTTAACCTCGACTCGAACATTTTTAATAAATCGAAAAATGATCCTTTTGACATACGGTTTTCTTTCACACCTTCCTTTTTACCTCTAGTATTTATTTACCAAGATTCGCCATGATGTTACATAGTTTACGAGGGTTCAATTACAGTTACGAACTTTCGTTTACGGATTCGAACTACTTTTAGTAATTTGGTCATAAATCCTAAACCGTAAGTCCGTTTCACGTGATCTTTATATCAAAACGAAGCTTAGAACATTACCTATCCTATCATGGCAGATAAGGTCTCTGGACAGTAGGGGTTCGACATGGAAAATGGCATACAAAACATGGTATTGCAAAATCGGGCATTATAACGGCTGTAAATCGAATTTCTACCAATTTCGAATCTTCCCATAAACATAGTATCCAACCCAAACAACATATACATGACTTATATACATGAACTGAGGCCAAGCAATGCCTTTCCGTTCATCTAGCTATTTACATCATTAATCCAAAATCCATACATAATCATGCTTATAATCTTAACATAACCATAACTAAGTTATAACTATCATAAACATGCTTAAATCTCAAACAAGGGTTAGGGTTTCAAGAGCTTTATACCTTCCTTGGAGTGTGTAAAGACCTTGCTAAGCTTTGCATAGTCCTTGTATACCCATAACCAAGCTTAGATCATCCTAGAAATCAAGAAAATCAAGAGTTGTTCTTGAAAATCACTATTCACCCTAGTCTTTGATGATTTCTTTGAAAATGGAAAACATGGAGTTTGAACTTGAAATTTCTAGGAGATTACTTTCTTGAAATATAGAACTCACCTTAAAAATTACAAGATCAAATGATGGTGGGAGCTTGGACTTTGGATTTTGAATTAAGGAAATAGCCGAATGGCTTATTCTTGAGAGAGTTTGTGTTCTTTGCCTTGGTTGCTTGCTCTCTTGCATTATTAGGAAAATATCTAACATAAAGTTGCTTTATTAAAGGTACTAGGTCATGGCATACATCATCTTGGTGGACAAGTGTTTAATTTGGTGTGGTAGGATGAGAAAGCATGCTAAGTACTTGGTTTGATTGCTAGTTAGCTTTGTAACTAGCTTGGTCTCTTTGATCTTATCTTGCATAAAGTGATTATGTCACCTTCCACTAGCTCATCATACCTCTTGGCCCTCTGCTTGTCTCTTTGTCCGGTTATTGCTCAATTCATTGATCGTTCATAGGAATATTTCACGGATTTCTAATTAGGGTTTACCGGGAATCCTTTTTAATATTAATTCTTTCATTCTCCATCTTTCATTCTAACTTTCAAATTTATATTCCTTAAATCCATTCGTTAAATACTTGAGGCTATCAGTGTCCAGGGAACTCTCGGAGAAAATAAAAGTGCGGTTTTTCAGAATCCGACAGCTTTTACATACACTTATTTTCCCCCTAGATCACTAATACGAACTCGGAAATCCGTTCCGAATGCTTCTATATAGTGTCGTCTCATATTATTATATACTCCCACCAAAACACTATTCATTCTGTATTCTTTACTTGTTCTCTTAGGGTGGTACAATTGTCCGTATTCTCTTTCGATCGTTCCTTATCCTTTTTACGGAACTACTGGATTAATCGTTACCGATCTGGATGACATGAGAATATTCTCCTGTTTGAAATTGCCATATCTTATTCCCTTAGAAGATAGATTATTCTTACCTATGTTGTTACCCTTTAGCATTCTTCAAGACATAGAAATAATAAAGTCGAATTCCATTCATTCTTTCCAAATATCAATTATTACATTGTAGCCATAACCACTCCTCAGTGGTTTCCTACCTTCATTCTTAAATCAATATAATAACATCCCAAAATATCTAATCCTCAAAGTTAATATCTCAATTCTTGGATTATAATAATATTTAATCCACTGTCCGGTCAAATATTATACCGAAAAGAATTTGGAATTTCTGAATTCCGATCGTCTCTGCATTCACTTATTTCCTCCGCGTATTACTAATATGACTTCGAAACATCCATATCACGTCCCGTACATAGGGTGGAGTGAAAAGTTTTCCAACTTACAAAATCACTATTCATCCACCAAATTAATATGCACGTACAGGAAACACTATGCACGTACGGAAAATACTATGCACGTACGGGAAATACTATGCACGTACAGGAAACACTATGCACGTACGGGAAATACTATGCACGTACGGGAAATACTATGCACGTACTCATTTCCCTTCAAGGATCCATTAGCTCCTTCCTGGATGGTAGATTATTCTTATCTAGGTCCTCAACCATCGAATTACTCTATTCTGACAATATACCAATGCATCAGGATCATTGTCCAAAGCAATATCCATTCATTACAATCATTGTTCTTTGAAACCACCATTCATTAGAGCTGGTGACCTTGTTGTCGGAATCATTGTTCCTCATTTTATCATTACTAAATAAAAAGTTTTAATTATATCCAAAATTTGGGGTTCTTACAGTCTCCCCTCCTTAAAAGGATTCCGTCCCGGAATCAGGTAGGAAGCAAAGAGTCGTTTGCCTGCCGTTCACTCTTTAGCTTCCCGGTCAATTCTTAGTCGTTCTACCCTTCCTCAGCACATCTTCTAGTGCTACAATTCATACTTTATCCTTTTTCCATCAACGTTGCTACTTTTCGTACAACTCACTATCCGGGTTATACTCTTACTCAGTCTTATCCTTATTGATACCTGCAGTAACATTGGTATCACTATCACCCTACGATTCGGAGGTAACCTGGCTCGTACTGTGCATTTCCTGATCGCTTTAATCTTCGCAATCTCGATCAATATAGAGAAGTGGAAAGATTTATTGAGAGATCACTATGATCAATTGAACATTTGTTATATTGCATAGTTAGTACAGAAGGGGGCCAGCCTTTAGTACTTGACAAACAATTAAACAAGTCATGGCATTCCACTTAGACTTCTATCACATAGACAGATAGTCACGTAGCAGTACCTCCCCTCCTAAAAGGGTTGTTCTTCTCAATTCATAAAGAAGATGAATAAGAGAGAAGAAGAGAAAAGAGTTCTAAAGGATTATAGAAAGCTTTCATGATTGTAGAATATCATACTCAGAATTTACCTCTGAACTATAGAGGTTTATCAAAGAAGAAATTAATCATAATTATATCCAATACTATTTGATCGCAATCTCACGTGTCAACATATCTTGCTGCTTTGTCCATTATTCTATGGACAAATACTCTTGTTCAATCTTAGCGATACTCACATTCGGGAAATCCTTCAACCTTTCAGGTTAAATCTTAGATTTCTCACTTGACATCATTATTACTGACATCCCATATCATGTTACTAGCTTTTTCATAACTATAATATTGACACTACCAGGTTGTCATCCTGAGAATTCATTAGAAAACCCATTCATAACATTCCTTGCTTCTCATTCCATAGTTGCTTCCCCAGCCTTTTCTTTATCAATCACATCCTTCTTATTAGCTGATTCTTACTCATTTCTATTATTTACTTTCACCTTCACCTCTTTATTGAGACACCTTTTTGCACTTGGTACCTCCTTATCGGTATTCCGTCTCATTTATTCTATAATCATCACGTTATTTCAATTTAAACTTTCCGAAATGAATCTGGCCCGATTCCTTTAACTTAGATTCATATAATCTACTTCTGCCAACCTTGTTTTTCATTACTTGTTCTTTTCTATCCGTGGGTTTCCCCAGGTTGTCTTTCGTAAGTCAGACCAGGTCGTATATCTACATGCTCGTACTCCTATCATCTGTTGAACATCTGCATTTTACTGGCGTAGCCTGGCCACATGAAAACCCGTTATGCCCGTGCTATAATTTTGGGGGTAAGGCTGGCT
This sequence comes from Saposhnikovia divaricata, assembly GCA_036435485.1. Classification (NCBI taxonomy): domain Eukaryota; kingdom Viridiplantae; phylum Streptophyta; class Magnoliopsida; order Apiales; family Apiaceae; genus Saposhnikovia; species Saposhnikovia divaricata. The sequence continues at coordinate 232,941,188 of CM071594.1, forward strand.
CGAATACCGCCATCCGAACACTTTAAACTCTCAAGTGGCCCAATAAGTCTTGGGCTCAACCGCCCTTCCCTCCAAGTCTCTTTAATTCTTTCTACGGGAATACGTTTAGCATCACGAATTATCAACCTCATATTCTCTATCTTGTTTGTGCAGAAGTACACTAACACAAACTTGCTTGTCATTCATCAACATGCCATTTAGCTTATCAATAGCAGCACTTTCTTTATCTTTACGTTGTCATCTCCTTTCTTAGAAGAATCACCATCGCTTGTTGTTTACGTAGTGCGTTAATAGCTAACCCTACGGGTTTCAAATCCCTTAGGGAGACAAAGTAATCATTATTCCTTATCCATAAGGAACACTTCCTGAACTTGATGTAGATATAATGTGAAGCAGATAGAATTGCAGAAGAGTTTCAAGCATCGCAGCTAGGTCCGGTTGATGAAACTATCACTTATGCATCTTCCATAAAAGACTGGAAACTTAACGGTTTACTTCATCAATTTTGTACCATGGTCCTGGTTTGCCTCAAAACGGGACCTTCTAAGGTACGTAATATGCTTAAGACTCCATCAGGAATCGAATCTTTACTTAAACTATTATTACTGTTAATTCTTGCACAGTCATCAGAAGGAATGTAAATTCCTCCATTCCGATATGACCTTCAAGGTCCTTCCAAATATCATCCTGTTTCTTCGGTATGAACATTTGTAATTATTCCTTTATACTTAGATTGTCGGCCACCTCATTGGCCTTTCTTGATGATAATGATTTCTTGTAACCCATGTTTTCTGGGTACATTCCAGCTCAAGTTTTTCTACCTCATTCCCATCACTGTTGGGTTAAAACATTCTCCCTTAAGCTCTGCTGAAGGAGAAAATATAACTATCAGTCATTTCCATAAGTCATTGCTTCCACCTACCCGTGGGAACTTTATCACGTTTATTACCAATCCTACTTAGGATACTTCTTTTCTTAGTTCTTTCTTTATCTTAGGATAATCTCAACCTTTATAGGTTCAACCCATACTTCCTCAGGGTTTCATACATGCCTCATCTGGCATTATTGTTACGATGTCATACATTCCTTACCAAACTTCCATTTTTGAAGTTCGGAATATTACCCTTTTTCCTTGTAAGGTTTCGTAGGCCATCCTTACCATTCCTCCGGTATTTTCTGGGTACCGGGTATATCAAAATGTCATTGATCAATACTCTAATAATTCTATCTATGTTCTTTCCAGAACTCTTTTTAATAATCCTTACCGGTCATTGTTGCCTTAGTAAGTCCAGCTCATATCATCTGAAGTCATAATGTCGTTATTAGGGTTAATGCCACCCCTTGTGCATTCCCCAGGGTTTGTCTTAATTTATGGATATCCTATCCTTAATTCAACTGCCAAGGAATTCTTGCATCTTATAATTGGCAATCAGATCATGTATCCTTAATAAAGGTCTCTTTTCAATCATTCTCATTTGATAATCGATCGGTGGTTTAATGCCACCCTCTTCTTTCAGATAGTTGTCAGCCTATTTGGCCTTCCAAAAAGGCAACGTATGCCAATCTCTTCTCTTACCGAACTTGTTAATGGTAGCAAGGATGTTCTGGAAGATATTGGTCGAGTTCCACGTGAATCTCTTAGTGCTTATCGTTCTTCGCAAAGGTACTTGCCTCAGACAAAATTCCTACAGCATACTGTTCAATTTCTGACCTTTTCTATACCCTCTTCATATACCTTCATTGTTTACTTTCCTCCGTCATAATATATTCATGGTATTCATGATACCCTAACATCATACATCTCAAGTCACTATACTTCCATTTTACTCGAGATCTTGGACAACCATATACACATGAGTCACTTTAGTACGGGTGACCCCATCCCAAAAAGGTCTAGTGAATTCCCAATCAAAACATGGGTTGTTCGGCAGAAGATTCAAACGATCTCATTAATGTTTCCTTTATATCAGAAGCCCTTGTAGTCGATGCTTTCTTAGAAGCAACCCTGCTTTGTCTTTTCATTGCTGGTCTAGTCACTTTATAGTCCGTTGTGACTTGGCCTCAACTGGCCACACATAAAAATATATGATTTTAGGGGTTGGCTAATAACATTACTTTTCTAGCAATTGCCGGCATAGTGCCTTCTTCTTTGATACCTTTCTACCTTTCCAAAACTTTACTCCATATAAGTCTTAATCGACTACTCGGCACCGTCTCCGGTCACCTGTCCTCCACTTTTATCTTTTGAACTATTCTTATCAATCCTGCGTGCCACACAAGCTTACCATTCCTGGCATAACAGCCTTTTCATTTAAGTCAATCCTGGAATTTCTCAGTCCGGCTGGTTTCTTACTTACATTTCCTATTTTCGTCCAATCTCACTTCATCATTTTATCACTACCGTCGATTGTAATGCTCAGGGTCCGTTTACTGACCCATTTTACAGCATCCTTACCCAAATCACAGGGTTTGCTCCAATTTTTACTCTCTTCCATGACATTCTCTGATAATCAGAAAGACAAGGTTTGCCGAAATTCACCGAATTCCTTTCCAGACTCAGGGAAATTTTGATCAATCTACCCACCTACTGGTAACATTAAGGAGACCAATTTCGAAACCTGAAGAATAGTTCTATGAACCTCCAAGCAGGTGGAATCATAAGCAGTCATAGTTAACGAAATAATCATCATCAGATTGGAAGTTTTCCCACTGGAGAGGAATCAATTATATCCATCCCTTAGAAGGGAATCAATAGTTTCAAACTGAAACCTGTCACAACGTCCTGATATTCAATACTACCAAATGTCGGTCTACCTAACCCTTTATGCGAAGCGTCATTGGAAGCACAAAGTCTCCTTTTTCCATTAAGCAATGCCAGCTCTTGGTCATTACCAATTTCACCTTTTAGCTCCAGGAAGATTTTCTCACATTTTTCTCTTTAACTGCTGATCGTATTACTTGATCTATTATAATTCCGTGTCGGAGTAAACTTAAGGTAACTACTATAATCCATTCAAAGAGAAGAAGGAATTTAATATTCCTCTGAATCACATGCATCTAACGTTTCTGGTTCATCATTAACTGAGTTGAATTAACTCTATACTCAGTCTCTGGCAGTAGTCTCATTACGAGTTCATCTTGACTCACTGGTCTTATCTTCCGGTAGGTTCTGAGATCATTGTCTTGCTTACTACTTCCTTATATAACTTTACCCAATCATGCTATCACTTCCCAATGTCTTTACTTTCTAAATGATTCATTCATAAAATGAACATTTTCCTTAATAAAACCACCTTATTAACCTCAATTTGGTTCCATAATTTACAACCTACGACACCTGCCTTCTCCTGGCGACTTATTACTGACCATATTCATACTAATTCATTTATCAAATGATATGGCACTTACTGCCTCCTTCTCAACTATTCCTAGGGACTCTGCTCCTCGCCCTAAATCGATGTCTTTGATAATCATACATCCCTCTAGCTCTTTCTTTGTTAAGATGAAAATCTCTAAGGATTCTCATCTATTTCCGTATAAGATCTCAAGTAATTCTTCCAATCCTTCTTTCTTGCTGGTACTACATCTGGTAGTCCGGCTATGAATCCAACATGAATCTTCAGTTCTCTTGCTAATAACTCAGTTCTTTATGCTCCCTTTTCTGAGCACTATACTTTAATCATCACAGTTTTTCTGGCTGCAACCCTCATTCCTCAAGGGTAAGCTCCTTATCCTAACAGGATTTTTCCTTATCTACTGGAACCTCTTCCGGGTCTCCAATAGGGTACTCCATCGAATTACCCGCTGATCTTCAGCATATAAAGCATCATCGCGCTGCTGCTCGTATGCCTCAAGGTCTGTCGCCTTACTCGTCGATACGATATCGAGCTAAGTTACTATCATTATACTTACGAGTTCCCATAAGGGTTTTATATGTCATCACTACATTAAGTAGTCCGACTATGAACTTGGCAAGAGTTCTTATTATCTTATTGAATTTATTGTTTTAACGTCACCTCATCTCTGGGGTTTATAACGTACGCTCTGATACCACTTCTGTAACACCCCCAGATCCGGGGTCCGGGATCCGGTGGTTACGGTTTCCAATTCCGTCCACAACAATTGAACTTTCCTTAACATAAAATAAATTACGTCTCTATAACCCAACACAACAATATAAAACACACCCGTTATAGTCCCAGAGATGAAATCAGAGTAACAATCAAATTTTTATTAATCGCATTATGAGTTCTTACAATCCAAAAGAATTTCAATATAAATACATACTCTTTGCCATCCATTTACATAAGTCATACTAGACCATATTTTTGGTACTTGACAGAATAAATATACCCTACCAATAGCTTCTTCTTCAGCTCTGGTAGTCTCATCGTCCTCGCCCGCGTCGAGTGCGCCTTATGCGAGTCATCTGGTCTAGCTGTTGTTGTGATATAATAATAAAGCAAGGGTGAGCAATAGCCCACCAACAATAATATATAACTGAACGATAATGTAAAACAGTTCAAAAGTATCTTTCAAACCATATGCCATGCATTTACGGAAATGATGCCAGTATAATACGAACGATGAAGTTACAAGGTAACTTAAAGTATTTGTTTGTAGAAATATCTGCTACATCAAAGTAAGCGAGATATTCTTATTGTTATTAAGAAGAGGAACTTGCAAGAAAAGGTTGCAATTCCAGTTATGACCCTTTTCCAACTCTGCCAACAGTAATCATGTTGCAGGAAATAAATAAATTTGGATGATGAACCAATGATGAAGTATTCACCGCGCCCGCTGTTCCAATCTTGATGATCAGTCGAGATCGTACAGCTCAATTTAGATTTACTACCGGTAGAAGGAAGAACTGACGGCTTTACTTGTATACCGCCTTACTAGCTCTCCCCGGCCAACGGTTGGGCCAAAGGGGATGGATCGGCGCTACTCGGCCTCTTACACGACTCCTAGTTCAAATAGAATTCATGATTCTGAATGTAACGTTCGTCCCCCTTTCCCCAAGTATAATACTTGTTGATAAGACTCCACAAAGTAGTCGTATCTAGTTGGAAAGGAAAATTTACCAATAACTCCCAAGCTATTACTTGGTAACGGATATCAACTTGTTCCAGTAATGTTACCCCTCGAAAGATGAGAAGGTAAGCAACGACTTAATAAGTCAACAGCACCCAAGTTGCGGGTGAAGGGAATACTTTATGACCGGGAAGTCGACAAGATAAATAACATTTTCCAAGTAAGGTTCCCTTATTATTAAGGAGATAGACTCAAAGAAGAATGATGTCTGAGAACCTTTCTTGATATAAGATTTATAATAATATGACTCCGAGATATTTTCTGTAATAATCGAAGAAGATAAACCTTATCGAGATTATTCTAAGTATGGAATAAATATTCAGAGAATATTTATTGAGTTAAAATATTTAAAGAATATTTGGGAATATGAAAGAATATCTTTAATCAGAGTATTTCTCAAAATAATCCCTGAAGAAATATCAGGAGAATATTTATTGAATAAATAAATATTTAAATGAATACTCAAAACAATATTCATTAATTAATAAGACCTGAAAAGAATATTTAAGGTAATATTCATAATTTAATTAGGAATTTAAATGAATATTCAAAAGTAATATTTATTTAATGAATAATATCCTAAATGAATATCAAGTAATATTCATTTAGTAATCCAAGCCTTAAGGAATATTCGAGATAATATTCGATAACTAAATCAAGCTTCAGATGAATATTAAAATAATATTCATCAAGTATTCAATATCTTAAATGAATATTCAAAAGTAATATTTATTTAATAAAATAATATTCTAAAAGAATATCCAAATAATATTCATTTAGTAGTCTCATCTTTAGAAGAATATTCGAAATAATAATCGATAATCAATTCGACTCTGAATGATTATTGAGAAATATTATTCGTTGAATAGTTACGTTCAAATAATTATTTGATGTAAGGATCGTTAAAATAATTAGTTTCGAACGAATATTCAAATAATATTCGTTGCCCAAATAATAGAAAATATTTACTTAAATATTTTCCTCCGAGGTAATCTCGATATATCAAGGAATATTGACTCCCGGTCTATTTTTGATTAATAAGATGTATACGCCCTTCTATGAGGGTCTTACAATAACCGGCTTATAACTGATATATAACTATCTAGCTTATAAGCCAACAATAACATTCAGGGAACAAGTATATCAATTCAACTTGAAAGTAGGCATGCATGCAATGGCATATGTATATCAGCAATCATATATATATATATATATATATATATATATATATATATATATATGTATTCAATCACAACAACAGCCTAAAAGAAGGGAGTTGAAACTTGCCTGGTAGTCGAGTACGGTAAGGGGTAGTGGTAGCGGGTCCCGGTTCAGCTTGGTGATCTATAAATAGCCAAGGCATTCGGGATTAATCACTTAACATATTAAAAGTTAAGTTATACCTAATTCGAAACACGTTCTCGAGTTATTTCGTTATACCCCTTTTAGTGGATTACTTTTATCACTGATCCGACCCGACATTCGTTCGTTAATACGACATGTCATTGTACTTATACTTGGGACATACTTAAGTCATATGAGTACTAAGGTCGATCGTTACGAACCAATACTATACTCCGAGTTTTATCGCCCGTTTTCTAAGTGTTTTACCGAAGTTATAAAAGAGTCGTCTTTTAGGGGTTCGTTCGCGTTTAACCTCGACTCGAACATTTTTAATAAATCGAAAAATGATCCTTTTGACATACGGTTTTCTTTCACACCTTCCTTTTTACCTCTAGTATTTATTTACCAAGATTCGCCATGATGTTACATAGTTTACGAGGGTTCAATTACAGTTACGAACTTTCGTTTACGGATTCGAACTACTTTTAGTAATTTGGTCATAAATCCTAAACCGTAAGTCCGTTTCACGTGATCTTTATATCAAAACGAAGCTTAGAACATTACCTATCCTATCATGGCAGATAAGGTCTCTGGACAGTAGGGGTTCAACATGGAAAATGGCATACAAAACATGGTATTGCAAAATCGGGCATTATAACGGCTGTAAATCGAATTTCTACCAATTTCGAATCTTCCCATAAACATAGTATCCAACCCAAACAACATATACATGACTTATATACATGAACTGAGGCCAAGCAATGCCTTTCCATTCATCTAGCTATTTACATCATTAATCCAAAATCCATACATAATCATGCTTATAATCTTAACATAACCATAACTAAGTTATAACTATCATAAACATGCTTAAATCTCAAACAAGGGTTAGGGTTTCAAGAGCTTTATACCTTCCTTGGAGTGTGTAAAGACCTTGCTAAGCTTTGCATAGTCCTTGTATACCCATAACCAAGCTTAGATCATCCTAGAAATCAAGAAAATCAAGAGTTGTTCTTGAAAATCACTATTCACCCTAGTCTTTGATGATTTCTTTGAAAATGGAAAACATGGAGTTTGAACTTGAAATTTCTAGGATATTACTTTCTTGAAATATAGAACTCACCTTAAAAATTACAAGATCAAATGATGGTGGGAGCTTGGACTTTGGATTTTGAATTAAGGAAATAGCCGAATGGCTTATTCTTGAGAGAGTTTGTGTTCTTTGCCTTGGTTGCTTGCTCTCTTGCATTATTAGGAAAATATCTAACATAAAGTTGCTTTATTAAAGGTACTAGGTCATGGCATACATCATCTTGGTGGACAAGTGTTTAATTTGGTGTGGTAGGATGAGAAAGCATGCTAAGTACTTGGTTTGATTGCTAAGATTGCTAGTTAGCTTTGTAACTAGCTTGGTCTCTTTGATCTTATCTTGCATAAAGTGATTATGTCACCTTCCACTAGCTCATCATACCTCTTGGCCCTCTGCTTGTCTCTTTGTCCGGTTATTGCTCAATTCATTGATCGTTCATAGGAATATTTCACGGATTTCTAATTAGGGTTTACCGGGAATCCTTTTTAATATTAATACTTTCATTCTCCATCTTTCATTCTAACTTTCCAATTTATATTCCTTAAATCCATTCGTTAAATACTTGAGGCTATCAGTGTCCAGGGAACTCTCGGAGAAAATAAAAGTGCGGTTTTTCAGAATCCGACAGCTTTTACATACACTTATTTTCCCCCTGGATCACTAATACGAGCTCGGAAATCCGTTCCGAATGCTTCTATATAGTGTCGTCTCATATTATTATATACTCCCACCAAAACACTATTCATTCTGTATTCTTTACTTGTTCTCTTAGGGTGGTACAATTGTCCGTATTCTCTTTCGATCGTTCCTTATCCTTTTTACGGAACTACTGGATTAATCGTTACCGATCTGGATGACATGAGAATATTCTCCTGTTTGAAATTGCCATATCTTATTCCCTTAGAAGATAGATTATTCTTACCTATGTTGTTACCCTTTAGCATTCTTCAAGACATAGAAATAATAAAGTCGAATTCCATTCATTCTTTCCAAATATCAATTATTACATTGTAGCCATAACCACTCCTCAGTGGTTTCCTACCTTCATTCTTAAATCAATATAATAACATCCCAAAATATCAAATCCTCAAAGTTAATATCTCAATTCTTGGATTATAATAATATTTAATCCACTGTCCGATCAAATATTATACCGAAAAGAATTTGGAATTTCTGAATTCCGATCGTCTCTGCATTCACTTATTTCCTCCGCATATTACTAATATGACTTCGAAACATCCATATCACGTCCCGTACATAGGGTGGAGTGAAAAGTTTTCCAACTTACAAAATCACTATTCATCCACCAAATTACTATGCACGTACAGGAAACACTATGCACGTACGGAAAATACTATGCACGTACGGGAAATACTATGCACGTACAGGAAACACTATGCACGTACGGGAAATACTATGCACGTACGGGAAATACTATGCACGTACTCATTTCCCTTCAAGGATCCATTAGCTCCTTCCTGGATGGTAGATTATTCTTATCTAGGTCCTCAACCATCGAATTACTCTATTCTGACAATATACCAATGCATCAGGATCATTGTCCAAAGCAATATCCATTCATTACAATCATTGTTCTTTAAAACCACCATTCATTAGAGCTGGTGACCTTGTTGTCGGAATCATTGTTCCTCATTTTATCATTACTAAATAAAAAGTTTTAATTATATCCAAAATTTGGGGTTCTTACAATAACACTATTCGAGAACTCAGAGTTATCGATTAAGTCAATTCGAGTTCTCGAATCATTCACTTAGCCACTTCTCGAATACATTCTTGGAGACAAAATACCAAAGAATTGTACAAGTCAGAAACCTGCAACAAGCCAAGATGCTTTATTTGACTATGTACTATAAAGCACGTTGGAAAGCCTACAAAGAAGTTTGGACAGATAAGACAAGGGACAAGGAGCTAAAGAAGTGGATCTGAACAGGCTTTGCAAAGTCAAATCTGTAGCCGTTTGGACTCTTACTCAAATAAGATAGACAGACTGGAAAGTATTTTGTTTACCTACCTTATTTTGTAGTAAGTAGGTGTATCCATGTCTATAAGGATACAACCTCACTTCCTTAGCAGATAAGTTTTAAGTTTTTCACCCCCCCCTCTGTATTCTTTTACTGTATTCAATACTCAACAAAGAAGTAGAAAGTTTAGATTGTACCTTGATAGCAGAGATAGTTAGTTGATCATCATCAGAAGCATCTTCAATAGTGATTGAGTCTAGATCAACCTGTGTAGAGGTGACAGCATCTTTACCCAAAATGTTACTGTCCATAGGGTGGTTGACAGCAACTTTTGTGGTGTCTTTGATAGCAGCTGAGGCTGTGATAACAACTTCCCTTGGGTCAGTTGCTTGGAGGAGGTCGACCAAGATGTTGGCTGTTTCATTTTCTGGCAGATTGCCACCTTGGTCTAACTCAGTGTTTGAGGTAGTGGTGTCCATTTCACTTTGAGAAATGGGTTCTTGTGGACCACTTGATGGGGGCTCATCCATGACTTGAAATGGATGATCAAAACCTGAAGGGTTGGGACTGTCCCCCTCTCTAGGTTGTGGAGAAGAAACAATTGATGGATTAGAGAATAAAGACGGTGATGGTATAGAAGGGATTTCAGGCTATTCCACAGGGGCAACTTGTGGAACATCAAGAGTAGAAGTTTCAGACCCTCACTGTGCCCTAACTCCATGTGTATATCTGCAAGTGTAGGCTCCTCATGAGTGAGTACATGAGGTTGTGCAGACTCTTTACAGGGTGCCTTGGGAGACAGGCCAGTTTCAATAGATACTCCTTGTTGAGAAGAAGCATCTAGGGATGTGTTTGATTCCCATTTATCCTCCACAGCCTTTTGTGAGACTGTGGGGTGGCTGACAGTGGCTTTGCCCCTCAGGGTTTTGTCGATTCAAGGTTTGCTAGAACGGTTTGTAAGTTGCGACAATCCATTTATGGATTAAAGCAAGCCTCTAGGAGATGGAACATCCATTTTGATGAAACAGTCAAAGAGTTTGGCTTCATACAAAATGAGGATGAGCCGTGTGTTTACAAAAAGGTTAGTGGGAGCCATGTGGCATTCCTAGTATTATATGTAGATGACATATTACTAATAGAGAATGACATTCCTTCTCTATAGGCTATGAAGACTTGGTTGGGAAAAAGTTTCTCGATGAAAGACTTAGACGATGCTACATATATATTAGGGATCAGGATCTATAGAGATATATCTAAAAGATTAATTGGCTTAAGTCAGAGTACATACATTGACAAGGTATTGCATCGTTTTGGGATGCAAGAGGCAAAAAGGGGCTATGTCCCGGTGTCTCATGGGATAGCGATCTCAAAGGAAAACTGTCCTAAATCTTCAGATGATAAGATGATAAGGACCGTATGAGTAAAGTACCATATGCTTCGGCAATTGGTTCCATTATGTATGCAATGATATGTACTCGTCCTGATGTCTCGTATGCTTTAAGCATGACGAGCAGATACTAGTCTAATCCAGGTGAAGGTCACTGGACAGCTATCAAGAATATTCTTAAGTACCTGAAGTGGACTAAAGATTCGTTCTTGATATACGGAGGAGATGAGAAGCTGGTTGTAAGAGGTTACACAGATGCTAGTTTCCAGACAGATAGGGACGATTCTGTGTGTAAGAACCCTGATTTTTGTAATATTTTCTTTTATATAATATCATATGACATTGTGAATTTGGAACCTTTTGAGTCATCCATGTTGTTTAATGGAATTGATTATCTGAGAAATTATGTTGCTACATTCACTATGTAAGATAAAGGGAAGGTTGTTGAAGGCAAGAGTCTTATTGTTAGTAAGATTTATAGAACTTGGGATTTGAGAGTTATTATAATATTAAAAGATTTTTAAGGAATTATGACGAGGACTTATGGATATTCGAGGAATTTACACCATTAAGTACTCGGGGAATTACAAGGGAAATCTCTACGCGACAAAATATTATTACGAGGATTTAATTAAGATACGATACAAATTAAAGATTAAGTGACAGGCTTTGGTGAAGGAATAATGATACAAGGAAAGATATTACATGCAAGTCCCATGCAACTACGTAGTTAGAAAAGCAAACTAGTAATGCAAAAACAACTAGAGGAATAGTAACTAGTTATGATGCATTGTCCAAGGAGACAAGGACGTATGGTTGGCCTAGGGAGCTAGTACTAGGCTTGAAACATGTGATACAATAATACATACACCTAATACATATCACTTCACTTTATTCACCCAACACAAAAAGCAAAACAAAACAACTCTCTCCCCCCTTGTTCATCCTTGCTCTCGGCCCAAGCTCTAGGGGAGGAAGAAGAAAATTCTTTCTTCAACTTCTCATCACTCATAATTCAAGATAAAATTCCTAGGTCCTCTACACTATATAAGGAAGGTATGCTATGAATTCCAACCCCTTTCATCCACTAGTTTTTGAGTTATAAATTGTTGAAGTTTAGATGAATAGTAACTATGTTTAGTTTTCTTTTAAATCTTGAGTTGTAAGGATTGTAGGGGCTCATCCAAGGTGTTCTTAAGACTTGTAAGGCATACCCAAGGCTCTTAGATACTCAAGAAGGTATAAAACTCTAACCCCTCTTGGCCATGAATTATTTATGGTTTTTAATGTTAGATCCATGGATGTTAAGTGTGAATCTTGGACATATAAGTTATGGATGATGTAGATCTTGAGTTTAAATGTTGTGGTTGTGATTTTTAAGCTTATGGTTAGTGTATGTGACTCCATGTATGCTATAGAGTATGATCTTGGTGGTTTAGATGATGGTTGTGATGTTTATATGGGATTCTTGAATGGTTAAATGGAAAAAGCATGCTGTGTAAATTTTCTGGGAACTTATACTGTCTTGTAGGAGGGTTTTGAACCCCTAAATCTTGTCCCCTGAAGTCCTAATATATATGGTTGGAAAGGTATTTGAATGTAGTTTCCAGAAATATAAGGTTCATGACTAGGTGATGTATAGATTTTGAGTTATGGCCTGAGAAGTGAAAAGTGTTTCAGGAATCCGAACTGCACTAAATGGTCTACTTGTGAACCTTGTTTAAACCCTTAAAAATTTATGTAGGATCATGGAAAAATTAGAGGAGCTAGTAAATGAAGTGGTGAAGGCTACCCAAAAAGAATTGGATTAATATATGTATTTTTCAATTTTATAAAAATGTTAGAGTAAAATTCGCGCAAGTGAAAAAGTCGTAAGAGGAGTGTGATTTCGAATATGGTAATCAAATTAAGTCGAATAAGTGACGAGCGTAATCGAGTGATGACATGAACCTATAGTGGGGCTAGAGAGTCATAAGACGAAGTCATTAAGTTAATTTTGTACCCCCTAAAACCTCGCAATTAAAAGAGATATTGTTAAGGTACTAACGAGCGATTATTGATTACGTATAGATCATTCCACTCCGCAAGCTCGACCACCCCAACCTCACCAAGGCAAGTTTACTTTTAAAAACTCACATATATAAGGACTTTCACTGTTGTGTTTGTAGTTTTCAATCGTATCGTGTGTTTATGCTTATTGAAGAAATGATGAAATTTGAGATATATGTATATATATGCTTGTACCCCTTGAACTTAGAATGAAATGTTTTCTTTGGACAACGACTCTAGCAATAGAGGTCGTAGCGGTCCATATATACAATTGACCGGGGAGCGGTATATTATTATATCGTTTATTATTAATTAATTATTTTATTAATTATTAATATTAAATCTTAAAATATCATTTATGATTTATTGTTCATTATTTTAAAGACAAAGCTAATCCAAGATACCTTTAGCACTTTCAAACTCGAACACTTTCGAACTCAAAACATTTTCGAAAACCCCCAGTCAGGTTTTGCTTCTTGTACGATTTCAAGAATCATCGGTCGACTGATGTCGGACCTCAACTACTCAGTTTTCATTCAAAATCAAGTTTTAAAAGAAAAAGAAAAGGGACTCTAGCAGGTGTGGGAACCGTTGACGAACGATTCCCGGGATGTGTAAGCGGCCGTAAGCCAGGCGGTCCATCAATTATTATTCCGGCCCAGGTGTTGCCGAAGGATGATTACGGATGTAGTTTTCATCGAGGGTGATTACGGATGTAGTTTTCACCCGGGGATAGTTACGGATGTAGTTTCTATCCTTCTACCGGTAGAGAAGACCCGCGGATTATTGGACTTGGATGTGGCGACTGATCATCGTCAATCCCTGTCAGGTTTTATGTTTTCTTTAAGTCCCATTCCTCCACTTTGGAAAAATGCTCTGACACTGCTTCTTAGGCCTATGTGCCAAGTTGCCGATAGTGTTCAATTTTTGATGAGAAAGATGTTGACTTCATGCAGTATCTAGAACTGCAAGCTTACTTTGAAAGCAAGGGCACGTAATGATGAACCTTTGAAATTTATCAACGATGACAAATGATTTTATAACTGAATGTTATAAACGAGTTTAATAACTGCTAAACACATGTAACGATATATTGCTTATCTTATACATATATTTCTTGCTGAGCTATAATTGCTCACTCTTGCTTGTTTTCAAATTTACAAACACAACAGTTAAGAGAAATGGCAAGACCCAGACAGACTGCCCGAAAGTAGGTGACTAGGCCCGAGGCAGCAGTTGAGATTCCACCGGTAGGCCCCATTAGCCGGATTGGTTGGCAACTTTTGTTAGTACGTTTTATTTATAAGTTTGACCTGTGCAAAGTAGTGTACCGTAACAAACATTCAAGCCGCCAACACCGCTTCATATCGAAGTGTTGCTGGTAGCATAAATGCTATTTAATTCGGTCTGTAATAACTCTGAAACTTTTACTTTTGCTCAATCAAGTGTACGACGTTTCTGAGACTCTAACCTGTGTGTGTGTGTGTGCGGTGTGAGTTTTATTGTGGGGTCGATGGCTGTTTTATATATTATGTGCAAGAACAGGTATGTTATTAATGGAAAATGGACCGTGAGCGCCTAGATCTCCGACCCCGGATCTGGGGGCGTCACAGAAATGGTATTAGAGCGAGGTTACAGTTCTCAGAAACGATAGTAATTTAAGAAAGCAACCCTAATAATAATAACAATAACGATAACCCTAATAACAACCCTAATAATACCTAAAACTCTCATCGAGTTTGCAGTCGGGTTATCGGATATAGCCCTAACTTTAAGGCCCGTGAGGGAACTACTCCTTAAACCTTTCTTTATGGTTAGTGACCCACCTTATTTCCCTTTTGTAGATGGCGGAGATACCAGACCCTGAGGCCTTTGAGAGAGAGCATGATGAGGCACTAATGCGAGATACCGAGGATCCTGAGGAGGATATGGGTGCTGACCCTGAGCTTGGCCCCTGGATTACGCTGATAGGAGATATTGATGATGAGGATCCCGATGAGGAGCCCTTTGAGCCTGAGCCTGAGCATATTACCCCCTCTCCTGTAGCTACTGACGAGGAGAGTGTGAGATCTGGTGAGGGCCGTGTTGTGTCACCCCCACCCTCTCCGCAGTCATCGAGCCCTATTTCATCGGACGGTGACTCCGAGGATTATACTTCTGGCGAGGAGGAGCTTGACCCTACCCCTGCTCCTGCACCTGCTCTTGTTCCTGTCATACCACCCCCGCCGATGGACCTACCCCCAGTGTCGAGCACTGAGCACGCCTACATGGTGCAGTTCCTGACCCGAGACCTACTTTCTGCAGAGGCCAGAATTAATGAGGCGAAGCGGGCACTAGTGGAGGAGCGCGAGGCGCGATTGAGGATTCAGGCTGAGATGAGGACTGCTGTTGCTAGGAGGACTAGAGCTCGACTCCATAGGATTGAGAGGAGGAGTCGCGCGAGGATTATCGGTTTAGGAGTCCGCGGGGGCGGAGTGGTCCAGGCTAGGGATGCTAGGCGTGTTGTGCGTCGTGCATTTTCCCGAGTGAGGTCCTTGCTCCGTCGCGGAGCGGCACCATGATGTGTTACGGATAGCTCAGTCCTCTAGGCTCAGATGACATTAGTGTGTCGATTTTGCGGGATAGTTAACTTGTGCAGTGGTATCCTTTCTGACCAGTGGATGAGTAGACTGACCTACAGATATGTAGATGTGCCTTCGGATAGTATGTACAGATGTAGCCCTACTTTTGTGTAGCCCTGACTATTTAGATGATGTACTTGTTATTGTTCCACTTTTGCTAGACTTTGACATCGTAACTATGTATTAGGCTCTAACATCCAAACTTTGTGATAACTCTTGTACCGTATTTGTCTAGTTTCAGTTTCCTTGATATTGTCTCAACTGCCTTACTTTCCGATGCCATGCTTTACTGTTTTGATATACAATTGTGAATATACAATTGCTACAAGCCGCAAATGCAACCATGCTGTTTCAAATTTACGACATGCGATTTCAAATTGTTCTCTACAAATTCCCAAAATGTTCCTACAAATTTTAAAATAAATTTTTCAAAAAGAAAATTTGAGGTTTTGAAATCTTGAAAACTCCTGCAAATGTTTTCGCACCCCATAGAGATTTTTCCCCAAAAATGTTTTGACGTTTTATCTCCAGCATCGGGTTATTAAAACTTTTGCAACTTCCACCCTTATGAGGAGGAACGATACGTTCCTGACCCGTGTAAACGCTGTCAGGTAATTAGAAGACCCTAACCCATTTCTTGTTTCATTATCAGAATCATGCCACCCAGAAGAATGAACACTCGAGCTCACCCGGTCAGTTCTGAAGGCCAGGGTAGCCACCATGGGACCGGAGGCCACCAGAACCATGAAGGGGAGAATGTGAACCTGAGTGAGGATGAGGGCAACGATCATAACTTGTTTGATGACTCTGAGTATGACGAAGAAGAAGCTGGTGATGACACCCGAGAGGTAGAACATCCAAGGGGAGGCCTTATGGAACAATTCATGGAACTACTTAGGCAGAACTTGGATCGTCCCCCGGTTCAGCAACCACCCAACAATGCTAATGCAAATGCTTTCCGGAACTTCAAATCCCTGAAACCCCCAGAATTTAAAGGAACTGCAGATCCGGTTGAGGCCAGAGCCTGGCTGAAGGAAATGGAAAAATCTTTCGAGATACTAGGTGTCGCTGAGGAGAAGAAGATTATTTTCGCCACCTACCTCCTGAAGGGTGAGGCAAACTATTGGTGGGAAGCTAAGAGGAATTTGGAAGGAAGAGGTGTGGTGACCTGGGAGAGGTTTAGCGAGCTGTTCTTGGGAAAGTACTTTCCTAGGTTCATGGATACACAAATGGAGCTGAAGTTTTTGGAACTAAAGCAAGGTAACATGACGGTGGCCGAGTATGAGGCCAAATTTACTGAGTTGTCGAGGTTTGTGCCGGAATACGTGAACTCTGAGGCAAAGAGGGCCCGAAGGTTTCAATTGGGGCTAAAGCAATGGATTCAGAATCGTGTGGCGGTTCTTGAGCTGACAGACTATGCCACCCTGGTACAGAAAGCATCAATTGTTGAGGCTGGGAGTGAGCAGATGCAGAAGGAGAGGGAAGGAAAGAAGAGGAAGTATGATAGTCGGAAGGGAAACTCTGCGGGTGGGAGCTTTCCAAGCAAATTTAAGCGAGGGGCGATATCCCAACCCAGCAGAAACTTTGGAACCAAGAGAGCTGAAAGTTGGAGTGTGGGCCAGAGCGGCCGACCACAGGGATCATCTTACTCTACCCTATCCCGAGCCCTACCCCCAGATTGCAATAAATGTGGAAGGAAACATGCGGGCGTGTGTAACCTACAGGATGTGAAGTGTTTCAAGTGTGGGCTGACAGGACATTATGCTAACGCCTGTCGAGGAACTAGTAACAACACCAATGCCGGAGGTAATTGCTTCAAGTTTGGGAAACCAGGGCACCGAATGAGGGAATGTATGTCCTCTGGGCCAGCTACGTCAAGAGTGACCTATTATGACGTTAATGGAAGAAGAAAGGCTAGAATTCGTGCATCAGGTGACCTGTTTGATGTAGGTTGCTAGTCTTTTCACTTCGTATTTCTCTTGAATTAGCTCTTCCTCCTGTTGAGTTAGATTTACTGCTAATGCTTCAACTTGCAGGATGACCACTGTTTTATTCACTAGATTAAGATGAATGAGATCAAAAGAAGACCATCAAATGAACATTAATGCATCAGAAGTCATGACACACATATCAAATTCATAAATTCAAATTCATATCAAATGCATCTTCGATGTACCCTCATCAGAAAGACTCACTCATATTGTTGTATTCTTTTGAAATGCTTCTAAGACTCACAAACAACAGACTTCACATATTAGACTTCACATATTAAAAAAATATCATCAGGAGCTGAGCCCAGACTAAGTTAAGTTTAAAAATATTTAGCATTAAAACAAGAAAATACATCATAGAACTTCTAAGTCTGTAAAAAGAGAAAATAAAGAGAGAAAAATTTTAAATTTTTATGATCTATGAACATGGTATTATGCAAATCTCTACAAGTTTCTACTTTTTCGAAGAGCTACTGCCATAAGTAGTCAAATTGACTTATTCAATCATTTGCATTCAGGTTGTGCTAGTTGTATTCTCCGTCAGAACCATGCATACCTTTAAACTAGGAAACAATATCAATGTATACCTGGCCAACTTTAAAATATGATGCATGGTCCAGAGTTGCATCATAGGACACTTCTGTTTGGTGAATTAGAGCGGGGACTCCTTCAACCTGTATTCAAAGAAGTAAGTTAGATATACAGAATACTATTATAATATAATGATCAAATGTTTTGATCTATTTCTAATATATATAGCTGCAATAAGATTAGAGCACGTCTCCGGTAATATGAACTCCTTCAGTCTTAATTTTTATGAGCTAGTTAACCAACACATAAATTTACAGAAAGTGTAAGTAGTTCCTTTATCTTACGAGCAATGGATGCTGATTTAAAATCATTAACTGATAAATTGAGCATCAAACTTTATTATACCTCAACGAATATACCAAAGTATGTGATCTTTTTTATGCAACATTTCACTACGTCTCCAACGCTAGTAGTGAAAAATAGTGTCAGCTTAAATCTAGTAGCAAAATTAGCAACTAAGAACACGTTATAAAACATTGATTATTCGAGGTTTTAAAGATAACCAGATTATAAATCAAAGCAGATTTTGCTAATAGAGCAAAAACGTGAGTGTCATAGTGATAAAAGTGATATAGCTATTATAAGTGTAATCATAAAAGGTCTCACCATCAGCTTTCTTTTTTTCTCAACTAGTTCTTCCTTCTCCTTTGACTTCACAGTTCACAGACAATATAAGCCTTCTAGATTTTCTTTCTGCAAGTAGTACATTTACTTCGAAATTCTGCAGAAGTATTAATATTAAGTAATTTGTTTAACTTTACAATCAAGATTGAAAAAAAAATGAAGTTATCAGTCGTGGCCGATAAAGGATGAAAAGAATTTAAGCTTCTCTTGGTCATAAATCATGAGAAGGCCTTCAATTTTATTATTGGATGAAATTTCTTCATCAACATTATGCTCAAGGTTGACATCTAAGCTCGAAATAGTAGCAGCTTTGGTTGCAACTTCAGAGCTTCCGATGATACTTAGATTTTTCTTGTACATAGATGGGTCCAAGGCCTCTCCTTCTTAACCAAGACCCAACGGCGAAGAACTTGTGTTTGGCATCTTGCAGTATGGTAGGAATCCAATTATTGAGCAAAATGATACCTAAAAATAATACCCAAAAGTTACAAGGATACAAATATATAAGTCAATTACATTAACCCAAATATATCCATGTATACAAATATATGAACATATAAAATCCAATATATAATCCAAATATTTTCACATAGATACACATATATCCATGTATAATCTAACATAATCGGAAAAATATGGGTAATTTACCTTTAATTAAAGCTCTAATTGATTCTTCACTCTAACTTTTCTCGGTCTAATCGATTTAGGGTTTTGGGGTTTTGCGGTTTGAATTAAGGATTTGAGAGAGGTGTGAGAGATTAGTGAGAGAGAAGAGTGAGATAGATGAGAGAGGGAGAGATGGTGGAGAGAGGTGAGGTCGAGAGGGATGAGTGAGATCTGAAAGATTGAGGTCTGTGAGAGAGAGTAAGGTTCTGTGTTTTTGTGTAAACATAATTTTTGTGTAATAAAATTTTTGGCACGAAAATATTTTGGCAAAGCCCACCAATGAGAATTTGGAACTCCCGCTTATAATTTTGGTCAAGTTGACCAAAGTGTTGCAATATTGGATCGTGTATTGTAACATTTTTGCTAAAGTATTGCAATTGTTATAAAATTTCAATATGATCATTTTGCTTGCAACACTTTTCGTATTTCTTGCAACATTTTTAAAAATATTGCAATAGACTATCAAGTTTTGTGTCTATTGTAACACTTTTTGTAACACAAATATATTTTGGTGTTGCAATAGAACATATTTGGTGTAGTAAAGGAACCAAGGTCCCATTCCAAGGCAAAGCATATACTTAGGAGATATCACCTTCTTCGGGAGATAAACGAGAGAGGAGATATACACATATGTAAAGTGCATACTAATGATAATGTTGCGGACCCACTGACTAAGGCTTTGTCGCAGCAGAAGCACGAAGGTCACACTAGTTCCATGGGTATTAGATACATGGGCGATTGGCTCTAGTGCAAGTAGGAGATTGATAGTGTTAGTGCCCTAGAGACCATGTAATTATGTTTCTATGAAAGACTATTTTGTTACTTATTGATTATGTTCCATCGATTATTTCTATTTTGATTTATTATATCGTTATTTACTGCGAAATAAATATTAGAATAATAAATGTCCTTGGAATATGTAACATGTATTCTATATCTTTAAGTATGTGACTTAAAAATGAGATTATATGAATAGTGTTAATATTCCTAAATATCCCTAATCGAGCATTAATAATATGGGACAATTATAATGCATAAAGATTAGTATGTTTGTTGACTGATGATCACATCTCATTGGTCATAGGTATAGTGATACTAAAGTCAAGAACATAGGTGCATGTAATATACTGCATGGCACTGGATAGACCCACAGTGAGATTCTACATGTTAATAATGTCATTAGAAAGACTCACAATGATAATGGTGTAATGATCCTTAGACTTGAGATCATTATATTTCTATACGAGGATTAATATACTTTGATTACATTAAAAGTTACCTTTAACCGGGTAATGATAAAATTGGACATTGGGTATATTATGAGTCGTATGAGAAATATGAATGATAGATAAAGAATTTAACCCTCCTAAAAATGGGAACGATATTATTGGCCTCTTGATTGAGTGAGACTATGAAATGCATGGCCATGCTCAAATGATGATTTGATTTAATAGTCTACTCATTGATCAAGGAAATATGGATTAAATGTTGAAGAGGATGACAATAGACATGCCTCGAGTTTAATCTATAATATTTGGTTAAAGGGATTATATTACACGGAAACATTAATCACGAAAGGTTTAATATAGATCACCATTTAAATTATTATTACTTGGGTAGCAATGATGTATTACTAGATGCCGCTCTTTGTTTACGATTTTTAATCGAGATTTTAAAATCGTTGCCAACGTAATAATAACCTATCGGGTCACACACATAGAATGCTCGGAGGATTATTTAATTTGAATTCGGATTTAAATTAAATAAAAGGAATTCGAATTATTTATTATTAATTTAAGTTTGACTTAATTAATGTAATAAATAGAATTTCGAATTTAAAGTTATTAATTCAGAAATACAGTTGTTATTTAAC
The DNA here is from genome assembly GCA_036435485.1 of Saposhnikovia divaricata. Classification (NCBI taxonomy): domain Eukaryota; kingdom Viridiplantae; phylum Streptophyta; class Magnoliopsida; order Apiales; family Apiaceae; genus Saposhnikovia; species Saposhnikovia divaricata. The sequence continues at coordinate 232,962,500 of CM071594.1, forward strand.
TAAGAAAGTCATAGTTAGATAATGATTAGAAAAACTAAATTAATATGGACTCTAATAAGGATAAGGGCTAATTTTCGTTTTTGTCTCTCCTATATAATATATCTATGTGGCTTAAAGAGGGTTACACGTTTTATTAAAAACCCTAGCTGTTAGAGAGATAGAGAGAAAAGAGAGAGAGAAAACAAATTATTGTGCTAGTGCACAGCTTCCTCCGTTCGAGCTTCTGCGTGGATACTGATAGAGCGTAGATCGTTGCATACGGGATACGTGGTGTTCATTCAAACTAGGACCTCCATCTTGTCATCAATATGTTAAGGTAACGATTCTTATCTCCATAATCAACCATAACTTATACATGGATCCTGCGTTAGGGTTTCGTTTTTTATTATTTTACGACTGTTTTTCCACTACTTTTTGCCCCGAAACCCTACATTTTCATCTTTGGTAGTCTCTATGGTGTTAATGTGATAAAGAGTTCATTTATCACATCCTCTTTGCTTCAAATTTTTTCTTGATGGAGTGTTTTCTTGTCCTTGTTTGGGTATTGTTAGATACGCTACTAAAAGGGTGAAAAAATACTTCATAGATTAAACTAGGGTGATTCAAGAGTAAAAGAAACTGTACTTCTATGTTTCCAGTGAAAGGGTGGAAAGATGATGGATTGTGACCCATAGAAGTATAACTCAACTTAAAAATTTATTAATCAAGTCGAAGCTGTTATGTGGGGATTGCATCACTTATATAGAAAATTAAAACCCTTATAGAATATGCTAACAGACATGGGCCATGAACATCTTTCACACTAGATGTCTTTTTATCTTCAATTTTCAGTAGTTTATTAAATGCTATGACCTATCCTGCCATCATGTACTTGATTGTTAATATGTTGTAGGCAATACCGTCGACCTTGGCTTGGCATGAAATTTGCCAATCTTCACTCAATGCGTTTAGAATTATTGGGAGAATTTATAAGGAAGTTCCCCAATATCAACACTGGTGTTGTTGTGACCGAGGTATGCTCTTAATAGTATTGCTACATCAACTGTAGTGGTTCATATTGTGGTAATTTTTACATGTGTTTAGGGTGATATATTGGTTCGCTGTGCTACTTCACAATGTCAACTTCTTCAATGTACCTTATGGCTTAAAACAAACAGCAGGAAATTTCCATATATAACAGGACCAGTGCTCCTTGATCTAGATTGTTTGTAGTGGGAAAATAAATTCCCACAAGTTTATGAGGATCCTAATATTCAACTGATCACCCCAAATGTGCAGTTTGTCAACTTCTCTACGATACCTTGAGAAGCTAGACCCCCCATCTTGGTACTTGAAATCAAGTAGATGTGAAATGAATTTAATACGTGTTCTTACCACCTTTTTTAGCCACAGAATTAGAAGTCCCTTCTTTTTAGCACTGTCTGTACTCCATTTAAACTTGTCAAATTAATTATATTTGCGGAAACTTGAACTGTAAATAGTGTTTATGTCCAAGTACAAATGCTCAAGAGTTCATTTACATTTAACGTGTTTCTTGTTTTCTTTGAAACATGCTTCGGAGGACTCCCCAGCTTATTGTTCTGGGATACGTGCCAAAGATGTGATTGTGGAATGCAATGGCAAATTAGTCTGCAGTAAAATGGAGGTGTATTGGCTTTTGTTGTGTTGTATTATACAATATCTAATTTTCCAATAGGAAAATGTAGTGCCAATGATTGTTTTATTTAGTCTTTTCCTTTCAGGTATTATTATATGTGCAACAGGCTGTTAGCGGTTAAGTCCATAGATTTTGGTCAGTAACAGGAGTAACAGTGCTTTAATATCACTATACTTGTCACTCTGGATACCATATTATGAACATCTTTGATAACCATATGGCATGTTATTATGAATAGATTTCGTTTTATTTCTGTGCCGTTTTGTCGAGCTAGCATTGGAAGCCAAGGCTGTTTATTGTTTGTCACCAGATGGCACATTTTACACTTTTTGGGATGTGTTGTATTGTATGTTGTGCAAATTGTGCTAGGCAGTAGTAGTATGTTCCACTTGATATATACAGAGAGAGAGAGAGAGAGAGAGAGAGAGAGAGAGAGAGAGAGAGAGAGAGAGAGAGAGAGAGAGAGAGAGAGAGAGAGAGAGAGAGAGAGAGAGAGAGAGAGAGAGAGAGAGAGAGAGAGAGAGAGAGAGGGAGGGCAGAGAGGGAGAGAGATAAAAGACCTTGAGAGAGTAGGCGATTAACAGCTTCGTTAGGGTCCATACTAGACTCCTTAAGAGCAGTATATATCTCCAATTCAGAACAGTTTACTAACTCCTTCAAGTACCAGTTTAAGGTAATCAGATTAATTAATAAGGCTCAACAACAAAATACTCCTAAGATTATTCTTTAAACAAGCCCAGAAACCAATTACTTACAAGATAATTAAAACATTCTCAAATTACAGGCCATGGCAAAGTACCTAAAAAAACACATAACCAGTTCTGGAGTTTAATATTTAAAACTAGAGACATTTTGTTCACATAACATCCTTCATAACAGATTCTCATATCACAATAGACAAGATAAGCAGGGTACTTAAATTACATTGCCAGTACAAGAGAAAACCAGCTCTAATAAAAAAAACACAACACTTAAATTGTCTTAACAGCACAATAATAAACAAGGTTCAGCAATATAAAATAAGTTCAGAATCTCATAACAAAACAACCAGAAACCCAGAATTTTAACTCTCCTAATTTAAGGTGGAAGCATTCCACTCTTTTTCTTAAGCTTGGCAAAGTACGGAGCTTTGTCAGCGGCACTCAATTCTCTCCATTCCAATCGGCCAGCATAGTCCCATTCCACACATTTCCGACGGTCGACCTCAGCTGATTCGGATTCGTCTCTAAGGGGTAGTGGATGTCGGATTCTATAATCTTTAAGCATGAAGATGTCCCTAGCATCATCTTCTGCTGTCACGGGTCTCGAAGTACGACTAAAATATTCTTTAAGCATGATGGTGGGCTTAGCTTCGTCATCTGCTGTCACGGGTCTCAAAGTACAGCTTATATTCTTCTTCTTCCCCTTCTTCTTTGTTTGCTCGGCAACTCTCTCAACAACAATCTTTGTGGTAACAGTTTCCTCAGACAATTCTTTCTTAGTTATAGATCTAGTTTTCACCATGATTGATATGCCGAAAATATGTCAATTAAAAATCGCAAGCGCACGATCATCGTTTTAGTATTTGAGATTCGATCCACAGGGACTAATTTTTATTTCGCGAAAATTAAATTTTAATTTAATCGAATTAGGACAAACGATTTTTTTTGGATTTGAAAATTTTAGTTTTATACTATTTAATTCTTAAAAGAGAAATTTGAATTGGAAATTAAATCTATTCTAATTTTCTTTTTAACTAACTAATAAAAAAATACAAAAACTAAATTATTTAAAGAATCTGTACTCGATTTTAAACTAGATTTATTTACAGAAAATCTTTAAGAAATTTTGACATAACTTATTCGAAAATTAGACTAAACCAAAAACACAGTTCACACAATAAATCTGATTCGAGAATAAACAACTAATTGAATAACATCGAGATAGAATTAAACTCAGAATATAACGCGGCAATAGAACCGACATGTTTAGGGGCTGGGTTGACTCGGATCAAACAACACTTATCACTTCGACTCAGCACAAGACTCATAAACATTATGACTCATTTGCAAAATTCGCAGAACTCGGTAACAAACTCAGCAAGACAGAAATAACAAGACAGAAATGCAGCAAACAAAATCGACTCTGCTCTCGACTTAGTTACGAACTCAGTAAAGGAAAATAGCGACTCATACGACTCAGAAATTCAGTAAAACGAGTAAACTCCTCGATCTTAAACTCAGCATGATTAAACTCAGAGAAAACACGAAAGCAAATAAAACAAGAAAAACGGAGAGGTGGGTCTTGTGTTTGGGGAACGAAAAGAAAAGAGAGAAATACGTTTGAATGAATTGAAAGGGAAAGGGAGTTGCGTTTGTGTGAGTTTGCAGTGTATGAAAAGAAGGACAAGGCTGGGTATTTTGGATCGATTAAAACAAGGGACTGGAAGAGAGATTGCAGCGAGAGAAAAGAAAAGAAGGGGAAGGATTGTTTAATCCGAAGAAAACATGTGAAATGGGGATGTTTTATGTAGGATTTAAACGAGTATGGAGAAAGGAAAAAGGAAGGGGATTGTGATGGGTTCGAGGGAATTAGAAAGGAAAAGAGAAGAAGAATTCAAAGAAGAAGAAGAATAAGAGATTAAGGGGGAAGAAACAAACTGGGTTTGTTCGAATAAGACTAAAAACAGGGGAAACAAAATTAAGCTTCGAATTAATAATTAAACGAACAAAAAATATATGGAAAAAAAATAATGTTTACAAGAGCTGCAAATAAAAATTACAACTATTAATTTAGGTGTGTACTAATCCTAAGGGGTTGTAATCCTAATTCTAAGTGTGTGTTCTTTTACAAGAGAAATTAAGGCTATTTATAGGAAATAAATGAGGATTTTGGTTGGTGTAGATTAATCCCCACCATTCATTTTTGTTTGGTGTGGTTCAATCCTAGCCATCCATTTCTAAAAATTCAGTTTTGCACCAAATCCCCTTCTCTTTCATTTTCTTCTATTTTGGTCCTTCTTCTTCTTTTTCTTTTTCTCTTCTTTGACCTTTATTTATTTATTTTGCCATTTCTTCATTTTTTCTCGAATTTCCTGAAATGTAACAAAATAATTTATTAAAATACGAATTCAAAAAATAAATAGGTAATAAAAATATGCAAAAATATGCACTTATCAAATGCCCACATACCTATCTTTTGCTCGTCCTCGAGTAAAACAAAAAGAAAAATGCATAATGAAAAACCTATACTCACTGTCGTAGGAATCACTGGTAATTTTAGGTTTACCAACACGTTAAACCTATAGACGATCTCTACAGGAGGAGTGTTGTCTCCTAAGGGTTTACAGAAGATATACCCATAAAATCTTTCAGATAAATCAGCCAGTATCCAACTTTCCTCTTTCAATCTAGCTTTCATTGGTGTTAACAAAACAATTTTGTAGGAAAATATATGCCTTAAAGATTATTCTAATAATAGCCAAGTTATAGGTTCCCCCGATCCACTTGATTAGACACTAAAAATTTACAAAAAATCCCAAGGTGTGTAGTGAATTTAAGGCCTATGATGGATAAAGTGCATACGAACATTTTATCTTTTTCAACCAATATTGAACTGACCCAATCTCTATCAAAACAAGTATCTAGCCAAACTTCACGTTCTTAGTAGTTAGACCGACTGTGCAATGGTTGAGGTCCCAAAAGACTTATTCATCAATACCCATTTAGCGAGTTTTAGGTCAACAATCCCAGATCACAAGGGACCTTAGGTTCCTAGGCACAAAGTCCCCTCGGACTTACTTACTCGGGTTATCAATGAGTCCAACCTAGCCGATTGCCCTACTAAGAATTTATTATTACAAAATTACACTAGCACTCTACAATTACAAACATCTACTGACTCTTTTTTTTCCGAAACAATACTACAGGAGCAAAATCTCGCAAAGGTTTGATTCGACATTGTTCTAACATGTAGGTTCTCTCTCAGGTATCGAATAACATTCCTATGCAATTTTTCCATCAAAGGTCTCGTGTGAATGTGTCGTCTTGGTCTTTTAAGCAAAAATTTGTTCGACACAAGTTTCATGAGGAAAAACCTTACCTATCTACGTTCAAATTATCTAAAGGCATTATACATATAATTTTCGAAAAATAGTCAACACCAACTAGTTCTATGTTAGTCACAGAGGCATGCCTGAATACATCTAATAACAAGCCTAAGTATATGTAATGCTATGCATTACCTACATGACCTCTTAACTGAGGGAACCTCTAGTTGTAGAGTTTCTATTTGTTCTGTAGTTGTAATAGGCATCAAATTCTAGTTGTGTTACTGTACTTTTAAAGTCAAGAATAATGCTTGAAAGAAGTTCCAAGGTTCATGCCTCAAGCAAGGAGATAAAGACTGCCAAAATAATCACAGTTGGGATTTGAAGAAATGAAGAATTTGCCTAAGTACCAATTCGAGAAGTACATCTCTTGCACTACTTGCACCATCTATGCCATTTAGGACCCCAATGATAAACCGTAACACGATTTTGAAGAATTAATAATCTTTTTTTCTCCTCCCGAGTGTTGCTATGACTCTCTTCAAGGGCTCACAATCCTTCTACTTGCTCAAAATTTTTGACATGGCTTCATATAAATTACTATGTTTCACTGATAGTGCTTCGAAAGGCTTGCCTATTGGAAAAAGTTTATTGTTTTGATAGATACTTTGCGGGGGACTTACTATCAACTGTTCTGAAGAAGTGATTGGGATTTCATTCTATGGTTCTCCTTCCTAACCTTCAAACATAATTTCAACGTGGTGGAAACATTTTTATAGTTGCAGGTTAGTGATTTATCTATGGGTGTAAATGAGCTGAGCCGTCATATATCGTTTGTTAAGAAATTATCGAACTCGAACTTGAGCTCGAACTTGAATCGAGCCAAAAAAATATGTATGAGTTTGGTTCGTTAAGATAATATGTTGTTCGCGAATAGTTCACGAACGGTTCGAGCTCGGTTCGTTAAGATAAAATGTTGTTCGCGAACGGTTCACGAACATGTCTCACAAGATTACTTACGAACTTTTGCTTTCGAACAACTCATTGACCTTGTTTACGAGCTTGTTTATGAAATTATGCTCACGAATAAATCTTAAATATTGCTCGCGAACCTATGCTCACGAGCTCACTTACGAACAACTCATAAACTTATTTCCTTATTTTTGTATACAAAAATCTAATATTAAAAAGTCCAATATTAAATAATTAAACTAAAAACCGCGATACACAAAATTTAAACTAAAAACCAGACCCATCTGCCACTTCACGAAAGAACATGCGAAAAGGATTGGTACAGACCCTTTTGATCTACCAATTTAAGTATATATACTAGTTATAGCAAAGTTTATGGGTATTTTGAGGAACCCAAATGCCTCCAGAGGAATAAAACTCTAGTGTTAACCAATCTAATCCTTTATTTCAGTAGTCAATTCTCATATTTATAATGAGATACATGAGTGCATGATTATCATTAATAGCATGGAAATAGGAACTAACACCTGCACATCAGCTTAATGCCTAAATTATAGCTAAATGCCTACATATATAATAGTTAAACACAACTAACTAATATCTAATTTATATCTATGCTAATATAATAATTAGTAAAGTGCACTTTGTGTACCTGAACTTTGGCGAAAACATCACTTCGCATACCATAGTTTCAAATCTGCCACGGGCAATACTGAACAAACTAATTACTTACAGTTAGTGTACTACCGTCTATTTTCTACTAACGTTGTTAAATACCCAGGGATAATATAGTCTTTTCCACCTACATCTTCATCTTCATGTTCTGCAGTTTCCGGCCGAATGCCCAGAAACCGGTGACCTACTACCCAGATTTCCTACCGGCGACATTTTCCAGCGACACAACTACACACGCAACCTCGGTTTACATGCTTTCTGGCAAGCAAAAGAATACCTATCAACTGGACAATATTACACAGCAACACACGATCGAACAACGATCAAAACAAACCAAACAACTGAAATCTGGCGAGCTCGAAAAATAATCCGGCAAAAATCATTTTCAGTCATTTCTGAAACAAACTCGACGATCTTGGAGGCAAAATAAAGCTGAGCTCAAGCCCAGTCTTCCCCCCAAAACCACCAACACAAACCATTACTGGATAATTTGAAAAAAAAATGAATTGAAACTTTGACCCAACACTTTGAACTCGTTTTATCACATTACGAACACAAACATTCAATTTAACTACATGAATCAGTTACATACAACCCCAGGAAGCTACTGGAAACAACAAATTCAACAAACAATAAGCAAATCAAAAATCCCCAAAGTTGAACATTATGAACCCTAAAATTCGAAAAAAACCCAAATTCGTCCAAGCTAGAAAAGACTGTATTACCCCTGGGAATTTAACATCGTTAGTGGAAAATAGACAGCAGTACACTAACTGTAAGTAATTAGTTTGTTCAGTATTGCCCGTGGCAGATTTGAAACTATGGTATGCGAAGTGGTGTCTTCGTCAAAGTTCAAGTACACAAAATGCACTTTACTCTATGTTAATCTATACTAATATATAATAACCAAACTAGGGTATAATTTGAAGTTGTTTGGTTCAACCATTTAAAAGAATAGTGACAGTTAGATATTTAGTAAATAGATGATAATCGTTAGATCTAATAATAAGGAATATTCTATATATAAATTCTTTTTCTAAAGATCCAAGGTTCGAATCCGGTCAACAACAAATTTACATTAAGATTTTGTATCATTAGTACTAAACAATACATATCATTTATTAAATAACAATTATTATTACTAATTATTTTATTACTTAATTAATATTACAAAGTTAAATTATATCCATAATAAATTTATAATCGATTTTGTTTAATCATATAATTTTAAAAATATTTAAAAGTAACTCGTGCTTTGCACGGGCTATAAGCTAGACTAAAATATAATAAGCAAACAGGGGTATAATTTGGTTGTTTGGTTCAACCATATAAAAGAATAGTGACCGTTATATATTTAGTAAATAGATGATAGCCGTTAGATCTAATAATAAGGAATATTCTTTATTTAAATCCTTCTTCTAAAGATCCAAGGTTCGAATCCCGTTAACAACAAATTTACTTTAAGATTTTATATTATTAGTTCTAATTAATACATATCATTTATTAAATAACTATTATTATTACTAATAATTTTATTAATTAATATTATAAAGTTAAATTATATCCATAAAAAATATTATACTCTATTTTATCTAATCATATAATTTTAAAAGTATTTAAAAGTAACCCGTGCTTTGCACGGGCTATAAGCTAGTAATATATAATAAGCGAACTAGGGTATAATTTGGTTGTTCAGTTCAACCATTTAAAAGAATAGTGACCATTAGATATTTAGTAAATAGATGATAACCGTTAGATCTAATAATAAGGAAAATTCTATATTTAAATCTTTCTTCTAAAGATCCAAGGTTCGAATCCCGTCAACAACGAATTTACATTAAGATTTTATATTATTAGTTTTAAACAATACATGTCATTTATTAAATAACTATTATTATTACTAATAATTTTATTTATTAATATTACAAAGTTGAATTATATACATAATAAATTATTATATTCTACTTTATTTAATCAAATAATTTTAAAAATATTTAAAAGTAACCCTTGCTTTAATTTCACGGGCTATAAGCTAAGTATTAACTAAGAGCATCTTCAATGGTGATATGTAAAATGATTGGATAAAAGATACTAAAATGATGATAATGTAAAATTTTAGCTATGGGAAGTGGTGAATACTCCAATAATGTTATGTATAATTATGATAATGTAAATTATACCTAAGGGTTTTATTGGTTCGACAAATATAGCAACCAAACTTGCTTATCTATATTTATTGCTAAGGATTACAAGGTTGGAATGTTACATTTTTTACATATTCTCCAAATAGTGACATGTAGATGCCACGTACATTTATTTAGCTAAGGGTTTAGTACCATTGGATTTGCTAACTATTTCTTACCCAAGTCTGCAACATTCCCTTTCCCTTAGAATGGCACTTGTCTTCAAGTGCACAGCTAGTTATCCTTTATCTATTGTCAAACACGATCACATCACCATCCTCCTCGTCCAAACACGCATCAATAAAAAAGAGCTTCTTGCAACGATGACCCCAAATTTACATGTACCATGAGCTGCATGTTAACGGTTAAGTCCATAGGTTTATAGGCGAGGTCAATAATATATAGGCATGCTATAATATCACCAATACATGTCAATCTGGATACCATATTATGAACAACTTTTACTAACCATAGGGCATGAATTTATGAATAGATTTTGTTTCATTTAGTGCCATCTTGTCGACCTAGCATCGAAAACAAAGGACGTTTATGGTGTCACCTGATGGTGCATTTAACAACTGTTCACTTTTTGGGAAGTGTTGTATACTTATAATTGTATAGTTGTATATGTTGTGTTAATTGGGCAAGTCAGTAGTCACATCTTTTACTTGGTGATTCATTTTGTTAATTAACCATGTAGCTTCCAAAATCCATCCATGATCAGTTTTAGTTTTTTGTAAAAGATTGTATTTGAGTTACTCTAACTTGCACTTGCTTTACAAAGTTAAGATGTTGTCTTGTAATTTTACAGTTCTTTGATATCATATGGGATAATGTTGGAGAATCTGTAGAGGCGACTGTTTTAAGAGCATATTGATGCTAGTGACAATATCACGCAGTGATGGTGAAAAGTTCAAGCTAAGGCTGATCATTGGAGAGACTATCTCTCTTAGGTAATTTTTATGGTTTGATTAGTTTACATGATTCAAAGTTTAACGACCCTTCTTTTTTAGATGATATGGCTGTCTTTAAACCAAGATACAACAAAACTTATATGTTATATCCTAAGTCTAAAATCGAAGAAAATGGAGGGGATCTTGTATTTTGGGGTTGCGGAATTATCATAGAATGTGAGCAGCACAAGAACCAGGATTCCGAGGATTTGGCCACTAGTCATAGCTATTTCAGTACCATAATCTGTGCTGCCACTTTGTTTGTACGTACGGATGGTATCCAGCCTCCTGATATCAAGGCAAGCCCTGACTTTTCATGTCTGTCTTGGGTTTCTTTTCTTACCCAATAGATCACTGCTACCTCATTTTACAGGTTGATGTGTATTTATGGGATGGTAAATTATGCAAAGGTCAAGTGCTAGCTTGGGATTTCCACATTAACCTTGCTGCTGTTCGGATACAATCCGACTCCCCGTTACCAACAGCAACTCTCATTTTAAATTAATCAAACTATGTTAATGGAGGAGCAGTTATAAATTATTCCGGAGAAGTCATTGGACTCTTAGTCTATGATTCTCCTTTCTTACCCATTAACATAGTTTCAAGCTGGTGGAACCATTTAAATCTTACCCATTAACATAGTTTCAAGCTGGTGGAACCATTTTAAAAGTTCCAGGTGCATTACCGTTCAGTTCTATTTATCTGTTTTATTCTTTCATCTAAATTTAATATCAAAGGGAAATTTCAACATGGTACCTTAGGTCTCTTTTGTTATTATAGTGAGATTCTCAAGTGTTGGATTGAGTGAGAATTTGACTTTTCGGACACCACAACTTTTTGTTGTAACGATGTTTATGGAATCCATGTCAATATAAGCAAAACATTTAGATTTCAAAATCAACAAATTGTCGCGTGTCCATTTCATAAGATGATAAATAATGATTTTACTTTTCATAATTCTTTGAATATATAGATGTTAACCCGTTGGAGCAGGGGTTATTTTAAAGAAATTAATGTGGCATTCCAGAATTTGCCGTTGACTTCAAATTTGTTAAACAATAAAGAGTGTAAAAGTTGACAGTTCGCTTTTGAATTCATTGATGTTTTTTTTTGTTAAACCTAGCTTTTAATATCGAGGCCCGAGCATCGGTGAATGCTAATTCGTTTAGAAGCATTTTTTCACTGGTGCAAGTGTTTTTGACCTTTAAACTCTCGCTAAACTTCAATTTTATGATAATCAATTACTAAGTTTGTAGGAAAGTTTCGTTTTGTAAAAGTATTGATCACACTTGTTTCTTTAGTATATCTCTAGTTAAGTTAATGGCATACAAGATTAGGTGATCAAGAGTTTGCAATCAGAATTTTTCAGAGTTATGAGCTCATTCACATTGTGTTGCGCTCATTCACATTGTGTTGCTAGTTCATTCACATTGTTCCCGTGAACCTAACCATAATGTGTCAGGAAGCCTATTAAGTAATAGTAGTAATAGTCGGTACTAGTACTAAGGGTATTATGGTCTTTTACCTATTGTTAGCAGATAGCAGTATAAATAGACAAGGAGTGATGTATTTTGAATTCATGTATGAAGAATTATCAGAAAATGGAAATGTTATTTCCACCACTTCTGTCTCTCTCTTATTTCTAACTGTTTTCTCTCTCTAGATTCTTATCTTCCTGTGCAAGCTAACTACAAACCCTAGCTTTCTTCTACATTTCTGTTCTAATCTCTCTCTCTCTCTGTGTCTCTGATTCTCTCTATTCTAGCTCTAATATACTGTTATCTCTCTTGTTTTACTGTTAATCTCCTACCTAAACACAGAAAAACACAAAAACACATAAAAATCTAGAAAACTACTTGTCAAGGCATGACAAATTGGTATCAGAGCACTTCAAATTCGATCAACCACTGCTTAATCATGTTGTGTATCTCTGAGCGAGCTGAACGAGCCTAGAATCACAGAAATCGCAACTCAAAGTTCTGAGATTTGTTCAAATCAGTTCAGGTGATCTGTTCTGTTCATATACTTTCAGATATGTAGATTTACTATAATATCTAGGTAGTTTTGGAGTTGTTAAAGCTGTTTTGAGTTTGTTTACTTGGTATTAGTTGAGTTCAGTTGAGATTATAGAAGAAAAGTACAAAAATAACAAGTTTACTTCGGTGTTGGTGTGATATTAGTGAAATACTCTATTTCTAAGCACATCCTGTTTGTTCTAAGTAGAGTTGTGGTTCTGCTGTTGATCCTGTTATTGATTGTTAGAATTGTGATTGATCTGTGGTTTGGTAAAGAGATTGAGTTTGTATTCTGAAGATTTGTAGTAACTGTTTGGAGATATTGTTAATTTGAAGTAGCTTACAAGCAGTAGTCATAAGGTGTTTGATATTTTGTCTGTGAGGATGAGCTATTTTTGGAGTAATGATGTGGCTGAGAGTTCTCAACAAAGAGCTCTAAGTATGTTGCAACAGGAATTTCAAGGACATTTGTTAGGAACTGAGGAGAAAATAGGCAGGCTGCAAGAGCAGATTGAACAGTTGGTGATAGGACTTAACAGGAGAAATAGTAAGAGTTACAAGGAGCCTGTGTATGGTGATGAATTGGAGGATGAGTACAAGGAGAATGTACTACCTGGAATTGGCAGGAAAGGACTGTTTAAAGATCCACAACATGCTGCTTTTGAAAGATAAAGGTTGTTTAGAGCTTCAGTTAGAGATGAAGAAGAGCATAGAGGCTCAGGTGTGTTCAGAGATCAAAGTAATGAAAGTCAAAGCTTGAAGCATCTAAAGTTGACATTTCCAGTGTTTAAGGAAGGGAGTGATTCTATGGAATGGCTGAGGGATTGTGAAGAATACTTCAATATATATGAAGTTGTTGACAGAAGGAGGGCTGCAATTGCTGCAATGCATTTATCTGGTGTACCTAGGTCTTGGTACAAGTCCTTCATGATAGGAAGAGAAGGTGTAAGCTGGTTGCAATTTTCCGAGGCATTTGTAGCCAGGTTTGGAGAACTTGACACTGATTTGGTGTTTGACAAGTTTAAGAGATTACAACAAACGAAGTCTGTTGAGGAATATTATGATGAGTTTGAGAAGTGTAGGGGACAACTACTGAAGAAAATCCCTAGTCTGACTACAAAATACTTCTTAGAGAACTTTGTTGGTGGACTATAGGGTGATATTAGAGGAATGATAAGGTTGTTGGAGCCAAATTCTCTAGCTCAGGCACTCAAATTGGCTAGGTATTATGAGAAAAACCTTAGCAGTCAGCCAAAGAAGTACAGCAGTTATAATAGCAACTTTAAGATTGGAGTAGGGGCTCTGGTGTCTACTAAACCAACACCTGCAGTTACAGGAGTGGGAAGTACTAATCAGAATTCTCTTCTGATTCAGAACAAGGCACCAGAGGTGATCAGTTCTAAGCCCAAACCTCTTACTTATACTCAGAGAGAGGAAATGAGGCAGAAAGGGTTATGCTACTATTGTGATGAAAAATTTAGAAAGGGTCATGAGTGCAAGAAGCCTCAAAATTTCTTAATGGTAGCTGAGTTAGATGCAAAGTTTGGAAGTTATGAAGAACCTAGATATGATGTGTATCCAGAGGAGGTGGAAGAGAATTGCAAGGATGAGGAAGTGATTTTAGTAGCTGTGTATAAGCCTGAAACCGAGCCTGAAACTAAGCCTGAAACCAGAATGAAGCCTCCACTGCAATTTAGGGGTAAGTTTAAGGGAAGGGAGGTTAAGCTACTGGTGGATAGTGGAAGCACTATCAATCTATTGAGTAAAAAACTCAGTGATGAGATGGGACTGCCCATCAAGAAGCAAAAATCTGTAGACATAAGGCTTCCAAATGGTGAGATCTTGAAGTGTGAGGGATATTGCTAAGATTTTTGTTGGAAGATAATTGAGATTGACTTTCAGGCTGAGGTGGGAATAGTGGAATTATTGGAGTGGGATATCATCTTGGGAATACAATGGTTAGCTCAACTTGGAGATATTAATTGCAATTATGAGTCTCAATCTCTGCAGTTTATGTGGAAAGGGAGTTCAGTGGAATTCACAACTGATTCTACACTCTACTTTGAGGGAAATTGTCAGCAGTTGACAGTCATAGTGCCACTGTGGATGGAGCAGATAAGGGAAAGCTATTCTGGTGATGCAGAAATACAGGCACTTATGGTTGGAGTAGTGATTGATAAGTCTGGGCCTCAGCAATACTATTTGACTCAAGGACTGTTGCAGTACCAGGGAAAGTAGGTGGTTGGTAGTTCTGGCAATTTGAGACAGCAAATCTTTGCAGAATTGCACACCAATGGAATTGGAGGGCATTCTGGCATTAAAGCCACTATTAAGAGGATTGGTGAGTATTTTTTCTGGACCACTATGAAGCAAGACATTGGTAGATGGGTGAGGGAATGTGCTGTGTGCCAAGAAAACAAGGGGGAACATGTGAGAAAACCAGGATTCTTACAACCATTGGAAATTCCTCAAGAGCCTTGGAGGGATATTGCCATGGATTTCATAACTCGCCTACCCAAGTCACAGGGTTTTGAAGTTATTTGGGTAGTGGTGGATAGGTTCAGCAGGTATGCACATTTTATAGCTCTCCAACACCCAATTTCAGCTAAAAGTTTGGCTCAAACCTTCTTTGACCATATTTACAAACGGCATGGTCTCCCAGATTCTATAGTCAGTGACAGGGATAGTCTATTCTTGAGTGAGTTCTGGAAGAGCTTGTTCAAAATCTCTGGAACTAGGTTATGTATGAGTACAGCCTATCATCCTCAATCACATGGATGTACTGAAAGACTGAATCAATGCTTGGAACAATATCTAAGGAATATGACTAGCCAGGTTCCTAAGCATTGGGCTGTGTGGTTGTCTGCTGCTGAATGGTGGTATAACACTACCTACCACATAACTTTACAGGCCTCACCCTTTCAGGTGGTGTCTGGGGTCAAGCCAAGGCGTTTGCCAGGACAGGCAAGGGTGCTTACCAATATTTCAACTTTGGAGGACATGCTTGATAGTAAGCAGCAGCAGTGGTCAACTCTTAAGGAGATTATGGAAGCAGCTCAGAAGAGAATGAAGAGCTATGCAGATAAGAATAGGTCAGAAAGAGAGTTCAAACTAGGGGATTAGGTTTATCTTAAACTACAACCCTATAGGCAGGTTACAGTTGCTATAAGAAAGAACCTTAAGCTATCAGCTAAGTTTTGGGCCTTATAAGGTACTAGCAAAGATTGGCAGTGTTGCTTAAAAACTGGATCTTCCTGACACTTCAAGGGTTCATCCAGTTTTCCATGTATCTCAACTTCAGAAAGCTGTTGGCCAAGCTAAGGTACATAGATAGCTACCTTTGATCAATAAGCAGGGTACTTTTGAGCTAAAGCCACTAAGGAATGGATAGCAGGAATCTAGTGAAGGATCACAATGTGGTTTATCAAGCTTTGATTCAGTGGCAGGGATGTAGTATTGATGAGGCTACATGGGAGGATGAAGACCTGCTTAAGCTCAATTTTCCAGAATTCTCTGTGTAATCCATGAGGACATGGATTGTTTGAAGGGGAGGGCAATGTCAGGAAGCCTATTAAGTAATAGTAGTAATAGTCAGTACTAGTACTAAGGGTATTATGGTCTTTTACCTATTATTAGCAGATAGCAGTATAAATAGACAAGGAGTGATGTATTTTGAATTCATGTATGAAGAATTATCAGAAAATGGAAATGTTATTTCCACCACTTCTCTCTCTCTCTCTAATATTTCTAACTGTTTTCTCTCTCTAGATTCTTATCTTCCTGTGCAAGCTAGCTACAAACCCTAGCTTTCTTCTACATTTCTGTTCTAATCTCTCTGTGTGTCTCTGATTCTCTCTATTCTAGCTCTAATATACCGGTATCTCTCTTGTTTTACTGTTAATCTCCTACCTAAACACACAAAAACACAAAAACACATAAAAATCTAGAAAACTACTTGTCAAGGCATAACATAATGTTTGATTTGAGCAAACTCGATTTCCCAGACTCAAACTTAGTTTGTGGTTTGTAAAATTACCCATATTTCATAGTTTTAAGTTTGTGAGAGGCTTAAGAGAAGTTTAATTCAGTTATATTTTGGTACAAATATCAAGCTGAGTTTGTTGTCAAAACATAATTGTTTGTATTGCTTTAATATCGTCTGCCTTATAATAATACTTCTGTTCCAAATTCGTTGCAACTTGCAACATGGGGGGAGGAACAAGGTTAAAGTAGTGCATGTGAAGATGAGAATTATAGAAAGAAATAAATAGAGCGACCCATGTGATGATGAGATTGATAAAAATAAATTATTTTTGAAAGCAACGTTGCAACTGATTTTTGACATCCTAAAACGGAAGTGCTGCAGCAAATTTGAAATGGAGTAAGTTAATACCTATTATGATTCCAAGTTGCCCAACTGAGAGCCTCTGGCCTGGGTTCTTTCCCAACTGTGAGAATTCAGTTTTTTTCATCGTGGCAATTGTGTTTCAAGTATTGTGTTTACTATCAATTAGCTATATCTTATCGATTTTACTTTTTAATAAACTATTTCTCGTCCATGTGCTCTCCTTGTATTATAATAACCTTTGTATGATTATATTTTAGTCTAACCGATATCACCGGCCATGGCTTGGTGTGGAAATTGCCAATCTTCAGTCTTGTTCAAATTTTCCTGGAGAGTTTATGAGGAAGTTCCCCAATGTTGCTGGAGGTGTTGTTGTCACGAAGGTATATTCTTTGATATTGTTGCTACATCGAAACTAAACGTCAGGTTTGAAACTTTGAATTTGGTCTCCCTAACAACTTAAGTTGGGTCTTTTCTTGTTTTTTTCCTTTGTGTTCATTTATGTTGGTTTAGTGTTGGGTGGTGGGGAGAGGAAGGAGGTGGGTCGGCTGATTAGTTAGAGAAATTCAGAGTGCAGGTTTTTAGGCGGGGTACGTTACTAAGAAAAATCAACTAATGATATCCTTCGGCATAGAAAACCAAAGATTGTGCGAAGTCATGCTGTATGTGTTTTATTTTAGATAGTCAATGAGTGTGGTTTACACTTGTTTATCCATTTATATATTTTCATTTCTTTGGTTTTTGTTATTGAGTCTTTTGTAAAAGCACTGGGTTAGGTCAGTCCACGGGATGGTGTTGGTCATCTTTTGTATCTTTTTAAGTCTTGCTATGGATTAAGCCTGAAGATCGTCGAAATTAGAAAAGACAAAAGGTCTATCAGGGATATTTCCTGGTATTGCCAGGGAATGAAATATTTTTCCTTCTACGAGGATTTTTTTGAAAGCCTTTCATTGCTTCTCTTTAATGGGGGTCTTTTTCCTCTTGTCGGAATTTTGGAGGCAGAGATGAAAGTATCATACATGCTTTTGAATTCTATTGTCTCATGTTTGGGAGAGGATCAGCTTGGAGTTGATTTACTTTAGCATTGAGTTCAACAAAAAATTCTATAGTCTCATGTTTCATTAATGAAGATTCATTTCTGGGTATTGTTGTTACTTAGTGCATAACCTTGGAGATAAATAGTGTAAATTAGAATGGAATTGTCTATAACTAACTACTGTTTGGCTTTGGCTTTGACTTTGACTTTGAGACCCATTGCAATTTTTTAAGACCACTTTCAAACCTTCCAACCCTTTGTCTTTTTCTAGGATATGTGTAACTAAAAGCAACTACAAGAGTCTCCTAGTTCAATCCTTATATATAATAAAAAATATTGGCTCTTAGTAACTTATGACATTAAATAGGTATTCTCATCTCCAACTGTACTCCTTTTATCCACCCCTTATATAATATTTTATTATTAAAAGTACTTTTCGTCCCTAGAAGTACACTTACAATAGAGAGAGAGAGAGAGATAAAGAGAATAATTTGAAAATTCTATTATAAAATTTAAGTTAGGAGAAGGGAGAGACTACTATAAACAAGTAGTCAGAGGGACCTCTTAGTGATTTAAGGAGTTATGGGCAACTTTTTTTTTTACCTAATTTCTTATTTTTTTTACTTTGGAGCACAAATAGCTAGTCTCTTGGGGTTGCTCTTATTATGGCTAGACGCTAAGGACTAGCTGTGAACTGATTATGTTTGTGTGTGGGTTTGGATTCATGATATAATCAATTACTTGTGTTTATACAGTCTTATAGCTTCGTTTTTTCTCCGTAAAAAGTTTTCTAATATTTCTAGATTTCAGTATACTAGCGCGCTGCCCATTATAATTGCAGAGGTGCTTTTATTTTCAGAGAGAGAGGGTTAATTTTTTTAGGAGCTGCTTTTTAACAACCATATCTATTCATAAACATATCTGTTAATATTTAGGATATGGTTTTGTTCTGTGTTGTATAATTTCCCTTGAGAATTTCTATTAATGATGTGCGTTTGCAGATTCTACAACTGCATCATATTTTATTTTTCGATGCATAAGATTTTAAAGGATTGTGACCCTTCGTTATTTACACCAAGGAGATAAATAGCCTGTAATGGCTTAGATATATACCTACAGAAGTTTGTTTTTCCAGTTTGGTGCTTGTGAGAGTTCCAATTTAGTGTTGAATGTTTTACTACCTCTCAGTGCTATTTTAGAAGCTGATTCACGGCTCAATCCTATGGGTGGTGTCTAGTTTAAAAACTGGTACCCATATGGATTAGGAATTGTGTTATAATTGTACTTGGTGCAATGATATCTACTATTCGTTCAGCTTAGTAAATCTAGTACCCAAATCTGACTGTCTTCTCTCCACCTTTGCTTGCTTTATAATATATTAGAATTTCTAGGTCAGGAATCAACTCTGACAAGAAATGATCCGTTGAAAGTCAAAAATGCCGGAGTGCTTGTAAGTTTATACAAATACCGGTGGTTATCGTTTTGTAAAATATTTGAACGTACCGAGTATTTCTGGTGTTGTTCCATTTTCTTTATTGCACATTTATGAATTATGAACAAGGATGATAGGATGCTGTAGTAGGCCCTTGTTTTGAAAAAAAAATAGGATAGTACTTTTAACCTTACTATCTCGACCTACTTTGCAGCCAATGTAAATAGAAAATAATATGGCAATCAATTATATAAAACTCAGTTATACAAATATAGTATTATTGTATTAGATAATAATTAGTGGCAATATATTGAAAAGCCAGTCATCATTCATAACTAAAAAGGCCAAGCATATGGAACTGGGAAACTATATGTGTTTAGTATTTACTTTGGTTCCTGTTACGACGTGATTTCTGCCGGATTCCGGTTCGTTCGGACCTGCAATGAAGAAGAATGCGAGGGTTTGGCCCCCCGATTCACCTCCGGTGTGAGAATCAGTTAGTCGGTTTTGGTAAGGTATTTTGAACGTAGAGAGCTTGTGTTTTGTGTGTCATTGTGAATGAATGAATCCTCAAGCCTGACTTAACCTTATTCCCCTCTGTTTCAACAGTTACCGAAGAGTGGGTAATGTGCATAATCGTGTCCCACGTCCTCCGGGAAGTGTAACCGCACGACCGTTGTCTTCAGATGGACCGGATGAACGTGGACTCTATTCGGATTCAGGGCGTTGGGCCTTCGGTCCAGCCCACTAGGGTGATGGGCCTCCAACATGTCCCTGGGCTTCGTTCGGAGTTATCCTCAGGACAAAGGCCAAAGCCTAGGCCTATCTTTGGAATTTATCTTCGGAAGTCTCCTCCGGATAAGGATGACACCGTGTATCGATAAGACGTCTCATGGGGAGGCGTGTCCCTTTAAAGATGACAGCTGTCTAATCTCGCGATTTGTGCTTTAATCACCACCGTTGAATTTGAAACGTGGGATTATCTGTGTACTTGTACCATCTCCGTTCTTGTTTTTCCATTGTTGTTACCCTGCATTTTATGTTTATATGCATGTATCCATACATATATACACACAGAGTTACCTGTGAGTCTCAAGCACAATGTATGTATATTTGCGACATTTTGAGTTCTTTTTGATGTACCATTTTACCCTTGCACGTCTATCATTATTTTACCCCTGCATTAGCCTTTTCCGGGATTCTGGGACTTGCCTGGAAGTTGTCTAGGCGAGAACATCCTTCGGGATCTTCAAAACTCGAGAGCTCTCTTCGGACTGTCCCGATCCCTTGCTTATAGCTTTTAGGCCCTTTAATTTACTTTGCCCTAGGCTTTAGGATGCCCCCGACAGATCCTGGCCTGCTGTACTCGGGCTTTTCTTTTTTCTATTTTTTCTTTCTTGTCCGAGTACAAGGCTAACGTCTCTTCATTTCCGAATGCAGGGACATGGGTCGGTCAACCGGAGACGCCGGTCATCGGAGGCTTCGCCCTTCAGCGATCGGGAACTGTACCCGGCTGCTAATCTTCGGTCGAAGCTGACCGAGGAAGATATTGATCACTTCTCGACCAAATACGTCATAGAGACACACACCTGGCACTTCTTTACTCCAAGGAAGAAGGATCGGATTTGGCACAATCCCGATGTTCCTCCGATTTGCGGAGGAGGTCGAGCTACGGGCATATCTGAAGCTGCATTCAAATGTGGCTTTCGGCTGCCCATGCTACATATCCTTAAGGGAGCAGACGGGAATTGTCATTGGACAACTGGACCCGAACAGCTTCTTTCACATAAATGCCTTTCAGGCTCGATGTCTGGCGTTGAAGATGGTCCCAAGGACGGCTCTATTTTGGCATCATTATGAGCTTCACCGGAACTCGAAGAGCCGTGGTTCTACTCCATTGCCCGTCGGACTGGTAGGGCCGATTAGGCGCAGACGAACTCGAGCAACAAAGAAACTCACGCCAAGTGGGTATTCATTTAGGGTCTAATGATGGAAAATTTCGGCACTTGGCAAGAGGTCGACCCATCAAGATTTAAATATCCAGAACTCCTTGAGGCAGACAAACATGATTATCGTCTTCTGGACGAACTTAAGATGGATAGGGTGCCTTTAACTGACAGTCGGGATAACGACTGGTTAATTGGCCTTTGGGGTAGTGGTAACAGTCTTTTGTTTCATCTCGTTAATTCTGCATTCTTGTACTGCATATCTTTTCTTGTGATAAATATTTGACTTGTCTTCTTTTATGTAGTGGTTTCTCATGCGTGCTATTTATTTATTTACTTTCAGCTTTTGACTTTTCCCCTTATTTATTTTCAGGGTGTTTCCTGGTCTGCTATAGTCACCGAACGGGTAGAGGGAATGCAGGCTAAGTTGAAGGTAGTTGATTAGCTGGAAGTTCGGGCGGTCAAGGCCGATGAGGGCCTTTGAAACTCTGCCAACGAGCTGGAGAGGGTCACTGGTCAAGCTAACGCTCTGAAGACCGAGAATGATGCTCTGAAGACCGAGAATGATGACCTGAAGATCGAGTTGGACACCTTGAAGAAGCGTGTCGACTGGAGAAATCAACAACTCAAGGCTACAAGGAATAATGTTCGGAAGCTGCATAAGAAACTCGATCTGACCGAGGAGAGGTGTTACCAGTTGGGATATGATGATGCCATGGTGAAGGCCCATTCCCTTGGTTTCGATCACACTCAGATGATTGACGCTGAGATGGGTATGACGGATCCAGTCGGCAGGGAAAAATCTAATGAGCCCCTAGTAGTCTCCTCGGGCGAAGACGAGCCTCTTTCCGATTAATTCCATTGTATTTTGAATCCTTTTGTTTTGATGGTCTTTGAGCCTTGTACTGTTTAACATTGCCTTCGGGTTTTAAATTTGCGCCTCCAGGCTTGTAATGTTTAACGCTGCCTTCGGGCTTAATATCCTTGCCTTCGGGCTATTTAGATTTGCCTTGGCGTAATTTCTTGTCTATTTTTATGCATCTTCGGTATCTAGTTACCTTCGCATAATTTTTGTTTTTATGCGTCTTCGGTATAACTCTACCTTTGCATAATTATTTTTTTTTATGCGTCTTCGGATTTATTTTGCCTTAGCATGATTACTCTTACTTTTTATGCGTCTTCGGCTTTATTTTGCCTTAGCATAATTACTTTTAATCCAATGCATCTTCAGCTTCAGCCTAGCATATTGCATTTTAGGTCGTAACCTAGCTGCCCCCCATTTATTTAAGGGGTTTTGTAAATGATTAAGGTCTCATTCGGTCGGTAAAATCTTTTCTCCGGCCTTAATTAATGTCAAAGCAGCTTAAATACTGAGGCGTTTATTAGGAACCAAATCTCATTCGATCGGCCCCAAATTTGGATCCGTTAAGCCTATGCAAAGCGCTTGGGGACTAATACAAGTTAAAGGGCGCATGTTTATTCGGTCGGCCCCAAACATGGGTCCATTAAGCTTAATATCATGTACTTAACCTTTTGGCTACAAATGTACTTAGCTAATAACAACAGATAAAAATGGAGCAAACAATCTTTCATTAATCACGCAACAACTCTTAAATAGTTTCGGATTACAGATTGATGCTTACTTAGGGAATTTAAAATGGACTTGCATGAAACAAAGTACTGAATTAAAAAGCAGTAAAGTGTGTCCAGTGGGCTTACTGGTAAAAACGACGAAGGCGAGCGGCATGCCATGTGTTCTTAATCGGGCTGCCATCCGAATGAGCCAATTTATAAGTGCCCGGCCGGACCACTTCGGACACTACGTAGGGACCTTCCCAGTTAGGCATAAGCTTTCCTTGCTTGGTCGGCATAGATGTCGCCAATTCTCGAAGGACCAGATCTCCTATTTGGAAAGATCTCTTTTTAACCCCAGAATCATAGTACTGTGCTGCTTGGAGCTGATATCGGACATTTCTTTGATGTGCTATTTTTCTTTCTTCTTCTATTAAGTCCACATTTGCTCGCAATCCGAACTCATTTGTCTCCACATTAAAAACTTGGGTGCAGTAAGATTCAAGACCAACTTCGGTCGGCATCAGTGCATCGGAACCGAAAGCCAGCCTAAAAGGTGTCTCTCCGGTTGATGACCTCGGAGTTGTTCGGTAGGCCCAAAGAACATATGGCAACTCTTCGGCCCAGAGTCCCTTAGCTTCTCTTAATCGCTTCTTGATTCCATCGAAGATGATCTTGTTTGCTGCTTCGATCGCCCCATTACCCTGCGGGTGACCAACTGAGCTGAACTTTTGCTGGATTCCAAATTTGGCTAAGAACTTCCTGAATTTGTTTCCAGTGAATTGGGTCCCATTGTCAGAAACACACACCATCGGGATCCCGAACCTCAAGATGACCTGCTCCTACATAAACTTTTTTGTTGTTTCTTCAGTGATGGCCGAAAGTGGCCAAGCCTCTACCCACTTTTTCATGTAGTCTATGGCAACTATACATTATTTGGCCTGCTTTGTGCTGTTTGGCAGGGTGCCCACAATGTCCACGGCCCACATGGCAAAAGGGATAGGACTGAGTACCGAAGTCATTTCTTCAGGCGGCTGTTTTGGAACATTACTAACCAACTTGCATTGTTTACACTTCTTTGCATATTCGGTGGCGTCTTCCCTTAAGGTCGGCCAAAAGAATCCCTGCCTTAATATTTTGAAGGTCGGAGATCGTCCTACTAGATGTTCTCCACAAATACCTTCATGAACCGTTTCCAAGGTAAGCCTTTGTTCTTCGAGGTCAAGGCATTGAAGTAGTGGTTGAGTGGCTGCTCCCAGCTTCGTTTTCACTTCTTTTTCTTTTACCAGCTTCAGCCATTTCCACGTCTTTGTCTTTTTCCAGATCTTCCAACATGATGATACGGGCGGCCTTCTGGTCGCCTCTCATCTCACCGATTCCATGTTCGGTTGGGAACTTCAATTTTAGATGGGGTATGGATGACACAGCCCGAAAGAGAAATAAAGCTAGCCTCCCCAAAATGCCATTCTACGGGTTGTCAACCCAAACCACATAGAATTTAGCTTCTTTAACCACTGGGTAAGATGCCTTCCCCAGCAGGATTGACAATGTGATCGTCCCATCAATCGGTACGGGCTGATTCCCGAAGCCATATAGTAGTGCCTCGTGGCATGGCTCCAGTTGTTCGCCCCCGAGATTCATTTTACAATATGTCCGGTGATACAGAATATTAACCGAACTTCCTTCATCGACCAGCACTTTCCAAATCTTGTTTTCCCCGATGACTGGGTTTATAACAAGTGGATCTTCGTGCGGCCATATCACATCTTCAAAGTCGTCTTCCGTGAAAGAGATCGGAAGTGGTTGCTTGGCTGCACTTGACTGTAGAGGCTGTAGATTTTCCTGGCATACTTCTTTCGGGCTGTTTTGTTGTCCCGATCAAGTATGGTTCCGCCCGATATGGTTCTTACTTCGCCTCTGTAACTCTCTGACCCTTCAGCATCTCTAGCAACCTTCTTCTTTTCTTTCGACTCGAGCTTATCTCTCAAATCTCCTACAAACTAGGTTAACTCTCCCTCTTTGATCATTTTCTCAATTAACTTCTTCAAGTGATAGCATTCATCGGAGTTATGACCCTTATCCCGATGATAATCGCAGTACTTGTTTTCATTCCTTTTGTTTTCAGGGGTCTTCAGCCTGGCCGGTCGAACGAACCCAGACTTACCCTTTATCTCATGGAGAATCTTCGAGATAGGCGTGTTGAGTGGTGTAAACACGGTACTATCTCTATCTCGCCTCCGCTCGGCCCCTTTATCAGGCCTTGTGTCATTCAACCTACTTTTGACATCACCGCGACCCCTTCGGTCGTCCCTTCTGTCATTCCTTCTATCATGTCTATCATTTTTCTTATTATCTTTATACCCCCGATAGATTCTAACTTTCTTCTAATAGCCTCTCCCCGTAAATATATATCATTCAAAGATTTTAGAGGCATATCATAAAGAGAAGATCTAAGCTTCTTACCATTAATTGGGTCTAGGCCGGCCGAGAGGAATCCAGCAGCCTTGACTTTGTCCAAGTTCGTCACCATTCCTGCTTCCTCCTTAAACCTTGCTAGATAATCCCCAAGTTCCTCGTTCGGCCTCAGTCTGCAATGGATCGGGGCCTCCGTATCCTTTTCTCGTCGGTACAAATGAGAATAGTGCCTCAAAAACTTCCTTTTGATTTGCTCGTATGAGCCAATTGACCTGGGCCTTAGCGATCGATACCACATCGACGCATTTCCCTTCAGATAGGTCTTGAAGATCTTACAGAGCATAACATCACAGTGCCCAATACCAGTCATGAGGGATTCGTACTTCTCACAGTGGTCTTTGGGGTCACCCTTCCCACCGAACTCATGCATCTTCGGGAAATGTCTTCCCGGAGGTAGCCGAAATTGTTCAACGTCTTCAATTACCACTGGTTCGTGGCTTATCCTTCTTTCTTCAAACATGACCTTTTCGATCCTCCGGATACGGTCATCCATGTGAGGACCCTCATCTTCAGACTCGAAAGAGTAAACTACCTTCGATCTGTTCTTCTGGAGAGCGATTCAGAGTTCCACGACTCATCTTCATCGTCCCTAATCCTCTTCTCCCTTCGCTCTTCATGCTCCGTGTCTTCGGCCTCTAGGGCCTCGCGGAGTGCCTTCTCTTGTAGTTCGATCTCTTCTCTCTTGAGGTTTAGGGCTTGTAACCTTAAACGATCGGCCTCCCTCTTCTTAGCCAATCTCTCTCTATCCTTGTTGCTCTTTTCTCTATCAGCCTCCTTCCGCTTCCCTTTGGCTTTCTGCTCATCTCGCCATTTTAGGAGTATCTCTCGTTGTTCTTCGGGAGACGGTATATCCCCTTCTTCATCAAAAGTCAGCAGCCTTGGGGTGATAAGAGTTATCCTCAGGATGACAGGAGGAGTGGTGCGGCTGTCTCCAGCCACGGTGTTGCCATCGATTACGGGCGCTTCTTCAATCGTCATAGCTTTTAGTAAATCTCAACACAAACGTATCTCTACGTTCCCACTGACGACGCCAAATGTTACGACGTGATTTCTGCCGGATTCTGGTTCGTTCGAACCTGCAATGAAGAAGAATGCGATGGTTTGGCCCCCCGATTCATCTCCGGTGTGAGAATTAGTTAGTCGGTTTTTGTAAGGTATTTTGAACGTAGAGAGATTGTGTTTTGTGTGTCATTGTGAATGAATGAATCCTCAAACCTGACTTAACCTTATTCCCCTCTGTTTCAGCAGTTACCGAAGAGTGGGTAACGTGCATAATCGTGTCCCACGTCCTCCGGGAAGTGTAACCGCACGACCGTTGTCTTCAAATGGACCGGATGAATGTGGACTCTATTCGGATTCAGGGCGTTGGGCCGCCCACTAGGGTGATGGGCCTCCAACAGTTCCTACTAAAACTATGGATTAATGTATATGGTGTGCTGGTCATGTATGATGTATATGTGATTGCCTCGGTCTTTTGCCTGTCATCATTGAAACAGGTTGCAGACTCACCAACTTATTGTTCTGGCGTTGAAACAGGTTGTAGACTCACCAGCTTATTATTCTGGAATACGTCTCAAAGACGTAATAGTAAAATGTGATGGCATAGTAGTACGAAATACGTTGGAGGTATGTTCAATATTGCCTTCTGTAATGTTGTCATTGCAAGATGTTTCTGTACTACAATATGAAAATGAAATTGATAATGATTGTAAGTCTTTATTTTAGAGTTTATCAGGATTGTTAGCTTTGTTGATGTCTTTCATGGTTAATAACATGAAATCCATGATGGCTCTTGCCAGTTCGAGCTTGGGAAACACTTTCACGAGTTATTGGTTATCATGGTTTTGAATCATGAAAATATTCCTTCTCATCTAATCTTCAATTTCTCTACCTAGTAATGGCAGCGCCACTGATATACTTTAGTTATCTTAGAGCATCTCCAATGGTACTAGCTAAAATGGTTAGCTAAAATAATATAAAATAATGGTTATGTAAAATTTACTGAACCTGTAAGGAGTTGTACTCCAATGGTGTTAGCTATAATTGTTAGCTATATTTCAAAAACAGTATTTTATTGTTATTTTAATTAGTAAATATATATAATATTAAACTAAATTGATGATGTGTCACAATATAAGTGGATATGATATTTTTAGATGTTATGTATAAATTTTTGGATATCCTCCAAATATAGAAGATATCTATCTTATTATCTAAAAATTTACCTAACAGTATGCATGGTTGGAGAAGAAAAAACAATAGCTATTAGTTAAAATGATTGCCACATCACTATTATAACTAAGAGATTGTAAGCCTTGGAGATGCTCTTATGTTGTATTTAATATAAAGGTGCTTCTTGGGTAACATTGTTTGCTGCGTTATTTGTGCAATTTACATTATTTACTTATTGATGCATCTACTTGGCATGTTTCTTTTCCCCTACTCACTGTAGTTCTTTGTAGGTAGATGGAAATTTGTATCCTATATTTGATTAAATATTGGAATGGGATACTATTTTTTTGCTAAGCATATTGAAATACTTTTATTTGCTTCCATCTATAAAGTTGGATTAATTTATTTAATTACTCATTTTCCTTTTAGTTCTTTGATTAGTATGGAACAAAGTCGGAGGAGAATCTGTAGAGCTCGAGATTTTAAGAGCAAGTGATGCTGAAACACTGAAGATAAGCCTGGCTGTGGAAGAGACAGCCCCAGACAAATACTATCAGTAAGTCAAATCAAACCCACCCTCCACCCCCCCCCCCAAAAGAGAAGTTTAATCTTTTGGGGCCCAAGCACACCCAAAATCTTGTAGAGAAAGGTTATTTGATTAATGGTCCAGTGACCAGTGTCTTGGTGTGTTTTTTTTTTGAAACAAATCGTACTTGCATTACTTAAAAATTATCACTTTCGAGTACATGATTAAAAAAGCAGGAGGAGTGACAGACCACTCTCCATAGCCTGACATAGAATTTATGCAGCATTTGCAAGCAAAAAAACCCACACAATTCGCAGACCGATAATCGAACTATTAGCACTTGATAATTGTGCTTTAGTGATTTTGTCCAAGAAATGGCTTCTTGACAACAGCTCGCTCCAATCTGATCTTTCCTCCAACCCTCAAGCAAATTCCGAACCAAGTGTTCAGAGGTCTCAATTGAATAAACTATGGTTAAAGGAACGGCACTCCAGCTATCTACGTGCCGGATACCAGCTATAGACATGCCGAAAAAGGAAACCCTCAAAGGATGATCAATACTCCAGCTATCTACATGCCGGATACCAGCTATAGACATGCCGAAAGTGAAGACTCCCACAGGTAAATAACAATCTTTGATTGTGAGTTGTGAGCTCTTGCAATAATCGTCAGCATCCCAGATTCGATGCAAACTTTCCAGATCTCAGAGACCTTCATCAAACCAAACAAACCAAACAACCAAAACATAAACCCCAAAAAATTGGGGATAAACATAAAACCCCAAACAATTGGGGACAGCAACCCAAAAAATGGGTAGAGAAAATCACTTCGAAAAATCAAAAATCTCGGATTGCCACCAAATTTTGATATGATATTAAACATGAGATTTTGAGTCTAAGAAATGTGTTTATTTGATATTTCGAGTTCTAAATCAAAACAAATCTGAAAAGAACTCGAATGGGTTTTTCGAAATTTTTAGGAAAAAATTTCGATTTATGGATGAAATGAAGGGAAATTTGTCACAACTAGGGTTATTGGTTAAGAAAAGTAATTGACAGAAAATGAAAAGAGACAAAATAACGGTTCATTCATTCCATAATGTTCTGAATTACATGCCACAGCTTATAAAGGAGACAGAAATGGGACAACTAGACAGCTAGACACGTGTAATGTTGCTACTGGCCATCTGATAACAACCACTCTTGTGCCTAGTACAGATACTATTTAATAATCTACCAATAGCAATGCTCCACCATGATGCTAAACGATGTCGTTCAGACTTAGCAATATTCCCTCCCAAAACAGTTTGTGACATACTCCCCTTCTTTAATTAATCCTTGACCTCAAGGATTGAAGCTTGGATATATTTTTGTGAACTTCTCCCATCGCTCCCATGTGGCTTCTTCTGGCGTGCCATTTTCCCACTGAACTAGGACCATGATTACAGGGCTATTGCCACGCTTGACCATCCTTCGTTCCAGAATGGCAATTGGCTGTGGATCGAGAATCCCAGTTTCAGCAACAGTAGGGAGGTTATCTTGGATATCAATACGGGAGCCAACCTTCTTCTTCAACTGAGAAACGTGGAATACGTTATGAATTCTTGATGCTGGCGGAAGATCAAGCTTATAAGCAACTGGTCCTATTTTTTCCAATACTCGGTAGGGGCCATAGAATTTGGCTGAAAGTTTATGATTCTTGCGTTCATTAACAGACTGTTGGCGATATGGTTGGAGCTTCAAGAATACTTCATCATTGACCAAGAAGGATCTGTCAGTCCTTTTCTTATCAGAATACCATTTCATGCGTTCCTGGGCTTTAGTGAGGTTGTCCTTGATCAATTGCTGAGTAGCTTTCCTGTCTTGCAGGTAGACATTTACTTCTGAGTCTGCAGTTCGAGTATATGAGTAATTGATCGAAGGAGGTGGGGTGGAGTACAGAGCTTGGAATGGAGACATGTTAAGAGAGGAATGGTGGGTTGTATTATACCACCATTCGGCTAGAGACAACCATGAAGACCAAGTACCTGGTTTATGTCCAGCAAAACAACGAAGAAACATTTCGATACACTGGTTTACACGTTCAGTTTGGCCATCAGTTTGTGGGTGGTACGCTGTACTGAGCTTGATTTTCGTACCGATTGAAGAGAAGAGCTCCTTCCAGAAAGAACTGATAAAAACAGGGTCACGGTCAGAGATGATGGCCTGTGGAATACCATGTAACCTCACCACCCCATCAATGAATTCCTGTGCTATTTTGCTGGCAGTGTAAGGATGGGTTAAGGGTATAAGGTGACAGTATTTAGTGAATCTGTCAACGATAACTAAGATGGTGTCCTTCCCTTTGGATTTGGGCAAGCCTTCCACGAAATCCATAGAAATCACCTCCCAAGCAGAATCTGGAAGCGAGATGGGTTGAAGCAAACCAGGTGGGGAAATATGTTCAACCTTATTTCTTTGACAGGTGGTGCACTCTCTAACAAAGCGAATGATCTCAGCTCGAAGCCCTGGCCAATGAAATAAACGATCAACTCGTTTGAAGGTTGCAGCTGCTCCTGAATGTCCCCCTTCTGGGCTATCATGCAAGGTTGAAATGATCTTACTTCGAAGGTCAGTGCTGTTTCCCACATAGAACTTACCATCTCGTTTTAACTCACCTTGTTTGAATGTATACCCCTCTGCATTTGTGGGTGACAGTGTTAACTCTGCTATTAATCTTTGTGCAGTCTCATCTTGATCTAAACTGTCCAGTAATTCAAGCTTCCATTGAGGTTTGACTGCGTGTATGATCGAGCTAAGTTCAGCATCACTATGCATACGAGAAAGGGCGTCAGCAGCAACATTCTCTTTACCCTTCTTATACAGAACTGTATAGTCGAACCCCAACAACTTTGATAGCCATTTTTGCTGCAAACTAGTGGTTATCTTTTGCTCCATTAAGTGTTTAAGTGCCTCTTGGTCTGTTTTGATTATGAATGGGTGGCCAAGCAGGTAAGTGCGCCATTTCTGAGTGGCCATGATGACAGCCAAAAGTTCCTTTTCGTAGGTAGATAGGCCCAGGTGCTTAGGGCCCAAGGCCTTGCTCATATAGGCAATTGGTTGGCCATCTTGCATCATGACAGCCCCCACCCCCAATTTGCTTGCATCTGTTTCGATGACTAGTGGTTTAGAGAAGTCTGGGAGAGCTAGAACAGGTGTATGAGTCATGACTTCCTTAAGAGCAGCAAAGGCTGAATCAGCTTCTTGATTCCAAGAGAATTTTCCCTTTTTCAGGAGTTGAGTGAGGGGTTTACTGAGTATGCCATATCCTTTGATGAAGCGTCGATAATATCCCGTAAGACCAAGAAATCCCCGTAGAGATTTGGCATTTTTTGGAGTTGGCCATTCTTTCATAGCCTCAATTTTCCTCTCATCAGCTTCGACTCCTCGGCCAGAGATTATGTGACCAAGGTACTCTACCTTCGATTGAGCAAAGGCACACTTGCTCAGTTTGACAAACAGTTGGTGCTCTCTGAGCTTGTCAAAAACCTGCTTGAGGTGGGACAGGTGTTCCTCATGATTTCTGCTGTAAATCAATATGTCGTCAAAAAACACCAACACGAATTTACCAATATAGGCTGAGAATACTTCATTCATTAGATCCTGAAAGGAGGCTGGGGCGTTTGTTAGCCCGAATGGCATGACAATGAACTCAAACAAGCCTTGGTGAGTACGGAATGCCGTTTTATAGACGTCTTCTGGGCTGATTCTTATTTGGTGATAACCACTACGAAGGTCAAGCTTTGTAAAAATTTTACTACCCTTTAATGCTGAGAGGAGTTCTTCTATAACTGGAATGGGATATTTGTTTTTGATTGTGAGCTCATTTAATGCCCTGTAGTCGACCACAAGCCTCCATGTGTTGTCTTTCTTCTTAACTAGCAGAACAGGCGAAGCAAGAGGGGAGGAGCTAGTTCGAATTACCCCAGCAGTGAGCATCTCTCTAGTGATCTTTTCAATCTCCTCCCTATGAGCAATTGGGCATCGATAGGGATGTGAATTAACTGGGCAGCTGTTTGGCTTTAGAGGTATGTGGTGATCTTGATTTCGAGGTGGAGGCAAGGTAGTAGGAGTATTGAAAATTTCTTGGTAGTGGGTAATGAGAGCAGAGAGGTCAGGGTGTAGAGGTTGGTTGGCTTCAGTAGCATTAACCTGGTCGATTGCTGTGATCTGTACTAGAAAACAAGCCTCTTCCTGATGTATCTTAGGATCAGAATCATTGAACTGCAAATGCACCTTAGATCCTTCACAAGTTTGGGAGAGTGAAATGAGTTGGTTATCCCAGTTTATAGTGACAGTTTCTCGAGAGTAATCAAAGGTTACTGGACTGACAGATGACATCCAATCCACACCTAGTATGAGGTCATAACCTCCCAAGGGTATGACATTGACAGGAGCAGAGAATTTCCTTCCAGCCATTGACCAATCCAACCTTGCAATAGACTTATCACATGTCAATCTCTCGCCATTGGCCACAGTGATTTGAAAAGGGGTGCAAGGTGTCATCCTGAGTTGTAATTGCTTGGCTAGATGCTGAGAAATGAAATTGTTGGACGAACCACTGTCCACAAGAATGTTGATTGGTTTGGTCCCTATAGAGCCCTTGATTTTCAGGGTACCCGTGCCAGCAGAACCAATGAGGGCATGCAGTGATACCTTAACATCTGTCATAGTTTCCTTGTCTAGCTCTTGAGGTTCATTATTCTCCCAAACGATAGTTAGCTCCTCTTCTGTAGGATCAGTTGTTTCACCAGCCTCATTCAAAATGATAAAGAGCTTCTTCTTCCTACAATTGTGCCCTGGTTCAAATTTCTGGTCACAGTAGAAGCATAGCCCCTTTTGTTTCTTGTCATTAATCTCAGCAAGAGTAAGCTTTTTAAAACTGTCAACAGTGGCTTGAGTTTCAGTGGAATTGACACTATTGGTCTTTGTAGAATAGGGACTAGACTTGTAGGAGCTGGGGAATGCAGTAGTTGACTTTTGAGCAGTTTTGTATCTCTTATCTAGGACATTCAGATAGTACTCTTGACCCCTTGCCAATTCCCTTGCTTCTTGGAGAGTTTTAGGTTTGAGATTATAGAGGTGCTGAGCAATCTCCTCTTTTAGGCCACTGATGAAGTTATCCACGTAATAGGACTCCCTGTGAAATCCTTCAGCCATCATAACATAATTCCTGAGCTCATCGAATTGACAGATATAATCATCTACACGCCCCTTTTGTGTCAACTTGTTAAACTGTCCCACAAGGTTCTCATACCCTGTCTTAGCAAACCGATGGCAAACTAGGGAAACAAATTCAGGCCAGAGCAAGTTGTGTTTCTCCCTTTCAATACAACGGTACCAGATGTCTGCTTCTCCCTCCATGTGGAGAGCAGCACATAAAACCCTTGATCTTAAATCAGTTGTGGGATGTAGTTGGAAAAACTTTTCACACTTACCAATCCATCCACGTGGATCCTTCCCTTCAAACTTTGGGAAATCAATCTTGGGGACCTTATATATCGGTTGTGACCCCGTTTTGGTTTGTGTTATATCCTCGCCAATGCGTGTGTGTACAGTGGGGTTAGTGGGTATGGCCGTTTGAGAGTGTGGTAAGGTAACTGGAGGGGGTTGGTGTATGGTAAAAGGTTGATGGTAGTTATAGGAGGCGTGAGTGGTGGGGTTAAAATACGTTGGGTATAGGGGTGTAGCAAAGGCGTTCAAGGTTGGGGAGTTTGGGAATGGTACCGACGGGTTAGAGACAGC
Source organism: Saposhnikovia divaricata (assembly GCA_036435485.1). Classification (NCBI taxonomy): domain Eukaryota; kingdom Viridiplantae; phylum Streptophyta; class Magnoliopsida; order Apiales; family Apiaceae; genus Saposhnikovia; species Saposhnikovia divaricata. Next base: position 232,996,269 of record CM071594.1, read on the forward strand.
CATGTTTCTGTATTCAGGCAACGAAAAAGGGTCGATATAACGAGCATTAAGCTCAAAGGGAGGGGTGTTCTGTGAATTTGTAAAACCTTCCCAATTGACACTCCTTGACCTTGATGGTGTATTACTATTAGAGTCATTAAACGTAGCAAAATGTGTGGGGGTTTGAAGAGGAGAACTTACAGTCATGGTGTTTGTCTGGGCTAAACAAAGTGAAGGTCCCTCCGAGTGGGTTTGATGTTTCTGCAACAGCCCTGTTCTGACCAACTCAGAAAGCTCTGCAATCCCCTGTTTCATCTCCTGGTTGTCTTGAGAAAGTGACTTAAACTCCGATTTGAGGAGAGAGATCTGTTCTTGAGCGAAACTCTGACCTTCTTCGAACATACTAAGCTTGTCAGCCATGGTGGAAATTGAGCTTTCACATTTCTGGAGGCTAGCCTTCTCAGTCATCTTTGGGTTTGTTTTCTTTTTTGTCTTAGCAATGGTTAAAGTTTAGGGTTAGTGGCGGCCAAGGAACGGCTGCTGCTTTGATACCAATTGTCACAACTAGGGTTATTGGTTAAGAAAAGTAATTGACAGAAAATGAAAAGAGACAAAATAACGGTTCATTCATTCCATAATGTTCTGAATTACATGCCACAGCTTATAAAGGAGACAGAAATGGGACAACTAGACAGCTAGACACGTGTAATGTTGCTACTGGCCATCTGATAACAACCACTCTTGTGCCTAGTACAGATACTATTTAATAATCTACCAATAGCAATGCTCCACCATGATGCTAAACGATGTCGTTCAGACTTAGCAATATTCCCTCCCAAAACAGTTTGTGACAAAATTGTGAAGGTGGGTGAATGCTTGGTTGGAGAAAGAGGAGGGAGAAGGATGATGGAGGAGGATCGGAGTTTAAAGAGTCCGGCGGCCGACTCTCATTGAGAAAAGAGAGAGCAGAGAGTTTTTTTATTGTATTCTTCTAGTTAATTTGTCGTTTTAGTGTCATGGTGTGTTTAATGTTCTTAATTATGGGTTCTTGCAAACACAATTGACTTAAAAAGATGGTCCCAGTGGACGGGGTCGGGAGGAAATTATCTCATTATGAACTAACACTTACTGAAGGCAATTGATACACATAATGAAATATACACTGATACCGCTGAGACAAAGAGGGATTTGTAAAATTGCTTGTTGAAACTTATAGATATGTTGTCATAGTTTAGTTCCAAAACACAAGATAACTTGTTTTGGTCAGTGCTGAATGCTAATATTGGACTGTAGGTGGGGAGGGGAGTGCAATAACAACTGGTGTATACTCCTTGGATCGTGTTTAAAATTTTGTGGTGGTGTCTGGTCTGGGCTATTAACTTTGGGGGCCTTAATTTGTATGGGGGATTTAAGGGGTTAACAAGATTGTGGATTCGTTAACCAGGTACTAGTCTTTGGATGATTTTTTTTTTATTATTTGGAATTGGGCTTGGAATCTGATTTCGACTAGCTGATAATCAAAAATTAATTTCTTGTATGTCACCATATATGTTTATGTATGGATGGATGTGTATATTTATGTATATGCAATTGATTTCTTCACTTGCAAATTGCAATTGTGTTTGATGCATTATATTTACTCATTTTATTGTAATATAATTTAGGTTGTTTGTTGATGTATTATCTATATGCAAGGGTATGTACTGTGTTGCTTTGTTTTCTGTTTTTACAAAATTTAGCACACAGAATGCCGATGCCCCTTGTCTTTGTAGAATGCCCAGTGAGAATTATTGATATTACATAATGCCCGTCTTGTTTATATATATCCATATAATAATCAAATAATTAATTAAAAGTTATATCGAGATTCTTATTCATCCTTGTTATATAATTTGTTTTCTGATATAAAAAAGTAGTTTATAACAGAGATAAAAAAACACCTGATTTCAGTAAAGTGATTCCTATTCATGCACCAAGCAAACAACCCTAGTAAATTCATTCTCATTTTCCCCCATTCCATTCCTTTGATTCCATTCCCCTTTACGGACCATTCCCACTATTAATCCAGACGCCTCCTCGGATAGCACATAGCATTCCTAATCTTAGCCAGAATTATGAGTTAGCTCCTTCTAGTAACCAAACTTAATTATACACACATTGTCTGTTTGTGATTTTCGTTTCAGGTGGAGGCGAACTTTTTGGAAGATAATTCCTAGAGATCAGTGACGGAAGATGCTCGTTGTACGTACATTATCTTTGGGTTCAAGATACTGTGCTTTCAGAAGAATTTTTTTTTTTTTTTTTGATAATCCGATGTCCGGGCCAGTTTGCGCGCACCTCGACTAATCCGGAGGGCATACTAACACACTCATACCCCCGAGCATGGTAGCCCACTTAATCCCGGAACATCCCAGGGAATCGAACTCGTGACCTCAAGGTAGTAAACTTTAAACGCCACTGTTCGACCATCTGAAACACCCAGTGGGGAGTTATTGACATATTGTATTAACAAACACCCACAGTGTGTTTTGTTATATTAGCTTTTTGAACGTTCTTCCATTATATAAAATGCACAGTTTGGTGGTAAGAAACTGAATTCGAGTAGCTGAGTGTTGCTTTATTAATATTTTGTAATATATTTTTTTAAGAGAATTTACCAATTATACTAATTTTTGTGGTTTCATTTGCAAATTTACTTTACTTGTAGAATCATTGAAATTATACTATCTTTACAATTTTATTTGTAAATTTAATAATTTTATATTATTATTATTTTTAATAAAACTGACTGTGCACTAACTGTACGTTGATTGTGTGACACGTGGAAGGTGGGACCCATCCTGTTGCCGTGGCAGGGGGACCCACCTGCTGATGTGGTAGCTGACGTGGTAGGTGGTGAGACCCACTTGCTGATGTCGTAGTTGATGTCAGCAGGTGGGTCCCACCCTGCTGACGTGGCATCTGATTGGACATGTTGCATGGTTGCTGATATGGTGTGGGCCTCGCAGGGGAATTTTTTTTTAATTTTTTCAAAAAAAATATTAAGAAATTATTATTTTTTCAATAAAAAAGGTATTTTTGCAATTAAAATAGTAAATTTGCAAATAGCTATTCTTAATAAAAATAAAATTGAAAATAATTACTTTTTCAATATATTTATCAAAAAAGCTCTTTTTTTAATCACAAGTAGTTTTTATAGCATTTTGAATTGTTTTTTTATTTTTTATGATGATAAATTAATAATATGCATGTATTTGTACTTATATGTATACTAAAATTATTACGGAAAATATGTTGATTTATAATAATAATTAAATAAGTTGATGATGAACATTTTATTAGTTTTATTCTTTATTAATTTACTTTAAATTTTATTGTTGATGAAATTTAATATTTTTTAACTTTTAAATTATTAAATTATTATATGATTTTTTGTGGTTATTATATTTAGATTCTCTATAGATTATTTTATTTTGGATATTCGAATTGTTTTTTAATTTCTTTACAATTTTAGTACCGAATCACTACGTCAAATTTTGGCTTCCGTCACATCAAATATGTGTGGCTAAGCACTTTCCGTCACGTTTTAATTTTTCAGCAAACTGTGATCTAAGGTCTCGTCATTTTACGCCCCCTACGGCCACACCCCAGCTGTGTGGCTGTAACTCAAAACAGAGTGACTAAAGCATACCACCAATTGGGTCTGACAGCCCCATTTTAAGCTTAAAAGTGTGACTAAATACCAGCTTGCAGCCACAGGATGCGTAGTGGCTAAAGAGAGTTAATAACGTGGCTAAATACCAACATTCATCAAAGGCTTAGTTTTGGTCACACTATTTATTGGTAAATCGTGGCAAAAAGCTTTGGTATGGCCACATTATATAATTTTTGTGTGATCGTTTCTATGTTATATAGACATTAAATAACTGATTTTAGTCACTAATAATTATAGTAACTATAGTTCTGGCTAAAACCTATTTTTTTAGAATTTTTGTAATATATAGTGTGGCTAAAGTATAGTAATAGCCACACACACTTAACTAAATTATACAGGGTTTAATTTGTATTATAAATGATCGATAATAAATAATAATACCAAAATGCCAAAATTGAAACACAATGGTATATTCTAAAATTCAAACACTTTTAGCCATCCATAAATCAATTCACATCTACATAAAAATTATGTCCGATACAAACTTATTGAATTGTTGAAGGAAAAAAATCAATTGCTTCTTGTACAACAGAGGCAAGTGCTTTGGCAATCATCACAACTGGCTCTTCTTCCTGGTCAGATGCAGATGATTTTCTTTGATCAGATACTTGACCTTGCTCACTTGCATTTGAAGAAGCGTTTTCGGATTTGTTTGCAGCATCCTTTTCATCAGCTTCAGGAGATGCAGATGATGAGAAACAGTAGTAACCAGTTGACAAATAGCAACAAACTGCTTATTGAATTACTACAAAGTTGAAACGACAAAAATCATTCAAATTTTAAACTTTCTTACTTGGACAGAGGCTATCTCACTGCGCAACGAAGCTATAGTAGGTGCTAGTTGCCCAAATGGTAACTACTATTTGTTACACCTGGGCTTGAGAAGATGAAACAGAACAAGGTATGCTTACAGATGCTTTGTCATAGGTGCTAAGCCCTACCCCAACAGAAACAACCAGAAGACCTTGAAATATTTTACAAGACAAGCAAAGAACTAGGCTTGTAAGTTTTGACTTGCAAATACCATAGTTACCTCAAAGCACTTTTCATGCATTTACATTTAACGTATGATAAAAAGAAAGAAATGTCAAGCACGTAAAAGAGTACCTCTTTTTGAGTAACCTGACATTCCTATAAGTTGCGAATCCCTCACATCTCTACACACATCTTCAGGAATAATTGGTTTCTGTAATGGAAAGCTGAAATGTGTTAGCAAGCATCTGTAATGGAGCAATTTTGTTGGCGCACACTTTCTCTTGTTCTGCTATCAAACTCTTTTCCTTCTTTCCTGAAATCTAAAATATAAAATTAAGTGATTTTAGTTGTTAACATAAAGTCAGGGGTGCCAAAGTCTTGATTCACCTGCCAAGTCTTGATTCATAGACCATTTGTAGTCCCTCGAAGAAAATGCATTTGCAGTCCCTCGAAAAAATGAATCAATGGACTTCAATTAGAGAAATGAAAAGGAAGTATCCAAAAACAGAGGACGCTAAATATAACGACAATGTGAAAACCACATTTACATTTACATTCCAGCATCCGTAATTCAAATGGAGTAATTCTACAATATTTATCACAGCTCAATATCAAAAATAAAGTTATCCATTAAAATCAACAAGACACTACATCACTAGCAACACAAACACAAACACAAATATATATTGGCCCGTTAGAGGGAGGAGTTGACTTGGCAATATAAAACCCTCAACATCATTTCGCACACAAGATCGATTCAAAACAAACACTCAAGATTCAAAGTACACACAACAAAGCCAATTCAAAACAGCGATGAGTGTGAATTTACCTTTATTTAATCAAAACGTTGAACCAGAAAACAGCGATTGAGAGAGCTTGAGATTTGCTCGATGAATGTGTTCCCTGGTTTTATCACAAACAGAAATTGACAATCAAGATAATGAAAGCACATTTATGTTTGTGACAAAATCACGAACACCTACATCTAGCAAAATCAATTGACCAACACAAACAGATCGGGGCCGGGACTATGTATAAAAAGAAGGTTTCCCTTGAATTTGTATGTGTGTGTTTGATTTGAACTTGAGCCGTGAACATATGTGTGTGCTGAAAAAGAAGGTGGAAAATGGGGAAATGAAATACTAGGTAGGGAGGGAAGTGAATTTTTGGGTACATAGGAGGGAAAGAGGAAGCGGGAAATGAAATATTGGGTGGGGAGGGAAAAGAATTTAATATATAGATCTAGTTAATTCGTATCTGATTCATAAAAATATTATTTTTAAACTGACAATCGAACCGTAGTTAAAATATTATTTCTAACGGATGTTATTAAACACTCATTTTAGCATCGGGAAAAAATAATCGAAAAATAAAAAGGCCTGGTTGTACGCGATCTTAACGAAAACGTGGTGAAAGTGCTACTTCCTAGTAACAGGGCACGATCCAGATTCACTGAATAATTTTTTTTTTGAATGTTTTTTTCGACGATCGAACCGTACGGATGTTATTAAACACTCATTTTAGTGTCGGGAAAAAATAATCGAAAAATAAAAAGGCCTGGTTGTACGAGATCTTAACGAAAACGTGGTGAAAGTGCAACTTCCAAGTAACATGGCACGATCCAGATTCACTGAATAATTTTTTTGAAGGTTTTTTTCGACGATCGAACCGTACGGATGTTATTAAACACTAATTTTAGTGTTGGGAAAAAATAATCGAAAAAATAAAAAGGCCTGGATGTACGCGATCTTAACGAAAACGTGGTGAAAGTGCTACTTCGTGGAAACAGGGCACGATCCAGATTCACTGAATAATTTTTTTGAATGTTTTTTTCGACGATCGAACCGTACGGATGTTATTAAACACTCATTTTAGCATCGGGAAAAAATAATCGAAAAATAAAAAGGCCTGGTTGTACGCGATCTTAACGAAAACGTGGTGAAAGTGCTACTTCCAAGTAACAGGGCACGATCCAGATTCACTGAATAATTTTTTTTGAATGTTTTTTCCGACGATCGAACCATACGGATGTTATTAAACACTCATTTTAGTTTTGGGAAAAAATAATCGAAAAATAAAAAGGCCTAGTTGTACGAGATCTTAACGAAAACGTGGTGAAAGTGCTACTTCCAGGTAATATGGCACGATCCAGATTCACTGAATAATTTTTTTGAAGGGTTTTTCCGATGATCGAACCATACGGATGTTATTAAACATTCATTTTAGTGTTGGACCACCTACGCGCTGGTAAACGAAAACCACCTCAAAAATAATCGAAAAATAATCGAAAAATAAAAAGGCCTGGATGTACGCGATCTTAACGAAAACGTGGTGAAAGTGCTACTTTGTGGTAATAGGGCACGATCCAGATTCACTGAATAATTTTTTTGAATGTTTTTTTCGACGATCGAACGGTACGGATGTTATTAAAAACTCATTTTAGCGTCGGGAAAAAATAATCGAAAATTAAAAAGGCCTGGTTGTACGCGATCTTAACGAAAACGTGGTGAAAGTGTTATTTCCTAGTAACAGGGCACGATTCAGATTTACTGAATAATTTTTTTTGAATGTTTTTTTCGACGATTGAACCGTACGGATGTTATTAAACACTCATTTTAGTGTCGGGAAAAAATAATCGAAAAATAAAAAGGCCTGGTTGTACGCGATTTTTACGAAAACGTGGTGAAACTGCTACTTCCAAGTAACATAGCACGATCCAGATTCACTGAATAATTTTTTTGAAGGGTTTTTTCGATGATCGAAACGTACGGATGTTATTAAACACTCATTTTAGTGTTGGGAAAAAATAATCGAAAAATAAAAAGGCCTGGATGTACGCGATCTTAACGAAAACGTGGTGAAAGTGCTACTTCGTGGTAACAGGGCACGATCCAGATTCACTGAATAATTTTTTTTGAATATTTTTTTCGACGATCGAACCGTACGTATGTTATTAAACACTCATTTTATCGTCGGAAAAAAATAATCGAAAAATAAAAAGGCCTGGTTGTACGCGATCTTAACGAAAACGTGGTGAAAGTGCTACTTCCTAGTAACAGGGCACGATCCAGATTCACTGAATAATTTTTTTTAAATGTTTTTTCCGACGATCGAACCATACGGATGTTATTAAACACTCATTTTAGTGTTGGGAAAAAATAATCGAAAAATAAAAAGGCCTGGTTGTACGAGATCTTAACGAAAACGTGGTGAAAGTGCTACTTCCAAGTAACATGGCACGATCCAGATTCACTGAATAATTTTTTTGAAGGGTTTTTTCGACGATCGAACCGTACGGATGTTATTAAACACTCATTTTAGTTTTGGGAAAAAATAATCGAAAAATAAAAAGGCCTGGATGTACGCGATCTTAACGAAAACGTGGTGAAAGTGCTACTTCGTGGTAACAGGGCACGATCCAGATTCACTGAATAATTTTTTTGAATCTTTTTTCGACGATCGAACCGTACGGATGTTATTAAAAACTCATTTTAGCGTCAGGAAAAAATAATCGAAAAATAAAAAGGCCTGGTTGTACGCGATCTTAACGAAAACGTGGTGAAAGTGCTATTTCCTAGTAATAGGGCACGATTCAGATTTACTGAATAATTTTTTTTGAATATTTTTTTCGACGATCGAACCGTACGGATGTTATTAAACACTCATTTTAGTGTCGGGAAAAAATAATCGAAAAATAAAAAGGCCTGGTTCTACACGATTTTTACGAAAACGTGGCGAAACTACTACTTCCAAGTAACATAGCACGATCCAGATTCACTGAATAATTTTTTTGAAGGGTTTTTTCGATGATCGAAACGTACGGATGTTATTAAACACTCATTTTAGTGTTGGGAAAAAATAATAGAAAAATAAAAAGGCCTGGATGTACGCGATCTTAACGAAAACGTGGTGAAAGTGCTACTTCGTGGTAACAGGGCACGATCCAGATTCACTGAATAATTTTTTTGAATATTTTTTTCGACGATCGAACCGTACGTATGTTATTAAACACTCATTTTATCGTCGGAAAAAAATAATCAAAAAATAAAAAGGCCTGGTTGTACGCAATTTTAACGAAAACGTGGTGAAAGTGCTACTTCCTAGTAACAGGGCACGATCCAGATTCACTGAATAATTTTTTTTGAATGTTTTTTCCGACGATTGAACCATACGGATGTTATTAAACACTCATTTTAGAGTTGGGAAAAAAAAATCGAAAAATAAAAAGGCCTGGTTGTACGAGATCTTAACGAAAACGTGGTGAAAGTGCTACTTCCAAGTAACATGGCACGATCCAGATTCACTGAATAATTTTTTTGAAGGGTTTTTTCGACGATCGAACCGTACGGATGTTATTAAACACTCATTTTAGTGTTGGGAAAAAATAATCGAAAAATAAAAAGGCCTGGATGTACGCGATCTTAACGAAAACGTGGTGAAAGTGCTACTTCGTGGTAACAGGGCACGATCCAGATTCACTGAATAATTTTTTTGAATCTTTTTTCGACGATCGAACCGTACGGATGTTATTAAACACTCATTTTAGTGTCGGGAAAAAATAATCGAAAAATAAAAAGGCCTAGTTGTACAAGATCTTAACGAAAACGTGGTGAAAGTGCTACTTCCAAGTAATATGGCTCGATCCAGATTCACTGAATAATTTTTTTGAAGGGTTTTTTCAACGATCGAACCGTACGGATGTTATTAAACACTCATTTTAGTGTTGGGAAAAAATAATCGAAAAATAAAAAGGCCTGGATGTACGCGATCTTAACGAAAACGTGGTGAAAGTGCTACTTTGTGGTAACAGGGCACGATCCAGATTCACTGAATAATTTTTTTGAATGTTTTTTTCAACGATCGAACCGTACGGATGTTATTAAACACCAATTTTAGCATCGGGAAAAAATAATCGAAAAATAAAAAGGCCTGGTTGTACGCGATCTTAACGAAAACGTGCTGAAAGTGCTATTTCCTAGTAACAGGGCACGATCCAGATTTACTGAATAATTTTTTTTGAATGTTTTTTTCGACGATCGAACCGTACGGATGTTATTAAACACTCATTTTAGTGTCGGGAAAAAATAATCGAAAAATAAAAAGGCCTGGTTGTACGGGATCTTTACGAAAACGTGGTGAAAGTGCTACTTCCAAGTAACATGGCACGATCCAGATTCACTGAATAATTTTTTTGAAGGGTTTTTTCGATGATCGAACCGTACGGATGTTATTAAACACTCATTTTAGTGTTGGGAAAAAATAATCGAAAAATAAAAAGGCCTGGTTGTACGCGATCTTTACGAAAACGTGGTGAAAGTGCTACTTCCAAGTAACATGGCACGATCCAGATTCACTAAATAATTTTTTTGAAGGGTTCTTTCGATGATTGAAACGTACGGATGTTAATAAACACTCATTTTAGTGTTGGGAAGAAATAATAGAAAAATAAAAAGGCCTGGATGTACGCGATCTTAACGAAAACGTGGTGAAAGTGCTAATTCGTGGTAACAAGGCACGATCCAGATTCACTGAATAATTTTTTTGAATGTTTTTTTCGACGATCGAACCGTACGGATGTTATTGAACACTCATTTTATCGTCGGAAAAAAATAATCGAAAAATAAAAAGGCCTGGTTGTACGCGATCTTAACGAAAACGTGGTGAAAGTGCTACTTCCAAGTAACAGGGCACGATCCAGATTCACTGAATAATTTTTTTTGAATGTTTTTTCCGACGATCGAACCATACGGATGTTATTAAACAATCATTTTAGTTTTGGGAAAAAATAATCGAAAAATAAAAAGGCCTGGTTTTACGAGATCTTAACGAAAACGTGGTGAAAGTGCTACTTCCACGTAACATGGCACGATCCAGATTCACTGAATAATTTGTTTTAAGGGTTTTTTCGACGATCGAACCGTACGGATGTTATTAAACACTCATTTTAGCGTCGGGAAAAAATAATCGAAAAATAAAAAGGCCTGGTTGTACGCGATCTTAACGAAAACGTGGTGAAAGTGCTACTTCCTAGTAACAGGGCACGATCCAGATTCACTGAATAATTTTTTTTGAATGTTTTTTTTCGACGATCGAACCATACGGATGTTATTAAACACTCATTTTAGTGTCGGGAAAAAATAATCGAAAAATAAAAAGGCCTAGTTGTACGAGATCTTAACGAAAACGTGGTGAAAGTGCTACTTCCATATAACATGGCACGATCCAGATACACTGAATAATTTTTTTGAAGGGTTTTTTTCGACGATCAAACCGTACGGATGTTATTAAACACTAATTTTAGTGTCGGGAAAAAATAATCGAAAATAAAAAGGCCTGGTTGTACGCGATCTTAACAATAACGTGGTGAAAGTGATACTTCCTAGTAACAGGGCACGATCCAGATTCACTGAATAATTTTTTTGAATGTTTTTTTTCGACGATCGAACCATACGGATGTTATTAAACACTCATTTTAGTTTCGGGAAAAAATAATCGAAAAATAAAAATGTTATTCCCAGATTGCACACTTGTATAATTGTAGAAGGGGGGGTTGAATACAATTCTTGATATTTATAAATTTCTGATAAGAACTTCAGAAACTTATGAAGAGATAATTGCAATGTAAGATTTAAACACAAACACATATAAAATCAGGTGGTTAATATGCACCACCTGAAGCTTTTATTTGAAGAAAACTCTGTGATACAAAATGTACACAGCTGCCGTTTTATAACTCTTTGCTTCTAAGGATATTCAAGAAACCCTAAGCAAATATGTCTGTTTTCTTAACCTACAAAGAGTTGCTACACTTGGTTATATATCCCAAGTTTACAAGTACTACTGGAATAAGATAATACTAATCTAATTCTAGTTGACTTGCTACTACACTCCAAATACACATGTAGCCGAAAGGTTGTCCTTGTGTTCAGACATGTCTCCTGCACCTTTCTTGTATTCATAGTGTAAATGGAATGCTTCTTTCTTCTGTGTTTCCAAAGTATGGCTGCCATACTGCTTTTTGTATCTACTTTCAACTCATGTGATCTGTCAGTCAAACATGTCCTTATCAACTGCTAATCTCCAGCTAATCATAGAAATCAGTGTCAATGATTATCCGTTGATGATGTACACTGACATCCGTTGATGATGTATTGAGCAGTATCCGTTGATATTGGGACTTGAGCTGTATCCGTTGATAGAGTGGATTTGAGTTGTATCCGTTGATACACTTTCACTTAGACAGAATTACATAGCATAGCTTATTTACAATTGGCTACCCTATTCTGCCTATCCGTTGATAGTCAACATGACTGTGGATAAAAACACTATCAACTGATAACATAGAGATACTGCAGTGTGCTACAAAACCTCATCCGTTGATGAGCTACCTGTCAACGGATAGAGTTATAAATCCTCATCCGTTGACAGCTACAAAACCTTAAACAATTTGATTGATTGTGAAGTTATCATCAAGTACAACATATTCCTAACAATCTCCCCCAATTTATACTTGATGGCAATAAAGCATAAATTCAGGAACTTGATGATAACAAAACATTCCTAAAGATATATAAAGAACAATGCATAAATTGTATTAAGCTACAATAATTAAAAACTGAAAGTTTGAGAAATTTACAGAGAAGTGCTCCTCTAGACTGAGCAGATTAGGACTGTTTCTTTCCTCTTGTTGGCATCACCCTTGATTTTCCTTCCTTGGCAGAGTTGGACTCAATCTGTATTTGGAGTTGCCTATAGAAGGCATCTTCTTCATCTACCTTTGGATTTAGCTTCTGTTGTAGCCATCTCAGGTATTGAGAACTAGCCTTTGGTAGTTGGTCTTCTAACCTGAAGAATCTCCTGTTACCATCTTCATCCCTGAACTCCATCATCCAGAAAGGTTGGAGGTGGATTTTCTGTCCATTGTATGGGATCTTCATTTTCCTTGGTAGACTTGATGGTGAGTTCCAATCCCTCCTTATTTGTTCTATTCTGTCCAGTATCTCCCCTTTTGCTATCTTGGAGAACCCTGTGTATCTCTTGATTGCAGAGAATACTTTGGTTAAGGTATGATAATTTTCTCCAAGAACCCTTTGTAGTGGCCATGTCCTTTCCATTCCTCCCTTGTATACAAAGACCAATCTTTCAGGCAAATGTCTATATTTGTCAATTCCTCTTACTTTTGACAATTCATCCAGATAAAGATTCATGTCAGAGTATTCTTCAATATCTGCCTGATAGATAAAATCATCCTTGTTTTCCAAGATTGGCTGCCTGACAATTGCAGGTACCCTAGCAACTTGAATTGGTTCCTTTGAAGGTTGCTTCCTTGGTTTCCTTTTCTTCTGTGTAGGCTTCTGTTGAGGCTTCAGCAAGAATGAAGGAACCTCAATGGAGTCAAGATTCATTGGTTCCTCTTTAGGTACTATAGGCTCACCATGGAAATTTACATCTGGGTTGAATACTTTTACATCAATAGGTTGTGATGTACCAACTGTCTCTTTGTTTTCAGTTTCTGGAGAGACAGGCCTCCTTGCATTTGATTTTAATCTCTTGGATTTGGGGACTGATTTCCCTTTCTTTTTGAATTTGGGGACTTCCTCAGGTTCCCTCAATTCATCCTCTACCTCATCCAATAACTCTTGAGCCAGCCTTGCTTGCTTCTCATCTGAGTTTTCATATTGATATTCAGTGCTTGGTTGAGATTCTCTTAGCAGCCTTGAAGTCTCTTCTCTCTTGGCTTCAACAAATCTAGGATGGCTGTTGGATATGTTTAGAACTTTTCCATTCCTTATGATTACAGCCATCCATTCTCTTACACAACTGTTAGTCTTCTCCTTGAATTCCTTGATTGTCTTACCCATCAGCTTCTCTTCATCATCCTTGGGAAATGGAAAGTCCAGTTGTAACTTGTTCTTCCCATTTGCTTTTGGTGGTGAGAAGGGTCTTGATTTGATGTAGGGTTCAAATTCCTTAACATGAGAAGGCTCAGCATCATAGAATGTAGGAGCCACAATTGCTGGAGTGAGCACCTTCAGAATTGTTGTAGATATTGTTGGAGCTGAGGTTTGGCTAGAGAACAGAGTTGATGCAATAGATTGATTGATCAATCTTTCTGTCCTCATTATCCTTTCATAGTTTTCCTCTTTCATCTTTTGGAGAGCTTCAATTTTGGATAGCTTTTCCTCTTCTGTCAAGTTTGAGAGATCAAACTCTTCAGATAGAGCTACTTGTTCAGGTTTGGATTTGCTGGGGGAAGCTGTGACAATGAATTCTTGTGGATTGACCACTATGGTAGGCTGCTGCTCCCCCTAACTTGCTGCTTCCCTGCTTTCAGAAATTAAGATTTGACTTGTAGTTGCCACAGCCTCTTCCACTTTCTCCCCCTTTTTGTTAGCATCAAGGGTTTGACTAGAAGTTGGGGCTGCAACTAAATTTTCTTGCAGTTGGGTTTGCAGTTTCTGATGTTGAAGAAATTGCTCCATCTGGGATTCCATCTTTTCCACTCTTGAATTGAGAAGTTGCACAGACTTAGCCAGGTTGTCTTCTTTGAGAAACCTTTGTTGCAACACCCTCTGAGTGGCTGTAGGAGCTAGTTGCTCTAGCTTGGAATCCACAGAGATCTTCACATCCTTGATTTCTTGTTTGACCTCCTCTAAATTGGATCTCTGAATCACCATTTGCATCTTTTGTAACTTTAGGGAGTAAATTGTCTGTTGAAGAACAACCTTTCTCTGTGGATCTGCTTCTGGGTGCTCAGCCAGGGCAGATTTATATTGCCTTATGATTTCCATATCAAGTTGATGATAGGTGTAGTTTTGAGCAAATGCAAAATCATGAATACTGCTACCACCTTCATCTTCAGAGCTCTGGCTGTCTTCATCTTCAGAATTTTCAAATTCATCACTCTCAGCAGTGGTTGGCAGAGCTGCTATAGATTCCTTAGCTCTAAGTAGAGACTGTGAGGTGTGCACTAGGTGCATTGCCTCCTCTGCTTCCACATTGCCCTGTTGTGCTAGAATTTGATAGGCGGGAACAGGGTGAGTAAAGGTTTCAGCATCCAAAGAAATGGAGTCAATCATGGACTGATATTCTCTTTGAAATTCCATTTCCTTGGATGCATCCTCAACCCTCATTGACTCACTAGCAATTGCTGCTTCTTCCATCCTTATCTCTCCTGTAGTCCCTTCTCTCCCCTCATCTCTCTTTTCTTGCATCAAGGGCTCCCCTTGGCTCACACCTCTCACACCCTCACCTTCACCTACTAAGGTGGAACTCTCAAACTCTCCTTTTGCCTGACCGGAAGAAATGGCCAGCCTCTCATTATTTATCTCTCCTTTTGCCTGCTCACAAGGCAGCCTCTCACTCCCTGCCCTCAAACCTAAAAGTGTTTCAACTACTGAGAACTCCTCTACACTTGACACTGGAATGTCAGATATAGCAGTGGTAGAGTGAGTTATCAACGGATAAGGAATATCCGTTGATGGAGTAGTTATAGCTGTCAACGGATGGCTAGATAGAGGCGCATCCGTTGATGGAGAAACACTTGTCAACGGATGAAGGATATCCGTTGAGGAAGGAATAATTATATCCGTTGAAGAGAAAACCAACACTGAATCTATGGAGATTGATTTTAAGTTCGAGGCCACAGTCTGTGTTGAGAATTCTGGAAGGGAAGATTGATGGTCCAACAAATCATCTAAAAGATGATGACCACCAATTACAGAGTGGGGCTTCTCCAAGAATTTTAAAGATGGAGAATCAGGAATTGATGTAGATATCATATCCACATCCAGAGAAGGAGTTGGTGATGGTGGATTGTAATGTGTGTCGATTTGAAGATTAAGATCAAGGGGCTGTGACTCCACATTTATTGAAGCCACATCAAACTGAGTTTGAGAAGGTACAGTTTCCTGTACAGTGTGTGCACCCTGTGATTCCCCTGTGGTTTTAGATTTCACTCTTCTTCCATAGGTTTTTGAGATTGGGCTATATGTGTCCCTAACCCTCTTGTGCAGTGTTCCTTGTGGGGAACTTGATTCAGTAGTCACACTCTGTTGAGAGAGTGTAACTAGAATTTGGCCTGTAGTTACATTAGCAGTCTTTTGAGAGACTGAAATGGTGGTTGCACTCATCTCTCCTTCCTTATCCTTAGGGCTTCTTTGATGTTCACCCTGTCCCTCACCACTCACTACCACCTTCACACTCCCCTCAAGAGGTTTGGTAGATTTTACAACAGGTGTCTTTTGAGAGACACTTGAGGTTTGCTTTTTAGAATGTGGTTTTGGAACTCTGGATTTGGTCACTTTGGTAGGAGCCTGTTTGGTCACAACTACAGACTCCATTGTGACACTAGAAGACAAAGAAATTTGGGGGTTGGAGATAGGGGTTTCAGAGTTAGAGATAGTTACCTGAACAATTGGTAGATATACCAACTGTACTCCTGCATTGAGGTTCATTCGAATCAGGTCACTTAAGACTCTCTTCTCCTGAACAGAACATTGGAACTTGCTATCCGGGTTAGCAATGGATAGCTTATTCTCAGACACATGCAGTGCTAAGAGCATTAAAAATCTAGCAAAGTAGATATTCTTGCTCCTAGTTTCCTTTTTACCCAACTTTGCAGCTATCTCATACATAACTAATGTGCCAAAATTATAGAATTTATCATTTAAAAGCATACACATCATTGTTAGCATGGACTGGGTAACAGCATCAAAATTACTAATTTTTCCTGAAAAAGTTTTAATGAAGGCATCACAGAAGTAGCTCCATTCTTTAACCATTCCTTTTCTAGCAATTTTCCCTAAGTTTTCAGTACTAAGGGCATAATTAATAGAATTAAGCATGGCAACAATTTCAGCATCGGTAGGTACTTTCAGACAGTTATTCTCAGGCAATTTTAAACAAGCAGTTATTACATCAGAATTAACCACATAGTTTTTACCCTTAAAAGAAAAAGCAATTGTACTGTCTGTGCCATTGTACTCAGCAGATGTCCACATTTCTTCAATTACCTCGTGGATTAAGGGAGTGATGGCCGTCATAGCATATGACAGTTTGCATTTCTTCACGAAACTCATCAAAGTGTGGTAAGCTTCTGGAGCATTCACTGTGTCAACAAAGGCCGCGAAATTGTTCTTCTCATAGGTAAACCCAGTGGAGGACATCATCTTAACAATAGGCGCCATTGAAGTGATTGAACTTTGGTTACAGAGAGTTTTAGGGAAGAAGATGCAGTTAACTTTTGATATGTTTGAAAATGAATAAAAGTGAGATGTGAGAGTACAAGTCCGCCTTTTATATTTTTCAAGAATTAAAAATGAAATAATTAAAAGTAATTACTCCATTGGTCAAAAGTAACTGTCAGATAATAAATAAAAAGAGAATAAGTATAGCCATGATTAGATATACACGGTTACCAACGGTTAAAAAAAATGTATATCAACGGATATAGAATGAACGGTTGAGATACAGTTTATCCGTTGATGACGTGGATAGCCTGTTACCCGTTGACATGCAAAAATCTAGTAATGTGTTTATACTATCAACGGATAAAAGGATATCCGTTGATAAGCTAATTTTGCCTTAGGCAAAATTTCTGCAGAAAATTTTTCTGAAAGTTTTAACTTTCAAGTAAATCAAAACACATTTCCAGCTTCAATTCATTGAAATCAAATATCACTATAAATTATGACAAGTTAAGCATACCTAGCTCACCTACCAATCTTGTGAATGTGGATTCATCAAGAGGCTTGGTGAAGATATCTGCAAGCTGCATTTCACTTGGCACAAAGTGCATTTCTACTGTACCATTCATCACATGTTCTCTAATGAAGTGGTATTTGATGTCAATGTGCTTGGTTCTCGAATGTTGCACTGGATTCCCTGTGATGGCAATAGCACTTGTGTTGTCACAGAAAATGGAATCTTCTCAACTTTTAGACCATAGTCAATGAGTTGGTTTCTCATCCATAGAATCTGTGCACAACAGCTTCCAGCCGCAATGTACTCAGCTTCAGCTGTAGAAGTGGAGACTGAGTTTTGTTTCTTACTGAACCATGACACAAGCCTGTTTCCTAGAAATTGACAGGAACCTGTAGTACTTTTCCTATCAACTCTGCAACCTGCATAATCTGCATCTGAATAGCCAGTTAGATCAAAACCAGATTCTCTTGGGTACCAAATGCCAAGGTTTGGTGTTCCCTTGAGATACCTGAAAATTCTTTTAATAGCTATTAAGTGAGACTCTCTAGGATCAGCTTGAAATCTAGCACAAAGACAAGTAGAAAACATTATATCAGGTCTACTAGCTGTTAGGTATAAAAGTGAACCTACCATGCCTCTATAACTTGAGATGTCCACAGACTTTTCCTTAGTATTCAACTCAAGCTTAGTTGCAGTGGCCATAGGTGTTTTAGCAGATGTACAATCCATTAAGTCAAATTTCTTTAAGAGATCATAAATATATTTTGTTTGACTTATGAAAATGCCCTCATTAACTTGCTTTACTTGTAGGCCAAGAAAGTAAGTTAATTCACCCATCATACTCATTTCATACCTACTTTGCATAAGTTTGGCAAACTTTTTGCAAAGCTTCTCATCTGTAGACCCAAAAATAATATCATCTACATAGATTTGAACAAGTATTGAAGAGCCATTAATATCCCTATGAAATAAGGTTTTATCTACTGTACCTCTAGTGAAGTGGTTCTCCAAAAGAAATTGAGATAAAGTGTCATACCAGGCTCTTGGTGCTTGCTTCAAACCATAAAGTGCTTTTATGAGAAGATATACGTATTCTGGAAATTCTGGATCCTCAAAACCAGGAGGTTGATGGACATAGACCTCTTCTTCCAGTTCCCCATTTAGAAAGGCACTTTTGACATCCATCTGATAGACTTTGAAATTGGCATGTGCTGCATAGGCTAGAAAGATTCTTATTGCCTCAAGTCTTGCTACTGGAGCAAAAGTTTCATCAAAATCTATTCCTTCTTCTTGAGAATAGCCCTTTGCCACTAATCTAGCTTTATTCCTCACAATTATGCCATTTTCATCTGTCTTATTCTTGAGAACCCATTTAGTACCTATGACACTTCTATCATCAGGTTTGGGCACAAGTTTCCATACTTTATTTCTTTCAAATTGGTTTAGCTCTTCTTGCATTGCTAACACCCAATCTGGATCTAGAAGGGCATCTTCCACTTTCTTAGGTTCCTCTTGAGACAGGAAGCTACTGTATAGACATTCTGCTTGAGTGGCCCTTCTAGTTTGGACTCTTGAATTTGATTCACCAATGATTAACTCAAATGGATGATATCTAGTCCATTTTCTTGCAGGTGGAAGATTTGATCTTGATGAGGTTGCTTCATTTCCATGATCATGTTGATTTAGCATTGAATTTTGACCTTGAGAAACTCCCCCTGAGTTTGTTGTCCTTGCTGAGTTATGAAGTTGACTGTCAATGGATGCATCATTTTGCCTGTCGACGAATGCTTGAGAATTTCTGTCAACGGATGCATCTCTAATAGTGTCAACGGATGTTGCAGAATGACTGTCAACGGATGTTCCAGAATGACTATCAACGGATGCTTCATTTTCAGTGTAAGCATCACTTCTAGTTGGTATAACAGCTCTAGGTGGATCTCTGTGGTCATGATCTTCATTCTCCTCATCATCATCATAGTACATTCTTCCTTCACCTTCATTCTCAAATTCCAACTTTTCATGGTAACCTTCATCATTTAGGCCTAGAATCTTTTGATCATCAAACACAACATGTACAGATTCCATAACAATGTTGGTTCTTAGATTGTAGACCTTGTAGGCTTTCCCTGCTGCATATCCAACGAAAATAGCTTCATCTGCCTTTGCTTCAAATTTGCCTAAGTTATCTCCATGATTCCTTAGCACAAAACACTTACATCCAAAGACATGTAGAAAAGCTAAAGTTGGTTTCTTGTTGGTTAATAACTGATAAGGAGTCATTCCTCTAGCTTGATTGACCAAGGAAATATTCTGAGTAAAGCATGCAGTGTTGACAGCTTCAGCCCAGAAATATGTTGGTAACCTTGATTCACTTAACATTGTTCTAGCTGCTTCAATGAGAGTTCTGTTTTTCCTTTCAACAACCCCATTTTGTTGAGGTGTTCTGGCAGCAGAAAACTCATGGACAATTCCATTCTCTTCACAGAAAATCTTCATTGTGGAATTCTTGAATTCAGTACCATTGTCACTCCTGATCCTTTGTACTCTGTCTTCAGAACCATTGTTTAGCATTCTGAGGTGATTGATAATGATTTCACTTGCACAATCCTTGGAGTGCAGGAAGAAAGTCCATGTGAACTTAGAAAAATCATCTACAATCACCAGACAGTATTTCTTCTTTGAAATAGACATGACTTTTACTGGACCAAATAAATCCATATGCAGCAATTGAAGAGGCTTAACAATGGATGACTCTGTCTTGCTTTTGAAAGATGATTTCTTTTGTTTCCCTAATTGGCAGGCATCACATAGCCCATCTTTGACAAACTCCAAATGAGGGATTCCTCTAGCAAGATCCTTTCTTACCAAATCATTCATAACTTTAAAATTCAAATGTGACAGCTTCTTATGCCATAGCCAACTCTCATCCTTACTTGCTTTGCTGAAGAGACAAGTAATGGATTCTGAGCATGCTGAATTGAAGTCAGCTATGTAAACATTTCCTTTTCTAAAGCCTGTCAATACCACATTGTTGTCTTCCTTGGCAGAAACAACACAGGCTTCTTTTGTGAACTTTACTTCATAGTCTTTGTCACAAATCTGACTGATACTCAGCAAATTGTGCTTTAAACCTTCAACTAAAGCCACTTCTTCAATGATGACATTGTCTTTTGAAATCAGGCCATATCCCTTAGTATATCCTTTGCTGTCATCTCCAAAGGTAATTCTAGGGCCAGCTCCTTCCTTGAACTCTGTGAGCAGGGTTGAATCTCCTGTCATGTGCCTAGAGCATCCACTGTCTAGGTACCATAGATTCCTTCTGTTTCCCTGCACACATTTCAAAAACAAATCAAGTTGATTTTGGTACCCAAGCTTCCTTGGGTCCTTTCTTGTTAGCCTTTGACTTTGCACTCTTAGCATTCTTCAACTTAGGTGTAGATGCTTGAGTAATGGGGTTTGACAAATGCTCATTTGCATGAATATTGGATGCATGCATGTGTGGAAAATTGGCATACATATTATTCATGTTAGGTAGGTTCCATGACATTTGTGGCACATTCATAGATTGAAAGTATGGATTAGACACATATGGCATGTTCACATATGGATTTGAAAAACTAGCATTTTGATACAAACCAGGCATAACAGGCATTGCAGGCATACATGGCATTGGTTGAGGTACATGAACAGGAGCCTTGTTGACAATCTTACAATTAGAAGATAAATGATTGACACTATTACAATTACTACAAGTTTTCCTAGGAGCAAACTTGTCAGGAGAGTAATTGTTTTTCTTGTTGATGCCTATCTTACCATTTCTGTTCTTTTTCTTTTTGCCCTCAATTTCTACCTTTTCATTGTCTGATTTACCAACAGCCTTTTTGTTGTGTAAATCACCTGTCTTAGCCTTCCCACTGGATTTGGTTTTGCTGCACTCACCACTAACAAAATTCTTGTTTACTGGACCATACTTGATATCCAGTTTCCTAAGTTCCTTCTTACTAACAAACTTTTTGTTAGTCGACGGATACCTCTCATCCGTTGATGGTTCATCTGTCAACGGATGATCACTATCCGTTGATTCACAAATAGTCTCTAGATCCTCAAGGCCAGGTTCTAGCTCCTTTTTCCTTTGAGTCCAGGTATCCTTCACAAATGATTCTATTCCCTGAACTTCTATTATGTTTTGAGAAATATTCCTAAAACTTTGAAATTTAGCAATTATCCCTTGTTCTTTTTCAAGCTGGTCTTTTAAAATCAGTTCTCTTTTTAACACAGCTTCAAGTTCACTTTTAGCATTATTGCAATCAACTCTCATTTTCTCAAATTCTAGAAATTGAGATTCTAGAGCAGCATTTCTATCACTTAAAAACAGATTAGACTCTTTAATTCTATTGTTCTCTTTAGTAAGTGATTTAAGAGTAACACTTAAGTGATATAGTTCAGTAGACATTTCATCTATAACACTATTGCATTCCTCTTTAGTGAGCTCAGAGAGATTAGTAGAAAATACCTGATTGCTAGCTGAACTTGCTTCCTGCTCTCCAGAATCAGCCATTAAAGCAAGGTTGACTAACTCAGCATCATCATCAGAATGATTGTCATCAACAGCCCAGTCATACTCTTGGGTCAAGAATGCCTTTCCTTTCTGCCTGAGAAGATCAAAATATTTCTTCTTATAGTCAACAACCTCAGTTGGCTTTCCCTTGTTCTCAGATCTAGGTTTCCTGCATTCACTTATCATATGACCAGTAATTCCACAATTGTAGCATTTAATTTTGGATTTATCCACATAGTTGTTTGTGGAAAAATCCTTGTTAAATGGCTTGGCCATCCCAGAGTTTCTCTTGAATTTCAGCTTAGAGAATCTCCTAGATAGAAAAGCTAAGTGCTCATCTATCTCATCCAATTCATCCTGCTGAAGGGCATTCAATTCCTCAGACACCTTTTCCTTGCTCCTGCTTGATTCTGCTCTACCCTTACAAACCTCCCTGTTTGGTGTAGAACTAGCAGTTTCTGTCCTTTCCTCCTTTTGCTCCAAATTGGCAACGAGTGCAACTGACCCACTTTTCTTTTGAGACTTCTCAATCTCTTCATCCTGCTCCATTTCCAGCTCATAGGTCTTTAAAGTTCCATAGAGCCTTTCAAGAGTAAATGTCTTGTACTCTTGAGTGTTTCTTAGAGAAACAGTCATTGGCTTCCATTCCTTGGGCAGTGATCTCAGAAATTTGAGATTAGAGTCTTTAACTTGATAGACTCTTCCATACAGTTTCAAACCATTTAGTAGCTTTTGAAATCTACTAAATGTATCATTCAATGTTTCTCCACTCTTAAAGTGAAAATGTTCATACTGTTGGATTAGTAGTTGCATCTTGTTTTCCCTTACCTGTTCTGTTCCTTCACACAGGGTTTGAACAATGTCCCATACTTCCTTGGCGGTAGTGCAGTTAATAACATTGTCAACCATGTCTGTTTCTAGACCATTGAACAGAATATTCATGGCCTTTTTGTCTTTGTGGACTTCTGCAATATCTTCAAGACTCCACTCAGAAACAGGTTTGGGAATGAAAGTGTCAGGCACATCATCAGCCAGGCCAACTCTTGTTGCTGTCTTCATTGGAACGTGAGGACCCTTGTCAATGCAATCCACAAAACCCTCATCAATAGACGAGAGATGTAGACGCATTTTTACTTTCCAGTGAAAGTAATTTTCTCTATCAAGAACTGGAATCTTCACTCCATAATCCTTCTTAGACATGTTGGAAGTGTGTTGATCTTTAAACTTCAAATATGTTAGAAGCTTGCTCTGATACCAATTGTTATTCCCAGATTACACACTTGTATAATTGTAGAAGGGGGGGTTGAATACAATTCTTGATATTTATAAATTTCTGATAAGAACTTCAGAAACTTATGAAGAGATAATTGCAATGTAAGATTTAAACACAAACACATATAAAATCAGGTGGTTAATATGCACCACCTGAAGCTTTTATTTGAAGAAAACTCTGTGATACAAAATGTACACAGCTGCCGTTTTACAACTCTTTGCTTCTAAGGATATTCAAGAAACCCTAAGCAAATATGTCTGTTTTCTTAACCTACAAAGAGTTGCTATACTTGGTTATATATCCCAAGTTTTACAAGTACTACTGGAATAAGATAATACTAATCTAATTCTAGTTGACTTGCTACTACACTCCAAATACACATGTAGCCGAAAGGTTGTCCTTGTGTTCAGACATGTCTCCTGCACCTTTCTTGTATTCATAGTGTAAATGGAATGCTTCTTTCTTCTGTGTTTCCAAAGTATGGCTGCCATACTGCTTTTTGTATCTACTTTCAACTCATGTGATCTGTCAGTCAAACATGTCCTTATCAACTGCTAATCTCCAGCTAATCATAGAAATCAGTGTCAATGATTATCCGTTGATGATGTACACTGACATCCGTTGATGATGTATTGAGCAGTATCCGTTGATATTGGGACTTGAGCTGTATCCGTTGATAGAGTGGATTTGAGTTGTATCCGTTGATAGAGTTTAGTCTTCATCCGTTGATACACTTTCACTTAGACAGAATTACATAGCATAGCTTATTTACAATTGGCTACCCTATTCTGCCTATCCGTTGATAGTCAACATGACTGTGGATAAAAACACTATCAACTGATAACATAGAGATACTGCAGTGTGCTACAAAACCTCATCCGTTGATGAGCTACCTGTCAACGGATAGAGTTATAAATCCTCATCCGTTGACAGCTACAAAACCTTAAACAATTTGATTGATTGTGAAGTTATCATCAAGTACAACATATTCCTAACAAAAAAGGCCTAGTTGTACAAGATCTTAACGAAAACGTGGTGAAAGTGCTACTTCCAGGTAATATGGCACGATCCAGATTCACTGAATAATTTTTTTGAAGGGTTTTTTCAACGATCGAACCGTACGGATGTTATTAAACACTCATTTTAGTGTTGGGAAAAAATAATCGAAAAATAAAAAGGCCTGGATGTACGCGATCTTAACGAAAACGTGGTGAAAGTGCTACTTTGTGGTAACAGGGCACGATCCAGATTCACTGAATAATTTTTTTGAATGTTTTTTTCGACGATCGAACCGTACGGATGTTATTAAACACTAATTTTAGCGTCGGGAAAAAATAATCGAAAAATAAAAAGGCCTGGTTGTACGCGATCTTAACGAAAACGTGGTGAAAGTGCTAATTCCGGGTAACAGGGCACGATCCAGATTTACTGAATAATTTTTTTTGAATGTTTTTTTCGACGATCGAACCGTACGGATGTTATTAAACACTCATTTTAGTGTCGGGAAAAAATAATCGAAAAATAAAAAGGCATGGTTGTACGCGATCTTTACGAAAACGTGGTGAAAGTGCTACTTCCAAGTAACATGGCACGATCCAGTTTCACTAAATAATTTTTTTGAAGGGTTCTTTCGATGATCGAAACGTACGGATGTTAATAAACACTCATTTTAGTGTTGGGAAAAAATAATAGAAAAATAAAAAGGCCTGGATGTACGCGATCTTAACGAAAACGTGGTGAAAGTGCTACTTCGTGGTAACAGGGCACGATCCAGATTCACTGAATAATTTTTTTGAATGTTTTTTTCGACGATCGAACCGTACGGATGTTATTGAACACTCATTTTATCGTCGGAAAAAAATAATCGAAAAATAAAAAGGCCTGGTTGTACGCGATCTTAACGAAAACGTGGTGAAAGTGCTACTTCCAAGTAACAGGGCACGATCCAGATTCACTGAATAATTTTTTTTGAATGTTTTTTCCGACGATCGAACCATACGGATGTTATTAAACACTCATTTTAGTCTTGGGAAAAAATAATCGAAAAATAAAAAGGCCTGGTTGTACGAGATCTTAACGAAAACGTGGTGAAAGTGCTACTTCCAAGTAACATGGCACGATCCAGATTCACTGAATAATTTGTTTTAAGGGTTTTTTCGATGATCGAACCGTACGGATGTTATTAAACACTGATTTTAGTGTTGGGAAAAAATAATCGAAAAATAAAAAGGCCTGGATGTACGCGATCTTAACGAAAACGTGGTGAAAGTGCTACTTCGTGGTAACAGGGCACGATCCAGATTCACTGAATAATTTTTTTGAATGTTTTTTCGACGATCGAACCATACGGATGTTATTAAACACTCATTTTAGCGTCGGGAAAAAATAATCGAAAAATAAAAAGGCCTGGTTGTACGCGATCTTAACGAAAACGTGGTGAAAGTGCTACTTCCTAGTAACAGGGCACGATCCAGATTCACTGAATAATTTTTTTCGACTGTTTTTTTTCGACGATCGAACCATACCGATGTTATTAAACACTCATTTTAGTGTCAGGAAAAAATAATCGAAAAATAAAAAGGCCTAGTTGTACGAGATCTTAACGAAAACGTGGTGAAAGTGCTACTTCCATGTAACATGGCACGATCCTGATACACTGAATAATTTTTTTGAAGGGTTTTTTCGACGATCGAACCGTACGGATGTTATTAAACACTAATTTTAGTGTCGGGAAAAAATAATCGAAAAATAAAAAGGCCTGGTTGTACGCGATCTTAACAATAACGTGGTGAAAGTGATACTTCCGAGTAATAGGGCAAGATCCAGATTCACTGAATAATTTTTATGAATGTTTTTTTTCGACGATCGAACCATACGGATGTTATTAAACACTCATTTTAGTGTCGGGAAAAAATAATCGAAAAATAAAAAGGCCTGGATGTACGCGATCTTAACGAAAACGTGGTGAAAGTGCTACTTTGTGGTAACAGGGCACGATCCAGGTTCACTGAATAATTTTTTTGAATGTTTTTTTCGACGATCGAACCTTACGGATGTTATTAAACACTAATTTTAGCGTCTGGAAAAAATAATCGAAAAATAAAAAGGCCTGGTTGTACGCGATCTTAACGAAAACGTGGTGAAAGTGCTATTTCCTGGTAACAGGGCACGATCCAGATTTACTGAATAATTTTTTTTGAATGTTTTTTTCGACGATCGAACCGTACGGATGTTATTAAACACTCATTTTAGTGTCGGGAAAAAATAATCAAAAAATAAAAAGGCCTGGTTGTACGCGATCTTTACGAAAACGTGGTGAAAGTGCTACTTCCAAGTAACATGGCACGATCCAGATTCACTAAATAATTTTTTTGAAGGGTTCTTTCGATGATCGAAACGTACGGATGTTAATAAACACTCATTTTAGTGTTGGGAAAAAATAATAGAAAAATAAAAAGGCCTGGATGTACGCGATCTTAACGAAAACGTGGTGAAAGTGCTACTTCGTGGTAACAGGGCACGATCCAGATTCACTGAATAATTTTTTTTGAATGTTTTTTTCGACGATCGAACCGTACGGATGTTATTGAACACTCATTTTATCGTCGGGAAAAAATAATCGAAAAATAAAAAGGCCTGGTTGTACGCGATCTTAACGAAAACGTGGTGAAAGTGCTACTTCCAAGTAACAGGGCACGATCCAGATTCACTGAATAATTTTTTTTGAATGTTTTTTCCGACGATCGAACCATACGGATGTTATTAAACACTCATTTTAGTTTTGGGAAAAAATAATCGAAAAATAAAAAGGCCTGGTTGTACGAGATCGTAACGAAAACGTGGTGAAAGTGCTACTTCCACGTAACATGGCACGATCCAGATTCACTGAATAATTTGTTTTAAGGGTTTTTTCGATGATCGAACCGTACGGATGTTATTAAACAGTCATTTTAGCATCGGGAAAAAATAATCGAAAAATAAAAAGGCCTGGTTGTACGCGATCTTAACGAAAACGTGGTGAAAGTGCTACTTCCTAGTAACAGGGCACGATCCAGATTCACTGAATAATTTTTTTGAATGTTTTTTTTCGACGATCGAACCATACGGATGTTATTAAACACTCATTTTAGTGTCGGGAAAAAATAATCGAAAAATAAAAAGGCCTAGTTGTACGAGATCTTAACGAAAACGTGGTGAAAGTGCTACTTCCATGTAACATGGCACGATCCAGATACACTGAATAATTTTTTTGAAGGGTTTTTTCGACGATCGAACCGTACGGATGTTATTAAACACTAATTTTAGTGTCGGGAAAAAATAATCGAAAAATAAAAAGGCCTGGTTGTACGCGATCTTAACAATAACGTGGTGAAAGTGATACTTCCTAGTAACAGGGCACGATCCAGATTCACTGAATAATTTTTTTGAATGTTTTTTTTCAACGATCGAACCATACGAATGTTATTAAACACTTATTTTAGTTTCGGGAAAAAATAATCGAAAAATAAAAAGGCCTAGTTGTACAAGATCTTAACGAAAACGTGGTGAAAGTGCTACTTCCAAGTAATATGGCACGATCCAGATTCACTGAATAATTTTTTTGAAGGGTTTTTTCAACGATCGAACCGTACGGATGTTATTAAACACTCATTTTAGTGTTGGGAAAAAATAATCGAAAAATAAAAAGGCCTGGATGTACGCGATCTTAACGAAAACGTGGTGAAAGTGCTACTTCCAAGTAACAGGGCACGATCCAGATTCACTGAATAATTTTTTTTGAATGTTGTTTCCGACGATCGAACCATACGGATGTTATTAAACACTCATTTTAGTTTTGGGAAAAAATAATCGAAAAATAAAAAGGCCTGGTTGTACGAGATCTTAACGAAAACGTGGTGAAAGTGCTACTTCCACGTAACATGGCACGATCCAGATTAACTGAATAATTTGTTTTAAGGGTTTTTTCGACGATCGAACCGTACGGATGTTATTAAACACTCATTTTAGCATCGGGAAAAAATAATCGAAAAATAAAAAGGCCTGGTTGTACGCGATCTTAACGAAAACGTGGTGAAAGTGCTACTTCCTAGTAACAGGGCACGATCCAGATTCACTGAATAATTTTTTTTGAATGTTTTTTTTCGACGATCGAACCATACGGATGTTATTAAACACTCATTTTAGTGTCGGGAAAAAATAATCGAAAAATAAAAAGGCCTAGTTGTACGAGATCTTAACGAAAACGTGGTGAAAGTGCTACTTCCATGTAACATGGCACGATCCAGATACACTGAATAATTTTTTTGAAGGGTTTTTTCGACGATCGAACCGTACGGATGTTATTAAACACTAATTTTAGTGTCGGGAAAAAATAATCGAAAAATAAAAAGGCCTGGTTGTACGCGATCTTAACAATAACGTGGTGAAAGTGATACTTCCTAGTAACAGGGCACGATCCAGATTCACTGAATAATTTTTTTGAATATTTTTTTTCGACGATCGAACCATACGGATGTTATTAAACACTCATTTTAGTTTCGGGAAAAAATAATCGAAAAATAAAAAGGCCTAGTTGTACAAGATCTTAACGAAAACGTGGTGAAAGTGCTACTTCCAGGTAATATGGCACGATCCAGATTCACTGAATAATTTTTTTGAAGGGTTTTTTCAACGATCGAACCGTACGGATGTTATTAAACACTCATTTTAGTGTTGGGAAAAAATAATCGAAAAATAAAAAGGCCTGGATGTACGCGATCTTAACGAAAACGTGGTGAAAGTGCTACTTTGTGGTAACAGGGCACGATCCAGATTCACTGAATAATTTTTTTGAATGTTTTTTTCGACGATCGAACCGTACGGATGTTATTAAACACTCATTTTAGTGTCGGGAAAAAATAATCGAAAAATAAAAAGGCCTGGTTGTACGCGATCTTTACGAAAACGTGGTGAAAGTGCTACTTCCAAGTAACATGGCACGATCTAGATTCACTAAATAATTTTTTTTGAAGGGTTTTTTCGATGATCGAAACGTACGGATGTTAATAAACACTCATTTTAGTGTTGGGAAAAAATAATAGAAAAATAAAAAGGCCTGGATGTACGCGATCTTAACGAAAACGTGGTGAAAGTGCTACTTCGTGGTAACAGGGCACGATCCAGATTCACTGAATAATTTTTTTGAATGTTTTTTTCGACGATCGAACCGTACGGATTTTATTGAACACTCATTTTATCGCCGAAAAAAAATAATCGAAACATAAAAGGCCTGGTTGTACGCGATCTTAACGAAAACGTGGTGAAAGTGCTACTTCCAAGTAACAGGGCACGATCCAGATTCACTGAATAATTTTTTTTGAATGTTTTTTCCGACGATCGAACCATACGGATGTTATTAAACACTCATTTTAGTTTTGGGAAAAAATAATCGAAAAATAAAAAGGCCTGGTTGTACGAGATCTTAACGAAAACGTGGTGAAAGTGCTCCTTCCAAGTAACATGGCACGATCCAGATTCACTGAATAATTTTTTTGAAGGGTTTATTCGACGATCGAACCGTACGGATGTTATTAAACACTGATTTTAGTGTTGGGAAAATATAATAGAAAAATAAAAAGGCCTGGATGTACGCGATCTTAACGAAAACGTGGTGAAAGTGCTACTTCGTGGTAACAGGGCACGATCCAGATTCACTGAATAATTTTTTTGAATGTTTTTTCGACGATCGAACCGTACGGATGTTATTAAACACTCATTTTAGCGTCGGGAAAAAATAATCGAAAAATAAAAAGGCCTGGTTGTACGCGATCTTAACGAAAACGTGGTGAAAGTGCTACTTCCTAGTAACAGGGCACGATCCAGATTCACTGAATAATTTTTTTTGAATGTTTTTTTTCGACGATCGAACCATGCGGATGTTATTAAACACTCATTTTAGTGCCGGGAAAAAATAATCGAAAAATAAAAAGGCCTAGTTGTACGAGATCTTAACGAAAACGTGGTGAAAGTGCTACTTCCATGTAACATGGCACGATCCTGATACAGTGAATAATTTTTTTGAAGGGTTTTTTCGACGATCGAACCGTACGGATGTTATTAAACACTAATTTTAGTGTCGGGAAAAAATAATCGAAAAATAAAAAGGCCTGGTTGTACGCGATCTTAACAATAACGTGGTGAAAGTGATACTTCCTAGTAACAGGGCACGTTCCAGATTCACTGAATAATTTTTTTGAATGTTTTTTTTCGACGATCGAACCATACGGATGTTATTAAACACTCATTTTAGTGTCGGGAAAAAATAATCGAAAAATAAAAAGGCCTAGTTGTACAAGATCTTAACGAAAACGTGGTGAAAGTGCTACTTCCAGGTAATATGGCACGATCCAGATTCACTGAATAATTTTTTTGAAGGGTTTTTTCAACCATCGAACCGTACGGATGTTATTAAACACTCATTTTAGTGTTGGGAAAAAATAATCGAAAAATAAAAAGGCCTGGATGTACGCGATCTTAACGAAAACGTGGTGAAAGTGCTACTTTATGGTAACAGGGCACGATCCAGATTCACTGAATAATTTTTTTGAATGTTTTTTTCGACGATCGAACCGTACGGATGTTATTAAACACTAATTTTAGCGTCGGGAAAAAATAATCGAAAAATAAAAAGGCCTGGTTGTACGCGATCTTAAC
Source organism: Saposhnikovia divaricata (assembly GCA_036435485.1). Classification (NCBI taxonomy): domain Eukaryota; kingdom Viridiplantae; phylum Streptophyta; class Magnoliopsida; order Apiales; family Apiaceae; genus Saposhnikovia; species Saposhnikovia divaricata. The sequence goes on from CM071594.1 coordinate 233,027,166, forward strand.
GAAAACGTGGTGAAAGTGCTACTTCCTAGTAACAGGGCACGATCCAGATTCACTGAATAATTTTTTTTGAATGTTTTTTTTCGACGATCGAACCATACGGATGTTATTAAACACTCATTTTAGTGCCGGGAAAAAATAATCGAAAAATAAAAAGGCCTAGTTGTACGAGATCTTAACGAAAACGTGGTGAAAGTGCTACTTCCATGTAACATGGCACGATCCTGATACACTGAATAATTTTTTTGAAGGGTTTTTTCGACGATCGAACCGTACGGATGTTATTAAACACTAATTTTAGTGTCGGGAAAAAATAATCGAAAAATAAAAAGGCCTGGTTGTACGCGATCTTAACAATAACGTGGTGAAAGTGATACTTCCTAGTAACAGGGCACGATCCAGATTCACTGAATAATTTTTTTGAATGTTTTTTTTCGACGATCGAACCATACGGATGTTATTAAACACTCATTTTAGTGTCGGGAAAAAATAATCGAACAATAAAAAGGCCTAGTTGTACAAGATCTTAACGAAAACGTGGTGAAAGTGCTACTTCCAGGTAATATGGCACGATCCAGATTCACTGAATAATTTTTTTGAAGGGTTTTTTCAACCATCGAACCGTACGGATGTTATTAAACACTCATTTTAGTGTTGGGAAAAAATAATCGAAAAATAAAAAGGCCTGGATGTACGCGATCTTAACGAAAACGTGGTGAAAGTGCTACTTTATGGTAACAGGGCACGATCCAGATTCACTGAATAATTTTTTTGAATGTTTTTTTCGACGATCGAACCGTACGGATGTTATTAAACACTAATTTTAGCGTCGGGAAAAAATAATCGAAAAATAAAAAGGCCTGGTTGTACGCGATCTTAACGAAAATGTGGTGAAAGTGCTATTTCCTTGTAACAGGGCACGATCCAGATTTACTAAATAATTTTTTTTGAATGTTTTTTTCGACGATCGAACCGTACGGATGTTATTAAACACTCATTTTAGTGTCGGGAAAAAATAATCGAAAAATAAAAAGGCCTGGTTGTACGCGATCTTTACGAAAACGTGGTGAAAGTGCTACTTCCAAGTAACATGGCACGATCCAGATTCACTAAATAATTTTTTTGAAGGGTTTTTTCGATGATCGAAACGTACTGATGTTATTAAACACTCATTTTAGTGTTGGGAAAAAATAATAGAAAAATAAAAAGGCTTGGATGTACGCGATCTTAACGAAAACGTGGTGAAAGTGCTATTTCGTGGTAACAGGGCACGATCCAGATTCACTGAATAATTTTTTTAATGTTTTTTTCGATGATCGAACCGTACGGATGTTATTGAACACTCATTTTATGGTCGGAAAAAAATAATCGAAAAATAAAAAGGCCTGGTTGTACGCGATCTTAACGAAAACGTGGTGAAAGTGCTACTTCCAAGTAACAGGGCACGATCCAGATTCACTGAATAATTTTTTTTGAATGTTTTTTCCGACGATCGAACCATATGGATGTTATTAAACACTCATTTTAGTTTTGGGAAAAAATAATCGAAAAATAAAAAGACCTGGTTGTACGAGATCTTAACGAAAACGTGGTGAAAGTGCTACTTCCACGTAACATGGCACGATCCAGATTCACTGAATAATTTGTTTTAAGGGTTTTTTCGACGATCGAACCGTACGGATGTTATTAAACACTCATTTTAGTGTTGGGAAAAAATAATCGAAAAATAAAAAGGCCTGGATGTACGCGATCTTAACGAAAACGTGGTGAAAGTGCTACTTCGTGGTAACAAGGCACGATCCAGATTCACTGAATAATTTTTTTGAATGTTTTTTCGACGATCGAACCGTACTGGTGTTATTAAACACTCATTTTAGCGTCGGGAAAAAACAATCTGTTAGGAATATGTTGTACTTGATGATAACTTCACAATCAATCAAATTGTTTAAGGTTTTGTAGCTGTCAACGGATGAGGATTTATAACTCTATCCGTTGACAGGTAGCTCATCAACGGATGAGGTTTTGTAGCATACTGCAGTATCTCTATGTTATCAGTTGATAGTGTTTTTATCCACAGTCATGTTGACCATCAACGGATAGGCAGAATAGGGTAGCCAATTGTAAATAAGCTATGCTATGTAATTCTGTCTAAGTGAAAGTGTATCAACAGATGAAGACAAAACTCTATCAACGGATGCAACTCAAATCCACTCTATCAACGGATACAGCTCAAGTCTCAATATCAACGGATATCGCTCAATACATCATCAACGGATGTCAGGGTACAACATCAACGGATAATCATTGACACTGTCTTCTATGATTAGATGGGGATTAGCAGTTCATAAGGACATGTTTGACTGACAGATCACATGGGTTGATAGTAGATACAAAAAGCAGTATGGCAGCCATACTTTGGAAACACAGAAGAAAGAAGCATTCCATTTACACTATGAATACAAGAAAGGTGCAGGAGACATGTCTGAACACAAGGGCAACCTTTCGGCTACATGTGTATTTGGAGTGTAGTAGCAAGTCAACTAGAATTAGATTAATATTATCTTATTCCAGTAGTACTTGTAAAACTTGGGATTTATAACCAAGTGTAGCAACTCTTTGTAGGTTAAGAAAACAGACATATTTGCTTAGGGTTTCTTGAATATCCTTAGAAGCAAAGAGTTGTAAAACGGCAGCTGTGTACATTTTGTATCACAGAGTTTTCTTCAAATAAAAGCTTCAGGTGGTGCATATTAACCACCTGATTTTATATGTGTTTGTGTTTAAATCTTACATTGCAATTATCTCTGCATAAATTTCTGGAGTTCTTATCAGATATTTATAAATATCAAGAATTGTATTCAACCCCCCCTTCTACAATTATACAATTGTGTAATCTGGGAATAACATAGTCGAAAAATAAAAAGGCCTGGTTGTACGCGATCTTAACGAAAACGTGGTGAAAGTGCTACTTCCTAGTAACAGGGCACGATCCAGATTCACTGAATAATTTTTTTTTAATGTTTTTTTTCGACGATCGAACCATACGGATGTTATTAAACACTCATTTTAGTGTCGGGAAAAAATAATCGAAAAATAAAAAGGCCTAGTTGTACGAGATCTTAACGAAAACGTGGTGAAAGTGCTACTTCCATGTAACATGGCACGATCCAGATACACTGAATAATTTTTTTGAAGGGTTTTTTCGACGATCGAACCGTACGGATGTTATTAAACACTAATTTTAGTGTCGAGAAAAAATAATCGAAAAATAAAAAGGCCTGGTTGTACGCGATCTTAACAATAACGTGGTGAAAGTGATACTTCCTAGTAACAGGGCACGATCCAGATTCACTGAATAATTTTTTTTGAATGTTTTTTTTCGACGATCGAACCATACGGATGTTATTAAGCACTCATTTTAGTGTCGGGAAAAAATAATCGAAAAATAAAAAGGCCTAGTTGTACAAGATCTTAACGAAAACGTGGTGAAAGTGCTACTTCCAGGTAATATGGCACGATCCAGATTCACTGAATAATTTTTTTGAAGGGTTTTTTCAACCATCGAACCGTACGGATGTTATTAAACACTCATTTTAGTGTTGGGAAAAAATAATCGAAAAATAAAAAGGCCTGGATGTACGCGATCTTAACGAAAACGTGGTGAAAGTGCTACTTTATGGTAACAGGGCACGATCCAGATTCACTGAATAATTTTTTTGAATGTTTTTTTCGACGATCGAACCGTACGGATGTTATTAAACACTAATTTTAGCGTCGGGAAAAAATAATCGAAAAATAAAAAGGCCTGGTTGTACGCGATCTTAACGAAAACGTGGTGAAAGTGCTATTTCCTTGTAACAGGGCACGATCCAGATTTACTAAATAATTTTTTTTGAATGTTTTTTTCGACGATCGAACCGTACGGATGTTATTAAACACTCATTTTAGTGTCGGGAAAAAATAATCGAAAAATAAAAAGGCCTGGTTGTACGCGATCTTTACGAAAACGTGGTGAAAGTGCTACTTCCAAGTAACATGGCACGATCCAGATTCACTAAATAATTTTTTTGAAGGGTTTTTTCGATGATCGAAACGTACTGATGTTATTAAACACTCATTTTAGTGTTGGGAAAAAATAATAGAAAAATAAAAAGGCTTGGATGTACGCGATCTTAACGAAAACGTGGTGAAAGTGCTATTTCGTGGTAACAGGGCACGATCCAGATTCACTGAATAATTTTTTTAATGTTTTTTTCGATGATCGAACCGTACGGATGTTATTGAACACTCATTTTATCGTCGGAAAAAAATAATCGAAAAATAAAAAGGCCTGGTTGTACGCGATCTTAACGAAAACGTGGTGAAAGTGCTACTTCCAAGTAACAGGGCACGATCCAGATTCACTGAATAATTTTTTTTGAATGTTTTTTCCGACGATCGAACCATATGGATGTTATTAAACACTCATTTTAGTTTTGGGAAAAAATAATCGAAAAATAAAAAGACCTGGTTGTACGAGATCTTAACGAAAACGTGGTGAAAGTGCTACTTCCACGTAACATGGCACGATCCAGATTCACTGAATAATTTGTTTTAAGGGTTTTTTCGACGATCGAACCGTACGGATGTTATTAAACACTCATTTTAGTGTTGGGAAAAAATAATCGAAAAATAAAAAGGCCTGGATGTACGCGATCTTAACGAAAACGTGGTGAAAGTGCTACTTCGTGGTAACAAGGCACGATCCAGATTCACTGAATAATTTTTTTGAATGTTTTTTCGACGATCGAACCGTACTGGTGTTATTAAACACTCATTTTAGCGTCGGGAAAAAATAATCTGTTAGGAATATGTTGTACTTGATGATAACTTCACAATCAATCAAATTGTTTAAGGTTTTGTAGCTGTCAACGGATGAGGATTTATAACTCTATCCGTTGACAGGTAGCTCATCAACGGATGAGGTTTTGTAGCATACTGCAGTATCTCTATGTTATCAGTTGATAGTGTTTTTATCCACAGTCATGTTGACCATCAACGGATAGGCAGAATAGGGTAGCCAATTGTAAATAAGCTATGCTATGTAATTCTGTCTAAGTGAAAGTGTATCAACAGATGAAGACAAAACTCTATCAACGGATGCAACTCAAATCCACTCTATCAACGGATACAGCTCAAGTCTCAATATCAACGGATATCGCTCAATACATCATCAACGGATGTCAGGGTACAACATCAACGGATAATCATTGACACTGTCTTCTATGATTAGATGGGGATTAGCAGTTCATAAGGACATGTTTGACTGACAGATCACATGGGTTGATAGTAGATACAAAAAGCAGTATGGCAGCCATACTTTGGAAACACAGAAGAAAGAAGCATTCCATTTACACTATGAATACAAGAAAGGTGCAGGAGACATGTCTGAACACAAGGGCAACCTTTCGGCTACATGTGTATTTGGAGTGTAGTAGCAAGTCAACTAGAATTAGATTAATATTATCTTATTCCAGTAGTACTTGTAAAACTTGGGATTTATAACCAAGTGTAGCAACTCTTTGTAGGTTAAGAAAACAGACATATTTGCTTAGGGTTTCTTGAATATCCTTAGAAGCAAAGAGTTGTAAAACGGCAGCTGTGTACATTTTGTATCACAGAGTTTTCTTCAAATAAAAGCTTCAGGTGGTGCATATTAACCACCTGATTTTATATGTGTTTGTGTTTAAATCTTACATTGCAATTATCTCTGCATAAATTTCTGGAGTTCTTATCAGATATTTATAAATATCAAGAATTGTATTCAACCCCCCCTTCTACAATTATACAAGTGTGTAATCTGGGAATAACATAGTCGAAAAATAAAAAGGCCTGGTTGTACGCGATCTTAACGAAAACGTGGTGAAAGTGCTACTTCCTAGTAACAGGGCACGATCCAGATTCACTGAATAATTTTTTTTGAATGTTTTTTTTCGACGATCGAACCATACGGATGTTATTAAACACTCATTTTAGTGTCGGGAAAAAATAATCGAAAAATAAAAAGGCCTAGTTGTACGAGATCTTAACGAAAACGTGGTGAAAGTGCTACTTCCATGTAACATGGCACGATCCAGATACACTGAATAATTTTTTTGAAGGGTTTTTTCGACGATCGAACCGTACGGATGTTATTAAACACTAATTTTAGTGTCGAGAAAAAATAATCGAAAAATAAAAAGGCCTGGTTGTACGCGATCTTAACAATAACGTGGTGAAAGTGATACTTCCTAGTAACAGGGCACGATCCAGATTCACTGAATAATTTTTTTTGAATGTTTTTTTTCGACGATCGAACCATACGGATGTTATTAAGCACTCATTTTAGTGTCGGGAAAAAATAATCGAAAAATAAAAAGGCCTAGTTGTACAAGATCTTAACGAAAACGTGGTGAAAGTGCTACTTCCAGGTAATATGGCACGATCCAGATTCACTGAATAATTTTTTTGAAGGGTTTTTTCAACCATCGAACCGTACGGATGTTATTAAACACTCATTTTAGTGTTGGGAAAAAATAATCGAAAAATAAAAAGGCCTGGATGTACGCGATCTTAACGAAAACGTGGTGAAAGTGCTACTTTGTGGTAACAGGGCACGATCCAGATTCACTGAATAATTTTTTTGAATGTTTTTTTCGACGATCGAACCGTACGGATGTTATTAAACACTAATTTTAGCGTCGGGAAAAAATAATCGAAAAATAAAAAGGCCTGGTTTGTACGCGATCTTAACGAAAACGTGGTGAAAGTGCTATTTCCTAGTAACAGGGCACGATCAAGATTTACTGAATAAATTTTTTTTAATGTTTTTTTCGACGATCGAACCGTACGGATGTTATTAAACACTCATTTTAGTGTCGGGAAAAAATAATCGAAAAATAAAAAGGCCTGGTTGTACGCGATCTTTACGAAAACGTGGTGAAAGTGCTACTTCCAAGTAACATGGCACGATCCAGATTCACTAAATAATTTTTTTGAAGGATTTTTTCGATGATCGAAACGTACGGATGTTAATAAACACTCATTTTAGTGTTGGAAAAAAATAATAGAAAAATAAAAAGGCCTGGATGTACGCGATCTTAACGAAAACGTGGTGAAAGTGCTACTTCGTGGTAACAGGGCACGATCCAGATTCACTGAATAATTTTTTTGAATGTTTTTTTCGACGATCGAACCATACGGATGTTATTGAACACTCATTTTATCGTCGGAAAAAAAATAATCGAAAAATAAAAAGGCCTGGTTGTACGCGATCTTAACGAAAACGTGGTGAAAGTGCTACTTCCAAGTAACAGGGCACGATCCAGATTCACTGAATAATTTTTTTTGAATGTTTTTTCCGACGATCGAACCATACGGATGTTATTAAACACTCATTTTAGTTTTGGGAAAAAATAATCGAAAAATAAAAAGCCCTGGTTGTACGAGATCTTAACGAAAACGTGGTGAAAGTGCTACTTCCACGTAACATGGCACGATCCAGATTCACTGAATAATTTGTTTTAAGGGTTTTTTCGACGATCGAAACGTACGGATGTTATTAAACACTCATTTTAGTGTTGGGAAAAAATAATCGAAAAATAAAAAGGCCTGGATGTACACGATCTTAACGAAAACGTGGTGAAAGTGCTACTTCGTGGTAACAGGGCACGATCCAGATTCACTGAATAATTTTTTTGAATGTTTTTTTCGACGATCGAACAGTACGGATGTTATTAAACACTCATTTTAGCGTCGGGAAAATATAATCGAAAAATTAAAAGGCCTGGTTGTACGCGATCTTAACGAAAACGTGGTGAAAGTGCTACTTCCTAGTAACAGGGCACGATCCAGATTCACTGAATAATTTTTTTTGAATTTTTTTTTCGGCGATCGAACCATACGGATGTTATTAAACACTCATTTTAGTGTCGGGAAAAAATAATCGAAAAATAAAAAGGTCTAGTTGTACGAGATCTTAACGAAAACGTGGTGAAAGTGCTACTTCCACGTAACATGGCACGATCCAGATTCACTGAATAATTTTTTTGAAGGGTTTTTTCGACGATCGAACCGTACGGATGTTATTAAACACTCATTTTAGTGTTGGGAAAAAATAATCGAAAAATAAAAAGGCCTGGTTGTACGAGATCTTAACGAAAACGTGGTGAAAGTGCTACTTCCAAATAACATGGCACGATCCAGATTCACTGATTAATTTTTTTGAAGGGTTTTTTCGACAATCGAACCGTACGGATGTTATTAAACACTCATTTTAGTGTTGGGAAAAAATAATTGAAAAATAAAAAGGCCTGGATGTACGCGATCTTAACGAAAACGTGGTGAAAGTGCTACTTCGTGGTAACAGGGCACGATCCAGATTCACTGAATAATTTTTTTGAATGTTTTTTTCGACGATCGAACCGTACGGATGTTATTAAACACTCATTTTAGCATCAGGAAAAAATAATCGAAAAATAAAAAGGCCTGGTTGTACTCGATCTTAACGAAAACGTGGTGAAAGTGCTACTTCCTAGTAACAGGGCACGATCCAGATTCACTGAATAATTTTCTTTGAATTTTTTTTTCGACGATCGAACCTTACGGATGTTATTAAACACTCATTTTAGTGTCGAGAAAAAATAATCGAAAAATAAAAAGGCCTGGTTGTACGCGATCTTAACGAAAACGTGGTGAAAGTGCTACTTCCAAGTAACATGGCACTATCCAGATTCACTGAATAATTTTTTGAAGGGTTTTTTCGACGATCGAACCGTACGGATGTTATTAAACACTCATTTTAGTGTTGGGAAAAAATAATCGAAAAATAAAAAGTCATGGATGTACGCGATCTTAACGAAAACGAGGTGAAAGTGCTACTTCGTGGTAACAGGGCACGATCCAGATTCACTGAATAATTTTTTTGAATATTTTTTTCGACGATCGAACTGTACAGATGTTATTAAACACTCATTTTAGCATCGGGAAAAAATAATCGAAAAATAAAAAGGCCTGGTTGTACGCGATCTTAACGAAAACGTGGTGAAAATGCTACTTCCTAGTAATAGGGCACGATCCAGATTCACTGAATAATTTTTTTGAAGGGTTTTTTCGACGATCGAACCATACAGATGTTATTAAACACTCATTTTAGTGTCGGGAAAAAATAATCAAAAAATAAAAAGGTCTAGTTGTACGAGATCTTAACGAAAACGTGGTGAAAGTGCTACTTCCGCGTAACATGGCACGATCCAGATTCACTGAATAATTTTTTTGAAGGGTTTTTTCGACGATCGAACCGTACGGATGTTATTAAACACTCATTTTAGTGTTGGGAAAAAATAATCGAAAAATAAAAAGGCCTGGTTGTACGAGATCTTAACGAAAACGTGGTGAAAGTGCTACTTCCAAATAACATGGCACGATCCAGATTCACTGATTAATTTTTTTGAAGGGTTTTTTCGACGATCGAACCATACGGATGTTATTAAACACTCATTTTAGTGTTGGGAAAAAATAATTGAAAAATAAAAAGGCCTGGATGTACGCGATCTTAACGAAAACGTGGTGAAAGTGCTACTTCGTGGTAATAGGGCACGATCCAGATTCACTGAATAATTTTTTTGAATGTTTTTTTCAACGATCAAACCGTACAGATGTTATTAAACACTCATTTTAGCATCAGGAAAAAATAATCGAAAAATAAAAAGGCCTGGTTGTACGCGATCTTAACGAAAACGTGGTGAAAGTGCTACTTCCTAGTAACAGGGCACGATCCAGATTCACTGAATAATTTTCTTTGAATTTTTTTTTCGACGATCGAACCTTACGGATGTTATTAAACACTCATTTTAGTGTCGGGAAAAAATAATCGGAAAATAAAAAGGCTTGGTTGTACGCGATCTTAACGAAAATGTGGTGAAAGTGCAACTTCCAAGTAACATGGCACGATCCAGATTCACTGAATAATTTTTTGAAGGGTTTTTTCGACGATCGAACCGTACGGATGTTATTAAACACTCATTTTAGTGTTGGGAAAAAATAATCGAAAAATAAAAAGTCCTGGATGTACGCGATCTTAACGAAAACGAGGTGAAAGTGCTACTTCGTGGTAACAGGGCACGATCCAGATTCACTGAATAATTTTTTTGAATGTTTTTTTCGACGATCGAACTGTACAGATGTTATTAAACACTCATTTTAGCATCGGGAAAAAATAATCGAAAAATAAAAAGGCCTGGTTGTACGCGATCTTAACGAAAACGTGGTGAAAATGCTACTTCCTAGTAATAGGCCACGATCCAGATTCACTGAATAATTTTTTTGAAGGGTTTTTTCGACGATCGAACCGTACGGATGTTATTAAACACTCATTTCAGTGTTGGGAAAAAATAATCGAAAAATAAAAAGGCCTGGTTGTACGAGATCTTAACGAAAACGTGGTGAAAGTGCTACTTCCACGTAACATGGCACGATCCAGATTCACTGAATAATTTTTTTGAAGGGTTTTTTCGACGATCGAACCGTACGGATGTTATTAAACACTCATTTTAGTGTTGGGAAAAAATAATCGAAAAATAAAAAGGCCTGGTTGTACGAGATCTTAACGAAAACGTGGTGAAAGTGCTACTTCCAAATAACATGGCACGATCCAGATTCACTGATTAATTTTTTTGAAGGGTTTTTTCGACGATCGAACCATACGGATGTTATTAAACACTCATTTTAGTGTTGGGAAAAAATAATTGAAAAATAAAAAGGCCTGGATGTACGCGATCTTAACGAAAACGTGGTGAAAGTGCTACTTCGTGGTAACAGGGCACGATCCAGATTCACTGAATAATTTTTTTGAATGTTTTTTTCAACGATCGAACCGTACGGATGTTATTAAACACTCATTTTAGCATCAGGAAAAAATAATCGAAAAATAAAAAGGCCTTGTTGTACGCGATCTTAACGAAAACGTGGTGAAAGTGCTACTTCCTAGTAACAGGGCACGATCCAGATTCACTGAATAATTTTCTTTGAATTTTTTTTTCGACGATCGAACCTTACGGATGTTATTAAACACTCATTTTAGTGTCGGGAAAAAATAATCGAAAAATAAAAAGGCTTGGTTGTACGCGATCTTAACGAAAACGTGGTGAAAGTGCAACTTCCAAGTAACATGGCACGATCCAGATTCACTGAATAATTTTTTGAAGGGTTTTTTCGACGATCGAACCGTACGGATGTTATTAAACACTCATTTTAGTGTTGGGAAAAAATAATCGAAAAATAAAAAGTCCTGGATGTACGCGATCTTAACGAAAACGAGGTGAAAGTGCTACTTCGTGCTAACAGGGCACGATCCAGATTCACTGAATAATTTTTTGAATGTTTTTTTCGACGATCGAACTGTACAGATGTTATTAAACACTCATTTTAGCATCGGGAAAAAATAATCGAAAAATAAAAAGGCCTGGTTGTACGAGATCTTAACGAAAACGTGGTGAAAGTGCTACTTCCAAATAACATGGCACGATCCAGATTCACTGATTAATTTTTTTGAAGGGTTTTTTCGACGATCGAACCATACGGATGTTATTAAACACTCATTTTAGTGTTGGGAAAAAATAATTGAAAAATAAAAAGGCCTGGATGTACGTGATCTTAACGAAAACGTGGTGAAAGTGCTACTTCGTGGTAATAGGGCACGATCCAGATTCACTGAATAATTTTTTTGAATGTTTTTTTCAACGATCAAACCGTACAGATGTTATTAAACACTCATTTTAGCATCAGGAAAAAATAATCGAAAAATAAAAAGGCCTGGTTGTACGCGATCTTAACGAAAACGTGGTGAAAGTGCTACTTCCTAGTAACAGGGCACGATCCAGATTCACTGAATAATTTTCTTTGAATTTTTTTTTCGACGATCGAACCTTACGGATGTTATTAAACACTCATTTTAGTGTCGGGAAAAAATAATCAGAAAATAAAAAGGCTTGGTTGTACGCGATCTTAACGAAAATGTGGTGAAAGTGCAACTTCCAAGTAACATGGCACGATCCAGATTCACTGAATAATTTTTTGAAGGGTTTTTTCGACGATCGAACCGTACGGATGTTATTAAACACTCATTTTAGTGTTGGGAAAAAATAATCGAAAAATAAAAAGTCCTGGATGTACGCGATCTTAACGAAAACGAGGTGAAAGTGCTACTTCGTGGTAACAGGGCACGATCCAGATTCACTGAATAATTTTTTTGAATGTTTTTTTCGACGATCGAACTGTACAGATGTTATTAAACACTCATTTTAGCATCGGGAAAAAATAATCGAAAAATAAAAAGGCCTGGTTGTACGCGATCTTAACGAAAACGTGGTGAAAATGCTACTTCCTAGTAATAGGCCACGATCCAGATTCACTGAATAATTTTTTTGAAGGGTTTTTTCGACGATCGAACCGTACGGATGTTATTAAACACTCATTTTAGCATCGGGAAAAAATAATCGAAAAATAAAAAGGCCTGGTTGTACGAGATCTTAACGAAAACGTGGTGAAAGTGCTACTTCCAAATAACATGGCACGATCCAGATTCACTGATTAATTTTTTTGAAGGGTTTTTTCGACGATCGAACCATACGGATGTTATTAAACACTCATTTTAGTGTTGGGAAAAAATAATTGAAAAATAAAAAGGCCTGGATGTACGTGATCTTAACGAAAACGTGGTGAAAGTGCTACTTCGTGGTAATAGGGCACGATCCAGATTCACTGAATAATTTTTTTGAATGTTTTTTTCAACGATCAAACCGTACAGATGTTATTAAACACTCATTTTAGCATCAGGAAAAAATAATCGAAAAATAAAAAGGCCTGGTTGTACGCGATCTTAACGAAAACGTGGTGAAAGTGCTACTTCCTAGTAACAGGGCACGATCCAGATTCACTGAATAATTTTCTTTGAATTTTTTTTTCGACGATCGAACCTTACGGATGTTATTAAACACTCATTTTAGTGTCGGGAAAAAATAATCAGAAAATAAAAAGGCTTGGTTGTACGCGATCTTAACGAAAATGTGGTGAAAGTGCAACTTCCAAGTAACATGGCACGATCCAGATTCACTGAATAATTTTTTGAAGGGTTTTTTCGACGATCGAACCGTACGGATGTTATTAAACACTCATTTTAGTGTTGGGAAAAAATAATCGAAAAATAAAAAGTCCTGGATGTACGCGATCTTAACGAAAACGAGGTGAAAGTGCTACTTCGTGGTAACAGGGCACGATCCAGATTCACTGAATAATTTTTTTGAATGTTTTTTTCGACGATCGAACTGTACAGATGTTATTAAACACTCATTTTAGCATCGGGAAAAAATAATCGAAAAATAAAAAGGCCTGGTTGTACGCGATCTTAACGAAAACGTGGTGAAAATGCTACTTCCTAGTAATAGGCCACGATCCAGATTCACTGAATAATTTTTTTGAAGGGTTTTTTCGACGATCGAACCGTACGGATGTTATTAAACACTCATTTTAGTGTTGGGAAAAAATAATCGAAAAATAAAAAGGCCTGGTTGTACGAGATCTTAACGAAAACGTGGTGAAAGTGCTACTTCCACGTAACATGGCACGATCCAGATTCACTGAATAATTTTTTTGAAGGGTTTTTTCGACGATCGAACCGTACGGATGTTATTAAACACTCATTTTAGTGTTGGGAAAAAATAATCGAAAAATAAAAAGGCCTGGTTGTACGAGATCTTAACGAAAACGTGGTGAAAGTGCTACTTCCAAATAACATGGCACGATCCAGATTCACTGATTAATTTTTTTGAAGGGTTTTTTCGACGATCGAACCATACGGATGTTATTAAACACTCATTTTAGTGTTGGGAAAAAATAATTGAAAAATAAAAAGGCCTGGATGTACGCGATCTTAACGAAAACGTGGTGAAAGTGCTACTTCGTGGTAACAGGGCACGATCCAGATTCACTGAATAATTTTTTTGAATGTTTTTTTCAACGATCGAACCGTACGGATGTTATTAAACACTCATTTTAGCATCAGGAAAAAATAATCGAAAAATAAAAAGGCCTTGTTGTACGCGATCTTAACGAAAACGTGGTGAAAGTGCTACTTCCTAGTAACAGGGCACGATCCAGATTCACTGAATAATTTTCTTTGAATTTTTTTTTCGACGATCGAACCTTACGGATGTTATTAAACACTCATTTTAGTGTCGGGAAAAAATAATCGAAAAATAAAAAGGCTTGGTTGTACGCGATCTTAACGAAAACGTGGTGAAAGTGCAACTTCCAAGTAACATGGCACGATCCAGATTCACTGAATAATTTTTTGAAGGGTTTTTTCGACGATCGAACCGTACGGATGTTATTAAACACTCATTTTAGTGTTGGGAAAAAATAATCGAAAAATAAAAAGTCCTGGATGTACGCGATCTTAACGAAAACGAGGTGAAAGTGCTACTTCGTGCTAACAGGGCACGATCCAGATTCACTGAATAATTTTTTGAATGTTTTTTTCGACGATCGAACTGTACAGATGTTATTAAACACTCATTTTAGCATCGGGAAAAAATAATCGAAAAATAAAAAGGCCTGGTTGTACGCGATCTTAACGAAAACGTGGTGAAAATGCTACTTCCTAGTAATAGGGCACGATCCAGATTCACTGAATAATTTTTTTGAAGGGTTTTTTCGACGATCGAACCGTACGGATGTTATTAAACACTCATTTTAGTGTTGGGAAAAAATAATCGAAAAATAAAAAGGCCTGGTTGTACGAGATCTTAACGAAAACGTGGTGAAAGTGCTACTTCCACGTAACATGGCACGATCCAGATTCACTGAATAATTTTTTTGAAGGGTTTTTTCGACGATCGAACCGTACGGATGTTATTAAACACTCATTTTAGTGTTGGGAAAAAATAATCGAAAAATAAAAAGGCCTGGTTGTACGAGATCTTAACGAAAAGGTGGTGAAAGTGCTACTTCCAAATAACATGGCACGATCCAGATTCACTGATTAATTTTTTTGAAGGGTTTTTTCGACGATCGAACCATACGGATGTTATTAAACACTCATTTTAGTGTTGGGAAAAAATAATTGAAAAATAAAAAGGCCTGGATGTACGCGATCTTAACGAAAACGTGGTGAAAGTGCTACTTCGTGGTAATAGGGCACGATCCAGATTCACTGAATAATTTTTTTGAATGTTTTTTTCGACGATCGAACCGTACGGATGTTATTAAACACTCATTTTAGCATCAGGAAAAAATAATCGAAAAATAATAAGGCCTGGTTGTACGCGATCTTAACGAAAACGTGGTGAAAGTGCTACTTCCTAGTAACAGGGCACGATCCAGATTCACTGAATAATTTTCTTTGAATTTTTTTTTCGACGATCGAACCTTACGGATGTTATTAAACACTCATTTTAGTGTCGGGAAAAAATAATCGAAAAATAAAAAGGCTTGGTTGTACGCGATCTTAACGAAAACGTGGTGAAAGTGCAACTTCCAAGTAACATGGCACGATCCAGATTCTCTGAATAATTTTTTGAAGGGTTTTTTCGACGATCGAACCGTACGGATGTTATTAAACACTCATTTTAGTGTTGGGAAAAAATAATCGAAAAATAAAAAGTCCTGGATGTACGCGATCTTAACGAAAACGAGGTGAAAGTGCTACTTCGTGGTAACAAGGCACGATCCAGATTCACTGAATAATTTTTTTGAATGTTTTTTTCGACGATCGAACTGTACAGATGTTATTAAACACTCATTTTAGCATCGGGAAAAAATAATCGAAAAATAAAAAGGCCTGGTTGTACGCGATCTTAACGAAAACGTGGTGAAAATGCTACTTCCTAGTAATAGGGCACGATCCAGATTCACTGAATAATTTTTTTGAAGGGTTTTTTCGACGATCGAACCGTACGGATGTTATTAAACACTCATTTTAGTGTTGGGAAAAAATAATCGAAAAATAAAAAGTCCTGGATGTACGCGATCTTAACGAAAACGAGGTGAAAGTGCTACTTCGTGGTAACAGGACACGATCCAGATTCACTGAATAATTTTTTTGAATGTTTTTTTCGACGATCGAACTGTACAGATGTTATTAAACACTCATTTTAGCATCGGGAGAAAATAATCGAAAAATAAAAAGGCCTGGTTGTACGCGATCTTAACGAAAACGTGGTGAAAATGCTACTTCCTAGTAATAGGGCACGATCCAGATTCACTGAATAATTTTTTTGAAGGGTTTTTTCGACGATCGAACCGTACGGATGTTATTAAACACTCATTTTAGTGTTGGGAAAAAATAATCGAAAAATAAAAAGGCCTGGTTGTACGAGATCTTAACGAAAACGTGGTGAAAGTGCTACTTCCACGTAACATGGCACGATCCAGATTCACTGAATAATTTTTTTGAAGGGTTTTTTCGACGATCGAACCGTACGGATGTTATTAAACACTCATTTTAGTGTTGGGAAAAAATAATCGAAAAATAAAAAGGCCTGGTTGTACGAGATCTTAACGAAAACGTGGTGAAAGTGCTACTTCCAAATAACATGGCACGATCCAGATTCACTGATTAATTTTTTTGAAGGGTTTTTTCGACGATCGAACCATACGGATGTTATTAAACACTCATTTTAGTGTTGGGAAAAAATAATTTAAAAATAAAAAGGCTTGGATGTACGCGATCTTAACGAAAACGTGGTGAAAGTGCTACTTCGTGGTAACAGGGCACGATCCAGATTTACTGAATAATTTTTTTGAATGTTTTTTTCGACGATCGAACCGTACGGATGTTATTAAACACTCATTTTAGCATCAGGAAAAAATAATCAAAAAATAAAAAGGCCTGGTTGTACGCGATCTTAACGAAAACGTGGTGAAAGTGCTACTTCCTAGTAACAGGGCACGATCCAGATTCACTGAATAACTTTCTTTGAATTTTTTTTTCGACGATCGAACCTTACGGATGTTATTAAACACTCATTTTAGTGTCGGGAAAAAATAATCGAAAAATAAAAAGGCTTGGTTGTACGCGATCTTAACGAAAACGTGGTGAAAGTGCAACTTCCAAGTAACATGGCACGATCCAGATTCACTGAATAATTTTTTGAAGGGTTTTTTCGACGATCGAACCGTACGGATGTTATTAAACACTCATTTTAGTGTTGGGAAAAAATAATCGAAAAATAAAAAGTCCTAGATGTACGCGATCTTAACGAAAACGAGGTGAAAGTGCTACTTCGTGGTAACAGGGCACGATCCAGATTCACTGAATAATTTTTTTGAATGTTTTTTTCGACGATCGAACTGTACAGATGTTATTAAACACTCATTTTAGCATCGGGAAAAAATAATCGAAAAATAAAAAGGCCTGGTTGTACGCGATCTTAACGAAAACGTGGTGAAAATGCTACTTCCTAGTAATAGGGCACGATCCAGATTCACTGAATAATTTTTTTGAAGGGTTTTTTCGACGATCGAACCGTACGGATGTTATTAAACACTCATTTTAGTGTTGGGAAAAAATAATCGAAAAATAAAAAGTCCTGGATGTACGCGATCTTAACGAAAACGAGGTGAAAGTGCTACTTCGTGGTAACAGGACACGATCCAGATTCACTGAATAATTTTTTTGAATGTTTTTTTCGACGATCGAACTGTACAGATGTTATTAAACACTCATTTTAGCATCGGGAGAAAATAATCGAAAAATAAAAAGGCCTGGTTGTACGCGATCTTAACGAAAACGTGGTGAAAATGCTACTTCCTAGTAATAGGGCACGATCCAGATTCACTGAATAATTTTTTTGAAGGGTTTTTTCGACGATCGAACCGTACGGATGTTATTAAACACTCATTTTAGTGTTGGGAAAAAATAATCGAAAAATAAAAAGGCCTGGTTGTACGAGATCTTAACGAAAACGTGGTGAAAGTGCTACTTCCACGTAACATGGCACGATCCAGATTCACTGAATAATTTTTTTGAAGGGTTTTTTCGACGATCGAACCGTACGGATGTTATTAAACACTCATTTTAGTGTTGGGAAAAAATAATCGAAAAATAAAAAGGCCTGGTTGTACGAGATCTTAACGAAAACGTGGTGAAAGTGCTACTTCCAAATAACATGGCACGATCCAGATTCACTGATTAATTTTTTTGAAGGGTTTTTTCGACGATCGAACCATACGGATGTTATTAAACACTCATTTTAGTGTTGGGAAAAAATAATTTAAAAATAAAAAGGCTTGGATGTACGCGATCTTAACGAAAACGTGGTGAAAGTGCTACTTCGTGGTAACAGGGCACGATCCAGATTTACTGAATAATTTTTTTGAATGTTTTTTTCGACGATCGAACCGTACGGATGTTATTAAACACTCATTTTAGCATCAGGAAAAAATAATCAAAAAATAAAAAGGCCTGGTTGTACGCGATCTTAACGAAAACGTGGTGAAAGTGCTACTTCCTAGTAACAGGGCACGATCCAGATTCACTGAATAACTTTCTTTGAATTTTTTTTTCGACGATCGAACCTTACGGATGTTATTAAACACTCATTTTAGTGTCGGGAAAAAATAATCGAAAAATAAAAAGGCTTGGTTGTACGCGATCTTAACGAAAACGTGGTGAAAGTGCAACTTCCAAGTAACATGGCACGATCCAGATTCACTGAATAATTTTTTGAAGGGTTTTTTCGACGATCGAACCGTACCGATGTTATTAAACACTCATTTTAGTGTTGGGAAAAAATAATCGAAAAATAAAAAGTCCTAGATGTACGCGATCTTAACGAAAACGAGGTGAAAGTGCTACTTCGTGGTAACAGGGCACGATCCAGATTCACTGAATAATTTTTTTGAATGTTTTTTTCGACGATCGAACTGTACAGATGTTATTAAACACTCATTTTAGCATCGGGAAAAAATAATCGAAAAATAAAAAGGCCTGGTTGTACGCGATCTTAACGAAAACGTGGTGAAAATGCTACTTCCTAGTAATAGGGCACGATCCAGATTCACTGAATAATTTTTTTGAAGGGTTTTTTCGACGATCGAACCGTACGGATGTTATTAAACACTCATTTTAGTGTTGGGAAAAAATAATCGAAAAATAAAAAGGCCTGGTTGTACGAGATCTTAACGAAAACGTGGTGAAAGTGCTACTTCCACGTAACATGGCACGATCCAGATTGACTGAATAATTTTTTTGAAGGGTTTTTTCGATGATCGAACCGTACGGATGTTATTAAACACTCATTTTAGTGTTGGGAAAAAATAATCGAAAAATAAAAAGGCCTGGTTGTACGAGATCTTAACGAAAACGTGGTGAAAGTGCTACTTCCAAATAACATGGCACGATCCAGATTCACTGATTAATTTTTTTGGAGGGTTTTTTCGACGATCGAACCGTACGGATGTTATTAAACACTCATTTTAGTGTTGGGAAAAAATAATTGAAAAATAAAAAGGCCTGGATGTACGCGATCTTAACGAAAACGTGGTGAAAGTGCTACTTCGTGGTAACAGGGCACGATCCAGATTCACTGAATAATTTTTTTGAATGTTTTTTTCGACGATCGAACCGTACGGATGTTATTAAACACTCATTTTAGCATCAGGAAAAAATAATCGAAAAATAAAAAGGCCTGGTTGTACGCGATCTTAACGAAAACGTGGTGAAAGTGCTACTTCCTAGTAACAGGGCACGATCCAGATTCACTGAATAATTTTCTTTGAATTTTTTTTTCGACGATCGAACCTTACGGATGTTATTAAACACTCATTTTAGTGTCGGGAAAAAATAATCGAAAAATAAAAAGGCCTGGTTGTACGCGATCTTAACGAAAACGTGGTGAAAGTGCTACTTCCAAGTAACATGGCACGATCGAGATTCACTGAATAATTTTTTGAAGGGTTTTTTCGACGATCGAACCGTACGGATGTTATTAAACACTCATTTTAGTGTTGGGAAAAAATAATCGAAAAATAAAAAGTCCTGGATGTACGCGATCTTAACGAAAACGAGGTGAAAGTGCTACTTCGTGGTAACAGGGCACGATCCAGATTCACTGAATAATTTTTTTGAATGTTTTTTTCGACGATCGAACTGTACAGATGTTATTAAACACTCATTTTAGCATCGGGAAAAAATAATCGAAAAATAAAAAGGCCTGGTTGTACGCGATCTTAACGAAAACGTGGTGAAAATGCTACTTCCTAGTAATAGGGCACGATCCAGATTCACTGAATAATTTTTTTGAAGGGTTTTTTCGACGATCGAACCATACGGATGTTATTAAACACTCATTTTAGTGTCGGGAAAAAATAATCGAAAAATAAAAAGGTTTAGTTGTACGAGATCTTAACGAAAACGTGGTGAAAGTGCTACTTCCGCGTAACATGGCACGATCCAGATTCACTGAATAATTTTTTTGAAGTGTTTTTTCGACGATCGAACCGTACGGATGTTATTAAACACTCATTTTAGTGTTGGGAAAAAATAATCGAAAAATAAAAAGGCCTGGTTGTACGAGATCTTAACGAAAACGTGGTGAAAGTGCTACTTCCAAATAACATGGCACGATCCAGATTCACTGATTAATTTTTTTGAAGGGTTTTTTCGACGATCGAACCATACGGATGTTATTAAACACTCATTTTAGTGTTGTGAAAAAATAATTGAAAAATAAAAAGGCCTTGATGTACGCGATCTTAACGAAAACGTGGTGAAAGTGCTACTTCGTGGTAACAGGGCACGATCCAGATTCACTGAATAATTTTTTTGAATGTTTTTTTCGACGATCGAACCGTACGGATGTTATTAAACACTCATTTTAGCATCAGGAAAAAATAATCGAAAAATAAAAAGGCCTGGTTGTACGCGATCTTAACGAAAACGTGGTGAAAGTGCTACTTCCTAGTAACAGGGCACGATCCAGATTCACTGAATAATTTTCTTTGAATTTTTTTTTCGACGATCGAACCTTACGGATGTTATTAAACACTCATTTTAGTGTCGGGAAAAAATAATCGAAAAATAAAAAGGCCTGGTTGTACGCGATCTTAACGAAAACGTGGTGAAAGTGCTACTTCCAAGTAACATGGCACGATCCAGATTCACTGAATAATTTTTTGAAGGGTTTTTTCGACGATCGAACCGTACGGATGTTATTAAACACTCATTTTAGTGTTGGGAAAAAATAATCGAAAAATAAAAAGTCCTGGATGTACGCGATCTTAACGAAAACGAGGTGAAAGTGCTACTTCGTGGTAACAGGGCACGATCCAGATTCACTGAATAATTTTTTTGAATGTTTTTTTCGAAGATCGAACTGTACAGATGTTATTAAACACTCATTTTAGCATCGGGAAAAAATAATCGAAAAATAAAAAGTCCTGGTTGTACGCGATCTTAACGAAAACGTGGTGAAAATGCTACTTCCTAGTAATAGGCCACGATCCAGATTCACTGAATAATTTTTTTGAAGGGTTTTTTCGACGATCGAACCGTACGGATGTTATTAAACACTCATTTTAGTGTTGGGAAAAAATAATCGAAAAATAAAAAGGCCTGGTTGTACGAGATCTTAACGAAAACGTGGTGAAAGTGCTACTTCCACGTAACATGGCACGGTCCAGATTCACTGAATAATTTTTTTGAAGGGTTTTTTCGACGATCGAACCGTACGGATGTTATTAAACACTCATTTTAGTGTTGGGAAAAAATAATCGAAAAATAAAAAGGCCTGGTTGTACGAGATCTTAACGAAAACGTGGTGAAAGTGCTACTTCCAAATAACATGGCACGATCCAGATTCACTGATTAATTTTTTTGAAGGGTTTTTTCGACGATCGAACCATACGGATGTTATTAAACACTCATTTTAGTGTTGGGAAAAAATAATTGAAAAATAAAAAGGCCTGGATGTACGCGATCTTAACGAAAACGTGGTGAAAGTGCTACTTCGTGGTAACAGGGCACGATCCAGATTCACTGAATAATTTTTTTTGAATGTTTTTTTCAACGATCGAACCGTACGGATGTTATTAAACACTCATTTTAGCATCAGGAAAAAATAATCGAAAAATAAAAAGGCCTTGTTGTACGCGATCTTAACGAAAACGTGGTGAAAGTGCTACTTCCTAGTAACAGGGCACGATCCAGATTCACTGAATAATTTTCTTTGAATTTTTTTTTCGACGATCGAACCTTACGGATGTTATTAAACACTCATTTTAGTGTCGGGAAAAAATAATCGAAAAATAAAAAGGCTTGGTTGTACGCGATCTTAACGAAAACGTGGTGAAAGTGCAACTTCCAAGTAACATGGCACGATCCAGATTCACTGAATAATTTTTTGAAGGGTTTTTTCGACGATCGAACCGTACGGATGTTATTAAACACTCATTTTAGTGTTGGGAAAAAATAATCGAAAAATAAAAAGTCCTGGATGTACGCGATCTTAACGAAAACGAGGTGAAAGTGCTACTTCGTGGTAACAGGGCACGATCCAGATTCACTGAATAATTTTTTTGAATGTTTTTTTCGACGATCGAACTGTACAGATGTTATTAAACACTCATTTTAGCATCGGGAAAAAATAATCGAAAAATAAAAAGGCCTGGTTGTACGCGATCTTAACGAAAACGTGGTGAAAATGCTACTTCCTAGTAATAGGGCACGATCCAGATTCACTGAATAATTTTTTTGAAGGGTTTTTTCGACGATCGAACCGTACGGATGTTATTAAACACTCATTTTAGTGTTGGGAAAAAATAATCGAAAAATAAAAAGGCCTGGTTGTACGAGATCTTAACGAAAACGTGGTGAAAGTGCTACTTCCACGTAACATGGCACGATCCAGATTCACTGAATAATTTTTTTGAAGGGTTTTTTCGACGATCGAACCGTACGGATGTTATTAAACACTCATTTTAGTGTTGGGAAAAAATAATCGAAAAATAAAAAGGCCTGGTTGTACGAGATCTTAACGAAAAGGTGGTGAAAGTGCTACTTCCAAATAACATGGCACGATCCAGATTCACTGATTAATTTTTTTGAAGGGTTTTTTCGACGATCGAACCATACGGATGTTATTAAACACTCATTTTAGTGTTGGGAAAAAATAATTGAAAAATAAAAAGGCCTGGATGTACGCGATCTTAACGAAAACGTGGTGAAAGTGCTACTTCGTGGTAACAGGGCACGATCCAGATTCACTGAATAATTTTTTTGAATGTTTTTTTCGACGATCGAACCGTACGGATGTTATTAAACACTCATTTTAGCATCAGGAAAAAATAATCGAAAAATAAAAAGGCCTGGTTGTACGCGATCTTAACGAAAACGTGGTGAAAGTGCTACTTCCTAGTAACAGGGCACGATCCAGATTCACTGAATAATTTTCTTTGAATTTTTTTTTCGACGATCGAACCTTACGGATGTTATTAAACACTCATTTTAGTGTCGGGAAAAAATAATCAAAAAATAAAAAGGCTTGGTTGTACGCGATCTTAACGAAAACGTGGTGAAAGTGCAACTTCCAAGTAACATGGCACGGTCCAGATTCTCTGAATAATTTTTTGAAGGGTTTTTTCGACGATCGAACCGTACGGATGTTATTAAACACTCATTTTAGTGTTGGGAAAAAATAATCGAAAAATAAAAAGTCCTGGATGTACGCGATCTTAACGAAAACGAGGTGAAAGTGCTACTTCGTGGTAACAGGGCACGATCCAGATTCACTGAATAATTTTTTTGAATGTTTTTTTCGACGATCGAACTGTACAGATGTTATTAAACACTCATTTTAGCATCGGGAAAAAATAATCGAAAAATAAAAAGGCCTGGTTGTACGCGATCTTAACGAAAACGTGGTGAAAATGCTACTTCCTAGTAATAGGGCACGATCCAGATTCACTGAATAATTTTTTTGAAGGGTTTTTTCGACGATCGAACCGTACGGATGTTATTAAACACTCATTTTAGTGTTGGGAAAAAATAATCGAAAAATAAAAAGTCCTGGATGTACGCGATCTTAACGAAAACGAGGTGAAAGTGCTACTTCGTGGTAACAGGACACGATCCAGATTCACTGAATAATTTTTTTGAATGTTTTTTTCGACGATCGAACTGTACAGATGTTATTAAACACTCATTTTAGCATCGGGAAAAAATAATCGAAAAATAAAAAGGCCTGGTTGTACGCGATCTTAACGAAAACGTGGTGAAAATGCTACTTCCTAGTAATAGGGCACGATCCAGATTCACTGAATAATTTTTTTGAAGGGTTTTTTCGACGATCGAACCGTACGGATGTTATTAAACACTCATTTTAGTGTTGGGAAAAAATAATCGAAAAATAAAAAGGCCTGGTTGTACGAGATCTTAACGAAAACGTGGTGAAAGTGGTACTTCCACGTAACATGGCACGATCCAGATTCACTGAATAATTTTTTTGAAGGGTTTTTTCGACGATCGAACCGTACGGATGTTATTAAACACTCATTTTAGTGTTGGTAAAAAATAATCGAAAAATAAAAAGGCCTGGTTGTACGAGATCTTAACGAAAACGTGGTGAAAGTGCTACTTCCAAATAACATGGCACGATCCAGATTCACTGATTAATTTTTTTGAAGGGTTTTTTCGACGATCGAACCATACGGATGTTATTAAACACTCATTTTAGTGTTGGGAAAAAATAATTGAAAAATAAAAAGGCTTGGATGTACGCGATCTTAACGAAAACGTGGTGAAAGTGCTACTTCGTGGTAACAGGGCACGATCCAGATTTACTGAATAATTTTTTTGAATGTTTTTTTCGACGATCGAACCGTACGGATGTTATTAAACACTCATTTTAGCATCAGGAAAAAATAATCAAAAAATAAAAAGGCCTGCTTGTACGCGATCTTAACGAAAACGTGGTGAAAGTGCTACTTCCTAGTAACAGGGCACGATCCAGATTCACTGAATAACTTTCTTTGAATTTTTTTTTCGACGATCGAACCTTACGGATGTTATTAAACACTCATTTTAGTGTCGGGAAAAAATAATCGAAAAATAAAAAGGCTTGGTTGTACGCGATCTTAACGAAAACGTGGTGAAAGTGCAACTTCCAAGTAACATGGCACGATCCAGATTCACTGAATAATTTTTTGAAGGGTTTTTTCGACGATCGAACCGTACGGATGTTATTAAACACTCATTTTAGTGTTGGGAAAAAATAATCGAAAAATAAAAAGTCCTAGATGTACGCGATCTTAACGAAAACGAGGTGAAAGTGCTACTTCGTGGTAACAGGGCACGATCCAGATTCACTGAATAATTTTTTTGAATGTTTTTTTCGACGATCGAACTGTACAGATGTTATTAAACACTCATTTTAGCATCGGGAAAAAATAATCGAAAAATAAAAAGGCCTGGTTGTACGCGATCTTAACGAAAACGTGGTGAAAATGCTACTTCCTAGTAATAGGGCACGATCCAGATTCACTGAATAATTTTTTTGAAGGGTTTTTTCGACGATCGAACCGTACGGATGTTATTAAACACTCATTTTAGTGTTGGGAAAAAATAATCGAAAAATAAAAAGGCCTGGTTGTACGAGATCTTAACGAAAACGTGGTGAAAGTGCTACTTCCACGTAACATGGCACGATCCAGATTGACTGAATAATTTTTTTGAAGGGTTTTTTCGATGATCGAACCGTACGGATGTTATTAAACACTCATTTTAGTGTTGGGAAAAAATAATCGAAAAATAAAAAGGCCTGGTTGTACGAGATCTTAACGAAAACGTGGTGAAAGTGCTACTTCCAAATAACATGGCACGATCCAGATTCACTGATTAATTTTTTTGAAGGGTTTTTTCGACGATCGAACCGTACGGATGTTATTAAACACTCATTTTAGTGTTGGGAAAAAATAATTGAAAAATAAAAAGGCCTGGATGTACGCGATCTTAACGAAAACGTGGTGAAAGTGCTACTTCGTGGTAACAGGGCACGATCCAGATTCACTGAATAATTTTTTTGAATGTTTTTTTCGACGATCGAACCGTACGGATGTTATTAAACACTCATTTTAGCATCAGGAAAAAATAATCGAAAAATAAAAAGGCCTGGTTGTACGCGATCTTAACGAAAACGTGGTGAAAGTGCTACTTCCTAGTAACAGGGCACGATCCAGATTCACTGAATAATTTTCTTTGAATTTTTTTTTCGACGATCGAACCTTACGGATGTTATTAAACACTCATTTTAGTGTCGGGAAAAAATAATCGAAAAATAAAAAGGCCTGGTTGTACGCGATCTTAACGAAAACGTGGTGAAAGTGCTACTTCCAAGTAACATGGCACGATCGAGATTCACTGAATAATTTTTTGAAGGGTTTTTTCGACGATCGAACTGTACGGATGTTATTAAACACTCATTTTAGTGTTGGGAAAAAATAATCGAAAAATAAAAAGTCCTGGATGTACGCGATCTTAACGAAAACGAGGTGAAAGTGCTACTTCGTGGTAACAGGGCACGATCCAGATTCACTGAATAATTTTTTTGAATGTTTTTTTCGACGATCGAACTGTACAGATGTTATTAAACACTCATTTTAGCATCGGGAAAAAATAATCGAAAAATAAAAAGGCCTGGTTGTACGCGATCTTAACGAAAACGTGGTGAAAATGCTACTTCCTAGTAATAGGGCACGATCCAGATTCACTGAATAATTTTTTTGAAGGGTTTTTTCGACGATCGAACCATACGGATGTTATTAAACACTCATTTTAGTGTCGGGAAAAAATAATCGAAAAATAAAAAGGTTTAGTTGTACGAGATCTTAACGAAAACGTGGTGAAAGTGCTACTTCCGCGTAACATGGCACGATCCAGATTCACTGAATAATTTTTTTGAAGTGTTTTTTCGACGATCGAACCGTACGGATGTTATTAAACACTCATTTTAGTGTTGGGAAAAAATAATCGAAAAATAAAAAGGCCTGGTTGTACGAGATCTTAACGAAAACGTGGTGAAAGTGCTACTTCCAAATAACATGGCACGATCCAGATTCACTGATTAATTTTTTTGAAGGGTTTTTTCGACGATCGAACCATACGGATGTTATTAAACACTCATTTTAGTGTTGTGAAAAAATAATTGAAAAATAAAAAGGCCTTGATGTACGCGATCTTAACGAAAACGTGGTGAAAGTGCTACTTCGTGGTAACAGGGCACGATCCAGATTCACTGAATAATTTTTTTGAATGTTTTTTTCGACGATCGAACCGTACGGATGTTATTAAACACTCATTTTAGCATCAGGAAAAAATAATCAAAAAATAAAAAGGCCTGGTTGTACGCGATCTTAACGAAAACGTGGTGAAAGTGCTACTTCCTAGTAACAGGGCACGATCCAGATTCACTGAATAATTTTCTTTGAATTTTTTTTCGACGATCGAACCTTACGGATGTTATTAAACACTCATTTTAGTGTCGGGAAAAAATAATCGAAAAATAAAAAGGCCTGGTTGTACGCGATCTTAACGAAAACGTGGTGAAAGTGCTACTTCCAAGTAACATGGCACGATCCAGATTCACTGAATAATTTTTTGAAGGGTTTTTTCGACGATCGAACCATACGGATGTTATTAAACACTCATTTTAGTGTTGGGAAAAAATAATCGAAAAATAAAAAGTCCTGGATGTACGCGATCTTAACGAAAACGAGGTGAAAGTGCTACTTCGTGGTAACAGGGCACGATCCAGATTCACTGAATAATTTTTTTGAATGTTTTTTTCGAAGATCGAACTGTACAGATGTTATTAAACACTCATTTTAGCATCGGGAAAAAATAATCGAAAAATAAAAAGGCCTGGTTGTACGCGATCTTAACGAAAACGTGGTGAAAATGCTACTTCCTAGTAATAGGGCACGATCCAGATTCACTGAATAATTTTTTTGAAGGGTTTTTTCGACGATCGAACCGTACGGATGTTATTAAACACTCATTTTAGTGTTGGGAAAAAATAATCGAAAAATAAAAAGGCCTGGTTGTACGAGATCTTAACGAAAACGTGGTGAAAGTGCTACTTCCACGTAACATGGCACGATCCAGATTCACTGAATAATTTTTTTGAAGGGTTTTTTCGACGATCGAACCGTACGGATGTTATTAAACACTCATTTTAGTGTTGGGAAAAAATAATCGAAAAATAAAAAGGCCTGGTTGTACGAGATCTTAACGAAAACGTGGTGAAAGTGCTACTTCCAAATAACATGGCACGATCCAGATTCACTGATTAATTTTTTTGAAGGGTTTTTTCGACGATCGAACCATACGGATGTTATTAAACACTCATTTTAGTGTTGGGAAAAAATAATTGAAAAATAAAAAGGCCTGGATGTACGCGATCTTAACGAAAACGTGGTGAAAGTGCTACTTCGTGGTAACAGGGCACGATCCAGATTCACTGAATAATTTTTTTGAATGTTTTTTTCGACGATCGAACCGTACGGATGTTATTAAACACTCATTTTAGCATCAGGAAAAAATAATCGAAAAATAAAAAGGCCTGGTTGTACGCGATCTTAACGAAAACGCGGTGAAAGTGCTACTTCCTAGTAACAGGGCACGATCCAGATTCACTGAATAATTTTCTTTGAATTTTTTTTTCGACGATCGAACCTTACGGATGTTATTAAACACTCATTTTAGTGTCGGGAAAAAATAATCGAAAAATAAAAAGGCTTGGTTGTACGCGATCTTAACGAAAATGTGGTGAAAGTGCAACTTCCAAGTAACATGGCACGATCCAGATTCACTGAATAATTTTTTGAAGGGTTTTTTCGACGATCGAACCGTACGGATGTTATTAAACACTCATTTTAGTGTTGGGAAAAAATAATCGAAAAATAAAAAGTCCTGGATGTACGCGATCTTAACGAAAACGAGGTGAAAGTGCTACTTCGTGGTAACAGGGCACGATCCAGATTCGCTGAATAATTTTTTTGAATGTTTTTTTCGACGATCGAACTGTACAGATGTTATTAAACACTCATTTTAGCATCGGGAAAAAATAATCGAAAAATAAAAAGGCCTGGTTGTACGCGATCTTAACGAAAACGTGGTGAAAATGCTACTTCCTAGTAATAGGGCACGATCCAGATTCACTGAATAATTTTTTTGAAGGGTTTTTTCGACGATCGAACCGTACGGATGTTATTAAACACTCATTTTAGTGTTGGGAAAAAATAATCGAAAAATAAAAAGGCCTGGTTGTACGAGATCTTAACGAAAACGTGGTGAAAGTGCTACTTCCAAATAACATGGCACGATCCAGATTCACTGATTAATTTTTTTGAAGGGTTTTTTCGATGATCGAACCGTACGGATGTTATTAAACACTCATTTTAGTGTTGGGAAAAAATAATTGAAAAATAAAAAGGCCTGGATGTACGCGATCTTAACGAAAACGTGGTGAAAGTGCTACTTCGTGGTAACAGGGCACGATCCAGATTCACTGAATAATTTTTTTGAATGTTTTTTTCGACGATCGAACCGTACGGATGTTATTAAACACTCATTTTAGCATCAGGAAAAAATAATCGAAAAATAAAAAGGCCTGGTTGTACGCGATCTTAACGAAAACGTGGTGAAAGTGCTACTTCCTAGTAACAGGGCACGATCCAGATTCACTGAATAATTTTCTTTGAATTTTTTTTTCGACGATCGAACCTTACGGATGTTATTAAACACTCATTTTAGTGTCGGGAAAAAATAATCGAAAAATAAAAAGGCCTGGTTGTACGCGATCTTAACGAAAACGTGGTGAAAGTGCTACTTCCAAGTAACATGGCACGATCGAGATTCACTGAATAATTTTTTGAAGGGTTTTTTCGACGATCGAACTGTACGGATGTTATTAAACACTCATTTTAGTGTTGGGAAAAAATAATCGAAAAATAAAAAGTCCTGGATGTACGCGATCTTAACGAAAACGAGGTGAAAGTGCTACTTCGTGGTAACAGGGCACGATCCAGATTCACTGAATAATTTTTTTGAATGTTTTTTTCGACGATCGAACTGTACAGATGTTATTAAACACTCATTTTAGCATCGGGAAAAAATAATCGAAAAATAAAAAGGCCTGGTTGTACGCGATCTTAACGAAAACGTGGTGAAAATGCTACTTCCTAGTAATAGGGCACGATCCAGATTCACTGAATAATTTTTTTGAAGGGTTTTTTCGACGATCGAACCATACGGATGTTATTAAACACTCATTTTAGTGTCGGGAAAAAATAATCGAAAAATAAAAAGGTTTAGTTGTACGAGATCTTAACGAAAACGTGGTGAAAGTGCTACTTCCGCGTAACATGGCACGATCCAGATTCACTGAATAATTTTTTTGAAGTGTTTTTTCGACGATCGAACCGTACGGATGTTATTAAACACTCATTTTAGTGTTGGGAAAAAATAATCGAAAAATAAAAAGGCCTGGTTGTACGAGATCTTAACGAAAACGTGGTGAAAGTGCTACTTCCAAATAACATGGCACGATCCAGATTCACTGATTAATTTTTTTGAAGGGTTTTTTCGACGATCGAACCATACGGATGTTATTAAACACTCATTTTAGTGTTGTGAAAAAATAATTGAAAAATAAAAAGGCCTTGATGTACGCGATCTTAACGAAAACGTGGTGAAAGTGCTACTTCGTGGTAACAGGGCACGATCCAGATTCACTGAATAATTTTTTTGAATGTTTTTTTCGACGATCGAACCGTACGGATGTTATTAAACACTCATTTTAGCATCAGGAAAAAATAATCAAAAAATAAAAAGGCCTGGTTGTACGCGATCTTAACGAAAACGTGGTGAAAGTGCTACTTCCTAGTAACAGGGCACGATCCAGATTCACTGAATAATTTTCTTTGAATTTTTTTTCGACGATCGAACCTTACGGATGTTATTAAACACTCATTTTAGTGTCGGGAAAAAATAATCGAAAAATAAAAAGGCCTGGTTGTACGCGATCTTAACGAAAACGTGGTGAAAGTGCTACTTCCAAGTAACATGGCACGATCCAGATTCACTGAATAATTTTTTGAAGGGTTTTTTCGACGATCGAACCATACGGATGTTATTAAACACTCATTTTAGTGTTGGGAAAAAATAATCGAAAAATAAAAAGTCCTGGATGTACGCGATCTTAACGAAAACGAGGTGAAAGTGCTACTTCGTGGTAACAGGGCACGATCCAGATTCACTGAATAATTTTTTTGAATGTTTTTTTCGAAGATCGAACTGTACAGATGTTATTAAACACTCATTTTAGCATCGGGAAAAAATAATCGAAAAATAAAAAGGCCTGGTTGTACGCGATCTTAACGAAAACGTGGTGAAAATGCTACTTCCTAGTAATAGGGCACGATCCAGATTCACTGAATAATTTTTTTGAAGGGTTTTTTCGACGATCGAACCGTACGGATGTTATTAAACACTCATTTTAGTGTTGGGAAAAAATAATCGAAAAATAAAAAGGCCTGGTTGTACGAGATCTTAACGAAAACGTGGTGAAAGTGCTACTTCCACGTAACATGGCACGATCCAGATTCACTGAATAATTTTTTTGAAGGGTTTTTTCGACGATCGAACCGTACGGATGTTATTAAACACTCATTTTAGTGTTGGGAAAAAATAATCGAAAAATAAAAAGGCCTGGTTGTACGAGATCTTAACGAAAACGTGGTGAAAGTGCTACTTCCAAATAACATGGCACGATCCAGATTCACTGATTAATTTTTTTGAAGGGTTTTTTCGACGATCGAACCATACGGATGTTATTAAACACTCATTTTAGTGTTGGGAAAAAATAATTGAAAAATAAAAAGGCCTGGATGTACGCGATCTTAACGAAAACGTGGTGAAAGTGCTACTTCGTGGTAACAGGGCACGATCCAGATTCACTGAATAATTTTTTTGAATGTTTTTTTCGACGATCGAACCGTACGGATGTTATTAAACACTCATTTTAGCATCAGGAAAAAATAATCGAAAAATAAAAAGGCCTGGTTGTACGCGATCTTAACGAAAACGTGGTGAAAGTGCTACTTCCTAGTAACAGGGCACGATCCAGATTCACTGAATAATTTTCTTTGAATTTTTTTTTCGACGATCGAACCTTACGGATGTTATTAAACACTCATTTTAGTGTCGGGAAAAAATAATCGAAAAATAAAAAGGCTTGGTTGTACGCGATCTTAACGAAAATGTGGTGAAAGTGCAACTTCCAAGTAACATGGCACGATCCAGATTCACTGAATAATTTTTTGAAGGGTTTTTTCGACGATCGAACCGTACGGATGTTATTAAACACTCATTTTAGTGTTGGGAAAAAATAATCGAAAAATAAAAAGTCCTGGATGTACGCGATCTTAACGAAAACGAGGTGAAAGTGCTACTTCGTGGTAACAGGGCACGATCCAGATTCGCTGAATAATTTTTTTGAATGTTTTTTTCGACGATCGAACTGTACAGATGTTATTAAACACTCATTTTAGCATCGGGAAAAAATAATCGAAAAATAAAAAGGCCTGGTTGTACGCGATCTTAACGAAAACGTGGTGAAAATGCTACTTCCTAGTAATAGGGCACGATCCAGATTCACTGAATAATTTTTTTGAAGGGTTTTTTCGACGATCGAACCGTACGGATGTTATTAAACACTCATTTTAGTGTTGGGAAAAAATAATCGAAAAATAAAAAGGCCTGGTTGTACGAGATCTTAACGAAAACGTGGTGAAAGTGCTACTTCCAAATAACATGGCACGATCCAGATTCACTGATTAATTTTTTTGAAGGGTTTTTTCGATGATCGAACCGTACGGATGTTATTAAACACTCATTTTAGTGTTGGGAAAAAATAATTGAAAAATAAAAAGGCCTGGATGTACGCGATCTTAACGAAAACGTGGTGAAAGTGCTACTTCGTGGTAACAGGGCACGATCCAGATTCACTGAATAATTTTTTTGAATGTTTTTTTCGACGATCGAACCGTACGGATGTTATTAAACACTCATTTTAGCATCAGGAAAAAATAATCGAAAAATAAAAAGGCCTGGTTGTACGCGATCTTAACGAAAACGTGGTGAAAGTGCTACTTCCTAGTAACAGGGCACAATCCAGATTCACTGAATAATTTTCTTTGAATTTTTTTTTCGACGATCGAACCTTACGGATGTTATTAAACACTCATTTTAGTGTCGGGAAAAAATAATCGAAAAATAAAAAGGCCTGGTTGTACGCGATCTTAACGAAAACGTGGTGAAAGTTCTACTTCCAAGTAACATGGCACGATCCAGATTCACTGAATAATTTTTTGAAGGGTTTTTTCGACGATCGAACCGTACGGATGTTATTAAGCACTCATTTTAGTGTTGGGAAAAAATAATCGAAAAATGAAAAGTCCTGGATGTACGCGATCTTAACGAAAACGAGGTGAAAGTGCTACTTCGTAGTAACAGGGCACGATCCAGATTCACTGAATAATTTTTTTGAATGTTTTTTTCGACGATCGAACTGTACAGATGTTATTAAACACTCATTTTAGCATCGGGAAAAAATAATCGAAAAATAAAAAGGCCTGGTTGTACGCGATCTTAACGAAAACGTGGTGAAAATGCTACTTCCTAGTAACATGGCACGATCGAGATTCACTGAATAATTTTTTGAAGGGTTTTTTCGACGATCGAACCGTACGGATGTTATTAAACACTCATTTTAGTGTTGGGAAAAAATAATCGAAAAATAAAAAGTCCTGGATGTACGCGATCTTAACGAAAACGAGGTGAAAGTGCTACTTCGTGGTAACAGGGCACGATCCAGATTCACTGAATAATTTTTTTGAATGTTTTTTTCGACGATCGAACTGTACAGATGTTATTAAACACTCATTTTAGCATCGGGAAAAAATAATCGAAAAATAAAAAGGCCTGGTTGTACGCGATCTTAACGAAAACGTGGTGAAAATGCTACTTCCTAGTAATAGGGCACGATCCAGATTCACTGAATAATTTTTTTGAGGGTTTTTTCGACGATCGAACCATACGGATGTTATTAAACACTCATTTTAGTGTCGGGAAAAAATAATCGAAAAATAAAAAGGTTTAGTTGTACGAGATCTTAACGAAAACGTGGTGAAAGTGCTACTTCCGCGTAACATGGCACGATCCAGATTCACTGAATAATTTTTTTGAAGTGTTTTTTCGACGATCGAACCGTACGGATGTTATTAAACACTCATTTTAGTGTTGGGAAAAAATAATCGAAAAATAAAAAGGCCTGGTTGTACGAGATCTTAACGAAAATGTGGTGAAAGTGCTACTTCCAAATAACATGGCACGATCCAGATTCACTGATTAATTTTTTTGAAGGGTTTTTTCGACGATCGAACCATACGGATGTTATTAAACACTCATTTTAGTGTTGTGAAAAAATAATTGAAAAATAAAAAGGCCTTGATGTACGCGATCTTAACGAAAACGTGGTGAAAGTGCTACTTCGTGGTAACAGGGCACGATCCAGATTCACTGAATAATTTTTTTGAATGTTTTTTTCGACGATCGAACCGTACGGATGTTATTAAACACTCATTTTAGCATCAGGAAAAAATAATCGAAAAATAAAAAGGCCTGGTTGTACGCGATCTTAACGAAAACGTGGTGAAAGTGCTACTTCCTAGTAACAGGGCACGATCCAGATTCACTGAATAATTTTCTTTGAATTTTTTTTTCGACGATCGAACCTTACGGATGTTATTAAACACTCATTTTAGTGTCGGGAAAAAATAATCGAAAAATAAAAAGGCCTGGTTGTACGCGATCTTAACGAAAACGTGGTGAAAGTGCTACTTCCAAGTAACATGGCACGATCCAGATTCACTGATTAATTTTTTTGAAGGGTTTTTTCGACGATCGAACCATACGGGTGTTATTAAACACTCATTTTAGTGTTGGGAAAAAATAATTGAAAAATAAAAAGGCTTGGATGTACGCGATCTTAACGAAAACGTGGTGAAAGTGCTACTTCGTGGTAACAGGGCACGATCCAGATTTACTGAATAATTTTTTTGAATGTTTTTTTCGACGATCGAACCGTACGGATGTTATTAAACACTCATTTTAGCATCAGGAAAAAATAATCAAAAAATAAAAAGGCCTGGTTGTACGCGATCTTAACGAAAACGTGGTGAAAGTGCTACTTCCTAGTAACAGGGCACGATCCAGATTCACTGAATAACTTTCTTTGAATTTTTTTTTCGACGATCGAACCTTACGGATGTTATTAAACACTCATTTTAGTGTCGGGAAAAAATAATCGAAAAATAAAAAGGCTTGGTTGTACGCGATCTTAACGAAAACGTGGTGAAAGTGCAACTTCCAAGTAACATGGCACGATCCAGATTCACTGAATAATTTTTTGAAGGGTTTTTTCGACGATCGAACCGTACGGATGTTATTAAACACTCATTTTAGTGTTGGGAAAAAATAATCGAAAAATAAAAAGTCCTAGATGTACGCGATCTTAACGAAAACGAGGTGAAAGTGCTACTTCGTGGTAACAGGGCACGATCCAGATTCACTGAATAATTTTTTTGAATGTTTTTTTCGACGATCGAACTGTACAGATGTTATTAAACACTCATTTTAGCATCGGGAAAAAATAATCGAAAAATAAAAAGGCCTGGTTGTACGCGATCTTAACGAAAACGTGGTGAAAATGCTACTTCCTAGTAATAGGGCACGATCCAGATTCACTGAATAATTTTTTTGAAGGGTTTTTTCGACGATCGAACCGTACGGATGTTATTAAACACTCATTTTAGTGTTGGGAAAAAATAATCGAAAAATAAAAAGGCCTGGTTGTACGAGATCTTAACGAAAACGTGGTGAAAGTGCTACTTCCACGTAACATGGCACGATCCAGATTGACTGAATAATTTTTTTGAAGGGTTTTTCGATGATCGAACCGTACGGATGTTATTAAACACTCATTTTAGTGTTGGGAAAAAATAATCGAAAAATAAAAAGGCCTGGTTGTACGAGATCTTAACGAAAACGTGGTGAAAGTGCTACTTCCAAATAACATGGCACGATCCAGATTCACTGATTAATTTTTTTGAAGGGTTTTTTCGACGATCGAACCGTACGGATGTTATTAAACACTCATTTTAGTGTTGGGAAAAAATAATTGAAAAATAAAAAGGCCTGGATGTACGCGATCTTAACGAAAACGTGGTGAAAGTGCTACTTCGTGGTAACAGGGCACGATCCAGATTCACTGAATAATTTTTTTGAATGTTTTTTTCGACGATCGAACCGTACGGATGTTATTAAACACTCATTTTAGCATCAGGAAAAAATAATCGAAAAATAAAAAGGCCTGGTTGTACGCGATCTTAACGAAAACGTGGTGAAAGTGCTACTTCCTAGTAACAGGGCACGATCCAGATTCACTGAATAATTTTCTTTGAATTTTTTTTTCGACGATCGAACCTTACGGATGTTATTAAACACTCATTTTAGTGTCGGGAAAAAATAATCGAAAAATAAAAAGGCCTGGTTGTACGCGATCTTAACGAAAACGTGGTGAAAGTGCTACTTCCAAGTAACATGGCACGATCGAGATTCACTGAATAATTTTTTGAAGGGTTTTTTCGACGATCGAACCGTACGGATGTTATTAAACACTCATTTTAGTGTTGGGAAAAAATAATCGAAAAATAAAAAGTCCTGGATGTACGCGATCTTAACGAAAACGAGGTGAAAGTGCTACTTCGTGGTAACAGGGCACGATCCAGATTCACTGAATAATTTTTTTGAATGTTTTTTTCGACGATCGAACTGTACAGATGTTATTAAACACTCATTTTAGCATCGGGAAAAAATAATCGAAAAATAAAAAGGCCTGGTTGTACGCGATCTTAACGAAAACGTGGTGAAAATGCTACTTCCTAGTAATAGGGCACGATCCAGATTCACTGAATAATTTTTTTGAAGGGTTTTTTCGACGATCGAACCATACGGATGTTATTAAACACTCATTTTAGTGTCGGGAAAAAATAATCGAAAAATAAAAAGGTTTAGTTGTACGAGATCTTAACGAAAACGTGGTGAAAGTGCTACTTCCGCGTAACATGGCACGATCCAGATTCACTGAATAATTTTTTTGAAGTGTTTTTTCGACGATCGAACCGTACGGATGTTATTAAACACTCATTTTAGTGTTGGGAAAAAATAATCGAAAAATAAAAAGGCCTGGTTGTACGAGATCTTAACGAAAACGTGGTGAAAGTGCTACTTCCAAATAACATGGCACGATCCAGATTCACTGATTAATTTTTTTGAAGGGTTTTTTCGACGATCGAACCATACGGATGTTATTAAACACTCATTTTAGTGTTGTGAAAAAATAATTGAAAAATAAAAAGGCCTTGATGTACGCGATCTTAACGAAAACGTGGTGAAAGTGCTACTTCGTGGTAACAGGGCACGATCCAGATTCACTGAATAATTTTTTTGAATGTTTTTTTCGACGATCGAACCGTACGGATGTTATTAAACACTCATTTTAGCATCAGGAAAAAATAATCGAAAAATAAAAAGGCCTGGTTGTACGCGATCTTAACGAAAACGTGGTGAAAGTGCCACTTCGTGGTAACAGGGCACGATCCAGATTCACTGAATAATTTTTTTGAATGTTTTTTTCGACGATCGAACTGTACAGATGTTATTAAACACTCATTTTAGCATCGGGAAAAAATAATCGAAAAATAAAAAGGCCTGGTTGTACGCGATCTTAACGAAAACGTGGTGAAAATGCTACTTCCTAGTAATAGGGCACGATCCAGATTCACTGAATAATTTTTTTGAAGGGTTTTTTCGACGATCGAACCGTACGGATGTTATTAAACACTCATTTTAGTGTTGGGAAAAAATAATCGAAAAATAAAAAGTCCTGGATGTACGCGATCTTAACGAAAACGAGGTGAAAGTGCTACATCGTGGTAACAGGACACGATCCAGATTCACTGAATAATTTTTTTGAATGTTTTTTTCGACGATCGAACTGTACAGATGTTATTAAACACTCATTTTAGCATCGGGAAAAAATAATCGAAAAATAAAAAGGCCTGGTTGTACGCGATCTTAACGAAAACGTGGTGAAAATGCTACTTCCTAGTAATAGGGCACGATCCAGATTCACTGAATAATTTTTTTGAAGGGTTTTTTCGACGATCGAACCGTACGGATGTTATTAAACACTCATTTTAGTGTTGGGAAAAAATAATCGAAAAATAAAAAGGCCTGGTTGTACGAGATCTTAACGAAAACGTGGTGAAAGTGCTACTTCCACGTAACATGGCACGATCCAGATTCACTGAATAATTTTTTTGAAGGGTTTTTTCGACGATCGAACCGTACGGATGTTATTAAACACTCATTTTAGTGTTGGGAAAAAATAATCGAAAAATAAAAAGGCCTGGTTGTACGAGATCTTAACGAAAACGTGGTGAAAGTGCTACTTCCAAATAACATGGCACGATCCAGATTCACTGATTAATTTTTTTGAAGGGTTTTTTCGACGATCGAACCATACGGATGTTATTAAACACTCATTTTAGTGTTGGGAAAAAATAATTGAAAAATAAAAAGGCCTGGATGTACGCGATCTTAACGAAAACGTGGTGAAAGTGCTACTTCGTGGTAACAGGGCACGATCCAGATTCACTGAATAATTTTTTTAAATGTTTTTTTCGACGATCGAACCGTACGGATGTTATTAAACACTCATTTTAGCATCAGGAAAAAATAATCGAAAAATAAAAAGGCCTGGTTGTACGCGATCTTAACGAAAACGTGGTGAAAGTGCTACTTCCTAGTAACAGGGCACGATCCAGATTCACTGAATAATTTTCTTTGAATTTTTTTTTCGACGATCGAACCTTACGGATGTTATTAAACACTCATTTTAGTGTCGGGAAAAAATAATCGAAAAATAAAAAGGCCTGGTTGTACGCGATCTTAACGAAAACGTGGTGAAAGTTCTACTTCCAAGTAACATGGCACGATCCAGATTCACTGAATAATTTTTTGAAGGGTTTTTTCGACGATCGAACCGTACGGATGTTATTAAGCACTCATTTTAGTGTTGGGAAAAAATAATCGAAAAATAAAAAGTCCTGGATGTACGCGATCTTAACGAAAACGTGGTGAAAGTGCTACTTCCTAGTAACAGGGCACGATCCAGATTCACTGAATAATTTTCTTTGAATTTTTTTTTCGACGATCGAACCTTACGGATGTTATTAAACACTCATTTTAGTGTCGGGAAAAAATAATCGAAAAATAAAAAGGCCTGGTTGTACGCGATCTTAACGAAAACGTGGTGAAAGTGCTACTTCCAAGTAACATGGCACGATCCAGATTCACTGAATAATTTTTTGAAGGGTTTTTTCGACGATCGAACCGTACGGATGTTATTAAACACTCATTTTAGTGTTGGGAAAAAATAATCGAAAAATAAAAAGTCCTGGATGTACGCGATCTTAACGAAAACGAGGTGAAAGTGCTACTTCGTGGTAACAGGGCACGATCCAGATTCGCTGAATAATTTTTTTGAATGTTTTTTTCGACGATCGAACTGTACAGATGTTATTAAACACTCATTTTAGCATCGGGAAAAAATAATCGAAAAATAAAAAGGCCTGGTTGTACGCGATCTTAACGAAAACGTGGTGAAAATGCTACTTCCTAGTAATAGGGCACGATCCAGATTCACTGAATAATTTTTTTGAAGGGTTTTTTCGACGATCGAACCGTACGGATGTTATTAAACACTCATTTTAGTGTTGGGAAAAAATAATCGAAAAATAAAAAGGCCTGGTTGTACGAGATCTTAACGAAAACGTGGTGAAAGTGCTACTTCCACGTAACATGGCACGATCCAGATTCACTGAATAATTTTTTTGAAGGGTTTTTTCGACGATCGAACCGTACGGATGATATTAAACACTCATTTTAGTGTTGGGAAAAAATAATCGAAAAATAAAAAGGCCTGGTTGTACGAGATCTTAACGAAAACGTGGTGAAAGTGCTACTTCCAAATAACATGGCACGATCCAGATTCACTGATTAATTTTTTTGAAGGGTTTTTTCGACGATCGAACCATACGGATGTTATTAAACACTCATTTTAGTGTTGGGAAAAAATAATTGAAAAATAAAAAGGCCTGGTTGTACGCGATCTTAACGAAAACGTGGTGAAAGTGCTACTTCGTGGTAACAGGGCACGATCCAGATTCACTGAATAATTTTTTTGAATGTTTTTTTCGACGATCGAACCGTACGGATGTTATTAAACACTCATTTTAGCATCAGGAAAAAATAATCGAAAAATAAAAAGGCCTGGTTGTACGCGATCTTAACGAAAACGTGGTGAAAGTGCCACTTCCTAGTAACAGGGCACGATCCAGATTCACTGAATAATTTTCTTTGAATTTTTTTTTCGACGATCGAACCTTACGGATGTTATTAAACACTCATTTTAGTGTCGGGAAAAAATAATCGAAAAATAAAAAGGCTTGGTTGTACGCGATCTTAACGAAAACGTGGTGAAAGTGCAACTTCCAAGTAACATGGCACGATCCAGATTCACTGAATAATTTTTTGAAGGGTTTTTTCGACGATCGAACCGTACGGATGTTATTAAACACTCATTTTAGTGTTGGGAAAAAATAATCGAAAAATAGAAAGTCCTAGATGTACGCGATCTTAACGAAAACGAGGTGAAAGTGCTACTTCGTGGTAACAGGGCACGATCCAGATTCGCTGAATAATTTTTTTGAATGTTTTTTTCGACGATCGAACTGTACAGATGTTATTAAACACTCATTTTAGCATCGGGAAAAAATAATCGAAAAATAAAAAGGCCTGGTTGTACGCGATCTTAACGAAAACGTGGTGAAAATGCTACTTCCTAGTAATAGGGCACGATCCAGATTCACTGAATAATTTTTTTGAAGTGTTTTTTCGACGATCGAACCGTACGGATGTTATTAAACACTCATTTTAGTGTTGGGAAAAAATAATCGAAAAATAAAAAGGCCTGGTTGTACGAGATCTTAACGAAAATGTGGTGAAAGTGCTACTTCCAAATAACATGGCACGATCCAGATTCACTGATTAATTTTTTTGAAGGGTTTTTTCGACGATCGAACCATACGGATGTTATTAAACACTCATTTTAGTGTTGTGAAAAAATAATTGAAAAATAAAAAGGCCTTGATGTACGCGATCTTAACGAAAACGTGGTGAAAGTGCTACTTCGTGGTAACAGGGCACGATCCAGATTCACTGAATAATTTTTTTGAATGTTTTTTTCGACGATCAAACCGTACGGATGTTATTAAACACTCATTTTAGCATCAGGAAAAAATAATCGAAAAATAAAAAGGCCTGGTTGTACGCGATCTTAACGAAAACGTGGTGAAAGTGCTACTTCCTAGTAACAGGGCACGATCCAGATTCACTGAATAATTTTCTTTGAATTTTTTTTTCGACGATCGAACCTTACGGATGTTATTAAACACTCATTTTAGTGTCGGGAAAAAATAATCGAAAAATAAAAAGGCCTGGTTGTACGCGATCTTAACGAAAACGTGGTGAAAGTGCTACTTCCAAGTAACATGGCACGATCCAGATTCACTGAATAATTTTTTGAAGGGTTTTTTCGACGATCGAACCGTACGGATGTTATTAAACACTCATTTTAGTGTTGGGAAAAAATAATCGAAAAATAAAAAGTCCTGGATGTACGCGATCTTAACGAAAACGAGGTGAAAGTGCTACTTCGTGGTAACAGGGCACGATCCAGATTCACTGAATAATTTTTTTGAATGTTTTTTTCGACGATCGAACTGTACAGATGTTATTAAACACTCATTTTAGCATCGGGAAAAAATAATCGAAAAATAAAAAGGCCTGGTTGTACGCGATCTTAACGAAAACGTGGTGAAAATGCTACTTCCTAGTAATAGGGCACGATCCAGATTCACTGAATAATTTTTTTGAAGGGTTTTTTCGACGATCGAACCGTACGGATGTTATTAAACACTCATTTTAGTGTTGGGAAAAAATAATCGAAAAATAAAAAGGCCTGGTTGTACGAGATCTTAACGAAAACGTGGTGAAAGTGCTACTTCCACGTAACATGGCACGATCCAGATTCACTGAATAATTTTTTTGAAGGGTTTTTTCGACGATCGAACCGTACGGATGATATTAAACACTCATTTTAGTGTTGGGAAAAAATAATCGAAAAATAAAAAGGCCTGGTTGTACGAGATCTTAACGAAAACGTGGTGAAAGTGCTACTTCCAAATAACATGGCACGATCCAGATTCACTGATTAATTTTTTTGAAGGGTTTTTTCGACGATCGAACCATACGGATGTTATTAAACACTCATTTTAGTGTTGGGAAAAAATAATTGAAAAATAAAAAGGCCTGGTTGTACGCAATCTTAACGAAAACGTGGTGAAAGTGCTACTTCGTGGTAACAGGGCACGATCCAGATTCACTGAATAATTTTTTTGAATGTTTTTTTCGACGATCGAACCGTACGGATGTTATTAAACACTCATTTTAGCATCAGGAAAAAATAATCGAAAAATAAAAAGGCCTGGTTGTACGCGATCTTAACGAAAACGTGGTGAAAGTGCCACTTCCTAGTAACAGGGCACGATCCAGATTCACTGAATAATTTTCTTTGAATTTTTTTTTCGACGATCGAACCTTACGGATGTTATTAAACACTCATTTTAGTGTCGGGAAAAAATAATCGAAAAATAAAAAGGCTTGGTTGTACGCGATCTTAACGAAAACGTGGTGAAAGTGCAACTTCCAAGTAACATGGCACGATCCAGATTCACTGAATAATTTTTTGAAGGGTTTTTTCGACGATCGAACCGTACGGATGTTATTAAACACTCATTTTAGTGTTGGGAAAAAATAATCGAAAAATAGAAAGTCCTAGATGTACGCGATCTTAACGAAAACGAGGTGAAAGTGCTACTTCGTGGTAACAGGGCACGATCCAGATTCGCTGAATAATTTTTTTGAATGTTTTTTTCGACGATCGAACTGTACAGATGTTATTAAACACTCATTTTAGCATCGGGAAAAAATAATCGAAAAATAAAAAGGCCTGGTTGTACGCGATCTTAACGAAAACGTGGTGAAAATGCTACTTCCTAGTAATAGGGCACGATCCAGATTCACTGAATAATTTTTTTGAAGGGTTTTTTCGACGATCGAACCGTACGGATGTTATTAAACACTCATTTTAGTGTTGGGAAAAAATAATCGAAAAATAAAAAGGCCTGGTTGTACGAGATCTTAACGAAAACGTGGTGAAAGTGCTACTTCCACGTAACATGGCACGATCCAGATTCACTGAATAATTTTTTTGAAGGGTTTTTTCGACGATCGAACCGTACGGATGATATTAAACACTCATTTTAGTGTTGGGAAAAAATAATCGAAAAATAAAAAGGCCTGGTTGTACGAGATCTTAACGAAAACGTGGTGAAAGTGCTACTTCCAAATAACATGGCACGATCCAGATTCACTGATTAATTTTTTTGAAGGGTTTTTTCGACGATCGAACCATACGGATGTTATTAAACACTCATTTTAGTGTTGGGAAAAAATAATTGAAAAATAAAAAGGCCTGGTTGTACGCGATCTTAACGAAAACGTGGTGAAAGTGCTACTTCGTGGTAACAGGGCACGATCCAGATTCACTGAATAATTTTTTTGAATGTTTTTTTCGACGATCGAACCGTACGGATGTTATTAAACACTCATTTTAGCATCAGGAAAAAATAATCGAAAAATAAAAAGGCCTGGTTGTACGCGATCTTAACGAAAACGTGGTGAAAGTGCCACTTCCTAGTAACAGGGCACGATCCAGATTCACTGAATAATTTTCTTTGAATTTTTTTTTCGACGATCGAACCTTACGGATGTTATTAAACACTCATTTTAGTGTCGGGAAAAAATAATCGAAAAATAAAAAGGCTTGGTTGTACGCGATCTTAACGAAAACGTGGTGAAAGTGCAACTTCCAAGTAACATGGCACGATCCAGATTCACTGAATAATTTTTTGAAGGGTTTTTTCGACGATCGAACCGTACGGATGTTATTAAACACTCATTTTAGTGTTGGGAAAAAATAATCGAAAAATAGAAAGTCCTAGATGTACGCGATCTTAACGAAAACGAGGTGAAAGTGCTACTTCGTGGTAACAGGGCACGATCCAGATTCGCTGAATAATTTTTTTGAATGTTTTTTTCGACGATCGAACTGTACAGATGTTATTAAACACTCATTTTAGCATCGGGAAAAAATAATCGAAAAATAAAAAGGCCTGGTTGTACGCGATCTTAACGAAAACGTGGTGAAAATGCT
Organism: Saposhnikovia divaricata; assembly: GCA_036435485.1. NCBI lineage: Eukaryota > Viridiplantae > Streptophyta > Magnoliopsida > Apiales > Apiaceae > Saposhnikovia > Saposhnikovia divaricata. The sequence goes on from CM071594.1 coordinate 233,071,754, forward strand.
ACTTCCTAGTAATAGGGCACGATCCAGATTCACTGAATAATTTTTTTGAAGTGTTTTTTCGACGATCGAACCGTACGGATGTTATTAAACACTCATTTTAGTGTTGGGAAAAAATAATCGAAAAATAAAAAGGCCTGGTTGTACGAGATCTTAACGAAAATGTGGTGAAAGTGCTACTTCCAAATAACATGGCACGATCCAGATTCACTGATTAATTTTTTTGAAGGGTTTTTTCGACGATCGAACCATACGGATGTTATTAAACACTCATTTTAGTGTTGTGAAAAAATAATTGAAAAATAAAAAGGCCTTGATGTACGCGATCTTAACGAAAACGTGGTGAAAGTGCTACTTCGTGGTAACAGGGCACGATCCAGATTCACTGAATAATTTTTTTGAATGTTTTTTTCGACGATCAAACCGTACGGATGTTATTAAACACTCATTTTAGCATCAGGAAAAAATAATCGAAAAATAAAAAGGCCTGGTTGTACGCGATCTTAACGAAAACGTGGTGAAAGTGCTACTTCCTAGTAACAGGGCACGATCCAGATTCACTGAATAATTTTCTTTGAATTTTTTTTTCGACGATCGAACCTTACGGATGTTATTAAACACTCATTTTAGTGTCGGGAAAAAATAATCGAAAAATAAAAAGGCCTGGTTGTACGCGATCTTAACGAAAACGTGGTGAAAGTGCTACTTCCAAGTAACATGGCACGATCCAGATTCACTGAATAATTTTTTGAAGGGTTTTTTCGACGATCGAACCGTACGGATGTTATTAAACACTCATTTTAGTGTTGGGAAAAAATAATCGAAAAATAAAAAGTCCTGGATGTACGCGATCTTAACGAAAACGAGGTGAAAGTGCTACTTCGTGGTAACAGGGCACGATCCAGATTCACTGAATAATTTTTTTGAATGTTTTTTTCGACGATCGAACTGTACAGATGTTATTAAACACTCATTTTAGCATCGGGAAAAAATAATCGAAAAATAAAAAGGCCTGGTTGTACGCGATCTTAACGAAAACGTGGTGAAAATGCTACTTCCTAGTAATAGGGCACGATCCAGATTCACTGAATAATTTTTTTGAAGGGTTTTTTCGACGATCGAACCGTACGGATGTTATTAAACACTCATTTTAGTGTTGGGAAAAAATAATCGAAAAATAAAAAGGCCTGGTTGTACGAGATCTTAACGAAAACGTGGTGAAAGTGCTACTTCCACGTAACATGGCACGATCCAGATTCACTGAATAATTTTTTTGAAGGGTTTTTTCGACGATCGAACCGTACGGATGATATTAAACACTCATTTTAGTGTTGGGAAAAAATAATCGAAAAATAAAAAGGCCTGGTTGTACGAGATCTTAACGAAAACGTGGTGAAAGTGCTACTTCCAAATAACATGGCACGATCCAGATTCACTGATTAATTTTTTTGAAGGGTTTTTTCGACGATCGAACCATACGGATGTTATTAAACACTCATTTTAGTGTTGGGAAAAAATAATTGAAAAATAAAAAGGCCTGGTTGTACGCAATCTTAACGAAAACGTGGTGAAAGTGCTACTTCGTTGTAACAGGGCACGATCCAGATTCACTGAATAATTTTTTTGAATGTTTTTTTCGACGATCGAACCGTACGGATGTTATTAAACACTCATTTTAGCATCAGGAAAAAATAATCGAAAAATAAAAAGGCCTGGTTGTACGCGATCTTAACGAAAACGTGGTGAAAGTGCCACTTCCTAGTAACAGGGCACGATCCAGATTCACTGAATAATTTTCTTTGAATTTTTTTTTCGACGATCGAACCTTACGGATGTTATTAAACACTCATTTTAGTGTCGGGAAAAAATAATCGAAAAATAAAAAGGCTTGGTTGTACGCGATCTTAACGAAAACGTGGTGAAAGTGCAACTTCCAAGTAACATGGCACGATCCAGATTCACTGAATAATTTTTTGAAGGGTTTTTTCGACGATCGAACCGTACGGATGTTATTAAACACTCATTTTAGTGTTGGGAAAAAATAATCGAAAAATAGAAAGTCCTAGATGTACGCGATCTTAACGAAAACGAGGTGAAAGTGCTACTTCGTGGTAACAGGGCACGATCCAGATTCGCTGAATAATTTTTTTGAATGTTTTTTTCGACGATCGAACTGTACAGATGTTATTAAACACTCATTTTAGCATCGGGAAAAAATAATCGAAAAATAAAAAGGCCTGGTTGTACGCGATCTTAACGAAAACGTGGTGAAAATGCTACTTCCTAGTAATAGGGCACGATCCAGATTCACTGAATAATTTTTTTGAAGGGTTTTTTCGACGATCGAACCGTACGGATGTTATTAAACACTCATTTTAGTGTTGGGAAAAAATAATCGAAAAATAAAAAGGCCTGGTTGTACGAGATCTTAACGAAAACGTGGTGAAAGTGCTACTTCCACGTAACATGGCACGATCCAGATTCACTGAATAATTTTTTTGAAGGGTTTTTTCGACGATCGAACCGTACGGATGTTATTAAACACTCATTTTAGTGTTGGGAAAAAATAATCGAAAAATAAAAAGGCCTGGTTGTACGAGATCTTAACGAAAACGTGGTGAAAGTGCTACTTCCAAATAACATGGCACGATCCAGATTCACTGATTAATTTTTTTGAAGGGTTTTTTCGACGATCGAACCATACGGATGTTATTAAACACTCATTTTAGTGTTGGGAAAAAATAATTGAAAAATAAAAAGGCCTGGTTGTACGCGATCTTAACGAAAACGTGGTGAAAGTGCTACTTCGTGGTAACAGGGCACGATCCAGATTCGCTGAATAATTTTTTTGAATGTTTTTTTCGACGATCGAACTGTACAGATGTTATTAAACACTCATTTTAGCATCAGGAAAAAATAATCGAAAAATAAAAAGGCCTGGTTGTACGCGATCTTAACGAAAACGTGGTGAAAGTGCCACTTCCTAGTAACAGCGCACGATCCAGATTCACTGAATAATTTTCTTTGAATTTTTTTTTCGACGATCGAACCTTACGGATGTTATTAAACACTCATTTTAGTGTCGGGAAAAAATAATCGAAAAATAAAAAGGCTTGGTTGTACGCGATCTTAACGAAAACGTGGTGAAAGTGCAACTTCCAAGTAACATGGCACGATCCAGATTCACTGAATAATTTTTTGGAGGGTTTTTTCGACGATCGAACCGTACGGATGTTATTAAACACTCATTTTAGTGTTGGGAAAAAATAATCGAAAAATAGAAAGTCCTAGATGTACGCGATCTTAACGAAAACGAGGTGAAAGTGCTACTTCGTGGTAACAGGGCACGATCCAGATTCGCTGAATAATTTTTTTGAATGTTTTTTTCGACGATCGAACTGTACAGATGTTATTAAACACTCATTTTAGCATCGGGAAAAAATAATCGAAAAATAAAAAGGCCTGGTTGTACGCGATCTTAACGAAAACGTGGTGAAAATGCTACTTCCTAGTAATAGGGCACGATCCAGATTCACTGAATAATTTTTTTGAAGGGTTTTTTCGACGATCGAACCGTACGGATGTTATTAAACACTCAATTTAGTGTTGGGAAAAAATAATCGAAAAATAAAAAGGCCTGGTTGTACGAGATCTTAACGAAAACGTGGTGAAAGTGCTACTTCCACGTAACATGGCACGATCCAGATTGACTGAATAATTTTTTTGAAGGGTTTTTTCGACGATCGAACCGTACGGATGTTATTAAACACTCATTTTAGTGTTGGGAAAAAATAATCGAAAAATAAAAAGGCCTGGTTGTACGAGATCTTAACGAAAACGTGGTGAAAGTGCTACTTCCAAATAACATGGCACGATCCAGATTCACTGATTAATTTTTTTGAAGGGTTTTTTCGATGATCGAACCGTACGGATGTTATTAAACACTCATTTTAGTGTTGGGAAAAAATAATTGAAAAATAAAAAGGCCTGGATGTACGCGATCTTAACGAAAACGTGGTGAAAGTGCTACTTCGTGGTAACAGGGCACGATCCAGATTCACTGAATAATTTTTTTGAATGTTTTTTTCGACGATCGAACCGTACGGATGTTATTAAACACTCATTTTAGCATCAGGAAAAAATAATCGAAAAATAAAAAGGCCTGGTTGTACGCGATCTTAACGAAAACGTGGTGAAAGTGCTACTTCCTAGTAACAGGGCACGATCCAGATTCACTGAATAATTTTCTTTGAATTTTTTTTCGACGATCGAACCTTACGGATGTTATTAAACACTCATTTTAGTGTCGGGAAAAAATAATCGAAAAATAAAAAGGCCTGGTTGTACGCGATCTTAACGAAAACGTGGTGAAAGTGCTACTTCCAAGTAACATGGCACGATCCAGATTCACTGAATAATTTTTTGAAGGGTTTTTTCGACGATCGAACCGTACGGATGTTATTAAGCACTCATTTTAGTGTTGGGAAAAAATAATCGAAAAATAAAAAGTCCTGGATGTACGCGATCTTAACGAAAACGAGGTGAAAGTGCTACTTCGTGGTAACAGGGCACGATCCAGATTCACTGAATAATTTTTTTGAATGTTTTTTTCGACGATCGAACTGTACAGATGTTATTAAACACTCATTTTAGCATCGGGAAAAAATAATCGAAAAATAAAAAGGCCTGGTTGTACGCGATCTTAACGAAAACGTGGTGAAAATGCTACTTCCTAGTAATAGGGCACGATCCAGATTCACTGAATAATTTTTTTGAAGGGTTTTTTCGACGATCGAACCATACGGATGTTATTAAACACTCATTTTAGAGTCGGGAAAAAATAATCGAAAAATAAAAAGGTCTAGTTGTACGAGATCTTAACGAAAACGTGGTGAAAGTGCTACTTCCGCGTAACATGGCACGATCCAGATTCACTGAATAATTTTTTTGAAGTGTTTTTTCGACGATCGAACCGTACGGATGTTATTAAACACTCATTTTAGTGTTGGGAAAAAATAATCGAAAAATAAAAAGGCCTGGTTGTACGAGATCTTAACGAAAACGTGGTGAAAGTGCTACTTCCAAATAACATGGCACGATCCAGATTCACTGATTAATTTTTTTGAAGGGTTTTTTCGACGATCGAACCGTACGGATGTTATTAAACACTCATTTTAGTGTTGGGAAAAAATAATTGAAAAATAAAAAGGCCTGGATGTACGCGATCTTAACGAAAACGTGGTGAAAGTGCTACTTCGTGGTAACAGGGCACGATCCAGATTCACTGAATAATTTTTTTGAATGTTTTTTTCGACGATCGAACCGTACGGATGTTATTAAACACTCATTTTAGCATCAGGAAAAAATAATTGAAAAATAAAAAGGCCTGGTTGTACGCGATCTTAACGAAAACGTGGTGAAAGTGCTACTTCCTAGTAACAGGGCACGATCCAGATTCACTGAATAATTTTCTTTGAATTTTTTTTTCGACGATCGAACCTTACGGATGTTATTAAACACTCATTTTAGTGTTGGGAAAAAATAATCGAAAAATAAAAAGGCCTGGTTGTACGCGATCTTAACGAAAACGTGGTGAAAGTGCTACTTCCAAGTAACATGGCACGATCCAGATTCACTGAATAATTTTTTGAAGGGTTTTTTCGACGATCGAACCGTACGGATGTTATTAAACACTCATTTTAGTGTTGGGAAAAAATAATCGAAAAATAAAAAGTCCTGGATGTACGCGATCTTAACGAAAACGAGGTGAAAGTGCTACTTCGTGGTAACAGGGCACGATCCAGATTCACTGAATAATTTTTTTGAATGTTTTTTTCGACGATCGAACTGTACAAATGTTACTAAACACTCATTTTAGCATCGGAAAAAAATAATCGAAAAATAAAAAGGCCGGGTTGTACGCGATCTTAACGAAAACGTGGTGAAAATGCTACTTCCTAGTAATAGGGCACGATCCAGATTCACTGAATAATTTTTTTGAAGGGTTTTTTCGACGATCGAACCATACGGATGTTATTAAACACTCATTTTAGTGTCGGGAAAAAATAATCGAAAAATAAAAAGGTCTAGTTGTACGAGATCTTAACGAAAACGTGGTGAAAGTGCTACTTCCGCGTAACATGGCACGATCCAGATTCACTGAATAATTTTTTTGAAGGGTTTTTTCGACGATCGAACCGTACGGATGTTATTAAACACTCATTTTAGTGTTGGGAAAAAATAATCGAAAAATAAAAAGGCCTGGTTGTACGAGATCTTAACGAAAACGTGGTGAAAGTGCTACTTCCAAATAACATGGCACGATCCAGATTCACTGATTAATTTTTTTGAAGGGTTTTTTCGACGATCGAACCATACGGATGTTATTAAACACTCATTTTAGTGTTGGGAAAAAATAATTGAAAAATACAAAGGCCTGGATGTACGCGATCTTAACGAAAACGTGGTGAAAGTGCTACTTCGTGGTAACAGGGCACGATCCAGATTCACTGAATAATTTTTTTGAATGTTTTTTTCGACGATCGAACCGTACGGATGTTATTAAACACTCATTTTAGCATCAGGAAAAAATAATCGAAAAATAAAAAGGCCTGGTTGTACGCGATCTTAACGAAAACGTGGTGAAAGTCCTACTTCCTAGTAACAGGGCACGATCCAGATTCACTGAATAATTTTCTTTGAATTTTTTTTTCGACGATCAAACCTTACGGATGTTATTAAACACTTATTTTAGTGTCGGGAAAAAATAATCGAAAAATAAAAAGGCCTGGTTGTACGCGATCTTAACGAAAACGTGGTGAAAGTGCTACTTCCAAGTAACATGGCACGATCCAGATTCACTGAATAATTTTTTGAAGGGTTTTTTCGACGATCGAACCGTACGGATGTTATTAAACACTCATTTTAGTGTTGGGAAAAAATAATCGAAAAATAAAAAGTCCTGGATGTACGCGAACTTAACGAAAACGAGGTGAAAGTGCTACTTCGTGGTAACAGGGCACGATCCAGATTCACTGAATAATTTTTTTGAATGTTTTTTTCAACGATCGAACTGTACAGATGTTATTAAACACTCATTTTAGCATCGGGAAAAAATAATCGAAAAATAAAAAGGCCTGGATGTACGCGATCTTAACGAAAATGAGGTGAAAGTGCTACTTCGTGGTAATAATTTTTTTGAAGGGTTTTTTCGACGATCGAACCGTACGGATGTTATTAAACACTCATTTTAGTGTTGGGAAAAAATAATCGAAAAATAAAAAGGCCTAGATGTACGCGATCTTAACGAAAACGAGGTGAAAGTGCTACTTCGTGGTAACAGGGCACGATCCAGATTCACTGAATAATTTTTTTGAATGTTTTTTTCAACGATCGAACTGTACAGATGTTATTAAACACTCATTTTAGCATCGGGAAAAAATAATCGAAAAATAAAAAGGCCTGGTTGTACGCGATCTTAACGAAAACGTGGTGAAAATGCTACTTCCTAGTAATAGGGCACGATCCAGATTCACTGAATAATTTTTTTGAAGGGTTTTTTCGACGATCGAACCGTACGGATGTTATTAAACACTCATTTTAGTGTTGGGAAAAAATAATCGAAAAATAAAAAGGCCTGGTTGTACGAGATCTTAACGAAAACGTGGTGAAAGTGCTACTTCCAAATAACATGGCACGATCCAGATTCACTGAATAAATTTTTTTGAAGGGTTTTTTCGACGATCGAACCGTACGGATGTTATTAAACACTCATTTTAGTGTTGGGAAAAAATAATCGAAAAATAAAAAGGCTTGGATGTACGCGATCTTAACCAAAACGTGGTGAAAGTGCTACTTCGTGGTAATAGAGCACGATCCAGATTCACTGAATAAGTTTTTTGAATTTTTTTTTCGACGATCGAACCGTACGGATGTTATTAAACACTCATTTTAGCATCGGGAAAAAATAATCGAAAAATAAAAAGGCCTGGTTGTACGCAATTTTTCGACGATCGAACCGTACGAATGTTATTAAACACTCATTTTAGTGTTGGGAAAAATTAATCGAAAAATAAAAAGGCCTGGTTGTACGAGATCTTAACGAAAACGTGGTGAAAGTGCTACTTCCAAATAACATGGCACGATCCAGATTCACTGAAAAATTTTTTTGAAGGGTTTTTTCGACGATCGAACCGTACGGATTTTATTAAACACTCATTTTAGTGTTGGGAAAAAATAATCGAAAAATAAAAAGGCCTGGATGTACGCGATCTTAACCAAAACGTGGTGAAAGTGCTACTTCGTGGTAACAGGGCACGATCCAGATTCACTGAATAATTTTTTTGAATGTTTTTTTCGACGATCGAGCCGTACGGATGTTATTAAACACTCATTTTAGCATCGGGAAAAAATAATCGAAAAATAAAAAGGCCTGGTTGTACGCGATCTTAACGAAAACGTGGTGAAAATGCTACTTCCTAGTAATAGGGCACGATCCAGATTCACTGAATAATTTTTTTGAAGGGTTTTTTCGACGATCGAACCATACGGATGTTATTAAACACTCATTTTAGTGTCGGGAAAAAATAATCGAAAAATAAAAAGGTCTAGTTGTACGAGATCTTAACGAAAACGTGGTGAAAGTGCTACTTCCGCGTAACATGGCACGATCCAGATTCACTGAATAATTTTTTTGAAGGGTTTTTTCGACGATCGAACCGTACGGATGTTATTAAACACTCATTTTAGTGTTGGGAAAAAATAATCGAAAAATAAAAAGGCCTGGTTGTACGAGATCTTAACGAAAACGTGGTGAAAGTGCTACTTCCAAATAACATGGCACGATCCAGATTCACTGATTAATTTTTTTGAAGGGTTTTTTCGACGATCGAACCATACGGATGTTATTAAACACTCATTTTAGTGTTGGGAAAAAATAATTGAAAAATACAAAGGCCTGGATGTACGCGATCTTAACGAAAACGTGGTGAAAGTGCTACTTCGTGGTAACAGGGCACGATCCAGATTCACTGAATAATTTTTTTGAATGTTTTTTTCGACGATCGAACCGTACGGATGTTATTAAACACTCATTTTAGCATCAGGAAAAAATAATCGAAAAATAAAAAGGCCTGGTTGTACGCGATCTTAACGAAAACGTGGTGAAAGTCCTACTTCCTAGTAACAGGGCACGATCCAGATTCACTGAATAATTTTTTTTGAATTTTTTTTTCGACGATCAAACCTTACGGATGTTATTAAACACTTATTTTAGTGTCGGGAAAAAATAATCGAAAAATAAAAAGGCCCGGTTGTACGCGATCTTAACGAAAACGTGGTGAAAGTGCTACTTCCAAGTAACATGGCACGATCCAGATTCACTGAATAATTTTTTGAAGGGTTTTTTCGACGATCGAACCGTACGGATGTTATTAAACACTCATTTTAGTGTTGGGAAAAAATAATCGAAAAATAAAAAGTCCTGGATGTACGCGAACTTAACGAAAACGAGGTGAAAGTGCTACTTCGTGGTAACAGGGCACGATCCAGATTCACTGAATAATTTTTTTGAATGTTTTTTTCAACGATCGAACTGTACAGATGTTATTAAACACTCATTTTAGCATCGGGAAAAAATAATCGAAAAATAAAAAGGCCTGGTTGTACGCGATCTTAACGAAAACGTGGTGAAAATGCTACTTCCTAGTAATAGGGCACGATCCAGATTCACTGAATAATTTTTTTGAAGGGTTTTTTCGACGATCGAACCGTACGGATGTTATTAAACACTCATTTTAGTGTTGGGAAAAAATAATCGAAAAATAAAAAGGCCTGGTTGTACGAGATCTTAACGAAAACGTGGTGAAAGTGCTACTTCCAAATAACATGGCACGATCCAGATTCACTGAATAAATTTTTTTGAAGGGTTTTTTCGACGATCGAACCGTACGGATGTTATTAAACACTCATTTTAGTGTTGGGAAAAAATAATCGAAAAATAAAAAGGCTTGGATGTACGCGATCTTAACCAAAACGTGGTGAAAGTGCTACTTCGTGGTAATAGAGCACGATCCAGATTCACTGAATAAGTTTTTTGAATTTTTTTTTCGACGATCGAACCGTACGGATGTTATTAAACACTCATTTTAGCATCGGGAAAAAATAATCGAAAAATAAAAAGGCCTGGTTGTACGCAATTTTTCGACGATCGAACCGTACGAATGTTATTAAACACTCATTTTAGTGTTGGGAAAAATTAATCGAAAAATAAAAAGGCCTGGTTGTACGAGATCTTAACGAAAACGTGGTGAAAGTGCTACTTCCAAATAACATGGCACGATCCAGATTCACTGAATAATTTTTTTGAAGGGTTTTTTCGACGATCGAACCGTACGGATTTTATTAAACACTCATTTTAGTGTTGGGAAAAAATAATCGAAAAATAAAAAGGCCTGGATGTACGCGATCTTAACCAAAACGTGGTGAAAGTGCTACTTCGTGGTAACAGGGCACGATCCAGATTCACTGAATAATTTTTTTGAATGTTTTTTTCGACGATCGAGCCGTACGGATGTTATTAAACACTCATTTTAGCATCGGGAAAAAATAATCGAAAAATAAAAAGGCCTGGTTGTACGCGATCTTAACGAAAACGTGGTGAAAATGCTACTTCCTAGTAATAGGGCACGATCCAGATTCACTGAATAATTTTTTTGAAGGGTTTTTTCGACGATCGAACCATACGGATGTTATTAAACACTCATTTTAGTGTCGGGAAAAAATAATCGAAAAATAAAAAGGTCTAGTTGTACGAGATCTTAACGAAAACGTGGTGAAAGTGCTACTTCCGCGTAACATGGCACGATCCAGATTCACTGAATAATTTTTTTGAAGGGTTTTTTCGACGATCGAACCGTACGGATGTTATTAAACACTCATTTTAGTGTTGGGAAAAAATAATCGAAAAATAAAAAGGCCTGGTTGTACGAGATCTTAACGAAAACGTGGTGAAAGTGCTACTTCCAAATAACATGGCACGATCCTGATTCACTGATTAATTTTTTTGAAGGGTTTTTTCGACGATCGAACCATACGGATGTTATTAAACACTCATTTTAGTGTTGGGAAAAAATAATTGAAAAATACAAAGGCCTGGATGTACGCGATCTTAACGAAAACGTGGTGAAAGTGCTACTTCGTGGTAACAGGGCACGATCCAGATTCACTGAATAATTTTTTTGAATGTTTTTTTCGACGATCGAACCGTACGGATGTTATTAAACACTCATTTTAGCAACAGGAAAAAATAATCGAAAAATAAAAAGGCCTGGTTGTACGCGATCTTAACGAAAACGTGGTGAAAGTGCTACTTCCTAGTAGCAGGGCACGATCCAGATTCACTGAATAATTTTCTTTGAATTTTTTTTTCGACGATCAAACCTTACGGATGTTATTAAACACTCATTTTAGTGTCGGGAAAAAATAATCGAAAAATAAAAAGGCCTGGTTGTACGCGATCTTAACGAAAACGTGGTGAAAGTGCTACTTCCAAGTAACATGGCACGATCCAGATTCACTGAATAATTTTTTGAAGGGTTTTTTCGACGATCGAACCGTACGGATGTTATTAAACACTCATTTTAGTGTTGGGAAAAAATAATCGAAAAATAAAAAGTCCTGGATGTACGCGAACTTAACGAAAACGAGGTGAAAGTGCTACTTCGTGGTAACAGGGCACGATCCAGATTCACTGAATAATTTTTTTGAATGTTTTTTTCAACGATCGAACTGTACAGATGTTATTAAACACTCATTTTAGCATCGGGAAAAAATAATCGAAAAATAAAAAGGCCTGGTTGTACGCGATCTTAACGAAAACGTGGTGAAAATGCTACTTCCTAGTAATAGGGCACGATCCAGATTCACTGAATAATTTTTTTGAAGGGTTTTTTCGACGATCGAACTGTACGAATGTTATTAAACACTCATTTTAGTGTTGGGAAAAAATAATCGAAAAATAAAAAGGCCTGGTTGTACGAGATCTTAAAGAAAACGTGGTGAAAGTGCTACTTCCAAATAACATGGCACGATCCAGATTCACTGAATAAATTTTTTTGAAGGGTTTTTTCGATGATCGAACCGTACGGATGTTATTAAACACTCATTTTAGTGTTGGGAAAAAATAATCGAAAAATAAAAAGGCTTGGATGTACGCGATCTTAACCAAAACGTGGTGAAAGTGCTACTTCGTGGTAATAGAGCACGATCCAGATTCACTGAATAAGTTTTTTGAAATTTTTTTTCGACGATCGAACCGTACGGATGTTATTAAACACTCATTTTAGCATCGGGAAAAAATAATCGAAAAATAAAAAGGCCTGGTTGTACGCGATTTTTCGACGATCGAACCGTACGAATGTTATTAAACACTCATTTTAGTGTTGGGAAAAATTAATCGAAAAATAAAAAGGCCTGGTTGTACGAGATCTTAACGAAAACGTGGTGAAAGTGCTACTTCCAAATAACATGGCACGATCCAGATTCACTGAATAATTTTTTTGAAGGGTTTTTTCGACGATCGAACCGTACGGATTTTATTAAACACTCATTTTAGTGTTGGGAAAAAATAATCGAAAAATAAAAAGGCCTGGATGTACGCGATCTTACCCAAAACGTGGTGAAAGTGCTACTTCGTGGTAACAGGGCACGATCCAGATTCACTGAATAATTTTTTTGAATGTTTTTTTCGACGATCGAACCGTACGGATGTTATTAAACACTCATTTTAGCATCGGGAAAAAATAATCGAAAAATAAAAAGGCCTGGTTGTACGCAATTTTTCGACGATCGAACCGTACGGATGTTATTAAACACTCATTTTAGTGTTGGGAAAAAATAATCGAAAAATAAAAAGGCCTGGATGTACGCGATCTTAACGAAAACGTGGTGAAAGTGCTACTTCGTTGTAAAAGGGCACGATCCAGATTCACTGAATAATTTTTTTGAATGTTTTTTTCGACGATCGAACCGTACGGATGTTATTAAACACTCATTTTAGTGTCGGGAAAAAATAATCGAAAAATAAAAAGGCCTGGTTGTACGCGATCTTAACGAAAACGTGGTAAAAGTGCTACTTCCACGTAACATGGCACGATCCAGATTCACTGAATAATTTTTTTGAAGGGTTTTTTCGACGATCGAACCGTACGGATGTTATTAAACACTCATTTTAGTGTCGGGAAAAAATAATCGAAAAATAAAAAGGCCTGGTTGTACGCGATCTTAACGAAAACGTGGTAAAAGTGCTACTTCCACGTAACATGGCACGATCCAGATTCACTGAATAATTTTTTTGAAGGGTTTTTTCGACGATCGAACCGTACGGATGTTATTAAACACTCATTTTAGTGTTGGGAAAAAATAATCGAAAAATAAAAAGGCCTGGTTGTACGAGATCTTGACGAAAACGTGGTGAAAGTGCTACTTCCAAATAACATGGCACGATCCAGATTCACTGAATAATTTTTTTGAAGGGTTTTTTCGACGATCAAACCGTACGGATGTTATTAAACACTCATTTTAGTGTTGGGAAAAAATAATCGAAAAATAAAAAGGCCTGGATGTACGCAATCTTAACCAAAACGTGGTGAAAGTGCTATTTCGTGGTAACAGGGCACGATCCAGATTCACTGAATAATTTTTTTGAATGTTTTTTTCGACGATCGAACCGTACGGATGTTATTAAACACTCATTTTAGCATCGGGAAAAAATAATCGAAAAGTATAAAGGCCTGGTTGTACGCGATTTTTCGACGATCGAACCGTACGGATGTTATTAAACACTCATTTTAGTGTTGGGAAAAAATAATCGAAAAATAAAAAGGCCTGGTTGTATGAGATCTTAACGAAAACGTGGTGAAAGTGCTACTTCCAAATAACATGGCACGATCCAGATTCACTGAATAATTTTTTTGAAGGGTTTTTTCGACGATCGAACCGTGCGGATGTTATTAAACACTCATTTTAGTGTTGGGAAAAAATAATCGAAAAATAAAAAGGCCTGGATGTACGCGATCTTAACCAAAACATGGTGAAAGTGCTACTTCATGGTAACAGGTCACGATCCAGATTCACTTAATAATTTTTTTGAATGTTTTTTTCGACGATCGAACCGTACGGATGTTATTAAACACTCATTTTAGCATCGGGAAAAAATAATCAAAAAATAAAAAGGCCTGGTTGTACGCAATTTTTCGACGATCGAACCGTACGGATGTTATTAAACACTCATTTTAGTGTTGGGAAAAAATAATCGAAAAATAAAAAGGCCTGGTTGTACGAGATCTTAATGAAAACGTGGTGAAAGTGCTACTTCCAGGTAACATGGCACGATCCTGATTCACTGAATAATTTTTTTGAAGGGTTTTTTCGACGATCGAACCGTACGGATGTTATTAAACACTCATTTTAGTGTTGGGAAGAAATAATCGAAAAATAAAAAGGCCTGGATGTACGCGATCTTAACGAAAATGAGGTGAAAGTGCTACTTCGTGGTAATAATTTTTTTGAAGGGTTTTTTCAACGATCGAACCGTACGGATGTTATTAAACACTAATTTTAGCGTCGGGAAAAAATAATCGAAAAATAAAAAGGCCTGGTTGTACGCGATCTTAACGAAAACATGGTGAAAGTGCTATTTCCTAGTAACAGGGCAAGATCCAGATTTACTGAATAATTTTTTTTGAATGTTTTTTTCGACGATCGAACCGTACGGATGTTATTAAACACTCATTTTAGTGTCGGGAAAAAATAATCGAAAAATAAAAAGGCCTGGTTGTACGCGATCTTTACGAAAACGTGGTGAAAGTGCTACTTCCAAGTAACATGGCACGATCCAGATTCACTAAATAATTTTTTTGAAGGGTTTTTTCGATGGTCGAAACGTACGGATGTTAATAAACACTCATTTTTGTGTTGGGAAAAAATAATAGAAAAATAAAAAGGCCTGGATGTACGCGATCTTAACGAAAACGTGGTGAAAGTGCTACTTCCAAGTAACATGGCACAATCCAGATTCACTGAATAATTTTTTTGAAGGGTTTTTTCGACGATCGAACCGTACGGATGTTATTAAACACTGATTTTAGTGTTGGACAAAAATAATCGAAAAATAAAAAGGCCTGGATGTACGCGATCTTAACGAAAACGTGGTGAAAGTGCTACTTCGTGGTAACAGGGCACGATCCAGATTCACTGAATAATTTTTTTGAATGTTTTTTCGACGATCGAACCGTACGGATGTTATTAAACACTCATTTTAGCATCGGGAAAAAATAATCGAAAAATAAAAAGGCCTGGTTGTACGCGATCTTAACGAAAACGTGGTGAAAGTGCTACTTCCTAGTAACAGGGCACGATCCAGATTCACTGAATAATTTTTTTTGAATGTTTTTTTTCGACGATCGAACCATACGGATGTTATTAAACACTCATTTTAGTGTCGGGAAAAAATAATCGAAAAATAAAAAGGCCTAGTTGTACAAGATCTTAACGAAAACGTGGTGAAAGTGCTACTTCCAGGTAATATGGCACGATCCAGATTCACTGAATAATTTTTTTGAAGGGTTTTTTCAACGATCGAACCGTACGGATGTTATTAAACACTCATTTTAGTGTTGGGAAAAAATAATCGAAAAATAAAAAGGCCTTAATGTACGCGATCTTAACGAAAACGTGGTGAAAGTGCTACTTTGTGGTAACAGGGCACGATCCAGATTCACTGAATAATTTTTTTGAAGGGTTTTTTCAACGATCGAACCGTACGGATGTTATTAAACACTCATTTTAGCGTCGGGAAAAAATAATCGAAAAATAAAAAGGCCTGGTTGTACGCGATCTTAACGAAAACGTGGTGAAAGTGCTATTTCCTGGTAACAGGGCACGATCCAGATTTACTGAATAATTTTTTTGAATGTTTTTTTCGACGATCGAACCGTACGGATGTTATTAAACACTCATTTTAGTGTCGGGAAAAAATAATCGAAAAATAAAAAGTGCTGGTTGTACGCGATCTTTACGAAAACGTGGTGAAAGTGCTACTTCCAAGTAACATGGCACGATCCAGATTCACTAAATAATTTTTTTTGAAGGGTTTTTTCGATGATAGAAACGTACGGATGTTAATAAACACTCATTTTAGTGTTGGGAAAAAATAATAGAAAAATAAAAAGGCCTGGATGTACGCGATCTTAACGAAAACGTGGTGAAAGTGCTACTTCGTGGTAACAGGGCACGATCCAGATTCACTGAATAATTTTTTTGAATGTTTTTTTCGACGATCGAACCGTACGGATGTTATTGAACACTCATTTTATTGTCGGAAAAAAATAATCGAAAAATAAAAAGGCCTGGTTGTACGCGATCTTAACGAAAACGTGGTGAAAGTGCTACTTCCAAGTAACAGGGCACGATCCAGATTCACTGAATAATTTTTTTTGAATGTTTTTTCCGACGATCGAACCACACGGATGTTATTAAACACTCATTTTAGTTTTGGAAAAAAATAATCAAAAAATAAAAAGGCCTGGTTGTACGAGATCTTAACGAAAACGTGGTGAAAGTGCTAGTTCCACGTAACATGGCACGATCCAGATTCACTGAATAATTTGTTTTAAGGGTTTTTTCGACGATCGAACCGTACGGATGTTATTAAACACTCATTTTAGTGTTGGGAAAAAATAATCGAAAAATAAAAAGGCCTGGATGTACGCGATCTTAACGAAAACGTGGTGAAAGTGCTACTTCGTGGTAACAGGGCACGATCCAGATTCACTGAATAATTTTTTTGAATGTTTTTTCGACGATCGAACCGTACGGATGTTATTGAACACTCATTTTAGCGTCGGGAAAAAATAATCGAAAAATAAAAAGGCCTGGTTGTACGCGATCTTAACGAAAACGTGGTGAAAGTGCTACTTCCTAGTAACAGGGCACGATCCAGATTCACTGAATAATTTTTTTTGAATATTTTTTATCGACGATCGAACCATACGGATGTTATTAAACACTCATTTTTGTGCCGGGAAAAAATAATCGAAAAATAAAAAGGCCTAGTTGTACGAGATCTTAACGAAAACGTGGTGAAAGTGCTACTTCCATGTAACATGGCACGATCCTGATACACTGAATAATTTTTTTGAAGGGTTTTTTCGACGATCGAACCGTACGGATGTTATTAAACACTAATTTAAGTGTCGGGAAAAAATAATCGAAAAATAAAAAGGCCTGGTTGTACGCGATCTTAACAATAACGTGGTGAAAGTGATACTTCCTAGTAACAGGGCACGATCCAGATTCACTGAATAATTTTTTTGAATGTTTTTTTTCGACGATCGAACCATACGGATGTTATTAAACACTCATTTTAGTGTCAGGAAAAAATAATCGAAAAATAAAAAGGCCTAGTTGTACAAGATCTTAACGAAAACGTGGTGAAAGTGCTACTTCCAGGTAATATGGCACGATCCAGATTCACTGAATAATTTTTTTGAATGTTTTTTTCGACGATCGAACCGTACGGATGTTATTAAACACTCATTTTAGTGTTGGGAAAAAATAATCGAAAAATAAAAAGGCCTGGATGTACGCGATCTTAACGAAAACGTGGTGAAAGTGCTACTTTGTGGTAACAGGGCACAATCCAGATTCACTGAATAATTTTTTTGAATGTTTTTTTCGACGATCGAACCGTACGGATGTTATTAAACACTAATTTTAGCGTCGAGAAAAAATAATCGAAAAATAAAAAGGCCTGGTTGTACCCGATCTTAACGAAAACGTGGTGAAAGTGCTATTTCCTTGTAACAGGGCACGATCCAGATTTACTGAATAATTTTTTTTGAATGTTTTTTTCGACGATCGAACCGTACGGATGTTATTAAACACTCATTTTAGTGTCGGGAAAAAATAATCGAAAAATAAAAAGGCCTGGTTGTACGCGATCTTTACGAAAACGTGGTGAAAGTGCTACTTCCAAGTAACATGGCACGATCCAGATTCACTGAATAATTTTTTTGAATGTTTTTTTCGACGATCGAACTGTACAGATGTTATTAAACACTCATTTTAGCATCGGGAAAAAATAATCGAAAAATAAAAAGTCCTGGTTGTACGCGATCTTAACGAAAACGTGGTGAAAATGCTACTTCCTAGTAACAGGGCACGATCCAGATTCACTAAATAATTTTTTTGAAGGGTTTTTTCGATGATCGAACCATACGGATGTTATTAAACACTCATTTTAGTGTTGGGAAAAAATAATTGAAAAATAAAAAGGCCTGGATGTACGCGATCTTAACGAAAACGTGGTGAAAGTGCTACTTCGTGGTAACAGGGCACGATCCAGATTCACTAAATAATTTTTTTGAATGTTTTTTTCGACGATCGAACCGTACGGATGTTATTAAACACTCATTTTAGCATCAGGAAAAAATAATCGAAAAATAAAAAGGCCTGGTTGTACGCGATCTTAACGAAAACGTGGTGAAAGTGCTACTTCCTAGTAACAGGGCACCATCCAGATTCACTGAATAATTTTCTTTGAATTTTTTTTTCGACGATCAAACCTTACGGATGTTATTAAACACTCATTTTTGTGTCGGGAAAAAATAATCGAAAAATAAAAAGGCCTGGTTGTACGCGATCTTAACGAAAACGTGGTGAAAGTGCTACTTCCAAGTAACATTGCACGATCCAGATTCACTGAATAATTTTTTGAAGGGTTTTTTCGACGATCGAACCGTATGGATGTTATTAAACACTCATTTTAGTGTTGGGAAAAAATAATCGAAAAATAAAAAGTCCTGGATGTACGCGAACTTAACGAAAACGAGGTGAAAGTGCTACTTCGTGGTAACAGGGCACGATCCAGATTCACTGAATAATTTTTTTGAATGTTTTTTTCAACGATCGAACTGTACAGATGTTATTAAACACTCATTTTAGCATCGGGAAAAAATAATGGAAAAATAAAAAGGCCTGGTTGTACGCGATCTTAACGAAAACGTGGTGAAAATGCTACTTCCTAGTAATAGGGCACGATCCAGATTCACTGAATAATTTTTTTGAAGGGTTTTTTCGACGATCGAACCGTACGGATGTTATTAAACAGTCATTTTAGTGTTGGGAAAAAATAATCGAAAAATAAAAAGGCCTGGTTGTACGAGATCTTAACGAAAACGTGGTGAAAGTGCTACTTCCAAATAACATGGCACGATCCAGATTCACTGAATAATTTTTTTGAAGGGTTTTTTCGACGATCGAACCGTACGGATGTTATTAAACACTCATTTTAGTGTTGGGAAAAAATAATCGAAAAATAAAAAGGCTTGGATGTACGCGATCTTAACCAAAACGTGGTGAAAGTGCTACTTCGTGGTAACAGAGCACGATCCAGATTCACTGAATAAGTTTTTTGAATGTTTTTTTCGACGATCGAACCGTACGGATGTTATTAAACACTCATTTTAGCATCGAGAAAAAATAATCGAAAAATAAAAAGGCCTGGTTGTACGCGATTTTTCGACGATCGAACCGTACGAATGTTATTAAACACTCATTTTAGTGTTGGGAAAAAATAATCGAAAAATAAAAAGGCCTGGTTGTACGAGATCTTAACGAAAACGTGGTGAAAGTGCGACTTCCAAATAACATGGCACGATCCAGATTCACTGAATAATTTTTTTGAAGGGTTTTTTCGACGATCGAACCATACGGATGTTATTAAACACTCATTTTAGTGTTGGGAAAAAATAATCGAAAAATAAAAAGGCCTGGATGTACGCGATCTTAACCAAAACGTGGTGAAAGTGCTAATTCGTGGTAACAGGGCACGATCCAGATTCACTGAATAATTTTTTTGAATGTTTTTTTCGACGATCGAACCGTACGGATGTTATTAAACACTCATTTTAGCATCGGGAAAAAATAATCGAAAAATAAAAAGGCCTGGTTGTACGCAATTTTTCGACGATCGAACCGTACGGATGTTATTAAACACTCATTTTAGTGTCGGGAAAAAATAATCGAAAAATAAAAAGTGCTGGTTGTACGCGATCTTTACGAAAACGTGGTGAAAGTGCTACTTCCAAGTAACATGGCACGATCCAGATTCACTAAATAATTTTTTTTGAAGGGTTTTTTCGATGATAGAAACGTACGGATGTTAATAAACACTCATTTTAGTGTTGGGAAAAAATAATAGAAAAATAAAAAGGCCTGGATGTACGCGATCTTAACGAAAACGTGGTGAAAGTGCTACTTCGTGGTAACAGGGCACGATCCAGATTCACTGAATAATTTTTTTGAATGTTTTTTTCGATGATCGAACCGTACGGATGTTATTGAACACTCATTTTATTGTCGGAAAAAAATAATCGAAAAATAAAAAGGCCTGGTTGTACGCGATCTTAACGAAAACGTGGTGAAAGTGCTACTTCCAAGTAACAGGGCACGATCCAGATTCACTGAATAATTTTTTTTGAATGTTTTTTCCGACGATCGAACCACACGGATGTTATTAAACACTCATTTTAGTTTTGGAAAAAAATAATCAAAAAATAAAAAGGCCTGGTTGTACGAGATCTTAACGAAAACGTGGTGAAAGTGCTAGTTCCACGTAACATGGCACGATCCAGATTCACTGAATAATTTGTTTTAAGGGTTTTTTCGACGATCGAACCGTACGGATGTTATTAAACACTCATTTTAGTGTTTGGAAAAAATAATCGAAAAATAAAAAGGCCTGGATGTACGCGATCTTAACGAAAACGTGGTGAAAGTGCTACTTCGTGGTAACAGGGCACGATCCAGATTCACTGAATAATTTTTTTGAATGTTTTTTCGACGATCGAACCGTACGGATGTTATTGAACACTCATTTTAGCGTCGGGAAAAAATAATCGAAAAATAAAAAGGCCTGGTTGTACGCGATCTTAACGAAAACGTTGTGAAAGTGCTACTTCCTAGTAACAGGGCACGATCCAGATTCACTGAATAATTTTTTTTGAATATTTTTTTTCGACGATCGAACCATACGGATGTTATTAAACACTCATTTTTGTGCCGGGAAAAAATAATCGAAAAATAAAAAGGCCTAGTTGTACGAGATCTTAACGAAAACGTGGTGAAAGTGCTACTTCCATGTAACATGGCACGATCCTGATACACTGAATAATTTTTTTGAAGGGTTTTTTCGACGATCGAACCGTACGGATGTTATTAAACACTAATTTAAGTGTCGGGAAAAAATAATCGAAAAATAAAAAGGCCTGGTTGTACGCGATCTTAACAATAACGTGGTGAAAGTGATACTTCCTAGTAACAGGGCACGATCCAGATTCACTGAATAATTTTTTTGAATGTTTTTTTTCGACGATCGAACCATACGGATGTTATTAAACACTCATTTTAGTGTCAGGAAAAAATAATCAAAAAATAAAAAGGCCTAGTTGTACAAGATCTTAACGAAAACGTGGTGAAAGTGCTACTTCCAGGTAATATGGCACGATCCAGATTCACTGAATAATTTTTTTGAATGTTTTTTTCGACGATCGAACCGTACGGATGTTATTAAACACTCATTTTAGTGTTGGGAAAAAATAATCGAAAAATAAAAAGGCCTGGATGTACGCGATCTTAACGAAAACGTGGTGAAAGTGCTACTTTGTGGTAACAGGGCACAATCCAGATTCACTGAATAATTTTTTTGAATGTTTTTTTCGACGATCGAACCGTACGGATGTTATTAAACACTAATTTTAGCGTCGAGAAAAAATAATCGAAAAATAAAAAGGCCTGGTTGTACCCGATCTTAACGAAAACGTGGTGAAAGTGCTATTTCCTTGTAACAGGGCACGATCCAGATTTACTGAATAATTTTTTTTGAATGTTTTTTTCGACGATCGAACCGTACGGATGTTATTAAACACTCATTTTAGTGTCGGGAAAAAATAATCGAAAAATAAAAAGGCCTGGTTGTACGCGATCTTTACGAAAACGTGGTGAAAGTGCTACTTCCAAGTAACATGGCACGATCCAGATTCACTGAATAATTTTTTTGAATGTTTTTTTCGACGATCGAACTGTACAGATGTTATTAAACACTCATTTTAGCATCGGGAAAAAACAATCGAAAAATAAAAAGTCCTGGTTGTACGCGATCTTAACGAAAACGTGGTGAAAATGCTACTTCCTAGTAACAGGGCACGATCCAGATTCACTAAATAATTTTTTTGAAGGGTTTTTTCGATGATCGAACCATACGGATGTTATTAAACACTCATTTTAGTGTTGGGAAAAAATAATTGAAAAATAAAAAGGCCTGGATGTACGCGATCTTAACGAAAACGTGGTGAAAGTGCTACTTCGTGGTAACAGGGCACGATCCAGATTCACTGAATAATTTTTTTGAATGTTTTTTTCGATGATCGAACCGTACGGATGTTATTAAACACTCATTTTAGCATCAGGAAAAAATAATCGAAAAATAAAAAGGCCTGGTTGTACGCGATCTTAACGAAAACGTGGTGAAAGTGCTACTTCCTAGTAACAGGGCACGATCCAGATTCACTGAATAATTTTCTTTGAATTTTTTTTTCGACGATCAAACCTTACGGATGTTATTAAACACTCATTTTTGTGTCGGGAAAAAATAATCGAAAAATAAAAAGGCCTGGTTGTACGCGATCTTAACGAAAACGTGGTGAAAGTGCTACTTCCAAGTAACATTGCACGATCCAGATTCACTAAATAATTTTTTGAAGGGTTTTTTCGATGATCGAACCGTATGGATGTTATTAAACACTCATTTTAGGGTTGGGAAAAAATAATCGAAAAATAAAAAGTCCTGGATGTACGCGAACTTAACGAAAACGAGGTGAAAGTGCTACTTCGTGGTAACAGGGCACGATCCAGATTCACTGAATAATTTTTTTGAATGTTTTTTTCAACGATCGAACTGTACAGATGTTATTAAACACTCATTTTAGCATCGGGAAAAAATAATGGAAAAATAAAAAGGCCTGGTTGTACGCGATCTTAACGAAAACGTGGTGAAAATGCTACTTCCTAGTAATAGGGCACGATCCAGATTCACTGAATAATTTTTTTGAAGGGTTTTTTCGACGATCAAACCGTACGGATGTTATTAAACAGTCATTTTAGTGTTGGGAAAAAATAATCGAAAAATAAAAAGGCCTGGTTGTACGAGATCTTAACGAAAACGTGGTGAAAGTGCTACTTCCAAATAACATGGCACGATCCAGATTCACTGAATAATTTTTTTGAAGGGTTTTTTCGACGATCGAACCGTACGGATGTTATTAAACACTCATTTTAGTGTTGGGAAAAAATAATCGAAAAATAAAAAGGCTTGGATGTACGCGATCTTAACCAAAACGTGGTGAAAGTGCTACTTCGTGGTAACAGAGCACGATCCAGATTCACTGAATAATTTTTTTGAATGTTTTTTTCAACGATCGAACTGTACAGATGTTATTAAACACTCATTTTAGCATCGGGAAAAAATAATGGAAAAATAAAAAGGCCTGGTTGTACGCGATTTTTCGACGATCGAACCGTACGAATGTTATTAAACACTCATTTTAGTGTTGGGAAAAAATAATCGAAAAATAAAAAGGCCTGGTTGTACGAGATCTTAACGAAAACGTGGTGAAAGTGCGACTTCCAAATAACATGGCACGATCTAGATTCACTGAATAATTTTTTTGAAGGGTTTTTTCGACGATCGAACCATACGGATGTTATTAAACACTCATTTTAGTGTTGGGAAAAAATAATCGAAAAATAAAAAGGCCTGGATGTACGCGATCTTAACCAAAACGTGGTGAAAGTGCTAATTCGTGGTAACAGGGCACGATCCAGATTCACTGAATAATTTTTTTGAATGTTTTTTTCGACGATCGAACCGTACGGATGTTATTAAACACTCATTTTAGCATCGGGAAAAAATAATCGAAAAATAAAAAGGCCTGGTTGTACGCAATTTTTCGACGATCGAACCTTACGGATGTTATTAAACACTCATTTTAGTGTTGGGAAAAAATAATCGAAAAATAAAAAGGCCTGGTTGTACGCGATCTTAACGAAAACGTGGTAAAAGTGCTACTTCCACGTAACATGGCACGATCCAGATTCACTGAATAATTTTTTTGAAGGGTTTTTTCGACGATCGAACCGTACGGATGTTATTAAACACTCATTTTAGTGTCGGGAAAAAATAATCGAAAAATAAAAAGGCCTGGTTGTACGCGATCTTAACCAAAACGTGGTAAAAGTGCTACTTCCACGTAACATGGCACGATCCAGATTCACTGAATAATTTTTTTGAAGGGTTTTTTCGACGATCGAACCGTACGGATGTTATTAAACACTCATTTTAGTGTTGGGAAAAAATAATCGAAAAATAAAAAGGCCTGGTTGTATGAGATCTTAACGAAAACGTGGTGAAAGTGCTACTTCCAAATAACATGGCACGATCCAGATTCACTGAATAATTTTTTTGAAGGGTTTTTTCGACGATCGAACCGTGCGGATGTTATTAAACACTCATTTTAGTGTTGGGAAAAAATAATCAAAAAATAAAAAGGCCTGGATGTACGCGATCTTAACCAAAACGTGGTGAAAGTGCTACTTCGTGGTAACAGGGCACGATCCAGATTCACTTAATAATTTTTTTGAATGTTTTTTTCGACGATCGAACCGTACGGATGTTATTAAACACTCATTTTAGCATCGGGAAAAAATAATCAAAAAATAAAAAGGCCTGGTTGTACGCAATTTTTCGACGATCGAACCGTACGGATGTTATTAAACACTCATTTTAGTGTTGGGAAAAAATAATCGAAAAATAAAAAGGCCTGGTTGTACGAGATCTTAATGAAAACGTGGTGAAAGTGCTACTTCCAAGTAACATGGCACGATCCTGATTCACTGAATAATTTTTTTGAAGGTTTTTTTCGACGATCGAACCGTACGGATGTTATTAAACACTCATTTTAGTGTTGGGAAGAAATAATCGAAAAATAAAAAGGCCTGGATGTACGCGATCTTAACGAAAATGAGGTGAAAGTGCTACTTCGTGGTAATAATTTTTTTGAAGGGTTTTTTCGACGATCGAACCGTACGGATGTTATTAAACACTGATTTTAGTGTTGGAAAAAAATAATCGAAAAATAAAAAGGCCTGGATGTACGCGATCTTAACGAAAACGTGGTGAAAGTGCTACTTCGTGGTAACAGGGCACGATCCAGATTCACTGAATAATTTTTTTGAATGTTTTTTCGTCGATCGAACCGTACGGATGTTATTAAACACTCATTTTAGCGTCGGGAAAAAATAATCGAAAAATAAAAAGGCCTGGTTGTACGCGATCTTAACGAAAACGTGGTGAAAGTGCTACTTCCTAGTAACAGGGCACGATCCAGATTCACTGAATAATTTTTTTTGAATGTTTTTTTTCGACGATCGAACCATACGGATGTTATTAAACACTCATTTTAGTGTCGGGAAAAAATAATCGAAAAATAAAAAGGCCTAGTTGTACAAGATCTTAACGAAAACGTGGTGAAAGTGCTACTTCCAGGTAATATGGCACGATCCAGATTCACTGAATAATTTTTTTGAAGGGTTTTTTCAACGATCGAACCGTACGGATGTTATTAAACACTCATTTTAGTGTTGGGAAAAAATAATCGAAAAATAAAAAGGCCTTAATGTACGCGATCTTAACGAAAACGTGGTGAAAGTGCTACTTTGTGGTAACAGGGCACGATCCAGATTCACTGAATAATTTTTTTGAATGTTTTTTTCGACGATCGAACCGTACGGATGTTATTAAACACTAATTTTAGCGTCGGGAAAAAATAATCGAAAAATAAAAAGGCCTGGTTGTACGCGATCTTAACGAAAACGTGGTGAAAGTGCTATTTCCTGGTAACAGGGCACGATCCAGATTTACTGAATAATTTTTTTTGAATGTTTTTTTCGACAATCGAACCGTACGGATGTTATTAAACACTCATTTTAGTGTCGGGAAAAAATAATCGAAAAATAAAAAGGCCTGGTTGTACGCGATCTTTACGAAAACGTTGTGAAAGTGCTACTTCCAAGTAACATGGCACGATCCAGATTCACTAAATAATTTTTTTGAAGGGTTTTTTCGATGATCGAAACGTACGGATGTTAATAAACACTCATTTTAGTGTTGGGAAAAAATAATAGAAAAATAAAAAGGCCTGGATGTACGCGATCTTAACGAAAACGTGGTGAAAGTGCTACTTCGTGGTAACAGGGCACGATCCAGATTCACTGAATAATTTTTTTGAATGTTTTTTTCGACGATCGAACCGGACGGATGTTATTGAACACTCATTTTATTGTCGGAAAAAAATAATCGAAAAATAAAAAGGCCTGGTTGTACGCGATCTTAACGAAAACGTGGTGAAAGTGCTACTTCCAAGTAAAAGGGCACGATCCAGATTCACTGAATAATTTTTTTGAATGTTTTTTCCGAAGATCGAACCACACGGATGTTATTAAAAACTCATTTTAGTTTTGGGAAAAAATAATCGAAAAATAAAAAGGCCTAGTTGTACGAGATCTTAACGAAAACGTGGTGAAAGTGCTAGTTCCACGTAACATGGCACGATCCAGATTTACTGAATAATTTGTTTTAAGGTTTTTTCGACAATCGAACCGTACGGATGTTATTAAACACTCATTTTAGTGTTGGGAAAAAATAATCGAAAAATAAAAAGGCCTGGATGTACGCGATCTTAACGAAAACGTGGTGAAAGTGCTACTTCGTGGTAACAGGGCACGATCCAGATTCACTGAATAATTTTTTTTGAATGTTTTTTTCGACGATCGAACCGTACGGATGTTATTAAACACTCATTTTAGTGTCGGGAAAAAATAATCGAAAAATAAAAAGGCCTGGTTGTACGCGATCTTTACGAAAACGTTGTGAAAGTGCTACTTCCAAGTAACATGGCACGATCCAGATTCACTAAATAATTTTTTTGAAGGGTTTTTTCGATGATCGAAACATACGGATGTTAATAAACACTCATTTTAGTGTTGGGAAAAAATAATAGAAAAATAAAAAGGCCTGGATGTACGCGATCTTAACGAAAACGTGGTGAAAGTGCTACTTCGTGGTAACAGGGCACGATCCAGATTCACTGAATAATTTTTTTGAATGTTTTTTCGACGATCGAACCGTACGGATGTTATTGAACACTCATTTTATTGTCGGAAAAAAATAATCGAAAAATAAAAAGGCCTGGTTGTACGCGATCTTAACGAAAACGTGGTGAAAGTGCTACTTCCAAGTAAAAGGGCACGATCCAGATTCACTGAATAATTTTTTTTGAATGTTTTTTCCGACGATCGAACCACACGGATGTTATTAAACACTCATTTTAGTTTTGGGAAAAAATAATCGAAAAATAAAAAGGCCTGGTTGTACGAGATCTTAACGAAAACGTGGTGAAAGTGCTAGTTCCACGTAACATGGCACGATCCAGATTCACTGAATAATTTGTTTTAAGGTTTTTTCGACAATCGAACCGTACGGATGTTATTAAACACTCATTTTAGTGTTGGGAAAAAATAATCAAAAAATAAAAAGGCCTGGATGTACGCGATCTTAACGAAAACGTGGTGAAAGTGCTACTTCGTGGTAACAGGGCACGATCCAGATTCACTGAATAATTTTTTTGAATGTTTTTTTCGACGATCGAACCGTACGGATGTTATTGAACACTCATTTTATTGTCGGAAAAAAATAATCGAAAAATAAAAAGGCCTGGTTGTACGCGATCTTAACGAAAACGTGGTGAAAGTGCTACTTCCAAGTAACAGGGCACGATCCAGATTCACTGAATAATTTTTTTTGAATGTTTTTTCCGACGATCGAACCACACGGATGTTATTAAACACTCATTTTAGTTTTGGGAAAAAATAATCGAAAAATAAAAAGGCCTGGTTGTACGAGATCTTAACGAAAACGTGGTGAAAGTGCTAGTTCCACGTAACATGGCACGATCCAGATTCACTGAATAATTTGTTTTAAGGGTTTTTTCGACGATCGAACCGTACGGATGTTATTAAACACTCATTTTAGCTTCGGGAAAAAATAATCGAAAAATAAAAAGGCCTGGTTGTACGCGATCTTAACGAAAACGTGGTGAAAGTGCTATTTCCTGGTAACAGGGCACGATCCAGATTTACTGAATAATTTTTTTTGAATGTTTTTTTCGACGATCGAACCGTACGGATGTTATTAAACACTCATTTTTGTGTCGGGAAAAAATAATCGAAAAATAAAAAGGCCTGGTTGTACGCGATCTTTACGAAAACGTTGTGAAAGTGCTACTTCCAAGTAACATGGCACGATCCAGATTCACAAAATAATTTTTTTGAAGGGTTTTTTCGATGATCGAAACGTACGGATGTTAATAAACACTCATTTTAGTGTTGGGAAAAAATAATAGAAAAATAAAAAGGCCTGGATGTACGCGATCTTAACGAAAACGTGGTGAAAGTGCTACTTCGTGGTAACAGGGCACGATCCAGATTCACTGAATAATTTTTTTGAATGTTTTTTTCGACGATCGAACCGTACGGATGTTATTGAACACTCATTTTATTGTCGGAAAAAAATAATCGAAAAATAAAAAGGCCTGGTTGTACGCGATCTTAACGAAAACGTGGTGAAAGTGCTACTTCCAAGTAACAGGGCACGATCCAGATTCACTGAATAATTTTTTTTGAATGTTTTTTCCGACGATCGAACCACACGGATGTTATTAAACACTCATTTTAGTTTTGGAAAAAAATAATCGAAAAATAAAAAGGCCTGGTTGTACGAGATCTTAACGAAAACGTGGTGAAAGTGCTAGTTCCACGTAACATGGCACGATCCAGATTCACTGAATAATTTGTTTTAAGGGTTTTTTCGACGATCGAACCGTACGGATGTTATTAAACACTCATTTTAGTGTTGGGAAAAAATAATCGAAAAATAAAAAGGCCTGGATGTACGCGATCTTAACGAAAACGTGGTGAAAGTGCTACTTCGTGGTAACAGGGCACGATCCAGATTCACTGAATAATTTTTTTGAATGTTTTTTCGACGATCGAACCGTACGGATGTTATTGAACACTCATTTTAGCGTCGGGAAAAAATAATCGAAAAATAAAAAGGCCTGGTTGTACGCGATCTTAACGAAAACGTGGTGAAAGTGCTACTTCCTAGTAACAGGGCACGATCCAGATTCACTGAATAATTTTTTTGAAGGGTTTTTTCGATGATCGAAACGTACGGATGTTAATAAACACTCATTTTAGAGTTGGGAAAAAATAATAGAAAAATAAAAAGGCCTGGATGTACGCGATCTTAACGAAAACGTGGTGAAAGTGCTACTTCGTGGTAACAGGGCACGATCCAGATTCACTGAATAATTTTTTTGAATGTTTTTTCGACGATCGAACCGTACGGATGTTATTGAACACTCATTTTATTGTCGGAAAAAAATAATCGAAAAATAAAAAGGCCTGGTTGTACGCGATCTTAACGAAAACGTGGTGAAAGTGCTACTTCCAAGTAAAAGGGCACGATCCAGATTCACTGAATAATTTTTTTTGAATGTTTTTTCCGACGATCGAACCACACGGATGTTATTAAACACTCATTTTAGTTTTGGGAAAAAATAATCGAAAAATAAAAAGGCCTGGTTGTACGAGATCTTAATGAAAACGTGGTGAAAGTGCTAGTTCCACGTAACATGGCACGATCCAGATTCACTGAATAATTTGTTTTAAGGTTTTTTCGACAATCGAACCGTACGGATGTTATTAAACACTCATTT
This sequence comes from Saposhnikovia divaricata, assembly GCA_036435485.1. Taxonomy (NCBI): domain Eukaryota; kingdom Viridiplantae; phylum Streptophyta; class Magnoliopsida; order Apiales; family Apiaceae; genus Saposhnikovia; species Saposhnikovia divaricata. The sequence continues at coordinate 233,101,702 of CM071594.1, forward strand.
TAGTGTTGGGAAAAAATAATATAAAAATAAAAAGGCCTGGATGTACGCGATCTTAACGAAAACGTGGTGAAAGTGCTACTTCGTGGTAACAGGGCACGATCCAGATTCACTGAATAATTTTTTTGAATGTTTTTTTCGACGATCGAACCGTACGGATGTTATTGAACACTCATTTTATTGTCGGAAAAAAATAATCGAAAAATAAAAAGGCCTGGTTGTACGCGATCTTAACGAAAACGTGGTGAAAGTGCTACTTCCAAGTAACAGGGCACGATCCAGATTCACTGAATAATTTTTTTTGAATGTTTTTTCCGACGATCGAACCACACGGATGTTATTAAACACTCATTTTAGTTTTGGGAAAAAATAATCGAAAAATAAAAAGGCCTGGTTGTACGAGATCTTAACGAAAACGTGGTGAAAGTGCTAGTTCCACGTAACATGGCACGATCCAGATTCACTGAATAATTTGTTTTAAGGGTTTTTTCGACGATCGAACCGTACGGATGTTATTAAACACTCATTTTAGCTTCGGGAAAAAATAATCGAAAAATAAAAAGGCCTGGTTGTACGCGATCTTAACGAAAACGTGGTGAAAGTGCTATTTCCTGGTAACAGGGCACGATCCAGATTTACTGAATAATTTTTTTTGAATGTTTTTTTCGACGATCGAACCGTACGGATGTTATTAAACACTCATTTTAGTGTCGGGAAAAAATAATCGAAAAATAAAAAGGCCTGGTTGTACGCGATCTTTACGAAAACGTTGTGAAAGTGCTACTTCCAAGTAACATGGCACGATCCAGATTCACAAAATAATTTTTTTGAAGGGTTTTTTCGATGATCGAAACGTACGGATGTTAATAAACACTCATTTTAGTGTTGGGAAAAAATAATAGAAAAATAAAAAGGCCTGGATGTACGCGATCTTAACGAAAACGTGGTGAAAGTGCTACTTCGTGGTAACAGGGCACGATCCAGATTCACTGAATAATTTTTTTGAATGTTTTTTTCGACGATCGAACCGTACGGATGTTATTGAACACTCATTTTATTGTCGGAAAAAAATAATCGAAAAATAAAAAGGCCTGGTTGTACGCGATCTTAACGAAAACGTGGTGAAAGTGCTACTTCCAAGTAACAGGGCACGATCCAGATTCACTGAATAATTTTTTTTGAATGTTTTTTCCGACGATCGAACCACACGGATGTTATTAAACACTCATTTTAGTTTTGGAAAAAAATAATCGAAAAATAAAAAGGCCTGGTTGTACGAGATCTTAACGAAAACGTGGTGAAAGTGCTAGTTCCACGTAACATGGCACGATCCAGATTCACTGAATAATTTGTTTTAAGGGTTTTTTCGACGATCGAACCGTACGGATGTTATTAAACACTCATTTTAGTGTTGGGAAAAAATAATCGAAAAATAAAAAGGCCTGGATGTACGCGATCTTAACGAAAACGTGGTGAAAGTGCTACTTCGTGGTAACAGGGCACGATCCAGATTCACTGAATAATTTTTTTGAATGTTTTTTCGACGATCGAACCGTACGGATGTTATTGAACACTCATTTTAGCGTCGGGAAAAAATAATCGAAAAATAAAAAGGCCTGGTTGTACGCGATCTTAACGAAAACGTGGTGAAAGTGTTACTTCCTAGTAACAGGGCACGATCCAGATTCACTGAATAATTTTTTTGAAGGGTTTTTTCGATGATCGAAACGTACGGATGTTAATAAACACTCATTTTAGAGTTGGGAAAAAATAATAGAAAAATAAAAAGGCCTGGATGTACGCGATCTTAACGAAAACGTGGTGAAAGTGCTACTTCCTGGTAACAGGGCACGATCCAGATTCACTGAATAATTTTTTTGAATGTTTTTTCGACGATCGAACCGTACGGATGTTATTGAACACTCATTTTATTGTCGGAAAAAAATAATCGAAAAATAAAAAGGCCTGGTTGTACGCGATCTTAACGAAAACGTGGTGAAAGTGCTACTTCCAAGTAAAAGGGCACGATCCAGATTCACTGAATAATTTTTTTTGAATGTTTTTTCCGACGATCGAACCACACGGATGTTATTAAACACTCATTTTAGTTTTGGGAAAAAATAATCGAAAAATAAAAAGGCCTGGTTGTACGAGATCTTAACGAAAACGTGGTGAAAGTGCTAGTTCCACGTAACATGGCACGATCCAGATTCACTGAATAATTTGTTTTAAGGGTTTTTTCGACGATCGAACCGTACGGATGTTATTAAACACTCATTTTAGTGTTGGGAAAAAATAATCGAAAAATAAAAAGGCCTGGATGTACGCGATCTTAACGAAAACGTGGTGAAAGTGCTACTTCGTGGTAACAGGGCACGATCCAGATTCACTGAATAATTTTTTTGAATGTTTTTTTCGACGATCGAACCGTACGGATGTTATTGAACACTCATTTTATTGTCGGAAAAAAATAATCGAAAAATAAAAAGGCCTGGTTGTACGCGATCTTAACGAAAACGTGGTGAAAGTGCTACTTCCAAGTAACAGGGCACGATCCAGATTCACTGAATAATTTTTTTTGAATGTTTTTTCCGAAGATCGAACCACACGGATGTTATTAAACACTCATTTTAGTTTTGGGAAAAAATAATCGAAAAATAAAAAGGCCTGGTTGTACGAGATCTTAACGAAAACGTGGTGAAAGTGCTAGTTCCACGTAACATGGCACGATCCAGATTCACTGAATAATTTGTTTTAAGGGTTTTTTCGACGATCGAACCGTACGGATGTTATTAAACACTCATTTTAGCTTCGGGAAAAAATAATCGAAAAATAAAAAGGCCTGGTTGTACGCGATCTTAACGAAAACGTGGTGAAAGTGCTATTTCCTGGTAACAGGGCACGATCCAGATTTACTGAATAATTTTTTTTGAATGTTTTTTTCGACGATCGAACTGTACGGATGTTATTAAACACTCATTTTAGTGTCGGGAAAAAATAATCGAAAAATAAAAAGGCCTGGTTGTACGCGATCTTTACGAAAACGTTGTGAAAGTGCTACTTCCAAGTAACATGGCACGATCCAGATTCACAAAATAATTTTTTTGAAGGGTTTTTTCGATGATCGAAACGTACGGATGTTAATAAACACTCATTTTAGTGTTGGGAAAAAATAATAGAAAAATAAAAAGGCCTGGATGTACGCGATCTTAACGAAAACGTGGTGAAAGTGCTACTTCGTGGTAACAGGGCACGATCCAGATTCACTGAATAATTTTTTTGAATGTTTTTTTCGACGATCGAACCGTACGGATGTTATTGAACACTCATTTTATTGTCGGAAAAAAATAATCGAAAAATAAAAAGGCCTGGTTGTACGCGATCTTAACGAAAACGTGGTGAAAGTGCTACTTCCAAGTAACAGGGCACGATCCAGATTCACTGAATAATTTTTTTTGAATGTTTTTTCCGACGATCGAACCACACGGATGTTATTAAACACTCATTTTAGTTTTGGAAAAAAATAATCGAAAAATAAAAAGGCCTGGTTGTACGAGATCTTAACGAAAACGTGGTGAAAGTGCTAGTTCCACGTAACATGGCACGATCCAGATTCACTGAATAATTTGTTTTAAGGGTTTTTTCGACGATCGAACCGTACGGATGTTATTAAACACTCATTTTAGTGTTGGGAAAAAATAATTGAAAAATAAAAAGGCCTGGATGTACGCGATCTTAACGAAAACGTGGTGAAAGTGCTACTTCGTGGTAACAGGGCACAATCCAGATTCACTGAATAATTTTTTTGAATGTTTTTTCGACGATCGAACCGTACGGATGTTATTGAACACTCATTTTAGCGTCGGGAAAAAATAATCGAAAAATAAAAAGGCCTGGTTGTACGCGATCTTAACGAAAACGTGGTGAAAGTGCTACTTCCTAGTAACAGGGCACGATCCAGATTCACTGAATAATTTTTTTGAAGGGTTTTTTCGATGATCGAAACGTACGGATGTTAATAAACACTCATTTTAGTGTTGGGAAAAAATAATAGAAAAATAAAAAGGCCTGGATGTACGCGATCTTAACGAAAACGTGGTGAAAGTGCTACTTCGTGGTAACAGGGCACGATCCAGATTCACTGAATAATTTTTTTGAATGTTTTTTCGACGATCGAACCGTACGGATGTTATTGAACACTCATTTTATTGTCGGAAAAAAATAATCGAAAAATAAAAAGGCCTGGTTGTACGCGATCTTAACGAAAACGTGGTGAAAGTGCTACTTCCAAGTAAAAGGGCACGATCCAGATTCACTGAATAATTTTTTTTTGAATGTTTTTTCCGACGATCGAACCACACGGATGTTATTAAACACTCATTTTAGTTTTGGGAAAAAATAATCGAAAAATAAAAAGGCCTGGTTGTACGAGATCTTAACGAAAACGTGGTGAAAGTGCTAGTTCCACGTAACATGGCACGATCCAGATTCACTGAATAATTTGTTTTAAGGGTTTTTTCGACGATCGAACCGTACGGATGTTATTAAACACTCATTTTAGTGTTGGGAAAAAATAATCGAAAAATAAAAAGGCCTGGATGTACGCGATCTTAACGAAAACGTGGTGAAAGTGCTACTTCGTGGTAACAGGGCACGATCCAGATTCACTGAATAATTTTTTTGAATGTTTTTTTCGACGATCGAACCGTACGGATGTTATTGAACACTCATTTTATTGTCGGAAAAAAATAATCGAAAAATAAAAAGGCCTGGTTGTACGCGATCTTAACGAAAACGTGGTGAAAGTGCTACTTCCAAGTAACAGGGCACGATCCAGATTCACTGAATAATTTTTTTTGAATGTTTTTTCCGACGATCGAACCACACGGATGTTATTAAACACTCATTTTAGTTTTGGGAAAAAATAATCGAAAAATAAAAAGGCCTGGTTGTACGAGATCTTAACGAAAACGTGGTGAAAGTGCTAGTTCCACGTAACATGGCACGATCCAGATTCACTGAATAATTTGTTTTAAGGGTTTTTTCGACGATCGAACCGTACGGATGTTATTAAACACTCATTTTAGTGTTGGGAAAAAATAATCGAAAAATAAAAATGCCTGGATGTACGCGATCTTAACGAAAACGTGGTGAAAGTGCTACTTCGTGGTAACAGGGCACGATCCAGATTCACTGAATAATTTTTTTGAATGTTTTTTCGACGATCGAACCGTACGGATGTTATTAAACACTCATTTTAACGTCGGGAAAAAATAATCGAAAAATAAAAAGGCCTGGTTGTACGCGATCTTAACGAAAACGTGGTGAAAGTGCTACTTCCTAGTAACAGGGCACGATCCAGATTCACTGAATAATTTTTTTTGAATGTTTTTTTTCGACGATCGAACCATACGGATGTTATTAAACACTCATTTTAGTGTTGGGAAAAAATAATCGAAAAATAAAAAGGCCTAGTTGTACAAGATCTTAACGAAAACGTGGTGAAAGTGCTACTTCCATGTAACATGGCACGATCCTGATACACTGAATAATTTTTTTGGAGGGTTTTTTCGACGATCGAACCGTACGGATGTTATTAAACACTAATTTTAGTGTCGGGAAAAAATAATCGAAAAATAAAAAGGCCTGGTTGTACGCGATCTTAACAATAACGTGGTGAAAGTGATACTTCCTAGTAACAGGGCACGATCCAGATTCACTGAATAATTTGTTTGAATGTTTTTTTTCGACGATCGAACCATACGGATGTTATTAAACACTCATTTTAGTGTCAGGAAAAAATAATCGAAAAATAAAAAGGCCTAGTTGTACAAGATCTTAACGAAAACGTGGTGAAAGTGCTACTTCCAGGTAATATGGCACGATCCAGATTCACTGAATAATTTTTTTGAATGTTTTTTTCGACGATCGAACCGTACGGATGTTATTAAACACTCATTTTAGTGTTGGGAAAAAATAATCGAAAAATAAAAAGGCCTGGATGTACGCGATCTTAACGAAAACGTGGTGAAAGTGCTACTTTGTGGTAACAGGGCACGATCCAGATTCACTGAATAATTTTTTTGAATGTTTTTTTCGACGATCGAACCGTACGGATGTTATTAAACACTAATTTTAGCGTCGAGAAAAAATAATCGAAAAATAAAAAGGCCTGGTTGTACCCGATCTTAACGAAAACGTGGTGAAAGTGCTATTTCCTTGTAACAGGGCACGATCCAGATTTACTGAATAATTTTTTTTGAATGTTTTTTTCGACGATCGAACCGTACGGATGTTATTAAACACTCATTTTAGTGTCGGGAAAAAATAATCGAAAAATAAAAAGGCCTGGTTGTACGCGATCTTTACGAAAACGTGGTGAAAGTGCTACTTCCAAGTAACATGGCACGATCCAGATTCACTTAATAATTTTTTTGAATGTTTTTTTCGACGATCGAACTGTACAGATGTTATTAAACACTCATTTTAGCATCGGGAAAAAATAATTGAAAAATAAAAAGGCCTGGTTGTACGCGATCTTAACGAAAACGTGGTGAAAATGCTACTTCCTAGTAATAGGGCACGATCCAGATTCACTGAATAATTTTTTTTGAATGTTTTTTTCGAGGATCGAACCGTACGGATGTTATTAAACACTCATTTTAGTGTCGGGAAAAAATAATCGAAAAATAAAAAGGCCTGGTTGTACGCAATCTTAACGAAAACGTGGTGAAAGTGCTACTTCCAAGTAACATGGCACGATCCAGATTCACTGAATAATTTTTTTGAAGGGTTTTTTCGACGATCGAACCGTACGAATGTTATTAAACACTCATTTTAGTGTTGGGAAAAAATAATCGAAAAATAAAAAGGCCTGGATGTACGCGATCTTAACGAAAACGTGGTGAAAGTGCTACTTCGTGGTAACAGGGCACGATCCAGATTCACTGAATAATTTTTTTGAATGTTTTTTTTCGACGATCGAACCGTACGGATGTTATTAAACACTCATTTTAGTATTGGGAAAAAATAATCGAAAAACAAAAAGGCCTGGATATACGCGATCTTAACGAAAACGTGGTGAAAGTGCTACTTCGTTGTAACAGGGCACGATCCAGATTCACTGAATAATTTTTTTAATGTTTTTTTCGACGATCGAACCGTACGGATGTTATTAAACACTCATTTTAGTGTCGGGAAAAAATAATCGAAAAATAAAAAGTCCTGGTTGTACGCGATCTTAACGAAAACGTGGTGAAAGTGCTACTTCCACGTAACATGGCACGATCTAGATTCACTGAATAATTTTTTTGAAGGGTTTTTTCGATGATCGAACCGTACGGATGTTATTAAACACTCATTTTAGTGTTGGGAAAAAATAATCGAAAAATAAAAAGGCCTGGATGTACGCGATCTTAACGAAAACGTGGTGAAAGTGCTACTTCGTGGTAACAGGGCACGATCCAGATTCACTGAATAAGTTTTTTGAATGTTTTTTTCGACGATCGAACCGTACGGATGTTATTAAACACTCATTTTAGCATCGGGAAAAAATAATCGAAAAATAAAAAGGCCTGGTTGTTCCCGATTTTTCGACGATCGAACCGTACGGATGTTATTAAACACTCATTTTAGTGTTGGGAAAAAATAATCGAAAAATAAAAAGGCCTGGTTGTACGAGATCTTAACGAAAACGTGGTGAAAGTGCTACTTCCAAATAACATGGCACGATCCAGATTCACTGAATAATTTTTTTGAAGGGTTTTTTCGACGATCGAACCGTACGGATGTTATTAAACACTCATTTTAGTGTTGGGAAAAAATAATCGAAAAATAAAAAGGCCTGGATGTACGCGATCTTAACCAAAACGTGGTGAAAGTGCTACTTCGTGGTAACAGGGCACGATCCAGATTCACTGAATAATTTTTTTGAATGTTTTTTTCGACGATCGAACCGTACGGATGTTATTAAACACTCATTTTAGCATCGGGAAAAAATAATCGAAAAATAAAAAGGCCTGGTTGTACGCAATTTTTCGACGATCGAACCGTACGGATGTTATTAAACACTCATTTTAGTGTTGGGAAAAAATAATCGAAAAATAAAAAGGCCTGGATGTACGCGATCTTAACGAAAACGTGGTGAAAGTGCTACTTCGTTGTAACAGGGCACGATCCAGATTCACTGAATAATTTTTTTTAATGTTTTTTTCGACGATCGAACCGTACGGATGTTATTAAACACTCATTTTAGTGTCGGGAAAAAATAATCGAAAAATAAAAAGGCCTGGTTGTACGCGATCTTAACGAAAACGTGGTGAAAGTGCTACTTCCACGTAACATAGCACGATCCAGATTCACTGAATAATTTTTTTGAAGGGTTTTTTCGACGATCGAACCGTACGGATGTTATTAAACACTCATTTTAGTATTGGGAAAAAATAATCGAAAAATAAAAAGGCCTGGTTGTACGAGATCTTAACGAAAACGTGGTGAAAGTGCTACTTCCAAATAACATGGCACGATCTAGATTCACTGAATAATTTTTTTGAAGGGTTTTTTCGACGATCGAACCGTACGGATGTTATTAAACACTCATTTTAGTGTTGGGAAAAAATAATCGAAAAATAAAAAGGCCTGGATGTACGCGATCTTAACCAAAACGTGGTGAAAGTGCTACTTCGTGGTAACAGGGCACGATCCAGATTCACTTAATAATTTTTTTGAATGTTTTTTTCGACGATCGAACCGTACGGATGTTATTAAACACTCATTTTAGCATCGGGAAAAAATAATCGAAAAATAAAAAGGCCTGGTTGTACGCAATTTTTCGACGATCGAACCGTACGGATGTTATTAAACACTCATTTTAGTGTTGGGAAAAAATAATCGAAAAATAAAAAGGCCTGGTTGTACGAGATCTTAATGAAAACGTGGTGAAAGTGCTACTTCCAGGTAACATGGCACGATCCAGATTCACTGAATAATTTTTTTGAAGGGTTTTTTCGACGATCGAACCGTACGGATGTTATTAAACACTCATTTTAGTGTTGGGAAGAAATAATCGAAAAATAAAAAGGCCTCGATGTACGCGATCTTAACGAAAATGAGGTGAAAGTGCTACTTCGTGGTAATAATTTTTTTGAAGGGTTTTTCGACGATCGAACCGTACGGATGTTATTAAACACTCATTTTAGTGTTGGGAAAAAATAATCGAAAAATAAAAAGGCCTGGATGTACGCGATCTTAGCGAAAACGAGGTGAAAGTGCTACTTCGTGGTAACAGGGCACGATCCAGATTCACTGAATAATTTTTTTGAATGTTTTTTTCGACGATCGAACCGTACAGATGTTATTAAACACTCATTTTAGCATCGGGAAAAAAAAATCGAAAAATAAAAAGGCCTGGTTGTACGAGATCTTAACGAAAACGTGGTGAAAGTGCTACTTCCAAATAACATGGCACGATCCAGATTCACTGAATAATTTTTTTGAAGGGTTTTTTCGACGATCGAACCGTACGGATGTTATTGAACACTCATTTTAGTGTTGGGAAAAAATAATCGAAAAATAAAAAGGCCTGGATGTACGCGATCTTAACCAAAACGTGGTGAAAGTGCTACTTCGTGGTAACAGGGCACGATCCAGATTCACTTAATAATTTTTTTGAATGTTTTTTTCGACGATCGAACCGTACGGATGTTAGTAAACACTCATTTTAGCATCGGGAAAAAATAATCGAAAAATAAAAAGGCCTGGTTGTACGCAATTTTTCGACGATCGAACCGTATGGATGTTATTAAACACTCATTTTAGTGTTGGGAAAAAATAATCGAAAAATAAAAAGGCCTGGTTGTACGAGATCTTAATGAAAACGTGGTGAAAGTGCTACTTCCAGGTAACATGGCACGATCCAGATTCACTGAATAATTTTTTGAAGGGTTTTTTCGACGATCGAACCGTACGGATGTTATTAAACACTCATTTTAGTGTTGGGAAGAAATAATCGAAAAATAAAAAGGCCTGGATGTACGCGATCTTAACGAAAATGAGGTGAAAGTGCTACTTCGTGGTAATAATTTTTTTGAAGGGTTTTTTCGACGATCGAACCGTACGGATGTTATTAAACACTCATTTTAGTGTTAGGAAAAAATAATCGAAAAATAAAAAGGCCTGGATGTACGCGATCTTAACCAAAACGTGGTGAAAGTGCTACTTCGTGGTAACAGGGTACGATCCAGATTCACTTAATAATTTTTTTGAATGTTTTTTTCGACGATCGAACCGTACGGATGTTATTAAACACTCATTTTAGCATCGGGAAAAAATAATCGAAAAATAAAAAGGCCTGGTTGTACAAAATTTTTCGACGATCGAACCGTACGGATGTTATTAAACACTTATTTTAGTGTTGGGAAAAAATAATCGAAAAATAAAAAGGCCTGGTTGTACGAGATCTTAATGAAAACGTGGTGAAAGTGCTACTTCCAGGTAACATGGCACGATCCAGATTCACTGAATAATTTTTTTGAAGGGTTTTTTCGACGATCGAACCGTACGGATGTTATTAAACACTCATTTTAGTGTTGGGAAGAAATAATCGAAAAATAAAAAGGCCTCGATGTACGCGATCTTAACGAAAATGAGGTGAAAGTGCTACTTCGTGGTAATAATTTTTTTGAAGGGTTTTTTCGACGATCGAACCGTACGGATGTTATTAAACACTCAATTTAGTGTTGGGAAAAAATAATCGAAAAATAAAAAGGCCTGGATGTACGCGATCTTAACGAAAACGAGGTGAAAGTGCTACTTCGTGGTAACAGGGCACGATCCAGATTCACTGAATAATTTTTTTGAATGTTTTTTTCGACGATCGAACCATACAGATTTTATTAAACACTCATTTTAGCATCGGGAAAAAAAAATCGAAAAAATAAAAAGGCCTGGTTGTACGAGATCTTAACGAAAACGTGGTGAAAGTGCTACTTCCAAATAATATGGCACGATCCAGATTCACTGAATAATTTTTTTGAAGGGTTTTTTCGACGATCGAACCGTACGGATGTTATTGAACACTCATTTTAGTGTTGGGAAAAAATAATCGAAAAATAAAAAGGCCTGGATGTACGCGATCTTAACCAAAACGTGGTGAAAGTGCTACTTCGTGGTAACAGGGCACGATCCAGATTCACTTAATAATTTTTTTGAATGTTTTTTTCGACGATCGAACCGTACGGATGTTAGTAAACACTCATTTTAGCATCGGGAAAAAATAATTGAAAAATAAAAAGGCCTGGTTGTACGCAATTTTTCGACGATCGAACCGTACGGATGTTATTAAACACTCATTTTAGTGTTGGGAAAAAAAAATCGAAAAATAAAAAGGCCTGGTTGTACGAGATCTTAATGAAAACGTGGTGAAAGTGCTACTTCTAGGTAACATGGCACGATCCAGATTCACTGAATAATTTTTTTGAAGGGTTTTTTCGACGATCGAACCGTACGGATGTTATTAAACACTCATTTTAGTGTTGGGAAGAAATAATCGAAAAATAAAAAGGCCTGGATGTACGCGATCTTAACGAAAATGAGGTGAAAGTGCTACTTCGTGGTAATAATTTTTTTGAAGGGTTTTTTCGACGATCGAACTGTACGGATGTTATTAAACACTCATTTTAGTGTTGGGAAAAAATAATCGAAAAATAAAAAGGCCTGGATGTACGCGATCTTAACGAAAACGAGGTGAAAGTGCTACTTCGTGGTAACAGGGCACGATCCAGATTCACTGAATAATTTTTTTGAATGTTTTTTTCGACGATCGAACCGTACAAATGTTATTAAACACTCATTTTAGCATCGGGAAAAAAAATCAAAAATAAAAAGGCCTGGTTGTACGCGATCTTAACGAAAACGTGGTGAAAGTGCTACTTCCTAGTAACAGGGCACGATCCAGATTCACTGAATAATTTTTTTGAATGTTTTTTTCGACGATCGAACTGTACGGATGTTATTAAACACTCATTTTAGTGTCGGGAAAAAATAATCGAAAAATAAAAAGGGCTGGTTGTACGCAATCTTAACGAAAACGTGGTGAAAGTGCTACTTCCAAGTAACATGGCACGATCCAGATTCACTGAATAATTTTTTTGAAGGGTTTTTTCGACGATCGAACCGTACGAATGTTATTAAACACTCATTTTAGTGTTGGGAAAAAATAATCGAAAAATAAAAAGTCCTGGATGTACGTGATCTTAACGAAAACGTGGTGAAAGTGCTACTTCGTGGTAATAGGGCACGATCCAGATTCACTGAATAATTTTTTTGAATGTTTTTTTTCGACGATCGAACCGTACGGATGTTATTAAACACTCATTTTAGTATTGGGAAAAAATAATCAAAAAATAAAAAGGCCTGGATGTACGCGATCTTAACGAAAACGTGGTGAAAGTGCTACTTCGTTGTAACAGGGCACGATCCAGATTCACTGAATAATTTTTTTGAATGTTTTTTTCGACGATCGAACCGTACGGATGTTATTAAACACTCATTTTAGTGTCGGGAAAAAATAATCGAAAAATAAAAAGGCCTGGTTGTACGCGATCTTAACGAAAACGTGGTGAAAGTGCTACTTCCACGTAACATGGCACGATCCAGATTCACTGAATAATTTTTTTGAAGGGTTTTTTCGACGATCGAACCGTACGGATGTTATTAAACACTCATTTTAGTGTTGGAAAAAAATAATCGAAAAATAAAAAGGCCTGGTTGTACGAGATCTTAACGAAAACGTGGTGAAAGTGCTACTTCCAAATAACATGGCACGATCCAGATTCACTGATTAATTTTTTTGAAGGGTTTTTTCGACGATCGAACCGTACGGATGTTATTAAACACTCATTTTAGTGTTGGGAAAAAATAATCGAAAAATAAAAAGGCCTGGATGTACGCGATCTTAACGAAAACGTGGTGAAAGTGCTACTTCGTGGTAACAGGGCACGATCCAGATTCACTGAATAATTTTTTTTAATGTTTTTTTCGACGATCGAACCGTACGGATGTTATTAAACACTCATTTTAGCATCGGGAAAAAATAATCGAAAAATAAAAAGGCCTCGTTGTACGTGATTTTTCGACGATCGAACCGTACGGATGTTATTAAACACTCATTTTAGTGTTGGGAAACAATAATCGAAAAATAAAAAGGCCTGGTTGTACGAGATCTTAACGAAAACGTGGTGAAAGTGCTACTTCCAAATAACATGGCACGATCCAGATTCACTGAATAATTTTTTTGAAGGGTTTTTTCGACGATCGAACCGTACGGATGTTATTAAACACTCATTTTAGTGTTGGGAAAAAATAATCAAAAAATAAAAAGGCCTGGATGTACGCGATCTTAACCAAAATGTGGTGAAAGTGCTACTTCGTGGTAACAGGGCACGATCCAGATTCACTGAATAATTTTTTTGAATGTGTTTTTCGACGATCGAACCGTACGGATGTTATTAAACACTCATTTTAGCATCGGGAAAAAATAATCGAAAAATAAAAAGGCCTGGTTGTACGCGATTTTTCGACGATCGAACCGTACGGATGTTATTAAACACTCATTTTAGTGTTGGGAAAAAATAATCGAAAAATAAAAAGGCCTGGTTGTACGAGATCTTAATGAAAACATGGTGAAAGTGCTACTTCCAGGTAACATGGCACGATCCAGATTCACAGAATAATTTTTTTGAAGGGTTTTTTCGACGATCGAACCGTACGGATGTTATTAAACACCCATTTTAGTGTTGGGAAAAAATAATCGAAAAATAAAAAGGCCTGGATGTACGCGATCTTAACGAAAATGAGGTGAAAGTGCTACTTCGTGGTAATAATTTTTTTGAAGGGTTTTTTCGACGATCGAACCGTACGGATGTTATTAAACACTCATTTTAGTGTTGGGAAAAAATAATCGAAAAATAAAAAGGCCTAGATGTACGCGATCTTAACGAAAACGAGGTGAAAGTGCTACTTCGTGGTAACAGGGCACGATCCAGATTCACTGAATAAATTTTTTGAATGTTTTTTTCGACAATCGAACCGTACAGATGTTATTAAACACTCATTTTAGCATCGGGAAAAAATAATCGAAAAATAAAAAGGCCTGGTTGTACGCGATCTTAACGAAAACGTGGTGAAAGTGCTACTTCCTAGTAACAGGGCACGATTGTTAGGAATATGTTGTACTTGATGATAACTTCACAATCAATCAAATTGTTTAAGGTTTTGTAGCTGTCAACGGATGAGGATTTATAACTCTATCCGTTGACAGGTAGCTCATCAACGGATGAGGTTTTGTAGCACACTGCAGTATCTCTATGTTATCAGTTGATAGTGTTTTTATCCACAGTCATGTTGAGTATCAACGGATAGGCAGAATAGGGTAGCCAATTGTAAATAAGCTATGCTATGTAATTCTGTCTAAGTGAAAGTGTATCAACGGATGAAGACTAAACTCTATCAACGGATACAACTCAAATCCACTCTATCAACGGATACAACTCAAATCCACTCTATCAACGGATGTCAATGTACATCATCAACGGATAATCATTGACACTGATTTCTATGATTAGCTGGAGATTAGCAGTTGATAAGGACATGTTTGACTGACAGATCACATGAGTTGAAAGTAGATACAAAAAGCAGTATGGCAGCCATACTTTGGAAACACAGAAGAAAGAAGCATTCTAGTTACACTATGAATACAAGAAAGGTGCAGGAGACATGTCTGAACACAAGGACAACCTTTCGGCTACATGTGTATTTGGAGTGTAGTAGCAAGTCAACTAGAATTAGATTAGTATTATCTTATTCCAGTAGTACTTGTAAAACTTGGGATATATAACCAAGTGTAGCAACTCTTTGTAGGTTAAGAAAACAGACATATTTGCTTAGGGTTTCTTGAATATCTTTAGAAGCAAAGAGTTGTAAAACGGCAGCTGTGTACATTTTGTATCACAGAGTTTTCTTCAAATAAAAGCTTCAGGTGGTGCATTTTAACCACCTGATTTTATATGTGTTTGTGTTTAATTCTTACATTGCAATTATCTCTTCATAAGTTTCTGAAGTTCTTATCAGAAATTTATAAATATCAAGAATTGTATTCAACCCCCCCTTCTACAATTATACAAGTGTGTAATCTGGGAATAACAATTGGTATCAAAGCAAGCTTCTAACATATTTGAAGTTTAAAGATCAACACACTTCCAACATGTCTAAGAAGGATTATGGAGTGAAGATTCCAGTTCTTGATAGAGAAAATTACTTTCACTGGAAAGTAAAAATGCGTCTACATCTCTCGTCTATTGATGAGGGTTTTGTGGATTGCATTGACAAGGGTCCTCACGTTCCAATGAAGACAGCAACAAGAGTTGGCCTGGCTGATGATGTGCCTGACACTTTCATTCCCAAACCTGTTTCTGAGTGGAGTCTTGAAGATATTGCAGAAGTCCACAAAGACAAAAAGGCCATGAATATTCTGTTCAATGGTCTAGAAACAGACATGGTTGACAATGTTATTAACTGCACTACCGCCAAGGAAGTATGGGACATTGTTCAAACCCTGTGTGAAGGAACAGAACAGGTAAGGGAAAACAAGATGCAACTACTAATCCAACAGTATGAACATTTTCACTTTAAGAGTGGAGAAACATTGAATGATACATTTAGTAGATTTCAAAAGCTACTAAATGGTTTGAAACTGTATGGAAGAGTCTATCAGGTTAAAGACTCTAATCTCAAATTTCTGAGATCACTGCCCAAGGAATGGAAGCCAATGACTGTTTCTCTAAGAAACACTCAAGAGTACAAGACATTTACTCTTGAAAGGCTCTATGGAACTTTAAAGACCTATGAGCTGGAAATGGAGCAGGATGAAGAGATTGAGAAGTCTCAAAAGAAAAGTGGGTCAGTTGCACTCGTTGCCAATTTGGAGCAAAAGGAGGAAAGGACAGAAACTGCTAGTTCTACACCAAACAGGGAGGTTTGTAAAGGTAGAGCAGAATCAAGCAGGAGCAAGGAAAAGGTGTCTGAGGAATTGAATGCCCTTCAGCAGGATGAATTGGATGAGATAGATGAGCACTTAGCTTTTCTATCTAGGAGATTCTCTAAGCTGAAATTCAAGAGAAACTCTGGGATGGCCAAGCCATTTAACAAAGATTTTTCCACAAACAACTATGTGGATAAATCCAAAATTAAATGCTACAATTGTGGGATTGCTGGTCATATGATAAGTGAATGCAGGAAACCTAGATCTGAGAACAAGGGAAAGCCAACTGAGGTTGTTGACTATAAGAAGAAATATTTTGATCTTCTCAGGCAGAAAGGAAAGGCATTCTTGACCCAAGAGTATGACTGGGCTGTTGATGACAATCATTCTGATAATGATGCTGAGTTAGTCAACCTTGCTTTAATGGCTGATTCTGGAGAGCAGGAAGCAAGTTCAGCTAGCAATCAGGTATTTTCTACTAATCTCTCTGAGCTCACTAAAGAGGAATGCAATAGTGTTATAGATGAAATGTCTACTGAACTATATCACTTAAGTGTTACTCTTAAATCACTTACTAAAGAGAACAATAGAATTAAAGAGTCTAATCTGTTTTTAAGTGATAGAAATGCTGCTCTAGAATCTCAATTTCTAGAATTTGAGAAAATGAGAGTTGATTGCAATAATGCTAAAAGTGAACTTGAAGCTGTGTTAAAAAGAGAACTGATTTTAAAAGACCAGCTTGAAAAAGAACAAGGGATAATTGCTAAATTTCAAAGTTGTAGGAATGTTTCTCAAAACATAATAGAAGTTCAGGGAATAGAATCATTTGTGAAGGATACCTGGACTCAAAAGAAAAAGGAGCTAGAACCTGGCCTTGAGGATCTAGAGACTATTTGTGAATCAACGGATAGTGATCATCCGTTGACAGATGAACCGTCAACGGATGAGAGGTATCCGTCGACTAACAAAAAGTCTGTTAGTAAGAAGGAACTTAGGAAACTGGACATCAAGTATGGTCCAGTAAACAAGAATTTTGTTAGTGGTGAGTGCAGCAAAACCAAATCCAGTGGGAAGGCTAAGACAGGTGATTTACACAACAAAAAGGCTGTTGGTAAATCAGACAATGAAAAGGTAGAAATTGAGGGCAAAAAGAAAAAGAACAGAAATGGTAAGATAGGCATCAACAAGAAAAACAATTACTCTCCTGACAAGTTTGCTCCTAGGAAAACTTGTAGTAATTGTAATAGTGTCAATCATTTATCTTCTAATTGCAAGATTGTCAACAAGGCTCCTGTTCATGTACCTCAACCAATGCCATGTATGCCTGCAATGCCTGTTATGCCTGGTTTGTATCAAAATGCTAGTTTTTCAAATCCATATGTGAACATGCCATATGTGTCTAATCCATACTTTCAATCTATGAATGTGCCACAAATGTCATGGAACCTACCTAACATGAATAATATGTATGCCAATTTTCCACACATGCATGCATCCAATATTTATGCAAATGAGCATTTGTCAAACCCCATTACTCAAGCATCTACACCTAAGATGAAGAATGCTAAGAGTGCAAAGTCAAAGGCTAACAAGAAAGGACCCAAGGAAGCTTGGGTACCAAAATCAACTTGATTTGTTTTTGAAATGTGTGCAGGGAAACAGAAGAAATCTATGGTACCTAGACAGTGGATGTTCTAGGCACATGACAGGAGATTCAACCCTGCTCACAGAGTTCAAGGAAGGAGCTGGCCCTAGAATTACCTTTGGAGATGACAGCAAAGGATATACTAAGGGATATGGCCTGATTTCAAAAGACAATGTCATCATTGAAGAAGTGGCTTTAGTTGAAGGTTTAAAGCACAATTTGCTGAGTATCAGTCAGATTTGTGACAAAGACTATGAAGTAAAGTTCACAAAAGAAGCCTGTGTTGTTTCTGCCAAGGAAGACAACAATGTGGTATTGACAGGCTTTAGAAAAGGAAATGTTTACATAGCTGACTTCAATTCAGCATGCTCAGAATCCATTACTTGTCTCTTCAGCAAAGCAAGTAAGGATGAGAGTTGGCTATGGCATAAGAAGCTGTCACATTTGAATTTTAAAGTTATGAATGATTTGGTAAGAAAGGATCTTGCTAGAGGAATCCCTCATTTGGAGTTTGTCAAAGATGGGCTATGTGATGCCTGCCAATTAGGGAAACAAAAGAAATCATCTTTCAAAAGCAAGACAGAGTCATCCATTGTTAAGCCTCTTCAATTGCTGCATATGGATTTATTTGGTCCAGTAAATGTCATGTCTATTTCAAAGAAGAAATACTGTCTGGTGATTGTAGATGATTTTTCTAAGTTCACATGGACTTTCTTCCTGCACTCCAAGGATTGTGCAAGTGAAATCATTATCAATCACCTCAGAATGCTAAACAATGGTTCTGAAGACAGAGTACAAAGGATCAGGAGTGACAATGGTACTGAATTCAAAAATTCCACAATGAAGATTTTCTGTGAAGAGAATGGAATTGTCCATGAGTTTTCTGCTGCCAGAACACCTCAACAAAATGGGGTTGTTGAAAGGAAAAACAGAACTCTCATTGAAGCAGCTAGAACAATGTTAAGTGAATCAAGATTACCAACATATTTCTGGGCTGAAGCTGTCAACACTGCATGCTTTACTCAGAATATTTCCTTGCTCAATCAAGCTAGAGGAATGACTCCTTATCAGTTATTAACCAACAAGAAACCAACTTTAGCTTTTCTACATGTCTTTGGATGTAAGCGTTTTGTGCTAAGGAATCATGGAGATAATTTAGGCAAATTTGAAGCAAAGGCAGATGAAGCTATTTTCGTTGGATATGCAGCAGGGAAAGCCTACAAGGTCTACAATCTAAGAACCAACATTGTTATGGAATCTGTACATGTTGTGTTTGATGATCAAAAGATTCTAGGCCTAAATGATGAAGGCTACCATGAAAAGTTGGAATTTGAGAATGAAGGTGAAGGAAGAATGTACTATGATGATGATGAGGAGAATGAAGATCATGACCACAGAGATCCACCTAGAGCTGTTATACCAACTAGAAGTGATGCTTACACTGAAAATGAAGCATCCGTTGACAGTCATTCTGCAACATCCGTTGACACTATTAGAGATGCATCCGTTGACAGAAATTCTCAAGCATCCGTCGACAGGCAAAATGATGCATCCATTGACAGTCAACTTCATAACTCAGCAAGGACAACAAACTCAGGGGGAGTTTCTCATGGTCAAAGTTCAATGCTAAATCAACATGATCATGGAAATGAAGCAACCTCATCAAGATCAAATCTTCCACCTGCAAGAAAATGGACTAGAAATCATCCATTTGAGTTAATCATTGGTGAATCAAATTCAAGAGTCCAAACTAGAAGGGCCACTCAAGCAGAATGTCTATACAGTTGCTTCCTGTCTCAAGAGGAACCTAAGAAAGTGGAAGATGCCCTTCTAGATCCAGATTGGGTGTTAGCAATGCAAGAAGAGCTAAACCAATTTGAAAGAAATAAAGTATGGAAACTTGTGCCCAAACCTGATGATAGAAGTGTCATAGGTACTAAATGGGTTCTCAAGAATAAGACAGATGAAAATGGCATAATTGTGAGGAATAAAGCTAGATTAGTGGCAAAGGGCTATTCTCAAGAAGAAGGAATAGATTTTGATGAAACTTTTGCTCCAGTAGCAAGACTTGAGGCAATAAGAATCTTTCTAGCCTATGCAGCACATGCCAATTTCAAAGTCTATCAGATGGATGTCAAAAGTGCCTTTCTAAATGGGGAACTGGAAGAAGAGGTCTATGTCCATCAACCTCCTGGTTTTGAGGATCCAGAATTTCCAGAATATGTATATCTTCTCATGAAAGCACTTTATGGTTTGAAGCAAGCACCAAGAGCCTGGTATGACACTTTATCTCAATTTCTTTTGGAGAACCACTTCACTAGAGGTACAGTAGATAAAACCTTATTTCATAGGGATATTAATGGCTCTTCAATACTTGTTCAAATCTATGTAGATGATATTATTTTTGGGTCTACAGATGAGAAGCTTTGCAAAAAGTTTGCCAAACTTATGCAAAGTAGGTATGAAATGAGTATGATGGGTGAATTAACTTACTTTCTTGGCCTACAAGTAAAGCAAGTTAATGAGGGCATTTTCATAAGTCAAACAAAATATATTTATGATCTCTTAAAGAAATTTGACTTAATGGATTGTACATCTGCTAAAACACCTATGGCCACTGCAACTAAGCTTGAGTTGAATACTAAGGAAAAGTCTGTGGACATCTCAAGTTATAGAGGCATGGTAGGCTCACTTTTATACCTAACAGCTAGTAGACCTGATATAATGTTTTCTACTTGTCTTTGTGCTAGATTTCAAGCTGATCCTAGAGAGTCTCACTTAATAGCTATTAAAAGAATTTTCAGGTATCTCAAGGGAACACCAAACCGTGGCATTTGGTACCCAAGAGAATCTGGTTTTGATCTAACTGGCTATTCAGATGCAGATTATGCAGGTTGCAGAGTTGATAGGAAAAGTACTACAGGTTCCTGTCAATTTCTAGGAAACATGCTTGTGTCATGGTTCAGTAAGAAACAAAACTCAGTCTCCACTTCTACAGCTGAAGCTGAGTACATTGCGGCTGGAAGCTGTTGTGCACAGATTCTATGGATGAGAAACCAACTCATTGACTATGGTCTAAAAGTTGAGAAGATTCCAATTTTCTGTGACAACACAAGTGCTATTGCCATCACAGGGAATCCAGTGCAACATTCGAGAACCAAGCACATTGACATCAAATACCACTTCATTAGAGAACATGTGATGAATGGTACAGTAGAAATGCACTTTGTGCCAAGTGAAATGCAGCTTGCAGATATCTTCACCAAGCCTCTTGATGAATCCACATTCACAAGATTGGTAGGTGAGCTAGGTATGCTTAACTTGTCATAATTTCTAGTGATATTTGATTTCAATGATTTGAAGCTGGAAATGTGTTTTGATTTACTTGAAAGTTAAAACTTTCAGAAAAATTTTCTGCAGAGATTTTGCCTAAGGCAAAATTAGCTTATCAACGGATATCCTTTATCCGTTGATAGTATAAACACATTACTAGATTTTTGCATGTCAACGGGTAACAGGCTATCCACGTCATCAACGGATAAACTGTATCTCAACCGTTCATTCTATATCCGTTGATATACATATTTTTTTTTAACCGTTGGTAACCGTGTATATCTAATCATGGCTGTACTTATTCTCTTTTTATTTATTATCTGACAGTTACTTTTGACCAATGGAGTAATTACTTTTAATTATTTCATTTTTAATTCTTGAAAAATATAAAAGGCGAACTTGTACTCTCACATCTCACTTTTATTCATTTTCAAGCATATCAAAAGTTAACTGCATCTTCTTCCCTAAAACTCTCTGTAACCAAAGTTCAAACACTTCAATGGCGCCTATTGTTAAGATGATGTCCTCCACTGGGTTTACCTATGAGAAGAACAATTTCGCGGCCTTTGTTGACACAGTGAATGCTCCAGAAGCTTACCACACTTTGATGAGTTTCGTGAAGAAATGCAAGCTGTCATATGCTATGACGGCTACCACTCCCTTAATCCACGAGGTAATTGAAGAAATGTGGACATCTGCTGAGTACAATGGCACAGACGGTACAATTACTTTTTCTTTAGAGGGTAACAACTATGTGGTTAATTCTGATGTAATAACTGCTTGTTTAAAATTGCCTGAGAATAACTGTCTGAAAGTACCTACTGATGCTGAAATTGTTGCCATGCTTATTTCTATTAATTATGCCCTTAGTACTGAAAACTTAGGGAAAATTGCTAGAAAAGGAATGGTTAAAGAATGGAGCTACTTCTGTGATGCCTTCATTAAAACTTTTTCAGGAAAAATTAGTAATTTTGATGCTGTTACCCAGTCCATGCTAACAATGATGTGTATGCTTTTAAATGATAAATTCTATAATTTTGGCACATTAGTTATGTATGAGATAGCTGCAAAGTTGGGTAAAAAGGAAACTAGGAGCAAGAATATCTACTTTGCTAGATTTTTAATGCTCTTAGCACTGCATGTGTCTGAGAATAAGCTATCCATTGCTAACCCGGATAGCAAGTTCCAATGTTTTGTTCAGGAGAAGAGAGTCTTAAGTGACCTGATTCGAATGAACCTCAATGCAGGAGTACAGTTGGTATATCTACCAATTGTTCAGGTAACTATCTCTAACTCTGAAACCCCTATCTCCAACCCCCAAATTTCTTTGCCTTCTAGTGTCACAATGGAGTCTGTAGTTGTGACCAAACAGGCTCCTACCAAAGTGACCAAATCCAAAGTTCCAAAACCACATTCTAAAAGGCAAACCTCAAGTGTCTCTCAAAAGACACCTGTTGTAAAAACTACCAAACCTCTTGAGGGGAGTGTGAAGGTGGTAGTGAGTGGTGAGGGACAGGGTGAACATCAAAGAAGCCCTAAGGATAAGGAAGGAGAGATGAGTGCAACCACCATTTCAGTCTCTCAAAAGACTGCTAATGTAACTACAGGCCAAATTCTAGTTACACTCTCCCAAAAGAGTGTGACTACTGAATCAAGTTCCCCACAAGGAACACTGCACAAGAGGGTTAGGGACACCTATAGCCCAATCTCAAAAACCTATGGAAGAAGAGTGAAATCTAAAACCACAGGGGAATCACAGGGTGCACACACTATACAGGAAACTGTACCTTCTCAAACTCAGTTTGATGTGGCTTCAATAAATGTGGAGTCACAGCCCCTTGATCTTAATCTTCAAATCGATACACATTACAATCCACCATCACCAACTCCTTCTCTGGATGTGGATATGATATCTACATCAATTCCTGATTCTCCATCTTTAAGATTCTTGGAGAAGCCCCACTCTATAATTTGTGGTCATCATCTTTTAGATGATTTGTTGGACCATCAATCTTCCCTTCCAGAATTCTCAACACAGACTGTGGCCTCGAACTTAAAATCAATCTCCACAGATTCAGTGTTGGTTTTCTCTTCAACGGATATAATTATTCCTTCCTCAACGGATATCCTTCATCCGTTGACAAGTGTTTCTCCATCAACGGATGCGCCTCTATCTAGCCATCCGTTGACAGCTATAACTACTTCATCAACGGATATTCCTTATCCGTTGATAACTCACTCTACCACTGCTATATCTGACATTCCAGTGTCAAGTGTAGAGGAGTTCTCAGTAGTTGAAACACTTTTAGGTTTGAGGGAAGGGAGTGAGAGGCTGCCTTGTGAGCAGGCAAAAGGAGAGATAAATAATGAGAGGCTGGCCATTTCTTCCGGTCAGGCAAAAGGAGAGTTTGAGAGTACCACCTTAGTGGTTGAAGGTGAGGGTGTGAGAGGTGTGAGCCAAGGGGAGCCCTTGATGCAAGAAAAGAGAGATGAGGGGAGAGAAGGGACTACAGGAGAGATAAGGATGGAAGAAGCAGCCATTGCTAGTGAGTCAATGGGGGTTGAGGATGCATCCAAGGAAATGGAATTTCAAAGAGAATATCAGTCCATGATTGACTCCATTTCTTTGGATGCTGAAACCTTTACTCACCCTGTTTCTGCCTATCAAATTCTGGCACAACAGGGCAATGTGGAATCAGAGGAGGCAATGCACCTAGTGCACACCTCACAATCTCTACTTAGAGCTAAGGAATCTATAGCAGCTCTGCCAACCACTACTGAGAGTGATGAATTTGACAATTCTGAAGATGAAGACAGCCAGAGCTCTGAAGATGAAGGTGGTAGCAGTATTCATGATTTTGCATTTGCTCAAAACTACACCTATCATCAACTTGATATGGAAATCATAAGGCAATATAAATCTGCCCTGGCTGAGCACCCAGAAGCAGATCCACAGAGAAAGGTTGTTCTTCAACAGGCAATTGACTCCCTAAAGTTACAAAAGATGCAAATGGTGATTCAGAGATCCAATTTAGAGGAGGTCAAACAAGAAATCAAGGATGTGAAGATCTCTGTGGATTCCAAGCTAGAGCAACTAGCTCCTACAGCCACTCAGAGGGTGTTGCAACAAAGGTTTCTCAAAGAAGACAACCTGGCTAAATCTGTGCAACTTCTCACTTCAAGAGTGGAAAAGATGGAATCCCAGATGGAGCAATTTCTTCAACATCAGAAACTGCAAACCCAACTGCTAGAAAGGTTAGTTGCAGCCCCAACTTCTAGTCAAACCCTTGATGCTAACAAAAAGGGGGAGAAAGTGGAAGAGGCTGTGGCAACTACAAGTCAAATCTTAATTTCTGAAAGAAGGGAAGCAGCAAGTGAGGGGGAGCAGCAGCCTACCATAGTGGTCAATCCACAAGAATTCATTGTCACAGCTTCCCCCAGCAAATCCAAACCTCTATCTGAAGAGTTTGATCTTTCAAACTTGACAGAAGAAGAAATGCTAGCCAAAATTGAAGCTCTCCAAAAGATGAAAGAAGAAAACTATGAAAGGATAATGAGGACAGAAAGATTGATCAATCAATCTATTGCATCAAATCTGTTCTCTAGCCAAACCTCAGCTCCAACAATATCTACAACAATTCTGAAGGTGCTCACTCCAGCAATTGTGGCTCCTACATTCTATGATGCTGAGCCTTCTCATGTTAAGGAATTTGAACCCTACATCAAATCAAGACCCTTCTCACCACCAAAAGCAAATGGGAAGAACAAGTTACAACTGGACTTTCCATTTCCCAAGGATGATGAAGAGAAGTTGATGGGTAAGGCAATCAAGGAATTCAAGGAGAAGACTAACAGTTGTGTAAGAGAATGGATGGCTGTAATCATAAGGAATGGAAAAGTTCTAAACATATCCAACAGCCATCCTAGATTTGTTGAAGCCAAGAGAGAAGAGACTTCAAGGCTGCTAAGAGAATCTCAACCAAGCACTGAATATCTATATGAAAACTCAGATGAGAAGCAAGCAAGGCTGGCTCAAGAGTTATTGGATGAGGTAGAGGATGAATTGAGGGAACCTGAGGAAGTCCCCAAATTCAAAAAGAAAGGGAAATCAGTCCCCAAATCCAAGAGATTAAAATCACATGCAAGGAGGCCTGTCTCTCCAGAAACTGAAAACAAAGAGACAGTTGGTTCATCACAACCTATTGATGTGAAAGTATTCAACCCAGATGTAAATTTCCATGGTGAGCCTATAGTACCTAAAGAGGAACCAATGAATCTTGACTCCATTGAGGTTCCTTCATTCTTGCTGAAGCCTCAACAGAAGCCTACACAGAAGAAAAGGAAACCAATGAAGCAACCTTCAAAGGAACCAATTCAAGTTGCTAGGGTACCTGCAATTGTCAGGCAGCCAATCTTGGAAAACAAGGATGATTTTATCTATCAGGCAGATATTGAAGAATACTCTGACATGAATCTTTATCTGGATGAATTGTCAGAAGTAAGAGGAATTGACAAATATAAACATTTGCCTGAAAGATTGGTCTTTGTATACAAGGGAGGAACGGAAAGGACATGGCCACTACAAAGGGTTCTTGGAGAAAATTATCATACCTTAACCAAAGTATTCTCTGCAATCAAGAGATACACAGGGTTCTCCAAGATAGCAAAAGGGGATACTGGACAAAATAGAACAAATAAGGAGGGATTGGAACTCGCCATCAAGTCTACCAAGGAAAATGAAGATCCCATACAATGGACAGAAAATCCACCTCCAACCTTTCTGGATGATGGAGTTCAGGGATGAAGATGGTAACAGGAGATTCTTCAGGTTAGAAGACCAACTACCAAAGGCTAGTTCTCAATACCTGAGATGGCTACAACAGAAGCTAAATCCAAAGGTAGATGAAGAAGATGCCTTCTATAGGCAACTCCAAATACAGATTGAGTCCAACTCTGCCAAGGAAGGAAAATCAAGGGTGATGCCAACAAGAGGAAAGAAACAGTCCTAATCTGCTCAGTCTAGAGGAGCACTTCTCTGTAAATTTCTCAAACTTTCAGTTTTTTAATTATTGTAGCTTAATACAATTTATGTATTGTTCTTTATATATCTTTAGGAATGTTTTGTTATCATCAAGGTCCTGAATTTATGCTTTATTGCCATCAAGTATAAATTGGGGGAGATTGTTAGGAATATGTTGTACTTGATGATAACTTCACAATCAATCAAATTGTTTAAGGTTTTGTAGCTGTCAACGGATGAGGATTTATAACTCTATCCGTTGACAGGTAGCTCATCAACGGATGAGGTTTTGTAGCACACTGCAGTATCTCTATGTTATCAGTTGATAGTGTTTTTATCCACAGTCATGTTGACTATCAACGGATAGGCAGAATAGGGTAGCCAATTGTAAATAAGCTATGCTATGTAATTCTGTCTAAGTGAAAGTGTATCAACGGATGAAGACTAAACTCTATCAACGGATACAACTCAAATCCACTCTATCAACGGATACAACTCAAATCCACTCTATCAACGGATGTCAGTGTACATCATCAACGGATAATCATTGACACTGATTTCTATGATTAGCTGGAGATTAGCAGTTGATAAGGACATGTTTGACTGACAGATCACATGAGTTGAAAGTAGATACAAAAAGCAGTATGGCAGCCATACTTTGGAAACACAGAAGAAAGAAGCATTCTAGTTACACTATGAATACAAGAAAGGTGCAGGAGACATGTCTGAACACAAGGACAACCTTTCGGCTACATGTGTATTTGGAGTGTAGTAGCAAGTCAACTAGAATTAGATTAGTATTATCTTATTCCAGTAGTACTTGTAAAACTTGGGATATATAACCAAGTGTAGCAACTCTTTGTAGGTTAAGAAAACAGACATATTTGCTTAGGGTTTCTTGAATATCTTTAGAAGCAAAGAGTTGTAAAACGGCAGCTGTGTACATTTTGTATCACAGAGTTTTCTTCAAATAAAAGCTTCAGGTGGTGCATTTTAACCACCTGATTTTATATGTGTTTGTGTTTAATTCTTACATTGCAATTATCTCTTCATAAGTTTCTGAAGTTCTTATCAGAAATTTATAAATATCAAGAATTGTATTCAACCCCCCCTTCTACAATTATACAAGTGTGTAATCTGGGAATAACAACGATCCAGATCCACTGAATAATTTTTTTTGAATGTTTTTATCGACGATCAAACCGTACGGATGTTATTAAACACTCATTTTAGTGTCGGGAAAAAATAATCGAAAAATAAAAAGGCCTGGTTGTACGCGATCTTAACGAAAACGTGGTGAAAGTGCTACTTCCAAGTAACATGGCACGATCCAGATTCACTGAATAATTTTTTTGAAAGGTTTTTTCGACGATCGAACCGTACGAATGTTATTAAACACTCATTTTAGTGTTGGGAAAAAATAATCGAAAAATAAAAAGGCCTGGATGTACGCGATCTTAACGAAAACGTGGTGAATGTGCTACTTCCAAGTAACATGGCACGATCCAGATTCACTGAATTATTTTTTTGAAGGGTTTTTTCGACGATCGAACCGTACGGATGTTATTAAACACTCATTTTAGTGCTGGGAAAAAAAATCGAAAAATAAAAAGGCCTGGATGTACGCGATCTTAACGAAAACGTGGTGAAAGTTCTACTTCGTGGTAACAGGGCACGATCCAGATTCACTGAATAATTTTTTTGAATGTTTTTTTCGACGATCGAACCGTACGGATGTTATTAAACACTCATTTTAGTGTCGGGAAAAAATAATTGAAAAATAAAAAGGCCTGGTTGTACGCGATCTTAACGAAAACGTGGTGAAAGTGCTACTTCCAAGTAACATGGCACGATCCAGATTCACTGAATAATTTTTTTGAAGGGTTTTTTCGACGATCGAACCGTACGGATGTTATTAAACACTCATTTTAGTGTTGGGAAAAAATAATCAAAAAATAAAAAGGCCTGGATGTACGCGATCTTAACGAAAACGTGGTGAAAGTGCTACTTCGTGGTAACCGGGCACGATCCAGATTCACTGAATAATTTTTTTGAATGTTTTTTTCGACGATCGAACCGTACGGATGTTATTAAACACTCATTTTAGTGTCGGGAAAAAATAATCGAAAAATAAAAAGGCCTGGTTGTACGCGATCTTAACGAAAACGTGGTGAAAGTGCTACTTCCAAGTAACATGGCACGATCCAGATTCACTGAATAATTTTTTTGAAAGGTTTTTTCGACGATCGAACCGTACGAATGTTATTAAACACTCATTTTAGTGTTGGGAAAAAATAATCGAAAAATAAAAAGTCCTGGATGTACGCGATCTTAACGAAAACGTGGTGAAAGTGCTACTTCCAAGTAACATGGCACGATCCAGATTCACTGAATTATTTTTTTGAAGGGTTTTTTCGACGATCGAACCGTACGGATGTTATTAAACACTCATTTTAGTGCTGGGAAAAAAAAATCGAAAAATAAAAAGGCCTGGATGTACGCGATCTTAACGAAAACGTGGTGAAAGTTCTACTTCGTGGTAACAGGGCACGATCCAGATTCACTGAATAATTTTTTTGAATGTTTTTTTCGACGATCGAACCGTACGGATGTTATTAAACACTCATTTTAGTGTCGGGAAAAAATAATTGAAAAATAAAAAGGCCTGGTTGTACGCGATCTTAACGAAAACGTGGTGAAAGTGCTACTTCCAAGTAACATGGCACGATCCATATTCACTGAATAATTTTTTTTTGAAGGTTTTTTTCGACGATCGAACCGTACGGATGTTATTAAACACTCATTTTAGCGTCGGGAAAAAATAATCGAAAAATAAAAAGGCCTGGTTGTACGCGATCTTAACGAAAACGTGGTGAAAGTGCTACTTCCAGGTAACATGGCACGATCCAGATTCACTGAATAATTTTTGTGAAGGGTTTTTTCGACGATCGAACCGTACGAATGTTATTAAACACTCATTTTAGTGTTGGGAAAAAACGAAAAATAAAAAGGCCTGGATGTACGCGATCTTAACGAAAACGTGGTGAAAGTGCTACTTCCAGGTAACATAGCACGATCCAGATTCACTGAATAATTTTTTTGAAGGGTTTTTTCGACGATCGAACCGTACGGATGTTATTAAACACTCATTTTAGTGTTGGGAAAAAATAATCAAAAAATAAAAAGGCCTGGATGTACGCGATCTTAACGAAAACGTGGTGAAAGTGCTACTTCGTGGTAACCGGGCACGATCCAGATTCACTGAATAATTTTTTTGAATGTTTTTTTCGACGATCGAACCGTACGGATGTTATTAAACACTCATTTTAGTGTCGGGAAAAAATAATCGAAAAATAAAAAGGCCTGGTTGTACGCGATCTTAACGAAAACGTGGTGAAAGTGCTACTTCCAGGTAACATGGCACGGTCCACTTAGCAAAAAAAAAAAAAAAACATGGCACGGTCCAGATTCACTGAATAATTTTTTTTGAAGGTTTTTTTCGACGATCGAACCGTACGGATGTTATTAAACACTCATTTTAGCGTCGGGAAAAAATAATCGAAAAATAAAAAGGCCTGGTTGTACGCGATCTTAACAAAAAAATAATCGAAAAATAAAAAGGTCGAATAAACTTGTAAAAATCATAATAAATTCGTTTTTGATCCCAAAATCATTTTAAAAATATGGGGATGAAGCTAATTTTGATATCTTGATTTTAAAATTAAAAGTTCGATTTTAGAATATTCTTTTATTTAAATATCGAATTAATAAATGATTTAAAGTTGATTTTCAAAAAGTAAATTAAATAAAAAATATATTATACCAAATATTTCCCCCCTTAATCAGAAGTTCCCCCCTTTACACCAAATGTTTTCCCCCCTTAACAATTATACCCTAAATCACATCTCTCTCTCTCTCTCGACTGAATCTCAAACACACACAATTCAATCCTTTTTTTCGGTTCTAGATTTGATTGAAACAAAGCCCCAGAAGCTAAAATTTAAGATAAGCGGAGGCACTGTTCAGATCAATTGGCCTGTGTTAACCCTAGGTTTTCTCCCCCTTTCCGGCGAAGATGATATCCGGTAATTAGTACCTGTATGTCTCCTCTCTCTCCCTCTCTCTCTCTCTAAATCTATTAAGTCTTGCATTTTTTGAAAAGATGCGTACCTATTGAGATGTATTTCATTAGTCTTGCGTGTATTCATTGGGAATATGTCTTTGAGAATGTGTCTATTGAATAGAGTTTATTGCGTCTATTGGGAATCTAAGAAACTAAAACTGCATGCAATTATGACATTCTCAGTTAATAGCGTTGTTTCATATGCCTTAATTTTATCTTTTTAATATCAAACCCCCATCTATCAAATGATGCCCTTCAACGATCTCGCAAAACGTATTGAAAATATAGTGTTCAACTACGAAAACTTCATGATCTTAGTGGAAGGTGCAAGCTTTCCAGTGGATGATGTTCCACAGAATATCAGCTCTGAGTTCTCCTATGATCAGCAAATCGAGTGGATGTTTCTGATGATGGAGTTCGAGCTAGACAAGGAAAGGAGGGAGGCGGAGCGTCTCCGGGCCCTGCAGTTGCGCGAGAGGATCAATGGACTGGTTGTCACCATGTCCAGGATTTACAAGAGGAGGAGGGAAAATCGTTCTTAGAATTTTGTTATTATTTCCTTGTAATTTTTGTTTAATTTCCAATGTTATGCAAGTGTTATGACATAAGAAACATGGTGTATGATTTGATGCAAGTGTATGTCTTTAATGAATGGAAGTAGTTGATTAATTCTGTTTAGTGCATGCTATATTGAGACAGCGGTTTCTTATTTATGCTAATTATTACTTAGTTGGAGAATTGGTGATTGAGTATTCGGTCAAGACAATTGTTGTTGTTCTGTGTTCTTCAATTAATTGTAAGGTCGTTCCATGTGATTGAAGTAATTTTGCAATAGGTGCCATGGTAATTGCTGATCGTGGATTAATTCTCCTAAATTATATAGTCTATGCCTATGAATTGTTAATTCTCCTAAATTATATCGTATATGACTCTATCCTAATTCAAATAGTATGACTATGACCTCATGTTAGTGATCTATTTTAGAATGAAAAACAATTTAAGTTGTGTGGATGTGACTCGATGTACCTTATAATAAAAATAACCATGAGACTGTTAATGTATCCAGGGATAATGGAATGCGGAAGGCTTTATCATGCAACTATCAGCAGGTAGTATTTTGTCTGCTAAATGGTGAAAGATAAGATTTTTAGCATGAAGCACCAGCTAACATCTGGTCCAGTGTGTGCATAGATGCTAACTATACTGATTAACTTCATAATTCTTGAGTGAACGACCTCTCTTTTTTCTACAGAGATGTATGGCACAAATGCTTCTACTTGCTGGGCTGGTGTTTTAATTTCTGTCTTCCTTCTTAGAACTGCTATAAAGGTTTGCAAAAATGTGGCTTATGCTGTGTATTTCTTCATTTTTTGGGTGTTGATATATAAATAAATCAGTATAGCTAATATTTCAGTAAAACTTGTTGGCAGCCCAATGTTGGATGCTGTTTTACACAATGTTCCACTGGACAAGGAGATGGTGCATTGGTTGAAGCACAGACCTTCAATTTTTCATGCCAGATGAGATAGGTAGTTTAAGCAGAAGCAGGGAGAGAGATGGTTTGCAAGGAGAGTTTGAGAGAGGGGGTCTGAGAGATGGAGACAGGGGAGGGAGAGTGTAGAGGATGGAGGATAATAGAGGCACTGCACAACGTGTTCCCACTCATTCTACACAACACGTTCATGGTGAATCTGAACAAGGCACTGGACATATTAAATTTTAATGAATTTTTGCAGCAGAGTGATTGAGGAAATATTGGTATTGTGTAGATATGGCCAAGGAAGGCACATAGGGCTAGAATATTATTAATGCAGCTATTAGCCCAATTTTGAACATGTATTATGTAATGAAATATTATTATAAAAGAGAAGATTTTTGCTATCTTGTTTTTTTTTAATAAATATATGAAAAAGCACAGGTTTAGAAAAAAAAAACATATATGTGTGATTTATTTTGCCACACGGAAATGTAATAATGTGACATTGGAAAAGAGGATCTTGAAAACAGATACTCTGTTTCAAGAGGGTACTCCTGAAAACAAAGGACCTACTTTTAGTCACATATATAATGTAGTGACCATAGGTTATTTCCCATTTAGCCACATAATCGAAAACGACTGTGGCCGTTAAGTAACATTTAGACACAGCAAAGAAGCGTCGCTAGTTATTGTCACACTTCTATCTCTCAAGTATGACTATAAATTTTGAAATTGGTCAAAGTCAACAAAAAACCATGCAATTTTATCTCTCAATTGTCACACTTTTTTTAAATTGTGACTAAATCTTCCAAAAAATGTGTTTTCGGTCACTCAAAAAATATTGGTGTGGCTAAAACTTGGGACGATGACCTTTAGCCACTCGTTTGTTTCAAAGTGTCACAGCCCTTACTGTACAAAAGAGTGACGAAAGCCAAAATTTGACGTAGTGAATCTAGAATCTTTGCAAAATAATAAAATATTAATTTATTGATTTGTGTTAACTTTTCCTAGTATAAATTTTAAAAACATGTTTGTTGTAAAATCTAAAAGTAAAATCTTTTTATGACTTTTTTAAATTTTAGATTTTTTTGAAACTCTTTTATATGCTAAGGTTTTTTTTAAAATTATATTTCAAACTTTAGTCTAAGATATCTTTATATTAATTTTAGTTAATAGTAATTTTGTTAATTTTTATTTTTTATGTTTTATCATGTGTTATTTTAGTGCATTCTCTTTGATCTACTAGTTTGTTAAATTAAAAATAGCATTAATTAATTATTTGGTAGCATAGTTTTAGCTGATCTTTTAAACCAATACTCATGCCTAATTGTTCTAATTTCTAATTAATATTAAGCATTATGATTGGGGTATTATTATTTTTAAATAATTTGTATAATGAATCCAAATAAAAATACAATGATTGTTAATTGTGATGTAGGATATATACTACTACTGTCGTGTGTGTTTTTTAATGTAGTATAAAATTTTGTTTTAAAAATTATATAAAGAATATGTTACTTGAAATTACCTTTTTAGCCCACCAAACCATCACGTAAACCTTATTATGCTAATTATATATAGTATATAATTTTTTGGTACGCCTATGAATATATTATACATGCTAAGTATGAAAAAAACTACATTTAGTAATATTGTTCTATAAATAAATTTGTAATATACTTAATTATGTAAATATTAAATTATGCATTGCGCAATTAAGAAAGTAAAAGTTTTGCAAGATAATAATAATAATAATAATAATAATAATAATAATAATAATAATAATAATAATAATAATAATAATAATAATAATAATAATAATAATAATAGTCTACTAGACCTAGACTAACAGTTGAAATAATATAATAATTACTAACTTTTATGCTATATAATGTATTACTTATATATTTTATTAATAATTGAAAAAAAATTATAGTGTAAAGTATTTTTGAATGTAAATTTGTTAACACAATATCACGCAAGCGTACGTGGTCACAAGTAATATAAATCAAGTTCGTTCCACAGAGATCTGGTTAAGTTTCTATTCAGTTAATGCACCTATTCAACAATGTATGGTTATAACTCACTGCTAAGACAAATCACAAATTGGGGTTTTAATTATCTAAATTAAACTAATATGCAAATTATCAAACTAAGAATTAATTAACGACTGAGATTTAAAATTGAGTTATTTAAATGAGAATAAACATGGGACTCTAACTTCATTATCTACTTCACTTAGAGTTGACGCCTTTAATCAATGCATGTGTTGGTTGTGATATCTGATCAGACAACACGAAACAAGTATAGGTTACCTCTCGGTATACGAATACCAAACTAATCATACATCCACAAAAGAGATAGAAGATGAATAGACACCAATTATGCTTAGACCCTATATCTCTATAAGATTTAAAAACATAACGGTTGAAGAACAAGTTGTCTACTAAGATCACATAGGGCAGCATAATATCTCTATTTACGCCACAAATCATGATGTTAAAACATCAACATATCCTACGCTAACATGGCAAGTTCTAAATCTCAAGATCCACTCTCGTTTCACAAGAGATTAACAATTCAATTTAGATGTTAGCTACGCATCTAAAAGCATTAAGATTAACCATACGAGGATATCAAGAATTCACCACACACATATCTTTAAAGCAATCAAACTACTAAGTTACATAGATAAATCCATTAGAATCCCATGACAACGATTAGTTCATAATTGAACCGTTCGTCACCATGAGATTTAATGAAAACATGGCATGAAACAAAATATGAATGAAAATAAGAATACTATTAAAACAAAGAGTTGAGAAAACAAATCTAGAATCCAGAATAATGCCTAAGAAAAGAACACAAAAGATGAAGTAGATCTTGATCCGTTGCTTGTCACGAGCGTTGAATCTCTCTCTCCTTTTCTCTCTTGCAATTCTAAGTTATGATATGTAATGATGATAATTACAATGATACAATGTGTTTAAATAGGTCCTAGAATACTTCTTCAACAAGAAAAGTCCTAAAAATACAATTTAATTCGAAACAGGATAGAAAACAGCAGCTCAGGACCATAATTCGGGTTTGGACAGAATGTTAGCTACGCCGCAGCATACCCTTGCTACGCCGCAGTGTACCTACTGCTCCCTACACCGCAGCATACCCTTGCTACGCCGCAGCGTACCCCAGTTTCTGCCGAAACATTTTTCTGCTCTTATTTCTTCGTTTTTGTTCCGATTTCTTCCGTTCTTCTGCAATTGCTTCCCGTTCTCAACGCTTCTTGCCTCGTGATCTTCAAGGTAACTTAGGAACATACACCATCCTTTATTCCAATGCCAAATTTCAACTCCAATATTCATGAAAAACACAAACCCTAGCCGGAAATTGCAATCCTGCACAACTACACAAAACACATCAAAATTACAACAAACTTGAGGCCAAGTGAATCAATTTAAGCCGATATGGAACGCTCCAAGTGGATACAAAATCCAATTATCACACCCCAAACTTAAACCGATGCTTGTCCTCAAGCATACACAACTAAAAACTAACTAACTAACGAGTACCACTTCCGTAGGTGATCACGGTTGCATTTGGCATATGCAACAAGTCCTTTAAACCCCTAGACAGCCCTAGGGGACGAGTAAGGTCTTATGAGGGCCTATAGCGAATGTACCCACAAAATCCAATGCAATGCATGAATGCAACTAAAAATGAAATGCAACGATCCCCTTCAAACTAACCAAAACCAATTAGCAAGCAAATATCCTAGAGAATGCAACTAACTCCAAATAGAGCTAGACTAAGTCCCCGTACTCTAACAATACATGACAAAAACGTGCGTGTGTGCGATGCTCATCAGAAATACTCCCAAAACTAGATCGAAATCATACTCATTCTTCGCCAAGACAATCACAGGTTTATAAATAGAATAGACTATAGACACTTCATAACCTAGGAACACCTCCATCCTCATTCAAGTTAGCAAGGAATTCATGCTTTATTACTACACTACGACATATAATACTATACACAATATGCATGCTTATTTAACCGTGCAATGAGTGAGACCCCAAAAGGCTTATACAATAATACCCAGGTAGCGAGCGTTGGGTTAGTGGATCCCAGACTATCAAGCCTTAGGTCACTAGGCACAAAGTCCCCGCGAACTTAATTGCTCGAGTATTAAAGAGCTCATCCTGGTTAATTTTGCATCTAAACAACTCTCATATTCTTTTTTTTCTTTTCTTTTCTTCTTTTTTTTTTCTTTTTTTTTCTGATTTTTTTTCTTTCTTTTTCTTTTCAATGCAATCTGGAATGAGAATTCTCATTTCCAACCCTAGACTACTCATATAAATATGAGCCGGCTACTAGCCATTTGACACCTAGCCATTATTGACAACTAGCATGAAATCCCTGGTTTCCCCCAAACTTAGACTTAAGTGTCCCTACGCCATCAAGAGAATACCGAAAATTCTAAATATAATCAAGTGATTGAATCTAAAACAACCAAACAAGCATGACCTCAACCTAGCCCAAAAGCACCCAATGAGACTGTGTAAAAATTTTGTTTCTGAAACATGCAAGTCAATTCCATAAGGACTATAAACCAACCCTCTACTCATCAATAATCACACTCAATTAAACACCTATCTACCAATTAGAATTAACTCGTCCTAAGGGATCATGAAATATGCATGCCATGAAATGCAACTAACATGAACTCACATGGTATATGAAAAATAAAAACAGAATGTCCTATATGAAACAAACATGAATGAACTACCACTAAACATGCAAAATATGATATCTATATGAACACAATAACACACAATAACACATAATCACAAATAATTACAAATATACTACTTATCCCCCAAACCACCCCAAACTTGAAAGATTCAATGTCCACATTAAATGGAAGTAAATACGAGGGATAGTAGAACATACCTACTCATCGGAACCACATGGGTTGCCTCCCATGAAGCGCTGTCGTTAACGTCATTTAGCCGGACAAATATGATTCAAATCATGGTGGCTCGAAGATCGCATTCGACTTGTCCTTATCAGAAGGACCATTCACCCATTGGTTGACAACCTTCTTGCTATCTTCCCACATCTTTTCTAAATCAAACTTCACCTTGACTCTTCCTCCAATCGATTTTTTCTTTTTCTTCTTCACACCTCTAAGGTGTTTATGCATCACAGTTGATTGATAAGCACCCTCTTCTACCTCATCATCCATGATCCACCTTCTTAACACATTATCTTGACACACTTTAAAAATCACCAACTCATCATTCAGAAGGACATACTTCAAATGGGATGGAAGTTTTCCGAGCTTGACATTCGAGAGATCTCGAATTGAAGAACTGTCAATTGAATCACTGATGTGATGCTTTAGCATGTGCGTGTCCGACTTTTCGCTCAACAACTAATCAAACTCCTCTGCCTGACCCGTATCAACCATTTCCATACTGAAACACTCTTCATCTTTTGTCGGAAATTTCATGGCCTTGAACACATTAAAGGTGACATTCTGATCTTGCACCCTCATTGTAAGCTCTCCTTTTTGCACATCAATCAAAGTACGACCCGTAGCTAGAAAAGGCCTTCCCAAGATTATGGGAATCTTCTTGTCTTCTTCGAAATCTAGAATCACAAAATCGGCAGGAAATATGAGCTTATCAACCTTCACCAGGACATCCTCTACTATACCCCTCGGATAAGTGATCGTCCTATCAGCCAACTGCAAAGAGATGTTGGTTGGCTTCGGATCAGGCAAACCAAGTTGCTTGAAAACAGACAAGGGCATGAGATTAATGCTAGCTCCCAAATCACATAAGCATTTGTCAAAAGACAACTTTCCAATGGTGCATGGAATTGTAAAGCTTCCTGGATCCTTAAGTTTAGGAGGCAATTTATGTTGAAACACCGTACTGCACTCCTCTGTCAATGCCACTGTTTCAAATTTTTCCAACCTTCTCTTTCGTGACAAAATATCCTTCATGAACTTTGCATATCTCGGCATCTGCTCCAAAGCTTCAACAAAAGGAATGTTAATGGACAGTTTCTTGAAGACATCCATAAACTTCTGAAACTGTTTTTCTTGATCTTGTTTCTGTAAGCGTTGAGGATATGGAGGAGGAGGATAGATCTGATTCACCAACTTCTGCTTCAGAGGAGAGTTTTCAGCAGAATTTTTCTTTTGAAGTCTTTTTGGGAATGGAGGAGGTGGATAGATCTGATTGCTCTCTGTAGACTGCTTTGGAGTAGATGTTTCAGCAAAGGTTTTGCCTTTTTCCGCTTCGCCATCCAACTGATCAGCTGCCAATTCAGAATTTGCCTTTTCTTTATCTACAGAAGCCTCCACTGCTATTTCTTGATTTCTTCGTCTTCCTCAGCTGCTGATTTTTTATCCCTCATGACTTTTCCAGATCTCAAAGTAACTGCATTGACCTGTTCCTTGAGTTCCCTCTTGCCTGGATTAGGCTCTGTATCACTTGGAAGAGTTCCTTGCTGCATATACAATAAAGCACTTGCAAGCTGCCCCATCTGGTTCTCCAAGGTCTTGAGAGAAATTACCTGGATTTTAACCATCAATCTCAACTCATCCAATTCTGATTTTTCACTAGAAGATTGCCCTGCATTAGCCTGAGGCTGTTGCTAAAAACATGGAGGTTGGAATGGTTGCCTTGGAGCATATTGCTACTGATAGCCCTGATTGAATAGCCTAGCTCCAAATTGTTGATAAGGCTGCTGTTGTTGTTGAGCACCTTGAATATTGCTCCAGCTGAAATTGGGATGATTCCGATTATTTGGATGATAAGTGGCTGGAACTAGTACAGCAGGTCTCTGGAAATTACTCACGAACTGTGCTGATTCAGAAGAGATAGCACACTGATTTGTGTCATGTGCGCCCGCACATAACTCACAATCACTAGCAACCTGCTGAATTCCATAGTTGGTAAGAGAATCCACCTTCATAGTCAAAGCTTTCAACTGAGCTGCTATAGTCGTCGCTGCATCAACTTCAAGAATTCCTGCTACTTTGCCTTGAGATAGCCTTTGCGTTAGATTCTGATATTCATTGGCAGCCATCGTCTCAATAAGATCATATGCTTCCTCATAGCTCTTAGCCCATAAAGCTCCACCTGATGCTGTATCTAGCAAAGGTCTAGACTGTGCTCCCAACCCATTGTAGAAACCATTGATTACCATCCAGTCAGGCATACCATGATGAGGACACTTTCGAAGCATCTCATTGTAGCGTTCCCAAGCTTCACACAAAGACTCTCCAGATTGCTGTGCAAATTGAGTTAGCGCGTTCCTGATTGCTGCAGTTTTAGCCATGGGAAAGAATTTTGTAAAAAATTTCTGAGCAAGATCTTCCCAATTAGTGATGGAACCGGCTGGTTGAGAGTTTAACCAGCCCTTAGCTTTATCCCTCAAAGAGAATGGGAAAAGCCTCAATTTGATAGCATCTTCCGACACACCATTAAACTTGAAAGTGTCGCAGATCTCGATAAAGTCCCGGATGTGCATATTAGGATCCTCTGTTGAAGCACCCCCAAACGGAACCGAATTCTGTACCATCTGAATTGTGCTCGGCTTGATCTC
The DNA here is from genome assembly GCA_036435485.1 of Saposhnikovia divaricata. Lineage (NCBI taxonomy): Eukaryota > Viridiplantae > Streptophyta > Magnoliopsida > Apiales > Apiaceae > Saposhnikovia > Saposhnikovia divaricata. The sequence goes on from CM071594.1 coordinate 233,140,956, forward strand.
AAAGTTGTTAGCCGCAATAGCTGGTCTGACAATACTAGATTGTATGTCATTAATCTTTGGCTGAGAATAGTCCTTCATAGCCTTAGCTATTGCTGCTAAATCTGCCATCTCTTTTGCTGCTGCAAGTTCTTCTTCTGTCAGTTTACGAGTTTGTAAACGTGTTCGCATACACGTTCAAGTACCTGAAATACCAAGAACAACAAACTAAGTAAGAAAATCCGAGTCAGTGAACGCTAACGACCACTGATGACAAGCACATAAACTAAAAACAAAACACTGATGGTCCCCGGCAGCGGCGCCAAAAACTTGTTAACACAATATCACGCAAGCGTACGTGGTCACAAGTAATATAAATCAAGTTCGTTCCACAGAGATCTGGTTGAGTTTCTATTCAGTTAATGCACCTATTCAACAGTGTATGGTTATAACTCACTGCTAGGACAAATCACAAATTGGGGTTTTAATTATCTAAATTAAACTAAGATGCAAATTATTAAACTAAGAATTAATTAACGACTGAGATTTAAAATTGAATTACTTATATGAGAATAAACATAAGACTCTAACTTCATTATCTACTTCACTTAGAGTTGACGCCTTTAATCAATGCATGCGTTGGTTTTGATATCTGATCAGACAACATGAAACAAGTATAGGTTACCTCTCGATATACGGATACCAAACTAATCATACATCCACAAAAGAGATAGAAGATGAATAGACACCAATTATGCTTAGACCCTATATCTCTATAAGATTTAAAAACTTAACGGTTGAAGAATAAGTTGTCTATTAAGATCACATAGGGCAGCATAATATCTCTATTTACGTCACAAATCATGATGTTAAAACATCAACCTATCATATGCTAGCATGGCAAGTTCTAAATCTCAAGATCCACTCTCGTTTCACAAGAGATTAATAATTCAATTTAGATGTTAGCTATGCATCTAAAAGCATTAAGATTAACCATACGAGGATATCAAAAATTCACCACACACATATCTTTAAAGCAATCAAACTACTAAGTTACATAGATAAATCCGTTAGAATCCCATGACAACGATTAGTTCATAATTGAACCGTTCGTCACCATGGGATTTAATGAAAACATGGAATGAAACAAAATATGAATGAAAATAAGAATATTATTAAAACAAAGAGTTGAGAAAACAAATCTAGAATCCAGAATAATGCCTAAGAAAAGAACACAAAAGATGAAGTAGATCTTGATCCGTTGCTTGTCACGAGCGTTGAATCTCCCTCTCCTTTTCTCTCTTGCAATTCTAAGTTATGATATGTAATGATGATAATTACAATGATACAATGTGTTTAAATAGGCCCTAAAATACTTCTCCAACAAGAAAAGTCCTAAAAATACAATTTAATTCGAAACAGGATAGAAAACAGCAGTTCAGGACCATAATTCGGGTTTGGACATAATGTTAGCTACGTCGCAGCGTACCTACTGCTCCCTACGCCGCAGCATACCCTTGCTATGCACCAGCGTACCCCAGTTTCTGCCGAAACATTTTTCTGCTCTTATTTCTTCGTTTTTGCTCCAATTTCTTCTGTTCTTCTGCAATTGCTTCCCGTTCTCAACCCTTCTTGCCTCGTGATCTTCAAGGTAACTTAGGAACATACACTATCCTTTATTCCAATGCCAAATTTCAACTCCAAGATTCATGAAAAACACAAACCCTAGCCGGAATTTGCAATCCTGCACAACTACACAAAACACATCAAAATTACAACAAACTTGAGGCCAAGTGAATCAATTTAAGCCGATATGGAACTCTCCAAGTGGATATAAAATCAACTTATCAATATTAATGAGTTTTATATATATTATTAATTATTAATGATTGAAAGATATAATATATATTATTTTTTGGGTATATTAATGATTGGAAGATAACAGCCAATTTTAGATATGTTTAAAAATGACAATATGGTTTAATTAAAAGTTAATGTGTTTGAACAATTTATTTTAAATAAAGTTAAAAGAATCCTAACTTTTTTTAAAAAAAAAATCTTTTTTTTTGCAATTTATAGAATCTCAAATATACATTAAATACTTGTATAAAATAATTTATTAAAATATGAAATTTTTACCGGAAATTAAGTCCAAAAGAACTTATTTTAAGTCTGGCCAAACAGGCCATAAGTTAGAGATTCATAATTTTTTCCTTAAAAAGTTAATTTATTTGCAACTTATAAAATTTTAAACATATATTAGGAGGGGTGTATTCAATTTAAATTTTAATGGATTGATAATAGTTTATGGATTTTAGAAGATTTTTGTTTATTTCAATTCTACGTTGATTTTGGTAGAGTTGATGAAAAATCTCGTAGAATCTTGCTGATTTAACTAGAATTCTCGATAAATTCTTCAAAATCTCATTGATTTCGATGAGATTTAAAATTATATAAAATATACTAGCAAATCTTTCAAAATCCATCATTTTATCAAATACAAAAAAATCCATGGAATTTTAAATACCATTAAATTTGGAAGGACTTTTTAAAATCTAAAACGAATACACCCAAATTTTAATGGACTTTTAAAAATCTGAAACGAATACACCCAGATTTTAATGGATTTTTTGACATTATTTTTGAATATCACCGGAGTTCAAAGGATTTTCCAAATTGAATACACTAGGATTTTAGATTCAAAAAAATTCATCAAAATCTGAATTGAATATACCCCTCTAAATATTTGTATAAAAGGAAATTATCGAAATATAAAATACACCCCTCTAAATATTTGTATAAAATAAATTATCAAAATATAATTTTTTTTTATCCGAAATTAAGTCCATGTAAACTTAAAAAAGGTGAGCCAAACAAGAATATTATTTTTGGCTAATTAAAACTAAACAGGAATATTACTTGGCTAAAAAAGAAAGGCAATATTAAGGTGAGTAGGACGCGCAGGTACGTAATGGAAGAAGGAGAGAGGGTGGAGACCGGAGATAAAAGGGACAACATACATCTCATATCCTTCTGACAATCAGATTTCGACTTGTCACTAATTTCTGATTTCAGAATTTTCCAACGCATCTCTCTCTCTCTCTCTCTCTCTCTCTCTCTCTCTCTCTCTCTCTCTCTCTCTCTCTCTCTCTCTCTCTCTCTCTCTCTCTATTTATACAAGTAGTAGTACTCCTCTCTTAGTTTTCTTCCCGCTTTCCATCTCTCTCTCTCTCAGCTTGATCATGATGATTACATGGGCATGGAGTTTGGTATTGGTATTACTCTCGGCTATTTTATGGTACTTGGTTGATGCTACTGATCATAATCTGATGAAACTTCTTAGAAGAAGCTGGAGGAAAATGATCATGTACAAGAATCAACTAAAGCAGAAGAAAAAAGACGAGACAGTTGCTTGTACTTGTAGTACAAGTAGTAAAATTCCAAGAGGAACCTCAGGCTGGCCTGTTATCGGAGAAACACTCGAGTTTATTGCTTCTGGATATTCCTCTCGTCCTGTTGCTTTCATGGAAAAACGCAAATCTCAGTACGTTCTCTCTCTTCTTCAATTTTTTTTTTCTTTTTAGGAATCCTTTTAATTACTAAATATTTGTATACATATTAGCTCCTGCACGTGTTTTACGAATGCCATAGTTGACTTAGAAAAAAATAAAGAAAGATAGATCCCGTTTGCCAAATCTTAATTCTAACTTATAAGTTACTTATTTTTGAAAAAATTTCATGTTTACATAATTTTTTTTATAAAAAAATGTATATGTGGAGTTTAATATTCGTTATTTTGTAAAAATAAGTTACTTTTTTCAGAAAAAAAATACATATTTACATATTTACAATGTCCCAACATAGTGGTGAAAACCGAATTTTTGTTGATGATAGGTTACAAGTTCGATCCCTTTTTTTTCCCGTTGATGATAGGTTAGTGCTTCGATTCACTCTCGGTGCTTGTACTGGTACATCTATATAAACCATACTCCTATATTTTAAGCAAAGGGATTTGCTTTGCATGATGCATGCATATCAAGTACAGATGAATAATGCAAACTGCATTATAACTCGCATAGGCCCTTCCCTTTATACAGAATATTTATAAATGTGGTCCTATAATATATATCTTTCTTTCGTTAACAATATAAATATTTCCACTCATTTTAAAGTATTGGTTGCGCTACACTACCTAACACATTTTAGATTCATAATAGTAGGAGTATAATAATAGCATAAGAGATGATCAGTAGCAGTAGCATGAAAGGCACTGTTAGAACAAGAGAGATCTGATTACACTGTTCTTGTATTTACTATTTGTTGACATCTAACTTTTGGTTTGTTTGGGCATGCAAGTAACATGAGATATAATTATGCTCGTGTGTGGAACTTAATAGAGTAAGTTGTAGTAGGGTCCGTCAATGAATTAATAATTAAGATGAAGAGATCATGCACTGTTCCCCTCCCAGATTTTATTCTTCCTTAACAGATTAGATGTCACAATTTTAAGAATTTCCATGCTCATACTGTTTACGAACGTCTATGTATACACCCTTAGCGTTAAAATGAACTCGGATTTTAAGATTCGTAAAAGTCTGAGAATTCAAGTTTCAGTTTCGCTCTATTTCATTAAACTTAGCTTACTCAGTTATAATACCACTCAAAGTTGTGTCAGAGGAGGGTAGCTGTACGCAGACACGGAAAGGAAACATAATACTAACTAAGAAACTCACGCACACGCAGGAGTCGAACCCCTGACCTCCTTCAAAGGAGGCCAGTGGCTCAACCACTGCACCAACATGTTGTTGGCTTTCGCTATATTTCAGTGTTAGACGTATATTGTTGTATTTTAATCAAACCAAATTCTAACCATTAGTTAGATCCTGCTACTATTTACTACTAGTGACACACAGGCGTACGTAGTACTTCCTCCGTCCCGAATTATGTGACCGAATTATGTGACATGGTTTGACTTTCACGGAGATTAAGAAAATGTAGTAAAAAAAGAATAAAGTTAGTTGAAAAGTGGGTAAAGTGGTGGGACCTATTAATTTTTAATAATAGATTTGAGATAGTGTAAGAAAGTAGTGGGTGTAATAGTATTTAAATGAGTATAAAATAGAGAAGTAATGGGTGTAATAGTGAAAAGTAGTGTTCAAAAATAGTAAGTATAATAGGTTTATTTTTTTTTAGACGTCCCAAAAAGGAATAAGGTTCATATAAAACGGGACGGAGGGAGTAGTATATAGTAGCATAGGGAAGGCAAAGGAGAAAATGAACAGAATGAGCAAAGAGTATATAAAAGCTGACATTGAGTAAAGTGCTAGCTATATTTTGTTGCTTTTACAGCCATTACAATGACGAGACAGCCTACCCTAGCCTAGCTAGCTAAGCTGCTACTCTTAATTTTCATCTTCGTAATTCGGAAATTATTATTTAATTTGGTTCACCGAATGTTTTTATCTTTATTTTTAAGTAACATTTTGTAACATGCAGGTATGGAAAAGTGTTCAGAACCAATATATTGGGAAAACCCATAATTGTATCAACGGATCCTGACGTTAACAAAGCTATTTTACAAAATCATGGCAATGTTTTCATACCTTGTTATCCTAAATCCGTTACTGAGTTGCTTGGAAAATCATCGATCCTTCAAACAAATGGACCTCGTCAGAAAAGATTACATTCACTCATCGGAGGATACTTCCGATCACCTCAATTCAAATCTCGCATTGCTCGTGACATAGAGGATTCTGTCAAACTCTCCCTGTCTACTTGGGAGCAAAAAACACAGCCTATTCTCGTCCAATATGAAACCAAACAGGTATAAACAGCATGTCTACTTTGTAAGTTGTGTTTTTATGGGTGGAAATTGTTTTACAACAAAATCTTAAGTCTAAACGCTAAAATAACATAATTCAAAATTTTGACGCCTAAAATGATGCACTCTAGACGTTTTTTTAGAATTTGTGCATTCCACATGCGTATCATTTATTTTTTTTACACACACTTTCTAAACTTACGCAGTAATCCTCAAATGTGTATATTATGTTAGTTCCCGTTTTTGCATATTTGCATCTTTCAAATGCATATTGTGTAGATGTGTATCAAAATTCCCAAATAAGTGCATGAAAAATGTGTATCCCCGCGAAACACGATAATTTGTTGTTTAATCGTACACGTTTTTTACTACTTATTTCAAGGAATATTTTCGATTGTAGTATCATAATAGCCATTTCATATGAGCCATATATGTTAATATTTATTCTGGATTCTGGCAGATTACCTTTGAACTTCTGGTTAGAGTGCTGATGAGTGTTGGTCCGGGTGAAGATATGGAGTTTCTTAAAAGAGAGTTCCAAGAATTCATAAAGGGTATAATATGTATCCCTATTAGATTCCCTGGAACAAGACTTTATAAATCATTGCAGGTAAGCAACATACACTTATAATTGATCTGCGTATGGCAACTGCTTGTATGCATTAATTGTTTTGTACAGTATATTACTAGGGTTTTTCTGATTCCCACGTGAAAACAGGCTAAAGAGAAATTGTTCAAGATGGTAAGAAAGATAGTGGAAGAGAGAAAACTTGGTATGGAGAAAACAGGAGAGACAAGTTCAGGTTTACCAATTGATGTCATTCATGCGCTGCTAAGTGATACGAAGGAATCATCAGAGAATGCACAGCAATTACCAAGATTGTCTATGGATAATATAACTGAGAATATCATAGAAATGATGATTGCTGGAGAGGACTCTGTCCCCATGGCGATGACCCTAGCTGTTAAATACCTCAGCGACAATCCTGTTGCTCTATCTCGTGTTGTGGTATAGTCTTTTCTTTCAATCTACAATACTAATTACTAACTTTTAGGACTATAATACAACTCTCTCTTTAGAATAACACATAGTGAATAAAACATTAAACAAGTATTGTGTATGAGAACTATTTCATAAAAATAGCAGGAGCAAATTTTAATCGTTAAATGGGTTGATACACGTAAAGAAAATATTTCGTTTAGTTAACGGCTCTATCATCCAGTTGTTCTCCTAAACTGTTACCTTGATGTTTTAGGAGAGTCTTAATTTTTTGACAGTGGTATAGATTCAATTAAGCCCTTTTCCTTACACCTTACAGTTTTAACATTTACGATAATTTGCAACTTAACATCAAATTTTTTTTGCTACACAGCTTAACATCAACTATATTTGCATTGTCCTTGAAATTATTTCAGAGTATAGAATACAGTAAAAGATTATATGAAATTTTACTCATCTTTTCGAAGTTCTCCAACCTTCAATTATAGGGATAGAATGTGACTAAAGTAGGGATGTGAAAGAGGTGTTGACTTTAGAAAAAAGTCATAGTAGTAGAGAGTACTAAATAATGAAAGAATGAATGAATGGTGCAGCCTTCTTGTAAATTTAATTATGCAGGAAGCATATGCGGTCCACCTAGACCTAGAGGAGGGTGAGGAGTGAAAGGGCCATCTGATTTCTGACAGACTGTGACCACTACTTTCCCCACCCCATTATTTTAGTTAGCAAACCCTAGGACTTGCTAGTTCTGTTCTATGCTAATGCTCTTCCTTAGATAAAGTAAACAAAATCCAGAGCCCATGGGTTTACCCAGAGCGCGCCCGAAGGGTAGCGGCTGCGGGTTCCCATGTTAAAAAAAAAAAAAAAAAAAAAAAAAAAAAAAAAAAAGTAAACAAAATCCTACTTAAATGTGCAGCTTAGGCTTCTATTTTTTTACTCCTATGATAGCCCTTTTATAGTGATTAACATATAATTAGCGTGATTTGACGAATGTTTCGAGTATTATTTATAATATATTACGTAACAGTAATTTAAATGAATGGCTTAATTCTGTGGACAGAGTATATATTATTGTAATCTTTTTAGATATATAGTTCTAAAATCTACATACAAGACTGAGCATTTCCTGATCTCCGGCTATAAGAGGATCAAAATTTAAGAAACGTGGAAAAAAGGCATGCAGATAAGAAAATCTTCTCAATAATAATGTTTAAACATTACTAGTTCATGTTAGTCAACTTTCTATATACATGGGAGGTGCAATAAAATTACGTAAGTTAGCGAGATGGCTTAATGCTTAGGCCTCCAAGGTTTTATGTACGGCGTGGCAAATATTGGTGAAAAGTTCACCGAACAAGATATACCGCTATATTTCAAAAAAAAAAAAAAAAAGATATACCGAGCTAGAAAAATTTAGAGAGTAGCTTTCCTACAGAATAAGAAATAACTAATTATGCTACCACTAACTGTTTACTCTATTATTGTCCTTTCTTGAGGAATATAAAAAATATTTGTAAATCACTGCCAATAACAAGTAAATCCGAGTATTTTTCTGCACTTAAGTTTTTAATATGAACTTTGTGTTGATGGATAATAATTTCAGGAAGAAAACATGACTCTAAAGAGGCAGAAGGCTGAATCCTGTGATGAATATGCTTGGACCGATTACATGTCTTTGCAATTTACTCAAAATGTAAGTTTACCTATGATTTCATTGCTATATTAAGTCGTGACATTTCTGTAAAGTGTATGTATTTGAAATAATTAAAGGAAAAGAGCAGATCTACTTTATACATAATGCCAAGTAACTCTGTGATTTCTCTTTTGTCATAGGTGATCACTGAAACGCTTAGAATGGCAAATATCATCAATGCTATTTGGAGAAAAGCTGTAAAAGATGTAGAAATTAAAGGTCAGCAAGACAGTTTCATTGTCAGCAGGCATCTCTTATTTCTGCGTGTAATAGTAAAGCAGTATATTTCCAAAAGCTTCAATACCATGTTAAAGTACAATCATAAAATGCTGAAAAGCAGTGATGGATATAAACTGATACGTTGCTATGGATTGTCGATGATTTGTGGCAGGTTTCTTGATACCAAAAGATTGGTCTGTCATGACATCGTTTACTTCTGTTCACATGGATGACGAAAATTATGAAAATCCATATCAGTTCGATCCCTGGAGATGGGAGGTATGTACACATAAACATATATAGTATTTCTAGGTAAATTCTATATTTTCCCCTTAAGCTGCTTATGAAGTAATTACATTATTTACCCTTGTTTTTTAATCTGTGTCGGCAGAAGACAAGAGGCATGGTAAACAGCATTACTTTTACACCATTTGGTGGTGGGCAGAGGCTTTGTCCTGGTTTAGAACTTTCAAGGCTTGAAATCTCCATTTTCCTTCATCATTTTGTCACCAAGTACAGGTATAATTCCTACCAACTGCAAGTAATTTGACTGACTACACATAGAAGATGAAATATAATTATATGGACTAAAAATATTGACATTGGTAACTTATCCCCGCAATGCAAAATGAATGTTTATATCTAGAACCTATTCCTGCAATGCAAAATGAATGTTTTAATCTTAGAAGTTGTACAATTGATTTTTGGTATTTTACGTATTAGGTGATTGTGGAAAATTACCACTATCACTACGCAGAACAATACAAATTCACAACTTGGATAATGAGCATGTTATGCTATGATTATGATACAATGTATAATGTACATAGGCAATCTTGTGAAGGAGGGTTGCATATGATTTAACTTATTGATTACCCACATAAGAGGACAGTCACGATTGTTATGGAGGATATAGAAGTAGGTTCTGCGTGCAAATATTCTTTAGTTAAACATGAGATTTTACCAGTTAGTGAGGTTGCTGACCTTAATAAACTTGATCACACATATTACTTTTTACACTTTCAACACAAGAAGTATGAGATCGTTTTAGATCGAAATATATATGAATATATGAAAACTGAAGTGTTTTGCAGGCTTTCATCTACAGGTAGAACCCCCCCTTAAATCAACTTCATCTAATATGGTTAAGATAGGGGTGAACATGTATTCGGATAGCCTTTTTGTGAACTTTAATACATTACAGTACTGGACCGAAACTGATTCTTAGCCATTATAACTGATGTCGATTTTCACCTAACTAAGCAGATGGGCAGCGGAGGATGACAACATAGTTACTTTCCCAACGGTGAAGATGAAGAGGAAGTTGCCTATCACTATCATGCCAATGGTGCAACAACATTATTGATCTTGCCCTACTACAACACTATGCAAGTTAGATAGGCAACCTTTAAAGTGGGTCTTTTAGATCAACATCATATCACAATCAGATCGTACACCCGGACCTGTCCCTTTTAACCCCCACCCCCGATCAGTTATTTCTAGCTCTGAAATATTCTACTACAGAACAGGCACTCTATGTAATCTCACAGAAAAACGTTATGTAAAGCGTGATGAGGAGTATTATGGAGTTGGTTCTGTTGTCCTTGTCCTTTTTGATAGAAAGATTGTGGGGTTGATGGGGATCCAAACTTTGTTTAATATATTGTCACCATCTATCTTTTCAGAAAAATTAGTTCAGTGCTTATATTTCTGATTAACATGTGTTATGGTTCTATATTATGTCGTTCACATGTGCCTCTACCCCATCAAGATATTCTTCATATTCTGCATTTATTTTATTTGTTTGCAATCAAAAGTTTTATCTTGAGAGTGCTAGGTAGTTGCCATGCGTGGGACTCCTGCTTTAGGACGGAGATTCTTTGGCAATTCTGTTGTGCAGTCACGGTCAGGACATCATAAAGTCATGATTCTTCTTATTTCAGTAAATGGAGGCTATGAGTGTACCCTCATAAGATAATATGATCTTCCCCTGATTTTATCATGTCGACCATAATGGAATATATAGGAGAACTAGTCAAATAGCAGTTTGTTCTCGCTTGGTGATATTCTTACATCACCTTATGTAACAATAGTGAAGGAAAAATAAAATGAACAAACACTAAAAATAGTAGAACATCACTTGTTTCCGGAGTTTTTTCTATAAACTACAGAAACATGATCACACAAATGGAAAGAAAAAGTAATATAACTTCTTTTAGGAATAGTTGAAAGATTAAGCCCACAATCAGGCAGAATTAAAGCTGCATGCCAAGTTGCATAAATTGTTGAGTTACCGGTTCTCCCGGTAACTGCTAACAACTTGAGTTTTTAGGAGAATTAGTAACTTAACCAATGCCACTAAGTAAGCATCAAATCACAAAACGGCATCACAGGTGATCACCAATGCCACTGGCAGGAGATGCACGAGTCATCAAATCACCACCCACTAAGGAGTTTGGTGGGGGAATACGCCCACAAAACGGCACCACACTCTCTCACAATATATTAGTGCTGTATCAAATGAAGAAATATGAATTGTTATAGGTTGTAACTATGTAATGACTTTTATAGATTATGCTCTTTCACTTTACTTTTGGATCGAGTTGTTATTTTCCTGTATTTCTTTTGGCTCTCTGTTAAATTTTACATCGACTATAAAGCTTAAGGCCTACAGTAATAGGAAGCAGAACCTTGACCCAACCAAAAAAAAAACCCCTTTTGATTTATCTATTATTGTCTACCTATTTACAGAATATATCACTCAGGCAATGATTGGGCAGCTCATTAATTAAATTTAAACTACACTGGTGTCCTTCAAAAGAACCCCAAAATTTGAACCCACCAAACTTTTGGGCTTTTAGTAAACAGGAAAAGGGAAAAAGACTAATAAATTGGGCTAATACCTGGTGCAATAGCTGACAATGGAGTAGTGCATCAACTTCGCAATCCAAACACTGTCCACCCTCAGTAGTGCATCAACTTCGCAATCCAAACACTGTCCACCCTCAGGCCTCAGCAGTTTTACACTGTAACATCTTCATGCATCAAAGTCTCCCTCCCTCTGAATCCATTGAATTATAGAATATGTACCTAAAACAGGAAGATAGAGTGATAGAAAAAAACAGTATAAAACCATTGTACATAGGCAGAAAGAATTTTCACCATCATTTCTAAAGGAAAAACTCGTTCAAGTTTTAGACTATATAGAAATACATGAAAGTTTAAGACTCGATGCATAAATTATGGTTGGTATATTCATGCAGTAACAAATAGTTGATGCACAAATGAAGTCAAATGCTAGTTCGTCAAAAATTCAACATCTGTAGGCCTTGCATGATCATAGAAGTATATTCCAGCTTGATTAAATAGAAGAAGCAGTTTCAGCAACTCTGTGTTGGATAGTTTTGAAGGCCTCTTATCTTCAAATCCACCTGATTTTAGAACTGACATTATTTGGTCCTTGAAATTACTCACCCCGGTATCTAAGCCAGACAACTGATCACAATCTTCCTCATCACTCACGTCTTCTTCCACTTCTTCGTCCTCATCATCATGGCAATCATAACTGCAGCCATCACCAGATTTTACGTCATTCGAGTCTCTCCCATTAAACAACTTGTATAACTCCATAACCTTCTTCTTCTGCTTAAATGTTGCACCCAATGTCTTGTTTTTCTTCGTAAAACAAGTTTTTGTAAAAGCACCCCATTCATCAAGATCTTTGTAAGGAACATCATCTTGCGGATAAATATTAACCACCGACGAGTCCACTTTAGGGCAAGGTACAAAATCTCTCTTGCTCACATCCATAACAAACTTAACATCAGCTACCAACTTCACATTCACAGCCAAACGATTATAATCAGAGTCACCAGGATTTGCCAATAGCCGCCTCGCAAATTCTTTCTGTAGCAAAAGAGTCGCGCTACGAAACGTACTAGCCCCAAATAACAACTTAGCCAATAAAGGCGAAGAAATATTATAAGGAATGTTGGCCACAACAAGATCAAACCCCGAAAACTCAGTCTTCAATGCATCCTTATTAATAACCTGCACGCATCGCCAAATTCTCAATCACAACAAAAAACAAAAAAAATTTAAAAAATTCTTTGAGACATTTCATCAAACACGTAACACTCAACATTATCTTACAGTGATCTTATGTTCTAACCCACATTCCGCGACACGTTTGTTTAAAATCTCAATCATACGCTTGTCAATCTCTACAGCAATGACATGTTTAGCAACTTGAAGAAGCTTAAGAGTGAGATTTCCAGTTCCGGGTCCGATTTCGAGAACGGTGTCAGTGGGTTTTACATGAGATTTCTGTACAATTGAGTCGAGAACTCGTTGATTAGTGAGAAGGTGTTGTCCCCTGCTTTTGTATAGTTGTAAATAATCTTCTTTATTTTCTTTTTTCTTTTTGTATTTATTATTATCGTCATCTTCGTGCTTGTTTTTGTAAACGTGGCTATATTTTTCGCAAATTTGAAGAAAATGTTGGCGAGTAACTAGTCTGGGAATGCAGAGGGAGAGAGATTTGGAAGATTTAAACATTTGTGAGTGTGTGTGTAATAACTGAATGAGTTTGTATGTATTTATGTGCGGTTTGTTATGCGTTTGGTTTGAAATTTGGCAGGAAACTTAACCGTTAGATATTTCCAACTTTTTTTTTCCTGAAGGAGCTATTTTGAATTTTTTACCGTATTATATTTTAATATTTGGAGTTAAAAATTTACCAAATTTAACAACCTGAAACTCAAAGACAAGATTATCGTTTTAACAAATTTGTAATGCTAACAATTCTATACTATTATATAAAAACCGAAATATTAAAAGTTTGGTTAGTACGGTATCTATTGATTTTACTTATTTACCTTTACTTAATTATAAATAAAATCCTTCTTACTACTTTTTTCAAATTAAATATATTACCTTTTCTATTTTTCACTAATTAATTTCCTTTTTCAGGTAAAACACAATACCTTTTATATTTTATCTAACTAAAATTTCTCCTTTCTTAAAAATACTATGAGCAATTTTTTTAATAAAATAACATAATTATATTATAATTATAATTACTATTAACTAATCAATTACCTTTTTCAGGCAAAACACATTACATATTCACTTTTCTGTAACTAAAATATCTCTTTTTCCAATTATATCACGGATGGTTCTATTTAGTAAATTAAAATAATAAATTAATATTAATAATTACCGATTATTTTTTTCAGCTAAAATGTATCATCTTTTTCATATTTCATAAATAAAATTCCTTTTTTTATAGAAATATCACGAACAACATTAATTTCTCACTTTCGAAAGATACTATGATCAATTTAATTTAGTACAATAACATAAATTAAATTATAATTACTATAAACTAATCAATTACCTTTTCACCTAAAACATGTCACCTTTTTAATTTTCACATTACCTTTTCTATTTTATCTATCTAAAATCTCTCTTTTTCAATTACATCACGGGCGGTTCTATTTAATAAAATAAAATAACTATATTTTAATATTAATAATTAATCAATTAATTTTTTCAGGTTAAATATATCATCTTTTATATATTTTCTAACTAAAATCCCTATTTTTCTAAAAGTATCACGGGCAACATTAATTTTTCCATTTCTAAAAACATTACGAGCAATATTATTAAGTAAAATAACATAATTAAATTATAATTACTATAAACTAATCAATTACTTTTTTCACTTAAAACATGTTTTCTTTTTAATTTTCTCTAACTAAAATCTCTCTTTTTCCAATTAAATCAAGGGCATTATATTTATTAAAATTTAAAAATAATTTTATAATTACTTATAATTAACCGATTATTTTTTTCAACTAAAATTTATCATCTTTTCAATATTTTCTAATTAAAATTCCTTCTTTTCTAGAATTATCATGGATAACATGTGTGGTAAATCATAAATATGCACTATTTATATTTTATTATGTTATAGTTTAGTATAAATTACTGATAAATGATATGTAGTGAAATTAGATATTTCGAAATCATTCGATTAAATAAAATAATACTAATAATTAGTATTTGCAATACATAGATAATTATAATAAATTTATTAAATATTTTTTATTAAATTTAAATGCATGTTTTTTAATACCATAACATGTCACATTTTAATCCATTTAATTTTCTTCAGAAAGTTGTTGATGGTGAAAATCGAGCCTAGATCTTTCCATTCATTTGCATACGACCTTACCACTAGGCTAACAAATCACATGTGTTGTAAGTCATAAATATGTTATGTATGTTGGGTGATGAATGAAGAATATTTGGTATTTTGATTTCTAAGATATTTTAATCATTTTTCTTCGTTTTACATTTACATATTTATATTTTATTATGTTATAGTTTAGTACTCCCTCCGTCCCGCCCATTTATTAACGTTTCAAAATAGGGTGTCTGGCACGCATTTTAAGGTAGATTTTAAAGATAGTTCCATAAGTTATTTTTGAAATTTTCTTTTTTTGTATAAAATAGAACAATCCTATTTTTATACAAAAAAAGAAAATTTTAAAAATAAATTATGGAACTATCCTTAGAATTCAGCTTAAAATGCGTGTCAGAAACTGACAAAAAAATGTTAAGAATTGGGAGGGACGGAGGGAGAATAAATTAGTGATATATGATATTTAGTGAACTTAGATATTTTGAAATCATTCGATTTAATAAAATAATATTAATAATTAGTATTTGCAACACATAGATAATTATAATAAATTTATTAAATTTAAATGCATGTTTTTTTTAAAAATGGTTAATGAACACGTAATAATCTAAACGGTTAAATGCATACCACAACATGTCACATTTTAATCCATTTAATTTTACAAAAATGTCCCTAAATGTCAAGTCAAGTAAAAAAAATATTATGATATAGATGACGATCGAAACTTTGACATAAGGAATCTACTAATCTTGAATTCAAATTCACCATTATAACCATTCAACTACATGTATATTTGATTAAATTTTATGATTCATTAGATACATTCATCAGTCCTATATTATGTCCTATATTATTTACCTTATTTACCCATCAATCATGTATTTTTTGATCAATATTTGTTTTATAATTTTACATATTATTATTTATATATATACAAAAATCTCTATGTCTATTTCATTTTAATAAAAATTGTATTATTTTATTTCATGCGAAAGTTGAAAAATATGATTGGATCTTACATAAAATATTTGAAGAATATTTTGCGGAAAAAAATCGTCATTATTCTAATTGTTTATGAAAGCACCAATAGAAATGTAAAAATATTAAAGATATTGTGTATTATACAATTTATAATATCCGGATTGGAAATGCGATAATAAAATCTTAGTACTCATTTAAATTTTGAATGATCTTTTTTTTTTGTTATTGCTTGTCTTCTTAGAAAATATATTTTTTTCAATATTTTCAAACTACCGTCCTAACTGACCGACGCATAGCTTTCTCCCGAATCTTTTTGGGAGATTCGAATACTTAATCGATACATGTGATGTGAATTACAATTTGGGAGAGTCGATTACTAAACCGATGCATATTAATTATGACCTAACACGTTTATAACTCATTTATGGTTGAACTTTTTATATCAAATTCTAGGCATGTATCCTAGACAATTAATCGGACATGTATTAATTACAGTATATGAGGCTCGAGGTAACTAGTGGATATGAAATGATAAATTATGATAGGGCAACTGGCAACATGCCACATTTTAATTTATCAAATTTTACCATTATGTTTCTCAATTTGTTATGATTTACCATAGCATCCTCTGAAATTCAAATCTACAATATATTAAAATTGCGTCACATAAGTGAGAACTGAACCTTTAACATCTATAACAATAACCTTATTTTTATGAATTCATATTTTATAAATCCAAAAACAAATTATTGAAGCTTCAATAATACTTAGTAGTAGTATTAAATCAAAAGTCACATTCATATAATCCCATAATATATAATTGTATGCAAATATAACAATTCAATAGATTAATAGATGATCATCCTAATAAACTTATGAAAAATGTTGAAAGTACATCCGTCAATTATTTTTCTTACTGTAATCGCAAAAAAGGCATCAACACTCTAAAAACAACAATAAAAAGATAGAGACACAAAATATCGGTCTTTTTCAGTACATATTTCAAAAAAAGTTATGCATACCTAAAAAGATTTTTATCGCCACAATATGATCATCGAACATTAACATCAACACACAATGAGAAAAATAAAAACTCTTATCGTAAATTAGAGTAATCCCGTGCCTTGCACAGGTATTGAAGCTAGTATGAAATAATATGAAGAAAAACACTTTGATATGCTCATTAAGAGCATCTCCAACCTTCACTCCTGTTAGCCATAAAAGTCTACTTGTCATCATTTATAGAAATCCTTCAAAAAAACCACCACTCCAACCCATCAACCTGTTAGCTATAATTTTAGAAAACAAGATACAGATCCTCTATATTTGGAGGATATCCAAAAAATTATACATGACATCTAAAAATATCACATCCACTTATATTGTGACACATCATCAATTTAGTTTAATCTTATATATATTTACTAATTGAAATAACAATAAAATACTTTTTTTGAAATATAGCTAACAATTATAGTTAACACCATTGAAGTACAACTTTTTACAGGTTCAGTAAATTTTACATAATTATTATTTTATATTCTTTTAGCTAACCATTTTAGCTAGTACCGTTGGAGATGCTCTAACACCGCTCGTAGAGTTGGATTCTTCAAAATTAAGATCCTAGTATCCTACTATCACGTATGTTGTACACATATGATTTCTGAAGAATAATTTCCAGTATTTATGATAGATGCATTCTAATTATTTGACAAAATGCATAGTACATTAAGAAATTTTGAAATTTTGAGATAAAAAAAATTTCATGATAAACTTAGTTTTTGTTTTATCAAATTCTCCTCTTCTTATTCTTGTTTTCTAAGGTATTTACTTATCGTGATATTGTTCATACAATAAAAATAAAATTTTAATTTTGATACATAATTGTTTAACTAGATCCTTCACTGACTTAAACTATTATCACATAAATGAATAGCACGTTTTTTTTGTAGGTATGTAGTAGAGTACCCTTTTTTGCACCTCCGGCAAAGAAGATAAAAAAGGTTGAAATTTGACATTTTTTTTATAAGAATTCTGATATATTTTTGTGTTAGAACATAATATCCGGAAAAGTAGAATTTTATTCAATAAATATCATCGTATAATCGTAAGCAAGCTGGAAGGGGCGGAAATGAGGATGTTGCGGTGGTCCTGTGGGCGCACGATGTTGGACAGAATCCCGAACTCGGTGTTTAGGAGCGAGCTTGAAGTGGTGCCTTTTTCTGCGAAAGTTAGGGAAGGTAGGTTGAGATGGTTCGGCCACGTTCGTAGGAGGCTGGTGGAAGCCCCAGTAAGGAGGGTCGAGAGTCTGACAGTTACTGGGGCGAGGAGGAGAGGCAGGCCGAGGAGGTCGTGGGAAGAGCAGCTCCGGATGGATTTGAAGGCCTTAGAATTAAATGAGACCATGCTCGCGGATAGGTGTTCTTGGAGGCGACGTATCAGAGTGGTGGATTCCCTTCTAGGTTGTGGCTCTGTTGTCGAGAGCCTCAGAGTAGCCTTGTCTCGGTTAGCGATTTTTTAGTAGTTCGGCTTTAGCATTCTCACTGCTCGTTTTGAGTGTCGTATGTTTTCTGGTTTTGCAGCTGCAGGGAGTCTGTTTTCTGTGCGGGTCTTTCCGTGGGATTAGAGCGCATCAAGCTAGGAGTATCATAATCCCTCGCAGATAGGTAGGTCCCATGTGGAGAACGCCATGGGCCACAGGTATGTCATTTGTCCTTTTCCGTATCATTTCCGCTGTATTTACCACACTCTTTGTATGTTGTGCACTCAGCCGAGGGTCTTCACGGAAACAGCCTCCCCGCTCAAAAAGTGGGGGTATGGTCTGCGTACAACCTACCCTCCCCAGACCCTGCTCTGAGCGGGATATACTGGGTATGTTTGGTTTGGTTTGGTTTGGTTTTTCCTGAAAATATATATATACATATATAATAAAATTTTGATCTGAGACATGCAACCATTCTACCATTACGTTTTCTTATTATTATCTAGATAATAAGAAAAAGTGTTCATTTTATGTTTAATAATTGTTAATAAATATTTTTCAGAAATCTTACCATTTTCTATTTACGAAAATGACTTATTCTGATATTTATTTTGATTTTTCTAATTTTTGTCCAAAGATATATAATAAAAACGTAGTTGGCAATTTGTGATTGGTTCATTTTCATTAATAATAATTAATAATATTCCTTACATTCACAAAAATTTTATACAATTAAAATTTATCAATTTAAAAAAAATAGTTATCTAAATATACCGTTCAATCTTAATCACCAAGAAGACCCCTATTCATTTTGTCATTTTGTCTTAAAGATTTGTCTTAATAGTACAAGCATGTTTGGTTTAATTTAAAAAATGTTACTTATAACTTAAAGTGCAACTTACTCACTTTAGGTTAAAAGTGATAATTTTAATTTTAAGTTAGGTGTATCTATTTGGCTAATTTTACTTAAAGTATATTTATTTTAAAAAAATGACTAAAAAATTAGAAATTTATATTTTTTAAATCCTTTATTATAATACCTGAGTCTACCAATGTTCAGTTAACCAGTCAGAAAAGTATGAATTATTTTAGAACCAATCAGAGATAATTCCTAAATTTTAGACCAATCATGTTATATTAAGAGTTTTCCTTCTTTATAGTCTCACCATACCTCATTAACCACGGTTAGTTAACACTTCTAATTTAAATACAATAATTTTATTAGACATATCCATAATTACATATTTTTTAATATTTACATATCAACAAATACATATTTTTTAAATAAAAAATTACTATTTTAATTTGAAATCAATCACGATATACTATTATATATTTTAAATTATATTTCATAACTACTCATTCGTTAATCAACCACTTTTTTAATATAAATTCAATCACAATCATATTATCATACATTATAAATTGATTTTCATAATATATATACTATATTTATAACTGATTTTAAATAATTATACTATAACTCAACTAGAAATATGAAAAACATCGGATTTGAAATCAAATTTTAAATAATTTGGATAATTTCCATACCTTCAAATACTCGATTTTTTTTAAAAGTTAAAAATTTTATTTATTCATAATTTGTTAATAAAATTAATCAATAAATGCATATAAGCCAACGCTGCATATATTTTAATTGTTAAATATACGCTAGACAAGTATTATTATTGGTTGGTGAATAAATTACCAATCAAAAAATAAAAATTATTTTAGAGACAATAAGAATTCACTTCTAAATTTTCAATAATCAATAATATACAAAAAATTTATTATTTACCATGCTTATTCTAATTTACTAATCGCGGTTAAATTAAATTTAAATATAATAATATCTTCATTTGATAAATTCGTATATCACATGGTTTTTAATTTTAAGAAATTACTACTAACCGTAAATAATATTTTCTATAAATCCACATAACAGTGAATTACAGATGTTTATATCTTTTAGTTGTGAATTTTTTTTTAACATCTTTTATTATAATACCCGAATCTACCGCGTATTAACTAAACAATCGTAAAAATGTGAATTATTTTAGTATCAATCAGAGTCTAGATCAATTAAACTTAATGTAACATGTTTCTCTATTAGATCTAGATTCTACGTTTCAGTCAAAATTAAGATCAACTCAAGTTAAACTCATTAACAATAGATTTTTGTTTTTCTATATCAATTAATTAAATATAATAACTGCTTATATATAAAAAAAACTAAACATAATAACTACTAATTTTTATTTTAACGATTAACTAATAATCAATTTACATAAAACAAAAATACCTCAAATATAAAATTCTTACAAACTGAAAAATAAAATTATTATATCAATTTAATCATTACAAGAAATTTAAGCCGCTTATTCCCTATTCTCCATCAGACCTAGCCAACTTTGATGAACTAACTGTCTGTATCAATTCTCCTCCTCCTGCTTAAATCATATCAATTTCGGTTAAGTAACTACTTTGTATTTTTTTATTAAATGACAGACTATACTTAGATATTTATATTATTTTTTATTTTGATTATATATATATCATATGTTTTGTATTTTAATTGTCCAATAAAATCTACATAAAAACGATTCTGACAAAAAAATAATTGAAAACGATTTAGGATTTTATCATCCCTATTCCAAATCCTCCCAAGGTTACTTCCCATTAGAATATTCGGTGGTCAGCTTCAATAATTCTGTGACCTACTGATTTGTAGGCATCAATCCTTACCACATATATTACGCCGATTTGTTTACATTATTAGGTGTGCCTATAGATACATATTTTTTTTACAATGTTGGGTTGCCAATGTTATCATTCATAACTTACTTTCATGATCACTAAAATATATATTGTATCATTGTCCATACATTTAAAAGTACGATATAGTTTTTCTTATATGGCCTTTCTGGAAGGGGTCAACGCCCGTATAAGATCAATTTCTCGATTACTCTAAAGCAGAATTTTTCTAGACCCTTGGAAGTTGATTCGTGAGAAAAACACACAAGTCACATTCAATAGTTTTTTTCTTCGATACATCAATAAAAAATCTCTTTCCTTCATCAACTTAATTGCTAATAACTTTAATATTTTATATATTGTTATTTTACCAACTTAATATTCAAAGGTACATCATGAATGACCACAACCATTCAGAAGGCATCTTGAATTTACAACACGAATCAATGACAAAAGGTACGGAAACAATCTTAAAACCATTAATTTTCATTTATTTTGAACCAATTTTTAAATATAATTATCATTTAAAATCAAACACATTCATTTTTCTCTATAATTATCATCTTGATTATTTGTCCTTAAATTTATTTTGTGGTTTCCTATTAGTTAAAAAATCCAAGAGTGTAAAGTCAATTAATTAGTAAGTCCACATTAAAATTAATATCAAATTAGATTTACCAATAGTTAAATAAACGTTTTATAATTATCTTTCAAAATAAGAACCAACCATGTTTTTCATTATTAGCATTTTAAATATATGTCCTTAATTTAATTTGTGGTTTACCATTAATTAAATGAAATCCAGAAATGTAAAGACAATTACTTAGTAAGTTCGCAATAGATATAATATGACATTAGATGTACAATTAGTTAAATATATATAAATTTGATGTGATACATGTGTAAATAAAATATTAATTTCAAAGATATATTTAATTAATTTATTATTTCAAAATTTATAAATTTTATATTTTTTATGTCTCATATTTTTCTCCGCTTCTAACCTTTTTCACTTCCATCTTTTAAAAGCTAATCAAATTGATGTATATGAAATATATGCGTTGACTTGACAAATTAAAATAAGTTGAAATTATATCATTGTAAATTTTATTTATAGTCTGTTGTGAGACTAATTGACAAATTTACTGCAAAAAATCAGTCTCTCTATTTTTTTGAGATTATATCACACCCCGATGAGCATCCTTATTCCTTCCTCAAACTAAGTATGACTACCGTAGTTGTATATCTACGAAGTGTCTTTATTTGTAAATTTAAATTATTAGATTGAGAAAAGTTAATGTTTATGAATGATGTAATTTTTTTTGTAAGAGTTAATCACTTTATGTATCTACTTTTGATGTTCTTACTAACAAAAATACCTACACACTTATTCACACACACATGCATGTTCCAAATTAAAGCATATAATTTTTCTCAACTTAATAATACTTATATTAATATATTTGTTCGTGTGTCGAATACATATTATGCCACAAATTTTTTGTTGTCAGAGTAGTTATAAAAATCACCTATATATATTCTCCAAAATCATTTCTGTATTTTGGTAGTCAACTTTAACATAGGTACTCTGGCCACGCCCGTCGCCGACGCGCCAAATTGATAATGAATGTTTATGCTCTACTATGTTCGCACTTAACTATAAAATATAGCAAATGTGGCAAGTAGGGATCGAACCCAAGGGAATAGCGTTCAATACTAGAGTAATGTAAAATGGTGGGGGGTTTTTAGTTGTTTGTGGTGTTTTATCAAACACCTTGACTACAAGAAATAAATTGCTAGAGAAATATGATTATGGGACTTTCAATCATCCAATTTTTTCCAACACAACAAGGCACAATGCTTAAATTAGCAAGATAAAGAGATATTTGACCCAAGGATTATGGAAACTCAAGTTCTTCACCCATACACATATAAGCAAGATTTAATCAACTCTACCTAACCAAGATAATTGGTGAAGCACACAATCACTTATTTCTCTTCTAAAAACACTAATTTAGTGAAGCACATAAATTAGTTCTCTTGATAATAGCAACCAATAATGAAGCACTACTAGTTTAACCAAATCAAGGAATCAAACAAAGAGAGGCTAGGACAAACCCAAGGATGAGGAGCTCAACCTAGGTATTTGCACTTGAATTTTGTGGATTTAGGTACACTAAATCTTGTGCTACTATAATGAATGCACTAACAATTACGGATTAGCACAAACAATTAGCAATTAAAATTACAAGAAGAGTAAGGTGAAGCAACTTACAATCTCCAAGCAAAATCATAAACAATACAACACAAATATTCAAGATAGAGTGAAATAGATCTTACTTAAATGAAATGGGTTTTGATACAAGAGCTCCTCCTTGAGCCAAATATATGAAGTTAGTTACTCATAATCAATGCTAGATTATGAGTAATTGATGTTTTTCTCTCTACTTGACTAACCCTAATTTGGTTCTTGAAGAGGCTAAGCAAGGAGGCAAGAATAAGATGTGAAGATATATATTAGGTTAAGAGATAATATGTTCATTTAATACTCAGCAGCTCCGTACGGCCTGCTGTACGGCCGTACAGCTGCCCGTACGAAAATTCTGCTCCTTTGAACGGCCTGTTGAACGGCCGTACAGCTGCCCGTACGAGATAAAATCTTCAATATAATGCATTAAACACCTCCCGGCATCACGAGCTTGCATCTTCTAACTTCCCTCTTGAATAATCTTCGCTTTCAAGCCCAAAATATTCCATCTTTTCAACAATTAAGCATGAGGCACTGAAAGATGGAAAACATAACAAATATTAATAAAACAACATTCGAAACTAACAAAAATGCAGAAGAATAAAAGACAAAACGTGTATAAAATACACGTTATCAAATCTTCCCCCACTTAAACTTTGCTAGTCCCGAGCAAACTAAAATTAACATAACCATATATTTCTAACTAGTACCACTTCCGTAGGTGATCACGGTTGCATTTGGCATATGCAACAAGCCCTTGGAACCCCTAGGTAGCCCTAGTGGACGAGTGAGGTCTCGTGAGGGTTTATAGATGATGCACCCACAAAATCACAAAAATCACCAATAAACAAAAAACTAACAATACTTACTAAATAAGCTAACTACTACACTCACATGTCCGAGCCGTTTACTTGTAACTAAAATCAAACATATAGAGCTATTCACCTTGTCATCCACTAAAACGAGCTAACAACCAATTCAAGAATCAAGATGACACACCTTGTGCAAAATGTAACCATGACATTAAAGCTAGAATGAATGCACTTCAATCGTGAACACTAGACAAGATTATCACAAAGCATACATGGCCTCGCATTAAGAAGATGAAATTGTATGGTGAAAAATCTCACATCTCTCAATTATGTATCACACAAGTATGGGCTAGAGATTTCACTCAACTCCAAGTCTAAATGCATGCGCTCTACTTGACCTTGCATGTTCACCTAAATTCCGGATTGCACCAAAAACAAGGAATTCATAAAATGGGTTGTAATGGGGCTTGGGTGAAGGTGTGAAAATTTAAGTTCAAGGAAGGTGTAAAAGTTTCGCTAGTTGAGTCAAAATGACGCTTGCTCGCTTCATCCACCAAATTCTCAAACTGAAGAATGTCTTCACTCATTTACAATTACAAAACACAACCACATTTACCAAGAAATTTGAATCAAAATAATGTACAAAGATTTATTGCTTTTTTTTTTTTTTTTTTTTTACTTCTCTTCTTTTTTTTTTCTTTTTTTTTTTTCTTTTTTTTTTTTTTACATCCCCTTTATTATTATTATTTTTTAGCAAAGGGAATGCATAACATAAATAAATACTACAAAGAACTTTGAACCACATCTAGATATACACATCAAACTAGTTCCCACTTACAATAAATAGAATTCTTCCTCTTCACAATTTCTCCAAATTCACATGCTCATCAATCAATTCTTTCCAAGACTCAACTAGCTCAACTAGGTCGAGAGTGAAGTATTTGGCTTTGACTCATGTATAAAAGGGAAAAGGAACGAAGAAAAATATGGCTATAAGCTTCAAAGGGGGTAACTAGGGATTATTTTCATGGTTCACAAGCTAAAAAGGCCAAAATGGTTATCCTAAATAGAATTTCCTTGTTATGGTGCATCCATTAATGAAGGTTAAATGCAAGCCCTAGAGCAACAAACACACATAAAGAGGGAGCAACACACAAGCAAAAGAATCATCGTTCAAGGCCTCACAAGGTTTAAGTTGTAATAACATCTTCTCGATTTGATTCCATGCATGCTAAGAGATAATCGTCATGCCCACAATTTAATTACAACAATCTAGACTTTTCATGCCATTTTAAGTGTGCGTGCGTGCAATAAGGTGCATCAAACTTATAGATTCACATCAAAATGGTAATGCTAGACACGTAATAGGAGAAAACAAGACTACAAGCTCACAATGTCATAAATTTTACAAACAAATGCAAACGAAACGGACATCAAAATAAACAATCCAAAATAAACAATTCTTCCCCCACTTAAAACATGGCATGTCCTCATGCATGACAAATAAAAATGAGAGAGAAACAGACAGTGACAGAAAACTCCCCTCGAAATAGGCAACAAGGACCGGGAGCAAAACCAAGAAGCTCAAGCATCGCGAGGAGGATCGAAGGGTGGATCCCGAGAACTAGTGCAACCATGAGCCATCATCGAAGCATAAAACTGCTTCATCCACTCTCGATGCTCAGAAAACCTCATATCAACATGGTCCTTGATGGATTGCTCCATGCGTTGTAAGTAGGCCCGTTGAGGTTCAGAAAACTCTTCGGCATGACTATGAGAGGGAGATGCATGTCGATCTTCAGAAAGTAGCAAAGGCTGAGAAACCGGCTCCTCCTCGGGCCGAGTAGGAGATGTGTCACACTCGGGCTGAGAAGATTTATGCCCCGTCCATCGAAAATTATCAAAAGACCCTGAGATAACCCCCATCTTCTTCAAAACAGCAAAGTCAATAGTAGCTACGGGTTGACCACCCTCCATCCATGAAATAGGGGAGATATCCCGATCAAGAATCCCTAGCTTAGTAGCAATTCGGGTGATAAACCCGCCAAAGATAAGGGAACCCTTTCCTTTACGCCGAGTTAGCTCCAACAACCGGGAAGAGAATACATACCCCCAATCTACTAGAAACTCATCATACAACCAATTGAGGACCCCAAGTTCTACCAAAGAAATGGCGCTATTTGAACCTTCATTACCATACAAAGAATGAACCATAACCCGATGAATATAGCACAAACTAGGGTCCTTGATTTTGGTGGACTTAATCCGACCACCGGAAGGCCATTGAGTATCCGAAGAAATCTCACGCCAAAAAGAATATTGAAACCGAGTGGAAAATGTCCGGAAGCCTTGATTGTATTTCCACCCAAACCACTCACAAATCTCCTCCAAACGAACACTAAACCACATACCCATCATCCTAAAAGTGAAGCGAGAGGGTACGCTTAACTCATTCACAACTTCAACATCACACTTCACGGTAGTAAAGAATTCATAGACCAAAGCCGGACAAGTCGGCTCATCCATATATAACCATGAAGGCCAACCGGAAGTAGTCAAAATTTTCTCAACATTGTCCCAAATATCAAGCTTTTCCATGACATGCTTATCAAAATAGCGAAAAGGCAAAACTTTAAGCGATGAAATGGAATTATACCTCTCAAGAGCATCACCGGAGAATGACAAACTAGGCTTAGCAGAGTGCAAGTCAAGCCCGTAATTTGAAGGTGGTAATGGAAGACCCGATTCTTCACATTCCTTGTGAGTTAGAAAAATTTTTGTCTCCGAAGATGAAGCAGTGGTTTTCCGACGCTTAGATGTAAGCTTTTCCTTCGTTTTACCGCGTTGAGAAGAAACCCCACTCATGATGATTAATCCCAACTTCGAATTACCAGACAAAACAACCACCCAATAGAAGCACCAAGCACAAACACAAAGATAGCCAACAAACCAACACTAATCCCACCACCAATTCGCCACAAAATTGAACACCAAATGGTAAACCCCGAAATGAATTACCGCCACATACCACAAACACCCCAAGCTACAATAATCAACGACACGACAATACACCCCTCAAAGCTAATTAATTACACTAATTAAGGGTATGGAAATATTAAAACTAATTTTTTTTTTTTTTTTTTTTTGAAAAGAAGAAAAAGAAGAATTAAATAATTAACCAAATAATAATAAAATCAAAAATCAAATTTTTAACTAAAATATTAATAAAATCGAAAAATTCAAATTTAAAACTAAAAAATAATAATAATAATAATAAAAATAAAAAAAATTAAATTAAAATAAAATTAAAATAAAATAACTATTTAATAAAATCAAAAATTGAAAATTAAAATTAAATAAGAAGTAAATAAAAAGAAATAAAACTAAAACAAAACAAAAACAAAAAACAAAAACAAAAAAAATAAAGACAAAACTAAACAAAAAAAAAAAAAAAAGAAGAACAAACAAAACAAAACAAAAAAAAGGGAAGGGGCTGTGGGTGTTTTGACTGTTGAGGAAAGGGGTGAGGCGGAAGAAAAAACGGAGGGGAAGGGAGAAGTTCGTGGAGGCGGAATGAAGGGAGAAGGAAGGAGGTTGAGATGATGGGAGGACGGTGACTGCAGTGGTGGAGTAAAAGGGGAGGGCAAATTGAGAGGAGGATGGTACTGCGGTGGTGGACAGAGGAAAGGAATGGTGTTTCGTTGGTGAAAACGGAGAGACGAGTAAAGGTATGAGGGAATAGGCGGTGAAAGGAGAAGGGTTTGCGGATTGTAGACAGCGGGTGGAGGCTGGGTTGTGCGCTGGTTGCTGGTGGCAATTGAAGAGATGGAGATATGGAGGCACGTTTTTGGTGTTGGGGGAGGAATTGGTGGAAGTTGATGTAGGAGAAGCAGGTGGGATGAACTGGAGGTGGGGGGGAATGGTAGTGACGGAGGGCTGTGGAAGGTCGCGAGGAGGTGTGTGTTGACAGGAGGGATTGAAAACGGTGGTGTGGGAAAGGAAGAGATGAAGGGTGAAAGGGAGATGAGCTGTTTGCGGAACGGAGATGATGGTGGCTGTAGTGTGGGTGGGCGGAAGACGGAGAAAGAAGACGGTGGTGAAAGGCTGGGAAGAGAAGGTGTTGGAGGGGGTGTAGCTGCGAATTTAGAACGAAGGGGTCGGTGCTGTGATGTTGTTGGAGTAGTAAGGTGAACGGTGGGATGCTGCGAGGTGAACGGGAATGGGAGTGGTAGGGGGTGTGGTTGTATGTAATGGAGGTCGAGGTTGAAAATGGAGGGTGAAAGTGTGTCGACGGCTGGAGTCGTGGTGAATGAAGGAGGTGTGGTTGTAGAGATGAAGATGGTGCTATTAGGATGGAGTAGAGATGATTACGCACAGATCTGAAAATTGATAAGTGAAAAAGGGGGTAGAGGTTGCTTTTGTTCTGTTTGTGCTTTTCAGTTTTAAGAGTTGTACTGCCAGTACAAGAAGTGGGTAGTGAATTGAAAAAAACATACAATTTGAACTACAACACGGACAGAAACCATAAAAATCAAGTACGGGCTGTTGCACGGCTTGCTGCACGGCCTGTAGCCCGTACGATTGCCCGTACAGTCCTGAAAATTTACAAAATTGAATTTTTTTTTTTTTTTTTTTTTTTTTAGAAAATTTCCACAAATCCTTGAATGCTTGAACAAAATATTAATTCCTGAAAACATGGAACAAACACATCAAGGTACGAGTGGAATAAATATATAAAATCATAAAAATTTGAATTAGCGATACTAAATATTATTGAGCGGGTCACATTTTTTTGTTTTCTTTTTTTTTTTTCTTTTTTTTTACAGTGAAATAAAATTCACTAGACACATCACAACAATACATAAAAATCAATCAACACACATTTTTTTTTTTTTTAGAAAATAAAATTGATGAAAAAGAAAATCCCACTCATTAATATTTAGATCAATCCTCAAACCCATAAAATGCATAACACCCTTCATAAATGCGAGTGAGGACCAAAAATTTGACATACACATGATATATAAATACATGTGTACCTTGGGTTGCCTCCCAATTAGCGCCTTTGTTTACTGTCGGTGGCTCGACTTCCCGGATGTGCCTCGTAGCACCAACACACAAACTAACGAGAGCTCATTCATGAAGAGGGTCCGCTAATGAGATGACATCAACGGTAGATTCTTGAAATCCCTCATAGAAAGGCTTAAGACGGTGGCCATTTACCTTGAATTCTTTGTTGGTAGACAAACTTCGCAAATCCACCGCTCCATGAGGGTAGATTTTTACAACAACAAATGGACCCAACCAACGAGATCGAAGCTTCCCGGGCATTAACTTGAGACGTGAGTTGTAGAGAAGAACCTTTTGCCCAACATGAAATGATTTAGAAACGAGCGAACGATCATGAAAGTCCTTTACTCTAGCCTTATACGATTGAGCATCCTCATAGGCATTGTTACGAATTTCCTCCAATTCAAGCAAGTTAAGTTTTCTATGAGCCCCGGCAACATTAAGATCCATATTACAAGCTTTGATTGCCCAATAAGCTTTGTGCTCTAACTCCACGGGAAGATGACAAGACTTACCAAAAACCAACTTGTAAGGAGACATACCAATAGGAGTTTTAAATGCCGTCCTATATGCCCATAATGCATCTTCAAGACGAACACACCAATCCTTCCTAGAGGGTTTCACCACCTTCTCAAGAATAGACTTAATCTCCCGATTAGAAACTTCGGCTTGACCATTAGATTGAGGATGATAAGCCGTTGCCATTCGATGATAGACCCCATAAGATTTAAGAAGATTCCCCACCAATTTGTTACAGAAGTGGGTACCTTGATCACTTATGATAGCTTTGGGAACACCAAATCGGTTGAAAATTTGAGATTTGAGAAATGCAACAACCGCTTTACCATCATCCGATTTTGTTGCCTTGGCCTCTACCCACTTAGAAACATAATCAACGGCCAAGAGAATATAGAGATTTCCATGAGAAGACGATGGAAATGGCCCCATAAAATCAATACCCCATACATCGAAGATTTCTACCACAATAATTGGAGTTTGGGGCATTTCATTCCTTTTTGCAATATTGCCGGTTCTTTGACAAGGCTCACATTGCTTACAAAAATCGTGAGAGTCACGAAAAAGAGTTGGCCATGTAAATCCACATTCAAGTACCTTCCTTGCCGTTCGATCTTTCCCAAAATGACCTCCACAAGCATAAGAATGACAAAATTGAAGAATGGAAGCAATTTCCGACTCGGGGACACACCTTCTCAATACTTGATCCGCACAATGTTTCCAAAGATAAGGATCATCCCAAATGTAGTGTTTGGCTTCACTTCTTAACTTCTCCCTTTGATACTTAGGCATGCCATTAGGGAAAGTTTTACATACAATGTAGTTCACAAGATCCGCATACCATGGCACCTCGCTTTGAATTCCAAATAAGTGCTCATCCGGAAATAATTCTTGAAGAGGAGAAACATCTTCCTCCCTCACAAGTCGACTCAAGTGGTCCGCCACTAAGTTCTCGGCACCTATTTTATCTTTGATCTCTAAGTCAAATTCTTGAAGGAGAAGAATCCACCGAATCAACCTAGGCTTTGACTCTTTTTTCGCCAAGAGATGTCTTAAGGCGGCATGATCCGTGTATATGATGACTTTATAACCAAGAAGATATGAACGAAACTTGTCAAGAGCAAAGACAATAGCAAGCAATTCCTTCTCGGTGGTGGTATAGTTCACTTGGGCGGAATTGAGTGTGCGAGAGGCATAATAAATCACATGAGATCGTTTGTCAACTTTTTGGCCTAACACCGCACCAACCGCATAATTGCTAGCATCACACATAATCTCAAAAGGAAGAGACCAATCCGGAGCCTTAATGATAGGAGCCGAAGTTAAAGCTTCCTTAAGATGGTCAAAAGCCGCCTTGCATTTTTCATCAATTTTGAATTCCACATCCTTTTGTAGAAGAGATGATAGGGGAAGAGCAACCTTGGAAAAATCCTTGATAAACCTCCTATAGAAACCGGCATGACCAAGAAAAGACCGCACATCCTTGACATTGGAAGGGTACGGAAGACTTGCAATAATATCAACTTTTGCCTTGTCAACTTCAATGCCCTTCCTAGACACAATATGCCCCAATACAATACCTTCTTGGACCATGAAATGGCATTTTTCATAGTTGAGCACTAGATTAGTTTCCAAGCATCGATCCAAGGCATGTGTAAGAATTTGAAGACATTCATCAAAAGAATCACCCGAAATAGAGAAATCATCCATAAAGACTTCAATTCCATTCTCTATCATGTCGGAGAAAATACTCACCATACACCTTTGAAAAGTTG
The DNA here is from genome assembly GCA_036435485.1 of Saposhnikovia divaricata. NCBI lineage: Eukaryota > Viridiplantae > Streptophyta > Magnoliopsida > Apiales > Apiaceae > Saposhnikovia > Saposhnikovia divaricata. Next base: position 233,172,511 of record CM071594.1, read on the forward strand.
CGGGAGCACCACATAAGCCAAATGAGAGTTTACGAAATGCAAACGTGCCAAAAGGACAAGTAAATGTGGTTTTGTCTTGATCTTCGGGAGCAATGACAATTTGATGATATCCACTGAATCCATCTAGAAAGCAATAGAATTCCTTTCCGGCTAACCTCTCTAACATTTGATCAATGAAAGGAAGAGGAAAATGGTCTTTTCGAGTTACCGCATTTAACTTGCGATAATCTATGCACATTCGCCACCCATTTTGGACTCGGGTAGATACAAGCTCACCTTTAAGATTCTCTTCAAGAGTGATACCCGCCTTTTTAGGAACGCAATGTACCGGACTCACCCATTCGCTATCCGAAATTGGAAAAATGATTCCCACATCAAGTAGCTTGAGAATCTCCTTTTTAACAACTTCCATCATTGCCGGATTAAGTCGTCTTTGAGGGTCTCTAGTAGGCTTAGCTCCATCCTCAAAGAGTATGCGATGCATGCATGTAGAAGGGCTAATTCCCTTAATATCGGCAATGGTCCACCCAATAGCACTTTTATGATCCTTAAGAACCCGCAAGAGGCGATCTTCTTGCACATTACTCAAATTAGAAGCTATGATAACGGGAAGAGTCTCATTGTCCCCAAGATAAGCATATTTGAGATGATTAGGCAATACTTTCAATTCCAAAGTAGGAGGATTCTCAATAGAAGGGAGTAATTTGGAATAAGACAAGGGAAGATCAATTTTTGCAAGTTCACACCTTTGGGGTAAAGGTTGCAATACATTGAGCTCCATAATTGCCTCATTGGCCTCTTCCGAATTAGGGAATCCATCATCTTCGTTTACACATCCCTCAATAACCACTTGGAGAGCTTCTTTATTTCCCATGTCAAAAGCTTGTTGGGCTAAACCATCAATAACATCCATGGAGCAAATTGAGTGTGACTCACTAGGGAATTTCATGGCATCATAAATATTGAACTTAACAACTTCATCGCCAAACTCCATAGTGAGAGAACCATCATCCATATTAATCTTGGTCTTCGCCGTTTTTAAGAATGGACGCCCAAAAAGAATTGGTGCCGACTTGATGTTAGATGGACCATCTTCCATTTTCAAGATGTAAAAGTCAGCGGGGAAAACCATTTGGTCAACATGAACAAGCACATCTTCAATTACCCCCTCGGGATATGCATTAGATCTATCCGCAAGTTGAATGATCACATTCGTATTTTCAAGTGCCCCCAAATTTAAAGTTTGAAATATGGAGAGGGGCATCACATTGATCGAGGCACCTAAATCAAGCATAGCTCTTTCAAAGAATTTACCTCCAATCTTGCAAGGAATAGTGAATGTGCCCGGATCCGAACATTTTTGAGGTAACCTCCTTTGAATCACGGCCGAGACATTCTCATCCACCACTATAGTTTCATCACCTCTTAACTTCCTTTTGTTAGTACACAAATCTTTGAGAAACTTTGCATACTTTGGAACTTGGTTTATGGCATCTAGTAATGGGAGAGTGATTTCCACTTTTCGGAATGTCTCAAGCATTTCCTTATCAACAATTTCTTTCTTTGGTTTAGAAAATTTGGAAGGGAATGGAGGTCGAATAACCACATCCTCATCAATGAACCTTGGCTTCTTTGCTTGTGGAACGTCTTCTTGAACACTTTCCTTCTTTCCCTTATCAACTTTCTCTTCCTCAATTTCCATCTCATCTTCACGATTTTCATCATTAGCCCCCAAGATGTCATCATTTTCAACCTTTCCACTTTCATTATCATTTACCATCCCCTTGGCCTTAGCATGAAGGTCCTCCAATTCTTTCCCACACCTCAAGGTCATGGCACTAGCATTTTCTTTGGGGTTCACCTCCGTTTGAGAAGGAAGTTGCCTAGAACCTTGGCTTTGCAATCGATTCACGGTTGTAGCTAGTTGGCTCATTTGCTTTTCCAAATTGGCTATACTTTGAGAAGTATTATTTTGAAATTGGGAAGTATTCTTTTCCAAGTTGGATATATTTTGAGAAGTGATGTTTTGAAATTGGAGGTTGTTTGTTGCCAATTGCTTTATCATTTCTTCTAGTGATGACAATGAAGATGAAGAAGACCCTTGATGGTCTTGGGAATTGTATGGAGGTGGTGGTGGTGCTTGAAAATTTTGATTGGGCCGTTTTTGTGAGTATGGAGAAGGGTTTTGTTGATGTTGGGCGTTGTAAGTGTTTGGATTTTGGTATTGGTTAGAGTTTGGTGCATTGGGATTTCCATATCGAAAATTAGGGTGGTCTCTCCAACCGGGGTTGTAGGTGTTACTATAGGGGTCATACTTCCTTTGAGGTGGTTGTCCCGAAAAACCTCCAATAGCATTAATTTGCTCTTCGGGTTGTTGGAATGATAGGCATTCGTTAGTAGAATGATCCGACATATTGCAAACACCACAATATTTTTGTTGTTGAAGATTCCCAACGGCTAATTGACGAACCAATGATGTAAGGTCCGAGATTTGGCCCTCTAACTTTTGAGTTGCCACTTCATTCACGGAAGGGTTCTTGACATGCACTTGACGATCCCCAAATTGGCGAGAATTCTCGGCAATCTTGGTTATTAACTTTCTAGCCTCCTCCGGCGTTTTATCCACAAGAACTCCACCACTTGAAGCATCAAGGTGCAATTTAGCACTATATTCCAAGCCTCCATAGAAGTAGTGAATGAGCAACTCTTCCGATATCAAGTGTGGAGGACAACTTTGACAAAGCTTTTGAAACCTTTCCCAATACTCATATAATGTTTCTCCAGAGTATTGCCGAATGCCACAAATTTCTTTGGAGATGCCCGTAGCCTTTGAGGTAGGGAAGAATTTCCCCAAGAAAGCACTTCGCATTTGCTCCCATGTAGTGATTGAGTTTGGAAGAAGGTAAAATAGCCATGCCTTGGCATTGTCTCTCAAGGAAAAGGGAAATGCTTTCAACTTCACTTGTTCTTCCGTAGCATTGTTTGGTCTCATTGAAGAACATACCATTTCAAATTCTTGAAGATGCCTAAAAGGATCTTCCGTGCCTTCACCTCCAAACTTGGGAAGGAGGGCAATAAGACCACCCTTTAGCTCAAATGGTTGTCCTCCCGGAAATACAATGCACAATGGTAGTTGAACGGAGCTAGGAGAAGCAATCTCCTTGAGTGTACGTTGATTAGGATTTTCCATGACTTGATCAATGTTGTCGTCCGGTGATGAGATAGGAATAACAAGGGTAGGACCCTCGTTAAACTCCTCTTCCGAAGGTGAGCTAGAAATAAATTGACTTGATGAATCTATATTGGCACTTGAATTCCTTTGATTCCTTCGCAAGAGTCTCTCGGGATTGGATGAATACGCAAGATCACCTAAACAAGAGGATCGAGTCATACATAGCAAAAATTTCTAAAATCAAAGAAAAATAGATGAATATGCACAATGGAACTAAAATATTCACAATTTTTATACGCGCACTAATATTGAACTAAAACTAGTTCCCCGGCAGCGGCGCCAAAATTTGGCCACGCCCGTCGCCGACGCGCCAAATTGATAATGAATGTTTATGCTCTACTATGTTCGCACTTAACTATAAAATATAGCAAATGTGGCAAGTAGGGATCGAACCCAAGGGAATAGCGTTCAATACTAGAGTAATGTAAAATGGTGGGGGGTTTTTAGTTGTTTGTGGTGTTTTATCAAACACCTTGACTACAAGAAATAAATTGCTAGAGAAATATGATTATGGGACTTTCAATCATCCAATTTTTTCCAACACAACAAGGCACAATGCTTAAATTAGCAAGATAAAGAGATATTTGACCCAAGGATTATGGAAACTCAAGTTCTTCACCCATACACATATAAGCAAGATTTAATCAACTCTACCTAACCAAGATAATTGGTGAAGCACACAATCACTTATTTCTCTTCTAAAAACACTAATTTAGTGAAGCACATAAATTAGTTCTCTTGATAATAGCAACCAATAATGAAGCACTACTAGTTTAACCAAATCAAGGAATCAAACAAAGAGAGGCTAGGACAAACCCAAGGATGAGGAGCTCAACCTAGGTATTTGCACTTGAATTTTGTGGATTTAGGTACACTAAATCTTGTGCTACTATAATGAATGCACTAACAATTACGGATTAGCACAAACAATTAGCAATTAAAATTACAAGAAGAGTAAGGTGAAGCAACTTACAATCTCCAAGCAAAATCATAAACAATACAACACAAATATTCAAGATAGAGTGAAATAGATCTTACTTAAATGAAATGGGTTTTGATACAAGAGCTCCTCCTTGAGCCAAATATATGAAGTTAGTTACTCATAATCAATGCTAGATTATGAGTAATTGATGTTTTTCTCTCTACTTGACTAACCCTAATTTGGTTCTTGAAGAGGCTAAGCAAGGAGGCAAGAATAAGATGTGAAGATATATATTAGGTTAAGAGATAATATGTTCATTTAATACTCAGCAGCTCCGTACGGCCTGCTGTACGGCCGTACAGCTGCCCGTACGAAAATTCTGCTCCTTTGAACGGCCTGTTGAACGGCCGTACAGCTGCCCGTACGAGATAAAATCTTCAATATAATGCATTAAACACCTCCCGGCATCACGAGCTTGCATCTTCTAACTTCCCTCTTGAATAATCTTCGCTTTCAAGCCCAAAATATTCCATCTTTTCAACAATTAAGCATGAGGCACTGAAAGATGGAAAACATAACAAATATTAATAAAACAACATTCGAAACTAACAAAAATGCAGAAGAATAAAAGACAAAACGTGTATAAAATACACGTTATCATACTCTATAAGCTCAAGTCACGAAATTATATAACCTGCTAACAGAATAAACTTTACCATTGTTTACTCCATCAAAAGATGTTCAATTTTAGTCTTTTCTTATATTTTATGAATTTACATCATTGTTGGTAGATCTTAAATATGAATGAATTTTATGTCATAGTTAATGATTCTTATTGCTTATCCAAGAATATAAGGTGAATTTTATTTTAAATTTTTTGGAAACTAAATTTTTCAGTTTATTTTATTGGCAGGTCACCAGAACATACCAAACACGGCAAACAACCATATGTTATTAATGAGATATATATATATATATATATATATATATATATATATGTGTGTGTGTGTGTGTGTGTGTGTGTGTGTACTTTCAATGAAGTACTTTATGGTGTATGGCTACAAACTTTTGTTTCCGCATTCGCATTCGAAAAAGTAAGAAAATATATTATAAGTATGGTCGTTTGACCTGTGTCGTTAACAGTATTTGTAACATTTTTCTAACCTTTATAGTGAAATGCAATTTTTTTTATGAATAATTTGAAAATTACTGAATAATATATATAACTTTCTTATATAATTAAAATCTATTATTATAGTCTCTATTAGTAACATAATAAACATGTTGATATCTGACATATTATGATAGAAAATTAACTATCTATATGCATGTCTTATAAGATCTTTACGATTTTACAGATACATTGAATCAGTAAGTTACATATATATATATAACAAGATTGCTCGGTTAATAGTGTGTTAAGCTCACAGGCAACGACCTACTTCAATACGATAAAATTTCCATTTTGACTTTAAATGTAAATATTCATTTGTCATGGGTTTAAATGTTTCTAAACTTATGACTTAAGATTTATTATATCACTCACTCAATCAATTTATTATTTCTTTCTATTATCCTTAATATAATTTATCCATTGCGCGGGGAAAAAATTATAAACAAGCTTTTGATGCTTTTGATACTTTTTTTGAATCCCAACAAGACTTTTTTATGAAATTAACGAAGTAAAAACTGAACAAGAAACCAAGTTACTAGAAGTAATTTATGTGTAGTGCAGTTAGGGCTACACAACATTTCGATCTAGACAGGTAAATAAGACTGGACCGGCTGTCAGTCCAAGACCCGGACCGAATTGTATATAAGTAGTCCGATCTCCGGTCCTTAAAATAAAAAAAAATCCAATTTTTGTGTATGTCCGGTCCAAACCCAAAAAAAAAACCGGATCAGATTGAAATTTGTGTATGTAATTCTTTTATATTACTTTATTTATATAATATAGATATTAAATATTTGAATATATCATAATTTAACAAACTAAATTAGTAGATAAAAATTGATGAAATAGTAGAGTTCAACATTACAATCTAAATAATTAAATGTAAAAATTTTATTTTTTGATACTTATATATATTTTTGATAATTATTTAATATTTTTTAGAATTGTACCTTCGGTGCGTAGCACGGGTAAAATGCTAGTATAATATAAAAGTATAAAATACAAATATATACAAGGAATATAATATGAGTTAAAAGGTGACTCAAATATATAAAAATTGATATAAGAAAGAAAATAAGTTGGAAAAAGTACTTCAAAGGTACTTAAATATTTGAATTAAAACTAACTTTAATTTGAATATTTTTTTTTGTCAAAGGTGAATTTCTCATTCATGAATTGTATCGAAATACAATAAACGTACAAGGGGATTTTTTCATTCAAGAAAATTCATCATCTAATAGAAAAGCACGCATTTTGCTCCCGGACGTTTAGACAATAAAACCTTCAAGTCTGAAAGGAAGAACCCCACAATAGAAAGGCCTCGTTAAAAAACCCCCAAGAGCAAAACCCTATGGGAAAAAAACTCAAACGAGAAAAAGAGTGCCCTCAAATATAAAAATACAACGTTTAACAAATTTTCAAAAAAGCTCATAACTACTAAATTCTTTTGTAAGTCTCCATTGCCATCAGTTATAATTGCTTTATTTTCCTCTTCATCTTGGTTGCTCCATTACTGTAGGTCGTCACCTCTGTTTTTTTAATCTACTCTACCCAACCAAAAATTCCAATCGCCCCTGCGAACAGTGAATAAAAACGACAAAATCGAAAAATTAGTCCCTAAATCTATTTATCAAAAAATTTTATAAATATTATCAACATAATATATGATCAAATATGTAATTTAGCAACAAGTATAAGAATCTAAACCAAAGGGGATCCCAAAAAGGGTTACCCTTTGATTAGTCACCTACAACGCCATCAATCATGGCACAAAATTATTCCACCAAAAATATACAAACCACCAATTATGGCACAAATTTACCCAAAATTGATCCAAAAATCCACAAATATATAGAACACCCTCAAAGATACAAAACCATATAAAAAATGGTACAATAGTACTAATTAAGGCTTATCAAGATAAGAAATCAAATCAAAATCGAAACCACAATCCTAATTATGTACAAAACCATATAAAATGATACAATGGTACTAATTAAGACTTATCAAGATAAGAAATTAAATCAAAATCGAAACCACAATCCTAATTATTCAAATCTCAATCATCAATTAGAACACATTAAAATCCCTTAATTAAGCCCTATCAATCATCAATTCAACCATCAATTCAAAATTAGTCACTGAAAATTAAAAACAGCAATCAATTATCATAAATATTGAATTAATCATCAATTAAATATTAGTAACCGAATCTCAACCAAGACTAATCTAACCAACAAAATCAAATATCTTTAAAAAAGGAATTCAATTAATCAATTATCATATAATTAGGGAAACAAATAATGTGACAATCAACTAATTAACTAATTAATTAATTGTTGATCAAAAAAAAAACTAATCAATTAATTGCTTTTAGGCAAGGAAATTTCAAAAACATAACAGCCATGCAAATAAAAAATCAATCAATTATCTTGTAACAAATGAAGTTAATAAACAAGTCAATCAACTTTTAAATAATAAAGATTTAAAAATAAAGGCAAAAACATTTAAATAATAAAGATAAAGGTAAAACCGATAACTTAGTAACATACAAGGCACAATAATCAATTACAACTTAAATTATGCTATAACCGACCAATAAAACATGGATTCCGGTCACGTTGGAAACTTCCTATCGAAACTCCCAAAACCGAAGATAAAAAGGACCAGAAAATTAAAATAAAAATATATAACAATTCTCACACACGGATTATCCATATATATAATCATAATCATGAAAAACGAATCCGAAATCAAACCCCGATTTTAACTTAAAGATTTAATTCGAGAAAAACATGATTTGAGGGTAGCAATTGATAGATGGTGAAGAGAGGAACGATTCGGATATTCACACGACTAATTTGGACTACAAAATCACCCCGAACTGAGGCTTTAATCTTTAAAACTTGAAGAATAAAAGAGAGAGATAAGATGGGAGAGAAAGAGAAATCCCCTTGATTTTACCACAAAGTCAGATGCCTTGTTGTAGCAGAATCTGTCACTTAGAAAAATGTCGATGGCACCGATAACAACCGTCGTCTCCTGATCATTCTCATGGTCTCCGAACTGCATGTGTTAGGACCTAAGGAATTTCTTTAAGGAATGGTTTTACTGTAATTTTCTTGAGCCATCAGCTACCTCATCTCTATTCTAAATTTAATTAACGCAAGTTGTAATATTTCTTAGCGTGATTATTTTATCTCCGTGCGTATATGAAAATTTTGTACTATGAATATATGAGAATTGTAATTACCTGCACGTATCGAGTATGTACGCAATATATTGTAAAAATGGTGTAACTTTAAGTTGAAAATTTTAAGTGTACACAAACAACTCGTTTTTACTTTAAGTGAACCTTAAAATAATTTAAGGCCCACCAAACAGGTTCTACGTGTGGTCGCACTAAATTCATCAAAGATTTGTCTTAATAGTACGTGTGGTCGCACTAAATTCATCAAAATTAGGGTCAAAATTTTTCGTCGATTGGATAATAGATATATGTGTTTAATATTTTTGGAAAAATACTATATCCAGAGCAAGGGATAGTGATAAGTTTCCCTTATGTAAGCTTTCTGTTACTCATACTATCAAATCTGATCATGATGCCATCGTATTAGAACCTATTAATACTGAATTTTCTAGGAAGCAATTCAGGTTTAAGTTTGAGAACACGTGGCTTCATGAGTCCAGTTTTAAAGAAGAAGTCGTTCAATTTTGGAAAGAGATTCCAAAGATTCATCTGCTACCAAAATTATTATCTGTTTCATCATTTATGGCGAGATGGGACAGAACTTTTTTTCATAAATTTCGAGATAAGGTGAAGAAACAAAAAGTATTGTTATGCAGCCTTGTTGACAGAAGGGATGAGGAGGGAGTGAAACTGTATTTCGATGAAAGACAGAAACTGAAGGATCTCTTGATTCATGAAGAACTTTATTGGAAGCAAAGGGCCAAGGCTTTTTGGTCGACTGAAGGGGACACTAATTCGAAGTACTTCCATGCAGTAGCGTCAAAAAGGAAGAAACTAAACCACATCACGCATCTGGTAACTGGAGAGAATGAAGTAGTGGATAGTCAAGAAGGTATGGGCAGGGTGGTGCTTGAGTACTTTAGAGGTGTGTTTGATGGAGGGAATAGTGGTAATGTGCAGTCTGAAAATGTAGAAGGTGGTGTTATATCTGATGAACAAAATGCTAAACTTACAGCTGAAATTAACTTTGTGGAGTTTACAGTAGCTTTGAAGCAAATGCACCCGGATAAAAGTGCTGGGCCTGATGGGTTGAGCCCAGCGTTTTTCCAGCATTTTTGGGATTTGATAGGGAAGGAAGTCTTTAATTGTTGCAAGGATTGGTTGGCTGAGTGTGCGTTTCCAGCAAATTTGAATGATACAACGGTGGTTCTTATCCCAAAGAAAGACAATGTTGATCGTATGACAGAGCTGCGGCCCATAGCGCTATGTAATGTCCTATACAAGATATTAGCGAAAGTTCTTGCTAATCGACTTAAGGTCATTTTGCCTAGTGTGATATCTGAAAATCAATCAGCATTTGTCCCTGGAAGGAATATATTTGATAATGTATTAGCAGCTTTCGAGATCCTACAGTTTATGAAGAGGAAGAATAGAGGTGTAGAAGGGGAGGTGGCTCTGAAACTGGACATCTCAAAAGCGTACGATCGGGTTGATTGCTATTATTTGAAAAGAAGAATGCAGTTGATGGGATTTAATAGTACTTGGATCAGATGGATTATGTTATGTGTCTCGACAGTAAGCTATTCGATAGCGTTTAATGGGAGTTTGATTGGGCCAATTGTTCCGAAGCGTGGTTTGAGGCAAGTAGATCCTCTGTCTCCCTACCTCTTTTTATTTTGTGTCGATGGCCTATCTCAATCTCTGTCAAGAGCTGCAAACAATGGTCTAATTAGTGGATGCAAGATTTGTTTAAATGCCCCTCAAGTAACCCATTTGCTTTTTGCAGATGATAGTTTCTTGTTTTTTAAAGCTACTAAAGAAGAAGCAGAAGTGGTTAAGAATCTTTTAACTGAGTATGGTAGTGATTCGGGTCAGGTGGTGAACTACCAGAAATCAGGTGTTTTCTTTAGTGCTAATGTTAGAAGAGATAAACAAAAAGAGGTTAGAGATATTCTGGGGGTTCAAAATGAACTCGGGGATAGTAAGTATCTCGGTCTCCCATCACTAATTGGTCGATCAAAGAAAGCAGTGTTTGGCTTTGTCAAGGACAGAGTTTGGAAGAAAGTTCAAGATTGGAGTAATCAAATGCTATCCAAAGCGGGGAAGTTGGTCATGGTTAAGAATGTGGCGCAGACAATTCCGTCTTATAGCATGTCTTGCTTTTTAATTCCAAAATCATTGTGCACTGAAATCGAACGGTTGATGAATGGATATTGGTGGGGTTCTGGGGGAAATAATAGTCGAGGAATAAAATGGATGGCTTGGAATAGGTTGGCAGTGGCTAAGAGCAGAGGTGGGTTGGGATTTCGGGACTTGCATGGGTTTAACTTGTCTCTTCTAGGTAAACATGTTTGGAATTTCAGTTGTAATCCTGGTACGCTTGTCGCTCGTATGTTTAAAGAACGATACTATCCAGATAAACATATTCTTAATGCGAGCAGAGGGGTGGATCCTAGTTTTATCTGGACAGGCATATGGGAGGCTAAAGAGAGGTTGAAAGATGGGTTTAGGTGGGTGCTTGGAGATGGCAAGGATATTAATATTTATAAAGACCCATGGCTGAAGGGTAAGGTGGACTTTCGAGTTGAGGATGATCATCGTAATATTGTGAGAAATGAAATGGTATGTTCTTACTTCCGTCCTAATAGTAGAGACTGGGATGTGCATAAGGTAGAACGCGATTTTCATGCTGACGATAGCAAATTGATTATTCAAACAAGGATTCCGCAGATTGAAGTTAAAGATAGATTGGCTTGGACTGGTTCAAATAAAGGGGTTTATACTGTGAAATCTGGGTACAGGTATTGGGAGACAAGACAGGCTGGTATTGAAAATGAGATTGAATCGCAAGGTTGGAACAGATTGTGGAAGCTGCAGTTGCCTCACAAAACTAGAATTTTTCTTTGGCGTTTCTGTCGGAACAACATTCCAGTCAGGTGGTTACTGAGAAGTAAAGGTGTGGAGACTACATTTGTTTGTCCTATGTGTGGTTCTGATATTGAACACCTTAGACATTTATTCTGTGAATGTTCGTTTGCAGTAGAGTGCTGGAGTTTATCAGGTTTGAATATGGATATGCAGGATGTTGAGTTGGCTTCGAGCTGGATGTTGGATTTGATTAGCAAGGAGAATGAAGAGGTGATCATAAAAGTGGCTACTGTGCTTTCAGGGATATGGTTTTCGAGAAATAAAAGGGTGTGGGAGGGTAGAACTATAACGCCTGCAGTAACAATGGAAGTAAGCTCTAAGATGATACATGAATGGGGAGAAGCAAACAAATGTAAAAATAGAACGAACAGTATACTCCCAGAGTCAGAAATGCAGGAACAAAAACGGTGGCATCCACCCGTTACATGAACTTTCAAATTGAATGTGGATGCATCCCTGAAGGTTGGTGAAGGTATGTTTACTTTGGGTATGGTAATACGAGATGCCACAGGTCAGTTTGTAGCTGGGAAGAATATGAGTCTAGTAGGTGAAGTGTCAGTTATGGAGGCTGAGGCTACAGGTGTTTGCGAGGCGATAAAGTGGATTATTACCTCAGGAATTCAGCATGTTGTTATCGAAACAGATTCGCAGCTGGTGGTGCATGCCTTAGCTGCTGAGGATGCATACCAACTAGAAGTTGGTCATATCATTGATGAATGCAAGGAGAAGCTTAAGGAACGAGTCGATCTATCAGTTACTTATGTCAGAAAGCAAGCAAACAAGGCTGCCCATTTAATGGCAAGAGTACCATGTTTGTTAAATAACTACAATCATTTTACATCTCCTCCAGATTTGTTGTTGGAGAAATTGTCTACTGAATTTCCAAGTTAATGAAATTTTCAATTGATCAAAAAAAAAAAATCATTGATTTAATATAAGGGTATTTTTGTTTTTTCACTAAAAATTGCTCTGAATTCCTATCTTTGTGTACGATACATTCTTTTGTCAAATGTATTTCGGTAAATTCCAAAATAAGGTTTAGTCAATCATATGTTTACTTAGTTATACAATGTTTAGGGGGTCGAGTGTCTTTTTTTTATCAATATCAAACATTTAATTATTATTTTTAAATACCTGTAAAGGTCATTATATATGAGCATTGTTCTAAAAATTCCCAATTTAGTCGATTAATCTTTTACAAAGTACTCGACCGATTCGATTTTTAAAATTCCCGATTAATCTTTACGACTACTTTTCTTATCAAATTTTAAAGTATCGGTTACAAAATTAAAGTGTGAGGATGAATCTCCTAATATTGTACTTAACTAGATACCAAACTCTTTTTCAGAAGTTATTTATTTTAGAGAGTAAGGACACCATACATTTCAGGTAATTTTCCTGATATATTTCCGGTTCCTTTTTCTCTTTATTTTATCTATTTTAATTTATCATTTTTCCATTTATGGTCCAAAGAAAAAATTCGAATCAGGTCTGAGATTACACAGGATCGAAACCGATAAATAAATAGACATATTTCATCATCAAAATTATATTCAAAAAACGTATGATATCTACAAATTATTTAGATCTAAATATAACTCAGAAAAATTAAATACGAGAAATAACATCTCATTGCGTTGAATTTCAAACAAATACAAATTAAGTTTACAAAATTCTAATATACTTTTCTCCTTATCTAGCAACATTGTTTAGAAGACAACGGGGTTATAGTTTCTTGATGACCCCAACTATATTTAAAGCTAACGGAACCATATTCATATATATTTTTCTTAACATATATATGTTCTCCATCCCAATCGATAACAGAAGTGTCCGGAAATTCAATTGAATTGAAATCATGGCATGCTAATACTACGTCTGTTTGCATACAAGTTACGGGATTTGTAACGTTAACCAAAAATTCCGAGATACCAATCGATACATCTCGAATTTTATATTGTTGTACTCCCACTTGACTTGGAAAACAATTACCTTTACCTGCATTTATCAAAATAATATTTATTATATTAATGAAATTATAAACGAATAAAGGTCCCTAATATCACAATTTGAAAGCAAATGATCCCAAATATCACAGTTTAAAATTTTGGCCTTAAATATCACTCCAAAACACATTGTAATATAGCGTTTTTATTTTTTTTATTTTTTTTTTGGAAACGCTAATGCGTTTAACGTTAAGGGGGTTTGTTTGTTTGTTTTTTTTGTTTTGTTATGCTCAAAACGCTAGTTTAGACAGCGTTTTTAGTTCAAAACACAATCTGAAATAGCGTTTACTCACCAAAATGCTAGCCGCAACTGTTTCTATGGAGTAGAAGTGCGCACTTTTACTAAAAAAATCAAAACGCTCCAGGTAACTGTGTTTTGAAGTGATATTTGGGGACAAGTTTTTGAGATATAATATTTGGGGTCATTTCTTTTCAAATTGTGATTTATAGGACCAACACTCTGAACAAATAAAGACCCCAATTGTTTTTTTCTTTACATGCATATGAATTTAAAATACCTTTGCCAACGAGAAAAAGGAAGAGAATAATAGAAAAAACGAACTTGAGTGTTGCGACCTTTGCCATGTAATTAATCTTTTGGTTCTTTGGCTTACTGCTTTTGAGCTTTAACGTAGTATGCTATGAATTGTGTTCTTAGGTAAAAATGTAATCGAGCTCTTTTATATAGAGGCGAAAGAATTATTAATGAAGGGACGTGAATGAACTAATATTAATGAAGATTATATCTTTAACTAGTTATTAATTGAGATTTCATCTAACAGCATACCATGGTGATTTGTTTGTAATTGTAGTGACTTAAGAAATAAATTGGTGAAAACGTAAAATTAATTGTGTTTACTAACAAATTGTTGTAATCATTACGAGCTATATGTCCTATTATAATCACTAACAACAGAAATTAGAGAAAAGACAAGTTATTTTGAAATTTACTTTATTCAAGACAGTCTATGAATTGATTGTAAGATATTTAATATCTTTCCAAATTTCTATAGTTGAGTGATAAGTCATTTTATTTGTATAATATTAGTGTATTATTTTTATTAGTTAACATTTTATTTTCCCTTTTTATGCTTGGTTGTGTGGTTTTATTGATTGTGCAGATATTGAGAAGATCTTCATGATTTGATCAAATATTGGAGAATAATGCATTTAAGTCAAGATATCGAGCCACATCGTTATGAGTCAGCAGAATCGTGAGAAATCAAGCAGGAATCATCTAATAAGGGAAAGTTGAGCAAGCAATTTGTCACAAGGATTGGTGTAAATCAATTAAAAATCTTTGTAATTATTGCTTCTTTGTAAATATTTTAGTATAAATAGACGTGTTAGGTTCATTGTATTAACACATCTAGCTTTTACTTCATCTCTTTTCTTTAGCAAAAAAATTATCCTTGTATTCACATCATCGTTCAATAAAAAGTCAAGCTTTTCTTCAATTTCTGGTATGAGTTCTTTAATTTATATCGTTGTTGCTTTGATCATGCTTGGCTAGAGCCCTTTCTAAGGGGCGGATGTGGTCGGTCGTCATAATATGATTATGTGGTGTAAGTGCTTTAAATAACATATTTGTTTTGCTAGTTATTTTCAATATCATATTTATGTGAGTATTTTCATGCGAGCCACACAAGTAGAGTTGGGAGTTCGTATAGTTAGGATCCATAAAGTTTTGAGAATTGACTTGATTGGTAAGATCGATACAAAGTGGTTTTTACAACTTTAGATTATATTTGATTCGAAATCATTGGTTGTCTTTATTTCGAATACTTATGTGTTTATTGTTAGTGGAGATCAATTTTTATGCTACACCCTAATTTTGTGTTTGACCGATGAAATCCGTTCCTTAGTTGTTTTTATAAGTGATATCTTCAAGTGCTAGATAATTGTTTTTGTTGGTTTTTAATTAAGAACTTTACTCGCGTTCTCTGTGGATCGACCCGTACTTGCCCTCGTACTCACGTACGCCCGTGCACTTGCGGTTTTTATTAGTTAACGAATTTTTCCTCAACATTGAGTTTGTTAATAGTTATAACAAATGATATCTTAAAAGTTTATGGTAAAGATAAATTAGAGAATTGCAATTATTAATTTATGTGGGATGATATTCGTGAGTGATATAATAGATTTGATAGGACTTAGGAAAATTCAGGTATGACATTGAGTTGATAAGAGAAAATTCTTGTACATAGAATGGTCGATTAATTTCATTAATAAGAGATCTTTGGAAATGTGTCCAAAAATAAATTTGTGCGGATTTGACTTAAATCGAACAATATCATACTATTGTGAAGTTATGGCTTATTAATGGTCCAACAAGTGGTATCAGAGCCCATAATTCGATAATTAAATCTTAGGGGTAAGGGGAGTGTTGCACTGTGGGAGGTTCCCCCGACGGGTTCCGTGAATGTGGCAGCGATGCAAGATGTAGACAGATTAATTACAGGTGTAAGATCACGGGTTATGTGGTTCTTAGTTTGACGGGAGGATTGTTGGGTGGTATCAACTCAAGTACCACATCGAGAACATAAGGAGAAATTCTCTTCTACATAAAACAACCGGTTAACTCCATTAGTATGAAACATTTTGGGAACGTCCAAAATTAAATTCGTGCAAGCTCGATCTAAAGCGGACAATATCATACTATTGTAGAGTTATGACTTTCTCGTGGTCCAACATAAATAATATAATTTTATGTCAATTTGGTTTATTGTAAATTGATGTGAAATGTATGTAATTTGTCCCGCTCGATCGAATTGGATTCGCTTCATTGAAAATCTTTGTACTAAAAAAAGAAAAAGAAAAGATAAGTCATGTTAAAGTTGATGAACAAAAATTATAATCATCATATAATGGCATGGTGCAAAATATATGTTACAAGTATTTCAGAAAAATCTGTCTTAATATATCTAATATTTAAGTTAAACTACAAAAAAATTTGAATACAAAGAGTTTCAATTAATTAAAAGGAAAATGATGGTTCTAAAAAAAGGGAGAGGATGGTTATTGATTTAGGATCTGTTTGGGATTATTATTAAAAATTATTGAGTTGATATAAAAAGGGTCGGCGAAAAAAATTATTTTAAAAAAAGTTGAAATTATTTATTATTATTTTTGATATGTAAATACTTTAATATAAAAGTATAAAAAATAGTTTTTAATATGATTTAAGAATAAAATTATATAAAAATAAAAATAAAATGTTTTCAATATGATTTGATGGTGAAATTAACCATATCTCACAAGTAAAAATGTAGAATAATGAGTCAATTTATGCACAACAGCACAAGGGCCTCTAAAGCTAAATTACAGCTACAGTATATACGGGTGTATACAGTTTCAAAAAAAAAATATACGGGTGTAAAACTTGAATATGTCTTTAAATTCTACACGGGCTTAGTTCAGTTTTAAGCTTCAACTATTCTGGACCGAGACTCGTCAATTGTTGTTCCTTTACGTGTAGACTCATTTTCGTTTCTGTTTTTTCTTTTGTTTTTGCTAAATCTTTTACTTCTGTTTTATTTGTAAATAACAGTTCTTCATCCTTCTTTTTCTTTTTTTTTAATGCTATCTTTTTTCACCCTTTTTTTTTTTGCTAAATAACTTTTTTCATCTTTAATGTAAGTATGTAACTAATAGAAATGCCTTCTCTTATGTTGTTAGGAATATTTTGTTACCATTGAACGCTTCTAAATTTTTGTACGTTATTATTTTCGACGTTCCAAAACACTTGTAAGTTTGTAACTTAAATTTTCATGTCTATACTTAAGGTACATGAAAGAATAATTCAAAGTTTTTTTTTTAGTTATTTTTTACAAAGCATATGTGAATAAGAAAGAAAAAGAAAATTATCAAAATATCCATGTTTTCAAATTTTTTTTCAAAAATACTACAGTATCGCATTTCACATTGCAAATAAGATTACATGTTCGACAAATTTTACATAATCAATATTTTATGTAATTTAGCCAATCATTTTTAGTTAACACCATTGGAGATGCTCTAAGAAATATTAATTTTATTCGGAAAAATGAGCTATAAAGTTTCTGTTTAAAGTTAGAGATACAATAAAATGGATGGGTTTTTTTTTCTGGTTTAAATACAAGATAACGATTATTAATTTATTTTTTATCACAAAAGTTGTTCAAAAGTTTTTCTTTTGAATTTATTTTTTCATAAAATTGTTTGTAGAATCCGAAATGTGAAAAGCATCCACAACTATGTTTTGTTTTATAATCATCCACAACTATGTAGTATTATCACTTGGTTCAAAAAGAAAAGTGCTATTGTCACTTGCGTACCTACGTGCTACTCCCTCCGTTTCAAAATAAGTATAGCATTTTTTGCACGTGTTTTAAGGTATATAAAAAGTGATTTTCACACTATTTTTTTAAAATGTTCTTTTTCTAAATAAAAGTATAACATTTGAACTTTTATTCACAAAATAATTAAAAAAAATAATACATGAAAATCACTTTTTTTAATAAACAATACATATGTTTTTGTAAAATAAAAAAGAAAGTAGGGGAACATTATTACATGAAAATTGAAAATAATGGCCCTAAAGTCCATGCATAAGCGACATGATTTATCACAGGAAATTGTGCGTTAACGGTAATACAAGAGTTGGGTGTTCATAATTTCCTTCCTTCATTGCCCACCAGGCACCGACGCCAACGGGAATCTCTAGTTACACCGAGTCAAAGCGTAACGGAAACATAAATACTCTATATTATATTTTTCAATTTGTAAGTAAACTGCTTTCGACAAATTCATTGCTATTTTACAATTTTGCAATAAGAGTTTGTAGTATTTTTATCAAAAAAAAAAAAAAGAGTTTGTAGTTTTTTTTTCCTTATAAAAGGATGATGATCTTGAAACAAGAGTATTATTACATACTTTAAAACGAATTCCAAACATATTCACAAATGATACATGTCATGTTTTTTTTTTTTTTTTTGAAAAAGAGCAACTTTCATTCATATCGAAACATCCGACAAGAGTGTCTCCAACAACAATATTGGAGGAGACGGAAAAATAATGAAGCTATTAAGCTCACAAGGTATTTTAGCTTGAATATGAGCCACCTTGTTTGCCCGCTTTCTAACATAACTAAGTGAGACACCACTCCTATTACAAAGTAAGGTTTTGCAATGTCTAACCAGGTCACCAATCTCCAGATAGTTACAGCCTCTTCCGTTGACTGCATTGACACTGAGAAGTGAATCACTCTCAATGCTAGCATTTACATAAGCTGGCAACTCCCCTGTCCAAACGATTGCTTCAAGAATGCCCACCATTTCTGCTTCTTGGACCGGCACATTTCCTGCAAACCTCATTGTCTTGCCTTTAACATACTGTCCCAGGTGATCTCTAAGGACCATGCCCACTGAGAAAAAACCTGCACCCTCGACTACTGAAGCATCAACATTAACCTTAAAATTCCCGTGTTCTGGTGGCAGCCATTTTCCTTCGTGATATTGAACTTCTCTTCTCAAGGACTGAATTGCTTGGTTGCGTTTCTTATGCACTATACTCCACTCCACGATTTGTTTCATGCTCCAGTTTACTGCTATAGTAGGCGTCATGGTCTTAGCTTGAAAAATCTGCTGGTTTCTAGCAAACCACACCCCCTAGAGAACTGCAGCCATTTTTACCAGCTTTTCGGTTGTTTCAGTGCAGAACTTGTTAAGTAACCAGTCAGCAACGTACTCGACCTCCCACATATCAAAAGATAACCCCACCTGTTGCCAACAAGCTGTTGCAAAACTACAGTCAAAAAATAAATGACACACATGTTCTACCTCCCCTGTGCACATTGGACAACCGATAGGGACATTAAC
The DNA here is from genome assembly GCA_036435485.1 of Saposhnikovia divaricata. NCBI lineage: Eukaryota > Viridiplantae > Streptophyta > Magnoliopsida > Apiales > Apiaceae > Saposhnikovia > Saposhnikovia divaricata. Next base: position 233,191,821 of record CM071594.1, read on the forward strand.
TCCTCTGCCTCGAAGAAGAATACGAACTGGAATGTTATTGCGACATAGTCTCCAAAGAAACACCCTGATTTTGTGAGGGACCTCCAAATTCCAGATCCTATTCCAGCCTCTAGAATGCTGCACCCCTAAAGCACCAACGTGGTTGTTATGCCATTGTTGGTATCCCGTTTTCACAGTGTACTGTCCATCAGACGAGTGGACCCAGGCAATCCTGTCATTTGTACTAATCTGTGGAATACGAGTTCTCAGAATGAATTCTGCATCCTCACTCCTGAAATTCGACCTGACTTTGAGTTCATCCCATCGCCTCCCATTGTCCTCAAAAAAATTGCATACCTTCGAGATTTTGGCTATTGAGCTGCATGTTTCTTGATCAACACAAAAATTTTCCTTCCCCCTCAACCATCTATCTGAACCAATACAGATTGTTTGTCCATCTCCTAAAACCCACCTTAATCCTTTCTTCATCTCCTCCTTCGCTTCCCAAATTCCTGACCATGTATAGCTTGAACCCCCCGATCTATTAGCTTGCAAAAAATGGCAATTAGGGTAATACTTCGCTTTTAAAACTCTTGCCACAAGAGCATCTGGTTTGTTCATCAAGTGCCAACATTGTTTTCCCAACAATGCCAGGTTAAATCCATGTAGATCGCGAAAGCCTAGTCCTCCATTTTTCTTTGACATACTCATTTTGTCCCATGCTAACCAACGAACACCCTTACTAGTAGAGGCATTAGATCTCCACCAAAACTCATTCATCGATCTCTCTATCTCCTGACAGAGGGTTTTGGGTATTAAAAAACAAGACATGGTATAAGATGGTATAGACTGAGCCACGTTCCTTATCATTACTGCTTTCCCTGCACGTGACAACAACTTTGAGTTCCAACTTTGAATTCGCTGAAAAACCTTATCTTTCAAGTAACGAAACACTGTTTTCTTTGATCTGCCGATAAGGGAGGGTAAACCAAGGTATTTGCTGTTGCCAATGTCATTAGAAACTCCCAGCACTTGCTTAATTTCCAGCTGTTTATCTGTTCTTACATTTGAACTGAAGAACACTGCAGATTTTTGAAAATTCACTGCCTGTCCAGAAAAAGCTTCGTACGAGCTTAGAATATCTTTGATAGCAGTTGTTTCCTCAGTTGTTGCTTTAAAAAATAGAAAGCCGTCGTCTGCGAACAAAAGGTGAGTAACTGATGGGGCTGTCCTACTAACACAACAGCCATGAACCCTTCCATTCTCTGCAGCTTTCCTCAAAGATAATGACAGCCCTTCCACACACAACAAGAACAAATAAGGGGATAGAGGATCTCCTTGACGGAGACCTCGACCTGGAATTATAGGCCCAACTGTAGAACCTTGAAAGCTTATAGAATAAGAAACCGTCGTAACACAAAGCATCATCCAGTTTATCCACCGTTCTGAAAAACCCATCATTGTCATTCTATTTCGCAGATAGTCCCACCTTACCCTGTCGTACGCTTTACTAATATCTAGTTTTAGAGCAACCTCCCCTTCTTGCCCTCCACTCTTCCGTTTCATATAATGCAGCAGTTCGAAAGCAACCAACACATTATCAGTAATATTACGCCCAGGCACGAATGCAGACTGTTCCTCAGAGATTATCACTGGCAAGATTTTTTGTAATCTATTCGCCAATACTTTTGCCACGATTTTGTATAGAACGTTGCAAAGAGCTATTGGACGGAGATCCTTTAACTCTTCAACATTCTCCTTCTTGGGAATTAAAACCAGAGTTGTGTCGTTCACATCAGCTGAGAATTTACATTCAGTGAGCCACTGTTGACAGCAAGTAAACACCTCCCTTCCCAATAACCTCCAAAAGTGTTGGAAAAAAGCGGGGTTCAACCCATCTGGACCGCTCGCCTTGTCTAGGTGCATGCTCTTCACCGCTTCAGTAAATTCCTCAAACGACAGGTCTGCTATTAGCAAATCGTTCTGTTCTTCCGTAACTCTTATCTCATTGTCAAAGTGGGGATGCTGAGAATTGCCTTCCGTTTCAGCAAAAACCTTGACATAATAATCTTTAATCATACAGCATAATTCCTCATGTTTTGATACCATCCTCCCATCCTCTGATCTGAGTGCAGGAATAAAATTCGTTTTCTTTCTCTTAGATGCAGTGGCATGGAAGAATCTAGAGTTAGTATCTCCCTCCTCCAACCAGAAAACTTTTGCCCTTTGTTTCCAGTAGGACTCTTCAAGTAGTAGGATCTCGTTAAGCTTTTCCTTCTCATCATAATACGACTGAATGCCATCATCATCCTCCCTATCCTTGAGCTCATCAACAACATTTTTCTGTTTAACAACTTTCTCCCTGAATTTGTGAAAAAAAGTGCGACCCCACTTGGCCATAAAAGAAGACACTGATATTAATTTAGGAAGGAGATGGATTTTCGGAAGATTTTGCCAATAACTAGCCACCTCAGAATGAAAGGTTTCTTCCTTCAACCAAGTATTTTCGAACTTAAAACGGAACTGTTTCTTAGACACTGAAGTCTTCATCAACTCTATTTTTATAGGATCGTGATCTGATTCAGTAGCATGAGAGACTGAGAGATTGCAAAGAGGAAACATATGCCACCAGCTACTTGAAGCAAAAGCCCTATCCAACCTTTCTCGAACCCAATCACTTGTCCCCTTGCTCTTTTCCCAAGTGTACTCTCCACCCGTAAGATCCAGTTCAGTCAATAAACAATCTTCTATAGTACTCTTGAAACCATTTAGCAAACTCTGAGGGTGCCTATGTCTACCTTTCTTATCAGTTTGGTACAGCATGTCATTAAAATCACCAAAGATGCACCACGGAAGCTGTGAGTTAGCTGCCAGAAGTCTGATAAAGTCCCAAGAATCCTGACGTCTTTCTCTCTCAGGGTAGCCATAAAAACAAGTTAACCTCCAAACACTAGAATGACCTTCTTTAACTTCAATATCAATGTGATTCTGTGAAGAATTCATTACAACACAGGACATACTTTGTTTCCAGAAAACAGCCAATCCTCCTCCTCTCCCCAATCTATCAACTGAGAAGAAATTTGCATAACCTAACTTCGAAGCAAGTGCTTCAATTTTATTACTAACAGCTAATGTTTCAGATAAAAATAACAAATCGGGCTTATGAGAACGTACCATGTCTCTGAGCACACGAACTGTTCGAGGTTTGCCCACACCTCGACAGTTCCATCTTAGAAGATTCATGATGAGCGGCTGGCTTGCTCCGCAAGCTCAGCCGATACATTTTTAGTAGATGCTGAAAAATCCCCAACAGAAATGACAGCCTCTGTTTGTTTTTGTATTTCCTGTGGCCCATTAGTTAGCAGGCCCACCTCAACGTCCATGTTGGCAATCTCCTTTGACTCACTCCTCCTCCTTTTGCGATCTTCTAACTGTAATTCAATAATTTCCTCCTCATTTGCCTCGTACAGGATATTCGATTTAGTAGAAAATCCCTTCAAATTAGCTCTTGCAGATATGTTTGTTACGTTGCTTATTTTACGAGCCCCATAATCAACCAAACTCCTACAATCACTCCCAGTGCTTATCTCCTTTCCTTTTTTCGAATTATTCTCTCCTTGATAATTTTGATGATTATTCGCTCGACCAATCCTGCTTTCCCACGTGGCATCATCCTCCTCCCTAAGCCACTTGCTTTGATTCTGCCCTGCCGCCCTGCGTGGTGGTGCTCGCAGCCAAGTACCCCATTCTTTCAAACTATCATCGCCTCTGCTATCCATGAACCTTCTACAAAAACGATCTGTATGAGTTACCATCCCACATAAGAAGCAGAACTCCCCCAGCCTTTCATACTTGCATGTGACCACCAGTTCTGTACCATCCTTTTTTACAATCTTCTTCTTCCTTTTAAGAGATTTTCTCACGTCAAGCCTGATTCTCACTCTCATGCAGTCACGCCAGATCGATGTGTTGTTTTTAGTATCATACTCCAGAAAATCACCAAAAAAGTTTCCCAGCTCTTTACCAACCAATTCCGTCATAAAACCCATAGGCAGACCATGGATTTGTATCCATATATTCAAGAACCAGAGCTTGACCTTAGCAGGATCTTCTCCCATGTTGACTGTGTCCAGAACCACCATAATGTTATCAAACGACCAAGGTCCACCTCTTAAAACCCAGCGCATATCCTCCTTATGAAAAAACTGAAACAGGAACAAACCTTGATCCAATTCCTTGATACTTATTCCCATCGCTGGTTTCCAGATATCCGCCATTTTCGATTTGAATGCTCGAACATTGACATTTTTCTCAGTCAGCAGCCTACATGTCATGTTTTTATTCGTAAAATTCATATATATGTACAAAACATTTATCTCATTTATGAAAATTATTAATAATAATATTACGATAACTCAGAGTATGAAAATGTTGTGAGAAATCTGACATTTTTCTTTAAAACAAACGGCCGCCTGAGTCCAGTAACAATAGTCCTTTTCTTCCGAGTTGCCGAATGAACCAAACGTAAAAGCCTTGACGGCATTTAAGCCAGAAAAACGGCCTCAACACGGGGACTACGTTTGTCATACGGGACCTATGACCATTTTATTTCCTTGATAAAGCATGTACTCAGTACTCACTAGTCACTACTCCTATCACGTGTAATTGAACAACTAATTAATTCTTCTGATCTATAAATTACGTTGTTTCTATGAGTATTCACAACAAACAGAACAAAGTCAACGTGTTAAACAAAAATAAAATTACATGAATTTTTTTTTAAAAAAAAACCAACAGAATTAACAAATCAATAATAAAAATATTGGTTTACATTATTTTACCAAATAAAATGCGAACCATTCAATTTTAACGCATTCACACAAATGTAGTACAGTAAAATCTCAGTAAATTAATACTAAATAATTTTTAAAAGAAAAAAAAACTAATTTTTAACCTTTTTTTTTACAGGAATTAATTTTTAACCTTAAGTGAAACATAAGCACGAAATCGTAAATTAAGAAAGTAAGATGGATGGCAATGGATCGGATGCGGTTAGATTTGTGAGGTATCCAAATTCAATTTCTAATCTTTTTGTCAAATTCAAATTCAACTGGATTTTAAAATTGAAATCCAATCTAACATATTTTGGATCGGGTTCGGATTTGTCCAAACCCGAAATTTGAAACTCTTAAAAAATTTAAAATTTTGTTTTTGTACGATTTTTTTTTTACTTTAAACCTAATATTCATAAAACATTAATTTTAAACAAAAAAATTAACTTTACAAATCAAAAAATTACTAATTGTCAAAAATTACTAATAAAACTCAAACTTTAAAATCTTGATTTTCATTTTGAAAATATAAGGTATCAGAATAAGAATGAGAAAAGAAAAGATGGAGTCGGTAACAATTTTAGGCAATGCAAGATATTGAGTTATGGATAGATCCGTCATCGATATTAAATAATCTTTTACTATATATTAAATTTCAACACAAGTGTAAAAAATACCATTTTAATGGTTGTGAAATTACTATTTTACATTTATTTGTTGAAAAATAACAAAAACACAACCCTTTTAAGATTTTTGTAAAAATTAGCATCGATATTAAATAATCTTTTACTATATATTAAATTTCAACAGAAGGGTAAAAAATACCATTTTAATGGTTGTGAGATTACTATTTTACACTTATTTGTTGAAATATAACAAAAACACAACCCTTTTAAGATTTATGTAAAAATTGGATTTAATTTTGTTACCCTCAAGGATCGAACCCTTGACCTTCTACTCTCAAACATATGTCATAACCATTATGCTATACTTAGTTTTGAATATATTTTAAAAATCTAATTAGATAAATCACATTTTTTCCTTTTGTCCCAATTTTTCTATTTTTATTTTGACTAAATAACCTATTTGTTTTTATTATTTTTAGAATATTCCTAAGAATATAGTTACAAAAAATATTTTAATCTATCAAGCATACTCTACGATTCTCTTTCGTTATTTTAAATGATTGAAATAAAAAATAAATTTTAAGATCAAATTTTAGATTATACAAAAATATAACCGAGTTCGGGAAAAAATGTATTTATTTACATTTTTCTCCAATTAAATATTAAATTATTAAAATTAAAAAAAATTGGTTTTAAGAAATATGTAAATCTTATTTATCAAATCAGACATAATTAATAATTGTCATCACATAATTTTTAGGTATATAAAATTTTAAATATGTGAGTCATATTAGAGATTTTTGATTGACCTACTATTTAGACTTTCAGTAATTTAAATGTATGATTGGTGTTAAAACATAATTATTTTAAAAAATACGACAAATAATTGAATTAATGTTAAAAAGATTAAACTCTAAAAATGAATCTATGTATATATATATATATAAAATAAAGTAACTAATTTTCAATATTGAATGAAAGAAGATATGATTTTTCAGTCATAAATATAACAAAATTGCAATAATTATAAACAATTATCAATTAGATTATAACTCAACTATAAAGTATGATTATATGAATTTTCATATAACATAACAAATTGATCATTATTATATATAATGGCAGAGTTGTAACATTTACTTATATTATTATAGATGTAACCAAAAAAGTTGATATCATATAGATGTACAATTATTAAGGTCGTTTAATAATATTTTACTTCAATTTAAATATTTGAAAAAATTTAAGTTGAGTTAAAAAATAATTCAAAATTATAATATATTTTTTTTCCAAACTACCTAATTTTTAAAATAGAATTTCGATATTGTGCAATAAACATTAGACTGAAACAAAACATTTGAATTTAAATGTGTATAAATATGTATGTATGTATATATGAACCACAAAATTGACTTTTACATGATACTAAGAGATTTTGTAATATGTTTATGTCTACGTTATAATCAAATGAATTTACATATCTCTATGTGATTTATGGAAATTTTTACTAATAAAAATATTTATACTATACTCAAATATTTACTTTAATAAAGTTGATTTCACGCCATTTTAAATACTAAATTAATATTTCAGAAATTAAAAGTAACAATGTGATTACTATAGTGTTGATATTTATCCAAATTTTATGAAATCTAATCAAATTATAAAATAATTGGTACATGAATTTTGTATACAATATTACAAAATAATTATAAAAATATGAGATAAAATCGAAATCTTATCATTTATCGTATTTTTAGTTACAAAATTATCTTAATATATATACATTTTCATGTGAAAAATTATTTCAGTGCTCGTGCCTTGCACGGATTTTTACGCTAGTATAATTAAAATCCTATTATTGTTAAAAACAAAAGGATAAACTAAAAATAGAAAAATTATTAAAATGTATTTATATATAATATATATAATATTTAGATTTATTTCGGATTTTGGATTTCGGGTCGGGTTCGGATCAGAATGTCTAATATCCAAATCCAATACAAACTCTTTCGGGGTTAAAAAAAATTCAAAAATCCATATCCAAATCTGTAATTTTGGATTCGATAAAATTCAATCGAAATAGAATGAATTAGTATCCATCAAGTCGGATTTTTTTGTAATCGCTATCCTTTTTTTTAAAATATTTTGGCTTATAACCTTTTATAATGAATATTTGTTCATTGACAAATCTCGTGGTAAGCGAGTATCGAACCCAAAACTTCTAGATCGATTAGAGGTAAGCTCAACCAACTGAGCTACCTCAACTTGCTTTCCAATCGCTATCCTAAATGAGAGTAGTGACTAGTCAAACACCTTGATTAATTGATCCATTCTTTCGGTGTTTTTGTTCCATCTGTTTTACTTGCATTAATTTTTGTAGCGATCAGCTTATATAAAAATAAAAAAATAACAAATGCCTTAAAAAGGTTTAAAGGTTTAAGCATAGCATTTTCGTAAATAATTCATATTGTATTAAAAAGGTTAGAACTGATGGTTTTTCTTAGGTCTTCTGTTAGAGCAACTCCAACCCAATACTGAATCACTATAATAGTAATTGACATAGTGTCAAAATTACTCCAATGCAATACTAAAATAGTGATCCAAGGTCACCAAATGAGTTTTGGATCACCAAATTTGGTGACAAAAGTACATTTGATGATCCTTGGTCACTAAATTTGGTGACTTTCAAAAATCCAACAATGACCTTATATTTGTTAACAAAACATTTTTTTTCCATTTATGTCCTACTATACTTACTAGCGTAATAACCCGTGCGAGGCACGGGTAATCTTCTAAAAGTTGATGTAAACTTATTTATTTTTACGATTTAAAAAATATATATTGATGATAAGTGCATATTTTTACATATTTTTATTACCTATTTATTGTTTGAATTCGTATTTTAATAAATTATTTTGTTGCATTTCATGAAATTCAAGAAAAAATGAAGAAATGGCAAAATAAAGAAATAAATGTCAAGGAAGAGAAAACGAAGAAGAAGAAAGACCAAAATAGACGAAAAGTAAAGAGAAGGGGGTGTGGTGCAAAACCAATTTTAGAAAAATGGATGGCTAGGATTGAACCACACCAAACAAAATGAATGGTGGGGATTAATCCACACCAACAAAAATCCCAAATTTTTTCTATAAATAGCCTCATTTTTTCTCTTGTAATATACAACACAACCCCTTAGTTTTAGAACACCCATTTTTAGGATCAGTACTCTCCTAAATCAATAGTTGTAAATTTTCTTTGTAGTTCTTGTAAACGACATTTTTTTGTCATATATATTCTATTCGTTTAATTATTAATTCGAAGCTAAATTTTGTTTCCCCTGTTTTGTCTTTAAACATCCCCTGTATTCTTTCGTTTAATACACAAACCCAGTAGCCTTGTTCCGTTTTATCGCCTTCGAATTATCAAAACCCCTGCCTCTCCTTTCTTTTCAACCTCTACAATTCCTCCCCTTCTTATTCCCACAAACCCACTCCTTCTCCTCCCACTTCGAACTCACCATCTCCCCCTTCCCCTTTTCTGATTCACTGCAAACACCCACAACACACACAATCTACTTCACCCGTTGCAAACACCCCACATCCCCCTGTTTCTTATTAGTTCGCTGCAATTAATTTCCCCCTCCCCTGTACCACTTCGATTTTGCTTGAAAAAAAAATAGTTGTAGTTGTAGCTTTAGTTTATACGAGTTTGATGATTTCTTGCTGCTATTTTGTTACCGAGTTTTTGAGTACTTCAAGTTGCTGAATTCCGTTCTGAGTCAACTCGGGTTTCACTGAGTATTTTTGTTGCTTGTTGTTTGATTTCATTGAGTCCTTTGAATCGTTGAGTGAGTTTGTGATTCGACTTAGTGTGTAATTCAGCTAGCTGTGTAATCTGTGTTTGTAAGTCACTTGCCGAGTTCTGCATTTCGTGTTCTGAGTTTTATCGATTTCTGAGTTTTGCTTTCCGATGTTTTGGTTTCCGATGTTTTGATTTTTCGAGTCTGTTGTGTGTGTGCTTCGAGTTGTCTACATCGGGTTTACTGTGTATTTGCTGTCGATTCTTTTGTTAGCTATACTAGTTTTAAGCCGAATCGCTGGTTTCGAATTTCAGTTGTGTTTTTCCGAGTTCGCTGCAATTTTTTTGTATTTTTTTTGAGTTCCCCACTATCTGTTTTGGTTTCTCTGTTTAGTTGTTGTCGAATTATTGTTTGGTCCCGTCACTGAGTCGCATCGTTGCTATTACGTTTTCTGCGTTTCGAGTTCTTTGTCGAGTCGTCCTGCTTTACTGAAGTTTTATTGTAGTTCCAATTATGATTTGCTGAGTCCCGATCTCTCTTCCTCTTCTGTTTCCACATCCTTTCTCTTCCCCCATTTTTTCGTTTTAGAATCGCTGGTGTCCGAGTTCGAGTCTTGGTCGAGTTCGTGAGTTAATTAGTTTCACGACTGAGTCTTCATTTGTTAAGTTCCTGTTTCTCGTTTGAATTCTTAGTACTAAGTTTTGTGGTTCTAAGTTTGCGTTTGGTTGTTTGATTAATTGCCGATTGTTGTCGAGTTTATCACTGAGTCTACATTTTGTGAATTACTAAGCTTGTGCAATTCTTGTTTTCTGTTTCGTTTTCCGAGTTCACGAGTTGCCCAGTGTTGCGTTTTGTGTAGGCTGAGTTCTTGTATTTTGATTGTAAGCTTTGTTTGTTTAAAATTTGTTCGTTGCTGTGGAGTTACTGAATTCACTTGGTTAATGCTGGTTGGTTCAAATTTATTGTCTTGTTTGGTTTGTTTTGGCTAGTCGAATTTATAAACGGATCCTGTCGAATTATTCTAAAATATTTTGTAAATACTTTTTAATTCAAGTTTTTTTAAAAAAAATTGGTTTAGAATAAACTTTAGTTTTAATTTAGAATTTTTAGAATAGTTTAGTTTTAGAATAATTTAGAATTAGGAATAATGATAAATCTTCTTCTAAAAATAGTGATTTAATTTTCTTTTAATAATTAGATAGAAAAATCTAAATTTTTCGAAAAAAATTAAATAAGTAAATAATTTGTTCTAGTTCGATTAAATTAGAAATTAAGAGTGGCTAATTTTTCTATTCTTTTGAATTTTAATTCGTTAAATTAAAATCAGATTAAATTAAATTCTCTTTTTGTAATAGTTTAAATTTTCTTTTAAGAATTAAAAAGCACAAATCCAAATTTACAAAAATCCCAAATTGTTCTAATTCGCCTAAGTTAAGAATTAAGGTTTTGCAAAATAAATATTAGTCCCTGTGGATCGAATCTTAAATACTAAAACGAGATCGTGCGCTTGCGATATTTAATTGTTTAATTTTTAGCACATCAAGTTTTTGACACCGCTGCCGGGGACCTATAATTTTTCGCTACTTAATTTTTAATTTTTCGGATTAGTTTTACTTATCTTATTTTTGTCTCGATTTTTTTTAGGAAAGTTGGAATTTCGGGAAAATTCTCACGGAGCTTACAAAAATCGGAATTTTTGGAAACATGCTTCGGTAACCAGTATTTCTCTCTTTTTGCCTTTTTATTTTTAGAAAATCACAAAAAAAATTGAAAATTTAAAATTCAAAAAAATTAGCTAGTAAATACATAATTGTTGCATCATGCATTTAATCACTTAGGGCACATCATCTAGATTTTTATTTTCTTATTTTTTAATTTTTCGTACCTTATAAATTGTGGTGATTGCTGGAGGACCCAAAGGTACGTTAAATTTCTTCTTTCTTTTAGTTAAAACACGTAGTGTAAGCATCCATAATTGTTTATAGTTTTGTATATATATATATATCGTTGTTTGTTGCATTCATTCATAAATAAATCTTAAGGGCAAAACCTCTCAGAAGATAAGGGAAAGGATTTCATCACTCTTTCCTTGGCCCGAAAACAATTAATCCCTCATTTTGCATACCCTAGCCTTTAATAAAATTAAATTAGACATGGCCCCTAGGAATTTCGCGCTCAATTAGGAAGGTACCTAAGAAACGACGTAATCATTAATTATTTCAATTTTTTGGTATCTATGCAAGCGAAAGCTTACCTGGCCAATTAGGATTTGGTGTCTAGGCCGGTGTTTAGCCTCTTGGCAATGCTTGCACCTACCTGGCCAAATCGGTTCGAATAATTATTGATTTACCAAATTTTTGGTGGTCCTTAAAGTTAGGAGCAAGGTCTAGTTTATTTTGTTAAGGAACCCTAGGTCTAGAATTTTTCTTTTGATATTTCACCCTTTCTTTTGGTTTGTTTATTTTATCGCACTTATCTGCTACGTGTTACTTTCGTGGTTTATGCGAACTACTTGGATTAGGGATAATTCTGCTAGGCTAGTTAGATCAATCGAGATTGCGTCCTCTTCTGAATCCGAGTCTGTAGAAATTCTTTACCCCGTAGCGACCATGGCAGTTTCGTTAAAAGACCGTTGTTACCCAACCCGATCGTCCTAACCTTCTTGCATCACCCTACCTCCCGTAAATGCTAATAATTTCGAAATCAAAGGTCATCAAATTAGCATGTTACCTAATTTTCACGGGAGTGACGGCGAGGATCCTTATCTTTTTTTACATGAATTCGAGGAGGTTTGCGCTTTACAAAAACTCCAAAAACTTTCCGAGGACGCCATACGGCTTAGACTAATCAACTTCGCTTTAAAAGATAATGCTAAAAAATGGTTGTATAGTCTACCCATCAATTCGATTTCCACGTGGGAGGGTTTTGTAGTCAACTTTCTAAAAAAATTCTTTGTAAGCCATAAGACTACGAAACTCATAAATGAAATTAATCAATTTCGTCAAAAACACAACGAACCATTTTGGACGTGTTTTGACCGTTTTAAAAATCTTCTATCTCAATGTCCCCACCACGGAATCGAAAAATAGAGACTCTGTAAGCTTGTTTACGAGGCCCTAGATAGTTCAACAACCACGTTGTTGGAATCTATGTGCCAAGGAAAATTCATGGAGAAAGACGAGGATGAGGGATGGGCATTTTTCGAAGAGTTCGCGGAAAAGACTATGTTGCGGGAATCGACTAGGGAGCCCACTCGAGAACCCGAAAAATCGAACGATTCAATAGCTACCATGCATCAAAAGGGGTTACATCAAGTTGGTAACCCTATCGCGACCGAGGCTAAATTAGCCACTCTTACTCGACGTTTAGAAGCCTTAGAAACCAACGGGCCACCCTCCCAAGTATCCATGTGCTAAAATTTTAACTCAACCAATCAAAGGTTACAAAATCTTCAATATTTTCAACAAGTCAATGCGATGTTCCAACCGGGTCCTCGAAATGACCCTTATGCTCCTACTTATAACCCCGGCTGGAAAAATCACCCGAACTTTTCTTGGAATCAAGGTCAAGGTCAACAATCTCACCCCGCACAATTCCAAAATCAAACTCCGGTTTTTCATAAACCTCACGCGAATTCCTTTTCCCCTCAAAATCATGCTCCTTATCCGACTCAAGCTCCTACCCACCCTCCCGATTTTTCTGAGTCAGATAAGCGAGTTACATCGTTGGAGAAAAGTCTCGATGCGCTTCTCAAATCCATTAATAATTTAGCTCAATCGCAACAAACTTTCATGCAAACCATGACTCAAGATAGACAAATCTTAAATGCTAGCACCCAAGTCATATCTAAGTTAGAGGTTCAAGTGAGCCAATTAGCTAATGCCATCCATGAGGGTGAGAAGAATAAGTTTCCAAGCCAACCCGAGGTCAACCCTAAGTTTCCTCTTAATCAAAGACCTCATGACAATGTGAATGCTGTCATTTCTCTAAGATCCGGAAAGCACGTTGATAACCGAGTAGGAGTCGAGTCCCTCAAAGAGGAAGAAGAAGAATCAAACATTGTACCGACACCTATTCTCGATCCTTCTAATCAAACTCCGATTCCTGTCTCTTCACCTCTTTCTAGTCAGCCGTCTTCTTCGAGTGGAACAACCTCGGAGTCCGTTCCCGAAGGACAAGTCTATAAACCAAAAGCTCCTTACCCACAATGCCTCGTTTCTAATAAGCAAACCGCTCAATTACACAAAATCTTAGAGGTTTTTAAGCAAGTTAAAGTCAACATTCCTCTTTTAGACGCGATTCAACAAATTCCCTCTTATGCGAAATGTCTAAAAGATTTGTGCACTCATAAGCGAACCACCCAAGTCCCTAAGAAAGCCTTTTTGACCTCTCAAGTGAGCTCAATTCTTTCGAACCAGATTCCCGTGAAATATAAGGACCCCGGTTGTCCCACAATTTCATGTGTCATAGGTAATTCTTTTGTGGACAAGGCGTTACTCGATTTAGGCGCTAGTGTGAACTTGCTTCCATTTTCTGTCTACCAAACCCTAGGGTTAGGAGAACTTCAAAAGACAAATGTTACCCTTCAATTAGCAGATCGCTCGATCAAAATTCCTAAGGGAATCATCAAGGACGTGCTAATTAAAGTTGGTGATTTCGTCTTTCCTATTGACTTTGTGGTGCTAGAAACTGAACCGGTTAGGAATCCGACTTTCCAAATCCCCGTCATTTTAGGGCGTCCTTTTCTAGCCACTTGGAATGCTTTGATTAATTGTAGAAATGGATTAATGAAAGTAACATTTGGGAACATGACCATCGACCTCAATATCTTTCATGTTGGGAAACAACCCGATGATTTTCATGATCAACCTATGGATGTCAATTTAATTGATGAAATAGTTGATCAAAATTTCATGACTTCTAACGAGGCCCTCGACTTTTGTTTAAAACACTTTGGCCATGATTGGGATGTTTTCGAATATACAAATGAGGTCAAACAAATGTTAGAATCCACCATTCCTACAAATAATAATTATGTTGAACCATCTCCCCTGTCTCTTCTCGAAACTAGTGAACCCGTTGAGTCAACGCCGCCCGATTAGAACTCAAACCTCTTCCCGACACTCTTAAGTACGCCTATTTAGGTTCTAACGAGTCTCTTCCCGTTATTATCGCCTCTGATTTGATCGAGTCACAAGAGGATGAGCTTGTTAGGGTACTTAGAGAACATAAGGAGGCCATAGGTTGGAGTATCTCTGATATTAAAGGAATTAGTCTGGCCATTGTCCAACATCGAATTCACTTAGTTGATGATGCGAAACCCGTTCGAGATCTTCAACAGTGTTTGAACCCCACCATGATGGAAGTCGTTCGAAAAGAAATTCTTAAGTGTCTCGATAATGGGATCATTTATCCCATTTCTAATAGCTCTTGGGTTAGCCCCATTCAAGTAGTTCCTAGAAGTCGGGTATTACCATTGTCATCAACGAGAATGAAGAACAAGTGCCCACCCGTGTTCAATCCGGATGGAGGGTGTATATAGACTATAGGAAACTCAATTCTGCCACTAGAAAAGACCACTTTCATTTGCCTTTTATCGATCAAATGTTAGAAAGGTTAGCTGGTCATTCGTTCTATTGTTTTCTAGATGGTTATTCTGGCTATTTTCAAATTCCCATTGCTCCCGAAGACCAAGAAAAGACCACTTTTCACATGTCCGCTTGGAACTTTTTCCTATCGACGTTTAGCCTTTGGTCTAACCACTGCTCCAGCCACTTTCCAAAGGTGCATGATGAGCATCTTTTCTGACATGGTAGGGGATTTTCTCGAGATCTTTATCGATGACTTTTCCATCTTTGGTTCGTCTTTTCACCAGTGCTTAAACCATCTTGAGTTGGTCTTAAAAAGGTGTGGAGGAACTAACCTCGTTCTCAACTAGGAGATATGTCATTTCATGGTTAAAGAAGGGATCGTTCTTGGTCATAAAATTTCTGAAAAGTGGATAAAAGTCGATAAATCCAAAGTTGACCTCATTGCAAATCTACCCCCCTAAGACAGTCAAAGCCATTCGTTCTTTCCTAGGCCATGCGGGCTTTTATAGGCGTTTCATTAAGGATTTTAGCAAGAAGGCTAGACCCTTAACCAATCTTCTCGAGAAAGATGTCAAATTCGATTTCAATAGCGATTGTTTACAATCTTTTGAGCACCTTAAGAAAGAATTGACTTCTGCCCCAATCATTCGATCTCCCGATTGGAATCTCCCCTTCGAGTTGATGTGTGATGCTTCTGATTATGCGGTAGGAGCCGTTTTAGGGCAACGAATCGATAAAATGCCCCATGTCATTTTCTACGCTAGCAAGACTTTGAATGATTCCAAATTTAATTATTCTACCACCGAAAAAGAACTTCTAGCCGTAGTCTTTGCTCTCGACAAGTTTCGGTCTTATCTTATCGGTTCGAAAATCATTGTCTACACCAATCATGCCGTTCTTCGTTATCTATTCTCTAAGAAAGACTCTAAAGCCCGATTGATTAGATGGATTCTCTTGCTTCAAGAGTTTGACCTAGAAATTAGGGATACGAAGGGTTCTGAGAATGTTGTCGTCGATCATCTTTCTTGCTTGATAGTGGAGTCCACCATCGACTCTCCGGTAAACGAATCTTTTCCGGACGAGCAACTTCTGTCCATCTCTACTCCCCCTTGGTTCGCCGATATTGTCAACTATCTTGCAACCGGCGACATTCCCTCTCATTGGTCCTCTCAAGATAAATCCAAATTCTTTTCACAAGTCAAACACTTCTTTTTGGACGACCCATATCTCTTTAAATACTGTCCCTACCAAATCATTCGGAGGTGCGTCCCAAATCATGAATTCAAGAATATCCTTTCTTTCTGTCATGATCAAGCTTGTGGAGGTCATTTTAGTGCTAAGAAAACAGCGGCTAAAATCCTCCAAAGCGGTTTTTATTGGCCTACTTTGTTCAAGGATGCTGCCGAATACTGTGCCGCGTGTAATAGGTGTCAACACTTAGGAAAGATCACTAGGAGAAACATGATGCCAATGAGCCCCATCTTAATCATTGAGATTTTTTATGTATGGGGTATCGATTTTAAGGGCCCCTTTCCTAGTTCCTTTGGCAACCTCTACATTCTTTTAGCAGTCGATTACGTGTCTTCGTGGGTGGAAGCCATTGCTACTAAGTCCAATGATAACAAGATCATTCTTAAATTCATCAAAGAGAATATCTTTTCTCGTTTCGGTACACCTAGGGCTATCATTATTGACCAAGGCAAGCACTTCAAGAATAGTCAATTTGAGTCTCTTTTGAAAAAGTAATCAATAACTCATAGGCTAGCCACCCCTTACCATCCTCAAACTAGTGGTCAAGTTGAAGTTTCGAATCGTCAAATTAAGCAAATTTTAGAAAAGACTGTCAACTCGAATAGGAAGGATTGGTCAACTAAGTTGATAGATGCCTTGTGGGCCTATCAGACAGCTTTTAAAACCATTTTAGGCATGTCCCCTTATCGGATTGTCTTTGGCAAGTCCTGTCATTTACCCGTTGAGCTTGAACATAAGGCCATGTGGGCCATTCGTGAGTTGAATTTTGACTTACCAACCGCCGGTAGTCATAAGAAGTTGCAATTGTCTGAACTCGAGGAGTTGAGGAATAAAGCCTACGAGAACGCTAAAATCTATAAACAAAGAACTAAGCTTTTTCATGATAAATCTATTTTGAGAAAATCTTTTTCTCCCGGTCAAAAAGTTCTTTTGTACAATTCTAGGCTTCATTTATTTCCCGGGAAATTGAGATCTAGGTGGGAAGGTCCTTACATGGTTAGGATTGTTTTTCCTCACGGTGCTGTTGAATATGAAAATCCTAAAAATGGTGATATATTTAAAGTTAATGGACAAAGACTCAAACCAATTTTAGAGCTGCCAATTGATCCCGAGGAAGGGGTTATCCACCTCATCGATCCATGATTCCAGTAACTTTCTCCAGTAGGTAGTGGTTAACTCTCTTTCATCCTTACCAGGTATTTTCTCACCATTCTCCTTTGTCATTTATCTTGTATTTACATACATTGAGGACAATGCATGATTTAGGTATGGGGGAGGGTTTTAGTGTAAATACATAAAATTGAAAAATCCAAAAAAAATTAAAAAATTTGAAAAATCCAAAATAGAGATATTTTAGCTTAGTTGTCCTTCCCGCTCTTTAAAGTTTAGAACTAGTTGGTGTTAACTGTTTTTAAAAATTATATGTATAATGCCTTTAGATAATTTGAACGTAGTAAGATTTTCCTCATGAAACTTTTGTCGAACAAATTTTTGCTTAAAAGTCCAAGACGACACATTTGCACAAGACTTTTGATGGAAAAATTGTATAGGAATGTTATTCGATACCTGAGAGAGAACCCACATGTTAGAACAATGTCGAATCAAACCTTTGCGAGATTTGTCCCTATATTGTCTTAAAAAAAGAAAAAAAGAAAAAAAGAAAAAAAAGAATCAATAAATTTTTGTAATTGTAGAGTGCTAGTGTAATTTTGTAATAATAATTTCTTAGTAGGGAAATCAGCTAGGTTGGCTCATTAATAACCCGAGTAATTAAGTCCGAGGGGACTTTGTGCCTAGCAACCTAAGGTCCCTTGTGATCTGGGATTGTTGACCTAAAGCTCGCTAAATGGGTATCAATGCAAAAGTCTTTTGGGACCTCAACCATTGCACGGTCGGTCTAACTACTAAAACGTGAAGTTTGGCTAGATACTTGTTTTGATAGAGATTGGGTCAGTTCAATACTGGTTGAAAAAGAGAAAATGTTCGTATGCAGTTATCCATCAAAGGCCTTAAATTCACTACACACCTTGGGATTTTTTTGTAAATTTTTAGAGTCTAGTCATGTGGATTGTGGGAACCTATAACTTGGCTATTATTAGAATAATCTTTAAGGTATATATTTTCCTACAAAATTATTTTGTTGACACCAATGAAAGCTAGAGTAAAAGAGGAAAGTTGGATACTTGTTGATTTATCTCAAAGATTTTATGGGTATATCTTCTGTAAACCCTTAGGAGACAACACTCCTCTTGTAGAGATCGTCTATGAGTAACGGGTTGGTAAACCTAAAATTACCCGTGATTCCTACGATAGTGAGTATAGGTTTTCATTCTGCATTTGTCTTTGTGTTTTACTCGAGGACGAGCAAAAGATAGGTATAGGGGCATTTGATAAGTGCATATTTTTACATATTTTTATTACCTATTTATTGTTTGAATTCATATTTTAATAAATTATTTTGTTGCATTTCAGGAAATTCAAGAAAAAATGAAGAAATGGCAAAATAAAGAAATAAATGTCAAGGAAGAGAAAAAGAAGAAGAAGAAGGACCAAAATAGAAGAAAAGGAAAGAGAAGGGGGTGTGGTGCAAAACCAAATTTAGAAAAATGGATGGCTAGGATTGAACCACACCAAACAAAATGAATGGTGGGGATTAATCCACACCAACCAAAATCCCAATTTTTTTCTATAAATAGCCTCATTTTTTCTCTTGTAATATACAACACAACCCCTTAGTTTTAGAACACCCATTTTTAGGATCAGTACTCTCCTAAATCAATAGTTGTAAATTTTCTTTGTAGTTCTTGTAAACAACATTTTTTTGTCGTATATTTTCTGTTCGTTTAATTATTAATTCGAAGCTAAATTTTTTTTCCCCTATTTTGTCTTTAAACATCCCCTGTATTCTTTCGTTTAATACACAAACCCAGTAGCCTTGTTCCGTTTTATCTACTTCGAATTATCAAAACCCCTGCCTCTCCTTTCTTTTCAACCACTACAATTCCTCCCCTTCTTATTCCCACAAACCCACTCATTCTTCTCCCACTTCGAACTCACCATCTCCCCCTTCTCCTTTTCCGATTCACTGCAAACACCCACAATCTACTTCACCCGCTGCAAACACCCCACATCCCCCTGTTTCTTATTAGTTCGCTGTAATCAATTTCCCCCTCCCCTGTACCACTTCGATTTTGCTTGAAAAAAAAAATAGTTGTAGTTGTAGCTTTAGTTTATACGAGTTTAATGATTTCTTGCTGCTGTTTTGTTACCGAGTTTTTGAGTACTTCAAGTTGCTGAATTCCGTTCTGAGTCAACTCGGGTTTCACTGAGTATTTTTGCTGCTTGTTGTTTAATTTCATTGAGTCCTTTGAATCGTTGAGTGAGTTTTTGATTCGACTTATTGTGTAATTGAGCTTGCTGTGTAATCTGTGTTTGTAAGTCACTAGCCGAGTTCTGCATTTCGTGTTCTGAGTTTTATCGATTTCTGAGTTTTGGTTTCCGATGTTTTTATTTTCCGAGTCTGTTGTGTGTGTGCTTCGAGTTGTCTGCATCGGGTTTGATGTGTATTTGCTGTCGATTCTTTTGTTAGCTGTACTAGTTTTAAGCCGAATCGCTGGTTTCAAATTTCAGTTTTGTTTTTCCGAGTTCACTGTAAATTTTTTTTTTTTAGTTTCCCACTATCTGTTTTGGTTTCTCTGTTTAGTTGTTGTCGAATTATTGTTTGGTCCCGTCACTGAGTCGCATCATTGCTATTACATTTTCTGCGTTTCGAGTTCTTTGTCGAGTCGTCCTGCTTTGCTGCAGTTTTATCGTAGTGCAAATTATGATTTGCTGAGTCCCGATCTCTCTTCCTCTTCTATTCCCACAGCCTTTTTCTTCCCCCATTTTTTTGTTTTAGAATCGTTGGTGTCCGAGTTCGAGTCTTGGTCGAGTTCGTGAGTTAATTAGTTTCACGACTGAGTCTTCATTTGTTAAGTTCCTGTTTCTCGTTTGAATTCTTAGTACTAAGTTTTGTGGTTCTAAGTTTGCGTTTGGTTGTTTGATTAATTGCCGATTGTTGTCGAGTTTATCACTGTTAGGAATAATTCATGAGTTGTGATGTTAAGAATAGAATTTTGCTAATACTTCTTGTATATCCTAATCTTATAAAGGATTTAGCACTTTGTATAGGATATATGTGTTATACAGTAATCTGTAGAGTTTAGTCAGGAACAGTGCGTCAGAGACTACATTTCAGGAACTAAGAGCAGATCCTGATACAGCAAGTCAGATCCTGATCAAATACCGATGGATGATCAGATCCTAATGCAATGGGAAATCCTGATATCAGTCGTGTTACTGATGATGTCATTATGGATGCTACAGAAACTGGCAAGTGCTATAAAACAGGATCTTTGTTTTGGAGAACAAGCAAGAAGATATTGTGAAGGAAACGAATTCTCTATTGATGGAAACTATCAACTGGACGGCAGAACATTGTCATAGATAGATTATAATTCTGTTATTAGTTGATAGGTTGCATTATAAATACTCTCTCAATATCATTGTAAAAAGAGCGAATTGAGAATTGTAGAGTGCATATCGTGTGAAGCTCTGTATAAGGTTTGTATTCGAGAGTTCGAAACAAACAGAGAGAGAGATTTGTATTGTCAGCAGCTGCTAAAGGTATTGTACACCTTTGGTAGAGTTTGTATTTGATTTATTTAATACAAACAAAGTTTGATTCATTCGTTTAGTCTTGTTCATCTAATAAAGCAAAAATCAGACACGATTATATAACTTGTATTCAACCCCCCCCTTCTACAAGTTATTCGAGTTAACAATCACTGAGTCTACGTTTTGTGAATTACTAAGCTTGTGCAATTCTTGTTTTCTGTTTCGTTTTCCGAGTTCACGAATTGCCCAGTGTTGCGTTTTGTGTAGGCTGAGTTCTTGTATTTTGATTGTAAGCTTTGTTTGTTTAAAATTTGTTCATTGCTGTGGAGTTACTGAATTCACTTGGTTAATGCTGGCTGGTTCAAATTTATTGTCTTGTTTGGTTTGTTTTGGCTAGTTGAATTCATAAACGGATCCTGTCGAATTATTCTAAACTATTTTGTAAATAATTTTTAATTCAAGTTTAAAAAAAATGGTTTAGAATAAAATTTAGTTTTAATTTAGAATTTTTAGAATAGTTTAGTTTTAGAATAATTTAGAATTAGGAATAATGATCAATCTTCTTCTAAAAATAGTGATTTAATTTTCTTTTAATAATTAGTTAGAAAAATCTAAATTTTCCGAAAAAAAATAAATAAATAAATAAATCATTTGTTCTAGTTCGATTAAATTAGAAATTAAGAGTGGCTAATTTTTCTATTCTTTTGAATTTTAATTCGTTAAATTAAAATCAGATTAAATTAAATTCTCGTTTTGTAATAGTTTAAATTTTCTTTTAGGAATTAAAAAGCATAAATCCAAATTTACAAAAATCCCAAATTGTTCTAATTCGCCTAAGTTAAGAATTAAGGTTTTGCAAAATAAATATTAGTCCCTGTGGATCGAATCATAAATACTAAAACGAGATCGTGCACTTGCGATATTTAATTGTTTAATTTTTAGCTCATCAATTTACATGATTGTATAGTTTCCGTTAAAACATGTTTGTTATAATTTTCCAATTTTATTTTACAGAAAATTTGATTTAATTATTTAGATAAGCACTCAAAAAAAAATTTCGTGGCATATAAATGTGTTGGATATAGTATAGCACATTTATACCAATTTGTACAAATTTATGTCACAAGTAGAAAACATCCAATAATTTGTTATTATAATAAATTTGGGTAAGAGAACATAAAATTTAAATAATAAGGGGGGTTTTCTATTTAATTCTCCTTAATGTTTTTCATCACTATAAATCAATTTTTGGGGTGATATTTTTTAATATTTTATCCTCAATTTTTTTCCATTTTTTCATAAAGAATCTAGTCAATACATAAGAGGGAGAAATAAAGTTCTTTTCATGTCTTTCTCTTTCAATGTATATTTAAGAATACAATCATAAAATAAATGAGTCGTATACGAATGACATATTTATTCATATTTCAGTTATAATTTTGACAACTCAAGAAATCTGTTATTTACCCACGTAATGTTTCACAATAAAGATGTTGTCCAATCAGTATATAAAAAACTAATTGCATAATTTAAAATTTTATCTTTTTAAGCAAATAATTTTAACTACCTCATAGTATATAATGTGATTGATCGATCATAATATTTTGTGTATGTGCATGCTATGCAATATACTATTTTCTAAGATATTTGTTAACTTGACTGCATTTGTAATCCTTTTTACAATTTATTTTGATTTTTTTTAATATTCTTTCCAACCAAAATTTCTTTATGTGTATTATACGATTTTTAATCGATGTACATATGATATGAACTGATTCCTATATTTTGTATTATTATATGTTATATGATCTTTTTTCAAGGAAGAGTATCTTTCTCAACTTATCTACAAGATTCATTTTTTTTAACTTTTGTACTATCTGACATTTTTAAGGATCTCATCTTTTAATTATATATTGTTATGTAAAAATATAAAAAATATTATAGTTAATATTATATGTAAGAAATGTTTAATTAATTGAAAATAAATCAAAATTTTAAAATACTTGTATATATAATCACGTACCATGTTTTGTAAACTAAAATACAATATTTTAAAAGTAATGTGAATTACCATTATCTTTTGCTCAAAAATTAAAGTAGCACTAACAATAGAATAAATAAGAGGTCAAATTTATCAAAAAGAATTTAACTAAAAACCAAAAATATATGTAGTACAATGATCGGGAGGATGAATTGTTTGGACGAGGTTAATGATTCAATTCACAACAAAAATAAATTAACTCATTTAAAATAAGAGCGTGGAATTAAATTTTAAAATTAGTGCATATAATTACGTATCATATTTTGAAAAGTAAAATTTTAAATTTTGAAACTAATATTTGATAATACTATTTTTACTCATAAATTAAAATAATAGTAAAAATAAGATAATATAGAGATCGAACTTATGTAAAAAGAGTTTTAACTCCATACCAAAAAACATAATGTAGCATAATGGTTTGGAGGAAGAAGTATATGGAGGAGGTTGTGGGTTCTATTCCCCACAAACACAAAATAACTTATTTTTTCTCTTCAAATAAGGGAGTGGCAAATCAATGTAATTCTGTAATATATAAGGGCAGATTCGTAATTTCTCATTGGATTTATTGGCTCAAAATGCTCCTATATGTACCATATTGTAAAATCTAAAATATATTATTTTTAAAATAATGCGTATCACCACTATTTTTACTCAAAAATTAAAATAATAATAGAAATAAAATAATGGAGAGATCGGGTTTATGTAAAAGGTTTTTTAACTCAAAATAATAAAGTCCATGTAGCACAATGGTTAGTAGGATAATTTGTGTAGAGGAGGTTCTAGGTTCGATTCACCACGAAAACAAATTCTTTTTTTCCATTTAAATAAGAGAGTGGCATTTCATGTAATTTCATAACTTGTAAGGGTATAACTGTAATTTCACAAGGGATTAATTGACTCAATACCCCTAAATTATCCATGTGTTGCTCTATTATATATAGAAAGAGATTTGTTCTTGTAATTTTTAACTTTAAATTTTTAGCAATTGAAACTTTTTTTTCTTAGCTCTTGTTAATTTTAAAAAAAAAATTACTTTAAACTTTCACACAGAACCTTGAAAAAAATTCTTAATCATGAATTATAAACAACACACTAAATTTAATTATAAAAATAACATCATAGTGATATATAATTTAAACAAAGTTAAAATATAATAGCTATTAATAATGTAAAAATTGAATAAAGTTATAATATTCTATTTTATTGGTGAAAGATTCTTTTAGTGTCAATTATAGTGACCAAGGATTGGAGTGCATTTTATGAATGGTGTAATTTTGTCACCAAAATAGTATCCCTAGGACACTATTTTGGTGCCTTGGGTTGGAGATGATCTTACACCTAGAGCAAACACACATATTTTAAATAGTATGTAAATGGGTAAATGATCTGTTTCATCACTGTACAATAGCAAAACTTTCAGTTGGATTACCAGCCCAAAAAAGTTTTCAAACACATCACTGTACAATAAAAATATTTCAAACAGGTCACTGTACATTTAAAAAATTTCACGACCGTTAAAGTTTGACGGAAAACGTTAAACTGAAAATAAACTTTCACTTTGGTCACCGAGCGTTTAAGAAAAATTAAAAATTCAGAAAAATTATATGAAATTAAGAAAAAATTCAGAAAAATTTCAATTATATGAATTTAAGTAAAAAATTAAGTAAAAAATTCAGAAAATATTCGTAAAAAAAATTTAAAATTTTTTAATTCAAAAAAATTTATACATATATCTTAAAAATATTCAAAAAAAAATTATACGCATATCTTGAAATTTTTTAATTTTTTTTCATTCGAAAAAATTTATACGCATTAAACTGAATGAATATGTTCATTTTTAAATTCAAAAAAATTTAATAATTCTTACAATTATAAGGTGTAGTAAAATGTAATTCTTACAATTTAATAATTTCTAACTCAATATAAGTCAAAGTAGTTATATAGTATAACGTCACTCGACGTCGACTCGCGTCGCCGTCTCGCAATTTGTAATATGAAAAATAAAATTTTAGTTGGACTAAAAATGAATTATGAATAATTTAAATTATTGCGCTATCAATTTTAGAAAAGAAATTATCCGATCATATTATTTTATCGATATAAAACTCTAAACGATAAGTCTTCAACGTTTATATGTAATCATCTTCATTAAATTTAATCCATTAAGTATAGAAAAACTGTGTATATTTGATTTAATCCATTAAGTTTTAAATGAAATGTGATCTAATAAGGTGTAGAAAAAATATAATTATTACAATTTGATAAGTCTTCATTCAATGTAAGTCAATTTGAAAAAGGAATCGAAGAATATGGGCGTAACTACCTGTCAAATGAGTTGGGAAACATCTCCTAAACAATTTGAGTTCTCTCAAATGTTATACATATTGCTTTAAAAAATAAAAAAGAGATTTTTTTATAGGAAATGGTTACCTATAGATTAGATAAAATATATAGAAAGCTGATAATCCAAGGTGTATAGTAAAATATAATTTTTACAATTTTATAATTTTTTACTCGATAAATTCAATAAAGTTATATAGTAATACATTACTCGATGTCGCCTCACGGCGCCGTCTCGCTTTTTGTAACATGAAAATTGTAATTATAATTAACTAAAATTAAATAAAATATTTTCAATTATTGAACAATTAATTTATGAAAAAATATTATCCGATCATATTCCTTTATCGACAATAAATATAAATTTGTGTATGTTTAATTAATTTAATTTGTTAAATTTTAAATAAAATGTGATCCAATAAGGTGGAGTAAAATATAATTCTTAAAATTTGATAATTTTTCACTCAATATAAGTCAAAATAGTTTTTTTAACAAACCCAATATAGTTATATAGTATGACGCTGCTCGATGTTGGCTCATGATGTCGTCTCGCATTTTGTAATATTAAAATTAAAAACAAATTATGAAACTTTTAATTATTGAGCAATAAATTTGTGAGGCTTAAAAAATTATCCAATGATATTCTTCTAATCATCATTAAACTCTAAACAATGAGTTTTCAACATCTATCTTCAATCATCTGCATTGAATTTTTTGAGTATTAAAATATGTGTATGTTTTATTTAATTAATAAAATTTAAATGAAATGTGATCCAAGAAGGTGTAGGTTGCTGTAATTTTTACAATTTGATAATTGTTCATTCAATATAAGTCAATGTAGCTATATAGTATAATGTTGCCCGATGTCGCCTCACGGCGGCGTCTCACATTTTTTAATACGAAAATTAAAATTATAGTCGAACTAAAAATGAATTATGAATATTTTCAATTATTGAGCTATAAATTTAAGAAAAGAAATTATCCGATCATTTTTCTTTATCGATATAAAACTCTAAACAATGAGTTGGCCCTGCCTCGATATAGCTAGAAATTATTCGATCATTTTTTTAGTACTTATTTGTTGTTAAGTGAGGCCTCTATTCAAGATCTGCTTAAGTGAGGCCTCTATTCAAGATCCGCTTAGGGCCTCACAACTGGTTGAGACGGCCTGTATCGAGGTTTACCATAGTCTTCTTTGTATTCTCTTTGGAGTGAGATCATATGCTTCATGGCCCTCAGATATATACACTTACTTTGTCAAGAAACATCATTCTATACCTGTTACATAACTATGAATGTTGTAAAAATCATTTACATTGTGTTCCAGAGATTTTTTGGTAAAAAAAGAGAAAAAAATAGAAGAGAAGGTGAAAGAACAGAAATGAAAAAAATAATCACTCGTGTGTTTCCGAGTTTGTGGAAAGAAGAGAAAATTTTGAAAAAAGGATATGGAGGAAATTTTTTAAAATGTTAAATTAGAGTTTCTCTCCAAATAATTTCGCTTTTGGAAAGAAGATTATGGAGAGAAAGTTGTTAAAAATTTCTTTCTGGATCTCTTCTATTCTCTCCTAAAATATTTCGGGTGCCCGATTTGGAATTTTTTTTTGAAAATTTCTCTCCTCTTCTCTTCTCTCCTCTCGTTAATCTAACTCGGGAGCACAGTGTTAGCATGCTTCAAGTATAATATATTTTACACCCAACTAATAGAATCATCCTCTCATTGAACACCAGATGTTACGATGCAGAATTGCTTGTAGGATTAGCCAATGGTTATATTATTTACACCACTAATGTGAGCGTCAATCTACAACATACAAATAGTCTCATAAACTTTGATTTTCACATACACATGTAACTTATGGTTAAAAGATAGGGAGAATGGCATGTTTATGTATCAAATTCAAGGCTTACCTAGGCCTCTAAATGATGGGTTAGTTTTCCTGCTCGACTTTATGTATATATCTGAGCTATATGCTTTGAAAAAGCAACACCTAAGATGTGAAAATAACTCCATTGTTGATATTTACGTACGATGCTATTCAAAAGAAAAGATATACAAATAAAATCAAATGTTCCTATTAAGCAACCGATTTAACTTTACCAAGGATAGTTCCATTTGGATCCCATATACACTTATTGACAGAAATTGTTGCATCTTGTACCAGATTTGTATGGAATATTATATTTTTTTTTGATAGTTGAAAACACGCACCCGCCAGGAGTCGAACTCTTGACCTCTCCTAGAGAAGCCAAGATCTCAATCAATGCACCAACCCTTTGTTGGCATATTATATTTTTAAAACTCGTTCTTAGATTATCACTATAAGAGCTCATGTACAACATGTTGTACAGGTCTCCTTCTTGTACCAGATTTGTATGGAATATTATAGAGTAAACTTTAAAGTGGTGGCCAGATTTTACACTCATTTTTAAAAAAATGACCAAACTTTCAATTTTGCAAAATGGTGGCCAAACTTACCTTTTTCCTTTCAAAAAGCTGGTTGCAGGCGATTTTCAACATTTTGGCAGGGGTGAAATGGGGAAAAATGCTAGAAATCCCAAAAATTGTCCAAAAAAATTCCTAAATTAATATTTGTCACCATATGATTGGTTATATTCGTAATAATAATAATAATAATAATAATAATAATAATAATAATAATAATAATAATAATAATAATAATAATAATAATAATAATGCCCCCATGTATGCACATCAATTTACCAAAAAATCCACAAATATGAGTTGTCAAGATTTAATTAGTCAATTTATTTGCATGCATGGGGGCATTATTATTATTATTATTATTATTATTATTATTATTATTATTATTATTATTATTATTACGAATATAACCAATCATATGGTGACACATATTAATTTGGGGATTTTTTGGATAATTTTTGGGATTTTTAGCATTTTTTTTAGTAAAGTAACATATTTTTTCCATTTTACCCCTGCCAAATAAGCTGAAAATTGTCTCCAGCCACTTTTTTGAAAGGAAAAAAGGCAAGTCTGGCCACCATTTTGTAAAATTGAAAGTCTGGACATTTTTTTGAAAATGAGTGTAAAATCTTGCCATTTTTTTGCAATTAACTCAATATTATATTTGTATGGAATATTATATTATTTTTAAAAAGCAAATAGCTCATGTATTTATGGAGATGACTTCTCACTGCAATGACATTGAACATGCGTGCTCTATCAAATCCCACACCTTGAATATTTTGTGCACCTTGAATTATTACCAGTGTTAGAAATTTCCATAGCAGCAGGATTGTTTGTCTTCATATCTTGTGGTTGTGTAGAATTATTATAAGCGTCTGAAATTTCCATAATACCATGATTATCGATCTTCATTTCTTGATGGTGTGGAGAATTACTAATTTGTGGGGAACTCAAATTATCAGTAGTACCAGCATCCATGATATCAGCAACATTTGTTTGTAGAGCTTTAATATCGGTCCCTTCAAGTAAATTCATATGAGTGCCAGGCAACACAGTGGTGGAGGATAGACCCTCAAAGTGTTTTTTGTAGGTATAGCACCAGCTTTAGGCTGGTTTGTAGATGCAGGCTCGTTTGAAGCATAAGGTTGCTGCAACTTGTAATCAGTCTCAGGTCGACGACAAACCTTTCTCAGCGGCACAGTTTCCCCAAATTTTTATTGAATAAGATTTTCCCAAAATGCTTCCACCAGACCTCTTCACCTTTGGCAGTAGGATAATTTCCTCCATCCTTGTTCAATGAGGGAATTTGAGGACTCCTGGTGAATCATTTGCTCCAAAGTTGGTGAAAGAGGCGAAAATGGAGACTCGATCTGAAGTCTTTGTTGCCTGTTAACTTCTTAAAGATTCTGATATGAATTATTTAAATCTATATCTATGTTAATTTGGCATACTTGAACATTGAAGCTTGAAAGAAAATATCCGGATCCTCTTTTAGATCACGTAGAGCAACCTCCTCAGAGACATCAAGAATAGATGCTTGAATTAAAAAGAGAGAATCAGCTAATATATTGAATGAAACTATTGGCAATATATTTGAGTAAATTAAAAAACAACACAAATTCTAGAGAACATACCAAGATAGCAAGGGGGATTTCATATTAATATAAAGTATTTTCTATGTTTCAACAGCTCATCGATTAGATCCAGTACACATTGCTTCATAACATAACATTACTACATTAGTAAATGAAAAATGTTAGAGCCCCAAAATATAACCCAAAATTGTTCCCAAATCCTTGCATAATTGATAACTTTCTTAAAATAATATGGGACATAAATATGCGCCCACTAATTAAAATCCGTCACTTATCAATACCACGTCATTTGGGAAAAGTTTTGTAAATATTTTTTGGGTACCTAGTATTGCTTTTCCCAACACCCATTGGATCAAAAAAAATCACTGATTCTACTAACCATAATTAAAGACAAACTTTATAAAAATAAAAAGTAAGAAACTAAAATGAGCCCATAAGTCATAACATAAAACAACACAAACCTGTATGGAAAATTATAAAATTAGTAAATTTTTACATGTTATGTGCAAAAAACTTTACACATTAATCTTATTCAAATTTAATATAAGATTCTAATTTTAAACTAACCTTATACTTATATTATTATTATATCATTATTGGAGAAAATTTAGATTATTAAAAAATTTAAATTAAGTTGAATAATTTAAAGGAACACCTTTAAAAATTAACTTACAGAAATTGACATTACGATTGTAAAAATAATATCTAAAACTTTTTAACCTAAACGCATTAAAATTTATTTAAATAAGTGGAGAAGAATAAAATCTATTTAAGCTTTAGGTAAATAAGAGCTAAAAAACAATAAGAAAATATGATTTACATAATTTTGTAACTTTACTCACATTACGATTTTAAAATTTTCCGTCATTATAAGTCCAACTTAAAACTTTGTATACTACATTTGATTTATATATTAAAATTTTAAATTAAATAAGATATCAATTTTTTTTATCATTTATATGACTATTTTATAGTAGAATGACCTCTCGTTATTAATTAAAAAAATGTTTTAATAAGTCAAGAAGAATTTACATTATGCTTTAATTAAGTTATTGACAAATAATTCTAAAATAAATATAATCCACTCATATTTTCGTCAATTACAAAATTTTGAACCGTGCGATAATCCAACAGATATTTTTAATAATCCTTAAAATAATTATTTTAAATATTTTTTGTGCGTTTAATGAAATGTAAATAAAAAAATCATAAATAATATATGATTTTCACGATTTAGTAATTTTTCACTTAACATGACTCTATGTAATTATATTGTAAGACACGTCTCGTATTTTTCATAATTAACAAATTATTACTATTATTTTTATTAACAAATTTTTTTTTATCAACTAAAAGATATTAAATAGCTACATCTTTTTTAATAATCTTAAATTTTTAATATATATATATATAAAATTATGTAGCTCAATTAGTTATTTAAGTTTTCATTAAATTATTAAATTGATATCTAAAAACAGTAACAGAATACAATTTTCAAATTTTTTAATTTTTCGATCTTTTGAACCATAATTTTCATTCATTATGATTGATATAAAACTTTGTATGTTTATGTTTTCTTTAATAAAAAATTTTATGTAATGAGAATTAAAATTGTACAAAAAACAATGTTCAAGATTTTGTATTTTCTTTCTCAATTTGACTTTATCTAATTTTATTTAAAATGATGTATCTCGCTGTGTGATTAGTTGATAATTAAATAAATTGTTGACAAATCAATTTAAAAATAATGAAGAAAATAATTATTGATAAATCAATGAGTTTTTAACCAATTTAAAGTAGTAATCAATTTTAATCAACAATTCTTGGTGGTTGGGTGAGTTTGGCATTTCCATGCTTTATGACGGGTGAGCTAAAGTTGAGATAGATGGAGTTCTTCGCCCTATTTAAAATTATAAAGCATCTAATACATTCCTAGATCTTTAACTATGACATAAACAAAATTATAAAGTATCTAATACATTCCTAGATCTTTAGTTGTGGCATAAACAAAAGCCGGTAAAAATAAACATATATTAACTTACAATAAGCATATTCACTTCCTAACCTAAAACATAAAAATCACTTTACAATACAAAAATCATAAACACTAACAACCATCACCTCTTATATGCAATACTAAGACTCTCAGGTCACAACCATGTGCAAGAACCGAATCAATAATTCATTATACATTAAACAAACCATGTGCAAAAACCAAATCAATAATTCATTATATACATTAAACATAAGTAAAAGAACCATTGAAGAAAGATAACCAAAGTGATATACATTTTGAAAGGGCTGTGTGTATCTCCTAATCTAATACTCTATACAATTTGCTGTAGAGAACAACCATTTAAAAGAGAGATAACCTAACTATAGTTACTAAGAACTCAAGATGAAATCACAGTTTGACCACCACTTCTGCTGCTTGGTTCTGTCATGTTCCTTCATTCTTCCCACTCCAATATAAGCTTTAACATACGCCTTCAATTCCTTAGAGTCAGATCCTCTTGGTATAATTGGTTTTAACCAAGACCTACACATCTGTTCTTATTCTTGTTTTGTAGAATACTTACATATCTATATGATAGAGAAGACAGTGGTCGACTAACCTTATCATTGACAAACTCCCCTACAAACTTGCAAGCACTTGCATGCTGGCAATAGCTTCGTAACTCAAGTCCTTAGTATGCTCCCTACCTTTATGCATAATCCAAAGAGCTACAAAACCTTTTAGTACAAATGTAAACATTGGGCTCCCATTTTAAACCTTTTAAAACCACAAAAGATTAAAAAAAAAATTACTACATTAGTAAATGAAAAATGTTAGAGCCCCAAAATATAACCCAAAATTGTTCCCAAATCCTTGCATAATTGGTAACTTTCTTAAAATAATATGGGACATAAATATACGCCCACTAATTAAAATCCGTCACTTATCAATACCACGTCATTTGGGAAAAGTTTTGTAAATATTTTTTGGGTACCTAGTATTGCTTTTCCCAACACCCATTGGATCAAAAAAAATCATTGATTCTACTAACCATAATTAAAGACAAACTTTATAAAAATAAAAAGTAAGAAACTAAGATGAGCCCATAAGTCATAACATAAAACATCACAAACCTGTATGGAAAATTATAAAATTAGTAAATTTTTACATGTTATGTGCAAAAAACTTTACACATTAATCTTATTCAAATTTAATATAAGATTCTAATTTTAAACTAACCTTATACTTATATTATTATTATATCATTATTGAAGAAAATTTAGATTATTAAAAAATTTAAATTAAGTTGAATAATTTAAAGGAACACCTTTAAAAATTAACTTACAGAAATTGACATTATGATTGTAAAAATAACATCTCAGACTTTTTAACCTAAACGCGTTAAAATCTATTTAAATAGGTGGAGAAGAATAAAATCTATTTAAGCTTTAGGTAAAGTAAGAGCTAAAAAACAATAAGAAAATATGATTTTCATAATTTTGTAACTTTACTCACATTACGATTTTAAAATTTTCCGTCATTATAAGTCCAACTTAAAACTTTGTATACTACATTTGATTTATATATTAAAATTTTAAATTAAATAAGATATCAATTTTTTTATCATTTATATGACTATTTTATAGTAGAATGACCTCTCGTTATTAATTAAAAAAATGTTTTAATAAGTCAAGAAGAATTTACATTATGCTTTAATTAAGTTATTGATAAATAATTCTAAAATAAATATAATCCACTCATATTTTCGTCAATTACAAAATTTTGAATCGTGCGATAATCCAACATATATTCTTAATAATCCTTAAAATAATTATTTTAAATATTTTTTGTGCGTTTAATGAAATGTAAATAAAAAAATCATAAAATAATATATGATTTTCACGATTTAGTAATTTTTCACTTAACATGAACTCTATGTAATTATATTGTAGGACACGTCTCGTATTTTTCATAATTAACAAATTATTACTATTATTTTTATTAACAATTTTTTTTTATCAACTAAAAGATATTGAATAGCTACATCTTTTTTTAATAATCTTAAATTTTTAATATATATATAAAATTATGTAGCTCAATTAGTTATTTAAGTTTTCATTAAATTATTAAATTGATATCTAAAAACAGTAACATAATACAATTTCCAAATTTTTTAATTTTTCGATCTTTAGAACCATAATTTTCATTCATTATGATTGATATAAAACTTTGTATGTTTATGTTTTCTTTAATAAAAAATTTTATGCAATGAGAATTAAAATTGTACAAAAAACAATGTTCAAGATTTTGTATTTTCTTTCTCAATTTGACTTTATCTAATTTTATTTAAAATGATGTATCTAGCTGTGTGATTAGTTGATAATCAAATAAATTGTTGACAAATCAATTTAAAAATAATGAAGAAAATAATTATTGATAAATCAATGAGTTTTTAACCAATTTAAAGTAGTAATCAATTTTAATCAACAATTATTGGTGGTTGGGTGAGTTTGGCATTTCCATGCTTTATGACCGGTGAGCTAAAGTTGAGATAGATGGAGTTCTTCGCTTTTTAATAAAAATGTTCTAGAGGAGTCTTTTAAAATTGCATTGTACATAATTAAATATCAAATATAATAAAATATCTTGGTTAAAAAAAACATATATAATAAAATATCTGATTATATGAATAATTTTAAAATTATCAAGTATCTATTTAAAATTATAAAGCATCATTCCTAGATCTTTAACTATGACATAAACAAAATTATAAAGTATCTAATACATTCCTAGATCTTTAGTTGTGGCATAAACAAAAGCCGATTAAAATAAACATATATTAACTTACAATAAGCATATTCACTTCCTAACCTAAAACATAAAAATCACTTTACAATACAAAAATCATAAACACTACCAACCATCACCTCTTATATGCAATACTAAGACTCTCAGGTCACAACCATGTGCAAGAACCGAATCAATAATTCATTATACATTAAACAAACCATGTGCAAAAACCAAATTAATAATTCATTATATACATTAAACATAAGTAAAAGAACCATTGAAGAAAGATAACCAAAGTGATATACATTTTGAAAGGGCTGTGTGTATCTCCTAATCTAATACTCTATACAATTTGCTGTAGAGAACAACCATTTAAAAGAGAGATAGCCTAAATATAGTTACTAAGAACTCAAGATGAAATCACAGTTTGACCACCACTTCTGCTGCTTGGTTCTGTCATGTTCCTTCATTCTTCCCACTCCAATATAAGCTTTAGCATACACCTTCAATTCCTTAGAGTCAGATCCTCTTGGTATAATTGGTTTTAACCAAGACCTACACATCTGTTCTTATTCTTGTTTTGTAGAATACTTACATATCTATATGATAGAGAAGACAGTGGTCGACTAACCTTATCATTGACAAACTCCCCTCCAAACTTGCAAGCAGTTGCATGCTGGCAATCAGCTTCGTAACTCAAGTCCTTAGTATGCTCCCTACCTTTATGCATAATCTAAAGAGCTACAAAACCTTTTAGTCCAAATGTAAACATTGGACTCCCATTTTAAACCTTTTAAAACCACATAATATTAAAAAAACAATAGGATGAAAAATACAGAATGTAAAGATTAAACCTAATTGCAAAGGAGCAGAAGTAAAACATGTTAAAATATACTGCATTGCATTCATGGGCTTTAGACAAAACAATACTTTTAACACCTCAACAATACTTTTAACACCTTAACACAACCATGTACACCTGCATTGCAATTGATCATGATACTTATAACAACCTAATAGAACAGTTTACTATTGTGGATGTAAATCCATACTCATGACACTGGGCCTTGATTAAGGATCCACACAACATTTTATGGAAGATCACTTGGCGAATACATGTTGAAAGGATGCGTTAAACAGAGAAGGAGACCTGTACAACATGATTGAGCATGTTAAATTTAAAGTTAGAAATCATCATCTGGGTAAAAAAGTGAGTAGATCTATACAGTAAAATAGTAGGCACTTCAATTCTTGCATACCTCATGAGACTAACGGGTGTGCAATTCACCAAATGTTTTGAATCACCCATTTAGTAATGTATTCTAGGAACACCAGGGGCATTCTAACGTGCTTTAGGAAAACAGATGATGAAAAAAAAAGACTAACCTGTATCAGGAGAAGTCCAAACAACATCAACCTATACAAAGATTATCAACAAAAAGTGAGAGTAAATTGTTAAGAAATCAGAACTCCAAACTTATAGTGCACATTAATATGAATTTATCCAAACATAAAACAATACATGTTTCTTTTTGTTTTTCTAACGACTTTGAATCCATGGATACCACGATTCCCATCCGTTACAGCAGCATACACATGTGTTTAGTTACCACATTTGTTATTTTGCTATCCTTGTATAATAGGTTTAAAGCTTTGTATCCTGCACAAATCAAACAAATATTAAAAACAGATATAGATAACCAGTCAACATATAAAACATATACATAAACACAGAACAGAAAGAGAGAAGTAGTAGACAAAGAAGAAGAAAAGAAGTGAAAAAAGGAGAGAAGATATTTAGAGAGAAAAAAGATTTAAAAATCATAAATGATGGTATGGAAACAGATGACATGTAATCAAATATGGATTTGAATTTTGAAACAGATGACAATAGTTATGGATAGAAATTATATATCTATACGTGTATCTATCAGTTTTTATTCAAAATTTGAAACATGTAGAAACTAATTTTATGGACATTAGTTGATTGATTTAAATCAAAATATAAAATTTCCATATATGTTATCAATTAGATGATGATGAATACGTTTCAAATTCAAAAAGTTAATTTAAAAAATGAAAAATGCTATAATTGAAAACTGAACAATAGCTATAATCTTGGAGTGATGGATAGCTGTCAATCTTTATCTTCAAAATTTTTAAAAGAGATTTCGATTCAGGTTACATGTTATTCCTATTTTTTTTTATCGGATGATTACTGAAGAATTCAAAAACAAATCTCTTTTATTCTATTCAATAATATAATGATTTTGTTGCCTTAAATCAAGTAAAGAAGTTATGAATATAGTTGTCAATCTTTACGTTCAAAATTTAAAAAACTGCTATAATTAAGGGATGTAGTTATTGTAATATCAGTTAAATATGGTAGGTTTAACGGGTTAAGAAAATGGATTATCAATTTAGAAAACGGGTTAAGTATGTGAGAGACTTGGGTAAATTTTTTTACCCATGGGTAAATTTATATGGGTTGCACCACTCATTAAGAATATATAGATATTCAATACCCACTACTCCATAAAAAAAATAATATTTATTCTTCACTATTTTAAAATTCGTGAAATTCAACAAATAAGAAAAGAAAAAAAGACGGAGGAAGTACTACTGCTTTGTTAACAACACTTTAAGTCATGTAATTAGGGGTATAATAAATTAATAATCTTTTAGCCAAAAAAGTCAAGAAAAGAACGAACTTTAAATTTTGTAACGGAGTGCATAAATTGGCTTTACAACGGGGCAGTCGACTAGCCGAGAGGTGTCTCTTTAAAGTAACAGCAGATGCTAAAATAATTTAAAATGACACCAAGAATATTAGTTGCAGATTAAACAAATAATAAGCATCATTCAGAATCCGTTAAAATAAGAACTACTACAACGCATTTCTCAATCAAAACTGGGGCAAGAAATTGTAACGACAGAGGTACCCACGCCTCG
This sequence comes from Saposhnikovia divaricata, assembly GCA_036435485.1. Classification (NCBI taxonomy): domain Eukaryota; kingdom Viridiplantae; phylum Streptophyta; class Magnoliopsida; order Apiales; family Apiaceae; genus Saposhnikovia; species Saposhnikovia divaricata. The sequence continues at coordinate 233,228,718 of CM071594.1, forward strand.
AGCTTGACCCCAATCTAAAGCACGCAAAAAATGATTAACATTGGTAACACATTTAAAAAAAAAACATTGGTAACACAATTTTGTGTCACCGCATTAATAATTGAACTTCTTATTCTGCATTATTAATTAATTTACTTACGGATAAATCTTAAGAGTGAATAAAATTTAATTTTACAGTTTAGTGTATTACTCCATCTATTTAGAAATAAATGACACGACTTTTTGACATAGATTTGACCACATAGAGCAATTAGGTTTAAAATTTTCTGTTCGTGAATAAAAATATTGATTATATACTTTTAATTTTAAGAATAAAATTTTAGAAACACGTATTTCTATCATGATCAAGAATTTTAAAAATATGTATCAAAAACTAAAATGATAAATATTTCCAAATAAAGGTAATATTTTATTAGATAGATACAACGTCATTACGGAATTATTCTTCTAATAATATTTTGATAATATAAGAAAATAGACCTACCTATATTCGAAGCCATACACTACAAATTAAATATCTGTATTTTACATTCGCTGGCCTGGCCCATTAGAGTAAGAGCTGGACACATAATTTACATATTTATTTTGTGCAAATGATGGAAAAATTAGGGAAAAAGGGCCCAAATGTTTTCAGATCTCATCCTGTCCGCCCATCCCCGCCGTTAAATGCAAAGAGCATAACCGGAAAGTAAATATAGGACCCTCCACGGCAGACAATGGCAGTGTATATAGCACTTGTGATATCAGATCACGTGCTGACTGTTTGACCAAAATAGTTGCCCATTATACAACTCAAATGAGAAGGTTAGGTCAGTCCTGTTTCGTTTTCGTACACTAACAGCATCTCTAAAAGATTTTCTATTCTAACTTTTAATTCAAAAAATGAGGAGAAACAATAAAAATGTTGCTTCAAAAGATTATTAATGGCTCTTAAAAATATAAAAAAAAATATTTAATGTGTTGGATATTGGATTTAATGTGTAATATTATTTTAATATTCAACACTTTAAAAGTAAAGTGTTGGATTTTGGATTTAATGTGTAATATTATTTTTATTCTTTCGTAAATTAGCAAAACCCAGCACTTTATTTTCAAATTTTTCTCAAAAACGAATTTTTAAATTTGAACTCGACCCAATCCAATCCAATCTTTCTCAACCCCGGTCCAAACTAATCCTAAGAGCTTCTTCCCCGTTCTCATTTCTAAGAGTCACTAGTAGCACTTAACTTATATTTTAATTTTAATAATAAAATATTCATGTTCACCAATTCTTGCACAACTTTTAGTTATAATGGGGTTGATTTATGAATAAATTATAAATAAAAATCTAATACAGAGAGAATTGTTGGAGTTTGACACATAAATCAATGTAATAACTTGCTAAGAGCCATTTATTTATACTAGCATTTTCCCCGTATTTCGTACACATCATCTTATTTAATTTAAAATGTCATTTTAAAAAATTTTAGGAATTTGATTGATCACCTAGAAACATGCTACATACAATTATACAATTATGTATGTATTTAATGAAGTAGTGATATTAAAAAATTTATATAAAGAGTAGTATACAATTCTATTTTGACAATGCTAAAAATTTATCCGATCCATCAAAATCTGCAATTTAAGTAACAAATATTTTAGAAATTTTGTACTCCAACTGAAAACAATAATAAATTGTCTTCATTATTCAAATGCGAAAATGATTTACTTCACCGCCAACCGTTCCAAAGCATTAAACCTAAAACACATTTTTTTAAGAATATTTGTAAAAGAAATAAAATAATAATAATCTAATGAAATTGTCAAAATGACAAATTAAGATATTAAACCTTTTTTTATTTTTTCTCTGATTGCCAACTGATGATGTATTAGAAGATTTCTCTGTTCCCGGTGTCTATGTAAACATTTTACCCAAATACTTTGAATGTGATGGAGTAGCATCACCGTCTTCTGAATTAAATCCCGGTTAAAAAATAATAATGTGTAATTAAAATAAATAAATAAGAAAATTATAAATACATTCATATCTTTGTTGGGTTCAATACATTCATGAATCAAATATGTTCAAATGGAGAGTTTACCTAATAATACAGTTCTCCAGGCTGATATTCTATAATCTAATATAAACACTACAGTTCTCCAAACTAATATCCTAGAGTCTAATGATTCACTAATTTAATTGAATAGCATAAACAATCATTTACCAACCTATAGGCTATCTTAACAATTAGTGTAATATTATTGGTTGAACCTCTAAGTTATTTAGATATAACATTAATTAGCTTATTTAGATATAACATCTATTATATATATAATAGGCCAACACAACATAAAAATAGTGAGATTTTTTAATGTATTGTAATTACCAATTTATCCCTCTATTCTCAAATTTTTTAAAAAATTGTGGTTGTTGGGGATTGAACTTGGGTCTTCAGGTTATTTAGCAAATCCTTCTACCACTACACCACTCAATCACATATGTATTAAAACATACACATTATAGATATATGTGTGTGTGTTGTGCGACTTTTTATGTAGTATGATTATTAATTTATCCCTTTATTCTTAATTTTTTTGAAAATGTTGTGGTTGGTGGGAATTGAACTTGAGCCCCCGAGTTAATTAACAAATCTTTTTACCACTACACCACTCAATCACATGTGTTTTAAATCATACACATAAAAGATGTATGTGTGTTGTTTTAGTGAAATTTTTTTCTAATATTATAATATTGCGACATATTAATAATTTTTTGTCATGTTGCGTTTACATTTATTGATTTGAACTATAACATATTAAATTAAAATATAAATTATTGATACATAATATATGGTTTGATAATATTATAAAATTGTAATAACAATAATAATCAACATAATAATAAAAAAATTACTATATAATTATTCTATTAAACAACCTAAGCACTCATCTATACGTGTTTTCAATAATACACATAATATCTCTATGTATATCGCTTAAGCGGAGCAAGATTTGGTTTTATATAAAGAAACAATATGAAATGCATAATGTATTTTTTATGAAAAATATTACATATATGATTAAGTCAATAACTTAAGTACTTTATTACTGATTTGAAAGCACCAATTTACTCCTAAGTTCATATTGTATAGAAGTACTATTTTTAGTGATAATCGAACGTGGATCACCGAGTTAAATTCTGCATCTTCATACCATTAGATCACATATTCACATGTATTTTAAATTATACACACAATATGTATTATCGATAAAATAATTACGTAAAATACACAATTGGGTTATAAACCGATATTATAATTAATATGATGGATATTATCTAACAATATATTAGAGTAAAAAATATTGAGGTGTTAACGTAAAATGAAATTATTATATTACTAAATAAGATACAATAATTTATTAGTCAAACTATTTGGGTCATAAAAATATTTGGCTTCAAAAAGACGAATTCTACAAATAACACATTACCTTTTATATACAAATTAGTTAATGTTCAATTTAAAATATGACATTTTACGGGAAAAAAGGACCATATATTATATATTATTTATGGAGGTAACTCAATGAAAGTTAGACGGAAATCGGAAGAGAAATAAAGGCAAAGAATTCTTAAAATGAAGAAATTAGAAGAAAACAAATAAAAGAATTAAAAATGTAGTTTTAATAAGTAAAAGCGCAAGACCTGAGACGTTATAGAAAATTTACAAAGGTTTTTGATTGGAATCAGGACTGAAACCTACATTCTCAGAATGCAGCATCTTGAAGACTATTAGGTTTCTACCTTGATATTATTGGAGATCCAGCTAAATGGATGCATTATTTTTGAAGAAAATTTAGGAATGTAGGTGCTATGAAAAATCGTCTTAATTAATAATTAGACAACACCCATAAAACACTCAAATTATATTCTATGACCCACAACAAAATTAAAATCTGACATGATTGCTATCAATATTACTCATATTAGTTTTCAAAGTACAATTTTGAACATATTTAATTATGTACACAATAACCACATAGTTCAGTAACAAGATGAAATCTTTGAAAATCAATCACATGTTTCAAACGATACTGATCACGAATAGTTTAATTAAAAAATATAATTTAAGCTAGCGACCCGTGCCTCGCACGGGTTTTTATGCTAGTTAATTATATATGAGTGAACTGCATGATAGTCAAAATGAATAACTAAAACTAATTTTAGTTTGCGAAATTAAATTAGTAAACCGTAGTTCATTTGTACCATTAATTATGTGTTTCTCAGATTAGATTTTGCTTTGTTTATTTTTTGCAGCGAGTCTGGAGTTTGCAGATATTAATTTTTTTGTTTGTATAGATTTTATTACATGTTGTAGATCCTTTTTGTGTCTGAAGATTTAAAGTTTGCAGGTTTTTTTGTTTCTGGAGATTGCAAGTGATTTACGTAAAACTTGTGATTACTATTTATAAAATCTAAGGCAAAGTTCTTGCACACTATTTATATTAATGCGAATGTAAATGGAAAGAATCAGGACTACGGTATAAAAACTCTCGGCACACATAGTGGTTAGGAGACCGCATAAACAATTGCCAAAACATAAGTGTGTTAATGTTGCGTAAAATGCATATTTTCTGCAATTCTCATGAGCACAAAGCATGCCAACTTTATAGTCTGGAAAAAAGAATATGCATCAAGTATGCAAATAAAAACCTACAAACTAAATCCAAATCAGCAAACTAAAATAAATATGAAAAATGTCATATATAAATATATCCACATTTGCTGCACAAAATAAATAGAGTACCGTCTTATATGAGAAACAAAGAAAGATCAGGAATTAGATTTAAAAATCGACAACATAATTTCAATTACAAATTATCTAATTCAAGCATAAAATCCTGTTATAGAAAATGAGCATAAGTAATTATACACCGAGTCTATATCAATATATCTAAATACCTACTAAATTTAGAATAAGTTAATTTGTACAATTTGATTAAGTAAATCCAATCGCACATGGTATTAAGCTGGTAGTACATGTGTCCATTTTCAAATACCTAATCCTTTTCTATGAGCAATTTTCTTAAGTGTTTAATTCGTACGACATTACAGTAGACTGAATTTGCATAAGAAGTTTCCCCTGGAAAAAAAATTCTTTGACTTTGTATGTTGTTCTGAAAAAAAATAGGACTAACACCAGTTGAAGTTATCTGCTTGGTTTGTGTCAGGACTCGATTTATGCCTCGGACAAACCTATCCTCGGTATGCCAGGAACAGGTTTCCGTAGCTCCTGCAAAGAGAAGAATGCGAGGGTGTTACCCCCGATTCACCTCCGGTGTGAGAATCAGTAAAAAGGTAGTGGAAACGTAAACGTAAAGCTTATGTAAACCAATGTATCTCAGTGTGTGTGATTGTGTTTATCACATGATAATTGTGTCTATTTATATTGTGTCTATGAGTAGTACCGTTGATGATCCTCTTGATTCTCAGTTATGGAGGGCGATAAATGGTAAGGCGTTATACTGGCAACGGTCGACTGTTTTTACTGACTTCAGCTGGATGGTTCGGATGGGCCTGGTCCAACCGTATGGTTTTAACGGTCATAAGCCCAAAGGCTTATTGGATTGGGCCCCCAAAGGCTTATTGGATCGGGCCCTCTAATATGTCCCCGGGCTTCGGTCGGTTTGGAAATAAGACCGAAGTCCATCTTGGCCGAAGAGCCTAGTTGATCGGTATCTTTCCCTTGAAGGCGCGTCTTTTGAGGCGACAGTTGTATTCAATTCGCATCCCTTTTGTTTAAACGGTCCTCCACGTGTCATTATCTGGGACAAGGGTATTGAACCGTCTATACATCTCATCCATTCATTTCTGTATGTATATTTACGTCCTTGTATCTTGCTTACTCTATTTGCTTTCTGGATTCTTTTTGAGCGAGACCTCAGAGCAATCAACGGACTTTCAACTTCCAACGTCGACAACTCTCTTCAACAAGTAAGTCCCTTTTTGCCGTATTTCTTTGCACACCTTTGATGTTTTTCTTTCAAAAGTACTTTCTCTTTAGATAATGCATTTAGTTTTTCCAATGTGTAAAGTCTCTTCGAGTGTCCGATTTTTTCTTGATTCTTAGTACAAGAACTTCCTTCGCCGTAGTCCCCTTTTTCTTTGTCTTTTTCAATTTATCGCTGGTCTACTCATACTCGGGGATTTCCTTCGACTATAGTTTATTATTTGATTTTTGTCTTTCTGTCCCCGAGTATTGGACTAACGACTCACCTTTCTTTTTCCAGATTCAATGGAAAACCCTAAAACAGGTCATTCGGGGCATGCCGTGGGCTATGTTCCTGCTTTGCTTTTTGAGGATGGCACCGTATATGCTGCCGCTAATCTATCTTCTGTTTCGAAACAAGAGGACTTAGATACTTTTAGGGTCAAATTCGATTTTCCCGAAGGTTATCGTTATTTTTTACCAGATTCTACCGATCGTATATACAACACCCTGGGCATATCAGTCAATGATCAACCCGAAGAGATCGCCACAGGTGTATCGGAGACTGCCTTTGTATGTGGGCTCCGATTTCCTTTGTTGCCCCTTATAAAAGTTCTTCTGAGGGACATGGGTATAGCGATCGGTCAGCTAGACCCGAATGGTTTCATCCACATGAATGTTTTCCAATACCGATGTTTGCAGCACGAAGTGCCTCCTTTATCAGTTCTCTTTTGGCACCATTATGACTTTCGAAAAAATGCCAAGTCTCCGGGTTTTTATAATATTACCCGAAGAGTGGGTCGCTCCGATTGGGCGACCACTAATTCAAGCAATAAGAAGACGCACAATCACTGGTGCTATGTTACTGGCCCTGGTCTTCATAGATTTTTGGAGTGGAAGAAAGTTGAGACTGATAGGGTCAAGCTTAAAACTCTTTCCGATGAAGAGAAATTTCTTTATCGAAAACTAAATACTCCTTTGATTCCCGAAGACAAACTCCCATTGTCTACTACTAGAGATGGGGCTTGGCTGAAGAGCATGATGGGTACTTTTAGTATTATTTTACTTCTTTGCTTCATGTTTTTTAATAGCTAACATCCTTTTATTGTTTTTCTTTCACTGTCTGCAGTGGCCGATATGAGGAGGAGAGCGGCCGAAAGGAAGGCTTTGTTGGCTGGTGGATCCGGGAGCACTTCTCAAGGGAACGTTGCTTCGACTCTACAAGAGGTAGAGGCTCCCCTGGTGGTGCAAGAAATTACGCCAATGCAGGCCGAAGAAGTAGAGATTCCTACCAGTAACATTGTTGCTGTGATCCCTTCGGAATCTCCTGTTTTGGATGGAAATAAATCTGAGAAGAAGAGGAGAACCAATGACTCGATTCCTGTCTTGAAGACTTATCGACCTTCATGGGGTGTAGTGGACACTGATTCTTTCGGTGCTCCTGCCCCGAAGCCTGTCAAGGAATTATGCCAAGACTTGTGCAGTTCTTTTATTCTTCCGGCCGATCGCTTGGTTTATGATGCAGCTCCTACTGTGGAGGCTTGTGAGAACATTCTAGGGCACCTTAGTTTGGTAAGTTCCCATCAATATACTTTATTTTACATATATATTTTTCCCTTTGTTTATATCTCTCCGTCTTGATGCCTTTTGTGGTGCATTTTCAGGCCGTTCCTTGGGTCGCAGCTGTGACCGAAAAGGTCAAAGATCAAGCTGCCATCTGCCATCATACGGGGATTTAATGCAGAGATTGGTTCTCTAAAGGATAAGGTTAATCCTTTGGAAAATCAGGTAAAGAAGCATGAGGATCTTCTGGCGGAGTCTCAACGAAAAGAAAGCCTTCTCCAGCAAGAGAAGAATGATCTTATGCTTCAGAAGACAAGGAGGCCAATCGGTTGGAGCTGCGCCGTTTGAAGAAGGAACTGAAGAAGGCGAGGAAGACCATCTCCCGATCCGAAGATAGGGGTTTTGCTGTGGGATATGATGGCGCTGTCATTGCTGCTCACAAGGCAGGTTTTGACTATAAGCAAATCCTTTTCAACCCTGAAGACGATCCATTCCTTCGCCCGGAGATTCCTGATGTGCTTTTGGTGGTTTCCTCCGATCCCGATTCAGAATGAGTTAATTTTTTGTAATGAACTTATGCCATTTTTTGTAATGAACTTATGTCTTCGGGCTTGTGATGTAATTTTGCCTTCGGGCTTGAAGTGTATTCTTGCCTTCGGGCTTATTTTGCTGAATTTCCCTTAGCCTTTTGCTTCATGATCAATTTGTTCTTAAATAGCTTTCTCCAAGTATTTCTTCAAATATTAATGAACCATACCTGAAATAACCTGTACGCATTTCTCGATAAAAAAATATACTCGAAAATAGTTTTCAGGAGTAATTTTTGGAATTCTATGCTTCGGGCAAAGTCTCTCGATGCCAAGACCTTCGGGCTAACTGAACCTTGTAATTTTTTCTTTATTTGAAGTATTAAGTCCCTTCGGACTCACCTCTGCGGGTTGCCCCCGAGTCGTAGTTCGGCCGAAGGTTTCTTCTTTCGGTTTTGGGCGAATCCTGCCTCCCGAAGACCTTTTGGGCGAACTGGGACTTAATTACTTGTGCCATGACAAATATTTTCTCCCCACACATTTTTTTTGAATGTGGAGATTTTTAGTATTTCCTCCCATTTAATGGCAGTTTGACCGCTCCTTTCTTGGGAAGACACGTGCCTTTATCTTAGTCAGAGGTTGCTCAAGCGGCACTTCATCAGGGCCGTCAATTTCCTTTATAAATATACTTGTAAGTTCAATCGCAGATTACTCTATCTTCAATCTCGCTCAAGATTTTTCCATCCTTCCCTTAATTTCCGTCGAACTTCAGTCTCTTTGAATTCATCTTGTGGATAATCAGTAAGTGTGTTCGTTTCTTTCATCTTGATATGTGGTTAATCTGATGTTTTGTAGTGATTAACGTTTTTTCCTTTTGTTCCAGTGTCGAGTCGATCAGAAATGAGGAGGAGAGCAGCGGAGAGACGTGCTAAGAATACATCAGCTGCCGGTTCTTCTGCTTCTCTTTCCTCCCCGAAGGATGATCCTCCGAGCATTTCGGAGAAGAAACGCCGTGTTGAGGGTACGGAGTTTAATGTAAACTCTTATCGACCTTCATGGGCCGTGATGGAGTCAGATTCTTGTGGAGCTCCTGCTTCGGCTGCTTCAAAGAAGATTGCTGGGGATATGTGTCAGTCCTTCATTCTTCCGAAGGACCGTTCCCTTTATGATTCTACTGACACGACCGAAGCTACTGCCAATCTTCTAGGGCATCTTACCCTGGTAAGGAGTGTTTTCTCACCGAAGTTGTTCTTTTTGCCTTATACATAGCTTTTAATTCGCCTATTTTCTTTTCAGGCTACCCCTTGGGCTGCTTCTGTGTCCGATAAAGTGAAGAATCAGGATATTCTGCTTTATCACCAAGGAAAGCAGATTAATCAGACAATTCCTTCGTTGGAGAAGGAAATCGAGGAGTTGAAATCCAAGCTTTCTTCTGCTCAGGCCAAAAATGCTGAGCTTCTCAAGGAGAATGATGCTTTGTGACAGCAGGATGACAAGATAATGGCCGATACAGAGGATCTGCTCGACTGGATGGAAAGCCGAAAGGTCGAGCTAAGCCAACTGAGGGAGTCTGAACCGGAGAATGCAGTCCCTTGACTTATTGTATATTTTTTTCTTTGCCTTTTTAGGCTAATTTGTAATTTTAGATAATGAAATCAAAGCCTTCAGGCACTTTTGTTTCACATTATTTATTGGGTAAATTTTCGGATTTTTAATTTTTTCCTATGCATGCGCAATTTTCGAATTTTTAAGTCACTTGTATGTCCTTTTGCTTAAACAATTTTTGAGATTTTTTGGCCATCCTCTTAGAGGTTTTCAGGCTGGGTGTTTCCTATACTCGAAGTAAATTTCGGAAAAAAACGTTTTCCTTACTTGGAGTAATTTTCGGAATTCTATGCTTCGGGCGAAGTCCCTTCGGACTCACCTCTGCGGGTTGCTCCCAAGTCGCAATTGGGCCGAAGGTTTCTTCTTTTGGTTTTGGGTGAATCCTGCCTCCCGAAGACCTTGTGGGCAACCTGGACTTGTTTTTCGGGATTTTTTTTTTCTTTTTTCCCGGACGAGTAATGTTTCGGCCATTCGGGTTGTATTATCAATAAAAGTATAAATGGGCCAAAACAAAATTAATCCTTTAATGATAATCGAAATTGAAATATTTCTTACAAAAAGCTTACTCATAAAACTTGCGTAATCGGGAAGCATGCCATGTGTTTTTGATCGGACTTCCATCTAATTCAGTTAGTTTGTAAGTCCCTGGTCGAACGACTTGAATAATCACATAGGGTCCTTCCCAGTTTGGCTGAAGCTTCCCTTGCTTGTTTGGAATAGAAGTTGCTAATTCTTGAAGGACTAGATCACCGACTTTAAAAGACTTTTTCTTTACTCCTGAGTCATAGTATTGAGCAGTCTGCTGTTGATACTTGATATTTCTTAGGTATGCCATTTCCCTGGCTTCTTCTAACAAGTCCACATTAGCTCGGAGGCCCAACTCGTTTGTATCGAGATTAAGTACTTCGCTTCGGTATGATTCTAGGCCGACTTCTACTGGTACCATTGCATCGGTCCCATCACTAGACTGAAAGGAGTTTCTCCGGTCGAAGATCTTGGTGTGGTGCGATAAGCCCATAGCACATATGGTAACTCTTCAGCCCATAACCCTTTGGTTTCTCCGAGTCTCTTCTTTATCCCATCAAAGATGACTCTGTTTGCGGCTTCTACTGCCCCATTTCCTTGTGGGTGACCAACTGAACTGAATTTCTGTTGAATTCCGAAGAAAGCTAGAAACTTCTTGAACTTCTTTCCGATGAACTGGGTCCCGTTATCTGATACGCATATTTTGGGAATCCCGAATCTGAGGATTACTTGATCCAACATAAATTTCTTGGCTGCTTCCTCGGTAATGGAGGATAAAGGGCGTGCTTCTACCCACTTGGTCATGTAATCGATTGCCACGATGCAATATTTGGCATGTCTGGTGCTGGTAGGTAGAATTTCAACAATATCCATGGCCCACATGGCGAAGGGAATGGGGTTTAAGACAGAAGTCATCTCTTCGGGAGGTTGTTTCAGAACGTTGCTAAAAAGCTGACATTGTTTGCATTTCTTCGCATAACTCAGTGCATCAGCTCGTAGGGTCAGCCAAAAGAATCCCTGCCTTAGAATTTTAAAGGACAGAGAACGGCCTGCCAAATGTTCCCCACAGATTCCTTCGTGCACTACTTCTAGAGCTGTTTTTTGTTCTTCGGGAGCCAGGCATCTCAGCAGCGGTTCGGTGGCCGATCTTCGGTACATTTTTCCTGCTATCATTGTGTACCTGGTGGCCCGATTTCTGATTTTTTGGGCCTCGGTTTTTTCCAATGGTAATGTCCCCTTTTCTAGGAACAGTCAAATTGGAGTCATCCAATCTATCCCTTGGTGAATCTCGAAACATACCTTTTTATTGATGGAGGGTGCTTTGACTTCAGTGAGGTAAATTGAGCCTGTGAGATTCTGAGTGTCGGCCGAAGCTAGTCTAGATAATGCATCTGCTCGGCTGTTGTTTTCCCTGGCAACAGTGGTAAATTCAAAAGACTCGAACAACATGGAATTTGCTTTTACCTTGGCTGCATGGGCTTTGGTTCCGGCGTCCCTTTGTTCATATTCTCCTGAGAAATGCTTTACAACTAGCATCGAATCGCTGAATGCCCGAAGATGTCTGACTTCTAGGTTTCTTGCCAAATTCATCCCAGCCAGAAGTGCTTCGTATTCAGCCTCATTGTTGGTTAAGGAAAAGGTGAATCGGATGGCCTGACATATCTCAAAACCTTCAGGGCTTGAATTAGACCGGCTCCGCACTTACTTCCAGCCACCGAACCATCCACGAACAACTTCCAATTTCCAGGAGCTTGTATCAATTTTTCTTCGACTTGCAACCCTTCGGACCCAGTGAACGAACACTCTACTATGAAATCTGCCAGGGCTTGTGCCTTTATCGTAGTCCTCGGCACGTACTCCAAATCAAATTCTCCCAACTCGATGGCCCAGGTGACAACTCTGCTTGAAGCCTCTGGTCTCTGTAATATCTTTTTCAAAGGTTGATCGGTCGTGACCTGTATCGTCCTCCCCTGGAAATAATGTCTCAGTTTTCTTGAGGCCATGACCAACCCATAAGCAAATTTCTTGGCATTCGGGTATCTGGTTTCTGCTTCTTTCAGCATGTGGCTAATGTAGAAAACTGGATATTGGTTTCCATTGTGTTGCATGACTAAGACGGCCCCCAATGTCCGATCATTTATAGCCAAGTATAGTTGTAAAGTCTCTTGTGGATCCGGTCTCATCAGCAACGGAGCCTTCATTAAATACTCCTTGATATCTTCGAAAGCTTTCTCACATTCTGGACCCCACGAAAAAGTCTTCGTACCTTTTAATACCTCAAAGAAGGGTAAAGCTTTGTCGGTCGATTTGGAGATGAATCTTCTCAGGGCAGCCAATCTTCCAATCAATTTCTGAATGTCCCGAATTGTTTTCGGAGCTTCCATGTCGATTATCGCTCTTATCTTTTCTGGATTGGCTTCAATGCCTCGAGCACTCACCATATAACCAAGGAATTTACCGCTGAATACTCCGAACGTGCATTTGTTCGGGTTGATCCGCATGTTGTTTTTTCTTAGCGTCTCGAAGCAGTCTCTCAAATCATCGGCTTGATCCCGAAACAAAGATTTTACTATCATGTCGTCCACGTAACATTCCATATTTCTCCCGATCTGGTTTTTAAAGACATTGTTGATCATCTTCTGAAAGGTGGCCCCCGCGTTCTTCAAGCCGAAAGGCATGACAATGAAAGCATATGTTTCTTTCGGGGTGATGAATGTTGTTTTAGGGATGTCTTCAGATTTCATGGCGATTTGATGATAACCTGAGAATGCATCTAGGAAGCTTAGGATTTCATATCCTGATGTAGCATCAATGAGCTGATCGATGTTGGGAAGTGGATAATGGTCTTTCGGGTAGGCGAGATTGAGATCGGTGTAATCGACGCACAACCTCCATTTGCCATTTGCCTTTTTGACCACTACCACATTAGCTAACCATTCGGGGTATTTGATCTCTTCAATAAAATCTGCTTCCAATAACTTTTCCACCTCTGTCTGGATCACCTTTTGTCTTTCCATGGCAAAATTTCTCTTCTTCTGTTTGACTGGATTGGCCCCTTCTTTCACATTTAAACTGTGTTGGGCAATGCTCGGATCAAGTCTGGGCATGTCTTCAGGACCCCAAGCAAATATGTCATGGTACTCTCGGATCACGGCAATCACTTTCGCTTTCAGATCATCGTTCATGTCTCTCCCGATACGGATCATTCGACCCGAAGTGCCTGCATATAATTTGACCTCTTTGGTTTCCACCGCTGGTTCGGCTATAGGGTTTGAGAGATTGTCCCCCAAAATTTTCTAGCTCAATGTTCATCGTGTGGTGAATGCTTCCGGCCTGATCGTTCATGCGCCTTTTTTTTTACCTTCATCTTCGGTTTCTTCTTCGGATCTATCTAGATCTTCTAGCATAATGATCCTGGCTGCCTTTTGATCTCCTTTCATTTCGCCGATGCCATGATCAATAGGGAACTTCAACTTCAAATGAGGTATTGAGGCTATAGCTTGGAAAGCCGTTAAAGTAGGACGCCCGAGGATGCCATTATATGGGCTATCCACTCGGACAACATAGAATTTCACCTGCTTTTCCATAGTGCAGGGAGGTTTACCCAATACCAGGGACAATGTGATCGTTCCCTCAATCGGAACCGGTGAGTTACCAAAGCCGTAAAGTGGGGGTTCATTGCAAGATTCCAGCTGTTCTCCTCCCAGATTCATTTTTTCATAAGTCCGGTGATACAAAATGTTGACCGAACTACCACCATCTATCAGTACCTTCCATACCTTATCCTGGCCGATGATCGGATTCACTACCAAAGGATCCTCGTGTGGCCAAATGACATCTTCATAATCTTCTTCAGTAAACATTATAGGCAATGGCTGTTTACCCTGTGTAGTATGTTGATATAGATTGTAGACTTGACGAGCATACCTCTTTTTGGCCGTTTTGCTACATCGATCCAGTATTGTACCCCCATGATGATTCTTACCTCCCCTCTATATCGAGGGTCTTCGTCTCTTTCCCTTTGCCTAGGGTTGTCATCCTCTTCGTTCCGATCTCTGGTTTCTTTCGGACCTGAGTCATTCCTTTTTGGTTCCAAACGATCCCTTAAATCTTTAACAAATTGATTTAGGTCACCTGTTTTTACCATTCTCTCTATCAATCTCTTCAGATGAAAACATTTGTCTATGTTGTGGCCTTTGTCCTGATGGTAATCATAGTATTTATTCCCATTCTTCTTATGATCAGGTACCCTCAGCTTCGCCGGTCTCCGGAAATCAGACCTGCCTTTGATTTCGTTCAGTATCTTAGAGATGGGAGTGTTTAGTGGAGTAAACACCATGGGCTCCTTTCCCTTCTTTGAATCGTTTCTTCTATCATCCCTTCGGTCACCATCTCGCTTATCATCTCACCGGGAATCATCTTTCCTTCTGTCGTTCTTCCCCTGACTGCCCTTTCTTCGACTGTCTTTAGACGATTCTTTGTATCCATCGATAGACTCCATTTTTCTCCTGATACTTTCTCCTCGGATATAGATGTCGTTGAGTGACTTCGGGGGAACATCATATAAGGATGACCGAAGCTTTCTTCCTTTAACTGAGTCTAGGCCAGCAGTCAGAAATCCTGCCGCCTTGACCTTATCCAGGTTGGTTACCATGCCAGCTTCTTCCTTAAAATGGGCTAGGTAATCACCCAATTCTTCATCAGATATTTGGCGACAATGAATAAGAGATTCGGTATCTTTCTCTCTCCGACACAGGTGGGAGTAATGCCTCAAAAACTTGCTCTTCAGTCGATCATAAGAAAGTATGGATCTAGGCCTCATCGATCGATACCACAAAGAGGCCGAACCCTTCAGATAGGTTTTAAACATTTTGCAAAGCATGATATGGTCATGACCCATTCCTGTCATCAAACTTTCATATTTTTCACAATGATCTTCTGGGTCTCCCTTGCCGCTAAATTCGGTCATTTTCGGGAACTGACGACCTGGGGGTGGTCTATATTGTTCAATCTCTTCAGGTACAACGGGCTCCCGACGCATCCTCTTCTGGTCTCCAAACATACATTTCTCCATTCTTCGAAGCCTATCTTTCCATTGAGAGCCTGTTTCTTCTTCCTCTAAGTCCGAAGGATCTTGGGACGGGTGTGAGGAATGTGTTTCGGATTCTGAAGACTCCTCCTGGTGAGGTCGGGACCTTTTTTCTCTTCGGCCCTTAGAGACTGTTTTCTAAGGTTCACTCACAGGATCCTCTTCTCCAGTTTGAAGGGCTTCTCGCGCTATCCTTTCTTCCAACTCAACCTCTTCGCGCCGGAGTTTTATGGCTTCCAATCTTAACTCGTCTGCCTTCTTCTGCAAGGCTCGTCTTTTTGCCCCCTGGGATCCTTTCGCTTCGGTGGCTTTTCCTTTTGATATTCTGTTCCCTTATTTCTTCGGAAGTAGGAGTTTCTATATTGAGATTTTCAGAATCCTGAAGTAACATGATTCACAAAAGAAGCTTATACGTTCCCACAGACGGCGCCAAATGTCAGGACTCGATTTATGCCTCGGATTAACCTATCCTCGGTATGCCAGAAATAGGTTTCGGTAGCTCCTGCAAAGAGAAGAATGCGAGGGTGTTACCCCCCGATTCACCTCCGGTGTGAGAATCAGTAAAAAGGTAGTGGAAACGTAAACGTAAAGCTTATGTAAACCAATGTATCTCAGTGTGTGTGATTGTGTTTATCACCTGATAATTGTGTCTATTTATATTGTGTCTATGAGTAGTACCGTTGATGATCCTCTTGATTCTTAGTTATGGAGGGCGATAAATGGTAAGGGGTTATACTGGCAACGGTCGACTGTTTTTACTGACTTCAGCTGGATGGTTCGGATGGGCCTGGTCCAACCATATGGTTTTAACGGTCATAAGCCCAAAGGCGTTATCGGATGTTTTTACATGCTTATTTCCTTTCTTTCATTTGAAATTAAGGAGTCAATTTCTTTGACAGGGAAGTTGTGTTTTTTTGTTTCCATAATAACTCAAAAGGCTAATATACCATTCTAATATATAAAATTACAAAGTGGTGATGTTGTAATGGAATGAACTACTTTGTAGCAAATGAAAATTTAGTGTTCTGAAGCAACGCCTGGAGGGAGCCTATATACTAACATCTTGTTAGTGAAGATCAATGGCAAAGATTCCCGACCAATAAAATTAAATCGATGAATCTCACATATTTATAAAGATTAATGTCGTGATATGCCAAAATAAATGCAAGTGAAATTATGAACCAAAATTATCAAAGCCTCTGTATTTACCTAATAAACCTGAATTAGATAATGATCTTGTAGATGAAGGACACCCATTTTCATAAGATTTTGGAAAATATTTCACGTAAATGGTGTTACTTGTATAAAATTTTAATATTGTTGAAGATCGAAGATATAATTTTGAATTAACTTGATGGGCGTCTTGAATTTTCTGTGTGAGATTCTTGGTCTGGAAGTCTATTACATTGTGCACCAGCATCCGAAAGTGGACTTCCCTGAATCTCTACACATCAAATATAGATCAAAGTATTAAATGTTATAAATGGAGTACAAACACCTTGGAAAACTATACAAAAAAAAAAAATCTCCAACAAATATGATAACAAAACCACGGTCACATGTCCATCTTTTTGATACTGCAAAAAAAAAATTAATAATATCATAATCATAATCATAATATTTTAAAAAACCAGAACACAGAGCAGCATCTAAAAATAGAACAATCCCATTTTTATACAAAAAAAGAAAATTTTAAAAATAAGTTTTGGAACTATCCTTAAAATTCACCTTAAAATGCGTGCCAGAAAGTGACAAAAAAATGTTAAGAATTAGGTGGGACAGAGGGAGTATTCAATACTTCTCCACCCATTAGTTCTTAAAAATAATATTCAATACCCATTACTCCAAAAAAACAATATTCAATACCCAATACTCCTTAAAAACAATATTTAATATTCACTATTCCATAAAAAAACAATATTCTTTCTCCACTATCTTAAAACCCGTAAAATTCATCACCAAGAAAAAAAAAAGATACAGAGGGAGTAATTGGTAATGCTATAAAATTTTGGATTAGCATTGCACATGTAACAAGTGGTTGTTTGCTGATTGCTAGTATTTGCTAGACATGTAAAGTCTACTGAACGGCACAAATATAAATACCAACGTGTGTGCTCCATTTATAAAATGCATGACATTTCTAAATTTTAACGTAATTCATAAATATAATTTTTTTTTGATAATTCGATGTTCGGGCCAGCTTACGCGCACCTCGACTAATCCCGTAGCACATTCAATCCCCGAGTATGGTAGTCCACTTACTTCCGGAATGCTCTGGGAAATCGAACCCGTGACCTTCAAACACAAGTCTTAAACGCCACAACTCGACAATCTGAAATATTCCGTAGGGTTATAATTCATAAATTTCTAAGGCTAACGTTAGGTTGGAGCGGGGAAGTAGTAGTAGAAGAGCAAGTAGTCGAATAACTTAGAAATAGTGTAAACAATCATCCTTTTTTGTCCAGCTCTACGTATGTACATGTACATTTTGTTCAACAAATGACATATGTTTATGGGTGTATAATAGTATAGCCTACTCTCTCACGTCTCACCATACCACAGATCCACTTTTCCTCCTTGATTTATGTGCTTTCCTAGCTGTAAGTCTATAATACCTCTCCCTCTTTTTTTTTTCTATTTTTTTAATCATCCCCAAAATACTCTACCATAACTAATTTTAATATATAATAATCCACAATTTATTACTCCCTCTGTCCCAACCAATTGTTTACACTTTCCTTTTTGGGACGTTCCAACCAATTCTTTACGTTTCCTAAAATAGCAAGTTTTAACACTATTACACCCACTACTTCATTTATTTTAACAATACTTTATACTATTACACCCACTACTTCACTTATTTTAACAATAAAATCACTATTACACCCACTACTTCACTTATTTTAACAATAAAATCACTATTATACCCACTACTTCACTTATATTAATCTTAATTCTTGGTCTCCGTGTTAAAAGCAAACGATAACAAATCGTTGGGACGGAGGGAGTACCAAAATTCAAGAACTTGTGTTTAGTAATTATATAGTACTCAGTACTACATACTCCATTCCTTACAGCAAGTAGTCAAGTACTGCTCAGTCAGAGTAAGGGTGTCTGAAAAAAAATAGGGAGACCCTTCTCTCCCTGCTCAGTGCTCCCAAGAATCTCTTTCACTCCATTTATACTCAGAGAGAGAGAGAGAGAGAGGTGAAATCATGAAAAGCATCTCAGTGTCCAAGTCCATGTTCTTGGTTTTCTTGGCTTTGTGTTTAGGTGTTGAGCTGATTCAATGTAGTGTGAGCTATGACAAGAGGGCCATTGTCATTGATGGGCAAAGAAGAATTCTCATTTCTGGCTCCATACATTACCCAAGAAGCACCCCTGAAGTAATTTCTATTTTCTTGTGCTTTTCTTGAATTTTCTTGAAACATAAAAAAAGTTAACTTTATGAAATTTGTGTAGATGTGGGAAGATTTGATACTCAAGGCTAAAGATGGAGGCATTGATGTTATTGAGACCTATGTGTTTTGGAATGTTCACGAGCCTTCTCCTGGCAATGTACTTTACTTTTATCTCAATTTTTAGTGATTGTTGTTATTTACATAAGTTTACATTTTTTACTTTCTTAATTATGTATGTTTCTCTTTGTGTTTTCAGTATAATTTTGAGGGAAGATATGATCTAGTTAGGTTTCTAAAGACAGTGCAGAAAGCAGGGCTTTATGCTAATCTTCGAGTTGGGCCTTATGTCTGTGCTGAGTGGAATTTTGGGTACTATATATACTTGTTGCATTTTAGGAGTAACATTTTAGATCTTATTTAGTATACATGTGTTGGTGGGAGTTAAAATGTGAAATTGATTTTAATGGGATGTGTTTGTTTTATGTGAATCTGTTCAGAGGCTTTCCTGTGTGGCTAAAGTATGTTCCAGGCATTAGCTTCAGAACAGACAATGAGCCATTTAAGGTTATAATTTTGGATTTGTATTACTTTCATTTTTGCATATTTCTCGGTGCAAGTTGACTTAAGCAATTAACTTATTAATTGAATGAAATGGCGGTGTTTCAGATGGCTATGAAAGGTTTTACTGAGAAAATTGTCAATTTGATGAAGAGTGAAAAAATGTATGAGTCTCAAGGAGGCCCTATTATTCTCTCTCAGGTTTGTGTTTAAAGCCTCTTAGTGACCTTGTTTTGTTATATGCACAATGTCTTTCGAATTTGAGCATACAACTTCAATAACATGGCGTGTACATTGGCTCCTTAATTAAGTTAATTATATAGTTTTTCGATTCCAAAGTTGCTTTGTAGTCAATTACTTACTAGAATATATATACAGATTGAGAATGAGTATGGGCCGCAAAGTAAAAGCCTTGGATCTGCTGGACATGACTATATGACTTGGGCTGCGAAACTGGCTGTGGGAATGGATACGGGAGTCCCCTGGGTTATGTGCAAGGAAGATGATGCACCAGATCCAGTGGTAAGTGCTCCTACCATCATTCATTTACTACTACACTATTTGCGTCTTTTCAGTTGAATGACCTTGGTTAATAATTTGAATCTCTTGTACCAACTCCTTTTGTGTATTACCAATTGTTATCACTCATATTGAAATGCCTTAATGTTTTATGCTAAAGTTATATAGCTGATTCTTCACTTTGTTAGAAAATCACTGGTAACTATTTTATGTAACTGGTGCAGATTAATACATGTAATGGATTCTACTGTGATGATTTTTCCCCAAATAGACCCTATAAACCCACAATTTGGACAGAAGCGTGGAGTGGATGGTATGTGTATTCGTACTTCTCTACTCCTCTGGAAGTTAAAACTATAGAAGTCACTTAATCCCTTTTTGTCATGTCAACTTATAGGTTCACTGATTTTGGAGGCCCAATATATAAGAGACCAGTTCAGGATTTGGCATTTGCAGTCGCCCGATTTATACAAAAGGGAGGATCATTTGTTAATTACTATATGGTAATTGATTCTGCTTTTTTTTTTTTTACGATTCATTAAATTTCATTTCAGCTCTTCTTTCCCAATGCCTGACTTTATATAGTTCAACTTCTGAACAGTATCATGGTGGCACCAATTTTGGACGCACCGCAGGAGGTCCATTTATCACGACAAGCTACGACTATGATGCTCCACTTGATGAATATGGTGATTGCAAATCTTTGTTTTTCTTTTTCTATTAAATTTATTAATTTAAGTGAAAAGTCACCATCCTTAGAATTTAAATGTCAAACAAATGGTGGATGACCATTAACACTTAATGCCCGTGCTGCTAAAGAAAAAAACAGTATATGTATATATAATATATATTTATATATTTAAAGAAGATTTCTTTTGCCTTGTCTGAAACTAATTGCTTTATAATGTAATCTGGAAGGTCTGATCAGGCAACCGAAATATGGTCATCTAAAGGAGCTCCACCAGGCTATTAAGCTGTGTGAAAAAGCTTTGATTGCTGCAGACCCCACTATTACCTCTTTAGGAGGCCAGCAAGAGGTTAACTACAGTCTTTTAATGCTGTGCACATCACAGATGCAAAATCCATTTGTTTGTACTGATTCTTTGTCATATTCCAGGCTCATGTATATTCTGCAAAAAATGGAGATTGTGCAGCTTTTCTCTCAAATTATGATTCAAAGTCTGCTGCAAGAGTATTGTTTAATGATAAACACTATAATCTGCCACCTTGGTCAATCAGTATTCTTTCCGACTGCCGCAACGTAGTCTTCAATACTGCTAAGGTATTTAAAGATAATGTCGCTTATATATTTTATTTGTGGGCTACTAATTGTAGAAGCCTGGTAAGTACACAAGTACAATGTCATTGAAATAAAGGATTAAGAGATGTCATAAAAAGATTAGGAAAATCACGAGATCTTCAGAGCTTCAGTGTCCTCATCTCGATAATCTAAATTTTTGCCTCTGTTACAGGTTGGAGTTCAGACATCAAAAATGGAAATGTTACCGAGCAACGTTGAAATTAACTCATGGGAGACTTTTAATGAGGATATATCTTCTATGGAAGATAGCTCTGCATTTACTACTTCTGGTCTATTGGAGCAAATTAATGTCACTAGGGATGCTAGTGACTATCTGTGGTATATAACCAGGTAAAAATCATGCTTAGTTGATATTCTTTTGATGGAAGACTTTTACATTACTGCTTCTGTTTTAACATTGAGTTGGTTTTATGCACATATTAGCTTTGATTGTTTAAGTGTTCTATCATTATAAGAGATACATTAGACACAACATTTTACAATGTGGTTTCTCTTTATCCAGCTAATGTTACTATAGATTCATTCATTGCCCATTGGTTCTTTTTATTGTTCCTCTGCTGTCTGTTAATCATATAATAGTATAATGACAACAAAAAATGAAAAAATATCAGAAATATTTTGCATACTGTGGTTCTAGTATGGCATTTATAGTAAGGTGGCATGACCTGACTGGCAGAAGACATCCTCTCACTTGTTTAATATTTTTACAGTCTTGAGATTGCTTCTTCTGAATCCTTCTTGCATGGTGGTGAACTCCCTACTCTCATAGTGCAATCGACAGGGCATGCTCTTCACGTTTTCATAAATGGGGAGCTTTCAGGTGCATTTTTAGACTTTTTTTCTGTAAATTAGCGAGTTTTCAGTCTTCATTATGAGTTATGACACTATTGGCTGCAATCTGATGCAAGATTTTGATGTTTCCTAGGCTCCACTTTTGGAACAAGAGAAAATAGAAGAGTTTTATACAAAGAGAAGGTCAACCTCCGTGCTGGAACAAACAAAATTGCACTCCTCAGTGTGGCTATTGGGCTGCCGGTCAGTTGGCCCCTTTCATACCTTCTATGCTCATAGCTCCACTTTTTATTTGTGTTGTTGGAAACAATTATGCAGTAAAAAACGATAATATTCGACCACTAAACTAGATAGCTGTAGAAATGTTGGATGAGTTCTAAAGTTCTAATAGTTTTGGTCTGGTCAAGTTCTATCTAATCTTGGACGGGTTCCCGACCATTAGGCATATGGAACACCGATTCCTCATTTTGTATGATTAGTATTTAGCAAGCCACAGAGACATTCTATAAGAAGTTGAAAGAGACATGTATAGAATTTGATTTTGTGTTGAAGTTCAACTATGTTTGTTGTTTAATTAGCCACCATCTTGGCGAAAGATTTTGATATAGCATGTGCCTGAATTTTTATTACTTAGTTCAGGGATCATCAGGCTATATGTCAGGTCTTTCAACACAGACATATAACTCTAGTCTAGTCATTCACGGTCCTAGGACTTTAGCCTTTGAGCATAACTCAAAAGGTCATGTGCCTCGTGCTTTAGTAACAAATTAAAACCTTCACTGATTTAGTACTCATATTTTCCTGTGAAGAATATTGGTGGCCATTTTGAAACCTGGAAGACTGGAGTGTCAGGTCCAGTTGCTCTACATGGTCTTGATCGGGGCAAGTTGGACTTGACATGGCAAAAGTGGACCTACCAGGTTGGGGTTTATACCTTTCTTTTGCAGTAATCAATTCTTGATTTGGTCTGAATTGCTTCATGGTTTCTACTTTTCTCTTAAAACAGGTCGGGCTAAAGGGAGAGTCCATGAAGCTTGACTCTCCAAATGGAGTTTCTTCTGTTGACTGGATACAGGGCTCACTGGTCGCACAAAAGAATCAGCCACTAACATGGCACAAAGTATGAAAACTTATATTAGTAATGGAGTATGCAAATTCATGAAGTGAAATTAGACTTGCAAAGTTGAGATTAATCTAACTTCGAACTCTGCAGGCTTATTTCAATGCACCTGAAGGAGATGCACCATTGGCTCTAGACATGAAAAGTATGGGCAAAGGTCAAGTATGGATTAATGGTCAAAGTATTGGGAGATATTGGACTGCAGTTGTCAGTGGTAACTGCAATGGATGCAGTTATCCCAGTACTTACCGACCACCAAAATGTCAAGTTGGTTGTGGTCAACCAACTCAGCAATGGTAAAACCCCAAAATATTATACTTAGTCCATTACCATCATTCCTCTGTAGCAGGACTATAAAATGACTTTGATTAGAATATATAACATTAAATACCGAGGTTTTATCTTGTTGTGACACTAACAATGCCCCAGGTATCATGTCCCTCGATCTTGGTTAAAACCGACGCAAAATTCTTTGGTACTTTTTGAAGAACTAGGAGGTGATCCTGCTAAAATTTCCCTTGTTAAGCGATCGGTCACAGGTGTTTGTGCCGACATATCTGAATATCATCCAAATATAAAGAATTGGCAAGTTGAAAGCTATGGGAAAACACAAGAGTTCCATATGCCCAAACTCCACCTGCAATGTAGCCAGGGTCAGTCAATTACTTCCATCAAATTTGCAAGTTTTGGAACCCCTTCAGGAACTTGTGGGAGCTTCCAGCAAGGAACTTGCCATGCTTCAACCTCTTATGCCATCTTAGAGAAGGTAGTTTTTAGATAATTTTTATTTTAAATATAAAGTATATATATTTTTTTATCAAGATTCAAGATCTTAACTTTTTTTATAACTACAGTTGTAGCGTCTTTAATATGCTCTGTACTCCATGTGCCTAATAATTTCTTTTCACAGAAGTGCTTAGGGAAGCAGAGATGCGCTGTAGCCATATCAAACACTAACTTTGGGCATGATCCTTGTCCGAATGTATTGAAGAGGTTATCAGTTGAAGCTATATGTGCCCCTGTGACTTCTACCACCACTCAGTCCAATACAAGGGTTTGATACAGTATGATGACAAATCTGTATATGTATCATACAACTAAGAACACCTGAGAACCCTTCGAAAAGAACACCTGAGAAAAGGTACAGTATATTGTTGAGTGACTTGGATCGGACGTCTTAGAGTTAAATAATTATCTAGGCATTGTCTTAGGATATCTGTGTAAATCAGCGAGTGTTAGGGTTATATATCTGGGGATCTTAATTGTGATCCCTAGATTGTGTTTCATCACTGGTTTTTGGCCTTTTAACCGGAACCAAGAAACCAGTAAATTTTTAGGCAGTCGTGTGATGTACGAGTTTTTGGGGAAAATTCCCCATTCAGGTTTATTAGGTGAGGATCCTAATATGTCCAATTTATTTTGTTTGTGTTATTCTTGGTTTTAACTGAACCTTTCACATTGTCCAGGTTGCAGACTACTTGTTTTGTCTAATAAAAGTAATCACACTTCAAGTTCATTATGATTTATGTGAGAGTCCTTTTATGGTATTTCTGACTTATACTTACCCTGCTTGCCAGTATATGTACAACTCTTGTATAAGCATATATGGTAATAAGATCATGTTCAATAGTAGAAATTAGAAAGACAAGTACATATAGAAATTAAATGCATTAGCTCAAAATAGTAATAAGTTATAACTCTTCCTAATATACGGAAGTCAAGACATTATGAAAGTAATGGATGCGTAGCAGGAAAAACCAGACTTGTAAGCTTGTAATAAATATATAGCCACCTCTGGAGAAAAAGAATGGCAGATCAAGCAGTTGTAGCAGAGGCATTCAAGTGCTTTGCAATAGTCTGCTGCAGTTCATCTTTCTTTGCTCCAATAACTTTTTCTACAACCTTCCCTTCTTTCAAAAGCATGAAAGTGGGCATTGCTTCAATTTCATATTCCTCTGCGACCGACTGCAACCAAACCAGAAAACATGAATTTCCAGAACACACAATATTCTACAAAATACCCTTCTCAATGCACATCAATACAATCAGTCAATCACCCAGGCTGTCAGAAACGAAGGGTAACAACTCAGTTCCTGTACATTGTTTCAGTTTTATTTATTGTACCTTTAATTCATCCACATCAACCTTAAGGAAGATAGCAGACGACATGCTTTTAGCCAACTCTGCGAAAAAGGGTGACATTACACGGCATGGTCCGCACCATGTAGCAGCGAAATCAACAACTATCTGCATGAAAAGAACTGTAAGTAGACTGTAGAGGAATCATATGCACGGTTTCCTACTATATTTGTGAGTCCATACCATAACAAGAACAATTTCTAAACCTCTGCATGCATGGAAATTTATGCAGGCAGCAAAATACGAAAAATATAATCTCACGGATTCGGCCATCACAATTCAGAAACGACCTTAAAACTTTGCAGATCTAAAAAGACCAAGAAACTATCGATACAATAGATCATTATGCCAGAACAATGACAGGGGTCACCATCAGGGGCGGACGCGCCGCCGGTGCCAAAAAAATTGTGGGGGCCAAATCAGAAAAAAATAAAATTACATGGTGAATTTTTAAAAAAAAAAAAAAAATTAGTAGTGAATTTTCAGAATGGGGGGGGGCCACGGTGACCCCTGGTCCTATGCTCGGTCCGCCCCTGGTCACCATCGACTATACAACAGAGATTGTAGAGATACCAAAATAAAATAACAAGATTTGGAATTTGATCATACAAATGTACATCATAAAGGAAGAAAAAAAAAGTGTACATGCACAGGTAAAAAAATCATCTAAAAGCAGTTGAATCTGAAAAACAAAATAATCAGGAAATGAAATTATGGATACCAGTTTGTTTTCGTTCTTTCCCTTCTGGAGTTGTTCGTTCCAAGTCTCAACCTTGTGGCAACTAATAACCTGTCCCTCTGCCATTTTTTTTTTCTCTATCTCTCTCTGTCAATCTCCAACAAAATTACACAAAATTGCCCGTAGGTATCCACACTTTTATAGTGTAAAAATTTATAATAATCTCACAGTTTAAAAGTAATTCTTTTAAGTCTTTATGGCACTCTTTTCGGTCCTTGAATAACGAATTTTGATCTAGTGTCTTCTTGTCTATGACCTGTTATTGGTTCTCGATTTACGATGTTTTTTTTTTAAAAACAATTAAATAGATAAAAATCAGTACAGTTTTTTTTGCCAGCACTTTGTACTTGCTATCAAAGAAAAATAAATTTTAAATTGTTTTTATTTTTCATTCCAACATGTTTTTGTCACAAGTCACAACTATATAATGCATGCGTTAGTATTTTTAAATTTTTGATATACGTATTTTAAATATTATTTTCTTTATTGCATAACATAAATAATTACCCTATTTGCGAAAGAGTACGACATAAACAGAATCAAACAATTTTTTTAAAATATGACTAACAACTATTATTCTTACTGGTACAATTATTATCATTTAAATTTTCGTATAAAATATCATCCCAATATTAGGTTTACACAAATAGATATAAAATAAAAGATTTAACTAAGGTACAGTCACAATTCTAATTAACATGATACGAGTATTTGAGGAATTCCATCTAAAGTATAAGTATTTAAAAAGAAAAGTAAAATAAATAAAATATGATATAGCTGATTTTATTGGAGAACACATGAGTTTCAAGACAAATAAATTTATATTATGTATTAACTAGTTGATAAAGCCGCGCTTCGCGGCGGCTTTACAATATTTTAAAAAAATTCATTACATTTACGTTATATTATAATATTAATATTAAATTTTAATAATTAAATAATATTCTCCAATGAATCAATTTCTTGTTAAATACGATTCTTTCGATTGAGCCGCTCTCTCGTTAAAACCGAAATCCCAACTTTTTAACAACTTATATAATATTTTTTTATCTATAAAATCGAACTGTAAAAATAAAATGAAATTTATGACTTCAGTATCAAATTCTAATAGCTAATACAATCTTTTCTAGCGAGCCGTCTTCCCGTTAAATACGTTTCGAGCCGCTCTTATTTGAAACCGAAATTCTAACTTCATTATATAAATAGAGTAAATTCCAATTTTTATATTCATTAAACTTTCTAATATTTATGTAGTTTTAAAAGATGAAAATACATCTTATATTTTCTATATATTATAGATATTCTTGTATTTATTTATAATTTCCGCATGGGAATGTCTTTCTACTATGTTAACATATCAAAAAAAATTAAAATACGAAGACTTTTCGTTACGGGAATAATATTACATTTATGGATATATTTTTGTAATGCAAGTATAATTAACTTGCATAAAAAAGTTAAAATAAAAGATTTCTAGAAAAAAAGATGTATAGTTTTAAAAAATTGTATAAAATATCTCCACCGTCCTCGTATTCTACTTCCAATAAAACATTTTATTTTATGTATTAATTATATATTTAAACATTTTTTGTACGGTCTTATCTAATGAATCGCTTTCTTGTTAAACACATTTATTACTATTGATTCGCTCTCTTGTTAAGACCAAAAACCTAACTTTTACATATATTACTTTGTATGATAATGTTTATCCATAAAAATCAAATCCTAATACGGTGACTTTTTTTATGACAATAGTATTGAATTTATGAATAAATTTTCCTAATATAAGTATAATTAAATTATATAAAAATTATATAATTTAAGAAGATCGTACTTTCTATAAAATATTTAATTATATGTCTGCTCTATATATTCAAACACCTATTCTAGTTCTAGTAGAACTTTTATTTATATATTTTTTCTACAAATTTGAACTCTTATTCTCTATAAATTCGAACTCCTATTCTACTTCCAATAGAACTTTTAATTGTATGTCTTATAAATACTTATTATACTTCCACTAGAACTTCTAATCATATGTCTTTCCTATAAATTTGAACTCTTCTCCTTTATAAATTCGAACACCTATTCTATTATATTTTTATATTTTTTAGTGTTTAAAATTCTAGAAAATTAGAAAAATCGATTGAGACGATATTAGAGCGCCACCTAAACTCCCGCTATCCTCCTTTATATATATATATTGATGATTGATGATTGATGATTGATTGATTGATTGATTTGGAGAATAAAATATCTAGGCTCAGAAAATATATATACAAATATATTAACAAATTTACAACAAATTAAAGAAAAATGAAATGAAAACTCAATAATTAATTAATAAAGAGAAAATCAAAGTAAAATTAAACAATAAAGACCAAAATTCTCACACGATCACAAATTAATACCAAATCTCATTTTAGACAAATAATACATTACAGATTATTATAAAATCATAATTAAAATATGAAAATATCAATAAAATTTTGAATTAAAATATAAACTCATAAAATTTTATTAAAAAGAAATTTGAATCACGTATCTATATTAAATTCATAGAATAAGTGAAGTGCTACGAGTCACTACTCACTATTATATACTTTGTCAGTTTGGCAAAACATTGCAAGAAAAAAAATGAAAAATAAAAAATAAATAAGGGGTTGCGATTTACAATATATATAAGAGAAAGCTATATTTTTCAAAAAATATCAGTGACATTCGTCTTCTGTGTCTCTCATTTTGGGTTCTCTTGTGACTCCTGTCTTGTGAACCTAAGTACTTGTGTTGTTTACCGAAGGACAATGCATGATACACGGCCTTGTTGGAAGCTTTGATTGGTTGCTTTCATATACACATGACAAAAGTGACAGAACACGTACACAGTACACTCAACCCATGTGGCCATGGGGTTCCAACTTCGGATGATTGTTGTATTAATTTCATGTTTTGTAGTAACAATTAGTACTTCTTAATGATGTTTATGTTTGTATATATAGGCCCTCTTTGCTGTTTAGAATGAAATAGTTGGCTCCGTTGCTTTTCTGGTACAACACCATTTGTTTGTTTAAAAAATGGTACAGCTGCGGTCAATGTTAGAAACAGACGTCATTTCAAGTGACGTCAGGTCCCTGGGCGCCACTTGAAGTGGCGACTAGCCATATAATTTTTTTTTTACTCACCTGTTGCCTTTGTGGCTTTGTTAGTTGCTAACTAGCATATTAGCACATTTTGAAGTGCGATTTTTACGTTATTAAAATTCAACTTTTAAAAAAAAAAATTCATTAAATGTTGTTCCCTATTCGAGTTTTGATGTTTTACTTTTACCTAAGATAAAAATGTGGGAAAAATAATTTATGTAAATATGTTAAAATGTGGTCTGATTATGGGAAGTCCACATCACGTTTGTAAGAATTTTTTTGTGTAGGTATGTTTAGGGGCCTAAAAAACATGTCTTTACATGTATTTTTTTCATTTTTTTTGTTTGGTATGAAAGTGCTCACGTTCTACTTTTGCGTAAGCTAAAAATCTTGAAAAATTTATTTGTGTAATTATGTTTACTTTGAGGCCTAAAAATGACAATAAAACAAAATTTTCACACTTTTATTGAAATGAAAGAGGAGGAAAACAACATGGAATTATGAAAATAAGCATATAATGACACGATAACCGCCATGCAAGTTCTTAAATTTCACTGAGATCAACAGCATAATTCTCGTCCTCAGCTTCCTCAATTTCCCTTGCAATTTGACGTTTCTTTGCAGCTTCAGTTTCTATTGCAATTTCACGTTCCTTTGCAGCTCGAGCTTCCATTTCCATTTTAAATTTAACTTGTTGTGCAGCAAATTCAAAATGTTTTGCAAGTTTAGCATCCTCAGCCTGCAAATCGAATGACCTTTTGGTTTTCTTGGTTTGTTTGATTTCGGTTTTGCTGGTTTGTGGTTTTTGCCCTTGTCCATCTTATGCTATTGCCTTGGAGAAAATTTATTTTAGAAGAAGCTAGTAAGTTGTTATTTTCAATAAGAAGGAAAGAGGAAATTTATATGCATTTTTGGAGATGAATAATTATATTGATAGCTGTGAATACTTAAAATTGTGTTACTGTTGACATGACTTCACAACTTTGTACGTAGTATGCATAATAATACGAAAAAATGTGAATAGTGAAAATACTGTTACTGTTGACGGGACTACACAGCTTTATACAAAAACTTATTACTACATTATTTTTAGGCTCGAAGATCACTAAAAAACACAATTTTCTACCAAACACTTTTTATTCAAATGAAAGAAGGAACATACACACTTCATTAAATAAAGCACACTATTACATAAAATGGAAATGCCAACACTAAATTAAAACAATTAATTAAAAAAGCCACAAAGTTCAAATTGATTGAGGAGACGAAGATATTGATCTTGTCTTTAATCTTCATAAGGAGCATTCCATGCAGCCCACCATTCGGCTTCATCACGTTCGTCAAGTTTTTTTTATAAAGCGTTACACTCCCCACGTAATGCATCTTTCTGCTCCAAGTATTCTTCAAATGTGATATTTCTATTTCTACATAAACGATCATGTTTGTCATTCCAAAGCTTGTTCACCTCTGGATATGTTTCCGCCTCGTCCTCAACCTCATCAAAAGTTGGCACCCAGTCTTTACCCCTTATGTTATTTCTGTTCGTATACTTGCGCATTTTATTGTAAAAGATGTTCCAGCCACGTTCATCCTCGGCTTTCAGGGCTTCTTCTTCATTTCTTTTCCGAGCGCTTGCTTCATCTTCCCTTGGAGGGTGGAATTCTCGCCTCTTGTTCCTGCTTGGACCGGAATGCATAGGCCTTTTTCCCTTATCCATTTGGTACACACTGCCTTTGAGGGTATTTAGCCAAATGATGCTATGTTGTTGTATGAATATTTACTAACAGAAGGGAAGACCTATTTATAGAGGGGAAGTGTGATTATTATTTCACCTTTTTGTTGATGCAAAAATATGAAAATATTTTAAACAAATGTCATTTTCAAGTGACCACACTAGTTTACGAGCAGGTGATAGGTGGATGTGACAACTCAAATTTAATAGGTTGCAGGAAAATGTTGAAGATATATGCATTCTACTTTACTTTTAGAGAAATCAACTTTAATTTACTATGCCTGAAATGAACTGTAGAAAACGTCTGAAACCAACCTACCACTTGCTTAATACTGTAGTCAATTATTTCATGTACTGCTTAAATAAAACATGAAATGACTAGTCATTTTTTTGAAGATAAGAATCTTTGCAGTACTTTCTTAAAGTGCTTTTTTTCAATTATGCAGAATATGTTAATTATTTTCTGCTGTGCATTCACGGGATGCTTCCATATAAGAAATATGACTACTCACATTTAAATTTTTGCAATTTTTTCAGTGTTTTCTGATAATATTGATGAGCATCACGGGGTAGTTGATTGAAGAGCAAACAATAATTCATCCCCTGCAGTCTCAACTATAAAATAAGTATGTGTTCATGCTTGTTCATCCAACCAGCACTACAAAATATTAAGAATCTTTGCAGTGCTTTCTCAGAGTGCTTTTTTCCAATTATGCAGAATATGTTAATTATTTTCTGCTGTGCATTCACGGGATGCTTCCATATAAGAAATGTGACTAGTCACATTTAAATTTTTACATCTTTTTTCAGTGTTTTCTGATATTATTGATGAGCATCACGGGGTAGTTGATTGAAGAACAAACAATGATTCATCCCCTACAGCTCAACTATAAGTATGTGTTCATGCTTGTTCATCCAGCCACTACAAAATATTTTAGCACTTCTCTCATACAATTAAATATGTCCAACAGTCCCGATTTGAATCTCTGCTTCTGTGATAAACTGTGCGTTCAACGCACTTGGTACTATGGAAGAGATGCCGGAAGGAGGTATCTCAATTGTCCGAATGGAGGCAACGGATGTGGGTACATCCGTTGGCTTGATGAAACTTTAGAGGAGCGTGCTGCGCGTACATCCGTTGAGGAATTGGGAACACAACGACAAAGAGAAAGAACTCGCCATCTGTTTGGATCAACTGATGAAAATAAGAATGACTGTTTGGACTCTGTGGAGGAGGATGAGATTGAGCCTACAAATCCTTTTGTTGGTCTCGATGAATCAACTGATGAGAATGAGAATGAGTACGAGGACTCCGTGGTGGAGGATGAGGAAGAGGATGATGAAGATGATTATGAAGATTAATTTCTTCATCTATGATCAAATGTCGTTTTTTAGTTTCCCCTAAAGAATGTCCTTTACAGATATTCATTTCTATTTCTTGTTTTCATGTAGTCTGATGTTACGGAATGCGATGTTTTTATTAATGACGTATTATTCTTACACACTACAACCATAACACAAATACATAATAGAAAAATGGAAAAACTTAAATAATTGACACCCAATCTTAATCAAATTTATTCGTCAGACATATAATCATCAGAGATATAACATGGGTTTTGTTGAAGATGTTGTTCCTCAACGTCTGTTAGCTCTCTTCCACTTGCACGAACCGAGTCTTTAGCAAGTTGATAGATATACTGACGAGTTCTACGCAACAACATTCGGTTGTTATCAATTCGTATACGTTTCACAGCTCGAATGACTTTACGCTTATAATCATTCCAACTAGATGATTCAC
This sequence comes from Saposhnikovia divaricata, assembly GCA_036435485.1. NCBI lineage: Eukaryota > Viridiplantae > Streptophyta > Magnoliopsida > Apiales > Apiaceae > Saposhnikovia > Saposhnikovia divaricata. The sequence continues at coordinate 233,261,258 of CM071594.1, forward strand.
CAGTACGCGGAAACATGTTAAGTGAATGATGATTAGGAACCCTTGCACCCATAGCAATTAAGTCATTTCTCAAACGATCAGATTCCACACGGCGATAAGCCCATTCACGACGAATGCCTGCAAAATATTCTACCGGATCGCTAAATTTTAGACGTCGATAGTCATCATCTCTTTCTCCAAGCAACCAATTGCGATGTGTGGAAGATGACATATTTCTGATGTAGTTGCTAAATGAATATGCACCTAACGTATATTGAGGGTCATATTTATATACAACGTACTTGCAAGTGGGAGTTTCAGGGTGGGGTTATCATGTTTTATTGATTTTGCTCGAATTGAAAAGACAACACAACTTTATTTCCACTTTTATTGACAAATCAAGTTATTTGAAAACGCGACATGTGAAGTAGCTGTTCGTGTGCTGTATAGTAGTTATCCTGATACTTTCATTATGGAAGTAGTTTCTATTGTCCCTGTAAATTTATTAGTAATAGTTCCCTATAATTTTTTAATTAAGCATGTTAAATTTGGTGGATGTAAGTTTGTTCAAGTAATGGAACCAAGTTGTGTTTTTAGACAAATGATACACCAAATAAAGTACAAAGATTTAGATAATGAAATGAAATAAAAAACATGTTTTTCGATTACATTAAACTAAACATAAAGCATCATAAAATCGTACATGCATGCATGTAACAACTACAGGTCCACTCGTCTACAGTACCTCCCACCAGTGTGGCAAACCCTCCCCAGCCCTTTGACCCGCCTACCCGGTTGTCGCCTCAGTGGCACATCCTCCTCCTCCGCCTCCTCAGCCTCGTCCACGGTCTCCTCCTCTACAATAGTAGAGGTATGTATATGACTACTCCCTCATGTAGTGTAGGAGAGATATCATGTGATGCAAAATCCTGAAAACCCGTCAATGGGGTATGCCATCCTGAGCCACCTGCATGTGTCAATTGTGACTGTAATGGAGTGGGAATATAGTGCTGCGAACCACCAAATGCATGCCCCGAAGAGCCTGGAAGAGAAGAACTACCACTTTTTCATTGATGCAGAGATCCTGTTACAGTAAAATAAAGCTCCAACTGTTTAAAGTTGTGACTTTCTGTATAAATTTAAAGCTGTGGCTTTCTGTATAGATCACATGCCTGTGAAGTCATTGTCAGGAAAATCTTATCATCTTCGTATCTCATCCCTATTTTCCACCGCACCCCTCCACTATAAAAACCCAATCAATACATGTATCTTGCAGCACTCCACCAAACACTAAAGAAAACTTAAACACAAAAACACTTATTTTTCTACATTACACCATATGGAGGGCTATGTAAATGTTAACTTCTTTTGGGGGGAGAAATCATTCGTACTTTGAATGATATTAGGTATTCCAAAGATCCAAAGAAGCAGCACTACGTTAAGTTGGGAACTACGTATGAAGAGCTGAAGACCTATGTTTACGATATCATGCAAATAAGTCGTTACCATTGGAAATTAAACATGACTTTCAAATATCCACGCTTAGGTGATTTCAACATGCCCAACGGATCCTGGCTCTCCCATATTACTTGTGATACTGATGTGACGAGGATGCTTAGTGTTCCTGCTACCATGCTAATGGGTTTCGGGGATGTTTCAATGTTCATTGAAGATGAGCAAATTGATATGGATGACCTAAGCTCGTTTCAACTGAATTTGGGATCACAACCAACACAAACAACATACGGAGGGGGCTCCACTCAACCACTTCAAGGGTATGGAGGGGGGGAGGTCGGATCAATATTTCAATACTCAAGCGTATGAAGGATATGGTGGGGGTTCAAGTCAACAATTTGAAGGGTATGGTGGGGGTTCAAGTCAACAATTTGAAGGGCATTGTGGCGGGTCCAGTGAAGCATTTCAAGGTTATGCAGGGGGGTCAAACCAAGAATACCAAGGGTATGGAGGGGGGTCTAGTGGCCAGTTTCATGCATATTCTGGGGGCAACGAGGGTATGCAATTTTCTCTACCACGAAATGTTGTAATTAGGAGCTCGGGTAGGCAGTTAGCCGAGTTTGAAGTGGATTTGGGGGATAACGCTAGGTATTCTGAAAGCGAAGCCTCGTATGACTTTGAGGACGATGATGAAGATTATTCAGAGAGCGATGATGGTGATGATGATGATGATGGTAGGATTTCACGAAGGATGGAGGAAGTGCCCATGAGTTTGGCAGTTGTGAATCAACATCATGTTCCTATGGTTCCTTTGTTCGAGACGGAGGCATATACACCGATCCCATATGATCACCGAAATGACATGTGCCTTGATTATGAGCCAAATGATGATGGTTTATCTGTTGGATCTTTATTTGCAGACAAACAAAGTCTTCTTGCTGCAATGAAGAAAGCTCATATTTCAACGGATCGAGACTACATTGTTAACAGAAGTAATAAAACCCAATTCATTGTGTCATGCACTATACCGGAGTGCAAGTGGAGGCTGAGAGCTGCGAAGAAGGAGGTACATGGATACTTTGAGATAACCGTGAACAAGGAAGAGCACACTTGTTTGCTTACACGACCCTTGCAAGAGCATAAGAAGATATCAGCAAGAATGATATCCAAGCTTGTGAAGCCACTTGTAAGTTCTTTATTTAATAAAATTTATTCATCAATTTGGTTATTTACTTATAATTCCAGCCAATGTTGTTTCAATAATTTTACATATACTTTTAATCCTTGAAACAGGTAATAGAGACACCAGATATAGCCATCAAAACAATTATACCGCTTGTTGTGAAGGAATACAACCATAAAGCGACATACTTCAAAGAATGGCGAAGAAAGCAAATCGCCATTGAGGAGGTATATGGCAGTTGGGCTACAACCTACCAAACACTTCCGATGTTTCTAACAGCCCTTCTACATGCAAATGAAGGGAGTTATGCTCAGATTAATGCTGTTCCACATGTGGAGCAACGTGGTACATCCGTTTGCAAGCGTATTTTTTGGTGCTTGAAAGCAATTTCTGACGGTTGGCAACATGCCCGTCCAGTAATTTCAATAGACGGCACCTTCTTGAAGGGAACATATAGAGGGAAGATCCTCATTGTTATGGGTGTTGATTCCAACAATCACCCTTTTCCTCTATGTTATGGTTTGGTGGATGAGGAGTCATATGAGAATTGGTCTTGGTTTCTTAAACTTTTGCGTGAACATGTGTGTAAGCAGAGGAAGGGTGTGTGCTTAATTTCTAATCGTGCTGGAGGTATTCTTGCTGCGGTGAGAGACCCCGATAATGGTTTTCGTATGCCATTGGGAATTCAAAGGTTTTGTTTATTCCATGTCAGAAGCAACTTCAGCACACATCATCCAGGAGGTGAAATAAAGGCCTTGATGTGGAAGGCTGGAATTACAGCACAAGTGGGAAAACATGAAGCTTACATGAAACGCATTGCTGAAATTTCCCCGGCTGCATTTGACTATCTTGACATAATACCAAAAACCAAATGGACCTTATCTCATGACACACATGGTGCTCGTTATGGTCAGGCTACGATAAACATGATGGAAGGTTTTAATGGCAACATACGGAGGGCTCGTTTTCTTCCGGTAATAGCAATGATGGAGTATTTGTTTTACAAGATTGTGAAAATTATGAATACACACCGGAACAGTATTGAAGAAAGCCTCCAGAGGGGAGAAGATTTGTGCTCGATTACCATGGCTATGTTAGCCAAAATTCAAACCAAGCCACTGCACATACGGTCAGGACTTTGAGTCGTCCTTGATAAGTGGATTTTATATCCACTTGGAATGCTTCGTATCGGCTTAAATTGATTACTTGGCCTCAAATATGTGGTGTGTTTAATGTGTTTTCATTGAGTTTTGCAGAATTAAGAGTTGGAGGTTAAATTGATTAAAATTCGGATTTTCCGGGTAGGTTGCGCAGTCTACACTGTTTTGGTCATATCTGGAGTTCTAGAAGTCCGAATTCAGCGATCTTACAGCTCACGCGAAGACAACGAAATTTTCTACAACCTTGGACAGAATTCTGGGCGCAGGAAGCGCGTGGCACGCGCAGGTAACGCGTTGGACAGACTGCTGGGCGCAGGCAGCGCTGCTGCGGTCTGGCAGATTTGCTGATTCACTGTTTTGGCCATATCTTGAGTTCTACAAGTCCGTTTTGGACGATCTTACAGTCTACGCAAAGCTAACGAGATTCTCTTTCATTCTAAAGTGGTTCAGAGGTCCAATTACGACCGGAACGGCCCAGAAATACTGAAGAAAAGTCAGCTACGAATTTTTCCTTCAAAACAGAATCAGTTTAGGAAACGTATTTTGCTGAAATTCTATTATAATTCTGTTTTGGTAGTTTCTTGCTGGACAAGACAAGAGGGCCTATATAAACACATTGTATCATTGTAATTTGATTGTTACATATGATAGCATAGATTGGCAAGGGAGAAAAGGGAAGAAAGATTCAACGCTCGTGATAAGCAACGGATCTAGATCTACTTCATCTTTTGTATTCTTTTCTTAGGCGCTATTCTGGATTCTAGATTAGTTTTCTCAACTCTTTGTTTTATTAATATTACTTCTTCTTTCTTTCATACTTTGTTTTATATCATGTTTTCATCAATTCCTATGGTGACGAGAGGTTCAATTATGAACTAATCGTTGTCATGGGATTCTAACGGATTTATCTATGTAGCTTAGTAGTTTGATTGCTTTAAAAATTTATGTGTGGTGAATTCTTGATATCCTTGTATGGTTGTGCTTTATGTGTTTAGATGCGTCGCGAATATCTAATTTGTTAATCTCTTGCGAAACGAGAGTGGATCTTGAGATTTAGAGCTTGCCATGCTAGCATAGGTGTAAAATCCGTAATTTTTATTTTCATTTTTAAAATTAAATATTAGATTTTAAAATAATTTCTAGTTAGATATTTATTTCATTTAGAAAATTCTAGAATTCTAAAGGATAAGATACGTTATGTTTGGAAAGAAGAGTAAGAATATTTTAGTGAATCGATATCTTTTTAATTATATTAATTATGTGTGCTAGAATCTTTTATTTTAAGAAATTACTTGGAGAGGTTAAAAATTTTAGGAGGAAAATATTAGAATTACCCGAATAAAATTAGGTTTTGTACGTCTATATAAGAATCCCTAAAATCGAGAAGGTCGTACAGAAAACTCACCCCAACGAGAGAGTCAGAGAGGTATGTTTTATTTTCATTCCATGCTTCTGCAATTAATTGAATTGATATGAATGCCTGTTATGTACATCCGTCAGTATGTATTTATTTAATTAATTTTATGTACGTGAATTTCGGCTTATTGATATGTATACAATTTTGTAATCTCCAGATTTTTTTTATGAAGCAAGTTAGCTTAATGTTTAATTTACATTATTTGTTATTTGTTAGTAGGAGTCATTATCATATCAAATTGCTATGTGTATGTATCAAAATTTTGCATGCTAGTATATTAAATTAATACTTGCTTGTTTGCATTAGATATATAAGAAATTTTAATACGATGTAAATATTTAATGTTAATTTTATGATTTTATTCTAGATTTTTATGGAGCATGATTATAATTTTGTAATTAAATTCGTGACCATGTAGGATAGCTGCCATGTTGAATAAAAACAAGTGATTGTAATTTGGGTTGTGTACTTGTGTGGTGTGTTTTGACGCCACATGCAAGAACAGAACATGTATGTTGATTATTGTTGTATGCATTAATTAGTGCACTGCATGTATATAAATCCATGATAAAATTGTAAAAGAAATTAGAGTACCTTTCTGCATGTTAACTCGGTCTAGCTGATTATATGTCATGTTGGGCTTTATGCCCTTTTGCTTCTGTTTGTATATTTTATTTGACACAATCCAATTCTTGTATGATTAAAAATGTCTGATTCTTATAGAGTTAAAAACGATTACTTAATTATTTGTTAAGGTATTTAAGATAGATCGATTAATTATGTTTTGATTTTGTTAATAAAATTATAGGAACAGTTCGTGTATTAATTTTCAGTGTTTGTATCACATTCGAGGTAAGTGACTTTTCGTTGCTCACTAGTATTATCAAATCTGTTTCTTTTCGTTAATTTTATTATATTTGAAGTATTTGAATTTTTTTGAAAATTGTGATATCGAAATAGAATTTAGAAAAGATTTTTATAAGAATCCCCAGTTTTAGTTGCGTATCGAATCATAGAATCCGGTCACTGGATAGTGTGACATATCGAATCATAGAACTAGTTTACACACGTTTCGGAACACATAGATACGTAAACTGGCCCCCATCGAACATAGAACCGTGTTACTGGTTAGTGTGACCGTAATTTAGAACTATGGGAATAAAATATGATTTTATTGTTTAGATTCTTTTATCGATTTAAAGTTTCAGAAATTTTGTTCACTTTTGAAAATATTATTTTTGAGCCGTTGGGCGATAGTTACTTGCTGGGCTTGGCAGCTCATTGTTTTAATATATGTCAGGTTCGGACTTTTGGGAGCTGATTAAGATTAAGGATGTGGACTGTGTGGATTTCGTGGTACCTGATTTAGATGCAATTATTGGAAAAAGACTTATCGGATTATTGAATAAATTTTCAGTACATTATTAGATATTGAATATTGGATTTGTGGAGCTGCGTCTCCGATTTGATGAATTTAGAATATTGAATTTGACCGCTGCATTTGACTTTTGTTAATTTTGGATTATTTGGATAAAGAATTTCATTTATTTAAGTTTCGAAATTAGAAATTAATATCCCGAAAAGTCGGGATGTTACAGTTGGCATCAGAGCCTAGGTTTTCCTTCGGAGTGTATTAGGTATGGGACTAGTACATTCCCTAGGATGCGATCCGATAGACTATCGTATAGGTTTTGACCTTTAATTTAGTATATTGTTTTGAATCTAGGGCACTTGTTATTGTGATTATTTGACCTGTGTGGCTTTTGTGCTTTTTGATCATTGATTATAAGTTTGAAAGTTTGTTGTTTTTAGAAAAGATGGACGGAGAAGGCAACAACAGTGGCAATCAGGGCAACAACAATCAGCATGGCAACAACAATAACAATCAAGGCAACGACAATCAGAATGGCAACAATAATGGTGATGGTGGAAATGTATTCGAGCAGCTAGCCGAGACTCTAGCTACACTCGTGAATCAGCAACCCAGACAGCAGAATATCGTCTCTCAGTTCAAGCGTTTGAACGCACCAACTTTCGATGGGGCAACTGATCCGGCCATAGTCGAGATGTGGATACAAGAGATGGAGAAAGCTTTCAGACTGTTAGGGAGCAATGAAGAACATAAGGTCACTTTAGCTGTGTATCAACTGCAAGGCAGTGCTTATGACTGGTGGCTCATGGAGAAAAGGAAGAACGAGACCGCAACCTCTGAAGGGGGAACCGGAACCTACACCTGGGCAAAGTTCAAGAAGGCTCTAGAAGACAAGTACTTTCCTAGAACCATTCGTCTGCAAAAGGAAATGGACTTCATTCGGCTTGAGCAAGGTGGAAAGACTGTTACTGAACATGAAGCGGAATTTGCAAAGCTCTCGAAGTATGCGCCGACTTTAGTGGCAGATGAAAGCAGCCGAGCAAGGAGATTGGAAGAGGGACTTCGAACCGACATTAGGAATTCGGTGGCATCTTTTGAACTCCAGACGTACGAGGCTGTTCTTAACAAGGCTTTGGTAATCGAAAGAGGCCTAGCTGAATCTGAAAAGGTGACAAGCAACTGGAACAAGAAATGGTTCACTCCAACTGGTGGACAATCTTCTCAAGGGGGACCACTCAAGAAACCTTACGTGTATGACCGAATGGGGGGAAAAGGAAATCAAGATAAGTGCACTAGGTGTGGCGGGAACCATGTTGATACAGAGTGTCGTTGGAACAGAGGTGCGTGCTTTCATTGCGGTGAAGTCGGACACAGGATTGCTCAATGCCCACATAATCCACCACCAAGGAAAGAAGCAGATAACAAGACCACTGGACGTGTATTTATGCTCACGGAAAGTCGCGTGAACAATCCTAATTAAGGTATGATTTCTTTTTACTTGTAACTTATTTGATGTTATTTTGTGAATTTGGGGACCAAATTCTTTTAAGGAGGGGAGAATGTAAAATCCGTAATTTTTATTTTCATTTTTAAAATTAGATATTAGATTTTAAAATAATTTCTAGTTAGATATTTATTTCATTTAGAAAATCCTAGAATTCTAAAGGATAAGATACGTTATGTTTGGAAAGAAGAGTAAGAATATTTTCGTGAATCGATATCTTTTTAATTATATTAATTATGTGTGCTAGAATCTTTTATTTTAAGAAATTAATTTGAGAGGTTAAAAATTTTAGGAGGAAAATATTAGAATTACCTGAATAAAATTAGGTTTTGTACGTTTATATAAGAATCCCTAAAATCGAGAAGGTCGTACAGAAAACTCACCCCAACGAGAGAGTCAGAGAGGTATGTTTTATTTTCATTCCATGCTTCTGCAATTAATTGAATTGATATGAATGCCTGTTATGTACATCCGTCATGATCAGTATGTATTTATTTAATTAATATTATGTACGTGAATTTCGGCTTATTGATATGTATACAATTTTGTAATCTCCAGATTTTTTTTATGAAGCAAGTTAGCTTAATGTTTAATTTACATTATTTGTTATTTGTTAGTAGGAGTCATTATCATATCAAATTGCTATGTGTATGTATCAAAATTTTGCATGCTAGTATATTAAATTAATACTTGCTTGTTTGCATTAGACATATAAGAAATTTTAATACGATGTAAATATTTAATGTTAATTTTATGATTTTATTCTAGATTTTTATGGAGCATGATTATAATTTTGTAATTAAATTCGTGACCATGTAGGATAGCTGCCATGTTGAATAAAAACAAGTGATTGTAATTTGGGTTGTGTACTTGTGTGGTGTGTTTTGACGCCATATGCAAGAACAGAACATGTATGTTGATTATTGTGGTATGCATTAATTAGTGCATTGCATGTATATAAATCCATGATAAAATTATAAAAGAAATTAGAGTACCTTTCTGCATGTTAACTCGGTCTAGCTGATTATATGTCATGTTGGGCTTTATGCCCTTTTGCTTCTGTTTGTATATTTAATTTGACACAATCCACTTCTTGTATGATTAAAAATGTATGATTCTTGTAGAGTTAAAAACGATTACTTAATTATTTGTTAAGGTATTTAAGATAGATCGATTAATTATGTTTTGATTTTGTTAATAAAATTATAGGAACAGTTCGTGTATTAATTTTCAGTGTTTGTATCGCATTCAAGGTAAGTGACTTTTCATTGCTCACTAGTATTATCAAATCTGTTTCTTTTTGTTAATTTTATTATATTTGAAGTATTTGAATTTTTTTGAAAATTGTGATATCGAAATAGAATTTAGAAAAGATTTTTATAAGAATCCCGAGTTTTAGTTGCGTATCGAATCATAGAATCTGGTCACTGAATAGTGTGACATATCGAATCATAGAACTAGTTTACGCACGTCCCGGAACACATAGATACGTAAACTGGCCCCCATCGAACATAGAACCGTGTCACTGGTTAGTGTGACCGTAATTTAGAACTGTGGGAATAAAATATGATTTTATTGTTTAGATTCTTTTATCGATTTAAAGTTTCAGAAATTTTGTTCACTTTTGAAAATATTATTTTTGAGCCGTTGGGCGATAGTTACTTGCTGGGCTTCGCAGCTCATTGTTTTAATATATGTCAATTTCGGACTTTTGGGAGCTGATTAAGATTAAGGATGTGGATTGTGTGGATTTCGTGCTACCTGATTTATATGCAATTATTGGAAAAAGACTTATCGGATTATTGAATAAATTTTCAGTACATTATTAGATATTGAATATTGGATTTGTGGAGCTGCGTCCCCGATTTGATGAATTTAGAATATTGAATTTGACCGCTGCATTTGACTGTTGTTAATTTTGGATTATTTGGATAAAGAATTTCATTTATTTAAGTTTTGAAATTAGAAATTAATATCCCGAAAAGTCGGGATGTTACAATAGGATAGGTTGATGTTTTAACATCATGATTTGTAGCGTAAATAGAGATATTATGCTGCCCTATGTGATCTTAATAGACAACTTGTTCTTCAACCGTTATGTTTTTAAATCTTATAGAGATATAGGGTCTAAGCATAATTGGTGTCTATTCATCTTCTATCTCTTTATGGATGTATGTTTAGTTTGGTATATGTATTGATTAAAGGCGTCAACTCTAAGCGAAGTATTTAATGAAGTTAGGATCCCATGTTACTCTTGTAGAAGTAATTCGATTCCAATTCTCATTAGTTAGTTAATTCTTAGTTGTTAATTTACTTCTTAGTTAATTTAGTTAATTAAACCCAAATTTGTTAATTGTCTTAGCAGTGAATAAAAACCATACATTGTTGCATAGGTACATGAACTAAATTGAACCTAAACCAGATCTCTGTGGGAACGAACTCAAACTTTATTCTATACTACTTGTGACCGCGTACGCTTGCGTGTATTAGTGTAAACAAGTTTTTGGCGCCGTTGCCGGGGATCATTGGTGTTTTATTTTAGTTTATGTGCTTGTCATCAGTGGTCGTTAAAGTTCACTTACTCGGATTAGTTACTTACCTATCTTGTTTAGTTCGGTGTGTTTCAGGTACTTGAGTGTTTGAAAATGGCAGGCGAGGAGTTGCCATGGTGGGCATATTCGAGGACATCCATGCCTCAGCAATGTGAGCAATGTTTGGGCGTTCATGAGACCTTACAATATTGTTACTACGAAGGAGTTGATCCATATGTCACTTATGAGGAACAACCATATTTTCAATACCATCCTCAACAGTACCAGCAAGATGTTCCAAATATGTCATATTTCTTTGGTAGTGAAGAGTTTCAACATCAACAACCTACTCCTACTTTTCAGTCAGATGAGGTTGATGTTATGGAGGAGATTAGGATGCTTGCAAAGAGTAATGAGGAGTCTATCAAATCTTTGGAGACACTAGTTGCTCAAGTTTTGAGTGCCTTGGAATAAGAGAAACAACAATTCATACTAGAGGCAATTCCAGAAAATAACGGTGACTTGGAGCAAGGTACTGCATGCATAATTGAGGAAGACAAATTCCAAGGTGAGGTGAGTGTTCATAAGCCATGTGAGGAATTTGATCATGCTAGTATGGTGGATGATTTGGAAAGGGCATTATTTAGGACAGACACTGGTGAGCTACACAAATTTCAATAATTGGTATGTGCATACCAAGAGGCTGATGACCATGGGAAAGATGCAGGTCTTCTACTTGTCTTAGAGTATAAAGATGGAGGTAGCGCATTAGAGCCAATGGAGGAAGTTCTCTTTGAGAAACCAAAGGTTTCAGCAACTTACATTTACCCTCCTCCATTATATTCAAGCGAAGCCCGCGAATGTGTGTTGTTCTACAAATTGACAGATTTTGGGTCAACCGATGAAGGCATTGGAATAGGACATAGTTGTTATACGAATAAACCAAGCGAGGAGAAGGGGCAGAAAGTGTGCCGCCGTGATGACGATGAAGTCTCATGAAGAGATGACCAGGCCAACTATTATCATCCTTAATGGAGGCTTGGACGTAGTCAAGCTAATTGACTCTAAACAAGCGATTCGTGGGAGGCAACCCATGTGTTAGGTATGTAGTAGTATGTAATAGTGTTGTGTGTTATTGTGTTCATATAGATATCATGTTTTGCATGTTAGTGGTAGTTCATTCATGTATGTTCGTGTTATTTATGTGTGTTTCATATAGTACATTCTGTTATTGTGATTTATACCATGTGAGTCCATTTTAGTTGCATTTGCACAGCATGCATATTTCATGATCCTTTAGGACGAGCAAATTCTGATTGGTAGGTCGATGTCTAATTGAGTGTGGTTGATAAGTGGATTTTATATCCACTTGGAGCGTTCCATATCGGCTTAAATTGATTGTCTTGGACTCAAGTTTCTTGTAGTTTTGATGTGTTTTGCTTAGTTTTGCAGATTTACGAGAATGTTGATTATGGTGGATGCTTTTGTCATTTTTGGAGATTTAATTGATTAAAATTCGGATTTCTGAGAAGGGTTGCGCAGTTTACACTGTTTTGGCCATATCTAGAGTTCTAGAAGTCCGTTTTCAGCGATCTTACTGCCCACGCGAAGCCTGGGAGATTTTCTACAACCTTGGACAGGTCTTGTATGAGAAAGGTTGCGCGTGGTTGGCGCAGGCTGCGCGACAAACAGACTGATGGGCGCGGGTTGCACGCCCGCGGTGCTGAAAAATTACAGTTTTTACTATTTTGGCCATATTTGGAGTTCTAGAAGTCCGTTTGAGGCCCGTAAGCAGTCCACACGAAGATAACAAGATTCTCTATCATTATAAGGTGGTCCAGAGGTCTAATTATGATTGGAACGTTCCAGAAATACTGAAGAAAAGTCAACTACGAATTTTCCTTAAAAAACAGAATCAGTTTAGGAAACGTATTTTGCAGAAATTCTATAATAATTCTGTTTTGGTATTTTCTTGCTGGACAAGATGTCTAGAGCCCTATATAAACACATCTAGGGTATTATTTTAGGATGTAATTCATAACCTATTTTCAGTACTATTCATACTTTAGATCTAGAACTATTTTGAGATTGGAGAGAAAAGGGAGAGAATCAATTGGAGAAGAAGATTGAAGGAAGGAGCGAAGGGATTCGTCCGGAGTTCAAGACAATTCAAGATTTGTATTCTTTGTTCTTAAATTCTAAACTCATGATTTGTGGTTTTTATATATATACTTGTTTTGTTCAATTATGAGTAGTTAATTACCTTTATCCAAGAGTTGGGTAGTATTCGTTGATTTGTCGAGTTTGTTTGATTTCTCTTGTTATTGTTAATCTGTCATTGAGGGCTTAATTCAATTAGAAGAGTAGCTAACTTTTGATTGAATCTGTAGGGATTATAACGAATCGGGAGAAGAGTTTTAATTCTAGTACATGACATGATAGACACAATTTAATTATTGAATCGGGAGATTAATAAAAGAATTGTGAAACTGTTAATCCTTGGTTTTAATAGTTTATGATTATACTTTGATTGACCATGGGAGTGGCGATTAGGGGATGATTGTAGGCATTATGAATTACCTTGGGAGAGGAATTTATAAACTTTAGAAGGATTGTTTTTAACGAACAAGAGACACAAATTAGACATTCTTGGTAGTCAATTGAAGAACCCCAAATCTTGGATTATTTTCTCTCATCGTTATTATATAGTTTTTATTTGTTTATTAGTTTAATTTAGTTAATAATCATAATCACCAATCTATTCTTCCACACTTCTGAACTGCTTGAGATAAAAGACTCAGAATTATAATTGATATCAGTCCTTTCCTGAGAACGAACACACAAAAATACTACTAACAAATTGGCGCCGCTGCCGGGGATTAGTAATTGTTGTTGTATTATTTGTTCATGTAGGATTTCATGCTTTGCATATTAGTGATAGTTCATGCATGTATGTTCGTGTTATTTACGTTTGTTTCATATAGGACATTCTGTTTTTATGTTGTATACCATGTGTGTTCATTATAGTTGCATTTTCATGGCATGCATTTTTTCATGATCCTTTAGGACGAGCTAATTCTGATTGGTAGGTACTTGTTTTATTGAGTGTGATTGATGATGAATAGAGGGTTGATTTATATTCCTTATGAAATTGACTTGCATGCTTCAGAAACACAACTTTTACACAGTCTCATTGGGTGCTTTTGGGGCTAGGTTAAGGTCATGCTTGTTTGGTTGTTTGAGATTTAATCACCTGATTATATTTAGAATTTTCGTTATTCCCTTGATAGCGTAGGGACACTAAAATCTAAGTTTGGGGGAAACCAGGAATTTCACGCTAGTTGTTTAGTGTTAATGGCTAGGTGTCAAATGGCTAGTAGCCGGCTCATATTTATATGAGTAGTCTAGGGTTGGAAATGAGAAAGGCTCATTCCAGATCGCAGAAAAAAAAAGAAAAAAAGAAAAGAAAAAAAAAGTTTCAATTGTTATATGCAAAATTAACCAGAGTGAGCTCTTTAATACTCGAGTAATTAAGTCTGAGGGGACTTAGTCCTAGTAACCTAAAGCCCTTTGTGGTTTGGGATTGCTGACCTAACACTCGCTACATGGGTATTATTGTATAAGCCTTTTGGGGTCTCATTCATTGCACGGTTAAATAAGCATGCATATTGTATATAGTGTCGTAGTATAGTAATAAAGCATGAGTTTTTGTCTAACTTGAATAAGGATGGAGGTGTTCCTAGGTTATGAAGTGTCTACAGTCTATTCTATTTATAAACCTGTGATTGTCTTGGCGAAAAATTTGTATGATTTTTGACCTAGTGTTCGGAGTATTTCTGAGGAGCATTGCACACACGCACGTTTCTGTTCATGTATTGTTAGTATACGGGGACTTAGTCGAGCTCTATTTGGATTTAGTTGCATTCTGTGAGATATTTGCTTGTTAATTGGTTTTGGTTAGTTTGAAGGGGATCGTTGCATTTTCATATTAGTTGCATTCATGCATTGCATTGTTTAGTTAGATGGATTTTGTGGGTACATTCGCTATATGCCCTCACGAGACCTTACTCGTCCACTAGGGCTGCCTAGGGGTTTAAAGGGCTTGTTGCATATGCCAAATGCAACCGTGATCACCTACGGAAGTGGTACTAGTTAGTTAGTTAGTTGTAATTGTTTATGCTTGAGGACAAGCATCGGTTTAAGTTTGGGGGTGTTTGATAAGTGGATTTTATATCCACTTGGAGCGTTCCATATCGGCTTAAATTGATTGTCTTGGACTCAAGTTTCTTGTAGTTTTGATGTGTTTTGTTTAGTTGTGCAGATTTACGAGAATGTTGATTATGGTGGATGTTTTTGTCATTTTTGGAGATTTAATTGATTAAAATTCGGATTTCTGAGAAGGGTTGCGCAGTCTACACTGTTTTGGCCATATCTAGAGTTCTAGAAGTCCGTTTTCAGCGATCTTACTGCCCACGCGAAGCCTGGGAGATTTTCTACAACCTTGGACAGGTCTTGCATGAGAAAGGTTGCGCGTGGTTGGCGCAGGCTGCGCGACAAACAGACTGATGGGCGCAGGTTGCACGCCCGCGGTGCTGAAAAATTACAGTTTTTACTATTTTGGCCATATTTGGAGTTCTAGAAGTCCGTTTGAGGCCCGTAAGCAGTCCACACGAAGATAACAAGATTCTCTATCATTCTAAGGTGGTCCAGAGGTCTAATTATGATTGGAATGTTCCAGAAATACTGAAGAAAAGTCAACTACGAATTTTCCTTAAAAAACAGAATCAGTTTAGGAAACGTATTTTGCAGAAATTCTATTATAATTCTGTTTTGGTATTTTCTTGCTGGGCAAGATGTCTAGAGCCCTATATAAACACATCTAAGGTATTATTTTAGGATGTAATTCATAACCTATTTTCAGTACTATTCATACTTTAGATCTAGAACTATTTTGAGATTGGAGAGAAAAGAGAGAGAATCAATTGGAGAAGAAGATTGAAGGAAGGAGCGAAGGGATTCGTCTGGAGTTCAAGACACTTCAACATTTGTATTCTTTGTTCTTAAATTCTAAACTCATGATTTGTGGTTTTTATATATATACTTGTTTTGTTCAATTATGAGTAGTTAATTCCCTTTATCCAAGAGTTGGGTAGTATTCGTTGATTTGTCGAGTTTGTTTGATTTCTCTTGTTATTGTTAATCTGTCATTGAGGGCTTAATTCAATTAGAAGAGTAGCTAACTTTTGATTGAATCTGTAGGGATTATAACGAATCGGGAGAAGAGTTGTAATTCTAGTACATGACATGATAGACACAATTTAATTATTGAATCGGGAGATTAATAAAAGAATTGTGAAACTGTTAATCCTTGGTTTTAATAGTTTATGATTATACTTTGATTGACCATGGGAGTGGCGATTAGGGGATGATTGTAGGCATTATGAATTACCTTGGGAGAGGAATTTATAAACTTTAGAAGGATTGTTTTTAACGAACAAGAGACACAAATTAGACGTTCTTGGTAGTCAATTGAAGAACCCCAAATCTTGGATTATTTTCTCTCATCGTTATTATATAGTTTTATTTGTTTATTAGTTTAATTTAGTTAATAATCATAATCACCAATCTATTCTTCCACACTTCTGAACTGCTTGAGATAAAAGACTCAGAATTAGAATTGATATCAGTCCTTCCCTGAGAACGAACACACAAAAATACTACTAACAGTGGTAATGATGAATAGAGGGTTGAATAATAGTTTCTATGAAATTGACTTGCATGTTTCAGAAACAAAACTTTTACACAATCTCATTAGGTTGCTTTTGAGCTAGGTTAGGATCATGCTTGTTTGGATGTTTTGAGATTTATCACTTGATTATATTTAAAATTTTCGTTATTCCCTTGATGGCATTGAAGCACTTAAGTCTAAGTTTGGGGGAAACTAGGGATTTCATGCTTAATTGTAAATAATTTTCAATAATGGCTAGGTGTCAAATGGCTAGTAGCCGGCTCATATTCTTATGAGTAGTCTAGGGTTGGAATTGAGAATTCTCATTCCAGATTGCATATATTCAAAAAAACGAAAAAAAAGAAAGAAAAAAAAGGTCATGTAATTGTTAAATGCAGAATTAACTAGGGTGAGCTCTTTAATACTCGAGCAATTAAGTTCAATGGGGGCAATGTGCCTAGTGACCTAAAGCCCTGTGAGGTTTGGGATCCGCTAACCTAACGCTCGCTACATGGGTATTATTGTATAAGCCTTTCGGGGTCTCATCCATTGCACGGTTAAATAAGCATGCGTTATTGTATATAGTATTCTGTGTCATAGTTGTAGTAATAAAGCATGAATTTCTGGCTAACTCAGATGAGGATGGAGGTGTTCCTAGGTTATGAAGTGTTTACAGTGTATTCTATTTATAAACTTATGATTGTCTTGGCGAAAAATGGGTATGATTTTGATCTAGTTTTAGGAGTATTTCTGATGAGCATTGCACACACGCATGTTTCTGTTCATGTATTGTTAGTATACGAGGACTTAGTTGAGCTCTATTTGGAGTTATTTGCATTCTTTGAGATATTTGCTTGCTAGTTGGTTTTTGTTAGTTTAAGGGGATCGTTGCATTTTCATATTAGTTGCATTCATGCATTGCATTGTTTAGTTAGATGGATTTTGTGGGTACATTCGCTATAGGCCCTCACGAGACCTCACTCGTCCATTAGGGCTGCCTAGGGGTTTAAAGGGCTTGTTGCATATGCCAAATGCAACCGTGATCACCTACGGAAGTGGTACTAGTTAGTTGTATATAGTTATATTTGTTTATGCTTGAGGACAAGCATCGGTTTAAGTTTGGGGGTGTGATAAGTGGATTTTATATCCACTTGGAATGCTTCGTATCGGCTTAAATTGATTACCTGGCCTCAAGTATGTGGTGTGTTTAATGTGTTTTCATTGAGTTTTGCAGAATTAAGAGTTGGAGGTTAAATTGATTAAAATTCGGATTTTCCGGGTAGGTTGCGCAGTCTACATTGTTTTGGCCATATCTGGAGTTCTAGAAGTCTGAATTCAGCGATCTTATAGCTCACGCGAAGACAACGAAATTTTCTACAACCTTGGATAGAATTCTGGGTGCAGACTGCGCGTGGCACGCGCAGGTAGTGCGTTGGACAGACTGCTGGGCGCAGGCAGCGCTGCTGCGGTCTGGCAGATTTGCTGATTCACTGTTTTGGCCATATCTTGAGTTCTACAAGTCCGTTTTGGACGATCTTACAGTCCACGCAAAGCTAACGAGATTCTCTTTCATTCTAAAGTGGTTCAGAGGTCAAATTACGATTGGAACGGCCCATAAATACTGAAGAAAAGTCAGCTACGAATTTTCCTTCAAAACTGAATCAGTTTAGGAAACGTATTTTGCAGAAATTCTATTATAATTCTGTTTTGGTAGTTTCTTGCTTGACAAGACAAGAGGGCCTATATAAACACATTGTATCATTGTAATTTGATTGTTACGTATGATAGCATAGATTGGCAAGGGAGAAAAGGGAAGAAAGATTCAACGCTCGTGACAAGCAACGGATCTAGATCTACTTCATCTTTTGTATTCTTTTTTTAGGCGCTATTCTGGATTCTATATTTGTTTTCTCAACTCTTTGTTTTATTAATATTACTTCTTCTTTCTTTCATACTTTGTTTTATATCATGTTTTCATCAATTCCCATGGTGACGAGAGGTTCAATTATGAACTAATCATTGTCATGGGATTATAACGGATTTATCTATGTAGCTTAGTAGTTTGACTGATTTAAAGATTTATGTGTGGTGAATTCTTGATATCCTTGTATGGTTGTGCTTCATGTGTTTAGATGCATCGTGAACATCTAATTTGTTAATCTCTTGCGAAACGAGAGTGGATCTTGAGATTTAGAACTTGCCATGCTAGCATAGGATAGGTTGACGTTTTAACATCATGATTTGTAGCGTAAATAGAGATATTATGCTACCCTATGTGATCTTAATAGACAACTTGTACTTCAACCGTTATGTTTTCAAATCTTATAGAGATATAGGGTCTAAGCATAATTGGTGTCTATTCATCTTCTATCACTTTTGTGGATGTATGTTTAGTTTGGTATTCGTATACTGAGAAGTAGCGTATACTTGTTCCGTGTTGTCTGATCAGATATCAAAACCATCATATGTATTGATTAAAGGCATCAATTCTAAGCGAAGTATTTAATGAAGTTAGGATCCCATGTTACTCTTGTAGAAGTAATTCGATTCCAATTCTCATTAGTTAGTTAATTCTTAGTTGTTAATTTACTTCTTAGTTAATTTAGTTAATTAAACCCAAATTTGTTAATTGTCTTAGCAGTGAATAAAAACCATACATTGTTGCATAGGTACATGAACTGAATTGAACCTAAACCAGATCTCTGTGGGAACGAACTCAAACTTTATTCTATATTACTTGTGACCGCGTACGCTTGCGTGTATTAGTGTAAACAGTCCTGATGGAATGTTTTCAGTTCTTACGCAACAGTATACAGTGAAAGGTGTCATGAAGGGTGGTAACACCCAAGTCGTGAACCTATCCACGCGTAGTTGTACATGCGGGAAATGGGCGACCCATCATTTACCGTGTTCTCATGTAGTGGCAGGGTGTATGAAAAATAAACTTGATTGGCTCCAGTTTATTGAGCCCTACCATTACAACATGCAACTGCAAAAGGTGTGGACACCAGTGATATATCCACTCCAACTTACTCCACTGTGGAACTATGAATTACTGACGAAGTGGCAACGATTTGGGAAATTGGTACCCGACGAGGCCTTAAGAAGTTAAAGAAGAAACGCGGGGATAATGGCCAATCGGTCAGAATTCGAACTGAGATGGATGCATCTCGTACTGGGATAAAATGCAACGTATGCAAACAAGAGGGTCATACAAAATGGAGTAAAAAATACCCAGGACCCGAGGGAGCACGAGCATGATGGTTTTTCAACATCTTTGTTTGCACTTTGTAATTTATTTGATGTTTGAACTTTGAATGAGATTAATTCGTTGTTTTCAATTTCTCTTTCCTAAAACTTCACGTTTACATAATTATTTAAAGCAAACAAATTGAAAACTAATTTCAAAACTACATGGAAAATGACAAAACCATAGTCTTTGTAAATTGATGGAAGTAATACATAAAATCACTTGCCACAAACGATATCGAAAGTAAACAACTTCTAAACTACTTTCAAATGTACATGAAATATTACATTGGCAGAGACTTTATTCATCATCGAACATATAGCAATCAGAGTTCAGATCAGGACTCATACTATAGAGCTGGAATATCCTTGCTTCTCTTAAGTCGCCCTCTTCAAAATATGCATCACGCTCATCACGTAGACTCTTTCGTCGTAACCGTAATCTCTTCCGATTTTCTTCCTCTCGTGCACGAAATAACGCTAATTCCAGTTGTTGAGGAGTGTCACGCGGCATCAGTATGGCACATTGTTTTGGTATTCTTAATCCATTCAACCGACATTGTTCTACACAACAAGAGAGTTAATGTTTTCACCACTCCCACTCCCGACGCATTGTCCTTATTGACGTAGTTGAGTAACGTAAATTTGGATCGAGCGGGTAGTCGAAATCATCATCACACCACCAGTGCCTACCCATTGCTTTGAAAATTTCACCAGGAGTATAACTCATATTTCAATTGTATGAGAGAAGTGCTAAAATGTTTTGTAGTGGTTGGGTGAACAAACCTCAACACATACTCGTTTTTTATAGAGTCTTCAGTGAAATCAAATATTGGGACAAATAAATAAGTCAAAAGAATGCAGAGGACAAAAATATTGGGATTCCTCTTTAATACATGTTGTGTTAGTATTCATTATTTTCACCTTCTAATTGTGTATAGTGTAGTCAACAGTAAAACAAAACTCCAAATGTTTAAAGCTATGGCTTTCTGTATTCATGCAAGTTATTCAGTTTTACTGATCACATCATCAAAACTATGTGCTCAGGTGGGGTAATACATCACATGCCTGTAAAGTAGAGTGGTCAATTGAAATTTTAATTTCGTTGAAAACATAAACTTTAGATATGGGATCACATGGTTGTGTAGTCTCTTCAACCTGTTGCAGCTGTGCATCTCAGTAATGTTTGGTCTCATCTTCAATAGTATGCAGATAACAGTGGCAGAAATTTACTTCAAGTTATTGAAATTGAGTAGTCACATCTTCCTATAGCTGTGCTCACAGTCATAATTCACATGTGTGTGCATCTCTATTATTTATGAATGCATGTTATTGTAAAGCTCAATAATTCATGTCCTACTTTGTGTGTGTATAAAGTTCTGTAGTGTCATCAACAATAATATAGCTGACATATTTTCCCCAAAGTCACTTGCATGAAATGGGTAGTGAAGATGATGGAGATAACATTTCCGATCATAGTTGCAACTCCCGTTGTAGTTGCAATTGGGATTGAATAACCTTAAATTCTCACAGCAACAAGCAATTAATGAAATATATCAAGCTGGTGATGATTATTATGCAGCACACCCGGATAGTCCCCTAGACTTCTCCCAACCCCCCTCAAACAGAAATCAGAACCACTTCCAATCCTCGGCCAATTACTCCAGAAATTCCATAAACAATCGATCCAATCCCTCAAGAACCACTCGCTCCAAGTTCCGATCATAGTTACAATTGGGATTGGAATAACCTTACAATTTCTCAACAAGAAGCAATTGATGAAATGTATAGAGCTGCCGATGCTTTATATCAACCACACCCGGATAGTTCTGTAAACCTTCCCCAACAGTCCCCTCAAAGAGAAAGAGGAACCACTTCCAATCCTCAACCCATCACTCCAGAGCCTCCTCAATCAATCACTCCAATTCCGCAAGCCCCCCGAATTGATTACAAAAGTAAGCAGTGGAAGGATTGTAAAATTTTCATCCAAAGTGGTAGTAAGATAATTTCTACAAATTTCATGTTTCTTGTAATGATTTATTATTCATTTATTTAAATTGCTAAAAATATGGAATTTTGCAGATGCGGAATATTACGCTAACATGTACCCGAATCCAATGAAGATAGAATGCAAAATCCCTTATTCCGTCACTTGCAGGACTCTTAAAGGAATATCAAAATATACATTTGAAGAATACGATGACTTTGTGGGCATCGACACCATACCAATCGATTATGCAAAGGGATGGATCGTAAGCATCCGTGACTCGGACCTATTTGGTAAAAGAATCATCGTAATAGATGATGGCACACGGCAAGTTGATTGTTATCTCCGATTGGATAGGGACAGGTACCCACTTATCCGTAAACCGGTTGAAGTCGGATGTGTTATTGTCCTCTACAAGATATGCTGTCAATTTGAGATCACTTTTGCCGCCGACGTTATAGACTACGAAAATTTCACTTTTCATGGGGGCTATTCAAATATATTAGCTGTATTCTAGAATCTTCTTTTCACTATGTAATGAATTAATCGTTTGTGTGCTTCATTTCAATAAAAAATTTATGTCAAAATTTTGAAATTTTTATCATTTTCGAACCTTAACAAAACATAATTGCGCATTATATTTGTTCATCTTTTTGGGTTTACACCAAAGTAGGACGTTAATACTATAATGTGAAACAAAAATAACGACAAAAAAACTTGTAAAATTATGTTTTTTAGGCCCATCAACATGCCTCCCCAAACTAATTGTTAATAATCATATTTGTAGTTGTCATATTCGGACAAAATAATAACATAGTTACACTTATTCTTTTTTTTTTAGATTTTTGGATTATAAAAAGTAGGTCTTTTATACTTAAATTAAACTCTATAAAATTAAAAAAATATCATGTTGAAATTAGCTTATATTTGGTGCAAAACTTCCTCCTCACATCCTTATTTGTCTAAAATCTTCCTAAGTACATGCCTGAAGAAAGAAAGAGATAATTAAAAAAAGGTAAAGGGTCGCCACTTCAAGTGGCGCCCAAGTCTTAGTCGCCACTTCAAGTGGCGTCTGCTTCCTTGGTCGCCACTTGAGGTGGCGCCCTGTACCATTTTTGCAAAACTCAACATAGATGTACCATTTGTGAAATAAACGAATGGTAGTATACAAGAAAAGCAACGGAGCCGAAATAGTTTATTACATGTAGGAGCGATATTCACTTACCTTAAGGTATATCAAACACCTCTCTTTTGTGTTGCAACTTTACTATGTAGTACTAGTAGTTTATGTTTTTGAGAATTGGTTAAAATTTTAATTTAGCACCGCTTCAGACATAGGATGCGCAGATTTTATAGTAGCATTTGAGCATCATATCAATCTTTCTGTTCTCGAATATGTAGTACATCATTACGAAACATTAAAGTTTTTAGACAATATCTATGTGTGAATTCAGCTTGGTACGTACTTCTCTGCCATTAAGTTATTGTGTGAAGTTTGAAATACTTACACTAGTTTTAATTTTAGAGTCGGTATGTATTAGCCTATAGGACACAAGTTTTTGACACGAAGTTTGCAATTGTTTCTACAGGATGCTACACCAAAAGTTAAATAGATTCAGAAGGTTACGGACTTACGGGGATTGGACTTGATGTATGTGTTGATTGTGCTGGCTCTTCTGAAACAATGTGAAGTGCCAGTCGATCAGGTTTGCCTTGTGGGAATGGGTCATGCTAGTGTCCCACTCACGCCTTAGGTATGTTACTGTATTCTTTTGTTACTGCTCAAGTCATAGGCTATAAATATAGTCTTGTTTTACTCACCCGAGCACAATTTTATTTGAGCCATTCTGTTTGTAGCATTTAGAGCATCTCCAATAGCGGTTGCCAACATAGTTGCCAACTTCTACTACATCATCATATATATTATTTTTTTTATTTCTTCTCTCCTCCATCTCATTGTTGGCAACTTTTGTTACAAATCTACTCCAATAGTTGGCAACTTTAAAAGTTGTCAATGTGGTCCCATACATAAATTTTATATTATCTTATAATTACATTAAAAATATGGGATATATAAAAAAAGGTAAAGTTAAATACATTTTTGGAGAGTTGTATGTGTTTTAACTAAATGGGGAAGTTGCCAACTTTTGGCAACTTTGGTTGGCAACTTGTTAGCAACATTGATAGTCCAATAGGTGGGCAACCAAGAGTGCCATGCCACATAGGACTTGGCAACCTCTTGGCAACCCCTATTGGAGATGCTCTTAACACTAATTTGTTAAGGTTGTGTTCACTTGGGAAGAATAAAATGAAGTAGGAATGGAATGAAAATTGTAAACAAAATTTATGAAGAAAAGGGGAATGTTGGGAAAAATAGTGAACAAATAAGAGTGAGAAGAAGTTTTCTATGATGAAGATTGCAAGGAAAATGATGATGATGGAGGATGGAGCATTCCTTCCAAATTACGTGGATTAGAACTTTAGTTCAAATTGTGTGGAAATGAATGAAGTAAGGAATGAAAATTTAAACACATTTCCCAATTTCCCCAAAGAGTACAAATTTTATTCCATTCTTCCCCCATTCCATTCCATTCAAGTGAACAACCTAACACTTTCCAGAAAAATGAAATAAAATACATAAAATTTTTATTAAGAAGAAATTAAATCGCGTATTTATATGTGCTATGATTATTATTGCAAATATTTGGACATTGTTTTATTCTGTATAATTGTTTTTGAAATGATTTCATTTATATAGATTTAAAATAATAATTTTATTGTAAAGATAATTTCAAATAAAAAATTTATTGTAGAGATGTCTGAAGAATCAAATAAATTTTAAAATAAAATTTAATGAACACAAATTTGAAAATGATTTTAATATCCAAAATATAAACTGTTAGTAGAAACATTAAAATTAGTATTAAATATGACATGAATTGAATAAAAACTAAGTTATCCTAACATGGTGAAATAATAAAAATATGATTGTGGATGACTCGTTATAAAAAAAGATAAGAAGAAAAGTTTTCCAGATCATAGTGCCTGTTTGGCTCAGCTTATTTTAAGGATTTATGGACTTATTTTCGGGTAAAAATTTTATATTTTAAAAAATTTCTTTTATACAAGTATTTAATGTATTTTTAAGATTCAATAAGTTGTAAAAATAAGTTGGAAAGTTAGGAATCTCTAACTTTGTCTTAAAACAAGTTACTTATTCTGAAAAAAATTCCCCCAAACACCCCATAGTAGAGTTTCGTTGTTGAAGAAAAAAGAGATAAAATCGGAAATGGTTACTAATTACTCAGTAGATAAGTCATGCACCTAATAATTTCGTTGGAGAAGAAATAGTTTCGTTGGAGAAGAAAAAAGAGATAAAAATGGAAATGGTTACTAATTACTCAGTAGATAAGTCATGCACCTAATAGTTTCGTTGGAGAAGAAAAGAGAGATAAAATCGGAAATGGTTACTAATTACTCAGTAGATAAGTCATGCACCTAATTACTCAGTAGATAAGTCATGTAAGGCATATATCGTTTAACCTTAGTTTTCCTGACATATCTGTCATTTAACCTAATAGAAGATAATAGCATAGTTTTATAGGGAGAAATTGGTATAACAATCCACCCGTTTGGGAAATCTTATTTTTCAGAAATAAGTTACTTATTCTGGAAAAAAGTTAGGAAATATGTACTTTTTTCTGAAATAAGTAACTTATTTTTGCAAGATAATGAATATTAAACTCTGGATACACATTTTTCTCTAAAAAAAGTAAGTAAATACGAAATTTTTTCCGAAATAAGTAACTTATAAGTTGATTGGCAGATTTGCCAAACACTGTGAATATTTTGGAGGTTGCTGTATTTACGGAGCTAAATACGGATATAAAGCTAAGAAGATGAAGAACAAGGGTTAGGGTTTGTGTATGTAGGTGTGGCTGAACTTGATACGTGTTTTCAGGGGTGAACTATTTCTCATCCATATCAAGGTGCCTACGTACCCTATTTATAAGGATCAAGCCATACGTAGTTCTTGGAGAACAAGTTACCTAGACGGGCTAGGGTTTTAGTAGATAAGTCATGGCCCAAGCCCACTCGTTTTAGGGCTAATGTGGCAATGACTCATTGATTATATCCATGATCCACGGTTTAAAGGAAACCGATGGTCTCGCACGGTTAGAGCTATGGCCTCTCAAGCGAGGCTAGTTTGACATGAAGCGCACAGATACTCATGCGACCTCGAGGGGTTTGGCCATGAGTCTTCCAATAAAGCATGAGATAGCGATCCCGTTTTAGTTTGTAGATGTGATGATAGAAATGAAGCGATCCCTTGGTTGAGATCATAAGCGAGGTGGCCCTGTAGCGAGGTGGCCCTGATAGTGGGGTGGCCCTGATAGTGGGCCTTAGTGACCCAATTACCATCTTCTAGGCCCATCATAGATTATGAACCATTAATTTAGCTAATCAAATCAATTTAGCCATCATGCCAGATTCGGGCATAACAACTACCCCCGAGTCCATATTGCCATTGAAGATGCGATGTGGAATCAAAAATTAACCAGTTAATTGTTGGGGCTTGCTAAGCAGACCTTAACTCCACATTAGTATGATATTGTCCGCTTTGGGGCGAGCCCGCACGGCTTTGTTTTTGGGTCACTCCCAAAAGGCCTCATACTAATGGAGTCATCTAGCTGCTTTATTAACTAGAAATCTGCCCCTCCCACAATCGATGTGGGACAACTCCTAACAATCTCCCCCTTCACACATCGGGCTCGACACCTGTCGAATCTGCCTCCTTTCTATGTTATCTGCTCCCCTTGACCCATACTGGAAGTTCCTTGGCTATCTGGCTCCCTTAGGCCCATACTGGAAAGTCCACCTGCTCCCCCTTAAGCCCAAACTGGGACAACCCCTCTGCCTTTTCCTTGGATCCATTCTGGAGCTCATTGAGATCGTTACGAATCGTTACAACCATAGCTTTGATACCACTTGTTGGGCCTTGCTAAGCAGACCTTAACTCCACATTAGTATGATATTGTCCGCTTTGGGGCGAGCCCGCACGGCTTTGTTTTTGGGTCACTCCCAAAAGGCCTCATACTAATGGAGTCATCTAGCTGCTTTATTAACTAGAAATCTGCCCCTCCCACAATCGATGTGGGACAACTCCTAACATTAATGCCACGATGCGATGCCTTGGTTCGCTATTTGTATAAATATGACCATTGGGAACGTCGCGACCCCAAGAATTTGAAGAGTTTTTGACAGCTGTCGTGTCTCGAGATGTGTATTCAATGGCTGAGATCTTTACACGTGTCCCATGTCTTTCTCTTTCCTGATGACTATATATACTCCTGTCACTATCATTTCCTTTTTACAAACACATTGTCGAAGTGCTGCCAGTTTGCTCCCGGATCAAACAACGAAAATTTACAGGCTCTAAGAACAGCGACCCCTTTTTCAAATTTTCTTCAACATTCTTCAAGAAAAAGTAAGTCTTCATTCCTTCTTAATATTTAGATTGTTGTTCTTCATTATATGTGCATAATTAGATGACTTTAATTGCATGTGATGCGATCCCATATAACTGCGATCCCATACTGCTAATTTCGCTTTGCGATCCTCTCCTCGCTTAAGTAGATTAACGACCCTTCACTTAAGAGTATAGATCCTTCTTTTTTACTTAGAATAGCGATCCCTGACATGCCTCGTGAACGAAATGAATACAAATAAAGATTTTCTATTTATTTACTCTTTTCTTCCTTTACTCCTTTTTGCTTTCTGTAAGGGCACCCACTTAATTCTTCACATTCTTTTTCAGATGTCAAATAATGATAGCTTGAAGGTAGTGTTTTTCGTAGTTCATTCACAGGGAAGGACTCTCAATATTGATTTCGAGTATATTATCTCTTACAATCTAGAAGTGTGTAAATGGGGGGTTTTGAGTTTCGTTAAGGTGTTTTATCAAACACCTTGCATACAATAACTAAATTGCTACAAAAATACAACTAAGTTAATGGCAACTATCCAAATTTACCAACACAACACAATGAATGAATTAGCAAGATATAGGGATATTTGACCCAAGGATTATGGAAACTCAAGCACTTCAACCCAACAAGCAAAATATATCCAACTCTACCTAACCAAGATAATTGGTGAAGCACACAATCACTTATTTCTCTTCTAAAAACACTAATTTAGTGAAGCACATAAATTAGCTCTCTTGATACTAGCTACCAATAATGAAGCACTACTAGTATAACCAAATCAAGGAATTAAACAAAGAGAGGCTAGGACAAACCCAAGGATGAGAAGCTCAACCTAGGTATTTGTACTTGAATCTTGAAGTTTAGGCACGCCAAACCTTGTGCTACTACAATGAATGTACTAACAATTACGGATTAGCACAAACAATTAGCAATTGAATTCACAAGAGAAGCAAATTGAAGCAACTTACAATTCTCCAAGCAAAATCATAAACAATACATCACAAGTATTCAAGATAGAGTGAAATAGATCTTACTTAAAATGAAATGGGTTTTGTACAAGAAATCCTTCCTTGAGCCAAATAAATGAAGTTAGTTACTCATAATCAATGCTAGATTATGAGTAATTGATGTTTTTCTATCTACTTGACTAACCCTAATTTATCCTTGAAGAGGCTAGGTTGGATGAAGATGAAGTTGTAGGTTAGAAGTTATGAAGATAAGATGTTATGAGCCTTATTTTAATACACAGCAGCTCTGTACGGCCTGTTGAACGGCCGTACAGCTGCCCGTACAGAAAATCTGCTCCTTTGAACGGCTTGTCGAACGGCCGTACAGCTGCCCGTACGAGATAAACTCTTCAATATAATGCATTAAACACCTCCCGGCATCACGAGCTTGCATCTTCTAACTTCCCTCTTGAATAATCTTCGCTTTCAAGCCCAAAATAATCCATCTTTTCAACAATTAAGCATGAGGTACTGAAAGATGAAAAACATAACAAATATTAATAAAACAACATTCGAAACTAACAAAAATGCAGAAGAATAAAAGACAAAACGTGTATGAAATACACGTTATCAAATCTTCCCCCACTTAAACTTTGCTAGTCCCGAGCAAACTAAAATTAACATAACCATATACTCCTAACTAGTACCACTTCCGTAGGTGATCACGGTTGTATTTGGCATATGCAACAAGCCCTTGGAACCCCTAGCTAGCCCTAGTGGACGAGTGAGGTCTCGTGAGGGTTTATAGATGATGTACCCATAAAATCACAAAAACCACTAATAAACAAGAAACTAACAACACCTACTATTAAACTAACTACTATACTCACATGACCGAGTCGTCTACTTGTAACTAAAATCAAACATATAGAGCTATTCACCTTGTCATCCACTATAACGAGCTAACAACCAATTCAAGAATCAAGATAACACATCTTGTGCAAAATGTAACCATGACATTAAAGATAGAATGAATGCACTTCAATCGTGAACACTAGACAAGATTATCACAAAGCATACATGGCTTCGCATTAAGAAGAAGAAATTGTATGGTGAAAAATCTCACATCTCTCAATTATGTATCACACAAGTATGGGCTAGAGATTTCACTCAACTCCAAGTCTAAATGCATGCGCTCTACTTGACCTTGCATGTTCACCTAAATTCCGGATTGCACCAAAAACATGGAATTCATAAAATGGGTTGTAATGAGGCTTGGGTGAAGGTATGAAAATTTAAGTTCAAGGAAGGTGTAAAAGTCTCGCTAGTTGAGTCAAAATGACGCTTTCTCGCTTCGTCCACCAAATTCTCAAACTAAAGAATGTCTTCACTCATTTATAATTACAAAACACAACCACATTTACCAAGAAAATTAAAACAAAATAAAGTACAAAGATTTATTGCTTTTTTTTTTCTTTTTTTTTACATCCCCTTTATTATTATTTTAGCAAAGGGAATGCATAACATAAATAAATACTACAAAGAACTTTGAACCACATCTAGATATACACATCAAACTAGTTCCCACTTACAATAATTAGCATTCTTCCTCTTCACAACATCTCCAAATTCTCATGCTCAGCAATCAATTCTTTCCAAGACTCAACTCGCTCAACTAGGTCGAGAGTGAAGTATTTGGCTTTGACTCATGTATAAAAGGAGAAAGTTACGAAGAAAAATATGGATATAAGCTTTAAAGGGGTAACTAGGGATTATTTTCATGGTTCACAAGCTAAAAAGGTCAAAAAGGTTATCCTAAATAGAATTTCCTTATTATGGTGCATCCATGAATGAAGGTTTAATGCAAGCCCTAGAGCAACAAACACACATAAAGAGGGAGCAACACACAAGCAAAAGAATCATCGTTCAAAGCCTCACAAGGTTTAAGTTGTAATAACATCTTCTCGATTTGATTCCATGCATGCTAAGAGATAATCGTCATGCTCACAATTTAATTACAAACATCTAGACTTTTCATGCCATTTTAAGAGTGTGTGTGTGCAAAAGAGGTGCATCAAACTTATAGATTCACATCAAATTGATAATGATAGACACGTAATAGGAGAAAACAAGACTACAAGCTCACAATGTCATAAATTTTACAAACAAGTAAACAAACTCATGACTAAACTTATTTCTCAAATGCAAACAAAACGGACATCAAATGAAACAAAAAAGATTACTAATACTAGCTACGCATATTATACAAGGATGAACATAAACACTCCTTCCCCCACTTAAAACATGGCATGTTCTCATGCATGACAATAAAAACGAAGTAGAGATATGAGTGAAAGAGAACTCCCCTAAAAATAAATAACAAGAACCGGGAGCACCACGCATACTCTTGCCATAATCCAACTCCGAAATTGCACGTCAAGAATTGAATAAATGCCACACACAACAAGCATCCCAACAAAAATAACCAACAAGCCAAATCCATACCCTACAAAGCCACTAGAATAAACTAATTAAGGAAATAGAAATAATAAAAATATTTGTTTGTGGATTTTTTTTAAAAAAAAATAAAATAGAATAAAATAACTAACCAATTAATAAAAAATAAAAAAATCAAATCAAATTTAAAACTGAAATAATAATAAAAGCAAAAATCAAATTAAAAACTAAAGCTAAAATAAAAAAAATAAAAAAAAGTAAAAAATCAAATTGAGAATTAAAATAAAATAAAATAAAATAAAATAACTAACAAATTAGTATAGAATCAAAATCAAATTCTAAAGTGAAAAATTAAAAAGAATGAAAATTTTGGTTTTTGTTTTTTTTTAAAAAAATAAAATAAAATTAAATTAAATTAAATGAAATAAAATTAAAATTAAAATTAAAAAAAATACAATAATAATAATAATAATAATAATAATAATAATAATAAACTAACAAATTAATAACAAATCAAAATTTTATTTTAAAATTAAAATAAAATAAAATAAAATAAATCACTAACCAATTAATACAATATCAAAAATCAAAATTTAAAATTAATTCTTAAATTTATAAAAATTGTTTAATTTAAAAAAAATATAAAATTTAAAATCAAAATTTAAAATGAAAGAAATTGTGAATAAAAATAAATAAAATAAAGTAAAGGAAAACAAAAAGAACTAAATAATTAATAATAAAATCAAAAATAAAAACAAAGTACATTTAAATTAATTTCTGAATTTATAAAAAATTTCAAGCTTAGAAAATTAAAAAAAAATTAAAATCAAAATTAAAATGAAAGTGGATAAAAATAAACAAAATAAAAATAAAACAAAAATAAACAAAGAAAACAAAAAACAAAAAAAAACAAAAAACAAAAAAAAACAAAAAGAAAACAAAAAGGGGGGGGGGAATCGTGAATTGCAGGGGAGAGGGGGGAATGGTGGCGGGGTAGGAGGAATTGAGTCGTGGGTTGAAGGTTGAGTGATGTGAGGCAGGAGGAAGAGGAGTGACGGAAATGGAATGGGAGGGAGGGTGCCGTGTTTTGAATTGGTGGTGATGATGTGCAGGAGAGATGGGAGTTTGTTGGGTTAAGATGTGCGGACAGAAATTGAAGGAGGGACGGCGGCCATGGCAGTTGGGGTCGAATGCGGTGGTGAAAGGAGAACAGCGGGAGGCGGGTGGTGGACAGAAAAGGTGGCAGTGGTGAAATGTGGTTCGATGAAGTGCGGAGGGGGGGAGGAGGGCTGCGTTGTGGTGGTTGCGAAGAATAAGGAGGTGAGAACGGAGTGGAATTAATGGGATTGGTGGCAAGAATCGAACGACGTTTGAGGGATGGACGACGGAGAAGAAGACTACGGGTGGAGGTGGATGATTTGGTTGTGAATTAAGGAGTGGGTGTTGCAGGAAAAAAATAGCAGTGGTGGTAGAAGGACATACGCATAGAGAGAAATGAGTTGGGATTGTTTTGTTCTGTTTTTGAAAGAGTTGTACAGCCAGTGCATCAAGTGGGTGTGTTTTTTTAGGACCCCCTTATTTTACACTAGAACTTGGACAGACGTCAAAAAAAATTGCACGGGCTTGTGCACGGTCTGTTGAACGGGTTGCACCCCGTACGGTAGCCTGTACAGCTACAAAATTTTACAAAAACTATTTTTTTTTTCTTTTTTTTTTATAGAAAATTCACACAAATCCTTGAATACTTGAATAAAATATTAATTCCTGAAAACATGAACAAACACATCAAGGCAAGTGTGGAATGAATATAAAAATCATAAAAATTAGAATTAACGATACTAAATATTATTGAGCGGGGAATTATTATTATTTTTTTTTTGAAAATCTATTATAAAATTCATTAATCACACCACAAAAATACATAATAAATTTTCTTTTTTTTTTGGGTTATTTACTTAGAATTAAAATAGATGAAAAATGGAATTCCCACTCACTAATATTTACATCAATCCTCAAACCCACAATATGCATAACACCCTACATAAATGCAAGCAAGGAACAAAATCTAACACACGCATAAAAATATATAAATACATGCGTACCTTGGGTTGCCTCCCAAAAGCGCTTGGTTTATTGTCGTTGGCTCGACTTATTTATACAACTATTCTAACTAATGAGGTAAAAAAGCAAATAAATGCACATACCTACGAATCAATAATAAGAATAAGGTGTGCAAATATACCTTTGATCCATAAAAATATAAAAATATTTTTATGGTCTTCACATCTTCAAGAGACTTTGAAAAAGAAAAATAGTTAGAAAAATTGTCAGAATAATGATTATAACTACGACTCAAAAATTGTTCCCAAATTGGATCCTTATATACCCAAGCAAAAATTTCAACCTCATCAATCTTAAGCTCAAATTCCTTCTCAATTTTAATTGGACATTCATCAATTTTTATCTCATCTACCAATTCATTAAGCTCAAAGGAACTTTCTAAATTTGGTAGATTCTCAACGACATCCAATTTATCATTGTCAAGCTTAGGGCAATCGTCAACTAAACAAGCAAATTCATCATGCACAACATTTTCATCAATTACAAAACAAGAATCATGATTAGTAGGAGAATTGACCTCCTCTAATCGACTCACGGATTCGGCTAATTGACTCATTTGCTCTTCCAAGTTAGATATGCTTTGAGAAATGATGTTTTCCAAGTTGGATATACTTTGAAAAGTGGTGTTTTGAAATTGGAGGTTGTTTGCCGCCATTTGCTTAATCATTTCTTCAAGTGATGACAATGTAGATGAAGAAGACCCTTGATGGTCTTGGGAATTATATTGCGGATCATAGCATTGATTTTCAAAAGCATATGAATAATCGATGCTAGGAGGGTAAGGATCATAGCATGAGTTTGTAGAATATAAAGAATTCACCTGATACGCATTAAAATTCTGAAAAGAATTAAAATCTTGATATCGTTCTTGATCATAGGTGAAATCTTGAGTGTTATTCCAACCAAAATATTTATCCATCGTCTCCTGAAAGAGTTAGTTCATGTCTATATCCAATAAACATGAAGACACACCAACAAAAACAACAAAGAAAAAAAAAATTATATACAAAGATAAAATCTAAACTATAAGAAACAATACACTCAAAATTAATATTGTCGCCTTCCCCGGCAGCGGCGCCAATTTGAAGGTAGTGTTTTTCGTAGTTCATTCACAGGGAAGGACTCTCAATATTGATTTCGAGTATATTATCTCTTACAATCTAGAATTGTGTAAATGGGGGGTTTTGAGTTTCGTTAAGGTGTTTTATCAAACACCTTGCATACAATAACTAAATTGCTACAAAAATACAACTAAGTTAATGGCAACTATCCAAATTTACCAACACAACACAATGAATGAATTAGCAAGATATAGGGATATTTGACCCAAGGATTATGGAAACTCAGGCACTTCAACCCAACAAGCAAAATATATCCAACTCTACCTAACCAAGATAATTGGTGAAGCACACAATCACTTATTTCTCTTCTAAAAACACTAATTTAGTGAAGCACATAAATTAGCTCTCTTGATACTAGCTACCAATAATGAAGCACTACTAGTATAACCAAATCAAGGAATTAAACAAAGAGAGGCTAGGACAAACCCAAGGATGAGAAGCTCAACCTAGGTATTTGTACTTGAATCTTGAAGTTTAGGCACGCCAAACCTTGTGCTACTACAATGAATGTAATAAAAATTACGGATTAGCACAAACAATTAGCAATTGAATTCACAAGAGAAGCAAATTGAAGCAACTTACAATTCTCCAAGCAAAATCATAAACAATACATCACAAGTATTCAAAATAGAGTGAAATAGATCTTACTTAAAATGAAATAGGTTTTGTACAAGAAATCCTTCCTTGAGCCAAATAAATGAAGTTAGTTACTCATAATCAATGCTAGATTATGAGTAATTGATGTTTTTCTATCTACTTGACTAACCCTAATTTATCCTTGAAGAGGCTAGGTTAGATGAAGATGAAGTTGTAGGTTAGAAGTTATGAAGATAAGATGTTATGAGCCTTATTTTAATACACAGCAGCTCTGTACGGCCTGTTGAACGGCCGTAGAGCTGCCCGTACAGAAAATCTGCTCCTTTGAACGGCTTGTCGAACGGCCGTACAGCTGCCCGTACGAGATAAACTCTTCAATATAATGCATTAAACACCTCCCGGCATCACGAGCTTGCATCATCTAACTTCCCTCTTGAATAATCTTCGCTTTCAAGCCCAAAATAATCCATCTTTTCAACAATTAAGCATGAGGCACTGAAAGATGAAAAACATAACAAATATTAATAAAACAACATTCGAAACTAACAAAAATGCAGAAGAATAAAAGACAAAACGTGTATGAAATACACGTTATCATAGCTCAAGGATGCCTTCCCCCATGCCTCACATTGAGATCAGTGAGAATGCCGCTGCCAATATTGCGAAGGCAGTGAGCTCAAGTGAGAGTTCCTTTAGATTATACTTAGACTCACAATGGTCCCATGAAGAATACACCAGAGTGGTACCACTGATCTCGTGGCGATCCAAATAACCTTCAAGCTCGCGAGACCAATCCCTTGAAGTTCTTCCTAGTCAGAATGAGCCCCAAGTTGTAATGACAGATGCCGAACGAGAGATAGAGGCATTGAAGAAGAAAGGAGAGGAATTTAGCTCGCAAGCAGCACAAATCCTTGCTAGAATACCCCCTCCTCAAGCCATGTCCCCCATCCACATAAGAGACTCTCCGATAGATTCATTAGGCGAGGCCTACTATGACGTTGAAGGACGTGCAGACAACGAAGCTGACTCCGATGATACCGATTACGAGGAACCGTCTTCAGATGATGGTGGTCTTGACGAGGTGTCAAGAGTTGTAAATTTCAAGGACTATGACTGTGACGCCCCGGAAACCCGGTGCCACTAGAAATAATAGAATAATAAATAAAAACTAACACGACCCCACAAGGTAGGACCGTCAACAGTTCATGGCATCAAAACAATACTACTTGAACAAAAGTTATTATAATATCTTATGCTATCAGTACATCTTCGAGAAGAGGATTCCTGATAACCAAAAGTCTAGATGATATTACAACGTGAATTCGGATTTAAATTCTTCAACTAGTTATTACATAACTTAACAACTAAAAGTACGGCACACCTGGATGGGAAACACAGGGTATCTATACCGTCCTGAAGTCTGCTTACGGGTGGTTTGGTAAGTACGAGCCATCTGAAAAGTAAAGTAGTTTTGCAAGAGTGAGCGAAGACGCTCAGCAAGTATATGAAAATATTTAACACTATATATACACCAATTCCTGTAAAAAAAATGATATATCCATAGCAACAGAGTTTAAATTTTGTAGCAGTATCTTTTATTAAAGCAACAATATTTCCTGCCAAAACTTAAATTTTTCCCTTAAGTAATATGTGGAATATCAACAGTTGCAAGAGTTAAGCCGATGATCAGTCCTACTTAACCCAAAAACCATGCACACATGATGTACAGGCTATAAAAATATGGATCCTGATGGCACTTATTGCTATTGGCCTTAAGATGACACTGATTGGCATTGGTACATCTCAAATAAAAGCTGGACCTGCAACCGGCCTCTTACGCTAAACATATTCACATATTAAAACAAAACATTTTGTCTAGAGATCAAGGGATAAGCATCTCTATAATTTCATTCCTAACATATATCGTAGGAACAACATTTCAAAATAATTGGTTAGTAATACCACCAAATCAATATAATCTTTTAAACAGGTTAAACACATGCTCAATAATAAATTTCACATGCTTTAACAGAAATGGAAGTAGTAAAATCGATTGAATTACTTAACAGGTTTTCGTAAAAATTACGAGTTTTTAAGTAAAACATTCCGCTTAAAATTTAAAGTAAAGACATATTCTGAATAAAGGAGTATGGATAGGGAAACTTGCCTTAAGAGTAGAATCTAGACGTGTAACTCAGGGAGATCCAAAGCTAGCTACCCTTCGTGTCTACTAGATCCTTGGTTGTGAAATAACGAATAAACTTTCGCTATTTATATTATTTAAAAATTAATACCCGTAATCTCTATTTTCGTTTCGTAAAATTTATTTATACGATAGAAAAATATATCTATAACGAATCTTTCGTGTCGTTTAAAAAGAATTTCAAAATTCGATACTTGTAACTCAAAAATTTAAGAAACGAATAAAACATACTAGCACGTATCGTTTATTTATTTAAAATAATAATCTTATATTAAAATAGTAATCAAATCATACCTTTATGAAAAGAAATCGTATCTACAAAAATTTTAATAATACGTACAATTCAAACAATTAAACACATAACATTTAATATTACACATAATTTCTAATTTAACGATGGAAATGCATCAAACTGGAACCTATTATTATTATAACTTCTTATTTTACTAATATATCCGCTTCTAATATTACGAATGTTACATCCTCCCCCCTTAAAAGAATTCTGACCTCAGAATTTACCTTAAGAAAATAGATGAGGATACTTTTCCAGCATTTCGCTTTCAAGCTCCCAAGTTGACTTTTCGACCTTGGGATTCCTCCACAAAATCCTTACTAACGCCACTGTCTTATTTCTTAGAATCTTCTCTCGGCGATCTAATATACGCACTGGCATCTCGACATAGGATAAATCTTGTTGAATCTCTATCGGCTCGTGCTCTATAACATGCCTAGAATCAGGTGTATATCTCTTAAGCAAAGATACATGGAAAATGTTGTGGATATGGCGCATGGATGGGGGTAATGCCAACTCATAAGCAACTCTTCCCACGCGTCCTAAAATCTCAAATGGTCCAACAAATCTGGGGCTAAGTTTTCCCTTTTTCCCGAATCTGGATAAACCTTTCCAAGGTGATACTTTCAGCAGTACTGGCTCTCCTATCTGAAATTCTATATCCTTCCTTTTTAAATCTGCATATTTTCTTTGTCTGTTCTGAGCAGCTTGGATCCTTTTTCGAATAAGCTCTATTGATTCTTTAGTTTGCTGAATTATCTCCGGACCCAAAATTTTTCGTTCACCCACTTCATCCCAATATACCGGAGATCGACAACGTCTTCCATACAAAGCTTCATAGGGAGGCATGCCAATACTTGCGTGATAACTATTATTGTACGAGAATTCTACCAAAGGTAAATGGTCATCCCAATTTCCTTCAAAATCCACTGCACACACCCGAAGCATATCTTCAATTGTTTGAATGGTTCTTTCGCTCTGTCCATCTGTCTGAGGATGATATGCAGTGCTCATGTTTAACTTGGTTCCTAAACTTTCTTGAAATTTTCTCCAAAATCTTGAGTTAAACCTTGGGTCTCGATCTGACACGATTGATACTGGAACTCAATGACGCATTACAATTTCTTTGAGATAAAGTTTGACCAATTTATCCATTGAAAACCTTTCATTGATTGGAAGAAAATGCGCTGATTTCGTTAATCGATCTATAACAACCCAAATTGCATCGTGGTTCGCTCTTGTCTTTGGTAGACCTACTACAAAATCCATGGCAATCTGTTCCCATTTCCATTCGGGAATTTCCAATGGTTATAACAAACCACTGGGTCTCTGATGTTCTGCTTTTACTCTTTGACATGTATAACACTTACTGACCCATTCTGCTACTTCCCTTTTCATATCCGGCCACCAATAATTTTCTTTTAAATCTCGATACATCTTCGTACTTCCGGGGTGAATTGAAAACTTTGAATTATGTGCTTCATGTAAAATCTCATCTTTCAATTCCTGTACGTTTGGCACCCAAATTCTCGAGGAAAAACGTAAGATTCCTTTATCATCCTTTTGGCTACTCAATTCCTCGCCTGTTAGACTTTCAGTATTCTGGTTCATCACTTCTTCTTGACATTTCCTAATCTTTTCCAACAACTCTGGTTGAAACGTCATCGTATATAACATCTCATTAGCTGAATCAGGCATTCGTATATCAATTTCCATTTTCTCAAATTCCACTTGTAACTTTCCTTGTATCGTTAGCAAATTCAGTCTTTCTTTCCGGCTCAATGCATCCGCTACAACATTAGCCTTCCCTGGATGATAGTTGATACTGCAATCGTAATCTTTGATCAATTCTAGCCATCTTCGTTGTCTCATGTTTAACTCTTTCTGAGTAAATATATATTTTAAGCTCTTGTGGTCTGTGAAAATCTCGCACTTCTCTCCATATAAATAATGTCTCCAAAGCTTGAGTGCAAAAACTATCGCAGCTAACTCCAAATCATGTGTTGGGTATTTTTGCTCGTGTTCTTTCAATTGCCTTGAAGCATACGCAATCACCTTCCCATGTTGCATTAATACACACCCCAATCCTCGTTGAGATGCGTCACTGTAGATCACAAAATTCCCTTGTTCATCTGGTAATGCTAAAACTGGAGCAGTTACCAATCTCTTTTTCAGTTCCTGAAAACTTTCTTCACATTTCTCATTCCATTCAAACTTCTGATTCTTCCGGGTAAGTTTAGTCAAAGGAGTAGCTATCTTAGCAAAATCTTTCACAAATCTTCTATAATAACCTGCCAATCCCATGAAACTTCTTACCTCAGTTGGTGTCCTTGGTCTCTCCCAATTCATTACTGCTTCAATCTTAGTTGGATCTACTTTAATTCCATCTTTACCAACTACATGTCCAAGAAACTGTACTTCTCTTAACCAAAATTCGCATTTCGAAAACTTTGCATATAATCTTTCTTTCCTTAGAATCTCTAGTGCAATCCTTAAATGTTGTGCGTGATCTTCTGCTGTCCGTGAATAGATCAAGATGTCATCAATAAATACTATCACGCATTTGTCAAAATACTTCTTGAACACTCTATTCATCAAATCCATAAAAGCTGCGGGCGCATTTATTAAACCAAAAGCCATTACTAGAAACTCATAATGTCCATATCTGGTTCTAAATGCCGTCTTAGGAATATCTTCTGTCTTCACTTTTAATTGGTGGTAGCCTGAACGTAAATCAACCTTTGAAAAGTACTTGGCACCCTTCAATTGATCAAACAAATCATCAATCCTCGGTAAAGGATATCTATTCTTGATAGTTAACTTGTTCAATTCCCTATAGTCAATGCATAGCCTCATGCTACCATCCTTTTTCTTTACGAACAACACTGGTGCACCCCACGGGGATGTACTGGGTCTGATTACTTCTTTTTCTAACAGATCTGACAGTTGTATGGCCAACTCTTTAAATTCTACTGGTGCCATCCGATACGGAGCTTTCGAAACTGGTTCTGTGCCAGGAGCTAAATCAATGCTGAACTCTATTTCTCTGTCTGGAGGCAATCTTGGAAGTTCATCTGGAAACACATCTTGGAATTCGTTCACCACTTGAATTTCTTCTATCTTAGGAGCTTCCTTCTCCAAGTCTCTTATGTGAGCCAAATAAGCCTCACATCCTTTACGCATCAGTTTCTTAGCTTGCATTATAGTTAAAAATTCCTTGTGTTGCAATTTTCCTTGGAAAATAACTTCTACGCCTTCTGGGGTTTGCAACGTTACTCTCTTCTTCTTACAATCTATTTGGGCATTATAAGATGCTAGCCAGTCCATTCCTAGGATTACGTCAAATTCTCCTAACTCAAAAGGTATTAAATCGGCAGAAAATGAATATCCTAGTATATCTATGGCGCATCGATGATTTACTAACACTTTATGTTGATCAGCTGTTTCTATCATTAAAATCTCATCCAAAAATTCAACTTTCCATTTCGTTTTAAACAAAAATTCCTTAGACACAAAAGATTTACTTGCACCAGAATCAAATAAAACTTTAGCATCCACTGTATTGATAGGAAATGTACCTGTGACTACATCCTTGCTTTTACCGGCATCTTTCCTTGACATGTTGTATGTCCTTGCAGTCCGCTGTTGGTTTGCTTTCATCATATTGTTTGCTGCCACAGGAACCTTGCAATCCTTTGTAATGTATCCAGTCTTTCCACACTTAAAGCACTTATTTCCCACCTTCTGACCACTGCACTCATTTGCAAAATGTCCCTTATCTCCACACTTATAACATGTAATGTTGATCTTACACTTTCCTGGAACATGATTCTGATTACAATCCCTGCATCTTGATAATGGTGGTCTCTGCTGATTATTATTCTGGAAACGACTTCCTTGAGTATTCTGGGGAACATTCCTTGTTTCTGGCTTCTTATAATTCATATTCCTTCCTTGCTGAAATCCTGGTTTCCTATTAGGAGCTGTCTGATGATTTCTTGCATAATGACTTGTAGTCTCAGTAACCTCAAACTTCCTCTTAAGCCCATCCTTCTCTCTCTGTTGTGCATTACTTTCTCCTTCGGCGATCATGGCCTTCTGTACTATTCCTGCATAAGTAGTCAGTTCCAATATTGCCAATTTTCCTCTTATCCAAGCTTTCAGTCCTTGCTGGAATCTCATTGCCCTCTTTTCATCCGTATTCACATACTCTGGCACAAATCTGGATAATTCTGTGAATCTGGTCTCATACTCTGCTACACTCTTATCACCTTGCTTCAATTCTAAGAACTCCAACTCCATCCTACTTTTCATATAACGAGGATAGTATTTCTCCAAAAACAACTCTGTAAATCTTTCCCACGTAATATTCTCCTCTTCTTTCAAAGCCTTAACTGAATCCCACCAGTAATTTGCTTCATTCTTCAAAAAGTAACTGGCAAATACTGTCTTCTGATTTTCTTCTACCTTTACTAGCTCAAATGCTTTCTCTATCTCTTTCAGCCAAGTCATGGCCTCAATCGGATCATCTGAACCCTTGAACTCTGGCGGCTTAACAGATTGAAATGATTTGAAGGTAACAGCGGGATTTACATGATGTTGTTGTTGCTGAAGTTGTAATTGCATTTGCTGCTGCTGCTGAGCAATTGTATCGTTCTGCTGCTGCATCATATCCATCATCCGAGCTAAAACTGGATCCATCTGATTATTTCTATTTCCAGCAGTAGTAGTATTTTTCTTTGGAGGCATTGTTCTGATAATAAACAAACAATTTTTTTTTAGAAGAACACCTTTAATAACAGATTCTTTATAAAAACTTATTACAAGGTACATCTTCATCTGTCATTAAATTTTTGTAAATTTGTTTGTTATTATAAGATTTTGCAAACAAGGAAATCTAGATACTGAAATTAGAAATAAAACTAATCCATAACTGAGAAAGTATATCCACTAAACCAAAAGCTTATATAACATAAGAACATTCTCGGTAATCCATGGTTTCCACAAAATAACATCTAAGTCAACAAGATGGCCCAACCAACAGCAGATACAAACATCTGATATACAATCCAAAAGACTGACCCGTAAGGTCTAACTATATAACATGGCATCAACTACATCAAAATACAACATACTGCCTATACATATACTAGAGAAACATCTAAGTCCAAAAGATCAGGATCTAAGTAATCACTCCTGGGGAGCACGGAAACTGGCCTCAGCAGGGTCCAACATCTGCATCAACTCTCTATTCTGACCAAGCAGGAAATCTCTTTCCTTAGCCATATCAGCAAAAACATGATATGGAACAGGAGCGGGTCCTCTCATCTCAGGAGGTGACACAGAACAAGCAGAGGGGGCTGAAGCAACTGGCGATACAAAAGATGTGGGAATCGCCCTCAAGGGTACTCGCATAGGAACAGGAGCTGGTATGATAGCTAAAGGTCCATAAGCGGTATCTATCTCAGGAGAAACTGGAACTGGGTACTCTGGCTCAACTGGAACTGACACTGGGTGCACAGACTCATCACTAATCTCCATGGAAGGATCATCCTCCTCTCCAGGGGTCTCCATCTCAAACTCAGTATCACTCTCAACATCAATGATCTCAATCTCTCCCTCAGAGTCACTCGATATCTCAATAATCTCAACACTAGATAGAGACTCTGTCGATCCACCAGAACTCGAACTGCCACTAGGTGTCTCAGGAAACTGCAATTACATAATATCCATAAGTTCTAATTAGTAGCTTATCATAATAATATTAATTAGTTAAGATTGACTCCAGCGATCTCAACTCAAACCCGTTGTGAGTTTGATTAATCGTGACTACACTATCTA
Source organism: Saposhnikovia divaricata (assembly GCA_036435485.1). NCBI lineage: Eukaryota > Viridiplantae > Streptophyta > Magnoliopsida > Apiales > Apiaceae > Saposhnikovia > Saposhnikovia divaricata. Next base: position 233,303,891 of record CM071594.1, read on the forward strand.
TATCTGTCTATCCTTATCTTATATTCAATTTTCCTATTATTGTTTTTATTTGCCAAAACTGTTGCTCTGATACCAACTTGTGACGCCCCGGAAACCCGGTGCCACTAGAAATAATAGAATAATAAATAAAGACTAACACGACCCCACAAGGTAGGACCGTCAACAGTTCATGGCATCAAAACAATACTACTTGAACAAAAGTTATTATAATATCTTATGCTATCAGTACATCTTCGAGAAGAGGATTCCTGATAACCAAAAGTCTAGATGATATTACAACGTGAATTCGGATTTAAATTCTTCAACTAGTTATTACATAACTTAACAACTAAAAGTACGGCACACCTGGATGGGAAACACAGGGTATCTATACCGTCCTGAAGTCTGCTTACGGGTGGTTTGGTAAGTACGAGCCATCTGAAAAGTAAAGTAGTTTTGCAAGAGTGAGCGAAGACGCTCAGCAAGTATATGAAAATATTTAACACTATATATACACCAATTCCTGTAAAAAAAATGATATATCCATAGCAACAGAGTTTAAATTTTGTAGCAGTATCTTTTATTAAAGCAACAATATTTCCTGCCAAAACTTAAATTTTTCCCTTAAGTAATATGTGGAATATCAACAGTTGCAAGAGTTAAGCCGATGATCAGTCCTGCTTAACCCAAAAACTATGCACACATGATGTACAGGCTATAAAATATGGATCCTGATGGCACTTATTGCTATTGGCCTTAAGATGACACTGATTGGCATTGGTACATCTCAAATAAAAGCTGGACCTGCAACCGGCCTCTTACGCTAAACATATTCACATATTAAAACAAAACATTTTGTCTAGAGATCAAGGGATAAGCATCTCTATAATTTCATTTCTAACATATATCATAGGAACAACATTTCAAAATAATTGGGTAGTAATACCACCAAATCAATATAATCTTTTAAACAGGTTAAACACATGCTCAATAATAAATTTCACATGCTTTAACAGAAATGGAAGTAGTAAAATCGATTGAATTACTTAACAGGTTTTCGTAAAAATTACGAGTTTTTAAGTAAAACATTCCGCTTAAAATTTAAAGTAAAGACATATTCTGAATAAAAGAGTATGGATAGGGAAACTTGCCTTAAGAGTAGAATCTAGACGTGTAACTCAGGGAGATCCAAAGCTAGCTACCCTTCGTGTCTACTAGATCCTTGGTTGTGAAATAACGAATAAACTTTCGCTATTTATATTATTTAAAAATTAATACCCGTAATCTCTATTTTCGTTTCGTAAAATTTATTTATACGATAGAAAAATATATCTATAACGAATCTTTCGTGTCGTTTAAAAAGAATTTCAAAATTCGATACTTGTAACTCAAAAATTTAAGAAATGAATAAAACATACTAGCACGTATCGTTTATTTATTTAAAATAATAATCTTATATTAAAATAGTAATCAAATCATACCTTTATGAAAAGAAATCGTATCTACAAAAATTTTAATAATACGTACAATTTAAACAATTAAACACATAACATTTAATATTACACATAATTTCTAATTTAACGATGGAAATGCATCAAACTGGAACCTATTATTATTATAACTTCTTATTTTACTAATATATCCGCTTCTAATATTACGAATATTACAATGACTACATTCTAGAGGCTTCACCAGAACCTTATATATCGACCCCTCAACCAGAGTTAGAGGGAGTTATATACGTGGGGGGGCCTCGCCCAGAAGACATCGAGCCTGGCTCGAAAGTAAAACCAGGCGAGCCTCGCATCTTGGCCTGCCGAGACCTATCTTCGACTTTGAATGTGAAGACCATCACAGAAGGGGTCGAGAGATTCAGGCCAGAGGGTAAAATCGTCCTCCCTAAGTCCACAATGCGATGCTATCGCTTTAATTATAAAGAGAATAGTGGCAGGGTACCAAGAATGGTTCTAACAGTGCCTCTGATGAAGATATGTGTCTCCTCGCCTCTTCACCCTTTCATAAGGGATGTCTACGAGACATATCATCTGGCCCCCATTCAAATAAGTATGAATGGATACAGATCTATGATCGCTTTGTATATTCTTTATTACAAGCTTGGATATCCACGCATGGATGCGAGGACCATGGGTTACTTCCTTCAACTTAAACGATGCGGGGCCAAAGACTTTGGTTACGTTTATTTTTCTGTGTGGCCGGAGTTCAACAAGAAAAGCCTCCTTCCTGGTGGAATAAGTAATTCTGGTTCGTGGAAGGAGCCTTTTCTCTATATCCATGAGGTCCCCAGAATCAAGACCAGCTTCAATTATCTCCCCGGTGAGCTATTTATCAAGACTGCACTCCTTTGCCTTCCTAAAATTTCTTTAAAATTAACAACTCTTTTGGCTTCGCAGTTGGGCCAGTTCGCACCGTTCTCAAAGGTGAAGAGAAAAAACGAGCCGATGAAGTGTTGACGAAGTCAACCAAGGAAGAAAGGACTATTAGGATCCTAATGTCCTTAGAGAACCTAATTGAGTGTGGATTCCTCAAGAAGGGAGTAGGTTCGTCCCCTGAAGCGGGGCCTTCGACTGCGAAGCGGGTCTCGAGGAAAAAAAAATTACGAGAGGAGGCCTCGTCTTCTCACGTTGAAATAGTTGATGATGAGGGTACCTTTTAATAGTGATGCGATCCATAATAACTGCATACTGCACTGTATTCCCAATTTCTATTTTCTTCACATATATTTTCATGTCATTTGTCTTTGCATTTGTTTTATCGTACTTCACTGATTTATTAAGCTGTCTCTAACCCGTCCTTTTCTCCTGTACAGGAATGTCGAACCGCAGTGGCCCTGTTCCTCCCTTCCTTCAACAAAGTGCTAAGAAAGGTTCTGCCTCGAAGGAAGCCTCTGCTCTGAAAGTTCCTCCAACAGCTCCTCAACAGAAAGTCATCAATGATCCGCCATCTCAGACTGGCATTACTGGGGATCAAGCCTTGGATCTTGCTACCAAGAGCCCTCTCAAGCGGGTTAAGAAAGATGGGCCATTTGACGGTTCGACCCGACCACCCTTAGGGGTCGTTACTGCTACAGCCTCTCAGCACCTCTTTTCCACCCTAGGATCAAAATACTCTGAAGAAGCTGAAGCTTCTGGTTGGTGGAAAGCGACCCCAGAAGAGAACGCTACTGCTTTGACCAAGTACTTAGCTGAAGCCTTTATTCGCCAAGCTGCCCACACCAAACACTTCTTCCAACTTGATAAAAGAAACAAGGTGCTTGAGTTCCAGAAGGTTGAAGACAAACGATCCTTAGAGGAAACTTTCAAGAAGAAAATTTCTCAAGACACCGCTCAAATTTGAACAGATCTGAAAAATGTTCGCAAAGAGAGGAACGAATTTGAAAAGTCCTTCAAGGAATTACAAAAATCCAGCGAAGAAGCTGCTAAGAAGAAGGAGATGGAAAAGCTGAAAACGATCTAGCTGCTGCGCAGGCCTCGCTAACAACTGTTGAAGCAACATTCCTGGCCGAGGGGCAAGTCTCTTTTATGAAGGGATTCATCCGAATGATCCCTGACTTTGACTGGGACCAGCTTGGGCCAGGAAATGCTGACTTCACGGAAGCCTTGAAGAAAGAAATCGCTGATGAAGATGCTGAGGAGGAGCGGCTCACAGAGGAGGCGAGATTAGCAGAGGAAACGAGACTGGCAAGCGAGGCTGCTGCTAATCAGAATCAAGCTGCTCCTTGAATTTCTCTGACTTGAAACTTATCTTGTGATTACCTAAACTTTTGAGTTGGGGATGCAGGCACCCCTTGAATGCCTCGCAAGATGTAATAATATTTTTTTGCTAACTTTTATCTGATGCTGATCAAGAATTCCAGGATCGCGTAGTGATCTGTTAACTTTTAATTTCATCTTTGTTTCATTCAATATCATTGCTTTTGTTTCCATTTCATTTAGCCTTGTAGAAGTGTTCTTTTCCTTTAAATCTTCATGTAGATTATCTTCGTTAGCATAGTACATAAGTAACTTGTCTCACGGATCATTAAGATATAGATTGTGCTCGCAGATGCGAAGTGCTTTGAGTAGTTCAAACATGTGTTCCTTTGCTTAGATTCCTTTGATTGTTGCAAATAGTTTAAGATGCGCCACCCCGAGATCACTAGATGCGAATGGTTTATTGATCTGAATCGGTGTAACTTCATATTGTTGTGCTGAGCTAGATCTTAAAATGTAGATTCTAACAAACAAATAAGTGAAGTTTGAATGAAAAGTAAAAAGTAATGAATATGAACGAACTCATGTATTGATAAAGTATGGACGAGGCCCTAAAATTGATAAGTAGTAGGGACGAGGCCCTAAAGTTGACAAATAGGGACGAGGCCCAAGAATCATTACATCATAAAGAGGAGGTGTCCATATGATCTCTACCCCCCAGTACTTTGAATGAATTTATTCATGCTAAGTAGTAGTAGAAAGAGACTACCAGTGGCGAGGCCTTTATTGATAGTATCTTCGCAAGTGTTCCGTATTCCAAGCTCAAGGTATGACCTTATCCTCCATGTCTGTGAGGTAATAGGTCCCTTCATTGATAACAACATAAATTTTGTAGGGCCCTTCCCAATTAGCCCCAAAAACTCCATGAGTAGCAACCTTGGTGTTAGGCATCACCCTCCTTAGTACCAAGTTTCCCACACGAAGGTGTGGCACGCGAACTTTTCCATTGTAATACCTTGCGGTCCTTCTTTGGTATGCTGCGAGCCTTAATTGGGCCTCGCTTCGCGTCTCCTCAATCATATCTAGATAGAGTCTGTGATTCACTTTGTTTGCTTCGGGATCATAGTGCTCCCTTC